>JAZHEH010003019.1:0-1347032 GCA_036589455.1 Ateles fusciceps
GCGGTGATGGGAATGGTTATGTTATGTGCCTTGGTTCATACGTGTTGCTTGTGCAAAGAAAAACCCAGCAGTTAAATTTCTAAGTGCCACAAAGAGAAGTGTGGGTGTGAAGCTACCTGTTATTATCTAATATGAGCTAGGTGTGAAACAACCAAAGAAAATCTGCTTAAAAATGACCATTATATAGACTTACTCTAAGAATAAAGGATTGACCTCTTGGAATGTGCTTGGAAAGACAATAAATAAAGGTGTAAGCATAGGAAGTTCTTAGAACAGGATTATTTCTTATGTGGTGGTATCTCATTTTCCCCAAGTCGTGAGATATATTATTCTGTCCATAGAACTAGATGCCTTACGGATAAATCTTAAGGTGAGTAAAAAGATTTAGTTGTGAGCATAAAGAGCTTTTGTACTTGTTTATTAGAAATGCCATCTAAAACTAAGTTGCTTATTGTTGATTTTGGTTAACAATAATGTCTTTGTTCCTCTTTTCTTCTTCTCTTTCCATGTTGCTTAGCACCCATTATCGGTGATGTCAAAAGGTGGCAGGAGGGAAAGAAAGGATAAAAAATACCAAGAACTAAATTATAGGAAAGAGTACTTCTTGAATGCACTGTAATTTTACTTTCGAGTAGGAATTTTAAACCTCCGCAGAGTGAATCTTTGTCTCCTGGGAAAAGGATATTTCCCCTTCTGGATCGGTCAGAGCTCCACCTGCCTCCCACCATGACCATCCCTCATCATGACTGTGACTGTTATGCTTCTAGTCGAAAAGACACTGGATTTATGCTGTACAGCATGCACAGAATGGGACACTGACCTGTAATGTTTGATTAATCGGATTCGCAGGAGGGCCGATCTGAATACCACATGAGGCGTAAGGCTGGTGTTCCCCAGTCCCCTAAGTGAGCTGCAGTGCTGGGGATAGGCTGGGCCATGTTGGACGGGCTACACCTTTCAAACTCACTCGGTTGAGCTATGGTGACACAGGCCAGGGGCATCTCAAAGCTGTTTGGGGCTGTGCACTAACCAGGCATGACCGACACCTTTGCTCCTGCTTCCAGCAGTAGAATCTCAACTCAGAAAGAGTGGGGAAACTGCTCTTCTACTTGAGAGGAGACTACAGAGGTGAGGCCTGACTTGTATTTGGTATTATACATGAAAGGATGCTTACACGCCAGCAGGATATTAAAACCATAAAATGTTGTGCAAAAGATGAATTTGCAAACACTGTTACCTCAAAGAAATCACTTTCTTATGCCCCAGAGTAGGTGAGGGACCTTCTTTATATAATACCCTGAATTCCTTTTTGTGGCACTCACTGGCATTGTCGTGAATCAATCAACTATTTAAGGAATTATTTTATTTCTTATTGGTTCTCAAATATTTAATGTTAATTCCATAAGTCTAAAGAATTACATCTTTTCTATCATTCACCCCAGCACCCAGGGCAAAATGTGATTAAGCTCTTTCCTTTCCCTTTTTTCCCTTCTCTTCATGAATAATTTAATCCTAAAGACATTAGGTGAGGCAAGACAAGATAAGTGTCCATGGTGAAAAGGGGAGGAAGTGTGAAGGCCTAGACTTGGATGTCAGAGCCCTAGCAGGAGTAAGCAGGATATCTGCACACTCATACAACTAAGGGACGAGATCATTTAACTCCTGTCCATAGCAGACACTCTTGGTATACTCAGCCACTTTGGAGAGGGGGGGAAGGGGCCATCACATTCTAAATGCAATTAGAAAAAACATCTGCTAGATTGATTTTTTCATTGTTTGAGACCAGTTTCTTGTGGCATTGTAGAGACAGATCACTAGTTAATTTCATTTGATGGCCAGTAGTATCTGTGCTAATTGAATTTTTGACTGGATGTTTGGGAGTCATAAAAATATATTTGTATTTGTGTGTGTGTGTTGTGTGTGTGTGTGTGTGTGTGTTGTGTGTGTGTGTGAGATGGTGGGGAAGAGGAGAGATAAAGCCACAGCCTTTGAAATCAGGCAGGTTCTGCTCAAGCCTTGGTTGCCTCATTTAGTAGAATGGGGTTGATAATAAATTAGCTCGCGAGATTGTGGTGATCATCTGAAACGAGCCGTCCATATTTATTCATTTTGAAATCTTGAAATAGATGCTCAGAAGACAGGGGTGCTTCAAAAAAGTTTTTTGTGCTATGGCCCCGCTTGGAAGTGTGGTGAAGGCAATGAATTCCTTTTTCGAAAGTGTGTTTTCAACTGCATCAAAAATAAATAGAGCTAAAAGGGAGCCAATTGTACTGAAATACAGTTATCAAAATACTAGTAAGTTCCTATTTGTGATACAGTAATTTATGTGTTTTATTGATATGTTCAACAAGATCTAGTGACAGAGCTAATAACCGCTATAATTTTGAAGCAGGAGGTGAGCGTAAATGATGTATTAATTCCAAGGTATTCTTAACAGCTGTAATATGATACAAATGAATCTGTGACATTTATTAGTGACAAAGACACAAGTCTACTAGTAAAACTCTAGTATGTTTCCTATCTTCATAAACAAAGAAAATGCTAAATGTTAGAAGTTGGAATAAAAATACCAATATTTCCTCATCTCAATTCACAGACCTCTGAATTCTAGTCTAGATCCCTAGTGCAACCCAGATTAAAACTCCTTTCTAAGATAACACTGATTTATATAAATTTTTCTACTCCTCTCACCTTCTCTGAAGGTAAGTAGAATACAGTCACTCATGATAGCTGTGAAACTCTCTTACCCTCCAGCTGCCATTACGGGCTTGTCCTCAGTTGGGATTCTGGAAGCAGTGCCTATGGCATTCCTCTCCGTCTTTTTTTTTTTTTTTTGAGATGGAGTCTTGCTCTTGTTGCCTAGGCTAGAGTGCAGTGGTGCCATCTTAGCTCACTGAAAGCTGCACCTCCCAGGTTCAAGGATTGCTCCGCCTCAGCCTCCGGAGTAGCTGGGATTATAGGCGCCCGCCATCATGCTCAGGTAATTTTTGTATTTTTAGTAGAGATGAGATTTCACCATGTTGGCCAGGCTGGTCTTGAACTCCTGATCTCAAGTGATCTGCCCACCTCAGCCTCCCAAAGTAGTGGGATTACAGACATCAGCCACCACGCCTGGCCCCCTCCATCTTATATTTCTTGTATCAGGACATAAACTAGAGAAGCCTGTATGTGCTTAGACATGGGAGAACATCCTTGCAATGTCCCAAATGTGTTTGCTCTGCTTGTGTAGGGAGAATGTGTGTGTGTGTGTGTGTGTGTCCAGCACCCTTTAGGCTTTGCAGTTTTCATCACTGGCCATGCTGAGTGGGGTTGCTTCTAGAGAAGACACTAGTGTAGCCATAGCCACTTGTGTTAAAAAATGATTTCCCTTGCCTCCAGCAAGCTATTTGTCCTCTGAACTTTTATTTATAAACACCCCCACAGCTAAGGCATCTGTTTCCTCATGTTAATTTCCCCCGGCACTGGTCTTCCTAGCCGGGAAGGAGGGTTTTCAGCCTCTGGGTAGGCCAAGAGAGGGAAGCAGGTAGCATGAGTGTTAGGCTGGGAAAGAAAAACTCACCACAGGCCCTGCGGAACAGGCAGATGGAAATTAGAGAAGCACCATTTTCATTGCTAACCTTCCCTGGAGGTTTAGGGGAAAAGGAAAACTGTGAAGCCCTGAAATGAGCTCAGGCTGTAGAAACAAAATGAGGTGGAGAAATGAAGAATCCAGTAAGAAAATAAAAGCCCAGTTTTTAGGTGGGTAAAAATTAAGCTGAAAAAGTTGAAGTAAAATATCTTCTTACTTTTCTAATGAAAAAACAGAAATGATATGTGTGACTTCCCCTGCTTGAAAGCTGGCCTCTCCTGTCAGTTCAAAAAAGAATCATTAAGAGACAACGCTGACCTTGGAACTCTGAGATTACTGTTGCTACTCTGGCCACTTCTGTATCCACTGGCTGGGCTCTCTACAAACTCCCTTATGCCTCTTTTGGGGGTGAAGTGTGGAGGAAACTAGGTCGCTTGGAGACAAAAACAAAGGAAGGAGAGAAGAATAGATGTAGTTTTGTGCTGGCTTTTGAGGCAAGCTGAAAATCACCAATGAGATGCCTGAGCGCAGCCTCCCTGAGGTGGGTCCTTGATGTATCACAGTAACAGTTCGAATTGTCCACTGAGAGAGCAGGGGGGCTGTTTGAGGGTAGAAGAGGCAAAGGATGGTGTGCCATACAGCTGCTGTAGCTGTCTCGGAAAGGATTTCCCTCTAAGGCACCAAGAACTAGTCACACTGTGAGGTCCCTCGTTAGAAGAGGGCAGAAGGATGAGAGAATGATTAATTAAAAACCTAGATTGGCCCTGAAAAGATCAAATGAGTAATAATGAAATCCATCAGCATCCCTGGCAAAAAAAGAATTTTCCCAAATGCTTAGAACCAGCATGAAGGCCCTATCGAGCTAGTTTTGTGTTTCTTTAAATCATGTCCTTTTCTGTGGACAAAAGTACTACATGCTTAAGGCCCGGGTATTATGGCTCATGCCTGTAATCCTAGCACTTTGGGAGGCTGAGGTCAGAGGATGGCTTGAGCTCAAAAGTTTGAGAGCAGCCTGGGCAACATACAAGACCCTATCTCTACTTTTTAAAAAAGTTCTACATCCTTACTGTAGGACCTTAAGTACATAAAGAAGAGAGAAGAGGAAAAGCAATCTACAAATGTTACCACCCAGAACAGGGTTGGTTAACAGCTTTACCTTCTTATTTCTTCTGTTTTCTTGGTTTCAACTTCCTCTGTAAACTGACAGAATGGACTATATTTATTTAAGAGCTATTTGTTACAGGGGAGGGAAGCTGACAGAGACCAGGCCCTGGACTTCACGTTGCTTCGCTGTTCAATGTAGCACACAGTTTTGTAGTTGGTTATAGCCTGTCCTCCGCTTGGGATGGTGAGTTACTCAATTGCCCCCAGCAGTTAGACCGTCCTCCTAGTGCCCCTTTGCCATCTTGTATGACCCTTTCTTGTCACAGTGTGAGTTCCTTAAGTTGAACCCTCAGTACTTTTTTTTTCAATGATTTTTTTTTAACAAGCAGTTTTGAATGCCTACTTTGAGTCTGGTCCAATGCCACGTGCTTTCACATACATATAATTCATTTAATTCTTCATTTCATTTTATCAGTTTTCCTATTCCTAGGGCCGGGGCCAGTGTCTGGCACGCAGAAGGTTCAGTTGGAAGGCATTTTGGAAAGAATGTGAGCACCGAAGTTAGACTGGGTTTGGATCTCAGCCCTTCTGGTCAGCTGTGTGACCTTGGGACAGCAATCTAACCTCTCTAAACTTCAAGGTCCTCATTTGTAAAATGAATGTAATAAGATATTTAACAGGGGCTTGTGATGAAGATTAAGTGACATGATATATGCAAAATTCCGGTGCATACTATGTGTTCCATATATATAAAAAGAATGAATGAATGAATAAATGAAGAAAGAATGAGTGATCAATTAAAGTCCAAGAAGCAATTCAAAGACTACTGTGGGTGTTCAGGTGGAGAAGGAGAATGAACCGACAGTCAACCTTCATGCCCTAAGGCCTTCTTCATTTGCTCCTTTCCAATCTGGTCCCAGAAGAAGTCTTAACATGAGCCATTTTAACTTTAGGTGAACATTTAAGTTGACATGCCCCTCTCTGAAAAATACTTGCATTTTAAGGTAAATTTCCAATAATCTGGTTTAGATAATATTTTGTGTAATTCCAGAGGGCTCACAGTTTCCCCTGAAGCCCATCTGTGAACCCTGTGCCACCCATTAAGAACCTCTTATGTCTCCACAAGTATTGATTGGGAGGTCACAGAGAAGTTGTTAAGAGACTTGTCTGGTAGGATGCATTTTAATTGGAAGCAAGTCAGGATACGATTTTAGTAATTGAGGCATGACGTACTGTACTCCAGTGGTGCCAGTATGATTGGACAAAAAAGCTAGATTCCAGAGACGTTAAATAGTGAGAACTGAACACTGTGAGGCTCAACCTGATGCTGTCTTTCAGAGAGAGAAATAAAGAACAATTCAGAAAGGCTCCAAGTTTTGAACCCGAACAGCCAAGGTAATAACCCCGTAAGGTAGTACAGAAGGGAGCTGGCTGTCTTCCAAAATCAAATTGATGGCTAAATTTGATTTTAGCCATAGTGAATTTGGGGTGATTAGAAAGCAGCCGGCAGTCGAGGGCAGGGTTGGGGAAGTAGGGGTGTTCATGACGCAGTTGGAGGTGCAAAGTCCTGAAGCAAAACCGTTTCTTCCAGCACCAACATGATGATTCTGTGGTGACTGGGAATAAAAATTGGGGCTAGAGCTTTAATTAGGGGATCTTCATCTTAGATATAAAATCCAGGGTATCAGGAAGGTGGATTAATGGCTTGAGAGAAACAATGTAGAGAAAAAATAATAAAGGACCAAGTACTAGATCTTGAAATTAGCCCACATTTAGGGGTAGAGAAAGAAGTGAGCTGAACAAAGGAGCTAAAAGTGGCTGGGAGGGAGAGAGAGAGAGAGAGAGGAGATACAATGCCACATAAAAGGACCTCTCAGCAGAGAACGGACAACTCAGCCAGGCAAAGAATGAAGGGATAGGCACTTCTCAAAAGACTTAGACAGATGGAGACCAAGAGGGAGGCACCTCTTCCTACTGATACTGAGACAGCATTTGGGTAAAACACAAGCTGAGCTCCAGCCCACGAGAGGGAGAGGGGCAGCACAGGGAATTCTCGAGTTTGTCTGAGCTTCAATCTGGATGACAGAGAAAATCACTGAAGTGTCTGACAGCCTATTAGTGATCAGACTATGTTTTCTGCATTCGACAGATGGGAGCTCCGGGTAGAGTTTAAGTCCAGTTTAGAGGGAAATTTTTAAAAGTTACAATTTTGTATACTTGAGTTTGTGACTATAATATTTATACTGCCCAAACCATAAGAATTTGAATGCCCAAAGGCATTTATTGGCTTCTCTCCTTACAGGTGTATCAACAAAGCACTTTAAATTCTTCAAAGCCCTTCCCCTCAACTATCTCATTTGATTCTCCTCACGTGGCAGGTAAGGCAGGCATCATAGTTCCCATTTTACAGAAAAGAAACTGAAGCTTGAAGAGATATGAGAATACTCCCAAAGTCCCAGGGTTAGTAAGGAGCCACATAAGAACCTCAACCCAAGACTTTGAACTCCTGATTCTGTGCTTTTTCTATGCCAGAATTTCTGAGAATAGATCCAGAAACTCTTACCATCCCCTTGGAAGTCTGTTTGGGTTTATTTCTTCCAGGTTATATAACCCAAATTATAGAGTCTAATGGATCCTTTGGGTAAATGTGTCACCAGTTCTGCTTATTGACTGTAGTGAAATAGGAATGTCCTCTGTGTGTGCACATGTGTGTGTATTGCACGTGTGTGCACCTGTGTGCATACATTGGAGGAGGGACAATTCAAACTTCATTTTGAAGAATGAGCCTTTTAGCATCCTTCAAAATCAGGATAACATAGTGGCCAAAAGCATTTGCTCATTGTAAGATTTTGGATAAATGTTCTCCCTTCCCATTGCTTCAATTTCTTACCTATAAATGAGGATGACAGTGTCTGTTTTGTAGGGAGGTTGAGAGGAATAAATATGGTCCCCTGTACCTGGCTCTCTGATTTTCTGTTGTAAGTATACAGTATACAACACATGGTGGCCACTGACACCAACACAAGCAGTACTCTGTGAAGGGTGGCCCGTGATGGCTGCTCTGCTTCTAGGTTCCAGATAATATCAGGGACACTTGAGCTACTCATGTGCGATCAGCTGTGACCTGAGGTTTGGCTTGTAGCCCCTTCTGCAGCCTTGAGGAAAAGCTAGTGAGGGCAAAGTGGGGAGGGATGAGGACAAAGGCAGACTCTGAAAAGTTATCTGGGTGTGACCTAGTGGAGGGACCTGCCTTACAAAAGAAGGATTGTTCTTGAAAAATCTGTTACTGTCTCGTAAGAAAGAAAGTAAAGAGTTAGGGCTGCAAACTCCAGCCCATTATACAGGCCCTTTCTAAATAGTGGCTACAATTCTACTCACATAATGAGTTTTCAAAGGCGGAGAGCACAGGCAGACCAACAAAGAGGTAAAGAAGAAACCTAGATGCTGACAGCCAGGCCAATGGGCAGGAAGCTGCTTCAGAGATAGGCCAGGCTCTGGAGGGCCCTTTGGAACTTCAGGGATTCAGAAAAGAAATTGGAAGGGAGAGATGTGTGGGAAGAGGGATGAGCAGATGGAAGAGTATCAGAGGCAGGGAGAAGTGATAGTATTTTCATCAGCTTCAGATAAAATACAACAGATTTTCCTACATGGCCCTAAATCTCGGGTCTGGGAGGCAATTTTCAAAAGATGAGCTTGAAAAATAGTTTGAATAAAGCTGGGGGCCGGGGAGGGGGAGAGCATATTTTCCAAGGAGATACATGTAGGAAGGGGTCAGTTCCTGAACTTCTGTCAAGCTGTTTTCATTATTACATGCTGGTTGATGGCAAGGGCTCAATAAATAATTGTTGATTGAATCAATGAATTAGACACACACCTTACACTGGCCATTAGCACATAAAACCTTACTTTGGTTCTCAAGTGGAACAAAAGGCCTGGTCAGGGTGTGGTGACCAGGCGTGAGCCTGTAATCCCAGCACTTTGGGAGGCTGAGGCGAGTGGATCACCTGAGGTCAGGAGTTCGAGACCAGCCTGACCAACATAGTTAAACCCTGTCTCTGCTAAAAATACAGAATTAGCTGGGGTGTGGTGGCACGTGCCTGTAATCCCAGCTACTTGGGAGAGTGAAGCAGAAGAATTGCTTGAACCCAGGAGGCGGAGGTTTCAGTGAACCGAGATCGTGCCAGTGCACTCTAACCTGGGTGACAACAGTGAAACTCTGTCTCAAAAAAAAAAAAAAAAAAAAAAAAGACCTGGCCAGCCCTGCCAGTTCTACTTGAGCTGAATGAAACCTCATGCCCCAAGAAGAAGTGACTTAGAAAAATATAGATCTTTACCATGACATTCGTATTGCAACTCTTTGAGTGAATTAGCTATCTCAGCCATCATGATCTCCATAGAGGGTGGGAACCAGTAGAGCCTTTGCATGTTAAATATTTATAATGATTTTGGTGGGGTGGAGCTAAGAACATGATAGTGCCCTTCTCCTATCAAAAAAAAAAAGAAAAGCTAAGCTCTTCTCATCAAACATTTTATCATCAGTTAATATATGTGCTTCTTCTGCAGGTGTTTGCATCTTAAGCATGTTTTGTGTCCCCTACTAAGGAGATTTCTGACATTAAGGAGCAGGTTGGAAAGGCTCCTGGAGTCCTGGAAGATGAGCTACTGTTGCCTACTGTGCCCTCATTACAGCAGGGTCTGGTTAGCACCCCTATGATGTTTCCTAGGCCCTAACAGCCCTGAGTACATCATCTGGCTCTTTCTGTCACCAGCTTTGGACAGAGAAGGCAATTCACCTGCTGCCTTTGAACTGGTTAGCTGGCCAATAATAACCAACTAGAATGTAATTCAGAAGGGGCTGATTCTTCTAACCAGCTGCAGAGCTCTTGAGTGCCATCAGGAGCACACAGTGCCTTGTCCCATGATCCCCTCAACACTATTCACCCTTCAGAAACCAGGTAGGTGTGTACCTTCTTGTTTCTCCTTAGCCTCTGGCTTGCCTTACTCCTTATAGAGACCACCTTTCTGTCTTATTCAGGCATCTACAGTCTACGCCAACAATTCTCAAACATTAATGTATACCAGAATCACCCAAGAAACTTGTAAAATATAGATAATAGTAAATTGATGAGTATTACATGCTGGGTGTTGTTCAAAGGAGTTTATGTATATTAACTCATTAATTATTTAGAAAAATGTAGACCATTACCATGACATTGATTTTGCAACTCTTTGAATGAATTAACTATCCCAGCCATCATGGTCTCCATTGGGGGTGGGAACCAGTAGAGCCTTTGGACGGTTCCCTTTTACTGGTTCTCACTCCCAATGGAGACTAACAACCTTGTGGAGGTAGGGGTATGACTATTATCCTCGCTTTAAAGATTAGAAAACTGAGGTTCAGAGTTGTACAGTCACCTGCCCAAAATCCTACAGCTTCATGATAAGGTCAAGATTCAAAACTGAGAGCATGGCTCCAGAGTCCATGCTCTTAACCACTACATCATACTCTCCAGAGCCTGCTTTTCAGAGTTTTGACACTTAACACCCCAAATCAGGACCTACTTGGGGAACAGCCTGGACATACAAGTGTTTTTTAAAAAATCCATAACAGACTGTAATGTGAACCAAAAGATAAGGATCATCATAAATCATCAGAAGTAATTCTACAGTTGGCCAGGGAGAAATATGTAGAATTTTCCAGGGAACTGGTAAATTCCCTGTAAGTGTCAAGTTTCTAAAACAGAAAGACCCTACCTTCACCTTCTGCTTCTATAAGACAGAGACCTTGGTTCATTTATTTATCATGCCACTCAACAAAATGTTACTCGAAGCCTACTGTGTCCCAGGCAGTGTTCTTGATGCTGGGAAGCATGGAGCTTACATTCTATATGAAGAAGGCAGATAATAAGAAAGTAAATATATAACATGCCAGTTAGTGATAAGTGCTATGAAAAAAAAATAATAATGCAGGGTAGGACAGATGGTGGGGTTGGACAGACTGGGGATGTGTGGGTGGCTTTAGATAGGGAGGATTAGAAAGGCCTCTTAGGGAACATGAGTACAGATGTGAATAAAGTCAGGAAGGAAAAAATGCAGAATATCAGAGGAAGAACATTCTAGACAGAGAAAATGCAAAGGTCCTGAGGTGGGAGCAGGCTAGCAGATTAAGGACCATCAAGAAGTCCACAATATCTGGAGCCTAGTAGTGGCCAGGAAAGTGATAGTATACCAGGTCCTGAGAGGAAGACAGTGTAGACTCATGTAGGTCTTTACAAGTAGGTCTAGGTATAAAAGTTGTAGGACTGGATGAGCTCACCTAGGTAAGTGTGTGTACAGTAGACAAGAGGCTCAAGGCGTGTTTTAGGGCATTCCAAAGTTTAGAATAGGGAAGAAGGAGGAGGATTCAGAAGGAAGACAGAGAAAGAGTGGTCAGTGAGGTGGGAAGTATGTCACATGCTGCTGAGATACTGAGCCCGATGAGATGGAGCACGGGGTCATTGTGTTTGACAACATGGAAGCTGCTGGTGACCTAGAAGAGGATAATTTCCATGGAGTGAATGAGGCTGGAAGCCTGATTGGAAAGAGATCTGGAAAGACTAAGAGAAGAGAGGGTGTGAAGACAGCAAGCTTAGACATATAGTATGCATCCCTTAATGCCATGGATTCATTCTGAGAGATGCTTCGTTGGGCAATTTTGTCATTATGTGAACATCATAGAGTGTACTGACACAAACCTAGATGGTACAGCCTACTACACACCTAGGCCATTTGGTATAGCCTGTGGCTCCTAGGCTCCGAAACCTGTATGTGTGGCTGTGTTAAATACTGTAGGCAATTGTAACACAATGGTAAGTATTTTGCATATCTACACATATCTAAACACGGACAAAGTAATGTGTTGCACTATGCCATTACAATGGTTACTATGTCATGATAGCTATGATGTCACTAGGCTATAGAAATTTTTTTAGCTCCATTATAAGTTTATGGGACTACCATTGTACCTGTGGTCCATCATCGACAAAAACATTGTTCTGTGGCACATGACAGCATTTTTTTAAGGTTAATTACAAAATGGAGTAGGGAAATGCAGTGGTAGCTGGAGACAGCAATGGGGTCAAGAGTGATTGTTAAAGCTGGGTGACAGTTTGGGATGTTTCTATGCAGATGGTACTTCCCAGTTGAAAGGGGAAAATTAATGATGGTAGGAGGGGGTATCTCTGAGGAGGTAAGAGCTGATGGGATTTCAGGGTGCAAAGGAAAGAGTTGGCCTTAGAAAGCATTGTGAGAAGGTCTTGTGCAAGGGAGGGTGAGATGTAGAGAGGTGAGGATAGTTGGAGGTAGGCTTATGTGGGGTTTCACTTCTGATTACTTCAGTCTTCTTAGTGAATGAGAAGTAAGGCTGTGGGCTGAGAGGAGGAGAGTTTTCTACCTTATCCTAGTTTATTGAATAGTCAGTAATTTTAATTTAAAAGTTGTCCTTGGCCAGGCATGGTGGCTCACGCCTGTAATCCCAGCACTTTGGGAGGCTGAGGCAGGCAGATCACTCAAGGTCAGGAGTTCCAGACCAGCCTGGCCAACATGGTGAAACCCTGTCTCCACTAAAAATACAAAAGTAGCTGTGAGTGGTGGCGGCACCTGTAATCCCAGCTACTCAGGAGACTGACTGAGGCAGGAGAATTGCTTGAATCAGGGAGGAAGAGGTTGCAGTGAGCTGAGATCACACTACTGCACTCCAGCCTGGGCGACAGAGTGAGATTCTGTCTCAAATAAACCAAAAACAAATAACAACTAAAAAACCAAAAATAAAAGTTGTCCTTGCAGATTTTCCTTTTAGAAACATCAGTAAGCAATATAACATATGTGCATGACTTTTCAAGCACAACTTTTAGGGGGACTCAGCAACTTCAGGCATGCATGGTCTTTTGGGATGTTCTCTTCATAATCAAAGCACCATGCACTGGCCCCAACTGACTACAGACAGTTTTCTAACTGAAAATCTACCCTTTGCCCCCAAGGGAAACATCAAAAAGGGTCTTGCTTACATTGTAACATTAATTTTAAAAATCTTGTTTGTTCTCTGGTCTATGACCATTTTGTTTTTTTTGGATATTGATGGCATGCATTTCATTCATTTCAATTTCATTTCAGAAATACTAATATGAGAAATGACTATGAATCCCAATATTTCTGTCCTATTCTCTTACATATTTAAAAAATTCTCCTTCAATTGACTCTTCAGTGGATATCCTTGACTTGTTTTTCTGAATACAGTGGTTGTCAAACTTGAACGTGCATCAGAATCTCCTAGAGGATTGTTAAAACCCAGGATGCTAGGCCCCACTCCCTAAAGTGTCTGATTCTGTAGGTCTTGGATGGAGCTGAGAAAAAAATTTCACCAAGCTTCCAGATGCTGCTGATGCCGCTGGTCTGGGGACAGCACATTGAGAACACTGCCTTAATCTATTCCATAATTTCCTCTTTTCTAGTAGTTTTTCAGGGAGGGCCATGCAGCTGCAAGGCTTCTCTCTGGACCTGCAGGAGTGATGGGGAGGGTGATATAGAGGAGAATGGCTCACAAGCTTGCTCCGCCCCTCTCTCCTGCCCACAGAAGCTCCTTAGCTACCCCTTACAGAGGAGACCCTGGGCTGGGTGGACCTTTGGTTTCCCCTGCAGAGCATCTCTGCTAATTCTTGTGTCTGTCCTTGTCCGAAAGCAGTCATGACTGCAGCTGCCCCAGGGTGCTTTCATCTTTCAAGTCCTGATCTCTTATGCCCCTTACCACCCTCCTCTCACCCAAATCGCCTTTCCCTGCTCAGATCCCTGATCTCTGGCTTTCCCCCTGTCTGCTGCCAGTTGCTTCCAGCAAGCTCTTGGTACCGGATGGATGGGCCTTCATAATAACCCTGGCAGGCAGCTGTGGGCCAGGGCCTCCCCCTTTGAGGCGGGTGTGTCTTTGATTTCTAGAAAGATTAGCAGCACACAGAAGCAAAGCCCATGTAAAAGGCTGGAGTAAAAGGACCAGCTCTCCACATGACACATGCCTGTAGTACACTGTGACTGGCAGGTAAGGAGAAAATCTATTTGCAGTGCCCAGCAAGCTAGACACTCTTTCTGAAGAGCCTGCGAGACCTAAAAATACCACAAAGAGTGGGAGGGAGAGAAAGGAAACTTTAGCATGGAATATTTTCAAAACATTAAAAATAGAAAGGCCTTTGGTAAATGAGAGTCACCAGTTGCTGTTCTGCTCACCACCTACGGGGCTTTTAGGATTCCTAGCAGACAGCCAGTAGCTGGCGTGGCAGGAACAGTGACATTATTTTGAGAAACAGAGTCAGGCCACCAATAGATAGATGGTAGAGGCAAGTGTGGAGAGATGAAATTGCCATGTGGTGGGCTGAATTGATTGGGATTGACAATAAACTAGCCTGAGAATTAATGAGATCCAATAGATGTGGGGTTCTTCTCTGATTTGATGAACCACTTTGTCAGGCTTGCTTAACCTTGGTCTCAAATCAGTGAGATTGTGTAGTTTGCAACAGGACCCTGATTCTGCTCCTCTTTTTATTAGCATGCTGAAGTGCTGCCCCAAATCTCTTGTACAGCCTCCTCCTCCCTCTCCCTTCCTCCTCCCCCTGCAGCCTTTTTATTCATTCTAAGCTCTGGCAGGTGTTTGGTTTGGTTTCATTCTTATTGCCTTTCTTAGAAAATGCCTAGATTAGTGAAATAAACAAATGTCTTCCGTATGGATGAGCTGTCCCAATCAAGGACCTCATATATAAATAGATCAGGCCCAGCACTAGCAAGATCTTGAGATGAGGGAAGCTTTGATATGTTAGCAGACTCTAGAAGGTTTACCTTTTATCTCTATCCAGGTCTGGAAGAAAAATGACACCTGAAAAAAAGGATCAGGCTTATGCAGAGGAGGAAACTGGATTTCTGCTTTCTAAGGGGTTCAACAACTCAACTTATCAGTGTAGGCAGAGTTGGGAAGGGTTCAGAACAGGGGCATGTGTCTCAGAACGACAATTCCCAGCAGAACCCAAGGTAGAAATGCAGACTGCAGACTCTGGAGGCAATCTGACTCATTGTCCAGTTCCCCTATAACCGATGAAACAGAGAAGACCCTCAATAAATGTTTGCTAAACGAATAAATGGGTGGTGGATGAGGTTGGCATTCATACCAAACGATGGGACTTACATCAAGGCTGGGGTTTTTTCAGTGAGGAGTGCAGCAAACTGTCTTAGGGTACTCCAAGGACTGGCTGGTTATCACCTGAACTGGGCCCGGATTACACATTCCCAGCTGTCAAGTTACCAACTTGCCAGAGGTCAGGACCAGCTCCACCCAGAGAGACAGTTGACAGAGCCACTGTGTCAGTAATGTCACATACCTGAGCATGACCTTAAGGTGCCCTCATAGTCCAGCCTTGTCCTGTTCAGCTCATGAGCAAGATCAGGCCTGTGCATGGTTGAAAACTCCTCCTCCTTTAGACAAACTAGGTTGATAATCATTATATGTTGCTGAATTTCCATGGCACCCTCTGAGGATTTCAAGCGCTCCATATCACAGATAGTCTTGATGTAAAATATTGTATCATATAAGATGCACCAAAAACTCCTAGAGGTACTTAGATAAACAGATAATCTGGGCAAAAAATTAACTCCAATTGAGTTGACTTTGGAGATGGAAGACTTGGGAGGAATTTCTAGTGTCTTTAGAACAGCTTTGTTGTTGGGAATTCAGAAATACAGTATCTTGGGTATAGGTTTTATTTTTTATTTATTTTTGTTGACACAGAGTCTTACTCTGTCACCCAGGCTGGGGTACAGTGGTGCGATCCTAGTTCACTGCAACCTCCACCCCCTGGGTTCAAGCAATTCTTGTGCCTCAGCCTCATGAATAGCTGGAATTACAGGCCTGTACCAACACACTGAGCGAATTTTTTTTTTTTTTTTTTTTTTTTGAGACGGAGTCTTGCTCTGTAGCCCAGGCTGGAGTGCAGTGGCGAGATATCAGCTCACTGCAACCTCCGCTTCCTAGGTTCAAATGATTCTCCTGCCTTAGCCTCCTGAGTAGCTGGGACTACAGGCATATGCCACCACACCTGGCTAATTTTTTGTATTTTTAGTGGAGATGGGGTTTCACTGTGTTAGCCAGGATGGTCTCGATCTCCCGACCCCGTGATCCGCCCACCTCAGCCTCCCAGTGCTTTTGTATTTTTAGTAGAGACAGGGTTTCTCTATGTTGGCCAGGCTGATCTCAAACTCCTGTCCTCAAGCCATCCACCCACCTTGGCCTCCCAAAGTGCTGGGATTACAGGCGTGAGCCACTGTGCCCGGCCGGGTATAGGCTCTAAAAGGTACACTAAAGATTACAAAGTATCTAATTTAATATATTCAATATATAAAGTTCAGAGAAGTTAAGTGACTCTTCATGGCTCATCACTAGTTTAAAGCCTCACAATGTTAAAATCAGCTACCTGAGCTTAGAATGGAAGACAATTTCACCAGTCTTTTCGAGGTACTATTTTATAGTTCCTTTTCATGGCAGTTTCTTTTTCATTCATGACTTCAAAAGCATTCATGGTTAAGAACATTAGGGAAGAGAACTTTATTGAGTGTATTTTGTGTGCCTTACATGTGCTAGATACTTCATATACTTGAGCATATATGATTCTAAAAATATTCCTTTTAAGTTGATAGTAAAAGCTAGATTTTGCAGTTAAGGAAACCAAGGTTGAAAGTGGCTAGACTAGCACACCAATTTTCGGCATGCTAATTTGACTACAAAAGCCATGCGTGGTCTACATTACCATACACATACCAGACTGCCAACCAGATTAGCCCAGAGGGCTCAGTAGGTAGATCAGATCTTACTCTTCTCAACTGCTAGAGTATAAGGGCACTGAGTTAAGAGAAGGGAGATGTCAACATGGCCTTACCACATAATAGAAGTCTGCACATTCCTTCTTTGATAATCAGTGAAGCTATAGCAAAATTAAAATTAGCAAAGTTGCTAGTAAAGAATCACAACGTATAAAATCCAAGACATGAAACAGTGTTGCCGCTCCCTGAGTCCTCAGCTGCTGCTTCTGGCTTTAAACTCACCTATCAGGTGAGGACAGCTTTTTCCAGTATTGACAGAGCTCCTATAATGTTTGCAGAATGATTGAATGGAAAAACAAGCTTATTTTCAAAAGTCCCAGGGTGCAAAAAAAGGACCAATAGTTAGAAATTAAAAGAAGGCAGCTTTAAGCTAAAAGGAAAGAGGGACTTTCTCACAAGTGGATTTGGGCGACTGTGGTTGCTTCAGGATGAGCTAAGTTCTTTTACTCGGACATGCTTAAACAGAGATTTGGAACTACTTTGGGAGTTGGCATTGAATAAATGTTGGGTTGGATGATCTCCAGGGTCCTGAAAGTATCTGAGAGTACATATTTTGTGGCACCAACAGTAAGACAATCAATAGTTGACTGGACTCATTGACTTTCCTAACCTGCCATTGTGCAACACCTCTGGTTAGTTTGCTCATCATTTTCATCAATACTAATGGAAGCTGCAGTGAGCCTGAATCCATCTTCAGTTGGAAACAGATTTAGCACTTATCTGAGCCAATTCTGGTCTACTACTCAATGCCAAAAGAAAGATTTTGTGGGGTGAGACACAAGGCAAATGAGTGTGTATGGTTCTACTTGAGGCACAGACAATTTAAAGACATGAGTGGGTGGAAGCCACAAGGAGGCAGGACTGTTTGAGTCCTCTGGAGGTAGTGACTTCTGCTTGAGAAAGTGGCCCAGCTCAGGTAAACTATGGATGGAGCTATGAAAGGACACAGATGTTATGCAGGAGGTCAATTCATTATCTCTTTAAGGTCCCTTCCAATCAAAGACTCTGGTTTTTAATGAGGAGCCATTTAGGAACAGGAGATCTGCTCCGTGCTACCTTTTTTTAGGTTAGGGAAACTCATTACTTTCTTCCAAGTAATGAATCTATTAAAGTGAAACATATGCCAGTCCTATGACCAGCAATCCACTTCTGGGTGTGTACCCTATAGAAATGAGAGTTTTGTATCCTCCAAAGGCATGCTTAAGAATATTCATGGTAGTTTTATTCATAATAGCTCCAAACTGGAAACAACTTATTATGTTAGTCAGAAGTAGAATGTTAACTGAATTGCGGTGTATTCATAGCACATGGTGACGGAAAAGTAGTGACTACTAATATATAAAATAAAATTGATGTGTGTTATAGACATAATATTGAGTAAAATAATTAGATACCAAAAATACATATATTGTGCAATTCCATTTATATGAAGTCCCCAAATTGGCAAAATATTCTATGGTGAAAGAAGTGTGAACAGTGGTTTTCTTTTGAGGAGGGACTATTGACTGAGATGGGCCATGAAGATAATTTTAGCATTACTAGAAATGTTCCATATCTTGATCTGATGGTGAATAAATCTAAAAATTTATGCAACTGTGATTTCTTTTTAATTTTACTATATGTAGGTTGTATCTCAATTTTAAAAAGCTAAAAAAATTAAAACGACATAGTAGTTACTTTCCTATAAAGACTGGATTATATTCTAGATTCTGCCAGAATTCCATGTTAAGGGGAAATATTCTATCCTATTGCTTTGATAAACTGGTCCTTCTGCAAAAGAAATTATTGGACTGGGACTAGTGTAACCACTAATTACAGAAGATATTCAATAAAACATATTATTATACAGATTTCTAAATGTCCTGAATCAAATTTTGGCTCCCAGACCTAGGTTCTACTTCCAGCTCCACCGCTAATTAATTGTGTGTACTTGATGATTTCATTTTGGGGGGCTTCAATTTTCTCATGAATAAAATGTCAACCCATTCATTCATTCATTCATTCAACAAATATTTATTGAGTGCCTGCTATGTGCAAGGCATTGAGCTGGATGTGTGTGGGAAACAGATAAATCAAACAGCCTCTCACAGAGTTGAGAAGTTTGACTTTGATAATACATACAAAGTTTCATCATAACAGGAAAGGCTGCAGTATTGCAAGAATTTGTTATTAGGACATGATGATTACAGTCAATGCCTTATTCAGTGCAACAAGGTAATTCTTTACCCCAGGAAATTAATACTTTTGCTAAAATATTATTTTCAGTATTCTGTGTATATAACATTTGCGTCTACTTGGAAAATTTACTCTGTACTGAGATTTTCAATTTTAAAAGCCCCTTTAGATGTTAATGTGTTATGAAGTGAGAAAGATTTAACATATAGTGTGTTGGATATAATATAGTTGTTCAACATTTGGAAACCAAATGTGTTTTGTGCCTGGTTACTTTTCCATGTGCTAGAAAACTACAAAATGAATAAAAAAGTCACAAATGCAAAAAGTAAGTACAGTATAATACCATTTTAAAAGGGTTTTAAAACATGAAAAAGAATACTATGATTGTTTCTGGATGTATGCAAGCACATAAGTGATAAAAGTAGCAAACCATGCCTGCCTCTAAGCAGTATAAAGTTCTAGGAGAGCATGTCTTAGATTGGGTGTCCCCCACAGCCAATCCTGAGACAAGACTTGAGTGCTCAGTGTTTATCAGAGGGTGATCCCAGGGAGCAGGGAGAGGGAGACAAAGAAGGTTAAAAGCCAAGAAAGAGTGTGTTGTTGACTTCAATGCTGTGGGCAAAAGGGCTGGACTCCAATGGGACTTCTGAGATTTGTCTGTTCTAAGAGCTTTTATATATGCACTGGTTCTGTCTCAATTGGTTGATGTTTCTCCTTGGATTGTTAATTCCTCCATACTTCCTTGATATGCCTGTGAGGACGGAGTGTGTTCTTGAGGGTTTTAAGGAAAAGTCTTTGAATAAAGAAGTGGAGACTTCAGATGGGCCCTGGAAGTGGGATACTGCCAATGTGGCTGAACTCAGAGGTGGACTAAGGACATGTGACACAGAACACCAGTCATATCTGTTCCAAGTTCTTATCCCTAGGAAAAGAGGAAAGGAATGGGATGAGGAAGGAATATACAGGGAGCTTCCACTGGACTGCTAGTGTATTAATATCTTCAGAACATGTGTGAAGAAAATGTGGTAAAATGAATCTTCAACAAAGCTGGATGCTAGGTGTATGAATGTTCATTATATGATTCCTGAACTTTTCTGTATTCTTGAACTATTTCAAATTTAAAAAAAATTAGTTTGCATCAGCATTAATTTGTTTCAAGGGAGCTCTGATTGAATAATTATGCAGAGCAGTTATGTGTCAAATAGTAATATAATTTGCCACTAGTTCTTAAATTAAGTTAATGTACCTAAGTATAATTTCGATGGAATTTGACTAACAAAATATTGAGTTTTATCCAAAATGTCATGGTTTAATTTTTATTCTAGTTGAGAGATCTCACTTGATAAACTTTTGATTATATTTCCAGTTGTCTTATCAGAGCACTTTGTAAACAGGGGGGTGATTTATCCATTTTCTGGTTGGGAAAACAGTAACTCAGAAGAATTTGGTGATTCATTTGCGATCGCTCAGCAGTAGAAAGGCATGAGAACAATGCAGGAGCTCTGCCCTCTTATTTTAATCTGTGATCTTCTCCCTGTTTTATCCAAATCTTCACAAAGTGATTAGCAGAACATCCTAAGGTACAATCTGGAGGACACATGCTTGTGATTGGGTCTACATAGAGGAGTGGGGTAGGGGGCCATGAGATTTATAATCTCCACACTTGAGGGCTTTATAATCTTGTGAAAATATAAATAAACATATAAGCCATATCAGCCCATCCGTCCCTCCCAAGTGTGAGGAAATGGTCACAGTGGGTTTTGCCTATGGAATATCAGCAGCAACAGCCGCCACTACACAACTATTTACCGAGCGGCCACTGTGGGAAGGTACTGCTATTAGCATTGCTCATTTCCAGATCATCCCAAGGTTACTGAGTTCCTCTTAACATTTCCTTAGATGTGTGTGCATTGTGTTTTGTCCCCTGAGGTCGACAACTCCTTGTCCAAGAGCAATTTCTTTGTAGCAGGAGATGTTTTGAGGAGCGAGCAGACTCAAACCTTATGACCACATAACAATCACAAAAACCAACACAGCCACTTGAGGAAACCCCGTTTCTAAGAACACTTTTGAGGCTTCATGGCTCCACTCAAGTCAAACATTTCAAGTGGTTGAACTTGGAACATGGACTCAGAACCTTGTTTTCCGGAAGGAACTTGATGGGCTGTTTAAATGGTCAATGGGTAAATACTACAGAATAACAGCTGCAGCTCTCTGGGCTTTTGACACTTATGACTGATGAAAAATGCCATTTGCACCCCTTAATTTACATGTAAAAAACCTCGTGCAAAATGACAGCCAAAGGATTTGTTTTGCTTTCTGCCTCTTCTAGCTGAATGGCATTTGAATCGAGGAGTTCCTGTGGCATGAAGGAAAGCGGCCTGACCTCCTCTATACACTTTCCAGACCCATCACTGCACCCATGAAGGATTAAATATTCCCTTCCATCTTGCCCCCCTGAGAGTTGCACCCGAATTCCCCAAACTGCTCTCCAACAATTGGCAACCGCAGCGTCCTGTTTGTTCTTTGAGTTGTCAAAGCAGGCAGTATCAGAACTGGGGAGCTCAGAGTTTCTGTGGAAAAACCAGGTTCACTGACAGCAGTCAGTTCCTCAGTGGCTCCAATGGGAACCCAGTTGGAGGAAGCTGGGTACCTTAGATGTGTGTGTATATTGACACTTACAATTGGTTTGGTTTTTCTCTTACTTCTCTGGCCATGCCTTCTGCTATCTTGGTGTTCCTCAGTGTTCTTTGGCAGAAATTCTTAACCAGGAACCTATGAACTATGTGGCAGATGGTGGTGGTGCCACAGTAACATCTCCTGGGCTCTCACCTTTTGGGATAATCTGATGGCTTCTTGCTGCAAATACCTGTACCTGTCTGCCTGAAAGTGTTCTCTGGCTACTGGGCCATGTTGTTCTTGGGCCTGCAGGGGTAAGGGCTGGGTAGGGACTGGGTCCTAGGTGAACAGAAGGGCCAGAGAGTTAATGCCCCCAGGGATGCCCTTCAACCAATGAGGGCTGGGAAACAGAAGACAAATGCCTCACTTTTCTCATACCTAGGTGAGATTCTTCTAGGGTGTGTTTCACAGGTTTCTCAGAGGTGCCCTAGAAGGACTGAGCCCCAGTTGCCCACCTGTTCGTTGGTGCTCCTTTATTGGCTTTTCTCCTTTCCCTGTTCATTTGCCTGTTTCTCTGCTCCCTCTCCATGTTTTCTGAGATCACCTCCCAAACAAATTTCTCACATTCAAATCTTTGTCCTAGAGTCTACTTTTGGAGGAACCCAAACTAAGGCCTCTGAAATGCCATGCAAAGTTATGTTTAAACTTGTGAATGTGGAGAACCTTCGTAGCTTTTCAAAAGGGTCTGTGACCCCAAAAATGCCAAGAACCAGTACCTAACTCCTTATCCCCAGGTCTTCTCATCCACTCCTGAGATCCAGACGCAGGGAGCATATGCCTTCCAGATGTTACCCACTGCAAGTCTCACAAGCACCTCACACTCCAGTCTGTTGTGGCTACTGTGCTGTGCCAACCAGAATCCCTGTTAGGATGAAAGGCCCCCTTCTGTCAGCTACTGAAAAGGTTGTCAGCTGATGACTCAGCTATCAGCCTTTTCCAGGAATTGCTGTTAACTGAAGGGAACCATATCATTCAATGTTTGTGCATCCAATGGCTTGTTGATGTGAGTGGGCAGAGGCCTGGCTACATTGCCTTGACTCAAGACAACTCTTCAGGGCTCTCCTGGCTCCAGAGCTCCCTGTGAGTCTGGCTGAGGCCTTCCTGTTTTTGCATCATAGTCTACCTTCTCCCCCTGTCCCATCTTGCTTCCTTCCCTTCTCCCAATAAGGTTCAATCTTGAGAGCACTTCTCAATTAACTTCCTGTATGCCAGTCTCCAAATAAGAGTCTGCTTCCCCGGGAACTGTACCTGTGACAGCATCTGATAATCATTTCTGCCTTCTCTCTTTTCTTATCCACCACCCCTGTATAATGAGTCACTCAATCAATCAAAACTTGAGTCTTGTTGGCTATGATTTAGGAGCATCTCTTAAGTCTTTCCACAGTCTTCTACTCCACTCTTATCATTTCTTTTCAATTATTTTCTGGATGTCTCTGACAGCCTCCTAACTGCTCCCAGACTTCTGTTTTGCTCCTCTCAAATATGTTCTTCCCATTGCAAACAGAGTAATCTTTCAAAAGAGGAAATCTGGTCTTGCTGCTACTTTGTGTATGACTGTCCAGTAGTTTGCTATTGCCCTGAAGATAAAGTTCTTGATATGATTCAGACCTTCATGACCTCCATTCTCTGTGGACCCCTCCAACTTCATGCCTCCCCACTTCTTGCTGCGTGTGCTGGGCTCCGGCTAAATTGGCCAACTTGCTGTCTCAAATTTCCCACAACCTGGAGCCTTGGTGCCCGCTTCTCCCTCTGCTGATGGTTTTGCTCTTTCACCTTCACCCAACACACACACACACACACCCCTACATACACACATGTACACACACACACCCCTACATACACACATGTACACACACACACTTATGCACGTTTGCACACACTGTTGCCCCTTTTTAGAAGGTTTCTCTGACCACAGTGCCTGTCCCAGTTGCCTCCACAGTTCCACTTTGGTGTTCCACAGTTGGAGCATGTTTAGGTTGGTATTCTCATAAGTAGACCCTGAAGCGAGGATTCCTGGGGAAGTGATTTACTAAGAAGTGTTCCCAGGAATAACAATAGGAAGATGGGGGGCAGGAGACAGAAGGGGGAGGAAGCCAAGCTAGGGTGCATTAAGCCAGCTCTTCTAGAGAGTAGATATTATAACTTTGTTCTCAGTCCCAGAGCTGAGCTCTGGAGGCAGTGAAGGTTAAACCATAGTACTATTCCAAACAGGGTGCAAGGGAGCTAGAGTATTTATACATCCATTAGTCATTGGTTAAAAGAAGAGAAAAGGAAAGTTCCCAGGTACTTCTGGCTTTCTTTGGTGCAGGCAAAATAGGCTCTAGCAGCTTGAGGGCCACCCTTTGACAAAGAGACTGGGGTGATCTCTGTGGAGGGCAGGCAAGGTCCCAGGGAGGTGTGCTCCAGGACTCTGCCACACCTGGCTGTAATGGCCTGTCAACTGCCTGTGGCCCCTGCCCGTCCTTGTTCTATGAGGCAGTGAGTTCCTGGCTGGCAGCGTGAGTTTTCACCATGGTAAGTCTAGCACTGAGCAGGTACTCAAAGATGGTTGTCAAATGAATGAATGAGTAGATGAATGGATGCACCACTGAATGGGTGGCTGAATAAATCCACCATCTAACAGCAGCCTTTAAAACAGGGATCTCTACAATGAGAACACTAGCAGACAGGTGCGATTTTTCTACATTTGAAAATACTTTGTCCTTTTTGGGAGAGAGGTATGCATACATACTTGGAAAAGAGGATCCTTTTTCTTTTGCAGGAACCCATGAGGAGTTGGGTTTATATGCTTAATGTTGAGCATGTGTTACACAGAAGTCTCACCTTCCCAGTTGGAGAGGTCTGGTGCCGGCAGGCAGCAGGAATGTCAGGCCTCACGATGAAAAAGCAATAGATAGCTCTGGAAGTCTTCAAGTCTGAGGGCAGCCGGGAGCCATGGTCTCTTAGCCCTAGAAATGACTGTGGGAAATAAATCCACCACCATCATTGATGCATTTAACACTGAGTGTGAAAGGAGTTAACTTCCTTGCCCAAAGCCACATAGACCTGCTGCAGCTCTCAGAGTGACAAATGGCAAAGCCAGGTTATCAGCCAGAACTGGAAGCTCTCATCCTTTTCCCCTTCCTCTACTCTGACCTCATCACTTACTACAGCCCATTCACCTAACCTTCCTCCTTGTCATTTGAATTACTGCCCTTTCGCAAAACAGTTTCCAAAATCAGCTTTACTGAGGTATGACTGACATAAAGTAAAATGTGTCCATTTTAAACATCCAGTTCTCAGAGTTTCGTCAAATTTATATACCCACATGTAGTATATGTAACCACCAGAATCAAGATACAGAACATTTCTATTACCGCCCTAATTTTTCTTGTTCCATTTTCAGCCAACCCCACTCTTAACCCCTGGCCCTAGGCAACCACTGATCTGCTTTCTGTCACTGTTGATTAGTTTTGTCTACTCAAATGTCGCATAAATCAAATCCTACAGTGTGTACATTTTTAAGTTGTCTGGTTTCCTTCATTCAGCAAAAATATTTTAAGATTTATTCATGCCATGGTGTTACCTGCCTCAGTAGTTTGTTCTTTTTTATTGCTGAGTAGTGTTTCATTGTATGGACATACAAACGTCTCTTCATTTGTTCTCCTGTTGTTAGATATTTGGATTGTTACTAGTGTTTTGCTATTATGAATAAAGGTGCTATGGATGTTCTTGTACAAGTCTTTGTATGGACATATATTTTTCTTTCTTGTGGGTAAATACCTAGAAGTGCAATGAATGGGTCATATGGTGGGTGTATGTTTAACTTTATAAGAAACTGCCAGACTGGTTTCTAAAGTGGCTGTGCCATTTCACAGTCTCACTAGTGGTGTAAGCAAGTTCTACTTGTTCCACATCCTTGTCAGCTCTTGATATTGGCAGACTTTTCAATTGCAGCTATTTAGTGATTATGTAGGAATATCTTGATTTGCATTTCAACTAATGATGCTGAGCCACATTTTCATGGGCTTGTTGGTCATTTGTATTTTTCTTTTAAGGAAGTGTCTGTTAAAATATTTGCCAATTTTCTATGGACAAATGACATAAACAGACACCTCTAAAAGAAGACATACAAGTGGCCAATAAACATATAAAAAATGCTCAATATCACTAATAATCAGAAAAATGCAAATCAAAACCACAATGAGATACCATCTCACACCAGTCAGAATGGCAATTATTAAAAAGCCAAAAAACGACAGATGCTGGAGAGGCTGTGGAGAAAAGGGAATGCTTTTCCACTATTTGTGGGAGTGTAAATTAGTTCAACCACTGTGGAAAGCAGTTTGGAGATTTCTCAAAAAACTTCGAAACAGAACTACTGTTCAACTCAACAATCTCACTACTGGGTATATATCCAAAAGCATGTATACCACTTTTTTGTTCCAAAAGAATGTATACCTCTTTTTGGTGTCATTTCACCAAAAAGGCACACGTGATTGCATGTTTATTGTAACACAATAGCAAAAACGTAATCAACCAGGTGCCCATCAACAGTGGATTGGATAAGAAAATGTGGTATGTATACACCACAGAATACTATGCAGCTGTAAAAAAGAACAAGATCGTGTCCTTTGCAGGGATATGGATGGAGCTGGAGGCCATTATCCTAAGTGAATTAACGCAGGAACAGAAAACCAAATACCACATGTTCTCACTTATAAGTGGGAGCTAAGTATTGAGTACTCATGAACATAAAGGTAGCAACAATAGACACTGGAGACTACTAGAGGGGAGAAAGGGAGGGGAACAAGGATTGAAAAACTACCTATTGGGTACTATGCTCAGTACTGGGGTGACAGGATTATCATACCCCAAACCTCAGCATCACGTAATATACCCATGTAATAAACTTGCACATATATTCCCTGAATCTAAATTAAAAGTTAAAATTATCTAAAAAAATTAAAATCAAATATAGTATTTGCCCATTTTTAATTGACTTGTTTGTGTTATTATTGAGTTGTAAGAGTTCTATATTCTGGATATACAAGTCCTTTGCCAAATATAGGTATTATAAATATTTTCTCACCGTTTGTGGCTTGCCTTTTCATTTCCTTAGAGATTTTTTTTGAAAAGCCTAACATTTACATTTTGATGTAGACCTATTTATCTATTTTTTTTCTTTTATAGTTCATGCCTTTTGTTGTTATTACTTAGGAATCTTTGCCTATCCCAATGTCACAAACATTTTCTCACTTTTTTCTAGAGATGTTATAAAGTTAGCTTTTATATTGGGGTCTGTGCTCCATTCTTGAAGTCCTTTTGTCTCCTTTTTTTTTTTTCTGAGACAGAGTCTCACTCTGTCACCCAGGCTGGAGTGCTGTGGTGTGATCTCAGCTTACTGCAACCTCTGCCTCCCAGGTTGAAGCAATTCCCTGTCTCAGCCTCCTGAGTAGCTGGGATTACAGGTGCCCGCTACCATGCCTGGCTAATTTTTGTATTTTTGGTAGAGACGGAGATTCACCATCTTGACCAGGCTGGTCTTGAACTCCTGAATTCCATGATTCACCAGCCTCAGCCTCCCAAAGTGCTGGGATTACAGGTGTGAACCACTGTACCTGGCCTGGATTTGTCTCCTTTTTAGGTCCTCAGTGCACCTAGGGTCAACCTCCAGTAGCACAAGTGTCACATTTCCAGAAATTAGAACTGCAGAGTGACATTTAATGGATAGCTCCTAGAAGCTGTGGAGATCACTGGCTGTGTGACTGCAGGGTAGTAGCTTGACCTTTCTGAGGCTGTTTTTTCATCTGTAAAATGGGTATAACAAAACATCTCCTGCAGGACTGCTGCCAGGATGAAACCAGAGAGTATATTATAAGAATATTCAGCAGGTTTTACCCAGAGGAGGCCCTCACTAAGCAGAAGCTTCTCTTCTTGCCGCTGCTGTTGCTGCTGTGTTGTCCCAGCATTATTTGAAGGCTACTCAGATGGCCTGGCCTCGGGTTTCATAAAACTGTGTTGATTGCGTGAGTTGTTGGCTCTCTGCTAGCTCATTGGAAACTTTTTTAAAAATAGGGAGCCTGCTATATTAGGCAGGTCACTGCTCTGGTATGAAGGGACTTTTAGGGTCATGCTGATGAAGCGTGGCTCAGGAGTGGCCACCAGTCAGCCATGAGTCAGGACCTCTTTGGCATGCTTCTTGCAAGTGTTTTAAACATGAGTCCACGTGGGAACTTTCTGTTTATTCTCAGGAACAGGAACAGATGGGGATTATGGGAAGGCCTTACTCTTTGCTGTGACACCTTATGTAGTCACATCATCTCCTCTCCAGTCTTCCTCAAAGTTAGAGCCTGTGCCTCTTCATGAAATTCAATAGGGGAAACGAGACAGAAGTGCTTAGGGATATATTTTAAGGCTTGTAGTTTTATGCTTTGGGCTTACTTTCCTATTAAACTTTATCTGTGCAGCTGAATACACTTTCTTTCCAGAACTGCTTCTGGAAAACGATGTTCTAATGCCAGGAATTCTGATTGGGTGCCTGGTTGAGTTGGTCCTGTGTACATAATGACAGCACACAAACCCATTATTCAAGTGATGTCGCCCTCTATGCCTCAGTTTTCTCACCTGTAAAGTGGGAATAATAATAATAATATCTCATATTATTGGTTGTGAGGGTTGTATTGGTTACTACAAATAAAGTGTTTTAAAGAGTGCCAGGTACACAGTAATAAAGACTGTAAGTGCTATGTTATTCCTATTACTATTGTTGGATTCTGCTTGAAATTGTCTTTTTTTCCTCTGTGTGTATGTGTCCACACTCCACTGGGCAGCTGGGTGAGTGTTTTGGAGGGGCTTATCTACACTTAACGTTTTTCCTTTGATCAACTGTCTGTTTTGGAAGCCCTTAAGTAGCATGTGATTAGCAATTAACAATAACCAGGATTCTTCTTAACCTTTATTTAATGTACAGAAATTCTCCTTGCTTTAGTGGGCATTTTGTGACTCTCTCCTCCCACAGCCTCCACAACTGTCTCTGGCCCCCAGGCAATTTCTCCAGAGCTTCAGGAAGTTTTGGTTGAGCATATCATAGGAACATTAAATCATGGGACTTGCATAGAGGTGAAAAGAACGTCTTCAGCATTCTCAGCACTATTTGTCCTCCACCTCTGTGCTCCCCTTCCTCCACTGCCCCACTCACTAGATCTGTCACTCAAACCTAGCCCTCCTCCTCTTTATCCTCAAAAATGTCGTACAAGCCACTAGCCAGTCAAAGCAGTTGGAGAATAGAAAAAGTTTAAGTCTGAGTTAGAGGTGGGGTGGGAGAGGGAGGGGGCTGGTGGTTTAGTCTCAGTGTGGTAGAACAGTCAGGACTGGACAAGCTCCAACGGAGAGGGTTGAAATGTTAGCACTCTCACCCCACGCTTTATTCAGGAAAATATCCTCAGTGTGAAGAGAACAAGGGCTAAGGGTTGTGTTCCCAGACTCGGTTGAGGATTCTCTAACCTAGGGGGGTAAAGCCAAAGGCTGCCATCCTACTCTGGTTCAGAAGTCACAGATCTCTCACCAAATATAAAGATACCCAGCAGGGCTGGCTTCATGACCTTGCAAGCAGTGCAGTAGTAGCTCGGGGCTCCATACTCAGAAAGGCCTCATGTGTGGGGCTTAATGCCCTGCATTTGCCATCTTGAAATTATTAATAGTCTTATCTTTGAATCTGTGTTTTATAAATAGAGTTCAATGGCACTGTGGAACACAATGGCGCTTGGCGTTTGGGACATAACTTCACTGAGGTCCTGCCTTCTGCTGCCTCCCTGCTTCTCCAGAATGGATTCTTGACCCATTGCTGCTCTGTCCCCCATCCTGAGTCCCCCACTTCTGTCCTCTGTTCTCATAGGGGGCCTGGGTATAGGTGCAGGAAGGTTGGGTATGGGAGCATGCATCCTGTCCATCTTGCTGTGGGGCACAGCTGCAGCCACCTCTGCCCTGGACTTGCAGTGCATGGCACATTTGGTGGGAGACTTTGTAGGGGTTGGCTGTAGGGTTGGTATGACAGCCTCATGGAAAGAGGAGCTGCCTGGCCCAACTTCCCTGCCCTGGTCGGGGCATTGCATGTTGGTCTGGCATCTGGTGGGAGGGCAAACTTGGCAGCCAGCCAGTAGGCTATGAGTGTATGCACACATGCACTAAGTCACAAGGTGGAGGCCCCCACAGCCCCTCCATGCCCAAGAGAGTGTGCCATTAAATAACAAATAAAAAACACAAGTACAGGTCAAAAGAAAGACTGCAGAAGAAAGCATGAAGCTTTGTACTTAGGATTTTTAGTGACATGTTTTTTCTCTGTTTACAAATGAGGAGCCCTGCATTTCATTTTGCACTGGGTTTCACAAATTATGTAGCTAGTTTTGGTGCCCGTGTCTAAATGATATCCAGCTGGTTTTGGCTCACTCTTTCCCCAGGTCCCAGCTGGTGGCAAGGGAGAGGAAAGCATGGATGAGGCTCTCCTACTGTCATAAGTTGCCAGCTGGGGGGGGGGACGCACATCAATTCCTCTCACATGTCATTGGCCAGAACCCAGTCTCATGGCTACACTGAAGTGCAAGAGACAAAAGAAGATATAGTCTAGTGGAGTCCAGGAGGAAGAGGTGAATGCCAACATTGGTGAGCACTGACTGTCTCTGCTACATCCTCAATCCTGGTTCTCTTTTTGGTAATGATACTGTCGTCTGTCTAATCATGGAGGCCAGTCTTCTCATGTGTCTTTATCCTTCATCTCTTTATGGCCAAGGCCTCCTCAAGCCTTCACAGTTTGATCTTTGCTTGTTTCTTTTGATTTGTCCACTTCTATTCATCTCCACCTCCAACATCTTAGTCGAAGCTCCCATAGTCCCTCAGCAATTTCTAAACATTTTGATCATGCACCACTATCATTAACACATTTTGAGCACAGACCCCAAATATATATATACTTTGTTTAGAAATAGCATCTACTTGTACCATTATTTTTCTGAAGTTTAGATATTAACAAAGCTTATTGTTTCTATTTCTTTAGAATAATATATTTTATATTTTTCTTCATACTGCCACAGATACCCCACCTCATGCATTTCCTGAAATATGAGCTCCTCATGCTGGCTCCTCATGCTGATGATCATTGGCCTAGAAATCTACAATAGATTTTAAGTTGTTCTTTTGCTTTTGCTCTTATCCTTACGTAATTTCTTCCTTGTAGCCAGGCATGCATTCATATGCAAATAGTCACTAGGAGACCAGTGTGTTCCAGGCACTATCTTTGGCAATGGAATATACAGGACTGAAAAAGTTCTTGCCCACATGGAGCTTATTCTAGTGGAGGTGTTTGGGGGACAAATAAATGAAATACATATGTTGTGTACTAGTGAGTGCTCTGAAAAAAAATAATGCAGGGAAAGGGGGAGAGAGAGTTAATAGGGATAGAGATGGCAAGGTGCTCTTTTAGAGAAGACCTTGCTGATGTAGTGACATTTGAATCCTAGGTAAATGGAGGTTGAGAGCCATGCAGCATTCTGGGAAAGGATAATTGCATGCAGAGGGAACACTAAGTGCAAATACACTGCAATGAGAACATGCTTAGCTTGGACATGGGACAGCAAGGGGGCCAGTGGGCTGGAGCAGAGTGAGCGAGAGGGAAGTATTAGGAGAGGGACTTGGGGAGCCAGGCAGAGGCCATCTATCACAAGACCTTGTAGACCACAGTACAGACTTTGTATTGTTTTCTGAGGATGACAGGAAGACACTAAAGGGTTTTGAGCAGAAAGAGGACATGATCAATTTTATGCTTTAGAAGAGTGACTGGCTGCTGTATAGAAAACAGACTGTGAAGGTAGGGACGAGAGAATAAGTAGGAATGTCACTTGGTAGGTGGTTTCAGAGATCAGATGATGTGGAGATCAGTGATGGTGGGTTGAGCTAAGCTGGTGGCAGTGGGGATTGGGAAAGTAGTCAGATTAAGTTATATTTTAAGGGTAGGATCAATTTTGATAATTTCTTCCTCATGGCCAAAACACCTGTGATGGTTTTCTGGTGCCCTTTCTCATGGAATAAAGTCCATAATCATTAACAGGATTTACAGGGCCCCAGAGACCCCCATGGCCCAGCCCCTTCCTACCTCTCCACCCAGCACAATGTTCCTTCTTGGGTTCTGTATTCCAGTCCCTCTTTCTTTTGCTCAACTCACATAGCGTTCCCTCTACTGGAAATATTCTTCTCCTTTTCCTGGTCAACGTTGACTCTTTTTTAGATCTCATCTTAATCATCAGTTTCTCTGAGGACAACCCTTTGATCTCTTTTCTGCGGGGGTGTCACCTCTGTAACCTTCCTATTGCTGCTCTCCGAGTGCTACATCCTGTCCTCAGTCATTCTTCTCAGCTTTCCTTTACATCCCTTTGTGTGATTATGTGACTCTCTGTCTCCCCTGATAGACTGCAAGTTTCCAGAGGGCTGCGACTCTATTGTTTTGGTCCTTGTTCCTCCTGTTCCAGTGTAATGCTACAAGCATAGTAAGCTCAATCACTAATGTTGCATGAAGATGCAAATGAGGAAGTGTGGATGGAAGAAATGGGAGAAGCTTCTTCAGGAGCACATATGATTCAGTGTCATGGGGAACACCCTAAAATAGCTTGAGGAAGGGGAGAATGCTTTCAAGAGTACTGACTCTAACAATTGGATTGGTGCAGGCTTGTGCCCTAATATTGAGTATAAGGTAGCGCTGCAATCTTACTTGAAGTCACAAGCTAACAAAGACCTGCAGCATACATTATAATTTGTGTTTTACTTATATCTCCACTTGTGTGGGGCTGTGACAAGAAAATAATTCATTCTTCCTTCTACTGCCTTATCAAACGCGATTTCGCAGATAGGTCTTTCTCAATCATAGATGAAGTCTCAGGCTGATCCCACAGGTTTTTAATCCTCATCAGTTTCAAGTGCAATGTAATTTCAGTAAATAAAATGTCCCATCCAGTCTAACCTGAAAACTTCAGTCTTTAATTTCAAGCACCATCTTTCCTCATGCCCCACGTCAGCCTACCTCTGATAAAGATGTATGCAGGTGGGAGGGAGAGAGAGGCCACAGTTGATGTCCTTTGTCTCTTTTTCTCCTTTCCGCGCCTGCTTCAGTTTCTAGCTACCATTTTCAGCCTGTCCATAGTTGATGCATAGGAAAGCTAAGCAGCCAGGGCAGGGAACCCCTCTCTAGACTGATGCAGTTATTACTGGCAAGGGAACATGAGAGTTCAAAGCTAACCCTTGTTTTGGTAGCTCTCATGGTTCCTCAGAGACTTCGCATTCCTGGGACTTTCTCACCAGTAGGCCTCTGATGAGGCTGAGTATCTTCTGGTTGGCTTCTCCCTCAGAGTCCTGGCTATCGGACAACTCATCCCTTGATGGGACCAGTTGCCCTACAAGTGGCGACCTTGGCAGAACCCTCTTGGGATGGCTTGGTCTAGATCCCTTCCAAGTTCCACATCTGACTCCAGGGAAATGTGCATACATTCTAAGCCTTCAGCACTGGATGTGCTGGTGGTTCCCATTACCTCTCTTTATGCTGCGTCTGGGGCAGCTGGGCAGCCACAGGGCTCACACCTTCATATTTCCCTAGCAGGCAGTTTGATGGCTACCTTTATGTCCTTCAAGCTTCAGGGAGCATAGGTCAGGTTATCAGGTATTCTCTTCAAGCCCTTGTCACCTAATTTAGGTGAAGAGGAAATACTCTATTTCCCTCAGTCACAGCAGTAGTGGACACCAGCACTCTCATTCCTCTCTCTCTCCCTTTAACTTAAAATGAATATTTGGCTCCTCTTATATAGCCAGGAGTTGGGTAAAAAACGTAGTTTCCTTATAATTTATCATCTAAAAAAGTCAGTTTTTTGGATCATAGTTATTTTTTCACCTTATATAAACTTATTAATAATGTGTGACATTCATACAGCAAAGTGGACAAATCACAAGTGTACAGCTTGATGATTGCTTACAAAGTGACCATGTCTGTGCAATCAACCCTTAGGTCAAAAAAGCAGAACATTCTCAGTACCCCAGAAGCCCCCTTGTAGTCCTGCCAGTTACTTCCCTTCTCTCAAGTGGAACCACTATCCCAACTTCTTAAGACTACAGATTTATTTTGAAAACTAGGAACATCTTGAGAGTGAAAGAGGACATGTGGGTACTTGCCCCTCAAAATGGCCACCATCAATCCCTTATCTTCCTATAAACATATACTATGGTTCCATTAAGATATGGTAACCATTCCTATATCCCATTGAATGTGGGCTGGACTCTGACTACTTTGACCAATAGAATATTGCAGGATGATGCTTTTCCAGTTGTGGTCTAACCTTGACCCCGGGCCTCCATGCAGAAAGTCAAGGCTACTCTGCTAAAAAGAGGGGTCATGCGAAAGGAACACTGGGCACCAGACATATGAGTGAAGAAGCCAATCTTGAATTTTCAGCCCTGTGAAGTCTTCAGATGACTCCTGCCCCAGCTGCCGTCTGACTAAAAATGCTGAGATTCTGACTCTTGGATATTTTATTTTAACTGTATTGGTTTTCAATCCAGAAAGGTCAATGAAGAAAATTCCCTTTGGCAGGTACAAATCAAAAGAAAGTATAAAAAAGAATCATGAAAGACTTAAGCATTAAAATATATATTTTTGCATAGTTTAATCTTTTTCTGTTGGACTTCTGTCCCACATACTCAACCATAATGTGTGTTAGTAGAATAAACTATGATCTGAATAATTTACAAACTTTAATTCTAAAAAATTAAGAATACCACCATCATTGATGATAAATTAGCTTAGCATTTTCAAAGCAATGTATTTTACATTTATGTACTTATTTTAAATGGTTTTAGAATCGACTTAAAAATAAAGGGAAATTTGTCACCCTTAGATCTTTAAGCAGAAAGTAGCTTTGGTCCCCAACTCCTAGAACCCATCCAAGTGCAGGCAATGTAACCACCTACTGTGGAATTACTCACTAACTCTTTTATTCTTTTCCCCAGATGTTTTCTCTCTCCTGAAATAAGCCTTGACTCTATTTGATCTGCAGAACCTTGGCATGAAGAACATTTTATGTTTCTTCTGTGAAGTAAAAAGGCAAGTCTTGTTGACTGATGGTGATTAACCATAATAAAGATGCCTCAGTCATAACATGAACATTGAATATAGGAAATCATCTGCTCAGAAGCAGACCCAAGTCATCCAAATGACAGACTGTGATACGAAGCTCAGTGATGCCAGGCTTCTGTGTGAAGACTCAGATGCTCAAAAGGTAACAGAGAAGCTCTAGAAGGTTATTTGTGCCTCCATTATAGAAATCTCCTCTGAGTTTAGGACTAATGTTATGGGAGAAAGGCAAATAAAGAGTGTCTGCTGTCTCTGTTCTGGGTCTTTCTACTTCTCCCCTGTCCTCCCAAGGTAAATAGCTGATGGGCTGCCAGACAAATACCTTCAGAGTACTCAAGGACAGAGCAGACTAAGAAAGGCTTAGCCAAAGCTGGACAGGGACCAATAATAGAATCATTTCCACTCATCCCTTAAAGAAGAGCCATTTCCCCTTTCTGCAAACTAAGAGTGGGTCTTTTCTTTCTTGGCCTTGACATGAGGTGGTAATATCTCTAGGTTTGACCCTCAATTTTTCTCTTGGAATTGAGCCTTTCTTTATATAACTATTTCTTCAAAACTATATAAGAAATGCAGGTTAATTAGAGGAGAAATAGGCAAAATAGAGACATGATATCAGCAGTTGTGGGATCTATCCTTCCATATTGTCAAGTGTAAGATGTCATATCAATATTCGTTCACTTTTACTATTGGCATTTTGAATTCATGACCATACCACTTGGAACTTTCTTTTATTTGAACTACAGGACTTATCATTTATCAATATTTACACGCCTACAAAATGTGGCTGTAACAGGTAATACCCTAGGAAAGGAGCAATTCACATCCAAAGTTCATTTGGCATTTTATCATTGGTTATACTTTCTAGAGGGCATATAAATACTTTGCCCACACTGCGTCAATGATCTGAAGTATTGTGATTGCTCAGGGTGCCTGTTGGGTCATGTATATTTGTACTTTATGACATGTTTCACATATTTTCCTCTAATCCTAAGTAATTCCTTCTGAAAGGAGGGAATGTGTTCCAGAAGATGTGCCAGAAATGTGAAGAACATGGAAGAAAGGAAAAGGAAATTAATAAAATATGTTTCAATTACCTATTGCTATATAATAAACCATGATGAAATGTAATTGCTCAAACAACAATGATTTATTATATTTTATGGTTCTGTGGGTTGGTTAGACTTAGCTGGGCAGTTCTTCTGCTGTTTGTGGTGTTAGTTGAAGTCACTCATGTAACCGTAGTCAGGTAGTGAGGGGGCTGGAGATGTCAGTTTGGAAGCTTTGGTTATTTTCCACATGACCTCTTTGTGTTGTTAGCTTGGACTTCCTTATAGCGTAGTGATCTCAGGATTCTAAGAACACGAAAGTAGAAGGTGCCAGACTCCTTAAGGGCTAGGCCCAGTACTGTGGAATTAAACCGTGTCAACTCTACAGCATATTATTTGTCCAAACAAGTCACAAGGCCATCATAGATTCAACAGCAGGAGAAATAGATTCCACTTAAGTGAAAGCAACATCATGTACATTCAGAATCAGAGGAATAATTGACAGACATCTTTAGTAACAATTTGCCAACAATGAGAAATTGGAAACATAAAGAAATTTTAAAAAGCAACAACACGGACATTGAAGAAAATCCAAGAATATAATAAGAACATTCTTCAAATATTCATTCATTCATGTGTGCATCCTCAACATTTAGCAAGTATCTAGCGTATAGAAGGTCCTTAATGATTGCTACATGCATGAATTTGATAAAGCTATGATAGCAGAAACTGGCTATTAACCAAACTGATTCTCATTTTTTCTGGACACATAGACAGATTATCCTTCCCATCCTCTCTTGTGATTATGAATGGCCTGTAATTTCTAGTTGATGGAATTGAGTGGAGGCAGTATGTCCAGGTCTGACTCATAGAAACCTCTCACATGTTATTCTTAATGCTCTTTTCCCCCTTTGGATTCCTGGAATGGAAAGAGCCTCCAGAGTCACCCTGGAAGCCACTTTGGAGATAGTTGAGCAACAAGATGGAAGGGGCCTGGATCCCTGAATTACCACTTGGAGGAGTCCAACCTGAATAGGAAAACCCATACCGCATGGTTATATTAGCAATGAATAAACTTTTTTGTGTGAGGCCAGTGAAATCTGGGCTTTTTGTTGTTGTTGTTACAGGAGCCAGTGTTATCTAAAACCACACATCTCTATTTCTCAACCATCCTACAGTTTCAAGGATTACAATAAAGTTCAAATTTATTAGAACCAATATTGTAGTAACATGTGTAGGTAGTAACATTTCTAGGTTTGATTTTCAATTTTTCTCTTGGAATTGAGTCTTCTTCTTGTATAGCTATCTTTTTTTCAAAATAGTGTAAGGAATGCAGATTAACTGTAGGAGAAATAGGCAAAATAGAGACAGGATGTCAGTCTGGGATATGTTATGGATCCATCCTTCCATATTGTTGAATATGAGATGTCATACCAATCCTTGTTCACTTTTACTATTGTGCTCTGAATCCATGACCATACCACTTTTGAGTTTCTTTTATAAGAACTACAGAACTTATCATTTATCAATAGTTGACAAGTAATAACATCATTTATCACTCTAGTTGATACAGTGTGACATATGCTTGGAACCAGACTGTGGTAGACACACTTCTAAATGGCTCCTATTGATTCTCACTTCTTGGAATTCATGTCTATGTATAATCCTCTTACCTGGAGTGTGAACTGGATCTAATGACTATTTTCAACTGGATCTAATGACTATTTTCTATCCAGTAGAATATGGCAAAGATGATGAGGAGCACACTTCCGTGATTATGCTACAGAAGATTGTGACTTTTGCTAGCAGACTTTCTCTCTTGCTGGCCTTGATGAAGCTGTCTTGCTGGAAAGGCCTGTGTGGCAAGAAATTGAGGATGGCCTCTGACCAACAGCCAGTGAGGAACTGAGGCCCTCAGTTCAACAGTCCTCAAGGAATTGGAGTCTGCCAACAAATACATATTTGAGTTTGGAAATGGATCTTTCTTCAGTTGAAACTTGAGATGAGACCATAGCCTTGCAATACCTTGATGACAGACTCATGAGAGACTCTAAAATAGAAGACCCAACTAAGTTGTTTCCAGATTCCTGATCCATGAAAATGGTGAGATAATAAAGCTTCTAAAATTTGGAGCAATTTATAATGCAACAATAGACAACAATACACCCACAAGCCTAGATTTTAATCTGTGATTTACCTTTAATCTATTAACACTGGCAACCTTCTAGTTTCAAATAGATAATCTTAGAGATAAATGCATGTTGAACTGTTTCTGGCACCCATGTGCATTTTAAAACCATGAACTTCTGGAAAAACTGCCCTATCATACCCTTCTGATTACCTAATCCATTATTTAGTGTGATGAAACCACTACATGTTTGTTTAAAATCTTAGTGATGTTTGAAATTGTTTCTGGAAAAAGAGAAAAAAAAAAAAAACAGGGGAGAGGCAGACAGAACTAAAACAGGAGTGTTGTGTTCCAGATTACCTTGGCTGGAGAAACCTGGAACTTTCTCCATTCACATGAAAAACAGAAAAAAACCAAAAACCAAAAAACAAAAAAACAGATGCTCAAAGAATAACAGAGAACCTCTAGAAAAGTCATTTGTGCCTTCATCACAATCAGTTGTCCAGTTTCAGGAGATGAGTTAGGGTTAGTATAAAGAACATAAAGCAGCCTGTTGATGAAAGAGAGGAAAAGAGAAGTAAACACATTTGGAAGGTCTGGTTGCAATGAATTCACAGTTCTTCAAGCCAACTATTGATGAAAGCTGAGGAGAAGCTGACACTTTCTGGATAGAGCTTGAACAATTAGTTGTTCAATTAACTACCTACTGACCCCCAATGGTGAAGTCATGTCAGTCACCATCTCTCATAATGCTTATAATGAGTGATTCTTTTCCCTGTAATTAGAAACATTATTTTTTTTTTCCATGTCTCTACTGAAAGCCTTGTCTGTGTGTGGGGTGGGCATGTGGAGGGAGCTGGAACACAAGGACCACATGATTTCAGGAAACACAAGGTGGGGCATATTTCATAGTGGAAGTGGAAAATTGGGTGATTAAAAAGAAAAATTCAAGTCCTGCTGTACTCATTCATGTTAGCTACCTGGTCCCAGAAGGCATTTTACTGGTACCCCTGATTTAACCTCTCTCCACTTAAATATCTTCATCTCAATAAAGCGATTAAGATAGTTGAAGCCTAAGGTCTCCACTGCCCTAATGTTTTATGACTCAGTGATTCAGAGAGTGGAAATTCAGGCCAGAAGAAAAACCCGTTTAGAAGCGTTCCTTAAAAGAAGAGAGATGGCTGATTGGAGAAAAAAATATATATAATTAACTTGAATGATGTTGCTGTAGGGCAAGTTAAAATTATGCTAGATGATGAAGATTCACTTTAATTGAGCCCTTAATATAACCCTGATATCATTCTTGTTTGGCTAAGCGAAACAGAACTTTCCCAGTTCTGACAGCTGAACCTAGTCCTAAGAAAAGATCAACTGGAATCCGCTTTTTCCCCAGTGACTCGGCATTTCTCAAGTGCTGAGTCACTTGGAAGAGACTGAGGGTGCTGAAAATATCCAGTACACCAGGCTAAGTCCCTTCTTAATTTGACACTCATCTATGAGCAGATCCCAACATGACTATATTTCCAAAAACATTTTGTTGAAGTGTGTTATGGGTCTCTTTATATTGCAACTTTATCCATGTGCCTTAAAAAAGATTCATGGTCATACTTTTGTATTTTTTCTCTCAGTTTTGATTTCTACTTCTCCAAACAGCCCATTTTCACCTGATATTTAGACATATACATGTCTTTTAGCATTTATATTTAGTTGGTCAAAAAGTATTGAACTATTGATGTTCTTCAAGGGGCTCATTCTTGTTTCTCTTGTCTCTGCATTCAGCATACATTCCATGACTTATTTTATCCCATGGTTTCATTTACAATCTATATGCAGATATTTTCTACAGGCTTACCTTGTTTTATTGAGCTTCACTTTATTGTGCTTCACAGATATTGCGTTTTTACAAATTAAAGTTTGTGGCAGCTCTGCCTCAAGCAATCTACGGGCACTATTTTACTAACATCGTGTGCTCATTTCATGTCTCTGTGTCACATTTTGGTAATTCTCACAATATTTTAAACTGTTTTATTATCATTATATCTGCTAAGGTGATCTGTGATCAGTGATCTTTGATGTTATCATTATAGTTGTTTTGGTATGCCATGAACTGTGCCCATATCAGATAGTGAACTTAATTGGTCGATGTTATGTATATTCTCATTGCTCCACTGACCAGTCATTCTCTGGTCTCTCTCCTTTTCCTCAGGCCTTCCTTTTTTTCAGAGACATACTAATATTGAAATTGGGCCAATTAATAACCCTACAATGGCCTCTGAGTGTTCAAGTGAAAGGAAAAGTCACACATCTCTCACTAAATCAAAAGCCAGAAATTATTAAGATTAGTGAGGAAGGCATGCCAAAAGCTGAGATCGGTTGAAAGCTAGATCTTTTGTACCAGTTAGCCAAGTTGTGAATGCAAAGGAAAAGTTCTTGAAGGAAAGTAAAAGTGCCACTCCAGTGAATATACAAACGATGAGAAAGCCAAACAGCCTTATTGCTGATGTGAAGAAAGTTTTAGTGGTCTGGATAGAAGGGCGAACTAGTCACAACATTCCTTTAAGCCAAAGCCTAATCCAGAGCAAGGCCCTAACTCTCTTCAATTCTATGAAGGCTGAGAGGATGAAACTGCAGAAGAAAAGCTTGAAGCTAGCAGATGTTGGTTCATGAGTTTTAAGGACAGGAGCCATCTCCATAACATAAAAGTGCAAGGTTAGGCAGCAGGTGCTGATGTAGAAGCTGCAGCGAGTTATCCAGAAGATCATTGATGAAGGTGGCTACATTAAAAAACAGGTTTTCAATGTAAATAAAATAGCCTTCTATTCTAAATGATGTCATCCAGGACTTTCATAGCTGGGAAGGAAAAATCAATTCCTGGCTTCAAAGCTTAAAAGGACAAACTAATTCTCTTGTTAGGGACTAATGCAGCTATGCAGCTGGAGACTTTAAGTTGAAGTCAATGCTTATTTACCATTCTGAAAGTCCCAGAGCCTTAAGGATTAGACTAAATCCACTCTACCTGAATAATTTTAGCCCACTGTTGAGACCTACTGCTCAGAAAAAAGCTATTTCTTTTAAAATATTACTGCTTTTTGATGATTCACCTGTTCAGCCAAGGGCTCTGATGGAGATGTACAAGGAGATTAATGTTGTTTTCATGCCTGCTAACTCAACCTCCATTCTGCAGCCCATGGATCAAGGAGTAATTTTGACTATCAAGTCTTATTATTTAAAAAATACATTTAGTAAGGTTATAGCTATCATAGATAGTGATTCCTCTGACAAATCTGGTCAAAGTGAATTGAAAACCTTCTGGAAAGGATCCACTGTTCTAGATGCTATTAAGAAAATTTATGATTCATAGGAGGAGGTCAATCATAATAGAAATGTCAAAAGGAGGTTAAAAGTATTCCAACCCTCATGGATGACTTCGAAGCGTTCAAAACTCCAGTGGAGGAAGTAACCGTAGATGTAGTAGAAATAGCAAGAAACCAAAATTAGAAATGGAGCCTGAAGATGTGACTGAATTGCTGCAATCTTATGATAAAACTTTAACAGATGAGAAGTTATTTCTTATCAATGAGCAAAAAAAGCAGCTTCTTGAGATGAAATCTACTCCTGGTGGAGATGCTGTGAACACTGTTGACATGACAACAAGGGATTTAGAATATTTTCTAAACTTAGTTGACAAAGCAGCAACAGTATTTTAGAAGATTTACTCCAATTTTAAAAGAATTTCTACCATGGGTAAAATGCTATCAAACAGTATTGCATGAAATATTTTGTGAAATGAAAAGTCAATTGATTCAGCAAACTTCAGTGTTGTTTTGAGAAAATTGTCATAACCACCCAGTCTTCAGCAACTGATCAGTCAGCAGCCATCAACATCTAGGCAAGACTCTCCACCAGCAAAAAGATTAGAACCTCCTAAAGGCTGAGGTGACTGTTAGCATTTCTTTTAGCAATAAAGTATTTTAAATTAAGGTATATACATTATTTTTAGACATAATGCTATTGTACATTTAATAGACTACCCTGTAATGTAAATATAACTTTTATAATTCACTGAGAAGCCAAAAAAACAATCTGTGTAACTTGCTTTATTGTGACGACCTGGAATGGAACCCAGGTCCATTCTGAGGTATGCCCATAAATGTACCTCTCCTGTTACATTTGTTAAAATGTACCTCTACTTTAATCACTTCCAGGTCCTTTGAACTTAACAAGCCCCAAAGCAGGATTAATCATCTCTCCATTCAACCTCCCCTTCCTGACATCTCTATTTTAGTGAATGGCACCATCTTGGCCAGGTTGTCACCCAAGACTCTTCCTTTTCCCTTATTCTTTACACCCATTTCCCACACTCTGGCAGTTTTTCTTTAACCATTTCCCAATTATGTCACCTCCTCCATTCTTGTTTCTTTGTTCCAACTCTTATCACCTCTGACCTGCATTATTTTTTCTTCTTTCTTTCTTTTTTTTTTTTTTTTTTTTTTTAGTTTTTTACTTCCATAGGTTTTTAGAGGAACAGGTGGTATTTGGTCACATAAGTAAGTTCTTTAGTGGTGATTTGTGCAATTTTGGTGCATCCATCACCAGAGCACTATACAGTGAACCCAATTTGTAGTCTTTTGTCCCTCATCCCCTTCCCATTCTTTCCCCCTCAGTCCCCAAAGTCCATTGTGTCATTCTTTATTCTTATGCCTTTGTATCCTCATAGCTTAGCTCCCACTTATGAATGAGAACATACGATGTTTGATTTTTCCATTCCTGAGTTACTTCACTTAGAATAATAGTCTCCAATCCCAACCAGGTTGCTGTGAATGTCCTTAATTCATTCCTTTTATGACTGAGTAGTATTCCATTGTGTGTGTGTGTGTGTGTGTGTGTGTGTGTGTGTGTGTGTATATATATGCCACAGTTTCTTTATCCACTCATTGATTGATGGGCATTTGGGTTGGTTCCACATTTTTGCAATTGTGAATTGTGCTGCTAAAAAAATGCATGTGCAAGTATCTTTTTCATATAATGACTTATTTTCCCTAGGTGGATACCCAGTAGTGGGATTGCTGGATCAAATGGTAGTATTACTTTTAGTTCTTTCAGAAATCTCCACACAGTTTTTCCATAGTGGTTGGACTAGTTTACATTACCACCAGCAGTGTAGAAGTATTCCTTTTTTCACCACATCCATGCCAACATCTATTATTTTTTGAGTTTTTGATCATGGCCATTCTTGCAGCAGTAAGGTGATATTGCATCGTGGTTTTCAAGAGCGTTTCTCTGATCATTAGTGATGTTGAGGATTTTTTCATATGTCTGTTGTCCATTTGTATATCTCCTTTGAGAATTGTGTATTCATAGCCTTAGCCCACTTTTGGACGGGATTGTTTGTTTTCTTCTTGATAATTTGTTTGAGTTCATCGTAGATTCCATATATTAGTCCTCTATTAGATGTATAGATTGTGAAGATTTTCTCTCACTCTGTGGGTTGTCTATTTACTCTGCTGACTGTAGAGTTTTGCCTTGCAAAAACTCTAGTTTAATTAAGTCCCACCTATTTTGTTTTTATTGCATTTGTGGTTTTTTTTGTTTGTTTGTTTGTTTTTTGACCTGTATTATATCAATTAACTCTTGCACTTCCCCGGGCCAGATACTTCAGAATGAGGGTAAAATTCAGGGTCAGAATATCTGTCACAAAACTGCCTTTATCTTCCTCTGCCCCCAACTTTCTGCTAGAATTCCAGATCAGCTCAATGGGTTTACATGATGTTGACATTCTTCAGAGAGCATTTCACATGCAACTGAAGACCCTCTTTGCTTCTTCTTGGTTTCTACACAAGAGTTGTGTAGTCTTCTTTGCCACTACACAGAAGTTGTCATTTTTCTATTTCTGTGCTTTGGCTTGCTCTAGTGATAATGCATTGTCATTGTTATTAAAAAAAAAATCCAGCCCAGCAGTTGCCTCACTGCTGCTGATACCCACAAATGCTGGAGACCTAGCCCACTAAGCCTATTGAAGTGTGGCCATTGGTACTGATGCCAGAGCCAAGGGCATTCCTCACCGTCTTTGTGGATATTCTGGACACTAGTGTTGCTGAAGGCCAAGTTCTTGCTGCCACGTGAGTATTTTAGTGAACCAGATCTTTTCTAAGAGTTTACTTTTTCCTTAATGTAGCCCTCTCACCTTCAGACTTGGGTATGAATCTATGGAGTCCGAGACAGAAAGCAATCAAGTGACAGATTTATCTTTCCTTACAATCATTACCCTTCCCTTACAACTTTTTCCTATTTCTATTGAATAAACTTGGCACATCTATTCTTTTTTTTTTCTTAAGGGTGGGTGTTTCCCAGTATGCACTTCAATCCCTCAAAGGTATCCTAGGTTAAATAGTCCCAACCCCTCCTACGACCGTCCAAGAAAGCAGGCCGGAGCAATGGAAGAATGTAGCCTATGCTCAATCAGGGAGGCTTTTGAACACCCCATCACTCTCCAGTGTTGACAGTCATTGTTCTAAAGATCAAAACAGCCTTTTTTTTACATCCTTGATTAAAAGTGTATCAAAATTAAAATCCTCAGTGGCTTCTCAAGAATTTACACTGCCTAAAGAACAGTGTAAATTCTTCAAAAAAAGCATATAAAACTCTTCAGAATCCAGCTGTAGCCGTCTTATCCAGCATTATCCCTGGAACCAGAAAAAGTTCCCTAAACATAAAAGGTGCCTTGATCATTGTATGTTTGTCCATAAACAACCTACAATATCACAAAGAGATTAAGAGTATGAGCTATAGGTTCAAACAGGTCAAGATTCAAGTCCTGCCTCTGCCTTTACTACCTGTGCAATTTTAAGAAAGTTACTTAACCTCTCTGAGCCTCAATTTACATATCTGTAAAATGAGGATAATAATAGTCCCTGTTATGTTGGGAATAAATGAAATTTATTCATTTATATATTGCCATGAGGAATAAATGAAATCGAAATAAATGCATATAAGGGCAATTCCTGATGCATGAAAATCATGATAACACAATAAATAATAACTAATGTGATTACCTGAAATACTATACTACTTTCCATCTTCTTTAACTGCTGAGCAATTATTTATTCTTCATGATCCAATTGAGCAGACTTATCACAATAGTCAAAATATGGAAATAATCAGAGAGTAAACAAAATATGGCACTTCTATATGATGGAATATTACTCACTCATAAAAAGGAATGAAGTACTGACACATGCTACATGAATGACCTTGAAAACATTAAGGTAAGTTAAAGGGTCCAGACACAAAGACCACATAGTTAATTATTCCATTTATATTAAATGCCCAGAAAAGGCAAATACATAAAGACAGAATGTAGATTAGTGGTTACCAGAACCTGCAGTGATAAAGAAATGGGAAATGACTGCTAATGAGCATGGGATTGGTTTTGGGGATGTTGGAAATGTTCTGGAATTATATAATTTTCTATAATATGTAGAGGTGATGGTTGTACAACTTGGTGAATATATTAAAAACCACTGAATTGAGTAGTGTTTTAAAAGGATGAATTCGTGAAATGTAAATTTTATCTTGATTTTTAAAAACAAACAAATAGACCCAACTGAAATACCCCTTCCTTTTTTGAAGCCTTACCCAGACATAGTCACTTCATATTCTGTGTCTGGAAGGATCTTGATAATACCCTTTCACAGCATTAATCTGGTAATTATTTGGCTTACATGATTATTGCCCTCATTAAACTTTAAGCTCCCTAAGGGCAGAGGTGCTACATTTCTGGAATTTGTTCACTTAACATGTTATTTTGTTTTGGGAACTGTCTCTTCCCTACCTGCCTGGCTGCCAATTATAATGTCCCATTTCTTTCACTGGGTTGACACAAGACCTTGCCTAACCTACTTGACTTCTCTATCCCACTGGCCATAGTAATTGGTTCAGGGATGAACATGTGACCCAAACCAGGTCAATTAGAGTTCAGTACTTTTACTGGAATTGTAAACTGTAAGAACCATGTAAGTAAACAGTGAAAGTGCCTACCTTTGCCTCCTCATTGATATAGCTGTGTAGGAATGAAGCCAGGATAGAGGAAGGCAGGGCTGAGCTGAGCAGTTGTGACTGGTATTCTACTCCCAGACTTTTTGGCCAGCTAAGACAATTGATTCCCATTTTTACTTAAAATAGTTTGAGTTGAGATTTAGTTACTTGAAACGGAAGAAGTTTCAACAAAACAAAAGTATATATAATAGGTATTGTGTCTTAGTGTTCAACATAGCTATCTTAGTGCCTGTATGGAGTAGGATCTCAAACGACATTTTCAGATGAGTATAGGATGCTGTTCTCAAACCCTCCTTTCCTTTCTCCTCATCGTAAGAAGAATGGGGAAATATTTGGTAGCAATGATAGTTTCTGTCTTTTATTTTCTTTTGTCCATGCACCACACTCTCTGATATGGGAAAAGTAGAGGAAGAGAGTGCAATATTTCTTGAAATTTTAGGATTATTTAGAGGCTTTTCATGTGACAAGTCAGAGAAGCATGCTTTCTTTTTCCCTCATCATTGCAAATAATTCCCTTTGCTCTCCCTCTTCTTACCCCTTCTCTCTTCTGCTCAACCCCATCTATGCTTGTAGAGATAGGAATTTTGCTTCTCTTGAAGGAGGTGAAAAGGAAAAAATTGTTCACAGTCTGAAATTCTTTATTCTCACTATTCCTTAATATTCTGTCATTTTTCCATGGGGACCATGTTGCATCCTGTGATGGATAATACATTCTGGTGTCCTCTACATTCTACCAGCAAGACAGTTTGGTAATGCCCTCCCAAAAATAGGCCTACAAATCTCTATGATGCCACTCACAAAGTCGAATTGGGACCACAAATCACCTACTATTTCTCCACAAGTTCTACTCTCCAATACTGCCATTTTCTCTTGCCACAAGTAGAAGAAATAATATTTAATTATAGGTGCCTCCTCTGCTGCCCCCTGTGGGGAAGGCTCCATTGCTTTCTTGGTTCTGGGGCCTCTGCTAGCTACTTAGGTAAGGAGGGGTGGAAAGAAGAATGACAGCACTATTTGTGAATACAGATGGGGTCAGAAGAGAGCAGGGGAAGGGGAGAGAGTAAGACAAATCAGCATAAGGATAAGGGATAGAATTGGGAGGAGTGGTAAGAGAAAAAGACAGATTTTGGAAGAACAGTGTGTAAGTTAGATATTAATTAGTATTTCTGTATGTTTCCTGATGTAATTCCCCCGTCACCATCATCTCAAGAGATAGTCAGTGCTTTTAAAGGCTTTAGCAATTACATTTTTGTTTCTTTTGGATATATCACAGTGCTGAGACAAAAACAGGCCTCAAGGCAGCCCAATTTTATTTGGATTACACTTAAAACAGTCAGGTCACCCAGGGCTGCAGGGTAAATGACCAGTTCCTCTCCGGGGGAGCCAAATTGTGACTGAGTTGAATATAATTTACATAATTTTCTCATTTAAAAATTTTGTTAGTTGTCTTTATCTTTTAATTTAAGAATTCAGAAAAAAATTCAGGATGAGAGCCAAACTACCTGTGTTCAGATCCTCACTTTTCACTTAGTAAATGTGAAAGGTTGAGCAAAGTATTCAAACTCTCCATGCCTCAATTTCTTCATCCAGAAAATAGAAAAATAGTTTATCTGGCAAAAGGTTGTTGTGGGAATTAAATGAGTTAAAATATGTAAAGAGCTTAGAACATTTCTTGGCATATAGTAAGAACTCCATAAAAATTAGCTATCATAGTATTTTCAGCTATCTTCCAAAATAGATAGTTCAGTGAATACAATAGGCATTGAAAGTCACTATATACACACTATATATATGCATGGATATGGTGTATATACACATCTCTATACATATTATATATGTATACATACATATATATGTGCACATACTATATATACTGTATACATACTGTATATATGTGTATGTATACACATTATATATAAGTATGTATATTGTATATACACATCTCTATGTATATACATATATGCATACACACATACACACACACACACACACACACACACACACATATATATATATATATATATACAGGCAAACAGAGAGAGAGAGAAGTGTGATACTTTAGTAGTTACCCTCAAGAGATAGTTCCAATATTTATTTATTCATTCATCCAACATTTATTTCCAGAACAACTACCATGATCCTACCTAAAACGGCAAGACTGTAAGTACGAGCATACCAAGTGTTGCAGTTGCTGAGGTCAGCACCATCTCAGAGCTTAGAAAACACTTCATGATGTTATCAGAAACACAAAGAAAGATCCGGGGAGAGGATGAATTGAGATGATTTGCCCAGAGCCATATGTTTCACCAGCACAATTTTGAATACAGCAGGTCAATTTCCTAGTCCTTTATTCTCTCTGCTGTTCCACCTGTGCAATGGAAACGATCATAGCAGCTTCATAAAGGGATTGTGAGGATTTGTGAGTTAAATATGAACTCTTGCTGGCTCAAGGATCATCTTCTACATTCCCTAAAATAATCTTGATTTTAAGGCAGAGGGGATAATGACAGAGGGCACATTTTCTTTGTGCTTTGCATAAGTGTTATAGTCATGTCCTGTTTTCTATTAGTACTCATTCTGGAGTGCCCTTGGAACTCACCTACTTGTTCTGTAGTTGAGGTGTGCTCTTCTGGGGACTGGAAAACTACAATGAAAATTCAAGGGTGAGCACAGGAAAACAGGAATGAGAATTCTGCAAACTATTGATGTGTTGAAGGCCACTTTAATAATGTATGTGTGGAAGAAAGCAATCATATACTCGTCTGGCACGTGAACCCTTTGTTTGTCAGCATCCTGTCTCTTGAAGTGTTTGCAAAAATATATGTGAAGGCCTTGTGTACTCAAAATTTTTGCTTCTCCATGGTTAGATTGAGGGCAGCTGCGAGCCCTGGTTTATTCAGAATTAGACTTAACCCTATGATAGTGAAGGTGGGGGAGTGAAAAATAAGAACTATCTTTATAAAATCTTGACTGTGGCATCCTCCTGAAAAGATTATATCCAGGAGAGCACAACCAATGCTGCTTTTGCAATTTCACACCTTTTTGTATGGGAAAAGGTGGTATCTATGGTAAAACAAACCTATGGTCTCTTTCTTCTTTTGTATGGGAAAGGGTGGTATCTATGGTAAAACAAACCTATGGTCTCTTTCTTCTTTCAAACAATCCTCCTGCTATTGCCTCTTGTCCTCCCAAAGGACATCTCATCTATGTTATTGCCTTGCATACAAACCTTCGATGGCTCCCTTTTTCTTTTGGAATTAGTATTTCTTTATATTGCATAACACATTGTACCTTTCCAATGCCACCTCCTGCTGTGCCCCTCATACTCTCAATGATCCAACCAGCCAGGACGATTTGGAAATTAAATGAGGCAGTCCCCATGGTGTCTCAGATTGTAGGTTTTGAAATCAGACTCTCTTGGCTTCAATCCAGGATCTCACTAGATGTGTAGCCTCAGACAAGTTATTTACCTTTCTGTGCTTCAGTTTCTTCATCTATGAAATGGGGGAAATGATATTATCATAAGACTACTGTGGCGAGTAAATGAGTTAATGTAAATTAAGTGTTTAGGATAGTATGATAGTGCCTGACACACAGCAGGCATTATAAAAGATTAGATAGCATTAACATTATTTACAATTACCTGAATATGGCATTCTTTTTGACACCTCTGAGCCTTTAATGTATAGTTACCATAGCCTGTAACAGCCTCTCCCTCCTCTATGCCTAAAGGCCAATTCATTTTGAACATCTCCTTTAAATATCAATTTGTCTGCTTCTCTTTGCATATCTTATCATATGGTGCTTATCACAGCAGATTATTACAGCTTTTCAAAAACACATCTTTTTTCCCCTATATTGTGACTTTCTTGAGAGCAATAATTGCCTTCATTTTTGTATTTCTAGGACCCAAAAGTTTTGGTGTGAAACAGGCCTCAAAAATTGGTTGATCCACACAAAAAGTGTACAGAAATATTCATAGCAGCATTACTCATAATAGCTAACAAGTGGAAACAACCCAAATGACCACCAATGAATGAAGAAAGAAAGAAAATTTGGTACATCCATACAATGGAATATTACTTGCCTGTAGACAAAATTGAAGGGTTGATACATGCTACAACGTAGATGAGACTTGAAGACATTATGCTGAGAGAAGCCGGTCAGAAAAGACCACATATTATATGAAATATCCAGAATAGGCAAATCTAGAGAGACCGAAAGTAATTAGTGGTTGCTAAGAGCTGGGGGAGAGGATGGAGGCATTTGGGGGAGATAGCTAAAGAGTATAAAGCTGTTCTGGGGGGTGATGAAAATATTCCAAAATCATAGTGATGATTCTGTACATCTCTGTACAGATTCAGAGTTCAACTCTGAATCATGAAAAAAATCACTGAATTGTATAATTTACATGTGTGAATTGTATGGTATGTGAATTATATTTTAATAAAGCTGTTTCTAAAGAAAAAATATATTGATTTACTACATGAGCAAATGAGTGAGAGTTATTTTGAGTTTGTGTTGAGTGTAAACACATCCAAGAGGCGAATCATAAGCTGCTGCTTCCTTGTGTAGGGACCAATGCTCAGCAAACTCCTGGCCTTCCTGCTGCTGCTTCCCCCCACTTATTGAGGAATTACTTCCCTGTTATGCTCTTGAATCCTTGCTTTCTTCCAGTTTCTCCTCTTTCTCGTAATTTTCTTTTCCTCCTTTGTGTACAGCTCCTCAGGACGGTTTGCATGAGACCACGAAGGGAATGGGGACTTCTTTGGGAATCTGAAACAGAAACATGAAAGCTTAAAAGCACTCTGGCAAAATCTTTTTAGGGGAACACTTTAAACAAACAGATAAAGAAATGGAGGCTCAGAAGGGTCAAGGAAACGTCTTAATCTCTCACAAATTCAGTAGGTGTTAGAACTGAATTTAGAATATAGGTTTTTTATTCACCTGTTCAGTACAATTTCTACCGACTACCTGCCCTCCTCCCCTCCCCCACATACCCACCTCCAGGCTGGAATGAATTGGATACCAAAACATGTGGAACTAATGAGGATCCCAAACCACATATTGAATGGCTCATTCATATTAGGCTCATTTCATATTAGGTATTTTCTATACCTAAATTTCCCAAGAATATTGCAAATACCAATAACATCCCATCACTTGGAATTCCAAGAGGTTTTTAAATTTTTCTTTTTTGCACTTTAGTTTTATTAGTACAGAATAAATGATATAGTAGAGAAAACACAGGATTGGGAGTTTAGAGATCTAGACTCCACTTACCACTCTGTAACTAACTAGCTGTGTGATTTGTGTAAAACATTTAACCACTCTGGGCCTTACTTCTGCATTATAAAATTAGGGTTTGGATTAGATTACTTCTTTTCTTCCTCCCTCCTCTCTCTATAGTTCTATAATTTGATAATTATATGTTGAAATAAAGAGACTATCAGCTAAGACATATAGCTCTTTTCAATGTAGAGATTTTCTTTCAGAGAGACTTGTGGTAATTGATTCTGATCAGGTAAAACAGTTCTTCAGCAGCATATGAACACAGGAATAATTGAAGAAGCCTTTTTTTGTTCAATCTGTGTATCAATACTCTATTTTGGAACATGACCGCGATGATAATAAGGGAATTAAAACCAAGACACACTGAAATGAAGGTAACAGATATATATATGGCAGGCACCTTTATTTCCCATTTAACTCCCACAACAACCTTATAAGGAAAGGAGTGTTCACCCACTGCACAGATATGAAAAGTGAGGATTGGAAGATAACTTGTCCAGGATCACAGTGAACTACGGGTGCCACAGGGATATGGCACCAGGTCTGTCTGGCTTTATTGAGTTAGGAATTTCTCTGCCCTGTTGGCCTCTCAGAACAGCAACTTTCTAAATAAGGGACCAAGGATGGAGAAGACCTCTATTTTGGAGTACGAATCTCTGCCACTGTCATTGATTCGAATGCTTTAGTCCTTCTGATAAGATCCTTAATCAATTAGGTATGTTCCTTGGTCCCAGCTAATTTTTAATTTGAGATAACCTCTTTGTGGCATTTATTGACCTAGTTTGGCCAGGCAGAGTTTGTAGTTTAAATGGGAATCAGAAGAAGCTCACCTGATCTCATCATGAATTAGCATCTGGAATTCTTTTTGCCACTTGAGCCTGTTGGGTGAGTTGCAATTGTAGGCCTTATAAGAAAACTTCTAGTAAGAGACAGATAATCTTAATAAAAAGAGACCCTTTCCTAGGGAATTTTCTAAAATTTTAGAATTCTTTCTGAAAGTGCCCCAAATCACAACTCACAGAATTTGAATCGTTCCTGGCATCTGGTAGCTTAAACTGGGACCCACAGAGGGACTTCAGATGACTTGTGAAGCTCTTGAAACGATATTCACTGTTTTGTGCATTTGAGTTTGTTTCTGGAGACAGAGGATCCATGGTTTTCATAGGACTCTTAAAGGGCTTCCTCAGCCAAGAAAGGCTAGAAACCCCCGGCTACTGTCATGAAGCCTTTCACACTCCCTTGTCTTATAGAGCCCTTCCTCATACAGAGTGTGTGGCTTCCTTCCTCTTTGGGAAGGAAAACCTGAGTCTGCATCATCCAGGGTCCTCCCTGTGGTAGTCTGGTAAAGGGAGTTTGAAGTCAGGCAGATATACACTCCAATCCCCATTGTACCTCTTTCTTCTGTGTCTGTGGACAAGTTGCTTAGCTCAGGGCCAACAGTAAGCAGATAAACGTAGGTTCAGTCTTTCTGACTGATAAAACATTGAAGTACTTAGGATCTGATTGTACAGTGCTGCTGCTTCTTCATCCTCCTGGGCTACCTTAGCTCCTCCCAGGACCTGATCCTAGTCCAGTAACTAAGAGCTTTTTGTAATTCAAACCTGATTCTAAGTGTGATCCAAAAGAACATACTGGTGGGATAGACAAGTGGATGTCTTCATCATCAGTTTCTAACTAACCAGATGTAACTCTTTTTTCATTGACACATAAATTTAATTATGTACTATACGGCACAAACTGTTGGTGGCTGGCCTATGTCCCCCGAGCACTCACTGTCCTGTATACCCAATGACATCTTACTATTGGAACAAAGGCCCTCTACCCAAAGGTTTCGTCTCAGGCTTTGCTCATGAGGCATACTGGAAGTGCTGGGAAGTTAACACCCCTGGAAACATCCCTCAGCCAACATTGGATGGGAGTTCATTGAAAGTACTCTAGCTTCCTTCCCCTCAGACAGGGAAATTCTCTATACCATCTCCCAGAGATCCCAAACAGAACTGAGCCCAGGTTTGCAAGTGTGGCCATGAATGAGCCCTGTATTGGCTTCTTTCCTTTCCCTGTGTCACTTCCCCACTTTCCAACCAGTGGACCAGTACTTCCTGGGATCACATCCCAAATAAGCTACTTGCACCCAAATCCTTGTCTCAGGGTTGGCTTCTGGGGAAAACTGGCTTAAGACACATTTAAAAATAAATATTATATAAATGTTAGGAGAAAAATTTTCATATACAACCTCCTCCCCAACATCAATAAAAAGGAAAATTGAGAAATGTGAGATTTAATATTCCGCAGTGGACCGTCAGCAATTTCAAAGCCCAAAGATGTCTGATAAAACATGTAATTTATTCAACCTCATTTCCTGTGATACTCCAATATTTGCTTAACTGTATTAATACTGTGGGACTCATCTGCCTTAGTTGGAAATCCTCTCCTTAAATTCTTTTTTTAAAATTAACTAACAAAAACCTCTGCTTCTGAAATGTATATCATCTTATATTATTCTATGCTCTGGAAGGAATAGTCCCATATTCCTTTATAGCATGAGATAGATTTTTTTTTTACCACTTTTCTCCCACTCTCCCTGCCCTTGTGAACTCCCCCCAGCCTTTCCTCAGCAGCTATCTACTTGTTAGGAAAGATATGTAAGTTAACATTTTTCATCTGTGACTTAAGTTCCACATTACTCATGGTTGTAGGATACTTTTCAAAATTTGGCCATAGTCACAGAAACAAGCTTATTCCTCCTGGGAAATCCATCTCTAGCTTTTTATGGTTGATGGGGCTGCTATAACCGTATTAGAGTCAGGACCATGCATGTGCTTTTTTCTGAAGGGAACATCAATTTTAACAAAGAGCAACAAGAAAGGGAGATGCAGATTGGATGAGGTTTGGGATTCTAGTCCTCATTCTTTTTACTCTGGAGATATCCATGAAAGGTTAATACATGGGCCCTGTATTACACCAACATATCTCAAACAAAAGACTTATTTATAAGATTGGCAATGGCAAGAATTCCTTCAACTCTTCTTTGGAGTATGTGCTTATGTGTTTAGTGAGGGGTATGTGGGAAGAAAATGCTGGCAGAGAAGAGCCACAATAAAGCGCTATCCCTGTACATCCCTGTCACATTCACCATCGCCTATCTCAGACAGCTATTGCCACAATGCTGCATAACAAAACGCCCCAAAACACAGTGGCTTAAAACAATCAGTTATTTCTTGCTTAAGTGTATGTGAATTGGCTAGTGGTTAGCTAATGCAGGCTGGGTTCAGCTGGGTTTAGTTCCCAGGTGTTGGTTGGCTCTGAATCTGCTCCTCTCACCTCTCATCCTGCTTGGACCTGTGAAAGATACTCGGTATGTTCTTTGCATGGCAATGAGAAGCACAAGAGTGTAAGCTCATTTCAAGCCTCTGCAAACATCACATGTATTCACCATTAGCCCAAGTCAGTTATATGGCTAAGCCCAAAGTCTAGGGGCAGGGAGGTACCCCACTCACAGAGAGACCATGACAAGTTTGATAAGAGTAGTGAATAACTGGGGCCAACAATTCAGTCTGCTGAATGTCTTCTTCTGGGCACCCAAGCAGTGTAGACAGGCCATCTAATGGCACCATCACAGTGCCTTAGCACTATGTGTCCACATCTCTGAATCAACTACTGGACGGAAAGGCCAGGGCTGGGCTTTTTAAATCTTTGATCTCCAGGACTTAGCAAAGTACTCAGCACATAGGACCGAAGCAGTTTAATGTGAGCACGTGGATGCTCAATGAATGGGGTCTTCAGAGGAGAACAGAATTGAATTGAAATAACCTGAGAAAAGCTTTACAAAATGTGTCTTTTATCTACCCATTAGACATTTTCTCCTTAATACAGTATGCATGAAATGCCTACAAGTTTCATTTGAATCTTCTTACATTCACAGTAAGATGCAATTTTAAATCATCTATCAACTAATCTTTCTTTTAAACATGAGATATTTAAATCGCAATATAAAAGAGTAATAGTGAATGTTGACTCTCCCAGTCTAATCTCATTGTTCAGTTTGGCCCCCCCCCAATTCTCTTTTTTATTCCCCTTTGGTTACACCTATCATTTTTCACTCCTTAATATTCAAAATTCAATAGTTTATCCTTTTTTTCTTACAATTCTTTTATTATGTTAAATTTGTTTTTAAAACATGAACCATTATATCTATCCCAGAATGCTTTGGTACCTAGCACAATGATTACATATAATTTGTCCACGCCCATCTGTATTGGTTTGCATAATCCATATAGTCTTAACACTGTCATGGCTACATTTAATGAGAACTGATTATGTGCCAGGCACTGAACTCCGTCATGTGCATGATCTCATTTTGGGATGAAAAGGCTGATAATGGATTATGCCAGGTGCCTTCCCCCTCCCGTGAGCAATGATTTGAGCCTCTTAGCTGTCTGATTGTAAGCCCACATGCTTAACCATTACATGATATTGCCCCTAGCTCTTTGATCTTCAGGGTGTTGGCAAGAGCAGGGTCCATGAGGCAGGAGACCTCAGCTCAAGTTCTTCTTTTCTGACTCCCTTTGTGACCAATGGAAAAACATTTGACTTTTGAGAGCCTAAGTTTCTTCTTTTGTAAATGGGAGCTCACAATTACTGTCAAGAAAGAGTCAAACTTTGTAAAATATCTGAAGACATTTATTCTCAGCTACATATGAGTGATCATGGCCCATGACACGGCCCCAGGAGATCTTGAAAATATGAGGCCAAGGTGGTCGAGGTACAGCTTGATTTTATACACTTTAGGGAGGGATAAGCCATCAATCAATACACGTAAGATGTACACTGGTTGGGTATGGAAAGGTAGGGCAACTTGAAGTGGGGGACTTCCAGGTCATAGAGGGTTTCAAAGATTTTTTGATTGGCAATTATTTGAAAGAGTTAAGTTATTATCTAAAGACCTGGAATCAATAGAATGGGGGATGCCTGGGTTAAAATAAGAGGCTGTGGAGACCAAGTTCTTTTCCTTATGTTTTTGTTTTTTTGAGACAAGGCCTCAATCTGTCACTCAGGTAGGAGTGCAGTGGCATGATCACAGCTCACTGCAGCCTTGAACTCCTTGGACTTGGGTGATCCTCCCACCTCAGCCTCCTGAGTAGATGGTACTACAGGTGTGCACCACCATGCCTTGCTAATTTTTGTATTTTTTTTTTTTTTTTGTAGAGATGGGGTTTTGCCATGTTGTCCAGGCTGATCTTGAATTCTTCGGCTCAGCCTCCCCAAGTGCTGGGATTACAGATGTGAGCTACCGCCTCCAGGTAGCAGGCTTCAGAGAGAATGTCTTATAAATGTTTCTTATCAGACTTCAAAAGGTGCCAGACTCTTAGTTAATTCTCCCCTGCATCGAGAAAGACCTGGAAAGGAAAGGGGATTCTCTATAGAATGTATATATTCCCCACAAGACACAGAGTTGCAGGGCCATTTCAAAATATGTCAAAAATATATTTTGAGGTAAAATACCTCAGTTTCTTCCAGAGTCTGCTATCCATAATATTCTTATTTTACTGCTATAAAGAGTCTGCTTTGTCAGTGTTAAGGTCTCTGTTTTAACGTTAGTGCTGGTCAGTTGTGGCTGAATTCCAAAGGGAGAAGGGCATATTGAGGCATGTCTGACCCCCTCGCTTCCCATCATGGCCTGAACTAGTTTTTCAGGTTAACTTTGGAATGTTTTTGGCTGAGAAAGGGGATCTAATCAGTTGGTTGTGGGGCTTAGACTGTTAGTTTTGTTTTGCATTACCTTATTTACCATGCAAGGGAGTTGTATGTGGAAATACTTTAGAAATATAACATCCTACTCAAATTCTGAGGGATCTTTATTGTATTGTCTTCAAGTGTCCCCTAAACTCCTGTGCTGACCATCTTTCCATCAGAAATGGTTTTGCTTCTTTGTTTTTGCTCCACATTTGCTGACAAGGCCCATCTGGTCTTCTGTCTTGAGAAATTTCATTTCCCTTGAGCCTTCCTATTTGTTTGTTGAACAAACCACACATCACTAGCAATGTCATATTCCCAGGCTTTCTCAATATTTCTTGATTAATTTCCCCCTTGTCTTTGCAGCTTCACTGTTTTCCCAGGCTCTCCCCTCAGAAGGGCTGCAGACTGTGTCTGATTATGTCTATACTTGCCAAAGGCCAAATGGGAATTCAAGAGCTTCAGTTTCTCTTTCTGAAGTTGTTATTTTATCTAATTGGCCCCAAATATTTAATTATTTTGAAATGATAATAGTCTCATTTTTAAAAATTGACTTAAGTATTCAGCCTCATAATTTCTACTTGGGGCCTTCATCTGTCTCTTCATCCCTCCCTTCCTGGAGATGTGAGGGGCGAGACCAAACAAACACAGTCGCTGCACCCCATTTTACATTTACATTCGTGTGTGTGTGTGTGTGTGTGTGTGTGTGTGTGTGTTCATCATTGAATTGATACTAAATAGTTTTATTTAACTTGTCTTGGCCTAATAAGAAGAATCACAAAGGCAGACCTTATATGTAAATGAAGCATTTGCGCTGAATGCACATTGCTTGAGCCAAGGTTTCCTAGTAATTTGAAAATAATTTGCAAAGTGCTAGGAAAATTAAGCCATTGTTTGACCTGTGGTTGTGTAGGCATAATGTCTTCTCTCATACTCTCAGTGCCAGTTTAGCTTAGTTTCAGCAAAACAATATTACCCATTATTTCAAGGCAATGTTGTTAATTGGAATTGTACTAGTGTTGCAGTTCTATTTATATTAATTTATAAATATTTAAGAGCTTAAAGATGTAGACAATTGATAATATAAGAATTCTGTGGTCTTAAGTTTGCATGTAATAAGCAATATTTTAACTAAATACTATTATTCAATAATGTACATCCACGAGAAAAAACATTTTCCTCAGAAAGGTCTGTAGATTACTCAGATTTGAAAAACATGAAAGCTTCAGATTTTTCTCTGAATCATCACCAACAGCAGATAACAATGAAGGTATATTCCCTACTCCCACCCCTGCCATCATCTTGGTGGGTCTAGATATGCCCCGAATGTAAAGTTGACCTATTCTTCGAATGGCTTTATCTCAACAGTCATTTCGTAAAGTTCTACTTTGTAACATACAATGGAATCACATCATACACTCATTTAAATTACTTAAGTTTAACTACATGTGTTAGTCATCTTCACCTGTAAAAGAAGGAGATATGCAAACACAAAAATACATAGGCAGGTACAGAGAGACTACCATTTGAATAAATGTGAATGATTTTAGAACACCTCCTGTGCATTATCTCAGATTCCTCTTGGCTCCATATCTAGCTCCATCCTCGCTACAACAACCAGTTATATATATTTTTTTGCTTCTTTTGATTGACTTCAAGCAGGGCTAAAGAGACGGTGCCTCTCCTCCTTGGCTCACAAAGTGTCCCAGAACCCACTCTGTGCTCCTACGTGCACTGTGGGAAGTACAGTGAGTACGTGGATTACCCTTAGTCAGAGGGGACAGGGTCCAACAGATCAATGCTCCCTTCTTTGTCCCCTGGGCAGGCAGTTCTGAGGTATACATGTCATAAAGCTCTGAAGAATGTTTAGCAGTCTAGAGTACTCACCACCTGTTGTGGTTGCCAGCTCTTTCATGCAGCCTTATTAAGGTTTGCCCTCCCACTATTTTATTCCATTTTCCCTTTACTCCTGTCTCACCCTCTGCTTCCATGTGGGGGCAAGGGAAGAAGGATTAAACTAAGGCAATTGTTAAAAGTAAGCCAACAACTTAAGCTGGTGCTCAACAGAAGAAAAGATATTTTTCTTCATTTAAAAATTTTAAGTTTAGATTTAGGGGTACATGTGGAGGTTTGTTACATGGGTATATTGCATGAGGCTGAGATTTGGGCTTCTAATTGATCTTGTCACAAAAGTAGTGGGCATAGTACCCGATATGTAGATTTTCAACCTTTCCCCCCTCTCTCCTTCCCCACCTTTAGGTATCCCCCAGTGTTTATTGTTTCCATCTTTATATCTATGTGTACCCAGTGTTTAGCTCTCACTTTTCATTGAGAATATCTGGAAGCTGATTTTCTATTCCTGCATTAATTCATTTAGGATAATGGCCTCCAGCTCCATCCATATCCCTGCAAAGGACATGATTTCATTCTTTTTTTATGGCTGCATAATATTTTACCATGTATATGTACCACATTTTCTGTATGCAGTCCACCATTGATGGGCACCTTAGGTTGATTCTGTATCTTTGCTGCTGTGAATAGTGCTGTGATAAACATATGAGTGTATGTATCTTTTTGATAGAATGATTTATTTTCCTTTGAGCATTTATGCAGGAATAGAATTGCTGGGTTTAGTGGTAGCTCTAGTTTTAGGTTCCTTGAGAAGTCTCCAAACTACTTTCCATAGTGCTGGAACTCATTTGCACCCCCACCAGTAGTTTATAAACCTTCCTTTTCTCTGCAACCTCACCAACAACTGTTATTTTTGATTTTTTTAATAATAGCCATTCTAACTGGTGTGAGAAATGTATCTCATGGTGGTTTTGATTTGCATGTCTCTGGTGATTAGCGATGTTGAATATTTTTTCATGTGGGTGTTGGCTGCTTGTTTGTCTTCTTTTGAGGACTTTCTGTTCATGTACTTTCTACCATTTTTTAATGGGATTGTTTTTTCTTATTGATTTGTTTGAGTTCCTTATAGATTCTGGATATTAATCCTTTGTCAGAGGCATAGTTTACAAATATTAAGAAAAGATTTGTAAACATTATTCATTCAGTTCTAATTTTTATTCTTTTATTTCTATATTTTACTATATATAATTATATATAATATAATTACTGTATTAGGCTGTCTTACACTGCTATGAAGAAATACCTGAGACTGGGTAATTTATAAAGAAAAGAGGTTTAATTGACTCACAGTTCCACATGACTAAGGAGGCCTCAGGAAACTCACAATCATGGCAGAAGGCACCACTTCACAGGGCAGTAGGAGAGAGAATGAGTGCAAGCGGGGGAAATGCCAGATGCTTATAAAACCATCAGATCTCATGAGAACTCACTCCCTATCATCCAACCCACAACACGTGGGGGATTATGGAGATTACAATTCAAGCTGAGATTTTGGGTGGGGATGTAGCCAAACCATATAATTCCCACCGGCCCCTCCTAAATCTCATGTCCTCACATTTCAAAACACAATCATGTCTCTTCCAACAGTCCCTCAAAGTCTTAATTCATTCCAGCATTAACCCAAAAGTCCAAGTCCAAAGTCTCATCTGAGACAAGGTGAGTCCCTTCCACCTATGAGCCTGTAAAATCAAAAGCAAGTTAGTTACTTCCTAGATACAATGGGGGTACAGGCATTTAGTGTATACACCCATTCCAAATGGGAGAAATTGGCCAAAACAAAGAGACTGCAGGCCTCATGCAAGTCTGAAATCCGATAAAGCAGTCATTAAACCCTGAAGCTCCAAAGAGATCTCCTTTGACTCCATTTCTCACATCCAGGTCATGCTGATGCAAGAGGTGCCCATAACCTTGGGCAGTTTCACCCCTGTGTCTTTGCAGGCTACAGTCCCCCCTCCCAGCTGCTTTCATGGGCTGGAGTTGAGTGTCTGTGGCTTTTCCAAGCACGCAGTGCAAAATCTCAGTGGATCTACCATTCTGGGTCTGGAGGATGGTGGCCATCTCCTCACAGCTCCACTAAGCAGTGCCCCAGTGGGGACTCTGTGTGGGAGCTCCAAACCCAGATTTCTCTTTCGCACTGCCCTAGCAAATGTTCTCCTTAAGGGCTCCGCCCCCGTAGCAAACTTCCATCTGCATATCTAGGTGTTTCCAGACATCCTCTGAAATCTAGGTGGAGGTTCCTAAACCTCATTTCTTGACTTCTGTGTACCTATAAGCTGAACACCACATGTAAGCCACCAAAGCTTGGAGCTTGCACCCTCCGAAAGCAACAGCCTGAGCTGTACTTTGACCCCTTTTTAGCCACAGCTGGAACTGAAGCAGCTGGGACACAGGACACCATGTCCCAAGGATGCACAGAGCAGGGGAGCCCTGGGGCCAGTCCAGGGAAGACAATTTTTCCCTCCTAGACCTCTGGGCTTTTGAAGAGAGGGGCTGCTGTGAAGGTCTTTGACATGCCCTGGACGTATTTTCCCCATTGTCTTGGTAACTGACATTTGGCTCCTTGTTACACAAATTTCTGCAGTGGGCTTGAATTTCTTCCCACAAAATGGGCTTTTCTTTTCTATCACATCTTCAGGCTGCAAATTTTCCAAAGCTTTTATTCTCTGCTGCCTCTTGGACACTTTGTCACTTAGAAATTTCTTCCACCAGATACCCTAAATCATCTCCCTTAAGTTAATAGTTCCACATATCTCTAGAGCAGGGGGAAAAAGCCTCCAGTCTTTTTCCTAAGGAGTAGCAAGAGTGATCTTTACTCCAGTTCCTAGCAGGTTTCTTATCTTCATTTGAGACCATCTCAGCTTGGACTTCATTGTCCACATCACTATCAGCATTTTGGGCAAAGTCATTCAACAAGTCTCTAGGAAGTTCCAAACTGTCCCACATTTTCCTGTCTTCCTCTGAACCCTCCAAACTATTCCAACCTCTTCCTGTTACCCAGTTCCAAAGCTGCTTCTATATTTTAATGTATCTTTATAGCAGTGCCCTACTACCTCGGTACCAATTTACTGTATTAGTCCATTCTCATGCTGCTATGAATAAATACCATAGTCTGGATAATTTATGAAGAAAAGAGGTTTAATTGACTTACAGTACCGCCTGGCTGGGGAGGCCTCAGGAAACCTACAGTCATGGCAGAAGGCATCTCTTTACAGGGTGGCAGGAGAGAGAATGAGTGCAAGCAGGGAAATGGCAGATGCTTATCAGATCTTGTGAGACTCACTCATTATCATGAGAATAGCATAGGGAAACTGGCCCCCATGATTCAATTACCTCCACCTGGTCCTGCCCTTGACACATGGGGATTATGGGGATTACAATTCAAGATGAAATTTTGGGCGAGGACACAGCCAAACCACATCAGTTACCTATTACTATAAATAATATACAGGTACAGCTGCATATTTTTGAATGTGCAATATGCATGCATACCCACAGCACAGAGCTGCAAAGTCCTAAACATGCATATGGTACTTTGGTAAATTCCTTGAGAGATTTTTTTTTCATAGGAAATTGAATATTGCTCATGTACTGAATGTAGAACCCCCATGTATGATGTTGCTCAACTCCATTTGCATTTAATATAAGTCATGGCTAGTGGGAGTATAAAATGATAGAACCACTTTGGAAAACAGTTTGGTAGTTTTTAATAAAATTAAACATAGACTCATTGTAAGACTCAGTAATTGTGTTCCTTGATATTTACCCAAGAGAAATAATACATGTCCACACAAAAACTTGTACACAAGTATTCTAGGAACCTTATTCCTAACAGCCAAAACTTGAAACAACCTAAATTTTTATCAACATGATAAATGGTTTTAAAAAATTCTGCTATGTTCTTACAGTGGAATACTACCTAGCAATAGAAAGGAAAGAACTGATGCACAAAACAATATGGATCAATCTCAAAACTTATGGTGAAGAAAAGAAGTCACATGCAAAAGAGAACATTGAGGGTTATTAACTGTGGATAAGCAAAAGGAAACTCTGGAGGATGATGAGGAAATTTTCCATGTCTTGATTGTGGTGGTGATTGTACAGGGTATTTACATTCGCTAAAACTCATGTACACTTAAAATTTTGTTTTCTATTTCACAAAGTTGATTTTCAAATTAAAAAGAAGCATAATTTAAAGTTTTCAAGATTGATGCTTTTGCTATGCTTATTCGTGGGGTACATACCAATCTGACATTTCACTGCCTTCCCTTGTTTCAGAAGCATAGGCCTGGTGCTTAACTGTTTTTCTCAAGCAACAAAATGAGTGGCCAAGGTCAGTCTAGGATCCCTGCCACTTTGCTTCCAGCTTTGTTTACGGATTTCTCAGCACCATCTTGGTAACTGGTTTCCCTGCTTTCTCAACTAATAGCAAAACAGACCTTCAACTGGTTGCTCATAATACTAAGGTTGAAATGTTTCCCATTTCAATTCAGAGCCAGCATCCAAAGGGTGCTTTTGTATATCTATATATTTATTGTACCTTATTTTAGGGCAATTTAGCTCCTAGATATATCTATATTTTAAAACCCAGATTTTCATCGGATTAATCAGGACAAATCTTAATCAATTTCTTACATTTGCCATTCTATACCAGCCATATTTTGCAGGAGTCCTTAAGCCCAGGGTAACTTGCTCCAGTGTTCCTTGCTCCTGGGTTTGTCAGTGAGCCTAGCCCCATTGGAAGCTTTCTGATATTCCCGTCCCTTGGCATGGGAAAGTAAACTGCTTGCTACATGTTGTGTGCAATCTTTTCCCTTGCTTGCTGTCGTCTTCAGCAGGGAGAACTGCTGACAGCTGAGCCGGCTGCCTCATTAGAATTCACTGGGTGAGCTGATTCTCCGTTTAACTGATGAGGGGAATTCTTGCACCAAAGGGGGTGGGGGAGAGATTCATTCTCTCAGAAATCTGCTTTCTTCCTGCTTTGCTGTTAGGAGGAGGGGGATGCCTGATAATACAATCTAAAATGGCCTATATAGGAGGTGCTAGGAAACCCCAAACAACTTCACTAAGGAACATTGAAAATTATTTCCAATATCTACCTATTTCAGGGTGTCACACATACATCATATTCCTTTTGAAAAATGGTCAGTACACTTTATCTCCCTTAGAATACAAAGTCTATGCCAAGTTAACATTCCTTTACTCCTAAAACCTTCTTACACACCGGAATTTTGGACCTTCACTAAAGGGGATAGAAGAAGGAGAAAATGTGCCTATGGGTTGTGCTGAAACATAAGCATTCCGCCTGTGATCACATTATTGAAACTCCTTCCCACCATTGATGTCTGACATATTGCAAAGCAAGACCTGGGCTTCTGCTCTAGCTGCAAGCATTAAGCTTCATAACTACAAGAGGCCTTCAAGGCCATCAAGACAAACTTCTTTGTTCTATGAAGGCAGAAGCCAAGGAGTGACATGAAAAATCTCCCAGTTGCAAAACAGAAGACTTCCTGAAATCTCTTCTGATCCCAGATTCTAAAGACCACATTCCCTAATTGGAATGGTTGACCCTCTCCAAAGTTGCACTATGATGATTCCAGGTTCTAGACTCTAAAGTAATTGCTCCCCTTTGTTTTTAGCTAAATTCGAGTCAAATCAGTTTATGAACGATGGCATTGCAAAATGCACATTGGGCCATGTGCAAAATGCACATTGGGCATATACAAAATGGTTTATCAACCAGGCGGGAGATTGAGCTCTTGTCTCAGAATCTCTGAAGGGCTTTGTCCTGTGCTTGCAGCTATTTGGAACAGAATCTATTTTCTATGAGATGACAGGAGGCATCAACTGGTGGTTTTCTTCAGAAGAGGAAGCTGAACAGCTCTTGATAATCCAAGTTAACTAAAGAGTAGGGGAAGGTTGTTGGCAAGGCTAGTGATATAAGAAGAGTGCAGGAGAGATCTCCTCTCCCTTTCTAAAAATAGACTTTCTTCTCCTTTACATTTCCCTTTCAGTTCTCTCCTTTTATTTTCAGGCTAACAGAGAAACATGAATTGACTGTAAAAAATTCAGACAATAGAGAGAGATCCAAGATGGCCGATTAGCAGCAGCTCAGGATTGTAGCTCCCACTGAAAGCGCAGAGAGTGAGTGGACGCCACATTTTCAGACGAATTTTCATAGCCTACGGACCAAGAGATTCTTGGCGGAGGAGCCCCACGGGTCGCCAGTGGCGACCCTTTGTGGAGGGCGCGGCCGTTTTGCAGGCGCCCCGACGCAGCGGTTCTCAGTCCGGAGTATACGGGACTGAGTGCCCTTTTGGTTGGCGTTTGGAGCTCCGGGAAAGCAGAGTCTCCCATTCAGCTGATTAAAAAGCGGATTGAAGTGGGGAACCACACCGGGAGATTCCCGGGCAGAAAAGCGCCACGAATCTTAACGCCGCTGTTTCAGCCGGTGTAGTGGGTCGCCGCAGGGGAAGCTGGTCCCCCCCAACAACAATAACAAAAAAACAGCAGTTGGAACTGCTGAGGATTAGGCGTTTCACACCAAGTACAGCTGAACCCGGGAAGGTCCAGCTCTGTGGGGGAGGGGCATCTGCCGAAGGAAAATTAAGAAATAGAAAAAACTTTATAACCAACAAGCTGGACGTCCACTCAGAGACCTAATCTGAAAGTCAGCAATTACACAGACGACAGGTGGATAAATCCACAAAGATGGGAAGAAACCAGCGCAAAAAGGCTGAAAACACCCCGAAATCAGAATGCCTCTCCTCCTACAGAGGATTGCAGTGCCTCATCACCAATTGAACAAGGCCTGATAGAAAATGAATGTGAGGAATCAACGGAATCAGGCTTCAGAAGGTGGATAATGAGAAACTTCTGTGAGCTAAAAGAACATGTTCTAGCCCAATGCAAGGAAACTAAGAACCTTGAAAAAGGTTTCACGAAATGTTCATGAGAATGGACAATTTAAAGAGGAATATAAGTGAATTAATGGAGCTGAAAAACACAATACCGAGAACTTCGCGAAGTATGCACAAGTTTTAACAGTCGAATTGATCAAGCAGAAGAAAGGATTTCAGAGGTTGAAGACCAACTTAACGAAATAAAACGAGAAGACAAGATTAGAGAAAAAAGGGTAAAAAGGAATGAGCAAAGTCTCCAAGAAATATGGGACTATGTGAAAAGACCTAATCTACGTTTGATAGGTGTACCTGAATGTGACGAAGAGAATGAATCCAAGCTGGAAAATATTTTTTCAGGATATTATCCAGGAAAACTCTCCTAACCTAGCAAGGCAGACTAATATTCTAAGTCCAGGAAATCCAGAGAACACCACAAAGATATTCCTCAAAAAAAGCAACCCCAAGGCACATAATCATTAGATTCATCAGGGTTGAAACGAAGGAGAAAATACTACGGGCAGCCAGAGAGAAAGGTAGGTTACCCACAAGGGGAAGCCTATCAGACTCACAGCAGATCTCTCAGCAGAAACCCTACAAGCCAGAAGAGAGTGGGGGGCCAATATTCAACATCCTTAAAGAAAAGAACTTTCAACCCAGAATTTCATATCCAGCCAAACTAAGTTTCATAAGTGAAGGAAAAATAAAATTTTTTGCAAACAAGCAAGTACTCAGAGATTTCATTACCACCAGGCCTGCTTTACAAGAGCTTCTGAAGGAGGCACTATGTATAGAGGGGAACAACCAGTATCAGCCACTTCAAAGGACCCCATCAGTAAGCTGCATCCAGATCCATCTTACATGCAAGGATATACAGAGACTCAAAACAAAGGGATGGAGGAAGATTTGCCAACCAAATGGAGAGAAAAAAAAAAAAAAAAGCAGTAGTTGCAATTCTCATCTCTGATAAAATAGACTTTAAAGTATATAGAAACCGAAAGAGATAAGAAGGACATTGTATAACGGTAGAGGGATCAATGTAACGGGTAGAGCTAACAACCCTAAGCCTATGCGACACCTGGATATAAGAGCACCCAGATATACAGGGTAACTTCTTGGTGACTTACAAAGAGACACTGGACTCCCACACGATAATAGTGGGGAGACTTTAACATTACATTGTCAATATTGTAGAAATTAATAAGACAGAGGGTTAAGAAGGATACCCGGGACTCCAACTTAAACCTCAAACAAGTAAACTTAATAAACATTTACAGAACTCTATACTCCAACTCCACAAAATATACATTTTTTTTTTATTAACGTATCACATTTATTCTAAAAGTCACCACATGGTTGGTAGTAGATCACTCCCAAGCAATTGCATAGCATTTGCTATAGGTTTAACTAAATATTGGTTGGCTGTTTGTTTGTTATTTTCCTCCCTTATTCCTTCCTGTCTCCATTGTATAACACAATTATTAGTATAAAAAAAGCTTTTAATATCCATTTGTAGACTGCATTCTAGCCTGGGCTACAGAGCTACATTCCCGCTGTCTCTTCCTTTTTCTTTTTCTCTTTCTTTTCTCTTTACTCTCATTCTTTCTTTCTTCCTCCTCTCTTCTCTTTAAAAAAAAAAAAATTCAGATAATAAAGAAATGTATTTTATTTAGTTACGTATTGTTATGTACAAACCACCCCAAAATTTAGTGGCTTAAAAATAACATGCATTTTGCTTTTGAATCTGAATTTAGGCAGGGCTCAGCAAGGGAAACCCCAGCTCTTCATTGTGATGTTGTGACTCCAGCTGTAAATGATCAGAAGTCTATAGGAGATGGCGGGACACTCCCTCCTTTTCTTCATGTAGTCTTAAGGCACATGTCTCAATGCCACATGGTCATTTTATGTGTCCTCTTCAGCGTGGTAGCCTCTGGATAGTCAGATTCCTTATGTGACAACTGGCTTCCTCCACAGCAATCATCCTAGAGACCTTTCCAGGAAGCTCAAGGCTTCTCCGTGACTTAGCCTCAAAGTCGCCGACATAACTTTCACTGCATGCTATTGATCAACAAGTGTAAGGTGAGCCAAGATACAAGTTCCGACATGTAACTCAACCTTTTCATGGGAAGAGTAGCAAAGAGTTTTGCACCATCTGTAATCTACAAGATCATACTCACCAATGCTTAGTCTCACACAGAGAGGTGACTTCTGTTAACACTTTGGTGTGCACTTGCATATGTGCATTCTCTGAAAGTGTAGATACCACGAGTTTACATGTAGAAATCTATGCATTGGGATATGCACCTAAATTCTGTTTTTTTTTTGATGGGTTGTAGTAAGGGATGATGAGGGGGATATGCTGTAAATTCTGCAATTCTGCTGGGGGCTTTGATTCTCCAACCCCAAAATTCTGTTTCTAAGTGTATGGTTCCCTCAGGATTTTATTCATAGCAGAGCACTAAAATTCCATGAGCAAGTGTTCTCAGTGGTCTTCATTGGTGCTTAACGCAGAGAGCTATAATCACATACAACATCTCATTTGTCTTCCCAGCTGTTTCATGAGATCAGTATGGTAGAATGGTATCCTACCCACTTAGGCAAATTCAACTGATAATATTCTTATTCCTATTTTCTAGATGAGTTCAGAGATGCTAGGTAACTCACCAAGGTCACTTAACTATTCAATAAAAACACCCAACTTCAATTCGTAGACAGCCTGGTAACCAAACCTATGCCCAAAACCCCTTCCATTCATCTTAGTTTTCTAGATGAAAAAAAGAATTTAAAGGTCAAGAAAGCCATCTGGCATATTTCATTTCCCAGAGTGGTTACAACAGGCACAGAAACATTTATCTGATTCCCATATTCTGGAGTGTTAACCTCTCATGAAGAGTGTTTTGTGTTGCCCATAGCAACAAAGTTTATTGCTGCTTCCACTTGTGGAAAGTACTTCCACAGGCTTAACATCTTGAGTAATCTAAGAGCAGTGGGAACATTAGAGTGGAGAGAGGGTTGGGATAAAATCCAGTGAATTTTCTAGCAAACTAAAAGATAAACTGAGAACAACTGGATCCTAAATTTGAAGCATGATTTCAAGCCATCATGACAGGGTGGTTTTTTGGATTAATTGTGTACTTCCCCTGTCATTACAGGGATGAAGAAGCTACAGATGCATCATCATTGTGCTGATTCTGGAATAGGTCCTCTTTATCTTTTGTCATCTGTTTCTGTATTTGGCTTTGATTTGATTCAGCATTTTTATGCCACCAGTCTTAGCCTAAATAGAAAGCTGGACTGCCCACGTCCCTACTGACAAGTCAAGTCATTGAGATCAGGCAGCTTTCTGGCCCTCTGTTAGCAACTGTGAAACATTCAGAGCAGAGACCTTCTTCTTTGTCCTACATGGACTTCTCCAACAGTGTTTGCTGTTGTCCGAGCTCTTTCTGTTTCCGTGTACTCGTGCTTAAATCCATGCAGAGTTAGAGTGTAGCTCTCAGTGCAGCCCACAATTTACAAAGATAATGAACTCAGCTGGGGCCTTCTGCAAAATACTTTATTGAAAAAAAGTCTGTGCTTCTGGATATCTATAAATGGCCTTGACCCATGAATGACTGTCATTGCCAAGGTGGAATGAGTTTTGGTGGATATCTTGGTCTTTAAAGAGAAAAGAAAAACTTTAATCCAAAATGTTGCCTGGAAGACTTTCCTCCATTATGCATTAAACCTTTTACCTATAGCTTGTTCTTTGTTACTGCATTCATTCAATAAGCATTTTTTGAAGTCTTCTATGACAGGGACTGATTGAACATGCGAGAATATGCAAGGTCAAATAAAAAATGGTCCCAGGATCTACTCTCTGGGAGGTTACAGCACAGTGGTGAGGCTTCTTTACTCATTTCAGGCGTTTACTTTGTTCCTTTCCCTTTTTTCTCTCCTAGTCTCTCCTGCTGCCCATTTCTACAGAAGTTACCTCACTTAGATTTTGTTGTTAAATTATTACGTCATTCTAAATTTTATAGTTCTTAAAGCTATTATTATTTTTACAAGTTTATCATTATTATTACATTATAATATCTATTCTTTTATCTCTTTAATAATTTTTTGGATCTTTATTTTATATGCTCCTTCAAATTTTTCTACTATTTCCAATGGTCAGGCTGTATTTTTTATCTTTGTTGCATCTGCTAACTATTCATTATGGTATTTACTTTCCTTGTGTAGCTAGTAATATTTTAAAAAAAATTTCGAGCTTATCTGTAGCTATTGTTTACCTCTGTGAGAGTCCCTGTGTTCTTCAGATTTCACATTAATTTTGCCAAAACCCTAGGGTTTTCCCAGGCCTGCCAGTTTTTGTGTTAATTTCTAGCAACTTGAGTTTCTATAACCACAGGTAGTATTAACTAAAACTTTATATCTTCAAGGAATAGAGGCCTGGGTTATTTCATTTGCATACATGCATTTTTTAAAAATTTATCTACTTAAGGCCCAGACACACAGCAAGTGTCCTTACTGCCCTAACTGAACCAGTGGACAAGAATAATTCTGTACCCTTCTAATGGGCAGGGCATTTCTGTGGTTCCAAGTTTTATGCAAGTGGCTCAGTTTGAGTTGTCACTTTGCACGAGCCTGAGGCCACAGTTTCTGTGTGTGTGTCAGGTTATTAAAGCTCCTGTCTAGTCCCTCGAGTCTATATCTGGGTTGAAGTTTGAGTACTTATAATATTTCAGGCACTGTTCCCACTAATATTGCCATCACTCGAAGCCTTGCAATTTTTCCAATGTGTTTTCTAGAAAAAACAAATTAAAAAGTAGCGTGGCCAGTGATGCTGCAGATGGGTACACTACACCAGCAAATAGAGCTGGATGACTGATAACAACAAAGAGATGAAAAAAGCTACTAAACACAAACAAATACACTAAAAAACCATGATGTCTGTCACCAAATAGTGTGATACAAACCAACTGCCATGCCGGTATCACATGAAAACTTCATCTTATTATATCACAATAATGGAATAGCTGATATTCACTATGATGTCTCTGTTGAGGCATCTTCCCATAGTAAAAACTGTATCTGCTGTCATCATATGTTTAAAGCATTTTGCTATTCTATAGCAGCCACCTGAGGGCTGTGAAGCTCATACAACTAGGGGTATGGAGATGGAAACTGTGTGGCAGTGGTGGCTTGAACGAGTCACCAGGGAGAACACGATGGGGATGTGATCCGTTGTATGATCACATCGAGTGTGCCTAAAATGAACTGAGAACTAGATGGCTCCAATTACCAGGAAACTAGAATTGAGTGGGGAGGCCCTATGGGGGCATTGGTTTTAAAATGGGAAGAGTGGAATTGGAGGTGAGTAGGCATAGTGTTGTAAAAGAAGCTGAGGGGGGGAGCCTCATGTACTCTAGGAGACATGGCAAAGCTTGGCCATTAACGTCCCATGCTGTCAGAAAGCCTGGACTGGTAGCTTAAAATAATAGGCAAGAGCCCACCTTCTGAGGCTTCTTGAGGCCAGAACCCTCCTTGAAAGTTTGCAAGTAAACTTTCTCAGGCAACAGGAACAAGACTGACAGAAGGGGTCAAGAGGGGAAGGGAAGATTCCAGAGGCCAGAGGATTATTGACTTCTGGAGAGCAGAGATGATTCCTGTCAAGGCATTGGCAGCCTGTTAAGACAGTGCCTTTCTCAGTTGGGGCAGGGACCAGAGAAAGATACTACAGTTCTAAGCTTCTGCAGAGACATGGATGGTGCCAATTCTGAGAGTAAGAGAAATCTGAGGGAGGGTGCCAAGCCCCTCACTGACAGAGAAGTAGAGAGAAAACACCCCCTGAGTCCTGAGTTAGTGACCAGGCTGTGCTGGCTCTAGGTGAACTTTTAAATATGGTAAAAATAGCTTCTAGAAACTTCCTTTTCTGCACCTCCTTCTGCCTTTTAGGGTGCTCTCTTCCTGTCCTTAGCTCAATTTCCTCCGTTTCCTTCTGGCCATATTAAAACTTTACCCTGGCTCCACCAGTTCATGAAACTGTCCTCTTTAACATCACCAATGGATGTCAAATCCAGTGGAGACTTTTCAATGCTCATCTTATTTAATATTGACAGTGGGACTGTGGTGCATTGAGGAGAGAATGGGTGGTAAGGGTATAGAGATGATAAAGATATTTTATGTATTTTTCGAGACGACAGAAGAGGTTTCTCCAACCAGAAATTGGAGAATTGAGACCTCATGAACACTAGGGTCTTGAGTTAGCTTGGCTTTAGGTGGGGACGGCTTCCTTCTCTAAAACCTGACCCAGTGGAAAAAATGAGAATACAGCAGTGGGTAACTCTTTGTCCTAGTGAGCACAGAACTCAGAGACCACAGAAATATATCTCCCCTCTCCCAGGCCCCAGGTGACATTAAAGACTAATAACTTTCATTTATGTAAATTACTTCTATTTTTGTCTCTTACTTTATGAGGCTATACAATTGACATATATATGCTCAATGAATGAGAGTCAGATTAAGTGAAGATTGTTTTGGATTTCAACTCTAAACTCTATCAATTAACAGTGTCAACCACTTGAGAAGGTTCACCATGTGATAGTGGGAAGTAGAATGTACGAGTCTATTCCACTTATACCTGTAAACTTATATATTTCCATCAATTCAAAATTATTCATGGTAGCCAGAACCTCCCTGTAAACAACCAAAGTATCAATCAACAGGTGACTGGATAAACAAATTGTGATATTTTATATAATGGAATACTATTTTTTTAAGACAGGGTCTTGCTCTGTTTCCCAGGCCAAAGTGCAGTGGTGTGATCATAGTTCACTACAGCCTCGACCTCCTGGGCAATCAAGCTGTGGAATATTATTTAGCAATAAGAAGAAACAAGGTACTGATATACACAATAATATGGATAAATTGTAAAAATGTTCAGTGATGGAAACTTTGTACAAGATTGAATACAGTATGATTCCATGTACTTGACTTTTTTGAATCCACAAAACTAATCTATGGTGGAAAAGAAATCAGAACAATGATATCTGCAACTCACTTCAAAATGCATCCCAAATAAGATAAGCAGAGAGTTGAATAAAGGTATGGATATGTGATAAAGCAATTGTAGCAAAGTGTTAATTATAGAATCTAGTGTTGAGTATATGGGTTTCACTGCGAAATTTCTTCAGCTTTTTTAAAAAAAATTTTTAGTATTAAATGGAGAAATATAAACCAAATCAAAACGAACCTCATTCAAGAATTCTGGATCCTTCCCCGACTGAGTTACCATCATGGCTCAGTGCTTGTGAGGCAGGAGAACAGGGTCTGGAGGCAGGGAACTTAAGGCCCATCCACACTGACTTCCTAGAACTAAGTCAAAAGGAAATCCCCAACTTTCCACACCTAAGTAACAAAAAGACTGAAGGCTACTCCCTTTGCAACCTCCCCCCTACACCTTTTCTACATGGGAGATGGAAAATTGAAAGTATCTCTGATTGGTGGCTTTCTGCAACTAATTGGACACTTGTGTAGGAGTGTAACTTTGTAACTTCACTTCAGCTTCAGATTGGTTGCTTTCCACAAGCAATCAGTTGCTTGCATAGGGTGTAAACTTTGTAATTTCACTTCAGCTTCTGATTGCGGGCCACTACTTCATTTACATAGGATGTGCTCCAAGTAACCAATGGGAAACCTCTAGAGGGTATTTAAACCCTGGAAAATTCTGTAACAGGGCTCTGAACCCTTATTCTTTGCCCATCCCACCCTGTGGAGTGTACTTTCATTTTTAAATAAATCTCTGCTTTTGTTGCTTCATTCTTTTCTGCTTTGTTTGTGTGTTTTGTCCAATTCTTTGTTGAAAATGTCAAGAACCTGGACAAGCCTCCACCAGTAGCACTTGTGTGCATTTTCTGCCTTCCTTTCTGTTATCCTTATGGCCCAGGTGATTCTTTTCAATCACCTAGGCAACCTCTTTAAGCAGATTTTTAATCATCAGGCCTGCCTGCTAGGGGTGGGAGGGTCATCTGTCCTGCCTATCCTTCTTCCAGTGAGCTTATAATTTACAAATGTACAATTGTTGATTGAAAATTACTGGGAAGCTACCTATGATTACAAATATTTCCATGGAAGCTATAAAAGAGCAAAGATTTCATGACAAAGACACCAAAAGTAATTGCAACAAAAGCAAAAGTTGACAAATGGGATCTAGTTAAACTGAAGAGCTTCTGCACAGCAAAAGAAACTACCAAGAGAGTAAACAGACAACCTACAGAATGGGAGAAAATTTTTGCAATTCATGCATTGGACAAAGGTTTAACATCCAGCATCTGTAAGGAACTTAAACCAATTTACAAGGAAAAAAAACTCCATAAAAAAGTGGGCAAAGGACATGAACAGACACTTTTCAAAAGAAGACATACATATGGCCAACAAGCATATGAAAAAAGCTCAACATCACTGATCATTAGAGAAATGCAACTCAAAACCGTGATGAGATAACATCTCACACCAGTCAGAAAAGATATTATTAAAAAGTCAAAAAATAAAAGATGCTGGTAAGGTTGCAGAGAAAAGAAATGCTTATACACTGTTGGTAGGAGTGTAAATTAGTTCAACCATTGTAGTGGACAGTGTGGTGATTCCTCAAAGACCTAAAAACAGAAATACCATTTGGGTATATGCCCAAAGGAATATAAATCATTCATTATAAAGACACATGCATGTATATGTTCATTGCAGCACTAGTCACAATATCAAAGACATGGAATCAACCTAAATGCCCATCAATGATAGACTGGATAAAGAAAATGTGGTACATATATACCATGGAATACTATGCAGCTATAAAGAGAATGAGATCATGTCCTTTGTAGAAACATGGATGGAGCTGGGAGCCCATTATCCTTAGCAGACTAATGTAGGAACAGAAAACCAAATACCTCATGTTCTCACTTATAAGTGGGAGCTGAATGATGAGAACACAAGGGCACAAAGAGGGGAACAACATACACTGGGGCCTATCAGAGGGAGGAGAGTGGGAGGAGGGAAAGGATCAGGAAAAATTACTAATGGGTGCTAGTCTTAATACCTGGGTGACAAATAATCTGTACAACCAATCCCCACTGACACAAGTTTACCTATATAACAAACCTGCATATGTACCCTTGAACTTAAAAGTTAAAAACAAACAAGGGGGTTCCCTCTCTTAGCTTTACAGCCCCCCTCCCTATGTATCTGTATGGGAGAGCTTTTATCTTCTGCCTCTCCCATCTTTCTTGCCTATTAAACTCTCTGCTCCTTAAACCCACCCCCCCAACAAGTTAAAAACAAACAAATTAACAGAAAAACAAATATTTCCTTGGAAACCATCTTTTTTTTTTTGAGACAGAGTCTTGCTCTGTTACCAGGCGCCAGGCTGGAGTACAGTGGTGTGACCTTGGCTCACTGCAACCTCCGCCTCCCACGTTCAAGCAATTCTCTTGCCTCAGCCTCCCTGAGTAGCTGGGACTACAGGGAGCTCACCACCATGACCAGCTAATCTTTGTATTTTTTTAGTAGAGACGGGGTTTCACCATGTTGGCCAGGATGGTCTCGATCTCTTGACCTTGTGATCTGCCTGCCTTGGCCTCTCAAAGTGCTGGGATTACAGGTGTGAGCCTCTGCACCTGGATCCTTGGAAACTATCTATGACTACTCTTGATTGCACAAAGAAAGACATGCAGGGACTTAGAGCTCATAAATTGGCATACACTACTTCCACTTCCCTCCTTCCCCTGTCCCCTCCCTTAACTCTATTGAATTTGTAATGATAGGATCTGTCACCTCCCCAAATTGTATTGTAAAATCAGAAAACATACATTCTCTGGAATAGACATTCCCATCTCATGACCTCATTTGGCCAGAGGCTCAGCTCCGATTTGCCTGGAGGCTCACATGCCCTGTGTGGGCTGGGCTGACACCACATGACCTTCCCACCATTGCAATCTCTTGCACATGTACATTACACAGAAAGCAAAGTGTAGGTCAAAAGAGGCTGCCAGGATTTTTTTTAAAGTTCCCTTCTTCTCCATGCTCATTAGCTTGGAGACAGAATACTGCATTTGATATTTTTCTGTGGCTGCCTTAAAACTTCTGTGCAGGGAGCTGAGGCATAAATAAATGAACATACAAGTAAACCCTTTATTTGGAGGCAGAGAACTCTAAGTTAACTCTTGCCATAGTGTACAAAGTTGTTGCTACCAAACAATTTAGTTGAGATGGAGGACACCAATTTATTTGATCTCATCATCTAGGCCAAAACCACTTGAAGAGAAAGCTAATGGCCTACAAGCTCCGTTTCTAAGGTAATTAGAAAGCATTTGTGCTGCCAGTAAGATGTAGCCTGCAGTGCCTCTCTTTCTGAGGGTCAGAGTTGGTCTTCAAAGGAAAGCCAGGTTTCATCATGGAGGGCCAAATGCATTTGTATTGTTTAAGATCTGAGGATAGACATGAAATCCCGTTTCTGTGGCAGGGCTGCTTTATAGTCATCCATTCAACAAATATTTATTGAGCACCTACTATATGCCAAGTATTCTTCTTGGACTCTCAGGTTCTTGCATGTGGTCCCTTATGTGGTGGTGGCTTATATGGGTCTGTTATTTCGGTGTAGTTCAGCTCTTCTACCGGGCATTAGCACTTTTTGTTGGGTTTTGTTTTATCCAGTCCAGCTGTTTTTTCACCTCTGTTGTCTCACTGGATGAGTTTTCAGGCCCTTCATGGTTGGTTGAATGTAGATGTTCTGTGATTACATGATTGTGACTGGAGCATAGAAATGGCCTGACTGACAGATCCTGAGTTGGTGGAAGGAACAGCAGCTGTGAACTTGGGCTCCTGCTAGCTGACAGCTGCCAACTGCCCCTTAAAAAGCCAGGCAGGGCATGGTGGTGCCAATCCAAGAGACAGCAGGCTCTGGGGAGAGATGAACTTTCTTTGCTGTAACCTTGGATTTTGAATAACTACCTATGGTTGGCCCGTCAGCTGGCATCTCCATACACACATATTGCTGGCTTACTCAGGTAGTGGATGGTGTCCTTTATGCTTGCTAGCCTGAGTGAAATGTCTCAAGTTGACTTGTTGACAGCAGTTGACAGAGACTATGAGACTGGCCCTGTGTTCAAGCCTGGGGTCTGAGAATGGCCAGACTCCCCAGGTGAGAAATCTTTACTCCTTATTGTTTTGCCATATCCTTTCTTTGCTTACCCACTCCAGATTTCGCCACAAAACCAGTCACTAATGATGCAAGAGACCGTCATTATCTGGCTGTAAACTAAAACCAGAGCAATACTTGAAATCTTTCTTTCAGGACCTAGCTCCTCTTCAAGCCAGCTTCATGTGTTTAAACAGAATTTTATAAAAGCTGGTGTTCTTGGTTTATCATGAGCTTAAGTCAAAGGATACATATGCATCTGTGTACATTGGTGTGCATTCTAGTGTGTGCATATGTGTTTGCATGAGGAATTGCTTTTTAAGGTTAAGTGTGAAAAAGGATAGTTTAGCATAAAATAAAAATAAACGGAAACATTAAGCACTGATGGTGCAATGATGCTGCTTGTATCAGTTAGCTCTTTGTGTGTAACAAATCAACCCCAAATTTAGTGGCTTAAAGCAACAATCATTTATTTGCTGAAGATTCTGTGGCTTCTGCTCTAAGCTGGCTCGACCGGGACTGAATCGTCTGGAATGGCCTCACTCAAATGTTTGGTGTCTCAGTGGGGATGCTTGGACAATTGGGATTGTTGGAGCCACTTTTCCCACATAGACTCTCATTCTCCAGTAGACCATCCTGGGCTTCTTCACCTGGTAGTGGACGTGTTTCCAACAGCAAGAAGAGCAAGCCCCAATGTGCAAACTATTTTTCAAGCCTCTCTTACATTGCATTTGCCAATCCTCATACTTCTTATCATACTTACCATACTTCTTACATCATACTTGCCGAAGCAAGTCACATGGCCAAGCTTGGGATTCAGTGGGTAAAGAAAAAGATTCATTCTCTTGGTGGGGGGGGGAGATGCAATGAATTTGTGGCCATTTCTTTATAATCTACCACACTGTGGATGATGTCATAGGGAATAAGCACAGGTTTAGAGATGGGAGGCACAATAAAATCACAGCTCATCTGCTTAATAGACAAGTGACCTTAGACAATCACCTTCCTCTTCTGAATCTCAATTTTCTCATCTGGACATGGAAAACCACATCCACCTCACTGCATTAAATGGGATCTTTCATTTATCTCTTTTTGTAACAGGCATGTGCCAAGCCTATGCGCCAGGCCCAGACTATGTCAATCATGGGGTACAGTAGTAAATATTGTGATCTCATTCTTACAGAGATGCCGATATGGATCTTATTTGTGAAAGTGTTTTGAAAACAACAAATTGTGGTACAAATTATCAGTAGTATGTCTCATATCCTATGGGTTATCTTCCTTCTCTCCCCCTCTTTTTTTGTAACATTTACCCTGCCACCTCTCCTGGTATATTATGGAACCATGAAGTCCCACTTGCCTAAGCAGACAGTTGGCCTTTGTTACAGAGTTGTGGACAGAGTGTGAACTGGCCCCACACAGGTTTTGTGAGTTGATTCTTCCATCGTCATTGTATAGGGGAGGTAACCACTGTGTCAAGCCTGACTGTGAAGAACACCATAGATATTGAAGTTTAGGAGATACCAGAGATTATCTACTCCAATTTGTTCATTTGATAGGTGAGGAAACTTGGGCCTCAAGGGAGAATATGACTTCCACAAGGTCACACAGCTAGTTGGTGCCAATACCAACATTCCCTATGATAGTGATCTCAGTGGCTTCACGCTTGTTTCTGTGTCTCCCCTTACACCGTTAGTCTCTTTTTGTTCCAAATAATTACATGCATATGCCCCCCCAACACACACATGTAACACAACAACTGGGCTTTTAATGGAAAAAAATAATGAATGAAGCCTGTTCTTTTTATCTTCCACATAGGTTAAAAAAAAAAAGTTTTCAGTTATCGCTCCACATCTGACCAAAAAGGGTAAAACAAATATTTGTTGACAAAAACTTAACTATACCTTTAGTTAGGAACTTATGGATTACTTTCATTTATTTTTCAACACAAGGGAGGACAGTGAGGGAGTTGGGCCACATATTTAAATTCTTATTTTAGAGACGTGGAAGCCAAGGTCCAGAGAAGTTGACTGAGTTGCATGAGGTTACAGAATCAGTAGCAGTAGCAGGCCCAGGACTGTGTTCTTTCCACATTATGGGTCCAGTGGAGGATAGCTGGCCACCACAGATCTGTATATTGTAAATGGGTTTTCCTGGGGCCATATGAATGAACAACACCCTTTTTTTTTTTTTTTTGAGACAGTCTCACTCTGTCTCCCAGGCTGGAGTGCAGTGGCGCATGTCTGCTCATTGCAACCTCTGCCTCCTGGGTTCAAGCGATCCTCTCACCTCAGCCACCCTAGTAGCTGGGACTACAGGTGAGCACCACCACGCCTAGCCAATTTTTGTATTTTTAGTAGAGACATGGGTTTCACCATGTTGGCCAGGCTGGTCTTGAACTCCTGACCTTAGGCAATCCATCCGTCTTGGCCTCCCGAAGTGCTGGGATTACAGGCATGAGCCACCACATCCAGCCTAAATGAAAAAAAAAATTGCATACAAATTATAGTGTTTAGGTGAAATAATTCTGGAATGTATACATGTGATCTACTATTGACACATACACAGATAAATGAAAGGATTCCAGTTACAGTAGTATATATAATTATTAACAGAAGAGGAAATGTATTTAGGGTCACTGATAATTCTTTTTGTTTCTATTTGCTACATATGCTGGATCTGTGTTCTCTTTATCTGAATTTATCACTCACACATGCATTATGAAAAAACACCAAACACACCTATATTTTATGAAATTTAAAAGATTTTTCTGTGCAAAATAACTGAATGTACCAACTTTAAGAATTACACTTCAGAAAAGACAGGATGAAATAATACAGAGGAAAACAATTCAAATCAATTCTGAATAATTTGGAAGACAGAACTGCTTCTAAAATCCTCTTCCAAAGTGAAGATATTTGTTTTTCAGTATTTGATTATTCATTTATGCAACATAGTTTTCCAACCTGGGGAAAATGGGGTCTCTAACTTCAAATGCTGTTTAACAACTATCACACTGATTGGTGATTCTGTCTTGAGATTTAGTAACACATAGTAAATTCCAATACAGCTAGGAAAATTTCAGAGTTAACAATTATAAGGCAAAACTAAAACTATCTATAACCACTCCTCATAATAGTTAAGATTTACTGGGTGAGTATTAACTATGTGTTCAGCATAGGCCTGAGTATTTTACATGACTTATCTCATTTTGTCCTCATGCTAGCCCTATAGGCTGCCCCATTTTATACACATCACCGTTTGATCCATAAAGAAATGGAGGTTTAGAGGGCCTAATGACTTGTCTCTACTAAGTGGGCAATGTGAGATATGGGGCAGAAGAAGGCTGACTGCTTTTGGAGTCACATTCTCAACCACTGCTGCTATAGGGCCTTGGGAAAAGAGAAAGTAGAAACAAGGAAATATTTCTACATACCAAATTCATAACGTCTTCCCTTTGGAAACATAACTTTTCCATAATAGCAAATGCTGGCCACCCTAGCCTGACATTGCATCTTTGGGAATGGCAAATACCAGTTTTGGTGCATATAGAGGGGAATTTAGCTTGGCAGATGCCTAACCTTAGCGCAAGCAGGCAATCATCACTTGACAAAGAGCCACTGATGATCTGGGCTGAATAAGCACATTGTTGTAACCCCCTCTCCCCAGAATCAGGGACTCTGATGTGCACACAAATCCTCTGGAGATCTTGCTAAAATAGAGACCCTGATCCGATGGGTCCAAGAAGGGTCCACAGTTCTGCATTTCTAACAAACATCCAGCTAATGCTGATGATTCTGGTTAGTGGCTCACATTTTGGGTAGCAAGGTATTAATAAACCTCCACATGCTTCAGTTAATCTTATCCAAACCTCAGTTTCTTCCTCTTGTAAGCAGAGTTAGTAATATCAACCTCAAAGGACTGTAGTGTAGTTAAACAGGTAAAGTACTTAAAATAGGGGTTGGCATGTGGTAAAGTGCTCCATAAGTGCTAGTTATCACTATTGTTATTCTTTTATGCCCTCACATTTGTCTTTTGAATCTCATTCCAGCTATACCCACAGGCTATATATCAACAGTAGCTCAGCTTTCAAACCCCATTATCCCGCCCTTCCCCCTCTGCTGTTGGAGATCTGTGCAGCAGTGAATTAAGGCAGCTCTCAGACTTCCATATGCGCTCCTTACATGTGTGGTAGACCCTGGCCACACTGCCCACACTTCGGCTGTTCCCACCTCAGTGTAGCTCCGCCCTCTGTGTTCATGGGTTTGTAGAACCTTAGAGTTGGGTGGGTTTAGGTGGTCAGTTAGTCCTACCTAGTAGGAAGGGTCTCATGCTAGACTTACCACCTAAGTCAAGGACCTGGGCACAGGGAGAGGGGCAGGACAAAGTCCCTCACCCGGAAGAGTTGGGTGATTGATTCAAAAGAAGCCCGTCTTCCCTCCGCCCATTTCTGTTTGCTGTGCTGAGACATCTCAGGAAAACCCCTTGTGCCCCAGGAAGTTTTTCTTCCCACGCAGAGAACTGCCTCCTCTCCTGGGAGCACTCTAAGCTATGAAACAGGGGTCTTCAGAATGGGGCATAAAACCTGCCAGGGGGCCAGGTGTGGTGGTGTGTAACTGGTATCTCAGCTACTCTGGGAGACTGAGACTGGAGGATCACTTTCAGTCCAGAAATTTTGAGATCAGCCTGAGCAACATAGTGAGACTTCACCTACAAAAAATAAAAAAGTTCAAGGAGTAATGAGACAATCTGTTGAGGGTAGAAGCAGGAAATAATTAAACTTTTCTTTATATTTTACTTCTTTACCTAAAACGTAAACAAAATCGAGTACACCCAAATATATAATACCTAAATTGGCCTAAGTCAATGCATATACTTTCTATATAATATATATCTATTGAAATATGGACCTAAAATGGTTTACCATTAAGTGTGACCAATCTAAAATGATTTAGCAGATCATGTCTAGGAATTATATTGTTCACCTCTCTCCATGGCATGGGAAGATAAAATGTCTCTGTGGCAGAAACAATTCTGGCATCTACCACCCTTTCATTTTCTTCCTGGGAACCCAAGAAGTAAAGGCTCTTTTCCAGCTTCTTTGCAGTGATGTGGGGTCATATAATTAGTTCTTACCAATGGAACATGGGCAGTGCTTCACTCAGCTCCCAAACTTGGGCCCCTCAAATAACTTGTCAGATCCTCCACTTGGTCGAGCTTCTCCAGTCAGCTGGTGGGATTCTGATAGTCTCACAAGCTGCCAGCAGAGGGTGGAGCCATCAGTGGAAGGTACCTGGGTTTGATCTAGGTGGGAGGAGTGCTCCCCATAAATGCAAACTCACTTAGTAATACCTGTGATGGATTTTGCATGAAGAGGCAATGAGCATTCATTGGTCTAAGACACTGAGATTTTCAGGGGTTTCTTGTTACTGCAACATAACCTAGCCTATTCTTACTAATACATTTCTTCTGTAACTCACCCTCTCTCCCTCAATTCCATTGCCTGGGTGTCTCACTGGCACCAGCCAAAGACCTTCTAGATCCTGGACATTTAACTTCTTAAGGTCTTTAACACCAACGAGGTTTTAGCACAGAGCAGAAGTTAGAGTCAAGCTCTGAAGTCAGACTACCTGGGTTCAAATCCCAATGATACCACTTATTAACAGTGTGATGTTTTGAAAAGTCACTGAGCCTCATTCTCCACTTTATTTACTCATCCAAAATAAAAGATGATATTAATGATTTTATAGGTTGTTAGAAGAATTAAAGAGAAAAATCTTTGCAAGGCAAATTAACATATGTTATTTATATGCCTACAGTTACTATATGCCTAACATATAGTAAATGTTTAATAACTGCTAACTTTTGGTAGTGCACTATTACTTTGAATGCGTAAAGTTCCCTGCCCTTCTCCAGCTACAAAGCCCTTCTCAATTAAAACGACAAATATCGGTGCCCTCTCGTGCCTGTGTCACTGCCTCTCAATCGTCTCTCCTACCCCCAGCCCTCAGAAGGACCCTCTAGTCCCTGACTTCCACATATCATAAATTAGTGGGAAATTCCTGAAGGGCTTAGCCACTCCAATCTCTGCCTCTACTTTATAAACCCCAACAGAATCCTGATGACAGTTTACACTGTCTCTGGAACCCCCTGTAGAGCTGCAGGAAATTTAGTGGACAGCGTCTTTACTACAGTCTCAATGTGTTTCCCCGAAATTCACATTTCGAAATACTAACGCCTGAGGTGATGCTGTTGGCAGATTAGGCTCCAAGGGTAGAGCCCTAATGACTGGGATTAGTGTCTCTACATAAAGAGACCCTCGGGAGTTTGCTTGCTCTCTGCCGTGTATGGACACAGCAAGAATACACTATCTACGATCCAGAAAATCTGGCCCTCACCAGACATCAAATCTGCTGGCATCTCGTATCTCGGACTCTTCCAGCCTCCAGAACCATAAAACATGAATTCCTGTTGTCTATAAGCCACCCCAGTCTACTGGTATTCTCCTATACAGCCTTAATCGACTATGGCACTCTGCCATTACTATAATAGACTCATTCAGAATTTTTTTATACATTAAATAGAAAATAGTCTCCTTCTAACTTGAGAATAAGCTTACCAGTTAGTTCAATGCTTCTCAAACTTTAATGAACATCACAATTCCCTAAGAGTTTGTGAAAAACAGAGTGCTAGAGTTTCTGATTTCATACGTCTGGGGTGGACATACAAATTAGCATGTTGTAACAAGTTCACAATGATATGATGCTGCTGGGCCTATGGACCATGCTTTGGGTAATTCTGTGTTAGTCTATTTGACAGCCTTTCAACCATTTAAAGACAGTGAGTGAGCCCCCACCACTTTCCTCTAGTCACTTCTCTTTCTAGGTTAAGATCATGCTATGGCCTTGAGTTTTCTTATCCTGCATCAAACTCTATTCTTGGTCCTGGGTATTCAAAGATGAAAAGTACTTAGACTTTGTCCTCAGAGAGCTTACAATTATGTGGGAGAGTAGAGAAAAGTTATCCACTATACTGCTGACCACAATAAATATTTGCTCTGTGACTACTATGTGTCGTGATTGTCCCCAGAGTCTGGTGATTCAACAGTGAGAAAGATATCATAGTCCTTCTTCATGGAGTCTTCAATCCAGTATGGGAAACTGACCAGTGGACCAGGAAATTATAGTTGAACATGATAAGCGTGTGGAGAGGAAAAGCCAGGGAGCTCTGGGAGCACAGAAGGGATATCTCAAACCCCAGTGTATGGCTGGAGAGTCAGGGCAGGCTTCCCGGTGGAGGTGATGGCCAGGATTGAGACACGGGAGGTAAATAGGCATTAAGCAGGTAAGGGATGGGGTGGGAGTTTGAGGCAAAGTACAGGCACTTCACAGGAGCCTGCCTCCAGATTTAGGCTCAGTGGGAAGTGCTATGTGGCTGAAATAAGATTACAGACAGGTCTATGGGATAGGGAGGAGCTGAAAGGCTCGTAAGAAATGCAGGAGACGGGAGAGAGCCACCGTTTCCTAGGTGGATGTTAGTGAGCCTGCCCTCTTCCAAGATCAGCTTAAAGTCTACAAATCCAGACCCATGCCCACTCCACTCTCCATTTGAAGGATGGAGGCCAGTTTTGCCCCTTGTGTTTATCTAGACACTTGTAGGCATGACTTGCGGTGGAGGAGAGCTGGCCCAGGGTTAAACATTGTCCAGAGCCCCACAGGACATGTCTGACTTGGGGGACTTCCTCCCTGCAATAGGGCCAAGGGCACTGCCTCGGGTTATGAGTGTACCACAATGTGTAAGTGAGTGGGGTGGCGGGACAATTAGAAGAGCTCAGAGAGGAATTTAATGGGCAAAGTCATAGTGGAGTAAAAAGGATGAAGCAAATGCAGAACTCAAAGTATCCCATGATGCTCTACTGTAACTGAGAGGTTGAGAGCCTGGGTGTCTGCAGGGGGCAGGGGGTGGGATGGGGGTGTAGATGGAAGGAGAAGTGAGGAGAGAGAGATAGAAGAAAGTGGAGAGTAGGGGGAGGGAGAGAGAGAGGAAGAAGGAAGGGAGAGAGAGAAGAAGGAGAGTGAGAAAGAAGGAGTGAGCAAAGGAAGGAGAGGGAGAGAAAAGGAGGGAAGTTAGGAAGAGAAAGAAGAAAATACAGAGACAAGGAGATAGAAGAGTGAAGGGGAGAAAAGGAGTGAGGGTGGGGAAGAGAGAGTGAACAGGAGGAGAAGAGGAAAGAAAAGGAGAGCGGAAGAGGGGGAGAGTGGAGAAGAGGGGAGGATGGGAGAGAGAAAAGCAGGTCTCCCAGAGGCAGAGCTAAAAGATTTGACTATGTTGGTTAGGCAAAGGAACACTTTAGCAGGATTTTGAACATGAATGTTTTTAAAGGAAGTGACCCCACAGGTTAGAGAACCTGGTAGAGGGAAAGGAAAACACAGCCTTTACCTGCAAACAGGCCTAGATTTGAGTCTATCTCTAGCACTGACTTGCTGTATGACCTTGGGCAAGTTGCTTAAATTCTCCTTGTCTCAGAATCCTTATCTGTGAGAGGAAATAATAAAAGCCAATTCGCAGGGTTGTTGGGAGACTTAAAGGAGGTTTGAATGTGTGGCTCCTGGCACTTAGCACTCAGGATATATATTCTCCTGTGCTATGTATGTCCTCTCTTGGAATCCAGAGAACTCAGCTATGACCCCCATCAAGCTGAGAAGGACCGAAATTCCAAGGCTGAAAAGAACCTGATGGAGGGGAACTGCTCTTTCGCCTTAACCCTCTGCCAAACTGAGTATGTAAATGTTCAGTTGTTCCATGAGCTGATTGTGTGTCTTGGCTCAACGTGGCAGGTGGCCTAGGAGTGCTGGGAGAGAAGAAAGTCTGGTGCTCAGAGAAATGAACTTGGATAGAGGAAGTGTTCCCCCTTTTCAGACCAAAGAACAAGCTAGATTCACTAATAGGAAGACAGGGCCCTGGGCCTTGTACTCAGCAAGAATGTAAAAAGATTTCTATTGGTTTTTTGTAGATTATACTGGAAAGGTGAGTGTGTTTACAACATATCATAGACTGGGGATAATGATTTGGCCATCATTTTATAGTTTGATATAACTTTCACTGACATCATTTGTTGAGCCATTCAATAAACATTTACAGAGTGTCTACTTTGACCCCCACACTCATTGTCCTGGGTATTCACCAATAGCACTTTTGATTTGGCTCTCCTTTGGGGATTCTCCTGGCCTTTTGTTGATGTGAATAGTTAGGAATAACCCTCATTTCTTTCCCACTTCAGCTAGGCCTGAGGAAACCTCCATTTGCATTCCTCCCCCTTTGGTGATGCTTGAGTGGTTAGCTAGCTGTGGATAGTCAATCCTGTTGGTTAATGAGCTGAGCAAAGAGGTTAAGGTTGCAGTTTTGATCCCTGGGGCTGATTTACCCTTTCCACTTGTGTGCACTGTCCTTCTTCTCTACCCCTACCATGTATGTTTCCTCCCACCTCAAGGACTTTGTGCAAGTTTTTCACTCTGCCGGAGTTGTCTTGCTTCAGCTCCTAATTATTGACATTCAATGTCACTTTCCCAGCCAAGCCTTACTCACTCCCTAGACCTAGTCAGGTGCCTCAGTTTATATCCCATGGTGCCTTGTATCTCTTTAGCATGGCATTTATTAGTGTTTGTAATTATACATTCATTTTTATTATTATTTGATTAATATGATCTATTGTTAGCATGGAAAGCTAACAGGAAACAAATATTGAGTGAGTATTTAAATCGTATCTCTGTACTCTCCAGCCACATGTCCTTGGGTATGTTACTTAATTTCTCTGGGGCCCAGTCTTCTCATCTGTAAAACAAGTAGGATGATATTGGAACTTACTGCCCAGTAAGTCCTTGTGTCACTTAGAGTAGTGTTCAGCTGCAAGTAATAGGAAGCTTGGCTGATTATTCCTTAAACATATGGAGTTTATTTAACTCCTGTACCAACATAGGCAGTCCAACACAAGTCTAGTGGCTTGATGATGCCATCTAGAGCTCTAGATTCATTTTCATTCTTTTTCTGGTATCTATAGCAAGTACATTTAATCCTCATGTTTACAAGATGACTGCTGCTACTCCAGGCGTAGCATCTGTATTCCAGTCAGAAGAAGGAGAAAGAGGAAAGGTGAGCATCAATTGACTACTGTTAATATCTCATTGGCCAAAACTGGTTCACACGGTTACTCCTAACAGCAAAAGGGTTCAAAAGTTGTTTTTGTTGTTCTTTTGTTTTTATTTAGCTTTTACAACCATAGAGAAATGATAAGCCAACAAAAGTAGACCATATGCTCTACTGAACTTCAATATCTAAAATGGAAGGAAACATGTTCCTTTTGCTCATCACCATAGGTTCACCTTGAACAATGTCTGTCTCACTGTAGGCACCCAAGAAGCATACTGTTAAATGTTAATGAATGAAAAAATGAACTCCTGCAGAGACTATCTCTCAAGTTAGGTTTTAAGAGGCACTAGACAAGGATAGATGAATCAGTGCCGTCTTAACATCACAGGAAGGAAGAATTTAAAATAGACACCACTGTCAGACACTACCACCACCATCAGGGGCCCCACTAGCCTTTACATTGCCTCTGCAGGAATTACAAAAGGGAACGCATCCCCTTCCTTAGGACACATTACTGCCATCTACTGGGAAATTTTCTTAATAAAATTATAAGTCTACCATATCTAAGATGTGAATGGTGCCCCCTTCGATGCAAGAGGTAATTCACCACAAAACCTACACAGTCCTCTGTAGCCACCTTGCAAGAAATTTAAGCACACCTCACCAGTAGGGTGGATGTAGCCAGTGAAGGAGCCAGCACATTTGTCTCTTGAAGATTAGAAGGCAGAGCAGGGGGTGTATTTTCATGGAGCAGCCTGAGATTTTAGCAGGGCTGTTGGGAACTTGCCTTAGGTAAAGACTTATTCTGACACACACTGTAGGGGTTTGATGAGAAGAACAAATGATGTATTTGACTCTTGCTTTTCACTTTCTGCTTCTATAATACTAGAAAGAATAACTTAATCCTTCTAAATTTTGGTTTCCTCATCTCTTAATTGGGGGACAAGAATGCATGCCCCAAGAGATGTGTTGAGTATCCAACAAAGTAATGTACACGAAAGGGTTGGGAATGTGCTCTTGATTAGAAAATGGAAACTATTGTTAGCATGGATAGCTAACAGGAATCAAATATTGAGTGAGTGTTCAAATCTTACCTCTACTATTCATCAGTCACATGACATTTGGCATGTTACTGAATTTTTCTGGGGCCCAGTCTTCTCATCTTTAAAATAGAATTAGAATTTACTGCCCAAGAAAGTTGTGAGGATTAAAGGTAATACGTGTTCAATAAATGTCAACCATGAACTTTAAGGCAGTTGTGCCTTGCATTATGGTCTGCATTTTGCATTCAGTATTACCTTGAAATACTTGTTTACATTACCCTTGACTTTTTAAAGAGGGGGAAAAATGAAACAAAAGAGTTCCTAGACCCTTTTGTGAAGAGAGCTGAGACTGTGAGAAAAGAACGATTCAGTACATTTCTTGAACTCTGGATCTGTTCTGATGTCTCTGAGGAAAACTTTTCTCTCCCCTTCCCCCACTTCATGCCACTTCCAAACACATTTTGGCCAAATCTAGAGATCATCCTGCTAGATTATAGCTGGAATTTCTCATGAAGTGGTTAGTAAGATTGATTTCATGAAAACTTCACATGGTTTATAAAGCAAAAAGGAACCAAGGAGAACAAAAGGACAGCCAGGTAGGCAGGCAGAGTGGGGCAGATAAGGCAAGCAGAATGTTGGTTCCCACATGTTCTGGTTCTCCTTTTTGCTACCCTTCTCCCTACAGCCCCTCTGGTGATGGGGCCCTGTGACTGCCGAGAAATCTGTTGGATTGTAATGCAGTGAAACAGGAGCGCAGACCAGTTTGAAGCAGAAAGGAAGTAACAAAGTTATTAACTCAACTGTTATCTAATGGCTGACTTTCTCATGCACAGTCTCCCAACCCCGATTTGGCCTAACCGTCTAGTGACTACATTTTATCTTCTTCACCACCACCCATGTCACTCCCCCTAATCTTCAGGGTATAAGGCTATGTAGGAAACAAAATATTTTTCCTTCATTTCTCACATTACATTTCAGTGGAGTAAACAACACCTTTTTTTCCTTCCTTCTGCCCCCAAAGCTATTTTAAAGAAACTATGTTGAACACCAGAAGCTCCTGGGCTTGGTTGCTACGTGGCCTAAATCTGACATCTTTTGTGTGTGTGTGGTCATGGTTTATGGTAGAGTAGTTAAAAATCAGCTCCCATTCTGGTGACTAAATTTTACCTCGACTTTTCCAGGGCCTGTGGTGGGACTGACATGTCCCCTATTTAATTACTTCCTCCTTCTCTGACAGCAGATTGACTTAACCAGAGGACATGCAGGTGGCTCCGGGGCCAGAGAGCTTGGAGTGGCCGTGGCTTGGCAGCTGAGAGGGGCCAGGGCGAGCACAGGCCTGGGGATGTAACAACCTGCTGGCAGTTGTGAGCTGTGGGTTTTATGGCTGCACTGGGGGCAATAACCGAACAGTGGGGCTTTTGGACTAATTTGAAGAATACTTTGCATAAATCCCCAGCTGCTAGCCATATGTCCACCCTTGTAGAGGGGAGGGTGTGTTTCCCTGAGCTCTTGTTTCTTTCTCTGAAAGTCAAGACTAACCAAACCTTTAAATGCCCAGCAGGAGTCTTTGGGGGAGGAATGTTGGTCACAGAACCTTGAGCTGATTTAATAATAATCTAAATTTATATTATATTTTACCAGACTTTCTCTTCCAATGATGTTATGTCATTTTGTCCTCACAAAACCCCAGAATATAGGCCAGGCAGAAATCCTCTATTTACCCACAGGAAGGCTGAGACCCAGAGAGACTGAGACCAATAATAAAAGCAGACATTTTGGAGCTCGCTATATGTTAGACACTTTTCTAAACCCTTTATAGGTTTTCATTCATTTCATACTGACATCAGTCCTACAAGGCAGTTACCATTAGTATCATTACTTCATTGATGAAGGAGATGAGCCCAGAGAGGTTACTTAACTTGCCCAAAGTCACACAGATAGTAGTGGAGATGGAATTCTCCACTAGGCAGTCTGGCTCCAGAGTCTGTATTTATAACCACTATACATGCTGCCAGATAGCTTGGTATTGATGGCGCTGGAATTCATATGCACGTACTCACACTCCAAGTTCAGGTTTTCCCCAATGCCACACCAGTCTTCTGAAAATTTGCTCCTTAAAGATCTCTTATTCCTGCAAGCATTAGCCATAGCAATTTAGACTTGGACTCTTTTCATCTGGTATCGCAGTCTTTCACTTAAATTTATTTAATTAGTCCCTCTCTACCTACTTACTGTGGAGTCAGAGGCATACCCAGTCCAAAGGAGTTGTAATGTGTTAGGAAATTACTCCCAGACTAAGGCTTTGGAAAAATACAGGTATAAAGGTGTTGGGAGTTGCTGAAGCCTGGCAGTCTCATACCTGGAACAAGTATTTTCTCTCTCCCCGTTTCCTAGGAAGAATGGGTGTGTTCTCACAGTGCTGATTTTGTGAGCATGCGCACTCCAAAGTTTCACACAGTCGCCCTCTCCCTTTGGGGAAAGGTAATTCCAGCCCCAACTCTTCTGACAATTATGGGCCTCTTAGCCTGTGGTAAGTGTGAACAAATCAGGTGAAAGGGAGGGAGTTGTTTTAATGTGATAATATCTCTAGCTGCCCAGCTTGACTTCTCACGGGAGGAAAAACCAGTAAAAGTTTTGCTCCGCATTCACTGGTGCCTCAAAGAAAACCCTGGGGGAAGGCCGGGCACGGTGGCTCACGCCTGTAATCCCAGAACTTTGGGAGGCTGAGGTGGGTGGATCATTTGAGATCAGGAATTCGAGACTAGGTTGGCCAACACGGTGAAACCCCATCTCTACTAAAAATACAAAATTAGCCTGGTGGTAGTGGGGCGTGCCTGTAATCCCAGCTACTGGGGAGGCTGAGGCAGGAGAATTGCGTGAGCCTTGGAGGCAGAGGTTGCGGTGAGCTGAGGTCATGCCACTGCACTCCAGTCTGGGCAACAGAGTGACACCCTGTCTCGAAAAAAAAAAAAGAAAGAAAGAAAGAAAGAAAAACCTGGAGGAGCCTCCAGATGTTTATATCTCATAGCCAAAACCAATGTATACAAATCCCAATTCGAATTTGTGTTAATGGCCAAAAAACAACAGTATGACTCTCATTTTCAGATGTGAATAGCAGTTTTCTTTCCTCATTTGCAGACAAACTCTGTAGCCAGGCATTGGGAAACATGAAGACAAGGAAAACGACATAGACTTTGGCTGAGAAACCATCATAGGAGAGTACTAGAAGGGGAAGAACAAAATGGTTTGGGTTGTAGTGATCATTTGTCATATTTACTTAATTTATTTAGCTACTATTTGTCCACGTTGGATTCCCCCAGATGCAAATCCTGCCACAAGAATTTGGATGCAAGTTGTTTATTTGGGAGGTGATTCCAGGAAGCATTATTAGGAAGGGGAGAAGTTAGATAGGGAAGAGAAAAAAGAAAAACAAACAATTCAGAGTGCCAAAATAGATTACCACTGTGGACAACTGAGACTCAATCCTGCTGGGGACCTCAGGTAGATGGTATGGAACATGCCTTAAAGTCTCACCTGAGCAACAAGGAGGCTGAGGTATTTATCCACAGTCTCCTGTTGGTCATTGCTTTAGGGTTGCCCCTATGTGTGTTGATTCATTAGCACTGTGGCCTCTCTCACCTGAGAAGATCTCATTTGCTTATAGTAGAGAAGGCATCAGGCTACATGGGGACACTGAGTGCCAAGGTAATATGGGCAGGGCACTGATGTGCTCTTACTTAAGAACCAAACCAGTTCGTGGAGGAGGAGGATATGAGGGAACACAATATATTGTAATAAAGATTATTTTAGTTGCAAGTGATAAAATCCCAACTCAAACTAGCTTGACAAAAAAAGCAATGTATGTGAGTTATATCATTGAATCGTTAGGGTAAGTAATCTCACACATAGCATACCTAACTTCTATCCATCATTGGTTTAGGGTTTCTCCTATGTGTGTTAACTTGCTAGCACTCTGTCCTCTTCCGCCTATGGGAATAATAGGTGCACAAGCAATGCCATCAGGGCTCTGTCTTCTTTATATCTCTGTTCTGTTCTCTTCTGTGTTGGCTTTATTATCTGGCTGGCTGAAAAGAGGGTGGAAGATGGTGCCTATACGCTTATATGATCCTTATTCCTTCTGATCCTAGAGGAGAAGAGCATTTTTTTTTTTCTAATAGCACTGGTTAAAACCTTGGGAACAAAGGTAATGAAATCAGCAAATTGAAGAGATGTCTGTACGCCCATGTTCATTGCAGCACTATTTATAATAGCCAAGATATGAAATCAACCTAAGTGTCCACCAGTGGATGAATGGATAAAGAAAATGTGGTATACATATACACAATAAATATTATTCAGCCTTAAAAATGAAGGAAATCCTGTTATTTGCAACATCATGGATGAACTTGGAGGACATTATGTTAAGTAAAATATGCTAGATACAGAAAGAAATACTGCATGATATCACTTATATGTGGAATCTAAAATGCTGAACTCAGAAGCAGAGAGTAGAGTGGGTGGTTCCCAGGAGCTGGGAGAGGAGGAGGGTTGGAACATGTTGATCAAAGGATACAAAATTTCAGTTATATAGGATGAACAAATTCTAGAGACCTGTTGTGCAATATGGTGACTATAATTAATATTAATGTATTCTTGAAAACTGCTGAGTAAATTTTAAGTGTTACCCCAAATAAATGATAAGTACATGGAGTAATATATATGTTAATTAACTCAATTTAGCTATTCTACAATGTATACATACTTCAAAACATGTTGTACATGATAAATATGTATAATTTTTATTTGTCACTTACAATCTCTCTACATATATGTGTGCCTATATATAATATATATGTATATATGTGTGTGTGTGCATATATACATATATATATATAAATCCTGGAGAAGGCTCTGATTGGCCTATTTTGGTTCCTGTACCTATTCCCGTACCAACTGATGTGGCCAAGAGGATAGTGCACTCAGGTCATGTGTTGGGTTGGAGAGAATGGTATCATCTTACACAAACAAGTAGGACTTCTGGGACCTGCGAAAGGGGGTGGCTCTAGTAGGGTGCTGGCAAATAACCTTGTAAACAAATAAACAAAGCCCCTGATTTGTAGCTGATTTCCTCCGTATAGATACTCCCATCATGGCTAATTTGAAGCTATCAACATGATGTCACTAAACATGGAATTGAGAAAAGTTGCACACAATTGACCTTGAGCCAGTATGAGTTGACATCAGCACACCACTGGGTGATTCCCCATGAAGAGGAACCATGGGCAGTGTGACCATTACAACTATAAACAAAAAGGCCAGTGTCTTTCTTGTGGAGCCTTGGTAGCTACAAAGGTAAGAACTAATAGGACAGCTTGCTTTGTTTGGCATGTACAATGCTTAGGATGAACTGGTATATTAAAGCAAGTGGTCTTCTTCCCCCACACTCCTTATCTGGCAACCACCTTCAGGAAACACTGAGCTAACAATTTGATGACTTTAAAGTAACATTCAGCAACATTTATTCCACTACTGTAAGTTTCACAAGTACAGGGATTTTGCCTGGTTTGTTCAGTACTGTGTCCCCAGGGTCTAAAGAGAACTCAGGAAACACATAGACACTGAATATTTGTTAGATGAATGCATGAATGACTGGACAGTCCATAGAGTTAGATGCTTTTCCCAACAACACAAACATACCCACCTCATGAGTAGCCATCGCCTCACTTTGCCTCTCACAGCTGCCACCCGGGCCATCCAGACTTTCTCTTCCTAATCCTGGAAGGGCCACACTACTTCCTGGTATAAGGAAAACTCAACGTTGGTCCTTTGTCCTATAATGAACACTTTGTTCTCCTTGTTCCTTGATTTCTTTTACTTGGTTCTTGTTCTTTTAGGTCAGGACGGGGTGGCTCTCTCTTTCTGAGTTAGGGCTCATCCCTTCCCAGACAGGGGCAGACCAAGATGGCATCTCCTCATTAAGTCATGGGGAGCCTGCTGGGGCTTGTCTGATTAGAGTCTCCTTACACATTGGTACAGATAACTTTCTGCCTTTGCAGTTCTTTTGTTTCAAAATAAAAAAAGGATAGCTAGGAAGCTGCAAGGTTGGAAAGTTGTTAAACACCCACACACACACACATACACATACTCACACTGAACCAGATTTGCTGATAACAGGAGAATAGGAAGCCCTGAAGCTGAGGGAGCATTTCAAGGTCACAGGCAAGGAGGGGCCTGTGGTGGTGGTGATGGGAAAGATGAATAGACAACAGTTGAATGCATTATTTAGTGTGTTCCACATCGCAAAGCCAAGAATGGTTCCTTTGCACCAGAAGATTTGATGTATCAGGCTGGCTGTCTCCTCAGAGGACACCCCCCGGTCTCCCCTTGAGTTCATGGAGACATGGTTGTCTTGGTGACAACTGTCAGGCAAGAAGCTGCAAGCTGAAGAATAAAATCGCCTTAGCTAATAGAGTGGCGTGCTATTATGTACCTGAAGGTTTAACTGCTATATTACCCTGAAAGAATCGTTTGGTGGGAAGGAAGGAGCTCACTTTTCCCTGGGCTACATCAGTGAATTCAATTTCTATTGAAGAGAGACTAGCATTTTAAAAACCACTGTGTGTGGAGCTTCGAGTCCTTTCTCTCTTTCAGTGAGAAATGATTTAATAATGAACTTACAACTGCAGGGCCTCCAGTCAGCCCCATGGAGCCCTGGAAGAGGGAAGAGGCGGTGTGCAGGCGCCAGAGGCTGGCAGGCTCCTTCCTGTTCTGTCCCTGCACAGGCCCAGGCTCTGTGACTGAGGTTACCCCAGAGCAACTTGGTTCAGAAGCGTGTAGAGTCTGAGTGATAATCTCCTCCCTCACAAGATTGCCGGGTGCCTCTAATTAACGGTTGTGAATTCCTTAGATGGGGTTGTTATCAGATGGAAAGGGGCTAATTGTACGGGTCACAATAGTTAACCTCTTCCAGAAGGAAGGGTGTGTGTGTGTGTGTGTGTGTGTGTGTGTGTGTGTGTGAGAGAGAGAGAGAGAGAGAGAGAGAACCCTGGTCCTGGTTCATTCTGCAAATGAGGCAGAAAAGCTTGAGAATCATTGAAATTCTTTGACATTAAGATACCAGAAAATGAAAGATTGTATTCACTGACACTTTTTTGCCAAGCCAAGAGTGGCCAACATTTACTGGGCTTTTCTCTTAGCACTACGTGCTTTACCAACTTGATTACATTTAACCCTCAGCATTCTTCAGTCTTAAATGTGATGGTTATTATCTTTGGTTTACCGATGGGGGAAACCAAGACTTAGTGAGTTAAGGAGACTTGACCCACACCAGCAACAAATGAAGGCCTTTTAGATTCAGAAGATCCTGCCAAAGACGGAGAGTTGAGCAGAAAAACTTGAGCTACCTGCATTAAAAGGCAAGTAGGACCCCCTCATGCAATGAGCTGGGACAACCTTGCCAGGGCACCCTCTGGGCATCAGGGCAACCTCCTGCCTTACCTTCTGCCCTAGTTATCAGCTCTGATCTGTGTTTTCTTTGGCTCCTTTCTTGCACTACAAACAGTATCTCTAGTCTATTTCCCTGTGACTAAGTATTTGGCCTTCAAATTGCCTACACTCCCTCAGAAACAATTCTAGTAAGACATGCCTATGTTGATCTCCTACTATGTGCTGTGCTGTGCTGGGTAGCTGAAGAGGAAAAGATAAGTGGCATTCAATACACTGCTTTGAGGAAGTTCATTCTGGAGAGGGAATGAGATATCAAACTATACAATCAACACAGTATGATCAGTACAGTGATAGTAATGAAAATAATAACAGCTATTTTTGGAGTACTTCCTTTGTGCTGGGTCTTGTGCTAAACACTGAAAACAAGCCCATAAGGTGGATACTATTATTATTTCCATTCTAGAAATGAAAAAATGAGAGCATAGAGAGGTTAGGTCACTTGTCCAAGGTCATGCAAGTAGTAAATGGCAGAGCAGGAATTTGAAACTCTATTTCCAAAGCTGATCCTATTAACCACTGTGCTGTATTGCACATATATAGACCAGCATAGAAGCATGTATATATAATACAGGAAGCCCAAATGAAGAGATATAAATTCTCTTCTAAGTAGAATGGCTCACAGTAAGACAGACAAAAGCTGTAAATAAGAAAGAGAGAATGGTTGTGTGTCCAGAATATTAAAGACACAGCCCAGACACTGGCTTGTGCTTTTGATCTCATGCCTGTATCTAAGGTTGCATAACAAATTAAGTTTACTGCTTTACAATAACATAATTGTGTGTATTATCTTTCATGGCTTCTATGGGTCAGGGGTTCAGGAGTGGCTCAGTTGGGTGGTTTTTGACTTAGGTTCTCTCATGAGGTTGCACTTATATATCAGCTTGGGCTGCAGCAATTCAATATGGCTCACTCACATGGCTTGTAAATTGGTGCTGGTCTAAGTTCTTAACATGAACCTCATTCCACAGGGCTGCTTGAGTGTCCTCATGACATGGCAGCTGGCTTCCTCAGAGCAAGAGATCCAACAGACTAAAGTAGAAGCTGTAGTGCCTTTATGACTTATATGGAGGTTATACACTGTCACATTGCCATATTCTATTGGCCATTCACACCAGCTCTACTATTATATGGGAGAAAATTACAAAGGGATATAAATACTAGGAGAGATCATTGGGGGACCATCTTACAGTTCACCAGACCTGGAATTAAAGTCCCAATGTTTTGAATGCAAAAGCCTATACAGTTGCCCCAAACTTGCCTTAGGTTTGCTGTTCCAAACTATAAGACCTTTAGGATCAAGGAGCCCAGTATTTTATGAGGAGATGGTATGTTTAAGATCTCAGAGGCCCTGTGGCTCTGGAACAAAATGCTGGCTTTGATGAGGACAATGGAGATGAACTAAAGCGTTATAGGGAAGCTGGGAGAGAGAGCCAGACTGGGGGACAGCTGTAGGCCTTTTGGTGACTATGCTCAGGTGCCAAGCACTCTGGAAATTCAGTATCATTTAGACCATTGGACAGGAATGTGTTCTGGTCTGTGAACACTCTGGAAGCAGAATCTATCCAACCAGAGTCTCCTGCCTCCCAGACTGGAAGTCTATCTGTTGATCACATGCAGAAGGAAGCCACCAGCATTTTCTATATAAGAATTTGGATCTTGCTTTCTTCCTTCTACGTCAGTGCTTTGCACAGACCTAGGGTATGTGTATGTAGAAGTATCAAAGCCATTGCTTAATAAATGGCTATTCAATTGTAAGTTAAAACATTTCATGGGAATAAAGTTAACATGGATTTAATAGACTTAATATTTTATGCCATCCTAATACGTGCTGGGTTAGACACCACACTAGATACTGGAGGAAAGCAGTGAACAAAAAAGACATAATCCCTGTTCTTATGATGCTTATGAGAGAGATATTAATCAAATAATAATACAAATAAATGTGTAATTACGAACTAGAGAAGCACCATGAAAGAAAGAACGTGGCATCAGAAGATTAAAGACAGAAAACACTGAAGAAGTAGTGCTTGAGCTGAGATGTGAAAGATGAATAGGTTAAAGAGGAGGAAGCACATTTCAGGTAGAGAGAAAAGCATGTGGAGAATGTGTTTGTAGAACTGAAAGTACCCTAGTGTGGCTGAAGCAGAGGGAAGTGAAGAGGAAGTATGGTATAAGACGAGGGTAGAGAGGTTGTCAGGGACCCAGATCATGGAGGACTTTATAGACATGTTTAAGGATGTTGGTCATTATCCTAAACAATGGGTAACCATTAAAAGTCTTCAAAGTAATACAGTGGCATCATCAGATTTGTGCTTTGAAAATATCCATGCCTGTCATATGGAGACTGGATTAGAGATACAAGACTGGAGGCAGAGAGACCATCTAGAAGGCTGAGTCCAGAAGAGTGATGTTGGTAGTGGAGATAGTGAGAAGAGAGTGAGAATTGAAATATATTTACAATGTGGGACTGAGTAATTTAGTGTAACCTGGAAGGTAAAAACAGACATCAAAATGACAGGCGATAGTGGTCAGGTGACAATGTGGGAGGTGGGGGAATGGAAAGTCAGAAGTGGGGTTCTAGAGGTAAGAAGAAGAAGGTGATCTGTGCAGAGACATGTAAAGTAGAGCAAGTTAAGACTTAGTCTGTAGAAGAAGGGCTGTGTAGTTCCTGAGGTGTTTGAGTAGTTGTCTTTGTTGCTAAGAGGCATTGGTCATTCCTATGTATGTTTCTGGTACATAAGTACCTGTGGTGCTGTAAGCAGTAAATTTGTAATGATCAATGTTACTATTCTGTTAAGAAACAGCCATGTCATGGCACCAAGTGCTCTCCCTAGAGGCCTTCATTGACTAGAGCAATTCTACTTCAAAAAAAAAAAAAAAAAAATATATATATATATATATATACACACACACATATACATATACATATAGATGGTTTGTAAACTAAACAGGTAGTCTCAAGAGTGGGTTTCTAGATGGGGGCTCTAGAGTGGCCAGTCTTTGAGAGTGGCTTTAGACTGGACATCTGAAATAATTTAATTAAAAAATATAGACAGTGTCTTAGTCAGCTTAAGCTGTTATAACAAAATACCATAAACTGGGTGACATAAATAACTGCAATTTATTTTTCAGAATTCTGAAGGCTAGGAAGTCAGAAATCAAGTGCCAGCAAGTTCTGTTCTTGGTGAGGGCCCTCTTCCTGGCTTGCAGACCTCATAATCTCTCTGTGTGTTCACATAACTTCTTTGTGGACTTGCTGAGAGAAAAAGCTCCTGGTCTCTCTTGACTTTTATAAAGACACTCACCTATCATGGAGACTCCACCCACATGACCTCATCTAAACCTAATTAACCTCCCAAAGGCTCTGCCACTTTGAGGGTTAGGGCTTCAACATATAATCTTTTTTTTTTTTTTTTTTTTTTGAGACGAAGTCTCACTCTGTGACCCAGGCTGGACTGCAATGACGTGATCTTGGCTCAATGAAACCTCTGCCTCCCAGGTTCAAGCAATTCTCCTGCCTCAGCTTCCTGAGTAGCTGGGATTACAGGCACACGCCATGACACCAGCTAAGTTTTGTATTTTCAGTAGAGATAGGGTTTCACCATGTTGACCAGGCTGGTCTAGAACTCCTGACCTCAAGTGATCTGCCCACCTTGGCCTCCCAGAGTGCCGGGATTACAGGTATAGCCACCATGCCCAGCCCGACATATGAATTTGAGGGGGATATAAACATTTAGTCCACAGCAGTCAGGGTTCAAATAGGAAGACCCATGACAAATGGGATGGATTAGGAAGTCTAGAGATGGAACCAAAATAGATACAAGGAACTTAGTTGTAAAGATTGGGGGTCTTTTATTAGTATGGGGAAAAGATGGTTGATTGAAAAATAGTGTTGGAACAACTAGTTAACCATCTGAATAAAATACAAATGAATCTAGTCTTCATATAATGTAACGAAAAAATCCAAATTTTATCCCAGATTCAAATGCAAAAAGATGGAATCTTAAAAATTATTAGAGGGAAACATGGGGAAATTTTCGTATAACATTGGAGTAAACAAGGTCTTTCTAACTATGAGTTGAAATGTAGAACCCATAAAAGAAAAGACTGATAAATTTAACTACATAAAAATCAGGCCTGAACACTCCATATGGAAAAATGTGTGATAAACAAAATAACATTTTGTAAGACTGAAGCAAGAGGATTGCTTGAAGTCAGGGGTTTGAGACCTGGGCAACATAGTGAGACCCCATCTCTGCAAAATATTTTTTAAAAATTGAAAGACTAGCTGGGTGTAGTGATGTGTGCCTGTGGTCCCAGCTACTTGGAAGGCTAAGGCGGGAAGATTGCTTGAGCCCAGGAGGTTGAGGTTGCAGTGAGCTATGATCATGCCACTGTGCTCCAGCCTGGGTGACAGAGCAGACCTCATCTCTAAAAACAAAACAAAACAAAACAAAAAATCCCAAATAACACAACAACAATAAACAAATGACAAACTAGAAGAAAAGTTGTCACCCACATGACAAAGCACAAATATCCTTGGAAAAATCAATAAGAAAAACAATAACATAATATAAAAATGGACAAATGATGTAAATGAGATAGTTCACTATGAAGGAAATATAAGTGGCTCTAGAAGTTACGAAAGATGTTCAACCACACTCATAACTATACTAATATACTATTTAGTTTTATCTCTCAGATTTTAGAAACAACAACAGACTACTCACTGTCTATTGACAAAGCTACAGGAAAAGGCAAGCGCATAACTTAATTGTCGGGGGTAGATTTGGTGCTCTCCTATGGCAGAAAATTCTCTCAATATTCATCAAAATTATGACTGCCTATTCTGTGTTGCCTAGCTATTAAATTTTAGGATTTTATCCTATAGAAACACTTGCTCTCTTGTGAAATGATGGGCACACCGGGCTATTCACTAAAGCATTATTTCAAATAGCACAAGATTGGGCACAACCCAAATGTACAACAGGAGAGGACTGGTGAAATAAATTTTATTATGTACATTCGATAGCTGTAAAAATGAATGAGGCCGATCTCCAACTACTCGATATGGTAAGATCTCCAAGATATACTTAAAAGTGAAAAACGTAATGAACAGACTCTTGTACTCATTGCTGTCTTTGAGATGTAGAACTGACAACTATACTCATATTTGTTTGTATATACATAAAGAATTGGGGAATGACTCTATGATATACATTTTTCACATTTTAACATCTGTGAAATTGAAATGTCTTCCATTATGTGGCATTTTAGAATTATAATTAGCCATATATATTTTTTTTCTTAGTGGTACATGAAATAATGATGCATCTTAAAATGGATGATGTCTTAGATTTGATGGAATACAATAATAACAATAGTTACCTATGGTGAAGGGAAACTGGGGGAGGAATGAGGAGGAGCTTCTTCATGTATATGTGTTGTAATGGTTTTTATTTGAGCCACGTGAATTTACTGACTACTCAAAAATTGAATAAATAATGTTCATAAAAATGAGATAATAGGAACTAATATATAAATGGATAATAGATTATTTCCTGGGGTCTATCTCCTCCTGCAATACTGGTCTAAATAAGAGTTTCAGTTTTAAGATATTAAAATGTGACACAAAGTGCCCCACACTTGGCATGTGCTAGTCAATGAGACACAACAGCTGTGCTTTGTTGACCTGGATCCTCCTGGGAAGCTATCTACTCCTTGTCATCACATCTGGTTTGGCCAGTAGGCAGAACATATTATTTTTCCATATGAGACTAGTGCAACTTTAGTTTGGGAACCAGAAAAGACGTTGTGTCATCATAAAGCCTCATTAGAGGTGGAGACACACTGTTTAGGCATCTACTGTGACCTAGTAGACATTTTCAGAGCTCTTAGACAAAAATCAGTGCTTGGCAAACATGGAACTGAACCAAGATTTTGCTTTGACTTTTTTCTCTCTTGAGAAGACTAGATAAGCTCCAAGTTAGGTAGATTTTTCTTTTAGGTATGTATTTTAGTAGTAAGGGCAATTTCTTCTCTTTTCCCTCTTCCCTACTTCCACAAACCTTTTCAGCCTCTTCTGGGTTAAATATATTTTTCTGGGTAAGGTTTTGGCAAGAAGCAGGGCAATAAATGCTATAGGAAGGGCCAGATGGATAGTATTTTGAATTGTGCTCCAAATACTTTATAATGAAAAATAGAACTGGGAGAAATCCTAGCAGATCTTTCTTTTTGTGAAAGGAAAGGTTTGTAGTTTTGTGGAATGCCTAGTTTAGGTTAAAGAAACCGAGGATTTTAGTTTCAGGTTCTTCAGTAAACACCTGCATGATTTCTGGGTATTGTTTTAGTGGCTCTTTTGCTCTGTTTCCTTATCTGAAGAATGAATGTGCTATTACCTTTTCTGCTTTTCTTAAAGAACTATAGATAGAAACAAACGTCACAGTGTTTGGGAAGACATTTAAAGATAAGTTTATCGAGGAGTGCTACAGGTAGAGCTAAGTTCTATTTTGCCATCATTTGAAGGGGATTTGTGTTGAGCAGGCATTTGATAAGAGACTGGTCATGTCCAGCTAGAGAGGCCTCTTTCCCCAAAGGCACTGTGTAGCAGTTAGAGAAAATACTTATGAACAATAACAACTGGGAGCAGGGAGGGGCTAGTCCTGTCACTATCTGAGGAAGTAACAATAGTAATGACCAAATAAATGGTCTTTACAAAGTACTTTCTATCTTTTACACCACATCATCCTCTCAGTAGTCCTTGAGGTAGGTATTAGCATTATCATTCCCATATTACAGATAACGAACTGAAATTGGGGAGCTGAGCTGGAATTTGGGCCTATGTTTCTGCAGCTCAAAAATGTGTGTTCTTTTCCACAGCACTGTTCTGTCACCTGTCTCCTCTACTCTAAACTAATCTCAACAATTTGTTGGAGAAACCACAGAAAGCTGGGGCCTGGCTACTCTGGGACTAGGAATAAAACAGGGGAAAGGGAGAGTGCATGGAAACTTTTTCTTTTTCTTTCTTTTTTTTTTTTGTTGTTGTTGTTTTTTATTGTATTTTAGGTTTGGGGGTACATGTGAAGAACATGGAAGATTGTTGCATAGGTACACACATGGCAGTGTGCTTTGCTGCCTTCCTCCCCATCACCTATATCTGGCATTTCTCCCCATGCTATCCCTCCCCAACTCCCCACCCCCCACTATCCCTCCCCTTTTCCCCCGACAGACCCCAGTGTGTGATACTCCCTCCCCTGTGTCCATGTGTTCCCATTGTTCAACACCCGCCTATGAGTGAGAACATGCGGTGTTTGATTTTCTGTTCTTGTGTCAGTTTGCTGAGAATGATGGTTGCATGGAAACTTTTTCTACTTGTAATACAGGCTATTAGCACACATGTACTAGAACATATGCTGACCATCTGGAACTGAAGCCACTTTGGTCATTGCTGAAATTCAGTCTAACAACAATGTACTCAGGTTAGATAGCATTGAATTGCCCCAGTACCCTAAAATTTTGCCTTTAGGGAGAATAACTTTGGCAAATGGTGATTAAGAGTAGCATTATATCTGTTGGCACACAAAATAAAATGTCAGTTGACATATGGGGCCATGGTACTAGTTGACCTTAAGGTCAACATTTAATGTCTTCAGGCAGATTGTGTCCTAATCTTATCATACATGGCATCTTTAATAATCTGGCCATGCAAGATTATACAAACAAAAGGGACACCCACAAAAGGATCCAACTCAGTTCCATAAATCAGGTGTCCCTATTTATTTATTTATTATTTATTTTTTATGTGTATCAGGTGTCCCTATTGCAGAACCAGATAACCAGTTCCAGCTGGTGGTGGTTCGAGCTAGACTGAGAACAGACAAACTACAGTCCTTGGGCAAAATCTGTCCTCTGACCTGTTTTTGTAAATAAAGTTTTATTGGAACACAGTCATACTTATTTGTCATACATTGTTTGCTTTTATGCTATAATGGCATTGTTTGCTTTTATGCTATAATTTGCTGAAAATATTTATGATTTAGCCCTTTACGAAAAAAAAAAAAAACATTTGCCAAACTTTGTTCTGTACAATGAATGTACTGGTGATCTTGGATTTGTGAGCATAGCCAAAAGCCTTGGGCATGTCCTCTGCTGGTGAGACACAAGAGAGAGAAGGATAATAGAAATCTCTAAGATAACCATATTCAGAGAAATGCTCCAAGGGGCCTGGTTCTAGGTGAAAGGGGGCAACAGTCCCATGGATTCAAACCTCAGGGAGCCCAAACCAAGTGTATATATTATGTCTGTTTTAGTTAGGGTTTGAAGAGCCTCAGAGACCCAGCTGACCACTTGGTTGACTGCCCTCTCTAGTAACTTTATGATGTTTGAATAAAACTAGAGACAGAGTAAGCCCTTGTTAGAAGGTCATTGTGAGAGATGTCCCTGTAGCATTGAAGGCCTCTCTGGATAGTTAAGTGGTTTTCAAAATCCTGGAGGAACCTCTTGAACCAGGAACCCAAACTAGTAGATCTTGAAGGAACCTCAGAGATAATCTAGGCCAAAAGAATGGAATGGCTTGTACAAAGGCTCACTATGAGTTAAGTGGTGAAGTCTTCTAAATCCCATTCAGGTGCTTCCACCATGCCCTGCAACCTAACATCAATCCATGGTACACTGTCTCAAATACCCAAGTGGGCCAATGGAGTGTTTATAAGTTCAGTATGGCCTATTCTTAATGATCTTGATCTGCTAGGTACAGATGGCTTTTTTGAGGGAAGCCATAAGCCTGTGGTTATCCCTGAAGCTCAGTTTCTTATAAGAGTTGTATTAATCACTTCTCATGCTGTTAATAACGACATACCTGAGACTGGATAATTGATAAAGGAAAGAGATATAATGGACTCACAGTTCCACATGGCTGGGGAGGGCTCAAAATCATGGGAGAAGATGAGGAAGAGCAAAGAGACATCTTACATGGCGGCAGGCAAGAGAACGTGTGTAGGGAAACTCCCCTTTATAAACCATCAGATCTTGTGAGACTTATTCACTACCACGAGAAGAGTATGGGGAAGACTGCCACAGTGATGCAATTATCTCTACCTGGCCCTGCCCTTGACATGTAGGGATTATTACAATTTGAGGTGAGATTTGGGTGGGGACACAGCAAAACCATATCAAGAATTAAGGGGATACGGAGAGTTGTAGAAAGCCTTTGTGGACATACAAAGAAGAATGAAGGAATATCTTGATGATTGGTGTATGGCTCTTTCATAAATCACTGGAACAGTTAACTTGGGTCAGATCCAGCTGTGCAGGAGCCAGGACAAGTAGCCAAGACAAGGGGGAAATAAATAAGCACATCCCAAGTATGCTACCAGGGTCTACACCCATGCATAAGAAATCTTCCACAGATTAGCATCAGTATGCCAAGTCAGGAGGGTCACTTAGTAGAAATAAGGACAACCCAGGGAAGGGAAGAAGTTCTGTTATAAATGCTGGGACAGGATAGAAAGGCTGACGTAATGAAAACAATGTAGGCTGCTGGATTAGAGATGCCACATGTTGATGACATACCAACTCTCCTGTAATAATGATCATAGTACAGGCTCGTAGGATTCCAGAATGCCAGCATTTTTGAAGCAGACTCTGTAAAAGCCCAGAAGAAATATGTGTAACATTGGTTTACATAAAGACCACTATTGCTATAAATATGTAAAAGGATAACCAATTATAAACACAGACTCTCCAGTCAAGGAGTTTCAAGGTAGCTACAGAACTGCCTAGGAGTTGTGAGGGGTAAATGACTAAGTGCCACATTTCGTTCAGTGATAACCTAGGCACCCACAAACAAACACAAGGTCAGGTCAGTAGAAGACCTCAGCCGCGTGGTGAACCAAAAGACAAAAAAGTGGACTATGGAAGACCTTGATAATAGGGTTTGAAGGTACCACACTGAATGTGGAGCTAACCTTAGTTTTCCTCACCATAGGTTAATTTGAAAATCTGGCCACCCCTCTTAGATCATGGCTCTTTGAGTAAACAAGAGAGAATATGTGTTCTCAGAAATAAAATCCTGAATAACTTTTATGTTAAAAATCAGTCTAGTTTGTCTTTGGCATTTGTTCTAAGGTAGTTGAAAAAATTTTATTGCCTGCCTATGGGCACTGTACTTTGTAATAGGTACTGGGGTATGAAGATTAATCGACAGTCACTTCCTTCTAGGGGTTTCTTGCTTAATAAGGAAAACCAACTCATAAACAGACAATTTGGATATAATTTAGTAAGATCCAGAGAGGTGAGCTACATGGTTCAGGATAGGATGTTATAGAAGCTTCTGGAAGGAGAGGATACTTGATTCCCCAATATGGTCAGTAATGGAACAGTGAGGCAGGAGGAAAACCAGGGGGACATGGAAACCAACAGAATGGAGAGATTCAAGAAGCAGTGAAAAGACAACAGTGTCAAATACAGCAGATAAGGACAAAAAAGTGTTTTGTTGGATTTGGAAATGAAAAGGTTATTGGTGATTTTAAAGATAGCATGCTTCAGTGAAGCAAGAGTAGGGTCCAAGAGCCAGTATGAGGACTGAATGGAATTGAGGAAGAAGAAACAGGCAGCACAGACTACCCTCTGAAGGGTTGTGACTGGGAGGGGAAAGAGAGCGATGAAGTGATTGACAGTGGAAGTTAAAGGAAGGAGTGGTGTGTGTGTGTGTGTGTGCGCATATATATGTGTATGTGTCTGGATTAGAGGGATATTTACCGTATCTATATAGTCTGAGGAGAAAGTGAATAGAAAGAACACAATGTCAGAAAAAAGAAGAGGGGTGAGTGAGGGGAGCTGTGAGGGAATAGCTGACCTTGATCAAGAAGGCTAACCTCATCCTCTGAGATTAGGGATGGGACTGAAGAGGGGTGGGTGCCATGCAGTTAAGCCAGTAGGTGGAAAAGGGTGGTGATGGGGGCAAACCTCCATGGCTTCAAGTTTTATCTATTTGTAGAGGCACCAACATCTTCAGCAAGCCTAAGCTGTGGAGGGTGGGCCGCAGGCCTGAGAAAAGCAACACACATCTGAAATGTCCCTGAGAGGAATGAGAACGATGCTAAACAGGGACCAGCTATATGAAAGCCAGAGCTTACCAGGGTCCTCAGGCACTGTGACATGGTGCTGGCACTGCTTTGTGTATTTCCTTCTCTGTCAAGGCCACCCTGTGACATATAGCTCTCCTGTTTGTGATTATGCACTTGATTTTGCAGTCATTAGTTCTGTGTCTCCTTGGGGAAGGAGAATATCCCTAAGATTTTAGAATAACCAGAAGGCTGGCCAGTAAGGCAGAAGGTGGAGTTGGAGGGATATCCTGACTCCCTGCAATCAAGGTTGGGCACCTAATTAATCCTGCCATTCTTTAGAATGGCTCTGCCCTTACTTTACAAAGATTTGTTCCAAGCCATGCAGCAAGCCAGAGTGGAAGTCCTGTATAGAATAGAAACCTCTACTGCAGCCATTGTCCCTACTATGGCTCAGTTGCACCCACTCATTCCCAGGTTAACATCCAGCTGAACTGTCTGCCATCTTTCCTGCCCACCCCTGAATGCTGTGAAGCTGTCCATGCACAGTTCAATCCCACCCTCTTCATGACCTCAGGCTCACAGACATCTTGACTGTCCCCACCACAAACTCCATTCCTGTCCTAATGCACTTCACTTGAATTCAGTGCAGTCACTGTAAATACCACTCTCTTGACTTTTATTATCGATTGCTTTTTATTTCTAGTTTTTCATATTAGTATATCTTATCTCCCTCTCCACCCAACAAAACAGTGACCCTGAAGGCAGGAGGGAATCTTGCACATTTTGTTTTGGCTTTCCCCAGCACCAACCTAGAGTTGCTGCTAAATAATTACTGGTTTATTTGGCTGAACTGATGGATAAAGCAGGCATGAGGTGTGCTTTGCCTTGGAGTAAGCTGGTTCTTTTCTGACCCCTGGAATACCAGAGTTTTGAGAGAAACCTCCCTCTCTGGGTGGAGCCAGGGGAAAAAGTTACCAGTAAACATGACTTTTTTATTGAAAAATGTGTGGCTGGTGATTAACAGCTGCTAGTTAGTATTTCCTGATTGTCTGAGACACTGTGCAGGAGGGCATTTGGAGAAGGATGTGGAATGGAAATCTGCACCCTCTGTAGCTCCCAGGTCTCCTGCAGACCCCTCAGCTACCCACTCCCCTAAATCTTGTCCTTGTTTCCAGACACACATCCTTGCAGATTATGAGGGCTGCCAGTCACATAAGTGGCCCCACAAAGCAGAGGGCATGGTGACTCAGCACACCCTCTGCTTCCACATAATGGGTCCTACTGCAATGGCAAGAAAAAAAGGGCTTTATTTTTTTCCTTCTGATTTATGGAGCAGGAAAAAAGATCATGTAAGTAAGAATTACAGAGATAACTACTATTCCTTCTTGGGTTTTATTGGAGACTTTTCAAGATTTGTGCTTTGTGAACTTAGGCTTTGCTTGCTGAAGTAGTTGCACCTGCTTACAGGGCTGAAACATGGATAGTTGGGAGGCTGAACTCTTAAAACGTTGGTCTAAAGAAAGCCCTTCCTGGGATTTTCAGTGGTGGAACATTACTGGATGAGTAATGGTCTTGAGCATTCTGGTTAGATAAGATGTTTGGTCTTAAAACTGGGACAAATCAGAAGGCCATTTCATTGCTTCTTGTGGGTGAGATGTGAATTAAAATCATGGATTTTCTGATTCACTTAAGGGCAAACTATCCTTCATTATAAGCCTTGATGTATTTGCATTTATCTTGGTTTCCTAGGTTATTTCTCACACTACCAAAAAAAAAAAAGTAACACCTGGGCAGTACAGAAAAAGGTTTCAAGGCATTTTTGTTATGAAATATAAAATTCTCGGGCCGGGCGCGGTGGCTCACGCCTGTAATCCCAGCACTTTGGGAGGCCGAGGCGGGCGGATCACGAGGTCAAGAGATCGAGACCGTCCTGGTCAACATGGTGAAACCCCGTCTCTACTAAAAATACAAAAAAATTAGCTGGGCATGGTGGCGCGCGCCTGTAGTCTCAGCTACTCGGGAGGCTGAGGCAGGAGAATGCTTGAACCCGGGCAGCGGAGGTTGCAGTGAGCCAAGGTCGCGCCACTGTACTCCAGCCTGGCGCCTGGTGACTGAGTGAGACTCTGTCTCAAAAAAAAAAAAAAAAAAAAAAGAAATATAAAATTCTCTTTGTTTGTCCTAGCTTCATTCCAGGCCACACGCCAGGCACGGTTTACATTATACTGGACAGGTCTCTTATGCCACTCTTTCCAAAATAACACCAAATGCCACCAGTGTTAGAGCACAGGGTCACGTATTGTAAATAACGAGGGAACACCTAAAGGGTAGGAATGGCAATGTGCTCACTTTCACCACCCTAAGGGCTCTATCTCCTAACATTGAATTTGTGGATTCCAGAGCAGTGGTTTAGGTCTGTGACGGTTTAGTTCTCACTTACCTATCCTCTCAGATGCCATCAGGTTCTGAGATTCACATTCTCTTTACTTCAGGCTAGACCCAGCTTCTTGATTCAGCATGGAATCACCTGGGTAGCAACTGCTGGTCTTTCTGTAACCACAGGAACCTCTTTTGGCCTGTTTTGCAGGTGGGACATCTTCATGCCAAAGATCCTGTACTATTATCTCCACAAATATGTTCATACCTATCAGGTCATATATCTCATATTTGAATTGCAATATATGGCCATTGATAGCACAAGACAGCAACAAAGCCACATTTTTTTTCAACTCTAATGTACAACAGTGATTCTCAAATGTGAACACATCTGTGAACCACCTGTGCAAAAGGCAGATTCTGGCTCAGTAGGTCTGGGAAAGGGCCTGAGACTGCATTTCTAGCAAACATCCAAGGGGTGCCACACATAGATTCAGTCTCCCTTTAGGTAAGTACATGTTTAAAACCAAATACCCTAAATACGTATTTTAAATTTGTCAGGACACAACTGTCTGATAGTATTTGGCTTCTGATCTAGCTTCACAGCCCCTTCTTAACTCTCAGTTCATCTGCTTCTGACCCTACAGGACTTGAGTTATTTGACTTTTAATTCCAGGAGACAGGAACCTTTGGGATCTGCTTATTATTAGTGCTTGATTAATGCTGTTTGTTCTTACTGAACCTGATTATGAGTGTCCTTTGAATGTTAGGTTCTATATCTGTCTTTCAAACATAATGATACCTAACTAATTTTGGTCCTGTGTCACCTCCATTCTATCAGGCCCCCCAAGGCATTTCATCAGGCCACAATATTTTCTTGGTTTTAGATTTAGCTAGTGTCTGTACATGCTAAAACCTTATTCTGTAATTCACCTGCTTCCCAAGTTCAGGCTCTCCCCACTTAATCGAAAGTGGAATCATAGCAAGTCAAGAGCAAAGGGAACACTGGAGGCCGGGACCTGTACAGAACCCTTGTACATCATTTTGGAGCTTCCTTTGGACTTCTTCAGGTGACCTGGAGTGCTTCTGCCTCATGAAGCAGCCTGTTCCATGGTTGTGATGTTCTGATTGAGAGGGAGTTCTTTAGTATTTTAAGCTACAGGTTATCTCTCTCTAATTTTTGCTGTGGTTTTTGCCTTCTAGAATTAACCCCTCTTTTGTAATATGGTTCTTCAACCCATTAAAAGCTACTCTTGTGACTCTCTGTTTCTTTTCTCCAGATACAAGTGTCCCATTTCTTCATTTATTTCTTGTATATTGGTTTCCTGACCTCTTACTCTCCTGGTCATTAGGCTGTGACATGCTCCAGTTTGATAATGTCCTCCTTTCCCCTAGTTTCTCTGATACGATTTGGCCAAGCCTGGTTCTGAACATTTATGTTGGCAGCCATGTTTTGCTGTTGACTCATATTAAGCCAAAAAAATCCCCCGGAGCTTTTAAAAAGAGAATTGAGTCTCCTTAACCTCTGCTGTTGACTGTTTGAATTCAGCACAGATGTTTACATTTATCTTTATGGATTTTACCGTGTTTCTTTCAACAATTCCTTCCATTCATTTGAGATCTTGAGTCCTGAGCCTATCATCTGTTATAATAAGACTGCCTCCCAGCTTTGGCATCCACACATATGCTAGATACATCCTTTATAGCTTCACCATTGGAGATAAAAATTGAACAAGACTGAATGCTGATCCCTATGGCCTTTCACTCAATCTATTTGCCACTTCTAAATTCTCACCCATGATAGTCAACGTGTCATCAGTAGAGTCACATTCTATTGTTCCTTTCTGATTCTACTTATCACCTGCCAGGCCAGCCTCCCATTCTTCTTATCACCCATTTTCCTTATAAAGTGAGAACCAAGGCCCTAGAATTTGAAAGGGAAAGACCCAGAGACTGAGTATAATACATGCAGTAGGCTCTACAGTGAGGAGTAGACATGGAAGAGGAAAGAGAGGCGGGCAGGGAGAGAAAGGGGAAAGAAATCCCATGTAGAGGAGGCTGGGAGGGGACCCTCTTGTTGGATGTGGTTGAATATGTATGAGGTGAATGAGTATAAATCAGAACATGCCTACGTAACCAGTATGTAGACAAGCATAGCCTCTGACGTGAACAAAGCAAGACTTGATCATTTGACTTTCTCCAGGGAGGGTAATTTTCCCCAAAACGGAATGCAAACTGAGTGAGTCTTATTTCTACACATTGTTAGGTAATAGAAGGTCACAATCGAGTAATTAGAATGTTCCATTCAAGATGTGGTAAGTCAGAACTCCACGCTCGGCTTGCCATTAAATCTTCTCTGCCTGGCTCAGGTCTCTTTTAATCTGAAAGGCTGCAGTGGGGAGGTAGAGTAGAGGAGATTAGAACTTCTCCTGTCTCCCTGTTCACCTCTTCCTTTATTTGTTAGCTGTCATTTTTCTACAGCCACTAATGAAGCTGGGAGAGGGAGGAGAGTCCAGGGAAGCAGATAGCTCTGACTCAACAGAGTGACATTGCTCTTTTGGGGCCTCATTTTCATATGACTAAAGCTGGGGCCCTGGCTGTGGGCATGGAAGATGAATAAAGCCAACTCTTTCCCTCCTGAGGTGCACTACTGGCTTTTTCAGAGGTACCCATGGCTACCTTTCATATCTAGCTGAAGGGTAGTCCCAAGCCACTACCCCTTATGGAGATATGTCAGGCGGAGGTCAAGAAAACCATAGGAGAGAGGTAGACTTTATCTCCCCTTGTACTACTGGTCAGGACTGAAATCTGCTTCACATCAGCTCTCTCTCTTCTATAGCCACTTCTGACCTATGAACCATACTCTCACATTTCTTGTCCCAACATACTTTGGGAATCCAGGGTCACTCCAAAGCAGCAGCCTTCGTTGACTTGGCTGCCAAAGCATGTAATGGTCCTTCCCTCTCACGTAGGTGGCCCCAGGCAAGAGGCAAACTCTAACCCACAGAGTGCTTTAGCTTTCATGGGTGTAAGTCAGGTCCCCTGTGGTTACTAACCGTAGCAAATATATGGCAAAGCACCTTGATGGTCCCTCACTGGATTTGGGGTTAAAGAATAACACCCCAAACTCTGTTTTAAAAGGGAGAGAAGAGGGCATTCACTGCAGACCTATGACTCGGTACCAAGCTCCTGAGATACAAGCCTCTCTTCCCACACTCTAGCCATTTCTTGTATTCTCAAAATGGAAAATGGGGTTCAAGAGTTCTAAGAATAGCCATTTAAGAAAGCAGTTTGATATTACCTCCTAAAGTTGAGCATTCACACATCTGGGTCTATACCTAAAAGTAACCCTGGCATATCCAGTAGGAGACACACACAGGAATGTTCATAGTAGCTCAGTTCCCAACCTAGGGTTGTTAGATAAAATACAGGATTCCAGTTAAAACTGAGTTTCAAACAAACAATAAATAGGGTTGTTTTTTCTTTCTGGTCTAAGTATGTCCCAAAGATTGCATAAGCTATACTTTCAAAATGTCATTTTTAAATTCAAATTTAATTCAGTGTTCTTTATTTTTATTTGCTAAATCTGGTAACCCTTTGCCTGTCAAAGGGTGAATGGAAGAAAAACTGTGGTATATACATATGCTGGAAATTACACAGGAGTCTAAATAAATGAAAAACAGTTACACAGAAAAATATGAATTTCAGAAATATGAAATCTGAAAAAGTAAGGCTCCAAGTATTACATACAGTATGTTTTTTTGTTGAATCTGGAAACAACTAAAATAAAATATTTCTATATTTTTAAAGGAATCTATCAAGTTGCAATAAAACTACAGAAAAAGGAAAGGGAATGATGACTGTATATATGATTCAAGATGATTATACTTTTCTCAAATAGGGAGAAAAGGGCATAAATTGATGGGGTGATGAAGTATAGGCTATTAGCAAGGTCCCATGGTGCTAGCTTTTGTTTTGGGTAGTAGCTTTCCTAGTACTTAAGGGGTGTACATAGACCAATTTTGGGAGTATTTCATTAGCCAATGCTTACAAGTAACCCAACAATCTGCACCTGATATCCAAGAAGAGAATAAAAATTTAAAGAGAAGGAAAAAAAGAAAACAACTGAGTTTGGGAGAATCCCATTATAGAAGCATACAGTGTTTGTCTAGGCAGGAAGGAAAGCAGTATTGGCAAGGAAGATGCCTCCGAGAAGGCCACAGCTGAAACGGGCCTTGAAAGATGAGTGGAAATTCGCTGAAATGGAGAAGGAGGGCAAAACATTCCAGGAACAGCATATCAGAAAACAAGGCAGCACAACAGAGCCTGGCCTTCTCAGAGAAAAGGCTCAGGATGGTCACAATCAGAAGTAGGTGACAGTGGCAAGAACAGAAGCTGGACAGGTGGGGGAGCAGAACAGGGTGTGGAAGACCTTATGTCCCCTGTTGAGGGGTGTGGAACTTATCATTGGGCCTCAGGGTGAAAAAGCACCAAAAGGATTATACAGGAGGTTGTTATTGTGGGTCCCCCAGAACATTATTATACCAAAATGGGAAGTCTCTTGGCTTCACATATGCAAACTATTGATAAAAGTGTTGCATGTGGTGGAGAGTAGAGAGGGCAATGAGGCAGGTGCTAAGAAAATCATATCCTCATGGGTTTCATGGATGTTGAGTAAAAAATAGGAAAGGGATGGATTATAATTATGGTTCAAAATCATAAATACAGAATGATTGACAGCTCTGAGAATAAAGATGGTTATTGATTTTGTGGGAAAGTGGGGGATAGCAAGAAAGGTTGGATAGATTCTCCAAAGGGTAGTTCCAAGAAAAATTAAAAACCATTAATAATGAAATATTAGTAGATTCCCTTGATGGTGCCTCTAGATTTCTTGTGTATTGTCTGCATCAGCCACTCCTCCTCTGCCAAACCCTTAGAATTTGTTCTCTCAATTCATTCTATTCCATTTAGCAAAGTCTACTGTGCAACTACTACTGAATGTTAGGTAGAATGTTGAATGCTGGAAATATCAAGATAGATAAAATATAGCTCATCTCCTCATTGGAATTACATCTGAGCAGGAACACAAACCATCAGCAAATATCTATAATGTATTTGAAAAGTGCTAGAGTAGATACAAGTTACTACAGGAATATAGAGAGAGAGAAAAATTAGTGCCACCTGCAGTGGGAATGCCAAAGATGAGGTGGCATTTGAGTTAGATGAGCAAAAGTTCAAGGTTGAGCAAAACTTGGATAAGCAGATAAGAGAGGCATGCAAAGCAGAGAACTGCAAGACCAAAGGCCTGAAGGTGAGGCTGCCAAGGGGAGGCTATAGCCAGATTGGGACAGGCCTTATAGATCTTGCTGAGAAGTTCAAACTTCGTTCTACATGCTGTGACTCTTAAGCAGAGTGGGGTCAGGAGCACATCTGGGTCTTTGAAACAAGCCTGCTGGCCATGTGTGGAAGATATAATGAAGGGGTTTGAGGCTGAAGTCACAGAGAACAGCCAGGAGGCAGTTGCAGTACTTGCTGTGAGTCACAGTGAGCCTATAGAAGGACTGTGGAGGTGGAGAGCCAATGAGGTCAGGAGCAGAAAAGGCCTTGGCTGTGGGATAGGTTGCTGCCCTCCCTGCCATCCACATGGACTGTGTGTGAGAGACAGTGGCCTGAGAGGAGGCCAGGAGTGGGAGTGGATTTGGGAAGCGCCTCAGTGACAGGAAGGGTGTTTCTACTGTGCAGCTGCCAAAAGAAACCTGTGACTCAGTGGATGGCATGTCCTGATACCCCAGAAACTTTATAGTCCTGAGTTATCCTGGCTTCTCATCTACTTCCGTAAGTCAACACTGCTTCTCACAAGTGGGATGTCAGCCAATGGGTGAGGTCCATAATGCCTTTTCTCAAATTTAAATAGTGTCTACATGAGCCACGAGCCTATTACAGGGGAGTGCCTTTGTAGGAGGCACATGCCATGGGAAGATTGATAAGGAGCAGGAAAAACATCTTTTTTAAGGCCTGCAATTCTCACACCCAATTAGAGTGATCTTGCTTGTGTAAGAATTGAGTTGTATCAGTCATGAATAATACCAAGACAACTCCTGTTTAGAGAGGACCCACTATGTGCTGGAAGCTAGGTGATACACTCTTCTTTACTATCTGATTTATTCTCCACAGTAACCACACAAGGTGGTTATTTCTAGCTCCATTTTACAGTTGGAGAAGTAAGGCTGAGACAGTCTTAATAGGTTGATCATCAGATGGAGTCTACAAGAATTCTCCCTATTCCAACTGGTGATGGCATTGCTTGGCATCTCACCAGTATATCGTTTTCTTTGTTAATGACCAGGGCACTGACAGCAGTCATGCTAGATGAAAAACCTTCCCTTCCTCCCACACTGTAAAGTCCTTCTCTACAGCACAGTCATTCCGAGACCAGGTTTAGTTGCAAGGTCGTTTTAAAACCCAACAACCATGGGAATTGCATTCCTGAAAGACTAGGGCTGTGAAGGTTTTCAACAATGCCTGGTGTTCTGTTTGCTTCAATTCATACTTAATAGTCCGGTAGTTAGAAGATGGAAAATAATTATTCAGTCTAGCCAGTAGATGGGGTGATAAAGGAAACTTTGGGCTGCTGATTAAATTGTTTATTTAAGCACAAGCTCGGCTATGTCTTCAGCATAATGTGCTGTAGGAAGAAGATAGGGATCTGTCCTCACGGAGAGACACTGACAGGGGTGGCTGAAATCCCCGCCTCTGCTCACTCCCACAGCTGCCTCTCTGCAGTGCCTTGCATCTTTGTCTTCCTGCTTGGCTCTGGATTTTGAGGACTTTGTGAGGCTGGGATTGGGCAGATAACAGAATAGTAGAGCTTTTTGTTCAAGCCCTGAATTTTGCAAAGAGAAAGCTGAGGTCAGAGAGAGGTTGTGACGGTGCTGGCCAGGGCAGAGAATGTCCTGGAGTCTGGGTTCTTGATTTCTGGTCCCATGTTCTCTACCAAAGTGTGTATGCATCCCCCCTTTACAAAATATCTTTTGCTTTTTACCCCTCTTGGTCCTTTTCTGCATTCTTCTCCTCTGGCTTATGAAACAAAATTAACCTTCTTTCATCTCTTTTTTGTACACCGTTTCTTTTTATTTTCTTCCTCCTTCCCTGCATTAGAACATGTACAAATTGCACATAATGCATAATTTTAAACCTTAGTTTGCCCATATTTTGAGTGTATGCAAACTAGACTTTCTAGGAATACTAGACCAGATAATCAGCAAACTACGGCCCACAGGCCAAATCTAGCCTATACCTGTTTTGGTAAATAAAGTTTTATTGGAACCTGGTCACCCTCATTTGTTTATGTATTGACTCTGGCTGCTTTCATGCAACAGTGGCAGAGTTGAATAGTTGCAACAGAGACTGTATGGCCTGCAAAATCTGATGTATTTAGTATCTGACCCTTTACAGAAACAGTTTGCCAAGCCCCTGCACTCGAAAAAGATATTACTAAATTCTAATTTAGGGCATTCCTGCCTCCAGAGAGCCTGGGCCTAACTTTTGCCTGCAGAACAACAAAGGCTCAAGCTGTGTTTAAATTGAACTACTCCGAGCTTCAGGATTCAGCCAGAATGTTGTGATTCACTAAGCTAGGATTTAGTTTCTAAACTTTAATTTTTGATATTTTGAACACTAAGGAAACTCTAATTCAGTTCTCTCTCCCACTTTTAAGCCTTTGATGACTCCTCCTCTGAGCTCCATATCCCAGACTCTCACAGCCAGGCTGGCCCCTCCTGCTGGCCTCGCTCTTCACCTGGAGGACGCCTGGCTTGGGACTGAACCACCTTGCTTCAGTTGAACCATACCTTTGCTCCAGTCACACATTTTGCAGGACAAAAGTTCAGAGGGTGGAATTTCTGGGTCACAATCTCCTTTAGTGTTGCATCAACTCATCTCACAATAAATGAAAGTTCTTCTTCCAAGAAGTGCTATGAATAAAGACATTCCTTTTGGCATTTTCTTTTCCTTCCTTTCTCTCTGCGTTTTGCATATGCTGGTGTGGGATCCTTTAGCTCGATTTAGATTTTGTGGATGCTCTCCTGAGCTCATGGAATTTTGGAGGAGATCATCAAGTCTAGTCCCTTTTCCACCACAAGGAAGCTGAGGCCCATGGTAAGGTAGTCTTTAAAAGCCACTTTCTTTTCACTCTTCATTTCTTTGGTTGTAAATGACAGTTTTCCTTTTCTTTTTAAGTAATTTAATTTTTTTCCAGTTCCTTTTCTAATTTACACCTATCTTTATTGTGTATGGTCTTTCCTTCTTTCTCCCCCCTCCAGGTCCCTAAAAGTAGAGCCTGCAAAGGGTATATTTTGCAGAAAGCTCTCCACAGATCATAGTGCTCACCTTTATTTGCTTAGAAAAATTCTCCTTAGGTTTTATTAAAGTTTCTTGGAATTACCTAGAAGGTGAATTCCTAGTGAAATGTTTGGGGTTCAGATTGTTAATTGAAATGTGGGCAGCCTAAAGGTCTTTCTTCAGCCTCCTGGAACTTCTCAGCCTGAAAGTTAAAGATGGAGCATGGATGTTTGCCACCTGCAGGTACCACTTAACCAGGTGACTGGTGCCAGTTTAACAGCAGGCTGGATCTGAGGTTTATCACCTGGGAAGATAGATGATAATACTTCTGTCCTGCTGGCCTGGGTAAGGGGAAAAACAGCACAAGGTGCACGTGTGTTCAGAACATGAAGTTCCTCTAAGAGTTAAGGCTAGGATGCTGGAGTCATTCCAGCCAGTGGAGACTCCCTAAGCTGCAATAGCATTGGGGCCTCTCTTGGCACCTCAGCACACAGTGTAGGTTGACCTGTTGAAGCATGCTGTCCTAGCTGACTTTCAGATGAGTGAGAAATAAGCTGCTCCCCCATAAGACGGATACCCAAACAGTTGTTTGTTTGTTTTAAGATGGAGTTTGCTGTTGTTGCCCAGGCTGGAGTGCAAAGGCGCGATCTTGGCTCACCACAACCTCCACCTCCCAGGTTCAAGTGATTCTCCTGCCTCAGCCTCCTGAGTAGCTGGGATTACCAGCATGTGCCACCATGTCCGGCTAATTTTGTATTTTTAGTAGAGATGGGGTTTCTCCATGTTAGTTAGGTTGGTCTCGGACTCCCAACCTCAGGTGATCCACCCGCCTCAGCCTCCCAAAGTGATGGGATTACAGGTGTGAGCCACCGTGCCCAGCTCCAAACAGTTTCTTAGGCCAACCCCTAGATGTCACAGGCAAGAAAACTGAGGCTTGATGTCAAAGTCACTGTGGTGGCTTTGTACTGTAGTAGCTAAGCTGAAACTGTGGTTCTAGAATTCCTTTCTTTTTCTCTCTGGTTGGAGTTGGCCAGAAGAGAAATTTGTGTGCAATTTGTGGGTAGAAATGAAGCAGTGGCCATGCCTACGATCTGACAGTCAGGAGGAGGACTAGTGGGCACTGTTGCTTCTCACAGGTGTGATCACGGATCTGAAGGCTTACCTTGCTGGTGTGGGTGACAGCCAGGCCTGCAGCCCCTCCAGTCCCAACCAGGCCTCCTCCCCCAGCTTTCTGGGGTCCCAAGGCTGGTGAGTGTACAGCTATATTGGTAAAGGGCACTGGCCTAGCCTGCAGGTCACCTGCATCAGTAAAGTTGAAGATGATGAGAAACTGATGGGGTTTTTGTCTGTCTAGGTGAAGTCTAGTTTGTCCATGCTCTCCCCTACTTCACGAGCATCGCTCTTCCTGACAGCCAGCCCTACAGTGTTCAGGCTCAAAGCTAGATGCAGAGCAACAGACCTGCATAGACTGCTTAATCAGATTCTACATCTGTGGAAGGTTCAGTCCCTGTCATAAGGCCCTTATTCTAGAACCTCATGGTCGTTTCTGCTTTTCTGACTGTACCTTAACTGATACAATCACATAGCCTTGCAGTGGAACCCAGGTCCCCAGGCTTCCAGGACAACACACTCCTGCTTCCAGTGTCGCCTCTGCTTAGAGGCTCTGTCTGCATGGCACACTGCTAGTGTTGATAAATGCTGAAAAGCAAACGAGAAGGTTCTGGCCAAAGAAATCTTCTGGGTGCTCAGCCAAGAACTTGTCATCAAAATGATTGGGTCACCCCCCTCAAGCCCCATCTCACATTGCACAGGGTAGACACTGCTTGCATTACTCTTTGTGCCAGGGCATTTGAGTACGTCGAGTATGACAGAGACCTAATCAATCTTGGATGCTTGAGCCAGAGATTCTGAGCAAAATCAGGAGTCCAAGATGCAGTTCATTTTCTCCATTGGTTACTCCACTTTCCTGTGGGAAAGGTGGTGGGAGAGGATCAGGAAACTCTTCATTCAGATACCGGTGTATGGTGAGATAGGAGAAGAAAGAGGGTGTTGCCTCTGCAGTAAGCCTGGGGAGTTGATGAGGGACACCTTAAGTCACTCTCTCTCTCTCATGTCTCCATCTGCAGAGATGCGCTATGGTAGGCAATTGTATGGGAGACCACATGGTCTTAGGTCCCCAGCACTTCAAAGCAGGGAGAATTCAGCATGCCCCAGTTCTCTCACAGCATTCCAAGATTGCTGCTTGAGGTCTGAAGCCTGACTTGCTCTTTACAGCCACCTTCACTGAAATGCAGGTGAGCTAGGGACTCAGAAGAGGTGGGGCATCACTCCTAGTTGGTTATTAATTAAAACAGGACTATATCTGGAGACTAGGTGTTAGTTAATGGAGAACTAAGGAGTCTTATGAAACATGAGAGGTGGCTACTGAGATCCCAGTCTGGCAGAGCAGGCTGATGGTGCAGTGAGGGCACCAGCTATAATGTTCTGTGATTCTTACCACTCTAGGACCTACAGAGACACACTCAGCCTCTCCACTTCAGCTCCACTGGCTCCCATGTTGCTCTACCCAGGCATGCTCCTACCTTAAGATATTTACACTCACTGTCCTCTACCTGGGTCCCTCTACCTTAGAGAGGCTTCTGACAGTTACACTGTCTCATCTCTTCACATCGTTGCTCTAAAAGTAACTATACCTTCATGAGCTTTTCCCTTACCACCTACTATAAATGACAACCCTCCCCACTCTCCCATGCTAATGTAGTCTTACTATAATGGGCATTGCCTTCTACCTTCCTACATAATTTACTAATGAGAATGTAAGTGTCACTGGAGCAGATATTTGCTTTATATATACTCTGATTTATCCAAGCGGTGGCACCTAGTGGGCACTCATTTGTGGCCTTTGCTCTTTCCCTCACTCCACAGGACACCATTGGCACTGCATTCCCTGTTGGAAATGACACCCCCCGGAACACAGCTTTATAGACTTCAATGTGAATAGTGCCCCCTAGAATTGTGCAATTTGGCAGTACAGTGCCTAATATTTGTTGAAAAGAGGCCACAGGCTATCTACTCTCTCTGCTCATCTTCCTGATCCAGTGGCCTGTCTGAAATCCTTCTGGTAGCTTCTAATTGGAAACCTTCTCATATTTGACAACTTCCCTGTATCAGGAAGAGGAAGCTGGTATGAAGAATGGGCTGATTCTGTTTGTTTGCAGTTTATGATCAAACTTGGCATCCTATTTCAGAGAGATATAAGAAAGGCACTTGATAAACTGTCTGCAGCAGTTTCTCCTAAGGGGTCTGCCAAAAGCAGGCTGAGATTTTAGGGTCTGGTCTTCTTTGCCTTCTTCAGGTAAGCTTGTTTATAAGGGGAAACATTTGTTCCACTCAGCAGATATGAGAGACCCGGGGTGGAAAGTGGCTGTTTATTACCTTTTGATCACAAAGCCTGGGGTTTGGCTCCAAGGCTGAAGGTCGAGGCCTGTTCATTCCTCCCCTTGAGACTTTAATTCTCCTCTTGGCATTCCTTTGGCCCAAGAGGGTGGCTGGGGAGTTGAAAGAGGGGAGGTACTTGCAGGTGGACAAAGATTCCCTGGCCTCATCAGAGTATTTGTTTAGTCTACCTTCCACCAGGGTCTGTGATTCTCTTCTAGATGGACTCTGGAGCCTAACCTTCCCCCTCCGTTATTGTACAAACGACCAAAAGGGAAGAGAAACGACAAAGCCACCCACCCTCCCCCAACTCCAGGCAACATTTATTTTGGGGAGTGAATCTCTGTATTGGAAGCCGACATTCTTATCACTTGCCTTTTATGGAATCCAACAGGCAAAATGAGGTGAAGTGTCATGGCATTCAGTTCACTCATTTTATAGATGAGGACACAGCAGTCCTCAGGGCTTCTGGGCTTGCCCAAATCACACAGCCTCTCTGCAAAGGTTGCTGGGTCAGTCCCCTGGTTGTGTCACCCACCCCCTGGTGGTTCTGAGGGCACCCCACAGCCCTGTGCAATGTGAGCTGTCCATGACTAGCCTAAAACTCCTGTGAGCAGAGCGAATTTTTTGAATGAGCATGCATACCACACAGCGCTCCCCACAGGGGGACATATCAGGAAATGAAATTCAAATTACCCTCCTCTGGTACACTTTCTCACTCCCTTTCTCGATAACACACAAAGAGAAGCCGATTCTTGTGGGTGAGCAGGTGGGCTTTTATAGGATCAGGCAGTAAAAACCTACAAGGCCACCAAGGCCCTGCTCCTGTTCCTAGGTGCTTCTGACAGAATACACAGAGAGCAGCCTGGGGGTGGGGAAACAGACGAGTCTCAAACTTGGGGCTCACTTCCCCAAGTAGCGAAGAACATTTTAGGGTATATGGCTACACCCATGTCCCACTTTCTTACTTGGCACTGGGCTGAATGAACACCTGGGTATTCAGTGATCTGAAGACACTGTGAATCCACTTTGAACCTGCTTCCTCAAGTCATTCAGCTTCACAGTAGATGCGTGGAGTCTGTCTTTAAAAAATAAATAAAGAAGTCCTTAGTTTGGTGAAGTCATTTAACTTGCACATAAAAAAATGAAATTACAAGAACAAATCTCTGTGCTCTCTGGGTCTCTGGAAAAAGAGGGCAGGCAGGGCTTGTGTGCACAAGGCAGGAGCTGCTTGTGCAGAAATGGAAATGCTCCCCCACCTTTCCTTCCACACTAAGTCGCTTCATTATATTTTTAGGGCGAGCAAGTCAGGGGTTCCTGGTGCCGCGATGCTGTCTTTTTCAATTAATGCTTTTCACAGAGGTTCAGGTTTTAAACATCTCCCCTCTCTTCCAGGTCTATTACACTTCCCAGAATGGTTCCCAGTGCTGGAGATAATCTCCTTTCGGAGAACTGTACATTTCTCACCTGCTCACTTGCAGGCTTAGCCACTACCAGCTGGGGCCTGGTGTGCAGCTGAAAAACTACACAGAAGTGGAGACCACGCGGAACCCAGACAGGGCATAGGAGGTGCATATAATAAGCAACGGTGCCTGTGTTTATGAGACGCTCCTATGAATTCTCAGGCTTCCCCACCCTCTTCATAACCTTCCCTCTTCTGGCTTTGTGTTTGCACACCCCTTCCCTAACTATATTTTTTTTGTTTCTGGTTTTGTAGCCTACAGAGTTAACATCACAGTCACGAATTTACCACTAAGCACATTTTGTTAGGCAATAAACAGCCTTGGAAGAAAAATGAAATCTGACTAGGACTTCTGTTCTAATAATGTTTGTGAGCTGTGGTGGTTGTTAGGACAGGCCCCACATGCAGGTCTTAGAGCTAACCTTGACCATGAGGGCTGGGAGGGTGTGGAGAGGGCTGAGGGACCCCAAATCAACTCCTTTATTTATGGGCGAGGATACTGAATCTTAGAGCGGGAGCATGGCTTGTCCAAGTCTTGAGAGGAAGTCACAGGTCTGGATGAAGTCCACGTCTCCTGACCCCTGGTTAGGGCTTTAAATACTGAACTGCTTTGTAGCTTCATGGGAATAATCATCATGGGCAGCAGATTGGCAGTTTATGAGGGAAAGCACCAAGGAGACTTCTGAGGGCTAGAAGGCAGTTTCTGTTGGACAATGTGGTCTCCAACCCAAGGCAATCCTTCTTTCCTCCTCATAGGCCAGGCCTGCCCTCTGTGCCAGTGTTGTACCCTTTTCATTAAGAGTTGATACCCATGTTTCCCCATGGCTCACAGCTGCTGAATCCAACTCCCCCACTTGTCCCCTAAGGGGAGTGCTCTTGACATTTAGAGCTGTCTTGGGTCTGTGCTGCAGAGAACAGCAGAGAACAGACACCCAAGCAGGTAGAAGCTAGCAGCTGTCCCTGCCTCGGAGCTCTGTGGTGTAAATGGAGGGAGGCCAGCCTTGTGAGGTCTGTGGCTTCTGGTGCAATCATATCCTGCTGGCTGGGGCTGAGTTGAAACTTTTCCAGCCCTCTCCACTTAGAAGGTTAGCCATCTCCTTACCCAACTCAACTTCCTTTGGGAGAGGCCATCTTGTAGGATTTAGTGTTGGGGAGTTAGACTGGCTTCCAGGTAGCAAGCAATAAAGAAATGTATCTGGACTTTGGACTTCAATTCAAGCCTTGTTCTGTGGTTGGCATGCCTCTAGGCCTCTGTTTCCTTGTACATACATGGAGACTCATAATGCATGGTTCAATGGGCTTTTCTGGAGAGGGCAAGGGAAGGAGTAATGGGTAGAAATAAGTTTGCTGTAAGGTTCACTTTACTTCTCTCTGAAGCTAACTTTCTATTTTTCTAATGAGGAACACTGAGGCCAAGGGAAGTAGAAATATGCTCCCAAGGCCACAGGCTCTTCTATTGCCTTCAGCCAACTGTTTGTCCCCATCAGGCACTCCAGGGGAAAAAAAACACAATGAGCTTCACTAACACAAAATCCTTTTCCAAAGATAAGTGGTTCTACATGCTGGTAGATTCTAACAATTAACTGGGGAGTTGGGAGGAGGAAGATGGGAGAAAGCTCTGCTTTGTAGGCTATTGCTTTACTTTTAAGAGAACTGTAGATTCACATGCTGTTGTGAGAAATGTTATAGAGAGGATCGCCCGTACCCTTCATCCAGTTTCACCTCCAATGGTAACATCTTGAAAGTTGGAATACAATGTCACAACCAGAATATTGACATGGTATAATTCATGAATTTTTATATTTTCTTAGTTTACTTGTACTGAGTTGTACGTACATGTGTGTGTTATTTAGTTCTATACAGTTTTATCACATGTGTAGGTTCCTATGACCACTACCTGTATTCACAGTCAAAGGATCGAAACAGTTCCACCACCACAAGAACCTCTCTGTTGCAATCTTTACCTCCCGTTGCTGTACACCTCACCTTGCATTTAACCCCTGACTGGCAACCTCTAATCTGTCCTCCATCTTATGGAAAAAATTTTGTCATTTCAAAGTGTTATATAAAATGGCGTCACAGAGCATATGGAATCTTTAGCAATTGGTTTTTCACTCAGCATAATTCTGTCAAATTTCATTCGACAGTCTATGTGTATCACTAGTTAATTCCTTTTTATTGTTAAATAATATTCTATGGTATGAATGTGCCACAGTTTATCTAACCATTCACCTGTTGATGGATACCAATGCTGTTTACAGATTTTGGCTCTTGTGTATAAAATTACTATGAATATTCATGTATAGGTTTTTATGTGTACAAATGTCCATTTATTTAGAAACTTGGCATTCTACCCAATAAGTGATTGCTGGGTCTCATGGTAGTCACATGTTTAGTTTTATTTTTAAAAAGCTAAATTGTTTTCCAAAGTGGCTGTACCATTTTGTGTTCTCTCCACTGACGTACGAATGATTCCCCACATCTTCACCAGCATTTGATGTTGTCAGTATTCTTTTATTTTTAGCCATTCTGATAGATGTGTAGTGATATCTCATTATGGCTTTAGTTTGCATTTCTCTAATAGCTAATGAAACCAAACATCTTTTCATGTGCTTGACACCTGTATATCCTCTTTGATGAAATGTCTTCACTTTTTTTTTTTTGCCAATTGTCTAATTGGACTATTTGCTTTTGACTTTTGAGTTCTGAGTGTTCTTTACATATCCTTAATAGTAGTCCTTTGTGTAAAATATTACACAAATAGTTTGCAAATATTTCCTTTCACTCTGTAGCTTGTCTTTTCATTTTCTTAATGGGGTATTTCACACAGCAAAAGTTGCTCATATTGATGAGGTCCAATTTATTAATTTTTTTGTTTTATTGAATGTGCTTTGGTGTTATTTTTAAGAACCTTTGCCTCTCTCTAGTTCACAGAGATTTTTCTCCTGTTTTTTTTTTTTTTTTTCTAAATGTTTCATAGTTTTATGTTTTACATGTAACTCCATGATCCATTTTGAGTTAATTTTTCCATAAGCTGTGAGGTTTAGGTCAAGGTTATTTTTTTTTGTGGTTGTTACTCATGGATGTCCAGTTGCTGTGGCATTATTAGTTGAAAGGATGATATTTCTCTATTGGATTACTTTTACATCTTAATAAAAATTTAGTTGGGCATATTTGTGTGGGCCTATTTCTGGGTTCTCTATTCTGTTCCATTAATTTATGTGTCTATTTCTCCACCAATTCCACACTCTTGATTATTGTGGCCAAATAATAAGCTTTAATATAATTGCTTTTCATTTCTCACCATAGAAAATATAACAAAACAATTCTCATGAGGGAGGCAATTAAAGAGAAAGCAATTAAAAACTGTAGGGAGAATGTATTATAGAAGTGTGTCAGGAAGTTAACATCAATATTGGATTTTTAAAATTTTTGTTATGTTTATGGTGTTTTCCAACCTTTCTAAAATTTATTATATATTGGAATTCTTTCTCATGCTAAATGAATGTTCATTTTCATACTTAAAAATAATAATGTCTTAATACTGCAGAGAGTGATTCCTTTTACTTTATTCTTTGACTTCAAAAATTGTCTAACCTATTTTAAGTCTTGTGACTTCCATATAAATTTTAGAATAAGTTTGCCTATCTCTACAAAAAACTTGCTAGGATGTTGATTGGATTTGCATTAAACCTGTTTATCAATTGGGGAGAATTGATGTCTTTACTATGTTGAGTCTTCTAATCTACCTACTGGAATGTCTCTCCATTTATTAGGTCTTCTTTGCTTTTTTTAATTAGCATTTTGTAACTTCCAGTGTACTGATCCTATAAGTGTTTTAAGTATATATCTAAGTATTTCTTGCCATGTACAGCTCTTGTAAATGTTTTGCTAAGAGCATATCTAAGATGATAAGTATTTGCAATCACCTAGAAGTTATTGTAAATAGTATTGTGTTTTAAATTTCTGTTTCCACAGTTCATTATTGGTATATAAAATATGTTGATCTTACATCCTGCAACCTTGCTGGACTTATATCATAGTTCCGAGGAATGTGGGATTTTTTTTTTTTTGGTAGATTCCTTGGAATTTTCTGCATAGAGAACCATGTTATCTACAATTGGGGACAATTTTATTCCTCCTTCTAATCTTCATGATTTTCATTTCTATTTCTGGACTATTAAACTAGTTAGAAGTTCCTATACTCTGGTGAATAGGAGTGGTGAGAATGAACCTCTTTACTTTGTTTCTGACCTTAGGGGGGAGAGCAAACAGTCTTTCACCAGTGAGTATGATTTTACTGTAGGTTTCTTATAAAAGTTATTTTTCAATGTAGTCCCCTTCTATTTGTAACCACTGTGAGTTTTTAACATGAAGAGTGTTGGGATTTCCAAATGTTTTTTCTATTTCTATTGATGTGATTTTTCTCTTTTTGCCTTGGTGATATGATAGGATCCTACAAGCTTTGCATACTTAGAATAAATTCCACTTGATCATGACATGTAATTATTTTGTACAAAATCATTAAATTGGATTTGGTAACGTTTTGTTGAAATTTTTTGTTTCAAAGTTTATGAATTTATATTGGTATGTAGTTTGCTGTTTTAATGCTGTCTTTTTCTACTTTTGGTATCAGTGTAATATTGGTCTCATGAAATGAGATGGGAAATGTTCTCTCCTCTTTTATTTTCTGGAAGAGATTGGATAAAATTGGTGTTAATTCTTTAAATGTTTGGAAAAAATTCCCTGTGAATTCATTTGGGCATGAGGACTTCTTTTTTGAGAGTGCTACATTACAAATTCAATTTCTTCCACGGTTATAGTAATACTCCAGATTATCTATTTCATCTTGATTGTGGTTTGCTGTTTTCATGGTTTTGGAGAAATGGGTGTATTTCTTCCAAATGTTGCAAACTTAAGAGCCTAACACTCTTCATTGTATGTCTTCATTATTCTTTTTAATGATACTTTTTCTTTCACTCCTGATATTGATGATTTGTTTCTCTTCTTTTTTTATATGTGTCAGTTTTACTACAGGTTTATGAATTTTATTTTTTCCAAGAATGGGCTTTTTGTTTCATTGATTTGTTTTCAATTTCATGTATTTCTATTCTTATTTTTATTATTTCCTTTCATCTGTCTGTTTTAGCTTTATTTTGTTCTTCGTGTTTTGCTTTTAGAGGTACGAACTTATATTCTTGATTTGAGACCTTTTGTTTTTCTTTTTTTTTTTGAAACAAAGTTTTAATTTTTGTTTTACATATTTATACATAAAACTTTCAAGGAACCCTCTGAATCCAACAGAATGTTAATAGCACATCTAAAAGGAACTTCAGGTAGTCAACATTCACAAAAAGTTGAAAACTGAGTAAAATATTCATATTACAGATAGCTACAACTTCACTACAGGCAGGCATGTATTTTTTGACTTGTATAGCACCGTCATTTACAGTTCTTCTTTAAAACTACAGTGAAGAATGAAAAGTAGTCAGTGGGAAAATACTGCTCCAACTTAAATCTCTAAACAAATAAAAATAAAGTTAAAACTATGCTCTTTATTAATCATGTTTTGTGGTGGTGTCAGTACTGTACATTTTTTGTAACAATATTTTATTAAAATGCCTGATATTAAGTGGCACAAGTAAAAAATTAAAATAAATTAAGAAGCAAAGGCCAATCACTGGACATTAAGCTTCAGATATTATCAATGACTAACACTAATCTGTTTGTTTCTGTGCTGCCTTTAGCAACAGCATTTTTACAACCACAGAAGCAAAATAAATTCTAGCTTGTTCTCTGGTTGAATGGCTTCTTTTCACTTTGCAGGCATTTTCTCTGCCATGTGCTTCTGCTGACTTTCAGCATGTCTGGTCAAGTCTTCGATGTCCACCCAGCATGGCATCCTGCTCTGTGTGCAGCTCATCTCGGATAGAAGCAGCTGGACCAACTCTTCATTCAAGCTTTCTATCTGGGAGATGGAGATCATTGACTATCACTTGTAGCTGCCCAACAGTCATGTCTCCTCAGGTCGGTGGGTTTTAAACTTCTTTCATCAAGCATTCACTTATATGAGGCATGTGTGGCAGAAGATCAAGCGACGGGAGACTTTTTCCTGTTCCGTTTCTCCACTTCTACTTGCATTTTGGCCATTGGTTTGGCCATGGCGAGGGCCATTTTGGCTTCAGCTTGCAATTTCTTTTGCCTTGTAAGGAAGTCCATGTCATCCAAGGATTCAGATTCCTCTTCAGTAGTGTCTCTATCAGAATACGAAGAACTCTGTTTGCTCATGGGAGACAAGGGGGTGTCCAAGCTGGTTTCAGCATCACTGTCCTTATCACTGCCACTGTCGTTGACAAAGCATATTCTGCAAATTCACCCACTGTGCAGTGGGAGGAAAGGCTTGGCTTCCCCACTTTTTCTACAGCTGGTATAAATTCCTGGGCGATCATCAAAGAAGCTTCCAAGTGCCAACTTCTGTCTGACAGACTCTCTCTCATTTTTCTGTGCGGAGGTGGAGTTGGTCCTCGCCTGGCCCTGGTTCCGTACCTCCTGCTCCCGAACTCCAGCCCGGCCAGATGCTTCTCCAGCGCCTCCCAATCCATAGGTTGCACCGGGGGTTATTCAAGGGGACGCATGCCCCGCCCTCCGGAGGCTGAAGGCAGAGCCCCCCAGTCGCCGGGCCGAGGCCATCCCGCCAGCCCCAACCGGTTGGGGCTTTTGGATCGCCCGCGGGGCCCCGGAGACTGCTTGGCCGGCCAGCCACCACCACGTTGCCATTGTGCCTGAGGTCCTGGGGGTCGTGCTGGTGGAGGCTGCCGTTGGGCACCAGGGGCTGCATGGCGGTGGTGACGCTTCTGCCCGCGCCGCCGCCGCCGCTGCGGTTCGTGGCGCTTAAGTTCCCCGGTTCCCCGGGCCGGACAGCGGTCATCCCGGTACCCTCGCTGGTCATGCTCGTCCTCCTCTTCCTCCTCCTCCCCGTCCTCCTCCAGCGCCACTCATCAATCAACTTCTGGTAACCGGGAAGCGCTCCTCATAGTCCTTCAGGGGCAGGCACCAAGTCCAGGCTGCCCCCCAGGCGACGATGGAGATTTGCACTCGGAGCAAGGGGTCACTTTGGTGGAGTTGGACTGTGAACTGGCGCAGCTGCTACTGCTGCTGCTGCCTGCGTCACTGCCTAAGATCTATCCCATCCTCTCGGTAATCCCTCAAATTAGCAAAGGGGTGACCAGCCACCGGCGCGCACACTTTTCAAGGGTTCTTTTACTTTTCTTTTGAGGCAGCCTTGCTCTGTCGCCCAGGCTGGAGTGCAATGGCACTATTATAGCTCACTGCAGCCTCGGCCCCCGCCCAGGCTCAAGCGATCCTCCTACCTCAGCCTCCCCAGTAGCTGGGACTACAGGTGCATGCCACCATCATGCCCAGCTTTTATTTACTTATTTTTCTGGAGATGAGATCTCACCATGTTTCCCAGGCTGGTCTCACATTCCAGGGGTTAAGTGATCTGCCTGTCTTGGCCTCCCAACGGTGGGGATTACAGGTGTGAGCCACTTTCCTCTTTTTTTGAGTCTCACTCTGTCACCCAGACTGGAGTGCAGTGGCATGATCTTGGCTCACTGCAACATGTGCCTCCTGGGTTCAGCTGATTCTTGTGCCTCAGGCTACCGAGTAGCTGGTATTATAGGTGTGCACCACCACACCCAGCTAATTTTTCTATTTTATTAGAGATGGGGTTTCACCATGTGGGTCAGCACGGTTCCAAACTCCTGACCTCAGGTGATCCGCCTGCCTCAGCCTCCCGGGGTGCTGGGATTACAGGCCTGAGCCACCACGCCCAGTCCCACTTTCCTCTTTTTAAATGCAAGCATGTAGTGCTCTAATTTTCCCTTTCATCAATGCTTTAGCTGCATGCCACAATTTCAATATGTTGCATTTTAATTTTAATTTACTTCTATGTATTTAAGATTTTTCTTTGAGACTTTCTCTTGGGCCCATGAATTCCTTAGTACTATGTTGTTTAATTTCCAGTTCTTTGAAGATTGTCTTGTCGTCTTTCCGCTATTGATTTCAACTTTGATTCCTTGATGGTTGAAGAATATACTCCATATGTTTTGGTGCTTTGAAATGTGTTGAGGTTTGTTTTAAGACTCAGAATATGGTCTATCTTGATGAATGTTCCATGGGTACTTAAAAAGAATGTTCATTCTGCTATTGTTAGGTGGAGTGCTCAATATATATCAATTAAAGCCTGTTGGCTGATTGTGCTGTTTGGTTTTCCTATATGTTTGTAAATTTTCTGTCTAGTCTTTCTATCAATTGCTGAGAGTGAGGTGTTGAAGTTCCCAACTGTAATTGTGGGTTTATCAATTTCTCCTTTTAGCTCTATTAGGTATTTTTTTCTTTTTATCTTTTGTTTATAATTGACGCATAATAATTATACATGTTTATAGGGTATAGTGTGATGTTTCAATACACGTACAGTTTGCATAGTGATCAAATCAGGGTAGATAGTCCATTGCTTCAAATCTCTACCAATTGTTTGTGGTGATAACTTTCAAAATCCTCTTTTCTAGCTATGTTTAATCTATAATACACTGTTATTAGCTATAGTCACCCTACAATGTAATAAAACACCAAAACTACTTCTTCCTATCTAAATGTAACTTTGTATCCATTGATCATCCTCTTTTTCATCTTCCCTTTCCCCTGCCCACCGTCTGCTAACTGCTACTCTTCTCTATACTTCTATGAGATACACTTTTTAGATTCCACATATGAGTGAGATTATGCACCATTTGTCTCTCTGTGCCTGACTCATTTCATTTAATAGTATGTTCTCCAGGCTCATCCATACTGCTACAGATGACAGGATTTCATTTTTTTTTTTTACAGCTAAATTATATTTCACTGTGTTTATATATCACATTTTCTTTCATCATTCATCTGTTGATGGACACTTAGATTGATTCCATCCCTTGGCTATTGTGAATGGTGTTGTAATGAACATGATTGAAAATATCTCTTTGATAAACTGATTTATTTTCGTATGGATAAATATCCAGTAGGATTTCTCGATCAAGTGGTAGTTCTATTTTTAGTTTTCTGAGTAATCTTCATATTGTTTTCCATAATGGCTCATACTAATTTACATTCCCACTAACAGTTCTCTACATTTCTTGACAAAATTTGTTATTTTTGTGCCTTTTTAGTAATAGCCACTCTAACTGGAGTGAGGTGATAGCTCATTGTAGTTTTGATTTGCCTTTCCCTGATGATTAGTGATGCTAAGTATTTTTGTCATATACCTGCTGGCCATTTGAATGTCTTCTTTTGAGAAATGTATGTTCAGATCTTTTGCCTGTTTTTAAGTCAGATTATTTGTTTTGTTTCCTATTGCATTGAATTTCTTGTATGTTCTGGTTACTAACTGCTTGTCAGAAGCATAGTATGTAAATATTTTCTCCCATTCTGTAGGTTGTTCCTTCACTCATTGATTATTTCCTTTGTTGTTCAGAAGCCTTTTAGTTTGATGTAAATCTATTTGTCAATTTTTGTTTTTGCTGCCTGTGCTTTGCAGGTTCTACCCAAAAAGTCCTTTCCTAAACCAATGTCAGGAAGCATTTTCCCTATATTTTCTTGTAGTAATTTTATAGTTTTCAGTCTTAACTTTACGTCTTCCATTCATTTTGATTTTTTTTGCATAAAGTCAAAGATAAAGATCTAGTTTTGTTCTTCTGGATGTGGATATCCAGTTTTCCCAGCATGATTTATTGAAGATGCTTTTTTTTTCCTCCACAATGTGGGTTCTTGGCACTTCTTTTGTCAAAAATCAGTTGACTGTAAATGTGTGCATTTATTTTTGGGCTTTCTGTTCTGTTCCATTGGTCTATGTGTCTGTTTTTATGCCAATAACAATGTGTTGTTTTGGTTACTATAGCTTTGTAGTATATTTTGAAGTCAAACATTGTGATGCCTTCAGCTTTGTTCCTTTCTCAAAATTGCTTTGACTGTATGGGGTCTTTTGTAGTTCCGTGCAAATGTTAGCATCTTTTTTATTTGTGTGAAGAATATTACTGTTTCTTTTTTATGAAGATTGCATTGAATCAGTAGATGTCTTTGGGCAGTATGGACATTTTAATGGTATTTATTCTTTTAATTCATGAGCATATCTTTCTATTTGTGTTCTAAACTTTCTTTCATCACTGTTTTATCGGTTTTAGTGCAGAGATCTTTCACCTTCTTGGTTAAGTTTATTCCTAGGTATCTTTTTTGTAGCTATTGTAAATGGAATTGCTTTCTTTGTTTCTTTCAGATAGTTTGCTACTTGCATATACAAATGCTACTGATTTTTGTATGTTGATATTGTATCCTGAAACTTTATTGAATTCGTTTATTAGCTCTAATAGTATTTTTGTGAAACTTTGGGATTTTCTGTATATATATATATATATATATATATATATATATATATATGTCATCTGCAAACAGGAACAATCTGACTTCCTCTTTTCCAATTTTGATGCCCTCTATTTCTTTCTATTGCTCAATTGTTCTGGCTAGGACTTCCAGTACTATGTTAAATGAGAAGTGGTGTAATTCTTGTCTTTTTTCCAGATCTTAGAGGAAAAGTTTTGAACTTTACCCCATTCATTATGATATTAGTTGTGGGTTTGTCATATACGGCCTCTATTGTGTTGAGGTATGCTCCTTCTATATGTAATTTGTTGAGCGTTTTTATCTTGATGAAATGTTGAATTTTATTGAACACTTTTCTGCATCTACTGAAATGATCATATGGTTTTTGTTCTTGATTCTATCAATGTGATATATTATGTTTATTGATTTGTGTATTCTGAACCATTTTTGCACCCCTGGGATAATCCCACTTGATCATGGTGAATGATCTTTTGATGTGTTGTTGAATTTGGTTTGCTAGTATTTTGTTGAGGACTTCTGCATTTATGTTCATTAGGGATATTGGCCTGTAGTTTTATTGTTGTTGCTTGTTGTGTCCTTGTCTGGTTTTGATATTAGGGTAATGCTGGCTTTGCAAAATTAGTTTGGAAGTATGCCCTCCTCTTCATTTTCTGATAGAGTTTGAGAAGAATTGGTATTTGTTCTTAAAATGTTTGGTACAAATCAGCAATGAAGCCATAAGGTCCTGGGTTTTCTTTGATGTGAAAGCCTTCATTATTGCTTCACTCCCTTTACTCATTATTGGTATGTTCAGGTTTTCTATTTCATCATGATTCAGTTTTGGTAGTTTTTATGTGTCTAGGAATTCATTTCTTTTAGATTTTTTAACTTGTTGGTGTATGACTGTTCATAATAGTCTCTTAAGATCCTTTGTATTTCTGTGGTATTAACTATAATATCTCCTCTTTTGTCTCATTTTATTTGTTTTGAGTCCTCTTTTTTCTTAGTCTAGCTAAAAGTGTGTTGATTTTGCTCATCTTTTCAAAAAAAACCAGAATTTTTTGTTTCCTCGATCTTTCATATTGTTGTTTTATTTCATTTATTTCTGCTTTGATCTTTGTAATTTTTTTGAAAATTCTACTAATTCTACGTTTAGTTTGTTCTTGTTTTACTGGTTTCTTGATATGTCACATTAGTTTGTTTATTTGTAATCTTTCTCCTTTTTGATGTAAGCATTTATTGCTATAAAATTCTTTCTTAGCACAACTTTTGCTGTATCCCATAAGTTTTGGTATGTTGTGTTCCATGTTCATTTGTCTCAAGAAAGTTTTTAATTTCTTCATTGACTCATTCGTTATTCAGGAGCATGTTGTTTAACTTCCATGAATCTGTACATTGTCCAACATTCCTTTGGTTATTGATTTCTAGTTTTATTCCATTGTGGTCATAGAAAACACTTGATATGATTTTGATTTTTAAAAATTTGTTAAGACTTGTTTTGTTATGTAACATATGGTCTATCTTGAAGAATGTTCCATGCACTGATAAGAGAATGTTTATTCTGCAACTGTTAGATAGAATGTTCTATAAATATCTGTTAGGTCCATTTGGTCTAGAGTGCAGTTTAACTTTTATTTTTCTTTGTTGATTTTTCTGTCTGGGTGATCTGTCTATTACTAAAAGTGGGGTATTGAAGTTCCCTACTATTATTGTATTGCAGTCAATTTCTCTTTTGAAGTCTATTAATATTTATTTATATATTCAGGGTGACCCAGTGTTAGGGGCATATATATTTACATTTGTTGTATCCTCTGCTGTATGAACCCCTTTACCATTATATAATGATCTACTTTGTCTTTTTATGTTTTTTAATCATTCTTGATTTAAAGTCTGTTTGATCTGATATAAGTATAGACACTTCTGCTTTTTTTTTTAATTTATATTTTCATGGAATCTCTTTTTACATTCTTTCACTTTCACCCTATGTTGTTTATAGGTGAAGTGAAATTCTTACAGACTGCAAATAGCATATAATTGGATTTTGTTTATTTTAATCTAGCCGGTCTCTCTCTCTCTCTCTCACACACACACACACACACACACACACACACACACACACGCATATATACATATATATATATTAGAAACAGGGTCTCACCCTATCACCCAGGTTGGAGTGCAGCAGCACAGTCATAGGTCGCTGCAGCCTCAAACACCGGGGCTTAAGCTATCCTCCTGCCTCAGCTTCCCAAGTAGCTGGAAGCATAGGTATGCACCACCACATCTGGCTAGTTTTTTTTTTTTTCTTTTTGTAGAGACAGGGTCTCACTATGTTGTCCAGGCTGGTCTTGAACTCCCCAATCTCAAGCAATCCTCCTGCATCAACTTTCCAAAGTGCCGGGATTACAGGTATGTGCCACTGTGCATTGCCTATGATTTTTAATTGGATAATGTAATCAAGTTACATTCAGAATTATTATTGATAGGTAAGGATTTGCTACTCTCATTCTGTTACTTGTTTTCTTATTGTTTTGTAGATCTTTTATTCCTGTTTTCTTGTCATTGTCTTCCTTTGTGTTGAGTAACTTTCCATATTATTATGTTTTGTTTCCATGCCATTTATGTTGAGTATATCTATTATAGATTTTCACTTTGTGGTTACCATGAGGCTTACAAAAAACATCTAATAGTTATAACAGGTTATTTTAATTTGATAGCAACTTAACTTTGATTGTAAAGAAAAGTGACAAAAACATACTTTGCACTTTAACATAATTCCTCCTTCCACATTTTGACTTTTTGATATTTCAGTTCACATCTTTTTGTGTTGCCTATCTCTTGACTAGTTGTTGTTATTATCTTTTATACTTTTGTCTTTTAGTCTTAATATTTAAGATATATGTGGCTTACATACCATAATTACAGTTTTAGAATATTCCGAATTTGTCTGTATGCTTAATTTTAACAGTGAATTATGTATCTACAGATGTTTTCTTGCTACACATTAGCATCATTTCTTTCAGATTGAAGAACTCCCAATAGCATTTCCTGTAAGACAGGTCTGGTGTTGATGAATTCCCTAAGCTTTTGTTTTTCTGGAAAAGTGGAACTCTTCTTTGTGTTTGAAGGATAGCTTTGCTGGTTAGTTTTTTTATTTTCTTCACCATTTGAGATTTTTGTTGGATCATCCCACTCTCATCTGGCCTATGAGGTTTCTGTCAGGAAATTTGCTGAAAGCCGTGTTGGGGCTTCATTGAATGTGATATGTTTTATTTCTCTTCTGCTTTCAGTATTCTTTTTTTGTCTTTGACTTTTGGTAAATTAATTATTATGTGCCTTGATAAATTTCTTTCTGGATTGAATTTGATTGGTGACCTCTGAACTTATTGTACCTGGATGCTGACATCATTTTCCAAATTTAGGAAATTTCCAGCCATTATTTCATTAAATGTGCTTCTTGGGCTTTTCTCTCTTGTTTCCTTTGGGAATTTCTGTTATGCAGAGGCTAGTTTGTTTGATGGTGTCCCATAATTCTCTTAGGCCTTCTTCACTCTTTTTAATTTTTTTTTTCTTTTTTGCTCCTCTGATTGGGTAAATTCATGTGTTCTGTCTTAAAGCTCATGACTCTCTTCTCTGATCAAGTCTGCTGCTGAAATTTTCAAATGAGTTTTTCAATTCTATTATTGTATGCTTTATTTCTAATATTTCTATATAAATTTTAAAAATTATTTGTATACTTTGTCAGATTTCACATTTTATTCCTGGATTATTTTCTAAACTTCATTTCAGCCCTGTCAAATTTTGCTTTATGCTTCTGAAAACTCTGTTGTTTGGTGCATGCACATTTAGGTTCACTATGGCTTCTTGTGGGATTGATCCTATTGTAATTACACGATGCTACTCTTTTTCCCTAGTATCATTCTTTGCTCTGAAGTCTACTTTCTCTAATATTAATATAGCTAGTTCAATTTTTTAAAAAGTTAATGTAAGCATGATGTACCTCTTTCCATTTACTTACTTTTAACATACCTATGTCATCGTGTTTGAAGTGAGTTAACTTTAGAAAACGTATTGAATCATGACATTTTATCCACTGTGATAATCTTTTAATTAATATACTTAAACCGTTTACATTTAAAGTAACTATTAATCTGTTAGTGTTAGTCCTCCATTTTATTATGTGTTTCTGTTTTTTTTTTTTAATTGTACTTTAGGTTCTGGGGTACATGTGTAGATCATGCAGGATTGTTGCATAGGTACACACATGCAATGTGATTTGCTGCCTCCATTGCCCCATCACTTACATCTGGCATTCTCTCCCATGTTATCCCTCTCCGACTTCCCTGCACCCCTGCTGTCCCTCCCTTGGCCACGAACAGACCCCAGTGTATAATTTTTCTGTCTTCATGCTTTCCTGTGGGTTACTTGAACTTTTTTAAAAATTCTGTCTTATTTTGATTATACTGATTTTTAGTATATCACTTGTATAATTCTCTTAGTGGTTGCTCTAGGTGCTACAATATACATATATAACTTCTTAAAGCCTACTAGTATCAGTGTTTGATTGCTTTTAGTGAAAAATTGAAGTCTTCTATCTATGTCCCTTTACCATCCTCACTTGGAAAATATAATTGTTTCATGTATTTTCTCTACATTCATTAAACATCACAACAGATGTTGTTATATTTTTTGCTTCAACCATCAAATATAATTAAAGACTCTCATGAGAAGAATTTAATTATTTTTTAACCTCATTTTTACCCATTTTATTATTTTTCTTTCTGAAGTTTTAATTCTTCTTTTATAATTCTATTTCCATTCAGAAAGCTACTTTTATCCATTCTTTAAGGGTATGTTTGCTAGCAATACATTCTCTTAGTTTTCCTTTGTCTAAGAATGTCATTTTTTTTTTTTCATTCCTAATAGATAGTTTCGACAGATATAGAATTCATGGTTGGCAGGTGTTTGTTTGTTTGTTTCTCCCTTTGGCACTTGAAAAATGTTGTTCCACTTCCTTTTGGCCTCCATGTTTTTTTTTTTGTTTGTTTGTTTTTAAATTATACTTTAACTTCTGGAGTACATGTGCAGAACATGCAGGTTTGCTACATAGGTATACATGTGCCATGGTGGTTTGCTGCATCCATCACCCTGTCATCTACATAGGTATTTCTCCTATTGCTGTCCGTTCCCTATCCCTCACTCCCTGCTATCCCTCCCCTAGTGTCCCCTGACAGGTCCCAGTGTGTGATGTTCCCCTGCCTGTGTTCATGTGTTCTTGTTGTTCAACACCCACTTATGAGTGAGAACATGCAGTGTTTGCTTTTCTGTTCTTGTGTCAGTTTGTTGAGAATGATTGTTTCCAGCTTTATCTATGTCCCTCTAAAGGACATGAACTCATTCTTTTTTATGGCTGCATAGTACTCCATGGTGTATATGTGCCACACTTTCTTTTGCACATGTATGTTTATTGCGGCATTGTTCACAATAGCAAAGACATGGGTTTTTTTTTATGAGAAATTTGTTGCCATTTGAATTCCTGTTTCCTCTAGGCAATGCATTGTTTCTTCTGGTTGCTTTTAAGATTCTTTTTCTTTGTCTTTAGCTTTCAGATCTTTATTATTATTTGTCTTGGTATGAATTTCTTTGGATTTATTTATCTGGGTTTTATTCAGCTTCTCAAATCTATATGCTTAGATCTTATGCCAAATTTGATAATTTTTCAGCAATTATTTCTTCAAACACCTTTTCAGTCCCACGTTCTTTGTTTTTCTCCTTCTGGGATTCTGATGACATAAAATTTAGATTTGTTTTTTGGTGTTCTAAAGATCCCTGAGACTCTTTTCTTTTTTTTCATCTATTTCTTCTTTGTTGCTCAGATTGAGTAAATTTTCTTGCTCATTCATCATGTTCACTGACTCTTCCTTTTGTCATCTCTGCTATGAGCCCATCTAACGAGTTTTTTTTTATTTTGGTTATTGTATTTTTAAGCTCTATAATTTCCATTTGGTATCTTTGAAATAACTTTTATTTCTTTGCTATGTTTTTAAATTTTTTAATTTGTTTAAAATAATTATAATTATTTGTTCCAATAATTTTATGTAGATACTGAAAAATCTTTGTCAGATATTTAGAAATCTAATTCATCTTGTTATTGGTATCGGTTGATTACCTTTCTGGTTCAAATTGTGATATTCCTGGTTCTTATTATGCTGAGTAATTTTTTTATTGTATCTTGGATATTTTGGTTCTTATTTAGGAGACTATTTAAATCTTCTGTTATAGCAGGCATTTGCACTGTTTAAGCTTAGCTTATGGGTTCTCTCCTTCTTTTGTGACCTGTAGTTTCAATGATAATTTAGTTTTCTGAAATTTTGTGATAATATTCTGGTCTACTTTTATTCATCTAATTCTACTTGAGCTTCCATTAGACACCTGCTGGTGCCACTTGCAGAAGTGTAGGGTGCTTCTCTGGGTCTCTTAGCATTGTTATATGGGGAGCAGGGTATTCCAAACCTACAAGTAGGAGAGCATTTTCCCTAGCCTGTTCACTGGTCACTTGGCACCATTTGGCTTCCTACTCTTATTTATTCAGGTGTCTTTGAAGGAGTAAAGAGCCTTCTGCCACTGAGTAAAGGATCAGTAACCACAGAGTCTGGACAGCTCTCTGCCATTAAGTGGAGGGTTAGGAGACACTCACCTTGGGTCATTTTCTGGTACCAAATCAATGGCTGAAAACCATGGAACCTGCTAGCCTCACTGATGGTATTGCTGGCTGGTGTAGGGGGTGGGTGAGCTCAGGAATCACTATTGTTCCTGCTATGAATACATTGGGCTCACTGCTATTGTTGGGTGTGGGGTAGGAGATGGGTTGAACTCTAACGCTACAACCATTGTGAGTAGGTTGGCCTGCCACTGTCACTGGGTATGGGTCTCTGTGCTAAGTCATTGCTGGATTTCTCTCTTCCTTGTAAAAGGAAAGAGAAAAAGAAAACCCAGGGGAACTCACTGCAGTGTTGTTCTTCAAGTCCTCAGGTCCCTAGTCAGTCCATTTTCTTCTATCCAGCATTCAGAATGAATCCTTCTTATCATTTTCTGTTAATCTATTTCTAGGATATTTCATTATATTTAGAGGGTAAGAGCAGGAAAATTTGAGTCTCTATCATCTTGTCCCAGAGCTGGAAGCCTGGAACTAGCCTTTTTTTAAAGTCAAAATTATTGCTCAGAATAGTAGTCTTTCCTGGGTGATGGATATACAAATGTTCATACTACATTATTTTTATACGTTCCTGTGGGTTTGAAATAGCAAAAAATGGCTGAATGTAAGGTTATGCCAGATTTAAGATAATCTCCTATTGCCATTACACTGTCTTTCCTATTTTGGTTTACTTTATCTATTTTGATTAACAAAAAAATACTTGTCAAGACACAGTAGCCAGAAATTATTTCAATTAATACTAGTTTTGGAGGATCATCTTACAGAATAGATTTAAAATGAATCAAATAAATTTAATGCATATTTATCATTATATGCAGGGGCATGACCTCCAGTTGTAAGAGTTAGATGTTGATGTAAGCAAGTCATTTATGGATTGCTTTAAAAGGTAATGCAGTAAGTGCATACCTTTGGGAGTAGTAAATATAAATCCAAAGGACAAATTTATTTTAAAATTTTCCTAATATGAGGATAAGAACTTGAAGCTTCAGATATTTCCAGTGACAACATCATACACAGAATAAAGAGTACTGTATCTCACCTTTGAGGAAAATGAAGACAATATGAACAGGAGAACTGTGTCAGATGGCTCACACATACACCTATAGTTACTAAGAAAGTTACTGATGTCAAAGATGCATGATTAGTTTATATACAATTGTTTAATAAGGAAAAAGGATAATATTTCCAAATTAATAGTTTGTTTTATATAAAATATGGTTTTAAATATGTATATATAACTTTATTAGAAAATTTAATATTCTAAGTAGATCTTTCACTATTCTATTTCTTTAGAAGTTTATGTATTCAAAATAACCAAAAACTGTTCTTAAAGATTTTTTTTTCATTTGGATAATTGGAGGTTGTATTATAGTTTCTATGGACTTATGTATAGTTGTTTTGGTACTTCAGATGCCCAGAAAGTGAGAGTTGTGAACCCATCACCCAGATTTATAAAATATTAGGCTCTATCACATTTACCATATATTTCTTAAAAGAAATAAAGTGTACAGTGGAAGTCCTTTGTGTACCTCACTTCCATCCCATTCCCTCCTTCCTTCCCCTAGATATGGGTTATGTATCATTTTCATGCATGTCTAATGAGATTACCACATAGATATATATCTGAAAAGAATACACAAAATTAATTGCTATGTGAGTTTTTAAACATTGCATAGCTGGTACTATGCTACACATATCATTTTGCATTACTGATATATTTGGACTAATTTTTATCATCTTATTTCATGTTTTCTGCTTTTGTTATCCTTCCAACCTTCTGATGGATTGGAAAAAAATTCCCTTTTGTTCCTTCCCACTGCTAGTTTAGAAGATACATGTTGCAATTTTATCTCATTTTACTAATTATCCTTACATTTCAACATAAAAATTTAATTATAAATGTTTTATCAAAGTCTAAAACTATTTAATATCTTTATTCTTCTTCCCTAAAACTTTAGCTAACACCTTATAACCTTCCCATGTTACTTGTTATTTTGTCTAGAACTTTAATTCCATCTTTTTTTAACCACACAATTTATAGCTCTTACTTTTTAAATGGTTATTAGTTAATTAATTTTATCAACCTCTATTATTATTATGTATCTCTTTGCTCATCATGATTTCTGGTAGCCCATTCCTTCTCTCCAAATTCACTTTTTTACTTATTGAAACATGTATTTTAATTGTTCATTTAGTGCATATCAATGGGTTTTTTATATTTGAAAATACCTTTATTTGTCTTCATCTGTAAATGATATTTTAGCTGAAAATGAAGATTTAGGTTGACAACGATTTTACTTTAGCAGTTTGAAGAATTCATTGTCTCTGGCATCTATTGCAGGTGAGAAATCTGCTTTAAGTTTAATACTGTTCTTTTGAATGATTTATCTTTTTCATTCTAGTAGGTTTTAAAATTTTCTCTTTATCCTTAATGTTCTAAAATTTCAATATAATTTGTCTAAAGTTTGGATTTATTTTTATTCATGCCATTTAGAGTTGGTGTGTCTTTTAATCTGAGTACTTGCTATCTTTATATAATTGCCATAATCCTGGAAAATTCTGTTCCTTTGTTTTAAACTCCAATTAGATGTATGTTGAAGCCTTCTCTCAGTCTTGATCTTAACTGGTCTTTCATTGTATAACTAGGAATACAATGTACTCTTTGTATTATTTTACAATTCCATGAGACTGTCTTCCAATTCATTAATTTTCTCTTTTGATTAAGTTGAATATAGAACTGATGTATTTATTGATTTGTTTATTGCTTTACTTTCATAATTATATTTTTATTTCCAAGATTACTAAATGGTTCTTCTTCATTTCCACTTATTCCAGTTTCATTTTAGCCACTTTGCCTACTTACATTTCATAATTAACTATTTTTCCCTCTCTGTGTCATAGTCTTTTTTAAAAATCTTTTTGAGGATCCTAGATATACACATACTAAAGTTATTTTCATATTATTATGTTAATTTCCTTTATCCAAAGAAAATCTATTTCCTAATTGTTGATTTTGTCAACTGTCTTTCTTAATGTTCATTTCTTCATGTGTTTGGAATTTTGGTTTTCAGACTTATCTTGAGTGGGAGTTTGATGTCAGTATTTTTCTTTCTTTATGTGATCACTTCTTTCTGTCTAGCAGTTTTGGAATTGCTTCCACATGATCCACTGGGACCCCAGGTTTTATGTTGCTTGCTTAAAGCTCCCATTTCACGATGATATTGGTATGTCACCAATCCAGTCACAGAGCCATGAGTAGCTTCAACCAGGTCCTAGTTATAGGATACTCTTACTTCCAGTTTAACTTGTAATTACTGAACACCACTTCCTTCCATTGATTTAAACCCGATTCTCAATTCTGATTTATTGCCAAAGAGGCCCTTAGCTTTGTTCAATTGCTGCTTTGAGTTTCTGCTTCATTTCTGTTTCCCAGAAATTATTTTATGATTTTTTCACCTTGGCTAGGTTTTTAAAATTTTATGTTAAAATATTTGATTTTTCATCCCTCTTGATCTATTGGGAAAAAAACAGAATCTTAATCTTTTTATTTTATTTTCTTGCCTTTATTTTCCCTTGGCCTATTTTCTACATCTATTTAGATAAATTATTTTATCAAATGAGTTTATTCAAACTACCTCCACTCTTCCCTGATTTGATAAGGAATACCAACAAATAAATATAGAAAGACAAATAAATAATGTATGATAGTCCACCTGCAGATTGTTGTGGTTGGTAAGGTATCAAATCTTCCTCACTTGAGCCCTGTATTTTTGTTTATCAGAACCAGATCTTCAGATAACCTTTCAAAAGTGATTCTGATTACCCTACCTCCTAGGTCCAGTCCTGCAGTTTGTTGTTGGCTGCAGAGCCCCTATCATTTCATTCCCATGATACAAATATAACCACTATAGCTTTTGATCTTACTATTTTGACTGTATAAAAGGAAAAAAATGATCATTCTTTCAACAGACATTTGTAGGGTGACATTTGTTGTGTCAGGCATTATGGTAGGCACTGTACTTATACAAATGAATGAGATAGATTTCTACTTTTGATAAAACACATGTCTAGTTAGAGAAAAATGCAAACTAGCAACCAATTCTACATGGTATCATAAGTATTATGACAAAATCATGGTGTTCTCTAAGTATTGAGGGGTGGCTACTTAGAAATTAAAAAAAAAAAAAAGCAACGTTAAGTAAAACCTACCAAACAAAACCTTGCAAGCCAGGTAATATTATGTCCAGGTGAATAAAGAAGTGAAAGTACCTGCCTGGTAAAGAGAACAACTGTACAAGGTAGAGTAAGAACTACTGTGTCTGTTAGAAGCTGAAGAGGAGGCATAAGGAGACCTAAGGAGAGGGTGAGAGATTAAATGAGAGAGGTGGGGAAGAAATTAGATCCTGAAGGGTCTTGTGGATCTCTCTTCTTGAGTGTGATTTTTTTCCTGAAAGTATTATAGTAGGCAGTCATTTAGCAATTGTAAGCAGAGAAATGACATCCTTAGGCTTGGATTTTAGAAATATCATTAGGTTTGGGTCTTAGAAATATCACTCCAGATGGCAGGAACTTGTAGCTAGATACAGTAAATGATGAACATATGGGTTCTGGCAATGAGTAGAGGGGTTGGAGAAGGTGGGGTGAATGCAAGAGATGCTCAGAAGGTAGATGTGACTGAGCTTGGTGGCAGAGAGGCTGAGGGGTCTGAGAAAGAGCAGAAGTCAAGGATGCCTCACAAGTCTGTGGATTATAATTGGGTAGACACAATGTTCTCACTATAAATAATAAGAAATATATTTGTGGGGAGGATATGGGAGTGATAAAGAATCAGCTTTGAGACATGTTAAATTTGGGGGAGCTTTTGGGTCTTTCAGATGAAAATGTGTGATAATAGGTAGTCATGAAGATCTGGAACTCACAAGAAAGCTGTTAGAGTCATAGAACTGAAAGTAATCGTTAACATCAGTGGCCAAAGTCATAAATGTGGATGAGCCTCCCAGGGAGAGAATAAATAAAGACAGGAGGAGAAAGTTTTTGATGCTACATCCCCCCTGTCACCTACATTAGGTATTTCTCCTAATGTTATCCCTCCCCAATCCCTCCACCCCCTGCTATCCCTCCCCCTAGCCCCCAACCTGCCAACAGACCCCAGTGTGTGATGCTCCTCTCCCTGTGTCCATGTGTTCTCATTGTTCAACACTCACTTATGAGTGAGAACATGTGGTGTTTGATTTTCTGTTCTTGTGTCAGTTTGCTGAGAATTATGGTTTCCAGGTTCATCCATGTCCCTGCAAAGGACATGAACTCATCCTTTTTTATGGCTGCATAGTATTCCATGGTGTATATGTGCCATATTTTCTTATCCAGTCTATCCTTGATGGGCATTTGTGTTGGTTCCAAGTCTTTGCTGTTGTAAACAGTGATGCAATGAACATAGGTGTGCATGTGTCTTTATAATAGAACGATTTGTAATCCTTTGAGTATATACCCAGTAATGGAATTGCTGGGTCAAATGGTATTTCTATTTCTAGATCTTTGAGGAATCGCCACACTGTCTTCCACAGTGGTTGAACTAATTTACACTCTCACGAACAGTGTAGAAACGTTCCCTGTTTCTCCACATCCTCTCCAGCATCTGTTGTCTCCAGATTTTTTAATGTTCACCATTCTAACTGGCATGAGATGGTATCTCAATGTAGTTTTGATTTGCATTTCTCTGATGACCAGTGAATGATGATGAACATTTGTTCATATGTTTTTGGCCGCATAAATGTCTTCTTTTCAAAAGTACCTGTTCATATCCTTCGCCAAGAGTGCTCTACTATTGTCTCCAGGATTTTTTCCCAAGATGCTCAACAGCGATTTGACAAATTTTGATTTTGGTGCTTTACCATTTGACCAAATTAATAACATTATTTTTTCCTTAGTTGAAACAAATATTGCTAGAAGTTGAGCAGTTTATGATAAACAGATGTTCACTGTCTTAACAATGGTCCTGCTTGACACATGAATTGGTCACATTAGCCTCTCATGGCTTTGAAATTTCCTTAGTCCGTGCTGAAGGATTTGGCAGTTTTTCTGCTTTCAATGGCATTGTTCAACATGAGATAAGGCGATACTTTTGCTCATATCAGAAGCAAAATGTGACACAACTTCATCTACTTATAGGTGTCTTCCTTTCCTAGGTCCTATAAAGTGCTTGGTTGTTGCTTTACAAGAAAATATGAAATTGCTGCCATTTCTCCAATGATGAATATTTGCTTTGCCAATATCAAATTTATGCCCCATTGCTCAGTTTACATGTCTTTGTGTGTACATGATACCTTTTCATTTGAATGCTAAATCATAGTATAATCTTTCTGAAGACATTTTAAACAACAATTCAATTTAGCACGTGTAGCACCAGCAATGCACAAGTCTCAATAGAAGTGATGACAACGTGAATAGCTATGATCAACTTTGTATATACAAGGGCAGTGACAACCCTTTCATGACTGCCATCCAGCCTACAGCAATGGTAAGATGCCGTTAATTGGGGAGCAGAAGTCAGTGCCAGGGCAAATCACAGCCAAAGCCAAGGCAGTTACGGGTGAGCTAAGAGGATTCTGGACTGTCGGAAGAAGAAAAACCCACATATAGGCAGAAAGACACAAAAGTGAAAGCCCATAATACCTAGAGTAGGAGGAAGCAGGGAGGAAAGGGAAGAGGGAGAAAGGGAAGGACATTTGTTTTCTGAAGACTTCTCAGCTGTAGACTAGCTTTATATATACATATGTATAAACACATATGCACATACATATACATACCTACATGTTTGTATGTTTTAATAAACCAATTCTTAATTGAACTAGCTCATTGGGGTTTCTGTGCTTGCAAACAAAGACTCAAACACTGCCCTTTTAAGATGTGTTTCAGTTCAAGGTCTGACCTTCAGAAAAAGTCTAAAGAAGCTCATCTGAACCACCACAAAGCAACTGCATCAGTTGGTCAGTTTGAAGGATTCTAACTAAAGAAGAAACATGAATTTCATGCGGCTTAATATGAACTGACACTCAAGCACATACCCTCTATAGGATTTCACCCATGACTAACAAGCCTTTTAATCATGGCAAGAAGACACGGAGATTTTGCAAACATGCTTTTACAGTATCCACATTTGGTGTTCCTGACCCTGTTTTCTTGCCAGATTGTGAGAAGCACCTGCTCCTTTACAAGCAGTTGTCAGATCAATATTTAATCAATTGCCTTTTGATATTTGGTAGTGCTGAATAAATGGGATGCCAATATTTCTGCTCAGAGCTGTTCCTCTGGTGTACCTCATTCCTTTTCTGTGAAAGCCTTCAGGAATCTGTGAACACTAAGCGGCATGTCCTCCGAGTTCTGGGCATTCCTCCCTCTACTGCAGAAGGGCTCTGTGGTTCGAGGAGATGTGAGATGCTGGTGCCTGTGCTACTCTTATTAAAGTGACATCCAAACCGAGTCATGAAAGCGGGAGAGCAGAGCCGTATTTGGGACACTGGGGGGCTTTGCCAGGTGAGGGCTATTTAATAGACCAGCCACATTAAAGAAAGGCAATGATGTAGTGAAAGGAGCCTAATGAGCAGAAGTGAGGCTACCGTATCTAAAGAGAAAAAATAATGAGCTGGGAAATATCCCCCAAGGCGAGATTGCCAGCCTTCTGCAAGGAGGTCTCAGCCTATAGGTAAAAAAGGCTCATGTGGTCCCTTATCCTTGCATGGTAAACAGAAGTTTTGTGGGCAATTAGGGACTGAGCTGAATGTGAGATTTGAAAACCAAGAATTATGTCTCCAACTCTTTGGAGATTTCCACACTCAAGACTCTGGCTTTAATTCCCAAAGGAAAAGGGAACATACTCAACCTGTGAATAGAAATTAGAAACATCGTATCATCAAAAACAACATTCCTGGAGTCTGTGCAGCAGATGGACATCTGGAAATGTCAGTTCTAGCAAGCTCAGGGACTAGCACTACAGAATCTTTATGAAGCTGTCCTTAGGGGCCATGCCATGGGGCTGCCTTGAGGGCAAAACCACTTTTTAATGAGGCTCTCTTGGTCTTTCAGTAATGACCCCTCCTAGAATAGGATCCATGATCTTACATAAGATCATGGATAGGGCATGCTCAGCTTGAATCTTATTCTAGGAGGGGTCATTACTGAAATTCTAGGGCAGATTTTGGTACATATAGGTAGGAAAAAGTTATTAAACTTTTTAATAGTAAAGTATTTACTACATTACTAAGGTGAAGAAAATAAAAAAAAAAAAGATTTGGTTCCCACCTTCAAGAAATGTACAAACCTATGCCACATAGACAATAAATTATTAACAGAGCACCTTTTCAAGTTCGCATAGTAGAAAGAGGATGGTGCCTGTGCTTCCCAGATGAGGAAGGAGACACGACAAAAAAATAAATACACATAAGAAAACTGTGAAAATAATACAGCTTTATGATATAAGTCCTTATCACTTATAAGTGCCTTCTTTAGCATTTTCTAAATAGGTGCTTATAGCAACTTTAAGACACAGACAGATTTGGTATTAGTCCCCATCTTACATGCAGAAAACTGACGCTCAGAAGGGTAGAGTCAGAAGTTCCTAATTTTGTAGCCACCGGGAAAGCACAAGGATGAGTAGAGTTCACATGTGTGGTACACTCCCATGCCATATCCAAGTTTAGAAGAAATTCGAGTTTTTAGGGTAAACAAATAGTACTATATACTGCTTTTTGAGAGATGAGGCAGGGATAGGCATTGTATTCATAAAAACTTTACAAATACATGAATAATAAAAACAATCATTAAAAATACCAAAATATTATCAGGAAAAAATCCAGAAAGATGTGCAATCAGTACTTACAAAATCACTATATTAGTTTGAATTGCTCAAGCAATCCGTAGAGCCATTCATAGATCAATAATGATAACATATGTCCCATTAAGATTACTATGCAACAAATTACACCAAAACTTAGTAGCCTGATACAATGTTAGTTTATTATCTTTCACTGTGGCTAGGGATGATTCTGGCTTGGGACCTTTCATGGGGTTGCAATCAGATAGTGGTTGGGGGTGAAATAGCTAGGCTCTCTCTCATTACGTAATTTCAGGGCTTCTCCAAGTGGTCTTGTCATGTGCACTAGGTTGGACTTCCTTACAGCATGGCACCTTGGGGCTCCAGCCTGAGTATTACAGCAAGCGAAGCAGAAGTTAAATCACCTTTACTGACTTCGCCATATTGGTTACAAGTGAGTCACTCACCCAGTTTCAAGGAGAGGGGGACACAGATCTCACCTCTCTATAGGAGGAGTGTTCAGGCCATATTATTGATAAGCATGTGAGAGGAAGATATTGTTGTAGCCGCCTTTGGAAAGTAAAATCTGTGGAGCTTGTCTTGAACTAAGGGTTATGCTTAATCTAATTTTGTGCCTCTGAGGTCCAATAAGAGGAAAAAAATGTGGTCACTCTGAATTTGCTTAAATGGAACTTATTTTTTGAAAAATGAGTCTTGCATTTTTTTCAAACTTTCATTCCGTAGGTAAATTTAATAAGACAGTAAGCATGCAATTGAAGAAAAAATATAAATAAATTTTATTTTATAGTTTAATATCACAAAAGATATGGTTTACAGAGTATTAGCGTCCTGTAAATGTGAAGACTATTTTACAATTTCATTTTATCATTTTCTGTCTTTATTAGGAAGCTAACTTTTGTGTCATAGATAGAAATGTATCTAAGACTATTTTCATTCATGTGCATGAGTTTTTCTTCCCTTGTCTTTCCTTGCAGTTTTGTCATTAAAAATTTATTATTGTGTGAAATTTAAAAGAAAATGGAAGCAATTGTAGAATCACAACTCATAGGGACTGTATAAATCTATAATCATTATAACTAATACTGATGGAGCATTTACTGTCTGGTTTGGCTGAGCATGGTTAAAGAGTATTACAAACTTTTCAACTTCAGGACCCCTATCAGCCAAGGAGAAAGAATACATAACCCTGAATCCTTGGAGACGTAGCCCTAATCAGCCTCAAGTCTATGGGTGATCTTGAAAATTCATGCACAATGTTACAGATGAGGAAACCAATGCTCAGTGAAATTAAATAACTTCCCTGAGCTTTCACAACTAGAAAGCAGCAGAAACAGGATTTGAACCAAGTGGTCAGACTTCGCAACCCAAACTATTGATGATTGAGCTCTAATCACATACATATGTCACCATAATGCCTATACTTATTTTGGGCTTAGAGTTAAATAGAAGAGCAGCAAAGAATGTTTGGAATCAGGTTCAGGTCCCCAGTCTATCATTTTCTAGATGTCTGACTCTCCATGCTCTTCCTTATACATTAGTGATAATAAGAGTAGCTACCTTCCAGGATTATAGGGGAAGTTAAATAACATGGCACATTCACAGTGCTTCATACCTTGCCAGGCATGTGGGACATTCCTTGTACACGTTAGTTGGCTTCCTGCCTCCCCCACTCCTCCTCATCAGCCCTCTTCCCTGGTTTGACAGGAGGACAGGTAATGGCAGAAGAGAATGCATCCTCAAAAGCCTGTTGTTTCCGGAAAGTATCTGACTAATTCATTTCAAAAGGTTTTGCTTCTATGAAGTTTAATAGAGTTGATGAGTATTATAGGAATCATTTAATCTTCATTTGAATGTGAGCAGTAAATGTGTTTTGGAGATCATATTCATTCCCCAGTGACTCCAAGTACTTTCCTATTCCAAAGCTGATTTTCATACATCAGAGCAAAGGGTTTTTAGCTCTGTGTAGCTGCCTGAATGAAATGCAGCCTCTCAAGCAAGGTGGCAGAGTCTCCTACTGGCCACACCCACTGAGGGAGGGCCACAGTGCAGACATTTGGCTCTTTCCTCACCCATACGTTTCTGTCCCAATCTGTTCCCGAACATGTGCAAGGCTTCCTGTCTCTGTAAAACAGGCTTTGCAAACACAGGACTTAGCCACAGAGTCTGCCTCCCTCTTGGAACCCACTGGTTCTTCCACTGTGCTGCACCTCATGGAAGGTCTGCCCATCCACCAAAGGTGAAGCTGCTAAGATCTGTCAGGGGAAGCATTTTGCCAAATTGATTTTAATAGCTTGGAATCAGGTTAAACTTGTGAAGAAGGAAAGAAAAGAAGCCTTGCTTGATATCCAGTGCATGATACTAAATTTTACATCCTGTAAGCACTTGGGATGTGCATGTTGCTTTGAGGGTATGAAGAATTTTCGCTTCCCTGCTAGGAGCAATTCAGTCTTTTGCTAAGCCCAGCATTATCTGAGGAAAGGCTTGAAGTTTAGGGTTTCTTTTCTGCATTAGTAAAACATTCCTAAATTAGGAGAGAACACTGATGAGCTAGTTATACAATAAGTGTGCATTGAGTCCAGTTGTGGAGTGTGAAGGGCAATAATCAAGGAGAAAGCAGCCAAGGGTTTCCCAGGGTATTTAGTGGGCCCCATGCCTTCTCATTTGGATCTCTCATCCTCTCAGGCATCTTCTGAAGTGTGCCTCGGGTCACACACCTAGGCTTGTTTTGACAAATGGGAAGATAGAGTCAGAGAGGTTAAAAAAACTGGTCAAGTTCCAATCCCAGTGGGGATTGGAACCCAAATCTTTCTGAGGCCAAAGCTTTTTTGTTTTTGGCATTGGGACTAAGAAGACCTGAATTTTGGGCTCAGTTCCAGCACTCATGTGGTCTTCACTGAGTCACTTATTCTGTAGGACACATAGTGCCATCTGCAAAATGGAAATAATTCTGATTTTCATGTATTGTAAGATTGTCATGGGGAGTAAACGGGATAATACACATGCAAGTGTTTTAAAGGCAGTTAAGTGCTAGTCCAATATAATGCATTGTAATTTATTGATGATTGTCATGATGACAATGGTGGTCATCACTGTGTCACCAGAGACATCCAATAGAAGAACCTTTCAAGTAGGGATGCTCAGTAGCATGAGTCTCTTCATGAAGAAATCCATGGGATTTAGTATTTGTGAGGCTGCCTTTGACAAGCAGAAAGATGAAGCCAGATACCAAGGAATCAGAGGCAGTGTAGTTTGGGGAGGAAATGCAGGCATGTTTGAGTACTCCAGCGGTGAACTCAGTCCAAGGAGCAAGAAATAGGGCAGTAGCTGAGGGGTCAGCAGGGTCAAGGCCAGCAAGGCAGCAAAGGATGGGGCAGGGGAGAAGCCAGATGAGACAGCCCTGAGCAGCAGTGAGATCTGAGTGTCTTTGTTGGCTGTCAGTTTTAGGTCATATTTTTGAACAGTGAGCAAGCAGCCTTATGCCAAAACCATCTGGGCCAGCTCTGGGACAAGCCTCCAGCTGCAAGAGTACGTGGAGGTGGAATCTTACAGTATTTATGGACTTCAGATGCATGGCCTCTGGAGCTCCAGGAGGCGAAAGCACATTCCACATGCATAAAAGCTGAGTTTCAGTGTGGGAGATACCACAGGAGGCTCTAGTTATGAAGGTCCCACCTGAGGCTGGGTTGCTGCACATAGAGGCAAGGAGTCTGGGAGCATCAGGGCAAGCAGGTTTCAGGGTGAGCAGACTCTGAACTCCTCATGTTGCTTTTTGGAGAAATACCACAGAAAAACCCTTACCCTAGGGATTTATTTAAGGCGGCCATGTTAGTGTTCTCTTGTGAGAGTGAGTGTAGTAAGTGTAGCTAGCAATTCTTCCTCCCCTGTTAAAAGTTGCACTCCTCTGGGTGAGAAAAAATAGGTTACCCTTGTTTCCAATGGAACTAGAACTAATTCCAGCACTTCATGGATGTTTGTTATAAAGAGGCAGCTTGTTCCCAGAGGCTGGGGTGACTCCAGTGCCTTTGGTCCCAGAGCTTGGTCTCAAGCCTTTTGGCAGAGAAAGTTCACAAAGAAGTGACTGTAAGAAAGTATAAAAGGCAACAGTCTGCTGAAGGTCAAGGGGTAAAGAAGGGGAACGTTTGTCTTTTCTGAACCACCTGAGGCTTTTCAGATGTGACTTTGATCTGCCCATGACTCTGATAAGGTGTCCCTTCTCCAGATATATTATCTATGTCACTTTTCCTCACCAACCCTTCAGCAGCTAGAAGATGGCAGGCGCCCTGTGGAGGCTGTGAAGGGAATGCCAGGGGAAGAGAAATTAGGCATTTTATGATTTAAGCCAACCTCAGTTTCTGCTGGGTAAAATGGAGATGAAAGTAGGCCATTGGGGTGGCTAGTTCACCACAACTGAGGTTCCTCCTCACCTCAGAAAGAAGGAAACTCCCCAGGCAGCCCTTCCCAGTGAGAAGGGAGGATGGGATGGATCTCTAGAAATGTGAGGACAGCCTTTGCCCATAAACTTGAGATATTTGGAGCTCTCCATGGAAGGCCTCCTATGCCAGGAAAGAGGAAGCCCCAGAGAAACAAATGATGCTTTGAAACCTCAACACTAAAAATATTTTCCTGCAACCACAAAAGGTCTCACCAATGGTGATCTCAGTGGGCTCCTGAGAGTCATTGAGCTCAACATTTGTGTTTGACCAACATTGAGAATGGGTAGCACAGACCCCAGTTCCAGCTTCTGGCACCCCAGCCATCTTTCCACTGCTCTCATGCATGTGCTCTACTTTTCAAGGTGTTTTTGAGGAAAACTGTAAAGCAGCCATGATTCCAATGTGTAACAACCTTTTTAGTTGAATTCATCCAATGGCAGTGACTTCATCACTTGTTGTCAGCAGAATTCTTGATGATGTTCTGCTGCTCAAGTCCAGTCCATGCATATTTCTCCCTCTCAGGGTCTGTTGCTCAGCTCCTCCAGTGTGCAATATGGAGCACCCTTCTAGTAAATTCCTCTTCATACCAGAGTTGATTTTCGGTGCTTCTAATTGAAGAACCCTAACTGATATTCCTATTCATGTTGCATTCATTCAATCATCATTTATTCAGCACCACCATCTGTCAGGCACAGATATTATTACAGAAAAAGCATAACCTCTGCCTTCAAAGGCCTCAGAGTCTAATGGGAAAAGGTACAAGTATGAAGGGCCACAATAGGGTTATTAGGTAGGTGCAAGAGAAGCAGAGGAGGTACAAGCAACTTAGGCTTGGTGGAGTCAGGGAAGGCTTCCAGAGGACAGGACTCTTAAATTTTGATGAATGGAGAGAGGTGGTTCAAACAGAGGAAGGAGAAAAGATGCATTCTCTTTAGGCAGAAAGCCATTGTGTGAAGGCCCGAAGGTATGCAGAAGCTGGACAAATCTGAAGCACTGCTAACAGATTAGCTGGAATATAGGGCAGGCATGAAAATGCAGGGGGAGGGGAAGCTTTAAAGAGGTTGGCAGACAGGTGCCAGACCAAGATATATACTGGCGATTAGCCAAGGAGGCTGAATATTCTCCCAGAGGAGTCACTGAAAAGTTTTAAACAGGGAATGCTTTGGTCATGCTTATATCTTAGAAAAGTCATTGTATCCCCAATTACAGAGTGATTTGGGAGAACCCTGTTCAAGGAAGGGAGACTAGTCATCCAGAGAGCAAGGATGGAGGGGCCTGAACCAAGTCACTTTGGCATAGGAATCAGAATGCTAAGATTAAGACCAAGGAGAGGGGAATTTAGAAGGTAGACTGGAATACACCCATCTAGATAGGGGATGAGAACAAAGAAAAAGCCAGAAGCTGAAGTCACACTGTTCTCTTTCTTTGTTCCCACCTCCTACATCTAATTAGGTCATGTCATTTTTCTGGTTAAAATATTTCTGGTTTCCCTTAGCTTTCAGGGAAAAGTTCAAACTCACAGGATAATCAAACAAAGCCTTTTCTAATATGGTCCTTGATGATGTTTGTGTTGGCAGGAGCAGGAGCAAGGTCTGTTTGCCTGTTTTCCCATATTTCACTATGAAAAAATTTAAACCTTAAGAAAAGTTGGAAAATATCACAATGAATAATTCTGCATGCTTTACCTAGATTCATCAATTGTTACACTTTTGCTGCATCTGCTTTATTTCTCTCTTTCTCTCAATTTCTCCCTCTCTCTCTCTTTTCAATGTAGGCTAATTTACACACATTTATATTTTTTAACTGAGCCATTTTTTACCATTTGTAAGTTGCCGACATCATGACACCTCAATCTCTAGATACATCAGTGTGTATCTCCTAAGAGCAAGGACACTGTCCTACAAAACACCAATATCCAAGACATTTAAAATTGATTAAATAATATCATTCAATACACAGTCCACATATAAATATCCCAGCTATCCCCAAATGTATGCTTAATGGCTTTTTAAAAAGTCTAAAATCCAAGAATCGTGAATTGCATGACTCTGTTCTGTCTTTAGCATACCCTATCTTTCATTTGAGGCCCTTTTCTGTCCTACTGAAATGTCACCCTATTCTGGGGCATACAGTGATGTCTCTTTAGTCTTCTTTAATTTACAAAAGTCCCCTCTGACTTTCTCTCTTTGATGATGTGATCTTTCCTAAGAGTCCAGGCCAGTTGCCTTGCAGCATGAACCACAATCTGAGTGTGGAGGATTGTTTCTTCATGGTTAGATTCAGGTTGCACATTTTGGGTGGGAATTCTGCATAACTGATGTTATATCTTCCCTGTTGTGTCACATCAGGAGACACATAATAGCCGTTTATCCCATTATTAATGATGCCAAGTTTGATCTCTCCACAACAAAGGCACCTTTCCCCCTTTGTAATTAATCAGTAATTTGGGAGGTGATACTATGTGACTGTGTAAATATCTTGTTCTGAACGATGTTTCACCCATTATCATCCATTAATGATCCTTGCCCAAATCAATTATCCTATAGTTGGTTGTAAAATATTGATTTCCTAAAATCTCTCATTTCTTATACATTTATTAGCCAGCATTCATTTGTAAAGAAGAGCTTTCCCTCCCTACTTCTGCACTCCCTTCACGCTTTTTAAAAAAGTATTACTATGGACTCCTGGATTCTGTTTTTTATATATTCAATGTTATAATTTATTATGGCCATCATTCTTTTCAATGTTGTGATTGTCCCAAAATTGGCCATTAAGATTCCCTTTGAGCAAATTTTTGTGTCCTGGCATATCCACCATTACCTTTGAGCACTTCCTTGCTTTCTGACATGATATTATTTTCCATCATCATCTGTTACTTTCCTGAAAGGCAGAGTTTGGGGGCAGAAATGATGTTTAGTTTTGGACATGCTGCATTTGAATTTGATATACCTTTATGATATCTAGTGTTTAGTAGACAGTTGCACATTCACATACACACAGACAGAGAGACACTTATATACATCTCCAGCTTTGTTTCCAATGTGTTTAAGTGGTAGTCTTTCCTCTTGATAGGGTAGGCAGCCCCCTTCCAGCTATGCTGCAACTATGGAAGGGAAAACATGGACTTCTGGCTGTGTCTGCCATAGGGAGTCTTCGGTTTGTCAATCAGTAGTCTCCAAGAAGAATGTGAGCAAGATGATCCATTAAGAGGGAAAAGAAAAGATTGGAGCTTCTATCTAGATTTATTTTTATCTAATTTTTTGCATTTCCATAATATACAGGTTTTATAATATGATGAGTAAATAAGTACAGTAATACATGTATGTCACCTTGTAAATAAACAACCATAAACACAGAGGGGTCTGTGCTCAATTTAAAAAATGATGACATGAACAGAAATATTTGGAGAACTCTGGTATAATTGTAGTGGAAGTTATGGGTTTAAAGGAGTCATCTGGGAGATATTCGTAGAATAGGAAGAGTAGAGGGTATAGAATGGAAGCACAGAGAAGCCCCAACCCTTTGGAGATGAGAAAAGGACTAGAGAAGACACCAAGAAAGGAGACTAAGGGAAAGCTAGGCAAGAAGCAACAGAAAGACCGGGAAGAGTGCTGTCACAGACATACACAGAATGATGGAAGTGTTTCATATATCCAGGAAAGGTTGAAGAAGAAAGGTCAGAAATGTAACCACTGGATATGGCAATATGGTGGCCATTATATTGCTGACTGATCACAGTGGCCTAAGGAGGGAATGCAAGGACGCATGCAGAAAGTGAGGATGAGTCCAGAACTGTGGCTATAAATGGGAAACAGATCAGACAGACCTTGGAAAAGTGTGAGACCAGCTAAAACAGTAGTCACTTTAGCTGCTGTAACATATTCAACCCAGCTGGGAAGTGGGAATCATAATATAATATAATATGATGTGGAGTTTCGACAGACCTGTGAAATACTCTGAGGCTTCGAGAGGAAGGGGCTGCAGACGTCTGTCTTGGTGTGCTTGAAAACAGATAGCAGCACAAGGGCACTTTAGGGCATATGTTTTAACAGCACAATGTCAAGCACAATCTGTATTTGCTGAATAACAATGACCTTCAAATATATTCTACCAAGGCTGGGCCCAGTCTGAGGTGTCCCAGTGTTACCCCTTACATAGCCTGAACTTTTCTGGCAAAAACTTGTGACAGACTCTGTTCTGTCTTTAGTACTGCCTGCCTTCCATTTAGGGGACCTTTCTTGTCCTATTGAAGCATCACACCATTCCAGGGCACATAGTCACGTCCTGTGTCCCACCTGGCCCTTTCTGTGACTCTTCACCTGAGCAGAGCTTTTACTCTGGATCTCTTCCCTACATTTGTACTCTAGAAGCATTGGCTCCCCCTCAGGAGCCTTATTCTCTGCTAGATGATACATAGATAATAACCTGTGCTAAAAGGTGAGCTTGCTAATGTGCTTGCAGAGAAAGAGCTCGGCCCTGCTTCAGGTGAGAAGTCATGGAAAGGGCCCAGGTGTGCAGGTCAAAGTGGCTTAAGTTCTCCTTTAGGCTCTTCTACTTTCCACATTAAAGGCCTGGGGCAAGTGCTTAGGCCTGCCAGACCCAGTTTCCTCATAATAGCTGTTTATCCCATTATGGGGACAATATTGACAATAATATCTAGCCTGCAGGTCATCATGAGAATAAAATGAAGTCATCCTCAGAAAGTCCTCAACAGGTAACAGTATGTTAATAAATTCACTCATTCACTAAAGATGTACTGTGCACGTATTTTAGACCAGACATTGTCCAGGCACTGGAGATGTGACAGTGCAAAGAATAAAAACAAAAGAATAAATGCTTTGCCCTCATAGAGCTTGCATTCCACCGAGGGAAAGGAAAAGGAAGCAAATAAATGCATAATACATTGTCAGACAATAATAAGTTCTATGAAGAAAAATAAAGGAGGATAGGGCCTAAGGAATGAATGGGAGGTAAGCCGAGAAAGGTACTATGAAGACCTCCCTGAGGCGGTGACTGTGAGTAGAAACCTAAGTGAAGCGAGGCTGTGAACTGTATGATGGGAGCAAGAGTATTTCAGGTAGACGGAACCACAATCTCAAGGGGCACAATAGGGAGCACCGTGAGTGTATGTGGGAGTGGGGTGAGGAGAGCAAAAGGAGATAAGATCAGAGCAGTAGGCAGATGTCGGATAATTTGAGTCTTGCAGGCCACTGGAATCTTTTGGTTGGATTTTATTCTAAATGTGTTAGGGTAACATTGGAATGTGATAGCAGAGAAATATATGATTTATTTATTTTTTAATGATTCTTCTGGCTGCTGTGTGGGAGATAGAATATAGGTAGTGGCAGCAATGGAGTGGGGGAAACCAATTAGAAGGCTCTCCCAGGCATCCAGGCAGGAGATACTGGTGGCTTGAACCAGGACAGAAACAGTAGGCATGGTCAGAAGTGGTCAGATTTGGGATGTGTTTTAAAGTTAGAGCCGACAGCGCTTGCTGATGAATTGGGAGTGGAATGGGAAAGAGCTGAATCAAGGATGATGCCAAGACTTTTGGCCTAAGTAACTAGGAAAATGGTAGGGATTTAAAAAAACTATTGGGCATATTAGAGATTATCATCAGCGGCAGCAGAAGCATCTTGACATTCAACCCTATTTAATGACTGCTTGGAACAGTATCGAGAAGATGAGTTCCAAGGTCATGACCAAGTAGAAAAGTGGGAGTTGACTGGTTAGCTCTTTCTGCCATGGGCACAGGAGCAGAGCTAGGTGTTTAATGTCCTGAATAGTTATCAGCCTGGGCCTATAACAGTGGTTCTCAAAGTGTGGCCCAGCACTGTCAGCATCACCTGGCAACTTGTCAGAAATGCACATTCTCAGGCCCCACCCCAGACCTGCAGAATCAGAAACTCTGGAAGGGAAGTGGGCCCAGAATACTGTTTTAACAAGCCTTCCAGGTGATTCTGATGCATGCTCAAGTGTGAGAACCACTAGCCAAAGGTGTTTCTATGCTGATGGGTACCTGGAGAAAGCTGCAATGTTTCCCAGGGATGGGTCATCACACTTGTGTGTCCCTACAAGGTCTGTGTGACAAGAGATCTCTGCTTGGGAAAATAAAGGAAAGGAAAAAAAGTGGGGAAAACATAGGAATCTAGAAAAGATATTGTTTAGGTCTTCAGAGCCCTGAAAAATGGGCCCAGGAGCCAAGTGAAGAATTAGCTAGAATAGAATCAGAATCCTCTACTTGATAAACATGGCTTGCTTAATATTTGTGTGAGGGGTAGGTAGGGAATGTGGGGGGTGTGTGTTCATTTTCCTTTGTTTGTTCCTAGAATTTCAGAGAGATTTTATTTTGAGAATTCATAACTTTCACAACAGCTGCATGATTAAAAGGAAAGGACCATTTATCTATGAGAGGGCCAGAGTTTCAAAGGGAGAAGCCCCCAAGACTAGCCACTAAGGTCATGAATGGCAGCTATGGGAGCCAGAGAACACTAGAGGGATGATGAAACTTAAGGTTGTGATTCCTCCCTGACCCCACAGTGTATTCTAAAGATAGTCCTTCTGGAAGGTTATCTGCTCTCACTAGGAAGTGTTGAGGTTTTGTTTTTATAATGGTCTTTTCTCCACCTAAACAAAAAACTAACAAAGAAGTCACCCTCCTTAAAATAAGGCCCTAAAGGTGAGACTTTTAAAATGGGCCAGGCTGGGCTGAGTGCAGTGGCTCACGCCTATAATCCCACCACTTTGGGAGGCCGAGGTGGGAGGATTGCTTGAGGCCGGGAATTTGGTGGCATGAGCCTGTAGTCCAAGCTACTTGGGAGGCTGAGGTAGGAGGATCACTTGAGCTCAGTAGAGCAAGGCTGCAGGAAGCCATGATCATGACACTGCATTCCAGCCTGGCTAACATAACAAGACCCTGTCTCAAAAAAATACAATAAGATAAAAAATAAAATGGGCCAGGCCATCTTTCTAATGTGGCCTGTTTCTCTTCACTTCAACTGCCAGTTACCAGGAGCAGCCTGCCCTGCCTGGGAGTGAGGCTGACCCTCTGATCCTTATCTTCCCTCAGTGGCCAGCTGCAGTACTTCCAAGTGGTGGACCCATTAGTTCTAGTTTCTTTGAGTAACCATAGAACACTTGCTCACATTGACACAGGATTCTTTCAGTGCCACTTCACCAGCCAGAAACCTCCATGGCTGGCAGCACCTCTGTCTGGACTTTGCTTGGACCCACCGGGCTTGATCTTCACACTTTGCCCAGCAGGCTGTGCTTGGTTCGTGCTTCCAGTCTGAATCCCATGCCCAACATGGCTCTGCGCTCAGCCCATAGCTGGTCTAGGTCTGCCACAACTGGCTTCCACCTTGGGCACCATCTGGATGAGGGGGGATGCGGTGGCATCCAAAAAATTGAAGATGCCAGCAACTGCAGAGCCCCAGAGCAGTGTCACAGCTTCTGCTCAGGGAGTTCTAAGGTCTGAGCCACCAGGAAATGTCATAGTTCTCTCTTTCTCCTGCCACCCAAAGCTCAGGGAATAGGGGTGTGTCATAGCTCTAGGCTCTGGGAGCCTTGAGAATGGGCCCCCAGAAGGGTAGTAGCCCTTCACTTCTGTAGTCCAGCGAATGGGAGTGTATCACAGCTCTTTTCATTCACGCTGCCTGCAGCTCAGCGATCCAGCTAGGAGTGTGTTACAGCTCCTTTTTGCTTCCACTGTTTGGTGGGTTCCAGGTTCTCATCCCATGATGAAGAATAATGAGGTACATGGACACTGGAGAGTGAGCAAGGCAGAGAATAATTTTATTGACTCACAGAAAAGTTATTGACAATGACAGCGTACCTGAAGTGGGTAACCCTCTGTGTGAGAGGGGGCCTGAAAGCAGGTAGCTGTCTGTGTGCCTGAGTCCAGGTTGTTTATAGGTTTGGAATGAGGAGGCATGGGCTATAGGTAGCCTTGGAAAAGGCAACATTCAATTGGTTAGAAAGCATTATTCAGAAAGAACCAATCAGGAAAGAGTGGACAAACAGGAATAGAAGTTCTCACTTCAGTTGTGGACTCTATTTGGAACTGGCAGCTCAGTTTTCAGGCTTTAAATTCTCCTTGGTTCGAAGGTCGGGTTTCACTGGCTCTTGTCTGCCTAGGAACTTGTCTGTCTCTTGCCACAGTGTGGGTCCCATGGTGCCAACGAACACCTGGGGGAGGCATGAGGTCTGTGTTGTCTCTCATCAGAAAACTGCCTTTTCATTCAAAGCTTCAGCTGTTCATTGCCGCAGGCTGAGTTGACCCTTGTGCTCTGACCACGGTCACTGCAACCAACTTGGTGGCCTTGAAATGCTCTTGCTTCTCTTGAGGTCTCTCTCCCTCCTTGACATTTTTTTGTCTGCTTCATGCCATTGTCACTGCTCTCATCCTGGGCATTTTCCATTTCTCAGCCCACCCAACTTCTCAGAAGCATTTGGCACTGACGGCCATCCTCCATCTTGAAATTTTTTTTCCCTTTTTTGTCTGTTACCTCCAGTTCACTTCCTTGACAGCTGCTAGCAGGCTCCTTCTTCTGTCACTGTTTTTTAGAGGGCACTCCTCAGGATTCTGTCCTGTGCCCTCCTTACATCTCTTTGAATGGCCTCATCCATTCCTGGGATTTCAACTACAATCTGCCCATGTTCTAATGTGTCCCAACCTCCCCTCTAGCCCAGGGCCAGCTTCTGAGTTTCAGACCCTACATCTATATGGGATTCCCATGTCCCTCTCAAATACAATATGTTAAAATGTGCTCATCCCCTACAGCACCTGGAAATCTGCTCTCAGCCTTTGTCTCTGATATGATAATGGTGAACTGCTCCACCATTCCTCCAGTCCCTCAAGCTTAAGCCATGCACATTGTCCTCACCTCCTCCTGCTTCTCCTCTACTTCCTATATCCAGTCACTCACTGAGTCTAAGTTCATTTACAAAATGCTTCCCAGATCCCTGCACCTCTCTCTATCTGCATCCACCCTGGTACAGACCCATGGCATCTCCATTACCTTTGTATACTCCTGGTCAAAGCCATGCCAAGGTTTTCTGTTGCCTCCAAGTTTGAAATCATTCATCAGACTACTTCCTCTCTCCATAGCACTTTGATCTTCTCTGTCTCACCACCATTTCTCTTTGCTGGCTTACTCCTCATCCTTCAAGTTTCAGTTAAGATGGCACCTCCTCTGAGAAGTCTTTTCTTATCTCCCCACTCCCAGCCCAAGACTGGGGTAGGTATCCTGCTTTGGGGTCACATTGTACTGTTATTGCCGCCTTATTTGCCTGGATTCCACTCCAGTCATATGTGTTTGTTTGGTTCATCTTATTCATCATAATAGTCTGTACTCAGCAGAGTGTCTGGGACATAGGGACACAGAATGAAGAAGCCAGACAACTTATTTACCAGCACACCTTTACACTAGGTCAGGGACTGGTCTGAGGCTTAGAGTGAGGTGGGTTCATAGGCAGACCCTCAGTGTGGGGCCAGCAGCAGTTCTTTCTCTAGATGGGCTCCCTCTTTGTGCTCTGTCTGGCATCAATATAGGGAGGGCAGAAGACCCTGCAAGAATTTCAGGCACACCTGCAAGATCCTTTCTTCTGGGTAGATGACCCTTGCAAGCTAATGGACTATAAATCAGTGCCCATTACCTAGCACATTGTAAATGAACATACATTGATGAAAAATGGTCCTTTTTGGCTCAGTCATCTTGGATGAAGTAGGAAAATGGCACCTGTTTCCAAATCTTTATTTGTGGACACTGGAACCTCCTCCCTTGTATTCCCATAGCCAGCAGGTTACACATCCCTAATATGGTATTTGTCACACTGGGTTATAATTATTTCTTTATGTCTCTGTCACTTTGGGAGCTCTTTGGAAGCAGAAACAGATTTTACTCATCTCTTGGGCCTCAGCTGGTGGGATGGAGCCTGGCAAAAACTAGGGGAACACAAGAGTTTGCTGAACAAATTGTACCAGATATATACTGTTTTGCTGTTGGATATAAGCCAGGAGTGGTAGTGATGAATTACTACCGCAGCCCCTTTCTAATTCCAGGAGCCCCGACCAGCATTATCTCAGTGTTGTGTATAGGAAATATGCCACAGGCTCCTTTGAAGTGATGTTGGTGCCACTACATATGTAATAACAGGTCATGAGACAATATTACCAGGTCAAAGTGTGATGCAAGGCCCTCATTGCAACACCCAGGCAAGGAGGAAGTGATGTGAGAGAACAGGATTGACGCCCCTGGACCAGGTCCAGAGCTTTAAGACCTTGTGCTTCAGGTAGTGTATCTGGGTGATGCTGGCTCTGTGAATTTCACAAACCTGTGTGTCCTGTTAGGAAAGGAACTGAAATCCTGGGCCATCCACCCTCTCCACAATATTGGGGCAGATGTAAAATGGGACCCAAAGGATTGCCTTTTTGCTCTGCTAGCAGGTAACTCCATAAGCGATGTGAATTCAGGGAGGAAACTGCTCCCCAAAATGCCTCCACCCACTGAGCCATATCCATTTACCCAAGGATGCAGTCTTTCTTCTGTCTGTCTTACCCCAGAAAGAAATGAGGTGTCTTAGGTTGCATTTCCTGAAAAACCCAATTTGAGTCAGAGATTGATGGGTAATAAGTTTGTTGGGAATGCCCCTGGGAGCAACACCTACTAGGGAGGGAGAGGGCCGGGGGGCAGAGAGGGAGAAGTTAAACTGCAATGCCAATGTGCTTGCCACAGAGGTCTCAGCTCATTCCTCAAGGGCCTCCAGAGCTGGGGTGGCCATGCAGAATTGGCCCAAATTGAAGGAAAGGGGCTGGGACTTCGTATTGCCCCCACCCCTGAAAGAGGGTTGAGCTTGGGCAAAAAAAAGTTCTTATCAGCTGAGAGTAGTTTCCAGAGGGGAACTTACCAGCTGACAATCCTGGTGGCTGAGGGAGGAAGTGTCTGGGAAAGAGCACCTGGACATCACGGCATCTGCCACAGGAGGCTGAAAATGCAAATATACCTGAGAAAAGCAACAGACGATTTTCAATGGATACCAAGAAGTAAATGACTGATCCAGAGCCTTTTTGGGTCATGGAAGTGGATTTGAGAGTGAAATGAACAAGACCAAGATCAGGGAAGAGAAGAAGAGGATATGCAGAGTGTCAAGGAAGGAGAATCTGGATCCAGACCGTGAAGACCTGCCCTGGGACTTCCTGCTGTGGAGTTCCGCTAGCAACACAGGAGTCGAGTTGAGTTGTCCAGGATCTGGAACTGCACCTTACCTCTGAGAGACCTTGGGTAGAAGTTCTCTATTTCAGCTCTCCCTCTTGGCAAATGAGGACTGGCGATGCCTCTCATCTAGAGATTCAGTCTTTAGGGGGAAAAGATAACACACCACATCTATATTTGCAGAAAGGGACACACAGATAAAAACAAACTTTGTTAATATGAAATAAGATTTAAATCATTATCAGAATGACAGAAGCTGGGATGGGCAAGTTCAATCCACTCATTTTACAGATGGGGAAACAGATTCAGTGGGCAAAAGTAACTTGCCAAGGTCTCCCAGTAGCTCCTTAGCCAAAAACAGGCCCAAAGCTCCTAACCCCTGGTTCAGGGCTCATTTATAACAGCCAACTTCTATAGACCTTTATGGGGTTGTCTGTCTTCTTAACGCAACTTCAAACTCAGGCAGACTCCAAATTTTCTAAGGCAATTTTGTCTAAAGTACCCTCTTTGTCGGAAGCTCCTATCCTTAGCAGAATTCTGTTGCTGCCACTGCTCTCCAGCGCCAGTGAGAGGCCTGCCAGCCAGAGAGGCCTTGGAGATATTTGCATTTGGGTGAAAGGAGCTCATGGTCTTGGACTCACAGCTGAAGGTTTTCTGGGGTGGAAATTAAAGTGGCAGCAGGAAGCAGAATGAGACCTAATTAGCAGTTTGGTCTCTGAGGCTGACCTCCTTTCGGGAAAGCTGGCACTCATAGGAGCATAAAGCAGCTGTCGCCTCTTCCTGCCTGGCCAGGTGGGCTCAGAGCAGTGCCAGCCCAGCCGTCACCCCATGGCAGATGCTCTCCTGGAAAGAAGTCTTGCCTCACCCCTCAGCTCTCCATCTATGGCTCCAAGCAGGGTTGCAAAAACCAGCAGTACTCCCAGCATGAAACTTCTTAAGAAGGAGGGAAGGAAGAGAGAAGACAAAAGCCTTTCGTATCTCTTGGCGGGGAGGGGGAAGGCTTAGTGACTTGAATGGGGCTCAGAAGGTGGAGGGAGGGGGAGCAGAGGGGCTGCGCTGTGGGCAGTTGATGTGTTCACCAGCGTCTCGCACCTGTTGTTGTCTTCTGTGACCACACGTGCAGGCGACCCTGGGAGCTCCAGCTAAACAGGCGAGGAGTGTAATTAATCCATTGTTTAGCATTACTGGAGCTCACTGCTGTGAGGATTCTTTCTGGCAGTTCTCCCAGCCTGATGGTGGCAGTGGAGGCAGCAGCTCAGTGAGCAAGGCTGGGGGTGGGAGGGGGTGGTTTGAAGGATTGAGATGTCAGGTCTGGGGGAACAGCAACTACTTACTAAAGAAGGCTCATGCCTGAGGGTGAGGGGAGGACAATGCCCAGCTCTCCTCCCTGGTGGGTCACTTCCCACTGCTAGGAAATAATGTCTACTATCTGTTTGGCTCCTGCTGAGAAAGCCCATTTTCCTTCTTGTTCCTGGGAGGCTGGCTGAGCAGTGAGCACAGTATAGATGATGTTTGCCTAGAGGCCTGGGCCTGGTCTCTGTCTCAATTTGAGCTGCTTCCTACTGCCTGGCCTCTTGTCTGGTGTGGTCGGTGGCTTTCACCTGACATAATGATCCAGCATCAGCCTATGCAGGGGTGGTAGCAGCCTCCCCAAGGGTAAGAGCCAACACTTTGACAGCTCTTACTAAGTGGAAAGCATTGCTCTAAGCACTGGGCATGTATTACTGCATTGAATTTTCATAACAATCCTGAGATAGGTGCTATTTTTATCCCTACTTCACAGATGGGGTAAAGGAGGCACAGAGAAGCTAAGTAACTTATCCAAAGTAGCAGAACTAATAAGAGGTAGAGGTGTGATTCAAACAGAGTCTGGCTCCAGACCTTGTGCATTCAACTGTTGCACTATACAACCTCTTCAGCTCACACGCCTAGCACCAGTGGGGAATAAAGAACATTTCTTAGTATTTCAATCCCCATATCTACCTGCCAGGAGACATTTCTATTTCTGCCCCTATGAATCCAGGTCATCTACTGGAGGAGCTTTGCTGACTCCTTTTTAATAAACATTAGGCATACCTTTCATGATTTGGTCTGTTTGAGAAATCCTGGAGATAGGGAGTTACTTCAGCTCAGTGATTCTCAAACTTAGGTGTCAGGAGCAAACACCCTGGAGGTTATTAACATACCAGTTTCTAGGCCCCTTGGACCCTCCCACCCCTCATTTCTGTTTTTGATCCAGTGGTCGGGTTCCGTCACTGTCTGTCTGTAGCAGATATGATAGGACTATTAATTCTTTGTTCCTCTTCACTCTGTGCTTGTACCTGCAGCCAGGAAGTCCAGTGCAGCTGTGAGCAGCTTGACTGTGCAGCACTGGTCTGAGGCAGCCTTGTAGGGCTCACTGGTTTTCAGAGGCATGGAGAGGAGAAAGGCGGGCTGAAGAACTGGCTGAGGGATCACGAAGCAACCTCAGTGATGCTGCTACTTAATTGGGTGGTTATTGGATTGCCAAGGCTGAGCCTTGTTGGCGCCTTACTTAAAAGCATGCAGCTTATGATACCTCCTAGGCCAGTGGTGCTATAAATAAAAAAATTGTCCTTTTTACAACTTGCCAGGGCTGTAGCTGTGAGCAGGCCCAGAAAGACCCAGGTTGGTTCCTTGAGGTCATTTTGAGCCCCTTCTGGGTGGAAATGCAGCTGTTCCCAGTCTCCTAGGGCCCAGGCTGATGATTCTTCCCTCCAAGGGCAGAGCAAAGCAAGCAAGGTATCTGGGGGGAGTGTTTAAGGAGGTACACACTTTCATGTTTGTGTAAGTGAAGAGTTGACCCTTGAGAGTGAGCACCTCCTTAAATATTGAGTTAGTGTCAGCCTACTCCTGCTATCTTCCAAGATGTAAGGGAAGATGTTTTCAGTGTTGGTCTTGCTATAAAACATTCTCCTTGGATGAACTGTGATTGCCTTTGCTCCAGATACATGATATTTCCAGTTGCTCTTGTTTCCCCGAGACTAGAAATAAACCGCGTGTGTTTCCTGGGACCAGGAAGGGAGAGTGAGAAGGTATGAATCTGAGGACGTGTCAACTCTTGATCAGGTTCTGTGTAATTTCAAGGATTTTACTCATGTGACCAGATCACAGTGGCACAGGCAGTCTATCCCTTTACAGAACTGTACTTAGTGCTCTCCCTCCGTTCCCTCAGGCCAGAGACATTTTGTTTTGGGAGATATTTATTTGAAGTTACAGGCCACATGGAAATTCCTCATATCAGATCTTAATCATGGAATTCTATTTGCCTGGCTGTTATAAAACATCATCAGCAAAAACAAGTGCAGGAGAATGGCTCCCTGATTCTAGTTCCCTTAGTGTGGCTCCTCCTACAGTTTTCTAGAAAGACATTGAATCTAATCCCAGGTATGCTGATTTGCAAATAAGCATGGGCCTCTGGGAGCCTCCACATGCAACTGAATTATCCATGCCTCCTGAATGTGAGTTGAATTGGGCCTCAATAGTCCTGAGCAGATAAAACTCTGTTCTATTTTTAATGGCCTCTCACGAAGGCAAGCTGTGGTCTATGGCAGTCATGATTTCAGGGGCTACCCCCTTCCCCAGCCTCAAGACTTGTCTCATGATAGCATTGTTGTGTTGATAAAAACAGTCAAACTCTATAAAATATTTGAAGAGATTTATCCTAAGCTAAATATAAGTGACCAATGGCCAATGACACAGCTCTCAGGAGACCCGGAGAAGATGTGTCCAAGGTGATCAGGGTGCAGCTCGGTTTTGTACATTTTAGGGAGACATAAGACATCAATAGACATGAGACATGTAATAGATTGGTGCACAACTAATGGTGGTTTTCACCATACTTTTAATGTTTTGCACCAACCTAATAATACATTGGTTTGGTCCAGAAAGGCAGAACAACTTGAAGCAGGGGGTGGAGGGGCATTCCAGGTCATAGGTAGATTCAAAAATTTTCTGATTGGCAATTGTTTGAAAGAGTTATTATCAATAGAAAGGAATGTCTGGGTTACTATAAAAGTGATATGCTTTGGATCTATGTCCCCATCCCAAATCTCAAATCAAATTGTAATCCCCAATATTAGAGGTGGGGCCTGGTAGGAGGTGATCAGATATGGAGGTGGCTCCTTCATGAATGGTTTAGCACCATCCCTTTGGTGTTATTCTCGTACTAGAGTTCTCATGAGATTTAGTCACTTAGAGTGTGTAGCACCTCCCCCCAACCTTCTTTTCCTTCTGCTCCAGCCACGTAACACATGCCTGCTTCTACTTGGCCTTCTGCCATGATTGTAAGTTTCCTGAGGCCTCTTCAAAGCTAAGCAGATGCAGGTGCCATGCTTCCTGTACAGCCAACAGAACCCTGAGCCAACTAAACCTTCTTCCTTTATAAATTACCGTCTTAGGTATTTCTTTATAGCAATGTGAGAACAGACTAATACAAAGAAATTGTAGAGACCAAGGTTTTATCATGCAGATGAAGCCTCTGGCTAGCAGGTTTCAGGAGAACCAACTGTAAATGTTTCTTAGCAGACTTAAGGTCTGTGTTGATGTTAAATGCTAGTAGGCTTTTCCTGAATTCCAAAAGGGAGGAGGGCATAATGAGGTAATGAGGCATGTCTGACCCCAATCACCTTTTTCATCATGGCTTGAACCAGTCTTTAGGTTAACTCTGGAATGCCCTTGGTTTGAAGGAGGGGTCTATTCAGATGGTTGGAAGGGCCTTAGCATTTTATTTTTGGTTTACAATTGTATCTGGAAAAATTAGTCTTTCTGTGTGATTTAAATTGTTCCAGTTAGTTTACCTCCTCTTGCAGCTATTTCATCTGTTTCTTCTTGTTCTGTCCTTCAAAGTACAGGGGAGGAACCAGCCACCAACTACTCAGTAATAATCCTTCATGTGCAGCATGTCAGAGACACATGAGAAAATGCAGGATTAATTCAAGAGCCACATTCCGCTTCATTCATGCAGGGACCTCAGGAAGTTTTCTTGTTGCATCTCCCTCCCTCCCACTCCCAACATCAACTAAGTATAATGAAGTCAGTTCAGGATGGGCTTTAAGCCAAAATTCACTTGCTTTGGGATTCGTCACTCAGGCTCCTATATTAAATTCACCTTGGGGTCTATGGTAAATTTTATGAAATGTTACTTTCCTCTTTACAGCTAGTATAAACATTTATTATACGTCCTGTGATATATGTTTCCAGGAAGTAAGGAAATGCTGTTGTGGAAAGATATGATTCCCAACTGATTTGGAATATAGACAAATAACATGTTTTAAAAAGGGGCCAGGACTTTAATGGAAAAAAAAGTAGTTATCAGATTTTTTTTTCTTGTCTTGCTCTGCCTTCTTTTCTGGCACCAGTTAAAGAAACATTTCTCATCCCTTCTCCCCATGCACACAAAAGATGATACCTGATATGAAATGCTGTCAAATCCTGCTTCATTAAAGCTCACAAAAGCTAATGCACAGTTCTCCTTGCACCGCCCTAAAATGGGAACAAAGAAGCAGAATAATGTCAAAATAGAACACAAAGGAAAAGAGTTTGTCCTCTGGGCCCGAGAGATGAAAGATATCAGGAATCATCTGTGAATGCTGGGCTGGGCCAATGTTTCTAGGGCTCGTTTCATAGATGATGGGGGATTGCCAGATAGGGTAACTCGTGCAAACACAGCAAAAGTACAGTGAGGGTCCTCCAACAAGGACCTAGGCAACGCTCCTGTCATTGATACAGTCACTGGCAACAAAGAGGATTGCTTGCCTCAGAACAGGGGACAGCTAAATAGTCAGAGAATATGGCTTTCCCATTCACTTCCTGTGCAGAGGAAAGAGGTCTGGGGACAAGAGTTTGGTTGGAGGACCCTGGTTGAGGAAGCCAGGAAACAGTCAGTTGTAAAAGATGTGCTGGGTTCTTAATAGGAAGTAGCTGTAAGAAAACTCAAGTCATATAACAAAGCTTTATCACTACTGGGAGTATGAACCACCATGTTGTGGTTTAACAGGGTTTAGTAAATCACAGATGGGGGCAAATTTATTCTGCCAAATCAGAATATGACCTCTGGAAAGGTGAGAGGGCAAATTCAGAGTAACCTAGGTGGCATCACCGGGAAATAGCAGACTCAAGTTAAAATTAGGGCTCAAGTCAAAATCTAGCACTATGGGATTCAATGATGTGATGTAATCAGTAAAAGCAGGGATAGAACGTAGTCCAGTCTCTTCCCATCGGCTCACACTACCTCCTTATTTAATCTCCTGACCTCCTGTTCATCCTCCTTCACCCTTCTGTCATCCACAGCTAAAGCCAGCTGCTGGGTGCTATCACCGGGCTGTGGGAAAAGAGAAACAGTGAGGGTTGGGACAGCCACTGGGAGCACACACTCTTTGTTTGGCAAGTGAGGTTGTGTCTTACTTGAGTTATCCCAAAGCAGAGCCTGAAACAAGTATTTGAGAACGAGTAGTTTGTTTGGAAGGGCATTCCAAAGAGCAGGAGAGAATGAGGGAAGGGGGAATATGAGGCATGGATGGAGAGAAAATCTATATAAGGATGAATTGTTAGGGCACTGTTCTGCCAGAATTTCCTAGGAAGCATACAGAAGACTTCCCAAAAATATCCATCTAAAAGATGGGAGGCAGGAACTGGCTCCCATCCTTCATTGGTTGAGGGCTGCCCCTGTATGTGTTGACATTCCTGAAATTCCCAGCTGGATATGCAGTGTCCTAGCCTTATAGGTGCCTTGGGTCAGAGAGCAAAGGTGTGGTGCTCACTCATGGTAAGACAGGTGAACCTAAGCTCACATAGAGCTTTCCACCCTAGTCAGCTCTAGAATTAGAAGTATGACTGAGAGGATGTATGACAGGGCATTAGACGTATGCACTGCAGGATGTAAGTCTGCCAAAGGGTAAGAGAACAAGTAGATACTATACTATCACTGCAGAGCCAAAAATGAAGGGAACTTGGACAAAGTCCTCAGAAAATAAGCTGGTACAGGATTATTCAAACTGACAGAAGTGAGGAAGCTTAAAAGAAGAGTTGAGGAGGGTTACAAGGAGTTGGATGGGGGATACAGTCAGAAAAAAGGTAAGAAATCTTTCTGGATAGCCAGCATCCTGAGCATTAAGGATACACTTGATACCTGAACCAGCAGAGAACTCAACATGGGGTGAAAAAAGGAGGTGAGACCACACTATAATGAGATCCTCTGGATCCAACCTCAATAAACCTTTGTGGGCAGGGACCAGGATGCTTTACATAGTGTTGATTTCAAAGCTATAGCAAAGTCATCCTTTTGTGAGAGTATTTGGAAAGCTTGGAGTGCTTGAAAACAGGGAAGGCTTGAGCTGGAGTCTTGATTAGACTTTTGGAGCTATACACCCTACAAAGCCAGGTCTAGACATTGACATTGCCATCTACCTGCAGCAGAGGGCTTTGGGAGTAGTCAAGGATCTCTGAGGCACTACAAACTCAAACCTATAAAGAGAAAAGAAAGCCCCTCTGTAGCATTCATGTTGTAAATAACTAACTTATAGAAAGAGCCTGAAGATTACAAGCTTCACAGATTAGTAGGATGAAGTCTGTGAGATTGAACTAATTAAGTATATGAAAGGACCATAGAAGATACATAGAGGAAAGACCTGCTAAGTGACCTATTAGAAATACACTGATGCCTCCCAGTACCACAGCCTTAAAAGTTATAGTGAACTTCATACAAAGTTATAGCAAACATATAGTATTAACTTCTCCGTGTTCCCTCCTCTGGAGAATTGACTCACTTCCATTTTTATGTAGTTCTGGTGGGATATCAATCACAATTCCTTACTCTGTGCTCACCTCCAGCACCACCACCACACATTCCAGACACAGGGGTGATCATGAAAGAATCAGCCATCAAATACCACCATTTCTCAGGTCATAGTGATTCATTCAAGGATGAATGTGTGACTTTAAGTGGAATAATCAAAGTCTCCACCAAAATTCAATGTGTTGATGCTGGCAGATTGAGAATACTGAACCTTCTTAAGAATAAAGCAGTACCCATAAGGAAGAAAAGCTGGAGAGACTGAAAGATATTGTTGGGTCCCCTGGATCCAGCCATGTCCTATGCTAGAAGTACCTTCAGACTTGCCAGTTATGTGACCAATAAACTCCCTTTCTGCTTAAGCTAGTTTGACTTGAATTTATATCATTTGCAATGGAGAAAATGTCTAATACAGTATTTACTAAGCACATAATGTAGGCTATGCTAGGTGTAGTTGGTTGAATGTTGGTTCCCGAAAGACATAGCCACATCCCAGACACTGTATTTGAAAAAGGAGTCTTTTCCAGTTAAGTTCAAAATCTCAACATGAGATCATCTGACTATCTGGATGAGCCCTAAAGCCAATGATGAGTGTTGTTATGAGATGCACAGATTAAAACAGACAGAAGAGAAGACACAGACACACAGAAGAGGTGATCGTTTGAAGATGAAGGCGGAAGTTGAAATGATAGAGCCACAAGAAATGCCGACTGCCACCAGAAGCTGGAAGAGGCAAAGAAGGATACTCTCCTAGAGTCTCCAGAGAGAGCACAATCCTGCTGACACCTTGGTTTCAGACTTCTGGCCTCCCAGAACTGGGAGATAATACATTACTGTTGTTTTAAGCACCCAATTTCTGGTAATTTGTTATGGCAGCCCTGGGGAACTTGTGTGTTAGGCTAGTGTTTTAAATTTGAAGAGAGAGAATTATTGCTCTGGAGATAGTGGCATAAAATATTATCTATTATTAATTTAAAAAATATTATACAACAATTACTTTAATGGAAGGCATGTAAAGTGATGTAGGAGTGAAGAATGGCTTATAGAATGAAGTCATGTCATAGAAGCAGAACTATGTAACAGTTAAAAGAACTGCCTGGGTTCAAATCCTAGCCCACTACTTACTCCACCGTCAATAGCTATGCACCCTTGGGTAAGTTGACTAGCCTCTCTGGGCCTCGGTTTCCAAAACTTAATACAGGGCTGGCAGTAAGGATTTTTTTAAATTGGAGTTTTGTAAGATAAATGGGACAATATATGTGAAGTGTTTAGAATAGAGCCTAGTACATGGCAGCTATGCAGTAAATGTTATTCAGGAGGAACTGCCCTGCAATGAGGTACTCTATATCAGAGCTTCCCCACCAGCATGCTGCAAATGGGTTATGGATATGTCTGGCTAGAGAACTAAATGGAGAGATCCAGAAAAATTGAAAAAACTGGGGATATCACAGTAAAAGAGAAGCTTGTGAAAGAGATCTCATAAAGTTGTTATGAATTTCTGGCGTTATCCCAGATCTGCATACTCATGGACGTGATCCTAAACACAAATCAGGAGATAGACCAATGTATAAGTCCAAGACTGGCCACTGTGTTGTGCACACATGAGAGAGCTGAACTATGTGGCAAAGGCTTTGAAAACAGAACTGATATTGAAAACACAACCCACGGAAGGCTAATCAGAACTTGAAGCCTGAATATACAAGTTGACTGCCTGCTAAAGCAAACAAACAAAAATAGCAACATTCTCTGCAGGATTTAAATAAGATCCAGGATCTAATAACATCATATGCTAACATTTAGGATACAGTCCAAAATTACTCAGTATATAAAAAACCAAGATATAATGCTGAGATAACACATATGCTAAAATTTTGAGACTAAGACTTTAAAACAGCTACTATTAAAAACTCTAAGAAGTAAGGATAAACACTCGTAAAATGAATGGAAAGATAGAAAGTCTCAATAGCAACAACAAAAAGGAAACGAAGAAGCAGCAGAAGTTTTAGAGCTAAAAACTACAATAACTGAAATTTTACAAAAACCTCACTGGATGGGCTTAATAACAGAATCAATAGGAATTAACCAATCTGAATAATAGACAAAAGATTTAAAACAAAATGAACAGAGCCTCAGGAACTTGTGTTACAATATCAGATTGTCTAATAATTATGTCATCATAATTATTAGAGAAGAGAAGAAAGAATTCTATGTTGGAAATTGTTTGAAGAAATACTGGCTGAAAATTCCCCCAGTTTGATAAAATACATAAATTTATAAATTCAAGAGACTAATGAACTCCAAATAAAGTAAATCAAAAGAAATCCATAGCCAAAGACAGTATAATGGAACTGCTGAAAAATAAAAACAAAGAAAAAAATCTTAAAAAAGAAAACCCTCAAAAGTAGAAAAGCAGTGCTTTACTTAAAGGGGAACAGTGATTTCAATGATTGTGGATTTCTCCTAAGAAATCATGGAGGCAAGAAGGAAATGACACAGTATTTTCAAGCACTTGGAAAACAAACAAACAAACAAACACACAAACAAACAAACGGTAAACCCAGAATTCTATATCCACTGAAAGTATTTATCAGGAATGAAAGTGAGCTAAATATACACTCAGATGAAGGGAAACTTCATTGCTAGAGGAATGATTCTAAAATAATTTCTAAAGAAATTTCCTTAAACAGAAGGTAAACAAAACCAAAAGAAAATTTGGAACATTAGGAGTGAGGGAGGGAGGAGAACAAGAAATGGTACAGTAAACAACACGTTTATTTATTAATACTAAAAATACTTATTTGCTGGAAAATAAAATTGACTATTTTTCTCCTATTGAGTTTTAAAAATATGTTTGACAGTTGAAAGCAAAAATTATAACATTGATAGCAACTTCAGTGTTTTTAGGTGCAAAACATAAGACAATTACAACATAAATGTGAATAGGTAAAGGACCCTATATAGTACTAAATTTCTATATTCCATTTAAAGTGACAAGATATTGATTCTAAGTAGACTGGGAAAAGTTAAATAGGTACATTCTAATACCTAGAACATCCGTCATATACAGAGATACGGTCAAAAAACAGAATAACTGTATTAATATTACTAAAAGAAACAAATAAATAAAAGAAAATCAGCCAGGAGAAACGAGAATGGAAAACAGAAAGAATAACCAGAAAATAATGAAATGGTAGAAATCAAAACTTAACAACGATTACGTTAAATGGTCTAAACACAGCAATGAGAGATCAAAATTTTCAGAATTAATTTTCTAAAATTATCAAACTATATGTTGTTCACAAGAAACTACCTCAAATGTGATATAGCTAGTTCAAAGTAAAATAATAGAAATATATATATATATATAGTAATCAAAAGAAAGATAGACTGAATATACTAATAACAGGTAGACCTCAGAGCAAAGAAAGTGACCAGATATCAAGAGACAAATTACATAATGATGAAAGAGCCAATTGCTGAGAGAACATAACAATACTAAATGTGTATGTATATGCATCTAGCATTAGAACAAGAAAACACATGAAGAAAAAACTGACTAACTTGAAATGACAAATAGAGAAGTCCACCATTGTCACTGACGACATCAACACTCCCTACTCGGTAATTTATAGACCTAGTTCACAGAAAATGAGCAAGAATATAGGAGAACTCAATAACATGATCCACCAACTGGACCTAAGTGACATTTTTAGAACATTTTACCTAAAAACAGCAGTGTATACATTATTTTCAAGTAAATATGGAATATTCACCAATGTAGACCATATCTTAGGTTATAAGACAAATTTTTATAAATTCAAAATATTTGAAATCATACAAAGTATCTTCTCTGATCACAATGGAATTCAACTATAACTCAATAACAGTAAGATAAGAGAAAAATTTTCAAACACTTGAAAATTAACCACACTCTCCTAAATAATCTGTCAAACAAATGTCCCAAGGAAAATTAGAAAATATTTTAAACTGAATATAGATAAAAATACAATATTCAAAATATGTGGGATACAGCTAAAGCAGTGCTAATAGGTAAATTTATAACATCAAATGCTTATATTTGAAAAGAATAAAGGTCTAAATTAACTATCTAAGCTTATACCATAAGATTCTAGAAAAGGAAGTACATAATTAAGACAATGCAACCAAAGGGAAGAAAATAAAGATAAGAAAGAATCAATAAAATTGAGAACAGAAAACCAAAAGCTGTTCTTTGAAAAGTTGCATGAAATTGATGTCTCTACCAATACTTACAAGAGAGTAAAGAAAGAACCCAAATTGCCAATGTTAGTAACGAATGAAGAGATAGCACACACACACACAAAATCCCATTGGCATTAAAAAGATAATAAAAGAATACTGTGAAGACAACTCTAGCCACATGGGTTTTACAATGTAGATGATATGGAGCACTTCCTTGCAAACCACAAATGACCAGAATTCACCCAAGATGAAATAAATAACTTGTATAAGAAGTAACACCATTTATATACAATCTCTTCTAGAATGTGGATGCATATGAACACTTCCAACTTTATTTTGTTAGGCCAACATTATTACACTGATATCAAAACCAGACAAAGGCAGTACAAGAATAGAAAAAAGCAGACAAATACTTTCATGAAGAAGACACAAACATCCTCAAACAGTATTAGAAGATCAAATCCAGCAATATATAAAAAGAACACACTACAATTAAGTGGATTTTAAATTGAAAATGCAAGCTTGGTTCAATATTCAAATGTCATTCAATGCAATCCACCACGTTGATAGTCAAAAGAAAATAAATCATATGATTTTATCAATTGACGCATAAAAGGCATTTGACGCAATTTAAAATTCAATCATGATAAAATCCTTTCCACAGACTAGAAATATTAGGTTGGTGCAAATGTAATTGCGGTTTTTGACTTTATTTTTAAAAGCAAAAACCACAATTGTTTTTGCACCAACCTAATAGAAGGAAAATTCCTCAACTTGATAAAGGGCATCTAGAGAAAAACTATAGATAATATACTTTTTAAAAACTTTTATTTGGCCAGGTACGGTGGCTCACACCTGTAATCCCAGCACTTTGGGAGGCCAAGGCAGGTGGATCACTTGAGATCAGGAGACCAGCCTGGCCAACATGGTGAAATCCCCTCTATACTAAAAACACAAAAATTAGCTGGGTGTGGTGGCACATGCCTGTAATCCCAGCTACTCGGGAGGCTAAGGCATGACAAAGTTGCAGTGAGTTAAGATCATGCAACTGCACTCCAGCCTGGGCAACAGCGCAAAACTTCATCTCAAAAAACGAACAAACAAACAAAAAACCCTTTTAAGTTCAGGGGTAAAAATTCAGGTTTGTAACACAGGTAAATGTGTGTCATGGGAGTTTGTTCTACAGATTATTCTGTACTTTGTTTCAGCCAGGTAGTAAGCCTAGTACCCATTACTTGTTTTTCCTGATACCCTTCCTCCTCCCACCCTCCACCCTCTGATAGGCCCCAGTGTGTGTAATTCCCCCTCTAATGTGTCTGTGTGTTCTCATCATTAGCTTCCACTTACAAGGGAGAACATGCAGTTTTTGGTTTTCTGTTCCTGTGTTAGTATGCTAAGGATAATGGACTCCAGCTCATCCATGTCCCTGCAAAGGACATGAGCTCTTTATTTTTTTATGGCTGCATAGTATTCCGTGGTATATACGTGCCACATTTTCTTATCCAGTCTATCATCAATGGGCATTTAGGATGATTCCATATATTGTGAATAGTGCTGCAATGAACATACATGTGCATGTGTCTTTATAATAGAATGATTTTTACTCCTTTGGGTATATACCCAATAATAAAATTGCTAGGATCAATAGTATTTCTGTCTTTAGGTCTTTGAAGAATTGCCACGTTGTTTTCCACAATGACTGAACTAATTGACACTCCCACCAACAGTGTATAAGGGTTCCTTTTTCTCCACAACCTCACCAGCATCTGTTATTTTTTTATTTTTTATTAATAGCCATTCTGACTGGTGTGAAATGCTATCTCATTGTGGTTTTGACTTGCATTTCTCTAATGATCAGTGATGTTGAGCTTTTTTTTTTTTTAAATATGCTTGTGGGCTGCATCTGTGTCCTTTATTGAAGTGTCTGTTTGTGTCCTTTCCTCACTTTTTTACGGGGTTGTTTTTCTCTTGTAAATTTAAGTTCCTCATGGATGCTAGATATTAGACATTTGTCAGATGCATAGTGTGCAAAAATTTTCTCCCATTGTGTAGATTGTTTACTCTATTGATAGTTTCTTTTGCTGTGCAGAAGCGCTCTAATTAGATCCACTTTGTCAATTTTTGCTTTTGTTGCAATTGCTTTTGGCATCTACGCCATGAAATCTTTGCCTGCGCCTATGTCCTGAATGATATTGCCTAGGTTGTCTTCCAAGGTTTTCATAATTTTGGGTTTTACATTTAAGTCTTTAAAACATCTTGATTTAATTTTTGTATATTGTGTAAGGAAGGGGTTCAGTTTCTATCTTCTGCACATGGCTAGCCAGTTATCCTGGCATTATTTATTGAATAGCAAATCATTTCCCTATTGCTTCTTTTGTCAGGTTTTTCGAAGATCAGATAGTTGTAGGTGTGCAGCCTTATTTCTGGGTTCTCTATTCAGTTCTGGGTTCCCTATTCTGTTCCATTGGTGTATGTGTCTGTTTTTGTACCAATACCATGCTGTTTTGGTTACTGTAGCTCTTTTTGTGGCAATTGTGAATAGGAATGTGTTCCTGATTTGGCTTTTGGAATGACTGCTGTTAGTGTAAAGGAATGCTAGTGATTTCTGTGCATTGATTTTGTATCCTGAGACTTTCCTGAAGTTGTTTATTAGCTTAAGAAATGTTTGGGCTGAGAAGATGGGGTTTCAGATATAGTTTTCTGTGTAGTTTGAAGTTGGGTAGTGTGATGTCTCCAGCTTTGTTGTTTTTGCTTAGGATTGCCTTGGCTATTTGGGCTTTTTAATTCCATATGAATTTTAAAGTAGTTTTCTCTAGTTCTGTGAAGAATGTCAATGGTAGTTTAATAGGAATAGCATTGAATGTATAAATTGTTTTGGGCAATATGGCCATTTAAACCATATTGATTCTTCCTATCCATGAGCATGGAAAGTTTTTCCATTTATTTAACTCATCTCTGATTTATTCGAAAGGTGGTTTGTAGTTTTTCTTGTAGAGATCTTTCACCTTCCTAGTTAGCTGTATTCCTAGGTATTTCATTCATTTTGTGGCAATTGTGAATAGGAATTTGTTCCTGATTTGGCTCTTGGAATGACTGCTGTTGGTGTAAGGAATGCTAGTGATTTCTGTGCATTGATTTTGTATCCTGAGACTTTGCTGAAGTTGTTTATTAGCTTAAGAAGCTTTTGGGCTGAGACAATGAGGTTTTCTAGATATAGGATCATGTAATCTACAAATGGGGATAGTTTTATTTCCTCTCTTCCTATTTAGATGCACTTTATTTCTTTCCCTTGTCTGATTGCCTTGGCCAGAACTTCCAATACTATGTTGAATAGGAGTGGTGAGAGAGGGCATCTTGTGCTGGTTTTCAAGGGGAAATGCTTCCAGCTTTTGCCCATTTGGTATGATGTTGGCTGTGGGTTTGTCATACATGGCTCCTACTATTTTGAGGTATGTTCCTTCAATACCTAGATTATTGAGAGTTTTTAATATGAATTGATATTGAATTTTATGAAAAGCCTTTTCTGCATCTACTGAGATAATCATGTGGTTTTTGTCTTTAGTTCTGTTTATGTGATGAATCACATTTATTGATTTGTATATGTTGAACCAACCTTGCTTCCTGAGGATGAAGCTGACTTGATCATGGTGGATAAGTTTTTTGATGTGCTGCTGGATTTGGTTTGGTGATTTTTGCATTGATATTCATCAAGGATATTGGCCTGAAGTTTTATTTTGTTTTGTTGCATTTCTGCTAGGTTTTGGTATCAGGATAATGCTGGCCTCATAGAATGAGTTAGAGAGGAGTCCCTCCTCCTCAATATTTTGAGAATAATTTCAGTAAGAATGTTACCAGCTCTTCTTTGTACATCTGATAGAATTCAGCTGTAAATACATCTGGTCCTGGGCTTTTTTTTTTTTTTTTTGATAGGGTATTTATTACCTCAATTTCAAAACTCATTATTAGTCTGTTCAGGGATTCAATTGCTTCCTGGTTCAGTCTTAGGAGGGCATATGTGTCCAGGAATTTATCCATTTTTTCTATATTTTCTAGTTTATGTAGATAGAGGTGTTTGTAATATTCTTGGATGTTTGTTTGTATTTCTGTGGGGTTAGTGGCAATATCCCTCTTGTTTTTTCAGATTGTGTTTATTTGAATCTTCTCTCTCTTTATTAGTGTAGTTAGTGGTAAATTTATTTTATTATTTTTTTCAAAAATCCATCTGCTGAATTTGTGGATCTTTTGAATAGTTTTTTAATATCTCTATCTCCTTCAGTTTAACTCTGATTTGGGGTATTTTTTGCCTTCTGCTAGCTTTGGGATTTGTTTGCTCTTGGTTCTCTAGTTCTTTTGGTTTTGATGTTTGGTTGTTAACTTGAGATCTTTCTAATTTTTTGATGTGGGCATTTAGTGCTATAAATTTCCATCTTAACACTGCCTTAGCTGTGTCCCAGAGATTCTGGTACATTGTCTCTGTGTTCTCATTAGTTTCAAAAGAATCTTCTTGATTTCTTCCTTAATTTCATTATTTATCCAAAAGTCATTCAGGAGCAGGTTTTTCAATTTTCATGTAATTGCGTGGTTTTGAATGAATTTCTTAGTCTTGGTTTTGTATTTGATTGTGCTGTGGTCTGAGAGACTGTTTGTTATGATTTCAGTTATTTTGCATTTGCTGAGAAGTGTTTTACCTCTGATTATGTGATTGTTTTTAGTATAAGTGGTATTTGGTGACAGGAAGAATGTATATTCTGCTGTTTTAGGGTGGAGATTTCTGTAGATATCTATCACATCCATTTTATCCAGTGCTGAGTTCAGGTCCTGAATATCTTTTTTAATTTTCTGTCTCAATGATTCATGCAATATTGTTAGTGGGATGTTAAAGTCTTCCACTATTACTGTGTGGAAGTCTGAAGTCTCTCTGCAGGTTTCTAAGAACTTCCTTTATAAATCTGGGTGCTCCTGTGTTGGGTGCAATAAATATTTAGGTTAGTTAAATCTTCTTGTTGAATTGAACACTTTATCATTATGTAATGCCCTTCTTTGTCTGTTTTGATCTTTGTTGGTTTAAAGTCTGTTTTGTCAAAAATAAGGATTTTAACCCCTGCTTTTTTCTGTTTTCTATTTACTTTGCAGATTTTCCTCCATCCCTTCATTTTGAGTCTATGTGTGTCATTTCATGTGAGATGAGTCTCTTGAAGACAGCGTACCAATGGGTCTTGGTTCTTTTTCTAGCTTGCCACTCTGTGACTTTAATTGGGGCATTTAGCCCATTTAAATTTAAGGTTGGTATTTATATGTGTGGATTTTATCCTGTCATCATGATGTTAGGTGGTTATTTTGCAGACTTGTTTATGTGGTTGCTTTATAGTATAACAATATGGAATGCTTCACAAATTTGAGTGTCATCCTTGCACAGGAGCCATGTTAATCTTCTCTGTATTGTTGCTAAATTTAGTATATGTGCTGCCAAATTAAGCACTAGATACTAAACTTCATGGTGAAAGACTGAATGCTTCCTGTAAGACTGGGAACAATGCAAGGATGTCTGCTCTCACTACTATTCACCATCATAGTGGAAATCTTAGCCGTTCAATAAGGCAAGAAATCAAAAGAGATAAAGATTAAAAAAGGAAAAAATAAAGCTGTTCCTATTTGCAGATGGCATTGTGGTTTATATAAAAATCCTCAAAGAATAAAAAACAAAACAAAACAATTCAGAACTCCTTAAAAATGAGTGATTTTAGAGGATAAATTGATGAAACAGAAAGTCAATCATGTTTCTACATATTAGCAATGAACATTTGTAAGCTGAAATTTAAACACTACCATTTCTATATACTCTAAAAATAATGAAATACAGTCCCCAAGTTACCACGATTCAACTTACAATTTTCTGACTGTATTATAGGTTTGTTAGGATGTCACTCCATCATAAGTTGAGGAGCACCTTAAAACTTATAATGGGGTTATGGTTTATGTTGAATGTGTATCACTTTTGCACCATCATAAAGTCAAAAGTTTGTAAGTTGAACCATCATAAATCAGGGACAACTGTGTTTCTAACATTAAAGGCATTTTCAACTTATGATTTTTTTACTTATAATGGGTCCATCAGGATGCAACTCCATCATAAGTCAAGGAGCATCTGTACTTAGGTACAAATCACACAAAACCTGTACACAAATGTTTACAGCAACTCTATTTGTAATCACCAAAAACTTCAAACAACCCAAATGCCCTTCAAAAGATGAATGTATTAAAAAAAGTGTTATATCCATACAATGGAATATTATTCAGCAATAAAATGGAATGCACTATTTATAAAATAAGCAACTTTATGACTCTAAAAGGCTGAGTAAAAGAATCTAGTCTTAAAAGGTAACATTCTGTATGATTCCATTTTATATGACATCCTCTAAAAGACAAAACTACAGTGATAGAGAATAGATCAGTGGGTGCCAGGGGTTAGAGGTGGGGGCAAGGAGTGGCTACAAAAGCAATTTCATAAGTGAGTCTTTTGGATAATGTAAATGTCTTTATCCAGGTATTGGTGGTAGTCACGTGAATTAAAACATATGTTAAAAGTCATAGAAATACATACCCCCAAAAAATCAATTTTACTGTATGTTAATCTAAAACATAAAATTTAAAAGAGAAAACCTTAAAGAAGAGGATTCTGGAAAGATCACAGAATAGAAAGCACCATAAATATGTTTCCCCCAAGAAGACAACAATTGCACTAGGAAAATCTGTGTGATGTAACTATTTTGGAACTCTGGAGTCTATTGAAGACTTTTAACTTCCAGTAGAAGGCTTGGGTGGTAAATTGTGGTTAATTTGAGCTCTTAGCACTGTAGTAGCTACCCACTCTCAGCCCTGTGGCAGTCAAGCTGTGCATTTCCCTGGAACAACTTGTACATAGCTTGCATTGCCCAGGATATGCATAAGAACCCTGTCCTCCAAATATTGAGGATCTGTGCTCGGATTGCTGATTGCTGTTTCTGATCATAGAAACACAGAGAGGTGGGACGTCACTGTTGCACCTTCCCACATTGTTGCAAGCCCCTCCCCCATCTGGCTGAAATGGCTTCCAGGAGATTTGAAGTGCTGGCACCCTTTTTGTCTCCTTTCATTTTTCTCTTTTTCCCTTTTTAGAGCCAGCAACTAAAGACTAAGATATTCAGGCCAGGTACAGTAGCTCAGACCTGCAATTTCAGCATTTTGTGAGGCCACAGCAGGAAGATCACTTGATTCAAGGAGCTCAAGACAGCCCAGGCAACACAGTGAGAACCCCCATCTCTACCAAAAAAAAAAAAAAAAAAAAAAAAAGAAAGAAAGAAAGAAAAAGGAAGATTCAAAAGCAACTATGTTTATGAGAGAGATTAGAAAGTGACTGTGCCTGCCCGGGGAAAGGTGCAGGCTCACAAAAGTCCTGGGGAAGACCTTAAGTTTACACCTCAGGCTGATCCTGGCACAGAGGCAGACTATAACAAGAAAGAAAGAAAAACAACCAAACAATAACAAAATAACAAACCCTCAGAAAGAGGGAGAATTTTGATTTCCAGAGATACCACATTACTAGATTCAAATGTCTGGATTTTAACAACAAAAACTCAAAAAGTATATAGAAAGAGAGTAAAATATGACCTAATCAAAGGGGAAGAAACTAAACCAATGAAAACTGTCCCTAAAAAATAGCAAATGGCAGATTGCTAGACAGACTACTTTAAAACAACTATCTTAAAGATGCTCAAAGAACTAAAGGAAGATATGGAGAAAGGCAAGAAACATTGTGTGAACAAAATGGGAATGTCAGTAAAGAGATAGAAAACTGAAAAAGAAACCAAAAAGAAATTCTGGAGTGGGAAAATATAATCACTGAAATTAAAAATTCACTAGAGGGCTTCCAAAAGCAAATTTTAGCAGGCAGAAGAAAGAACTAGATAACTTGAAGACAGGGCAGTGGAAATTATTCAGTCTTGAGGAATAGACCAAACGTAGATTGAGTAAGAGTGCAGAGAACCTAGGAACCTGTAAGACACCACCAAGTGGACCAACATATACACTGTGGGATTTCCAGGAGAGAGAGAGACAGAACGAGGCAGAGAGAATATTTGAAAAATTAATAGAAGTAAACCTCTCCAAATTTGCTGAAAGACATGAATATAGCATCCAAGAAGCTCTACAATCTCCAATTAAGATGACCTCAAATGCACCCTCAGTGAGACACATTATGATCAAACTTTGAAAGACAAAGACAAAAGGGGAATCTTGAAAGCAACAAGAGAGAAGTAATTCATCACATACAAGGAATACTCAGTAATACTGTGAGCATATTTTTCATCAGAAACTTGAAGGCCAGAAGGCAGTGGGCCAACACAGTCAAGGTGCTAAGTAATAATAAAAAAAGTCAACCAATAATCCTATATTCAGCAAAACTATCCTTCAAAAGTGAGGCTGAAAGTAGGAGTTCCAGATAAACAGAAACTGAGGGAGTTTGTTACCACTACACCAGTCCTGCAAAAAATGCTTGAGAGAGTTTTGCAGGGTAAAATAAAAGAACACTAGCAGCAAGTTAATTCTTCATGAAGAAATAAAATTCTCAATAAAAGTACATACACGGGCAATTATAAAAGATAATATTATTCTAACAATTTGTGATTATACATTTTCCCTCATGATTTAGGAGATTAATACCTTTTAAAAACTAGTCTAAAAGCTAGTGTTACTATAATTAAGCTTTATAAGTCCACATTTTGTTTTCTTCATAATTTAAGAGACTAAGCATTTAAAGTAATTATTAGTTTATATTTTGGGCACAAAATGTACAAAGATGTAATTTGTAACATCAGTAACCAAAAGGGGCAAGGGCAGAGCTATTAAAGGAATGAGTTTTTGCATGTTATTGAAGGTAAGTTCACATAAATTCAATTTAGAGTGTTATAACTTTAGAATGCTGAATGTAATCCCCATGATATCCACAAAGAAAATATTTATAGAATAGATACAAAAGGAATTTAATTATTTTCAGGACATAAAATGAAATCAACACAAAAGAAGCCAGTAATGCAGGAAATTAAGAGCAAGAAATTTCTGGTTTCTATAAGGCATATAGACTAAAATAGCAAAATAAAAGAAGTAAGTCCCTCCTTCTCAGTAATTACTTTAAATGTAAATGGATTAAACCTTCCAATCAAAAGACAGATTTGCAGAATAGATTTTTAAAGTCCAATTATATGCTGTCCACAAAGGACACATTATATCCAAGAATACAAATAGAATGAAAGTGAAAGGATTAAAAAATATTTTATGCAAATAATGAAAAGACAGCAAGGGTAACTAATACTAATATCAGAAAAAATCAACTTTAAATCAAAAATGGTTATAAAAGAGACAGTACTGAAATAATAGTTGGATACTTTAATATTACATTCTTAATAATGTATAGAAAAACAAACAAAACGTAAATAAGAAAAAGAGGACTTAATGCAATAAACCAAGTAGCTCTCACAGACATACAGAACACTCTATCCAACTAGAACAGCATACACATCCTTCTCAAGTACTCATGGAATATTTTCCAGGGTAGGTCATATGTTAGAACAGAGATTAAATTTCTGTGGATTTAAATAGACAGATATCACACAATGTAGCATCTCAAAACATAATCAGCTAAAGTTAGAAATCAATGGCAAAAGTAAACTGAAATAGTCACAAATTTCTGGAAATTAATAATTTTAAACAACCAATGGATCAAAGAATAAATTACAAGGGAAAAGAGAAAATACTGGAAGATAAATAAAAATAAAAACACAGTATATAAAAACTTATGTAACTCAGCAAAAGCAATAATCAGGAAAAATTTACTGATACGAATGCTTACATTTAAAAACAAAATATATCTCAAGTCAACAACCTAATTTGACAACTTACAGAAATAGAAAAAGAATAACAAAATAAATTTAAAGGTAGCAGAAAGAAAGAAATACTGAAGACTAGAGCAGAAATAAATGAAATGGATAATTGAAAACAAATGGAGAAAGTCAATAAAATATTTACCTAGATGGACCAAGAAGGAAAAAAGAGAGAAGACTCAAATTATTAAAATCAGAAATGAAAGAGTACTAACTTAAAAATTGGGTAAGGTAGATGAAATGGGAAAACTCCTAGAAACACAAAACCTACCAAGACTAAATCATGAAGAAATAGACAATCTGAATAGATCTATAACTAGTAAAGAGATTGAATCAGTAATCAAAAATCTCCTGAAAACTCCTGGAGCTAATGGCTTCACTGATGAATTTTACCAAATAATTAAAAATTAACATGGACACACAGGGAGGGGGAGCATCACACACTGGGGTCTGTCAGGGTGGAAATAGGGAGGGACAGTGGGGGGTGGGAGTTAGGGAGAGATAGCATGGGGAGAAATGCCAGATATAGGTGATGGGGAGGAAGGTAGCAAATCATACTGCCATGTGTGTACCTATGCAACAATCTTGAATGTTCTTCACATGTATCCCAAAACCTAAAATGCAAAAAAAAAAAACAATTATTCTCAACCTATTCAAAAAAACTGAAAAGAAAGGAATACTCCCTAACTCATTCTAAGAGGCCAGAATTAACCTGATATCAAAGCCAAGGACACTGTAAGAAAACTACAGATCATATCTCTTATGAGCACTGATGCAAAAATCCTCAACAATATACTAGCAAACCAAATTTGGCAGCATATTAAAAGGTTTATGCATTATGACCAAGTGTTATTGATCCCTGGAATGCAAAGATGGTTCAGCATATAAAAATTACTGAATATAATACACCACTTTAACCCTTTTCCCATTTACCCTGAGAATATTCTCTGGCAGCACTTGCAGCTGTAGCATTTATCCCAAGATAAGTTTGTCACAAAATATCTCATGCTTATTATAATTTTTGCATCACTCTAACATATCAACTTTGGAAACAAAAGGTGTCATTCTATTTACAGCATTCTGTTTTTAGTAGTGGTATTTCCATTTACAAAATACAGTAATTCTCAATCACTGAAAAGGTCAAATCCTATAAAACATAGCATTCCTATGTATGGTCATTCTCAAACATTTGTTGCCTGAATATTCATTTGATAAATCCGATTTTTGCCAAATAATACATGATTCTGATGATTCAGACTAGTCTGATGTCAGTTCTGTTTAGAGATAACTCCAGGAACAGCTTTTAAATTTTTTTATTACATTGAAAATCAGTTAAATTTGCTTCAGCCTCAAAGAGAGTGTTTATGTATAATTAAATGAGTGCTGGCAGCTTGCTGCACTTTTTTTTTCTGAATCGGAAAAGGATTAACAGAATGAAAGTGAAAAGCCACATAATTGTCTCAATTGATGCAGAAATACCATTTGATATAATTCAAAACCTTTTCATGATAAAAGGAGTCAATAAACTAGAAATAGAAACAAAACTACTTTAAAGAAATAAAAGACATGTATGAAGAACCCACAGCAAACATTATACTCAATGGTAAAAGACTGAAAATTCTTTTAAAAAATTAGAAATGAGGCAAAAATGGCCACTTTTGCTTCTTCTGCTCAGCATAGTACCAGAAGTTATAACCAAAGCAATCAGGCAAGAAAAATAAGTAAAAGACATCCAAATTGAAAACGAAGAAGAAAAATTATCTCTGTTCACAGAGGATGTAATATTATATTTAAAGAAACCTTAAAAATTCCAGAAAAAAACTGTTAGAATTGATAAATTAATTCAGCAAAGTAACAGGATACAACGTCAATACACAAAACTGATAGCATTTGTACATACTAACAATGAATGATTTGGAAGGGAAATTAGGAAAAAATGTCATTTACAATAGCACCAAAAAAATAAAATAAAATATCTAGAAATTAACCAAAGAAGTGAAAGATGTGTACAATGAAAACTACAAAGCATTGCTGAAATAAATCAAAGAAGACATAAATGGCAAAACATTCATGTTTATGAATTGGAAGACATTGTGAGTAATCCTGGAAAGCATGGGCTGGGTTCAGTTTCATATTGCTGGATGTTCTCTATTATAAAGGCATATTGGCAAATAAAGACTTGAGTTTGTATGGAATATTCATGCCAAAAAAGGTTTTTCTCAAAACTTTTCAAATAAAATTTTATCATGCCTAATGTGAAAAAAAAAAAATGCTCATACTATTCAGAGTGTTCTACAGATTTGGTGCAGTCTCTATCTAATCCCCATGACTTTTTGCAGAAATTAAAAAAAATTTAATTTATATGGAATCTTTAGCAAACCCAAATAGCCAAAATAACCTTTAAAAAGAAGAACAAACCTGGAGGACTGACACTTTCTGATTTCAAAACTTACTATGAAGCTATAGTAATCAAAACAGAGTGGTACTGGCATAAAGATAGACATATAGACCAATGAAACAGAGTAGATATTCCAGAAATAAATTTTTGCATGTATGGTCAAATGAATTTTGACAAGGATGCTTAGACAATTCATTGAGGAAAGGACAGTTTTCTCAACAAAGCATGCTGAGAAACCTGGATATTCATATCCAAAAATGATGTTGAACTCTTACCTAACAATATATGCAAAAATAAACTCAAAATAGATCAAACGCCTAAATATAAGACCTAAAACTGTAAAATTCTTAGAAGAAAACATGTGGCAAAAGCTTTACATCACTAGATCTGGCAATGATGTCTTGAATATAATACTAAGGGCACAGATAATGAAAGAAACAAAGAAAAATTTTTAAAATGCATATGTCAAAATATAATATCATAGGGTATAGAGAATCAGATGAGAATATTTTCAAATCATATAGCTAATACAGATGAAAATGCTTTCAAAATGTATATCTGATAAGGAATTGATAACAGAATGTATAGAAAACTTCCAAAACTCAACAATGACATGAATTCAAAAATAGGCAAATGACTTGAATAGTCATTTCTCCAAAGAAGACATACAAATGGCCAATAAGCAAATGAAAAGATGCTGAGCATCACTAATCATTTGGAAAATGCAAATCAAAACTACAGTGGTTGGGGGTGGCTGGCAAGACGGCTGAATAGGAACAGCTCCAGTCTGCAGCTTCAAGCCAGATCAACACAGAAGGTAGGTGGTTCTGCATTTCCAACTGAGGTACCTAGCTCATCTCATCGGGACTGGTTAGACAGTGAATGCAGCCCAAGGAGGGTGAGCTGAAGCAGGGTGGGGCATCACCTCACCTGGGAAGCACAAGGGGTTGGAGAATTCCCTCCCCTAGCCAAGGGAAGCTATGAGGGACTGTGCCCTGAGGAACAGCGCACTCAAGCCCAGATACTACACTTTTCCCATGGTTATTGCAACCCACAGACCAGGAGATACCCTGGAGTGCCTACGCCACCAGGACTCTGGGTTGCAAGCAAGCACAAAAACTGGGTGGTCATTTGGGCAGACACCAAGCTAGCTACAGGAGTTTTTTCATAATCCAGTGGCACTTAGAACACCAGCGAGACAGAACTGTTCACTACCCTGGAAAGGGGGTTGACCCAGGGAGCCAAATGGTCTAGCTCTGCAAATCCCACCCCCATGAAGCCCAGCAAGCTAAAATCCACTGGCTTGAAATACTTGCAGCCAGCACAGCAGTCTGAAGTTGACCTGGGATGCTCGAGGTTGGTGGGGGAGGGGGCTTCCACCATTACTGAGGCTTGAGTAGGTGGTTTTCCCCTCACAGTGTAAACAAAGCTGCCAGGAATTTCTAACTGGGCAGAGCCCATTGATGCCCAGAAAAAACGCTGTAGCCAGACTGCCTGTCTAGATTCCTCTTCTCTGGGCAGGGTATCTCTGAAAGAAAGGCAGCAGCCCCAGTCAGAAGCTTATAGATAAAACTCTCATCTTTCTGTGACAGAGCACCTGGGGGAAGGGGTGACTGTGGCCACAGCTTCAGCAGACTTAAAAATTCCTGCCTGTGGGCTCTGAAGAGAGCAGAGATCTCCCAGCACAGCACTTGAGCTCTGCTAAGGGACAGACTGCCTCCTCAAATGGGTCCCTGACCCCTGTGCCTCCTGACTGGGAGACACCTCCCAGCAAGGGTTGACAGACATCTCATACAGGAGAGCTCTGGCTGGCATCTGGCAGGTGCCCCTCTGGGATGAAGCTTCCAGAGGAAGGAACAGGTAGCAATCATTGCTATTCTGCAGCCTCTGCTAGTGATACCCAGGCAAACAGGGCCTGGGGTGCGCCTACAGCAAACTCCAGCAGACCTGCAGCAAGGGGCCTAACTGTTAGAAGGAAAACTAACAAACAGAAAGGAATAGCATCAACATCAACAAAAAGAATGTCCACACAGAAACCCCATCTGAAGGTAACCAACATCAAAGACCAAAGGTAGATAAATCCACGAAGATGAGGAAAAACCAGCACAAAAAGGCGGAAAATGCCAAAAACCAGAATGCCTTTTCTCTTCCAAAGGATCACAACTCTTTGGCAGAAAGAAAACAAAACTAGATGGAGAATGAGTTTCATGAATTGACAGAAGTAGGCTTCAGAAGGTGGGTAATAACAAACTCCTCCAAACTAAAGGACCATGTTTTAACCCAGAATCAAGAAGAAGTACATCCTCTGATGGCAAAGGGTGCAGAAACAAGGAGGAAAGAAATATTGTAGTATTAATGCCAGGTACCACACTTGCCAAGAGATGATACTCTCTTTCTCTCATCAGGCACCAGAATCTTCCACCAGGTGCCACCGCTGCTCTGTACCATGACCAGGTCCATTTTGGAGGCACCAGACCCATGACAAGGCCCAAGCTGTAGGAAAGGAGAAAAATTTAGTGCCTTCCTCTTTGTTACAATCTGAAAGATGGATGCGTGTAGCCTTGAGTCTTTTAGAAATCTTAATAAAATGGTTTTTATTCATGGTCCTTCTCTCCCTAAGAACCCTTAGAGCTAGGGTGGGAATGAATTTATGTGACATCTGCTAGGTATACTTAGAATCATTGCTTTTCTCCAAGAATGTGGTCAAACTGGAGCCTTTTTCCTTCATTCCCAGGAAGACCTCAGGAAACCTCAGTGAAGTTGTACCAAGTTTCCTTGCTTCATTAACAGATCTCCAGCTCTCTCGACATGATTTAAGCTTAAATTATACATATTTACTCATCATAATGACTGTTTAGTTAATGACTTCCTGTCATATCAGCTTTTAGAAAGCTATACCACTTTTAGGGTAACTTTTTTTTTTTTTTTTTTACTATTTCTCTATTTTATTTTGATATAATTTTCTCACCCCCAAACACCCATGGCATAGTATAGTATAATATAACCTATGCACGTCCTCCCATATACTTCAAATCATCTCTAGATAATTTATAATACCCAGTGCAATGTAAATGCTGTGTAAATAGTTGTTATGCTATATTGATTTATTTGTATTATTTTTATTTTTATGTTTTTTTCAAATATTTTTGATCAGTATTTGAATTCACAGATACAGAGGGCTGACTATATATCCAAATCCTCTATATAAAGCATAACACAATGCTAAAAATAATCCAAGTAAACCAAAAGAAGGCAGAAAGGGAAAACCAACAAAAATCAAAACAACTAGAAAACAATTAATAAAGTATCAGACATATATCCTAACAATAAGTGTTTTAAATGTAATTGGTATAAATATACCAAGTAAAAGGTAGTAATAGACACAGTACATTTAAAAAATGACCCAATTATATTATATCTATAGGAATCTCAAATATATTGATATAGGAAGGGTAATTTTTTTAACTTTTATTTTAAGTTCAGGGGTACTGAACTTAAAAGTTTAAGAAGGTAAAATTTTTTAAAAAGTTCACTTTGTTACATAGCTAAGCTTGTGTCGTGGGGGTTTGTTTTACAGATTATTTCATCACCCAGATATGAAGCCTAGTACCCATTAGTTATTTTTCCTGATCCTCTCCCCTGTTCCCACCCTTCACCCTCCAATAGGCCCTAGTGTTTGTTGTTCCTATCTATGTGTCCATGTGTTCTCATCATTTAGCTTCCACTCATAAGTGAGAACATGCAGTATTTACATTTCTGTTCCTGTGTTTGTTTGCTAAGAATAATGGCCTCCAGCTCCATCTATGTCCCTGCAAAAGACACAACCTCATTATTTTTATGGCTGCATGGTATTCTGTGGTGTATATATACTACATTTTCTTTATCCAGTCTATCCTTGATGGACATTTAGGTTGATTCCATGTCTTTGGTATTGTGAATAGTGCTACGATAATCACACATGTGCATGTGTCTTTATAATAGAGTCATTTATATTCCTTTGGGCATATACCCATTAATGAGATTGCTAGGTCAAATGGTATTTCTGTCTTTAGGTCTCTGAGGAATTGTCACACTGTCTTCCACAATGGTTGAACTAATTTACATTTCCAACAACAGCATGTAAATATTCATTTTTCTCCACAACCTCGCCAGCATCTGCTATTTTTTGACTTTTTAATAATAGTCATTCTGACTGGTGTGAGATGCTATCTCATTGTGGTTTTGATTTGCATTTTTCCAGTGATCAGTAATGTTGAGCTTTGTTTAATATGTTTGTTGGTCACATGGATGTATCCTTTTGAAAAGTGTCTGTTTGTGTCCTTTGCTCACTTTTTAATGGGGTTTGCTCTGTTCTTGTAAATTTGTTTAAGTTCCTCATAGAGGCTGGATATTAAACCTTTGTCAGATGCACAGTTTGCAAAATCTTTCTCCCATTGTTTAGATTGTCTGTTTACTCTATTGATAGTTTCTTTTGCTGTGCAGAAGCTATTTAATTAGATGCTCTTTTTCAATTTTTGCTTTTGTTGCAATTGCTTTTGGCATCTTTGTCATGAAATATTTGCCTGTGCTTATATCCTAAAATGTATTACCTAGGTTGTCTTCCAGAGTTTTTATACTTTTGGGTTTTACATTTAAGTGTTTAATCCATCTTGAGTTAATTTTTTGTAAATGATGTAAGGAAGGGATCCAGGTTCAATCTTCTGCACATGGTTAGCCAATTATCCTGACATCATTTATGGGATAGGGAATCTTTTCTCCGTGGCTTGTTTTGGTCATGTTTGTCAAAGATCAGATAGTTGTAGGTGTTCAGCCTTATTCCTGGATTCTCTATTCTGTTCCATTGGTGTATGTGTCTGTTTTTGTACCAATACTGTGCTGTTTTAATTACTGTAGCCCTGTAATATAATTTGAAGTTGGGTAGCATGATGCCTCTAGCTTTGTTCTTTTTGCTTAGGTTTGCATTGGTTATTCAGGCTCTTTTTTGATTTCATATGAATTTTAAAGTAGTTTTCTATAGTTCTGTGAAGAATGTCAATGGTAGTTTAATAGGAATAGCATTGAATCTATAAATTGCTTTGACTAATATGGCCATTTAAAAGATGTTGATTTTTTCTTTCCATGAGCATGGAATGTTTTTCCATTTGTTTGTGTCATCTTTGATTTCTTTGAGCAGTGGTTTGTAGTTCTTCTTGCAGAGATTTTTCACCTTCATAGTTAGCTGTATTCATAGATATTTTATTCTTTTTGTGGCAATTGTGAATGGGAATTTGTTTTTAATTTGTCTCTTGGTATGACTGTTGTTCTGTTGTTGGTGTATAGGAATGCTAGTGATTTCTGTGCAGTGATTTTCTAGCCTGAGACTTTCCTGAAGTTGTTTGAGTAAGAAATGTTTGGGCTGAGACGATGGGGTTTTCTAGATATAGTATCATGTCATCTGCAACCAGGGATAGTTTGAAAGGAAGAATAAAAATAAACAGAAGGATTACAGGCGTGAGCCATGCAGGGGGGGATCACCTGAGGTCAGGAGTTTGAGACCAGCCTGGCCAACATGGTGAAACACTGTCTCTATTAAAAATACAAAAATTAGCTGGGCATGGTGGTGGGCACCTATTATCCCAGCTACTTGGGAGGTTGAGACAGGAGAATCCCTTGAACCCGGGAGGCGGAGGTTGCAGTGAGCTGAGATCGCAGCCACGGCACTCCAGCCTGGGCAACAAAGAATGAAACTTCATCTCAAAAAAGCAAAATAAATAAAATAAAATAAACAGGTGGAAAAAGATATACCATATAAACACTAACCAAGAGAAAGCTAGAGTGGCTATGCTAATATCAGATAAAGCAGACTTAAGAGCAAAAGAAATTATGAGATACTCCATAATGATAAATGGGTCAATCCACCAAGAAGGCATAACAATCCTAAATTTGTATTGCCAAATAATGGTGCTAACAAAACACATGAAACAGAAACTTACGGAATTGAAAAGAGAAATAAATTCATAATTATACTTTAAGATCTCAATACCCCTCTCTCAATAATTGATAGAATCACCACATAGAAAATCAATGAAGATATAAATGAACTGAACAATACTATTAGCCACAGGATCTAATGAACACTTGAAAAACACTTCACCCAACAGTGTAAGAATTCATGTTTTTTAAAATCGTGCTTGGAACAGTCACAAAGATACTTCATGTCCTGGCTCATAAAATAAACTTCAACAAACTGAAAAGAATTAAAACTTCTTCTGGTAACTGAATCATCTCTGATCATAATTGAATTAAACTAAAAATTAACAGAAAAACAACTGGTAAATCTGCAAATACTTGGGAATTAAACAACTCAAAGAGGTAGTTTCAATAAAAATCAAAACCTACGTAGAACTGAAGGAAAATGAAAATACAACAACTCAAAGCTTGTGAAATGCAGCTAAAGCTGTGCATATAAGGAAATTTATAGCATTAAATGCTTGTATTAGGGAAAATTAAAGGCTTCAAAACAATAAGCTAAGTTTCTACCTTAACAAAGTAGAAATAACAATAAAATAAACCAGAAAGCAAGCAATTGAAGAAAAATGATAAAAATAAGAGCATAAATACATGAAATTGAAAACAGGAAAATAGAGAGGAATGAATAAAAATTAAAGCAGGTTCTTTGGAAATGTTAAGAAAATTGATAAAATCCTAGCACAACTGAAAAACAGAAAAGGCATGAGTTATCAATGTTGGAAATGAACAGGGATACCACTGTGAACACCACAGATATTAAAGGAATAATAAGATAATACTACAAACATCTTTACACACATAAATTCAACTATAGCACGATAAAAGAAAATTACAAACTAATATCCCACAGGAACATAGACACAGAAATTTTCAACAAAATACTAGCAAATCAAATCTAGCAACATATAAATGGAATCACAGATGACAACCAAGGAGTTTATTCAGGAATGCAAAGGCTGTTCGGTATTTGAAAATCGATCAATGTAATCCTCTATGCTAACGGAACTGAATAAGAAACTTGATCATACTAACTGAAGCAGAAAAGGTACTTAACGAATCCAAATTCCATTCCTGGGAAAAACTTTCAGCAAACTAGGAATTGAAAGGAACTTGAATGTCTTTGACCAGATGAAGGGCAATTGCAGAAAAACAAAAACAAAAACAAAAACAAAACCCTCTATGACTAACATTATACATAATGTGAAAGACTGTGTTTTGCCAGAGACAAGACAAGGATGGCTACTGCTACTACTCTTATTTGACAAGTCTTAGCCTGTGCAATAAGGGTATAAAAGGCAAGAAAATGATATAAAAGGCAGGCAGATTAGAAAGGAAGAAATAAATGCTTTTTATTTGCAGAAGCTATTATTGTCTACATGAAAAAATCCCAAGGAATTTATAGAAAAACTTCTATAAATAATAAGTAAATTTAGCAAATTTACACAAAAATTGATCACTTTTTAATACATAAACAATGAACTATTGGAAAACAAAATGGAAAAATTTAATGCCATTTATAATTGTTCCCAGAAAAGGGACACTGAGGTGTAAATCTAGTGAAACATATACAGATGCTATATGCTAAAACTGTTGAATTTTGATAAAAGAAATCAACAAAGATATAAATATATGGAGAGACAATGCCATGTTCATGGATTGGGAGAATAAACATAGTAAAGATCTTATTTCTCCTAAAATTGATATGTAGATTCTACAAAATTTCTATAAAAATCCAAGCAGTATCTTTTGTAGATATAGGCAAGCTCAATTTAAAAATTATATGGAAAGACAAAGAAGTAGGGGTAGCTTAAAACAATGTTGAAAAATAAAGTTGGAGGAATCACACTACCAAATTTTAGGACTTACTATATATTTACAGTAATAAAGACAGTGTAGCATTGGTGGAGGAATAAGACAGGCAAACAGATAGATAGATACATACATACATGTATAGATACATACATAAATACATACATACATATGTAGATTGATCAGTGGAATAGAACAGAGAACCCCAAAATAATATTCACCAAATATATGTAACTAATTTTTAAACGATGTGAAAGCAATTCAAGGGAGGAACTATTGTCTTTCGAGCGTATGTTACTAGAACAGTGGACATCAAATGGGCCAAAACACACACAAACACACAGAACAAGCCTTGCACCTCATATGAACATTTTTATTTCAAAATGGAGTGTATGTAATGTAAAACTATAAGATTTATTGAAGAGAACATAAAAAACATCTTTTTAGCAAGAGAGTTATTAAATGTGATGCCAAAATACACTATCCATAGATTTAAAAGATCACCCAAGTCTACTTAATCAAAATGTAAAACTTGTGCTATGTGAGATGAAGAGAATGAAAAGATAAGCCACAGGATGGGAAAAATATTTGTAAATCAGTATATCTGAGAAAGGAATCATATCCGGAACATATAAAGAATTACCTAAACTTAACAGTAATAAAAACAACACGGTCCAGTTAGAAAACAGACAAAATATTTGAACAGCATTTGACCAAAGAAGATATATGGGTGGAAACTAAGTACATTTAAAAAAAATGTTCACCATCATTAGGCATTAGGAAAATGCAAATTAAACCCACTACACATTTTTTTTACAATAGCTAGAATTAAAAAAATAATACTGACTATACTAAGGACTGGTGGTATATTGGAGGAACTGGATCTCTTGTACATTTCTGGTGGGAATTTAAAATTGTACAACCACTTCAGAAAACAATTTGGTTATTTCTTAAGAAATTAAACAAACATTTATCATATAATCCAGCAACAACACTTCTCGGATATTTATCACAGAAAAATGACAACTTGCGTTTACTCCAAAACCTGTACATGAATGTACTTAGCAGGTTTATATGTATAAAAGCCAAAAAATGGAATCAATTGAAATTACCCTCAACAAGATAATTGATAAACAAACTGTGGTACATCCATATTGTAGAATGCTACTCATCAATAAATAGTAATGAACTGTTGATACATGTAACAACTTGGATAGATAAAGCTTATCTATAAATCAATAAAACCAACCTCAAAAGGTAACATGATATATGTATAATATTCTCAGAATGACAAAATTATAGAACAAGAAGAGTAGATTGATGGTTGTTAGGGATTTGGGGAGGGAGTGGGAAGGTATGACTATAAAGCAATAACACAAAACTGTTCTTCTGTGGTGACATGACAGTTCTATGTCTTGATGGTGATCGTGGTTGTATAAATCTATACATGTAATCAAATTTCATAGAATTGTACATACTAAATAAGTGATGAAAACACTGGTAAAATCAGAGTAAAGTCTGTAGTCTAATTAATTGTATTATGCCAATGTCAACTTCCTAGGTTTTATAATGTACTATAGTTATGTAAGATGTTCCCATTGTGGGAAGCTGGGCCATGGGTACAGGAGACATCTCTGTAGTATTTTTGCAACTTTTTGTGAATCTCTAATAATTATGAAATTACAAGTTAAGAAATATTATTTGTTGTCATATCACAAATGGTTACAATTTGTCCCCTCTACATCTTGAGGATACATTTTCTTATTTTCACATTAAGGAAGACTTTTAATGGAAATTTTTTTAAATATAATGGTATTGCCCTAAACAATAGGTTTTTCAGGAATTAATTGAGTCAGTTGATTAAATTAGGGATAAATTACTAAACAAGGGATAAAGGTGCAGTCTTGTATCTCTTTTGATGACTCTATTACCCAGAATGTTTCATATTTTGGGTGTACGCTTGACACATAGTTTAAATTGCATTATAAATAATTGTTACAATTGTACATAGAAATTCTTCCATCTTGTTTCAGCAAACTTCTGCTGCATAACAGATCAACTGCATTTGTTTTCTGTTGTTATATGATGCATTTATACAAAATTAGTTGCTTAAAACAGTCCTCATTTCTTAGCTCACAATTCTGTAAGTCAGCAGTCCAGCACAGCCTGTCTGGGTTCCCTGCTCAGGACATCACAAGACTGAAATCAAGTTATCAGACTAAATTCTAATCTTGAAACACTGGGGGTAAAATTAGCTTCTAAGCTCATTTTTGCTATTGGTAGAATTCAGTTTCTTGCAGTTGCAGGGCTGATGTCCCATATCTTTGTTGGTTATGATTTGGGGGCCACTCTCAGTCCCTGGAGACCATCTTTATTCCTTGTCAAATGACTTACTTCATCTTCAAATAAGCAACTGTGCATCAAATTATTCTTAAGCTTTGAACCTCTGACTTTCTTCCTGCTTCTAGCCAGAGAATACTTTTAAACTGTATACAGTTAGGTCAATCTACCCAGAATAATCTTATTTTATTTCTTTTTAAAATTGTAGTAAAAAACAAGTAACATAAAAATTTACTATCTTAGATGTTTTTAAGTGTACAGTACAGTAGTGTTAACCACGTGCACATTGCTGTGCAATAGATCTCTAGAACTTTAATCTTGGAAAATTAAAATTTTATATCCCATTGAAAAACAACCCCCCTTCTCCCCATATCCAACCTCTGGAAACCACCATTCCATTTTCTGTTTCTAAGAATTTGATTACTTTAGATACCTCATATAAGTGGAATCGTGCAGCATTTGTGTATTTGTGAATGCCTCACTTCACTTCAAATATTGTCCTCCAGGCTCATCCACGATGTAGCATGTTTCTTCTTTTCTAAGCCTGAGTAACATTCATTGTGCATATACTACATTTTGTTCATTCATTCATCTGGCAATGGACATTTAGGTCGCTTTCACCTCTTGACTACTGTAAATAATGCATCAATGAACATGGGTGTGCCAATCTCTTTCTGAGATCCTGTTTTTAATTCTTTTGGATATATACCCAGAAGTGACATTGTTGGATCATATGGTAATTCTGTTTTTAATTTTTTGATGCATTTCCATACTGTTTTCCATTTTACATTTCCACCAACAGCGCAAAGGGGTTCCAGTTTCTCCACATCCTCACCAATACTTGTTATTTTCTCCTCTTTTGATGGTGGCCATCCCAAAGTGTCATTTGCATTTCCCTGAAGATTTGTGACACTGAGTGTCGTTTTATATGCTTATAGGTCACTTATATATCTTTTTTGAAGAGATTCGTATTGCAGTTGTCTTATTTTTAAATTGGATTGTTTACTCTTTTGTTGTTGTTGTTGTTGAGTTGAAGGTCTTTATGTATTCCGAATATTAACTTCTTTAAAGATATATGGTTTGTAAATACTTTCATTCTGTAGGTTGCCTTTTTACTCTTTTGATTGTTTCATTTGCTGTGCAGTTCTTGTTTAATGTAGTTCCATTTATCTAATGTCATGAAGCTTTTCTCCTCAGTTTACTTCTAGGAGTTTTATACTTTTAGATCTTATGCTTAGATCTTTTAATCTATTTCAAGTGAATTTTTGTATATGGTACAAGGCACAGGTCCAATTTCATTCTCTTGCATGTAGATATCCCAGTTTTCCCAAAACCATCTTTTGAAGAGACTATCTTTCCCTTTATTGTGACACCTTGTCAAAATTATTTGACCATATATGTGAGCATTTATTTCTAGACTCTCTGTTCTGTTCTATTGGTCTATGTATCTCTTTTTGTCCCAGTGCCATACTGTTTTGATTACTATTGTCTTGTAATATAATTTGAAATCAGAAAGTATGATGCCTCCAGCTTTGTTCTTATTGCTCAAGATTTCTTTGGCTATTTGACATCTTCTGTAGTTCCATATGAATTTTAGAATTGCTTTCCTATTTATGTGAAAAGTGTCATTGGAATTCTCATTAGGATTGCATTGAATCTGTAAATAGCTTTGGGAATTATGGAAATTTTAACAATCTTTCCAATTCGTGAACACAGGATATCTTTCTATTTACTTGTGTCTGATTCAATTTTGTTATCAATGTTTTATAGTTTTCATTTTACTGATCTTTCACATTCTTGGTTAAATTCATTTCTGAGTATTTTATTCTTTTTGATGCTATAGTAATTTGAATTGTTTTCTTAATTTCTTTTTGGAATAGTTATTGTTAGTACACAGAAATGCAACTGATTTTTATAATGAATTTGTATTCTGAAACTTTACTGAATTTATTTATTTGTTTGAACAGTTGGTGGAGTTTTGGGGTTTTCTATGCATAAGATCGTGTCATCTGCAAACTGAAATAATTTTTCTTATTTTCTCCCAATTTGGACACTTTTTTTTTCTCTTGTCTAATTGTTCTGGCTAGGACTTTCACTACTATGTTTAAAAGGAAATGACAGAGTGGGCACTCTTGTCTTGTCTCCTGATCATATAGAAGAATCTTACATCATTTCACCATTGAGTATGATGCTACTTGTGGGCTTGTCATATATGGCTTTTGTTATGTTGAGGTACATTTCTTCTATACCTAATTTGTTGAGAGTTTTTATCATGAAAAAAATGTTGAATTTTGTCAAATAATTTTCTGCATCTATTGAAACAATCATGTGATTTTTATCCTTTTTCTTAAAATGTGGCATATCACATTTCTAGATATGCACATGTTGAATCATCCTTGTATCCCTAGGGGTAAATCCCACTTGATCATGGTGTATGATCCTTTTAATGTGCTGTTGAATTCAGTTTGTTCATATCTTGCTGATGATTATTGCATCCATGTTCATCAAGAATACAGGTCTGTAATTTTATTTTCTGGTATTGCCCTTGCCTGGCTTTCTTGGTAACATAACAATATTGGCCTCATCAATGAGTATGGAAGTGTCCCCCTCCTCTTTTGTTGTTCCAGCCCCCTCTCTTTTCTCTTAGTCTAGCTAAGGGGTTGACAATTTTGTTGATATTTTCAAAAACAACTCTTGTTTTGCTATTTTTTCTATTGTTTTTCTCTTCTCTGTTTCATTTATTTCTACTCTAATGTTTATGATTTCTTTCCTACTGCTAACTTTGAAGTAAGTTAATTTTTCTCTTTCAAATTCCTTAAGAAGAAAAGTCAGATTGTCATTTGAGATCTTTCTTCTTTGTTAATGTAGGCAGTTACTCTATCAACTTCCCTCTTAGTACTGCCTTTGCTGAATCCCATAAGTTTTGGTATGCTATATTTTCATTTTTCTCATGATATATTCAAATTCTTATGACTCTCTTTGACCCATTGGTTTTTTAAGAGTGTGTTTTTAATTTCCATATATTTGTGGATTTTTTGGTTTTGCATATTCTGTAGATTGCTAGTTTCATTCTATAGTGGTCAGAAAAGATATTTGATATGCTTTAAATCTTCATAAATCTGTTAAGACTTGTTTTGTGGTCTAACATGTAATCTACCTGGAGAACACTCCATGTGCACTTGAGAATGTTTATTCTGCTGTTGTTGGGTAGAGTGTTCTGTGTATGTCTTTTAGGGCCTATAGTGTTCAGGTTCCCTGTTTTCTTATTGATTTTATGTCTGGTTGATCTACCCATTACTGAAAATGGACTATTGAGATTTCCTGCTATGATTGCATTACTCTCTATTATTTCCTTGAATTCAATCAATGCTTGCTTCATATGTTTAGATGATCTGCTTTTAGGTAAATATAAAATTGTTATCTCCTCCTGGTGAATTGATTCTTTTATCATTATACAATCTTTGTTTCTTATAAAAGTTTTTTTCTTAAATTTTATTTTATCTGATATAAGTATGGACACCCCTGCTCTCTTTAATTCACCATTTGCATGCAATATATTTTTCTATACTTTTATTATTAGCTATATTTTTATATGTCCTTATATCCAAAGTGAGTCTCTCAAAGGGAACAAGACACCCTGGGGCCTACTTGAGGGTGGAGAGAGGGAGAAGAGTGAGGATTGAAAAACTACCTATTGGGTACTATGCTAATTACCTGAGTGGCAAAATAAACCCCTGTAACAATCAATTTACCTATATCACAAAGCTGTGCATGTACTCCTGAACCTAAAATGAGTTTTAAGAAAAGAAAATAAAGTGAGTCTCTTGTCAACGGCATACTGTTGGATCTTGTTTCATATCTGTTTAGCCCCTTTATGTCTTTTGATTAGAGAGTTTAATCTATTTAAATTTAAAATAATTGCTAATAGGAAAGCACTTACTATTGCTATGTTGTTGTTTTCTGTGTATCTTGTAGTTGTTTTGTCCCTTTTTGCCTCTCTTGCTACCTTTCTTCATATTTCTTTGATTTTCTTGTAGTGACATGATTTTATCCTTTTATCATTTTCTTTTGTTCATCTTCTATTGGTATTTTTGTGGTTACCATGGGGATTACATAAAACATTGTATATCTGTACCAATCTATTGTAAACTGATAACAACTTAATTTTAGTCACATACAAAACCTCTACTTCTTTACATCTCCCCTCCCCTACTTTATGCTATACATGTCATAAATCATATCTTTTTTATATTTTGTAGTCATTAACACAGTTTATAACTATAGTTATTTTCTTATGCTTTTATACTTTAAATTCTATACCTGAATTAAGTGATCCATGCACAATTACAGCATTACAGAATTACACAATTACAGAATCCTGTAATTGTGCATAGATCACTTAATTCAGGTATTTGTCTATATATTAATATTTACCTTTACTAAAAAGTTGTATAGTTTTATTTGCCTTGCTTTTATATTGCTGTGTAGTGTTGATTTGCTTCAATCTGAAGTACTCCCTTTTGCAGTTCTGGTAATTCAGGTCTAATGGTGATGAACTCCCTCAGCTTTTGTTTCTCTGGGAATGTCTTGGTTTATTCTTTATTTTTAAAGGACAGTTTTGCTGGATATAACATTCTTGGTTGGAAATTTTTTCTTGTAGCACTTTGAATATATTATCCCACTTCCTTTTGGTCTATAATATTTCTTCTGAGAAACCCTATAGGTGCTCCCTTGTACATAAGGAGGTGCCTTTCTCTTGCTGCTTTCAAGAGACTTTCCTTGTATTTGATTTTTGACAATTTGATTATTAAGTGTCTTGGTGTAGGCCTCTGCGTCATCTTATTGGAGTCCTTTGAACTTATTGAATTATTGAATTTGTATATCAATTTCCTTCCTCAGATTTTGGAAGGTTTTGGTTATCATTTCTTCTAATAAGTTCTCTGCCCTTTTCTTTCTTTCATCTTCTCGGACTCTCAAAATGCATGTATTGGTCTAGTTGATGGTGTCTTGTAAGTCCCTTAGGCTTTCTTATTTTTTTGTTCTTCTTTCTTTCTGTTCCTCTGATGTGATAATTTCAAATGACCTGTCATCTAGTTTGCTATGTCTCTAGGACCCAAATCAGGCAAACAGAAACCAGTCACTTGGGCAGCCCCCAGAAAATCCAGAATATTGGATATATGTTTCACTCTTCTCTTCCTCCTGAGGGTGAAGCCATAAACAGAGTGTTTTCCCCTTATCACCCATAGCTGTATCAGCTACTGTCTGTGGTGTTTAAATTTTTTTGATGCTGCAACAAGCCACTGAGTTCTCTTTTGTTCTCAGCAGCCCCTAGGCATCCAAAGTATGCCAGTTCTCTGTAAGCACTCTGAGTCAGGTGAAACAGAAACCATTCCCTTTCCCTTGGGCAGCCTCCCAAAGGCAAGAACATTGGCCATATGTTCTACACTTCTCTCTCCTTCCCAAAAGAGAAACAATGAGTTAAACTTTTTCAGGTAATGGTGTTGAGCTGTGCAGGCTTAGGGGAAGGGCTGACACAATTGAAATAAAACAGCTTTTCTTACCATTTCATTATGGCTGATCTTGGCCTTCAGCTTGCCAGGGGTACTGTGACTTCCTAACCTATTTCTAGAATTCTCATAAAAGCTTTTGGACAATATATTACTGTTAAGTCAGTGTGTCTGTGGTGGAACAAGTTTGAGGCTTCCTATTCCACCATCTTGCTGACATCATTCCAAGAGTAGTCTAATCTTCCTTTTGAAAAGTTAACTGTGCCCTATATGATAACCTAATCACAGGAGTGATATCTTACCATATTACAATCCACAGGGATTATAGAAGGACAACTTATGGTCCATCTTAGAATTCTGCCTGTCATGTTACTCTAAAACTTAGTATCTTAAGAAAATCAACCATTTTATTTGCTCATTATTTTGTGAGTCAGCTGGTCAGTTCTCTTATCTGAGCTGGATTTGCTGGAGCTGATGGCCTAGGAGGGCCTCATTGATATGTCTATGACCTCAGCTGAAATGTCTGGAATGGATGAATGACTAGGGAACATTGTATTTCATTCTCCAAGATGCTAGCTCAGGCTAATTCATATGCTGGCAAAAGAGTTCAAAGCAGCAAGAGAGTAAAGCCCCATACACAGCACTTTTTAAGTTTCTACTAGAGTCATGCTTATCAATGTCCCATCAGCCAAAGCAAGTCACATGGCCAAGTTCAAATTCAAGGGGTGGAGGAATAGATTCCACTTTTGATGGGTGGAGCTGTAAAGATTTTATGGCCATTTTCTGTGATCTACCACAAACCCCAAACTAATGCATATTTATTATCAGCAATATTTTATGCCATGAAATCCTTATACAATCAAATTATTGGGTAGTCCCTTGAACTTCATTTTAACAGGATTTGACTGGTATTAATTACTCCCGCATAAATTATACAGCAGTAAGAGTTATTGACTTGAAATATCAGGCTAATCCCCTGCTTTTTAGCTTCTTTTGGCTGGGGAAGACTTGGAGTCACAACTCATTGACAATTGCAAATAGCATTTACATGTGTATGGGTTTGCCATTTGATTTTATCACACTGGTATTTCTTGCCATCTTCTTGACAGTAAGATGAACACTTGAAACCACAATAAACAAAATAAGATAATAAGAAACTCTTTCTGTTTACAGGAGACAAAATAGTTTACTTCATTATACTGGTGGAGAAAACAACTTCAAAGAAGTAACTATTAAAGAAGATGATGTAAAGCCAGCCATGAAAAGAAAATTACAGAAAGCAGCAAAATTTTTTTGGACAGAATGTTGCTCTACTTTCAGATGATAAGAATGGGCTTATGGGAAGGCCCATTGATTCCAAAACCTATCTAGGGTCACCAAGAACCTATAAACAATACCAACTGACTTGCTTAGATCCTGAAGTATGTGAATAATTTAGATCCTTCTGTTCAGGATGTAATTATTCAGTTAACAAAACATCATGAGACAGTAAATGCAACAGGATATAATTTGTGTAGATATATAATAATAATTGCCAATATGTGTTAAATAATTACTATTTGCTAGGCACTGATCCAAGTGCTTTGCCTAAACGAACTCATTTAATCTGAGTAAGACCTATATGAGGTAAAGTACTCCTATTATCAGACAAAAAACTGAGGCACAAAGAAGTTAAGTAATTTACCCAAAATTGCACAGTTAAAAAATAGCAGAGCAGGCAGTTGAACCCAGGAAGTCTGGGTTGAGAGCCTGTTCTTGCAACACTATACCATTACATGTGTGTGTGTATATGTGTGTGTGTGTGTGTATGTGTATCTCAAAAGCTCAAAAGGCACACACAAAAAGTCACGAGTTGTTATAAAATCACATGGGATTACATGGGATTTTATCTTTGTTTATTTAGCTGGATTTTCTATTTTTCCATAATGTGTAGTTCTACTTATATAATCCTATTAAAGATTTAAAGATCATACAATCACCTGCCTTTTCCCATACTCTGCTTCACCTCAAAGAAAATATTCTTCAATATCTCAGACAGTGAAGTGATCTCATCAATAACTCACACTTTTTCCTCCATTCTGCTCTGCTAAGCTCTGTGTGTTAGATTTTGCTCCCGTGCTAATAGACTCAGTTGAATGATGCTTGCCATAACTCCAACCATCAAAACTTCATTCATGGACAGAAAACAGCGTTGATGATCAAACAGACAAAAAGGCTTTTACATTCAGCGACTTCTGTTATCAGAGCAGTCCTCTGAAAGACTTCCCTTTTATATTATTGATCCAAACTGGGTCACATGTACATTTCCAGTAGGAGAATCGAATATCTGGTTTCCAATTTCTATAGTGGAGGGAAGTAAGGGAGAAGGGACTTGGACATGACTGTTGGGTCAGCCACAGGGGATCTGCCACATCCCAAGACTAGTGGGATATATATTCTTCTTCCTAAAGGGACTCAACAGACAGCTCATAAGGAAATGACAGCCAATACCCTGGTCAGGTATTCAAGAGATCTAGGTTCTAGTTCTATCACACAAATTTACTGTGAGACTGAGAAATCACCTACTTCCCTTCTCTGGGTCTCAGTTTACTAGACTGTAAAACGAGGATAGTGTACTAGTTGATCACTAAGGTCTACCTATTAATACCAGAAATCAAGAGGTCCTGCCAATATTTATATTGTGGAGTAAGTCTGCAATAAAACACACTCACAGAGGAGCCCCCCATCACCTGCATGGAAGGGGAGAGGAAACAAGATATATACATATTCAAGAAACAGCTGGCCCTCTGACCACAAACCTCTGTCCTGAAGCAACAGTCATGTAGACTATTTGAGTAACAAGTGAATCATAAGTTTCACAAAAACAATATCAATGCTGAGCTAGTGAATTGATGAAGATGACAAGCCTGCGCAAGAACAAAAGACTTATCTATTATAAAATAGCAATCAGTCATTCCTTTTAGAAGCCATCATTCCCTTCAGAAGCACCATTTCTAACATAGTGTTTCTCTCTAATTGAGTATCACTTTCTCTCTCTCTCTCTCTCTCTCTCTCTCTCTCTCTCTCTGTCTGTCTGTCTTTCTGTGTGTGTATGTGTGTGGTGTTTTCATGAATAGTCGTTTGTCTTTTATAGTGGATCCTGGGATTGGGTTGCTTGAGTTTTATTCCACTCTCTTTCTCAGCTTCCCAGCTACCTTTCTATACTGCACAGGCTAGAAAGCTAAAACTACATTTTCCTAGATTCCTTGGTGATATAGTTTGTGTATGTGTCCCCCTCCAAATCTCATGTTGAAATTTTATCCTTAGTGTTAGAGGTGAAGTCGGATAGGAGGTGTTTAGATCATGAGGGGTGGATCCCCCTTGAATGACTTGGTTCCATGCTCACAATAATGAGTGAGTTCTCACTTTATTCATTCCCATGATAAATGATTGTTTAAAAAGAACCTGGCACCTCCATCCTCTCTCTCATTTTCTGTTCCTGCTTTGTGGCAGGCTCACTTTAGCCTTCTGCCATGAGTGGAAGCTTCCTGAGGTTCTCACCAGATGCAAATGGTGGTGTCATGTTTCTTGTACAGCCTGTTGAACCATGAGCCAAAGAAACCTCTTTCCTTTATACATTATCCAGTCTCAAGCATTCTTCTATAGCAACACAAATTGACTACTGCTTTTGGCAGTTTGAATTCTTGATGTAAATTTTAGGCTCTGCTGAGTTACTCAACTCATGTGAATTTTGGAAAGCAGAAGTGAGACAGAGATCATAGTCCTGTCTTTTGGCTTTTTTGCATAAAGGACATTTGTAAACATGTAAGGTTCCCATGTCCATTCTCCATGCTTCTTCTCCAGAGACACTTGTGGCAATGGATTTAAGGAAAATGGCCTCTGTTTTATTCTGGTTTCCTGATTACTGGATCACAGTACAATGCTATGTCCTGGGACACAGTATTCTGGTGGTGGGTTCAGAGGTAGTGCTGCTCTGATGGGTACTCTATTGTTTCATGAATTATTCATGGAAATGCAGCTTAGAAACCACTCTTTCATGCCTTCTTATGACATCATAAGCCCCCAGTTTTCTGTATTAAATTCCTTTTTTTACATAATATTGAGGTTTCTGTTTCCTGAAATGAATCTTTTTCTAAAATATCTATCAATAAAGTACATACGCTAATACCAAAATAAACAAAGATATCTTTGGATGTCAACACTACCCAGGCATTGCTTTACTCTATTTTATGATATTAGAACTCTGTTGCTACCTGGCTTCCCCTCGTCATTTTGGCTGCATCTTTAGTCAAGCAGAGCTGGAGGCATAATAGAAAGACCACACAGAGAGGCAAACAGAAATCATCCATGTGGATAATTCCTTCTGACTTCTGAAATCAAGATCTTGTTGACAAAGGAGTTTATGGGTTAGAATTTGTTGCCACATTAGGAAATCAGCACCCTCATATTCTTGCATTGTTTATTTCTTTTCTGTTGCTTTTACTGACTGCTGGTTAAGCAAAGTCTCTCTAGAGCTTAATTCAAGACGTGGGGTAGATATGGGCCAGTGCTTTAGTTTAGAGACGCTAAGTGACTTCAGAATTCTGGTGTGAAATCCAGGTGTTCACATTCTACTTCCACCTGTTAATTTTTTTCTTTCTGGTTCCAGATTTTAGTAAACAAGTGAAACTTAGCGTATGTGTCTAAGGGGGGAGATTTCGTCAAGGCAAATCGTATATTTCTGTATGCCACAGAAACACATGTAGCTAAAAAACCCATAGGAGGTGTAGGTGGACTAGGAAGCCTTGCAATGAGTAACAGAGGTCCTTGCTATGGATATACCAAGGGAAAGATACTTCAGGAAGAAGTCTTTCTAATACTTGAAATTTAAATGCCTTTGAGTGAGTTTTTCAATCAGATGTCTTCCTTCAAATGTATTTCACTTTGTAATAGTTTCATAGAGAGGATTCAGTGATTAATAAAAAAACTAAAATACCTTGTTAAATGAGAGCTGTAAACACTCACTAAAGCTGCTCTTGTCTATGTTATTTATTCAAAATTTGTAAAGAAAGGAAATACTATTGACTATATTTGGGGTCCTAGAAATAGTTTTCAAGGATTTTATTTTAAAGAGGCGTTTGATAGTATGAGGAAAGGGACATACGGTACTTGCATACTGTTGGTGAAAGTGTAAGCTCAAAATTTCTGGAGGGAAATCTGGGAAACATGTATAAAAAATTTTAAATGGGCATTTCTTGATCCAGAAATTCCACTTGTAGACATTTGTTTTAAGGAAAGATTCGGACAACTGCAAGAAGACAGACATATGTCCAAAGTTGGTCACTGAAGGAGTCTTTATGAGATATAAAAGTGGAAACAGCCAAAAGGTTTGTTGGCAGAAGATTAGTTTAATAAAATATGATGTAGCTTTCCAAAGGAATATTATTCTGAGTCAGGGAAATTTATGTTTTTTGCATAGGAAAATATCCACAATGAACTGAGCATTGATAAAAGCTAGTTAGAGAGTGTTTTGCTATATGTTGTATATTTTGAATGATTTGCATATTCTGTTATCACTTGAACTTGACTCATGACAGATGTTTAATAATGATTAGTAAAATAATTTATGTAAATATATTTCTATGTATTTACATATGCATTATGTATTCTGGAACGATATATGCCTACCTGTTAACAGTAGTTATTTTCATCATAATTGGGTGGGGGTGAAGCCTGAGAACATACTGAAGATTATCAAAGGCAATTTTTTACTTTATACTTTTTCTCTTCTGCATTATTTAAATTTCAAAATAAACACGTTATTTTATAACTTTTAAATTCTGTTTCTATTTTGAAACAATACAGAGTTTCCAAATTTTGTAACAGGCAAAGCACCTAGAACACACTAGAAGTCCTACGAATCAAATGGTAAGAGGAAAACAACACAATGGAAGAATGGGCAAATGATATGAATAGGCAAGCCACAGAATACAAAAACTGAAAGGGTAAAAAATATATGCTAAGATGACAAGAGTAAAATAATGGGGTACCACTCTTAGCCACCAGATTGACAATATCACAGGCTTTCAATAATGTTGGGAAACAGAGATTCCCAGTCACAGCTGGTAGAACCATGAATTAGTGAAAGCACTTTGGGGAACACCTGGTAAAATGGAAACTGTGCATGCTCCATGACCCAACAATTGTTCTAAGTTTATACCTTAGAGACAATATAATTCTTCTTCAGAAATACATACATATGTGTGAAATGAGGCTATTTTAATATGTTGTACTCTAGGAACGTTGCAGTATTTATGAAAAAAGTGGTCTCCCTGGAAGCCAGTGAGGGAGCAGGGAAGCAGGATAGGCAAAGGAGAGAAGCCAAGCAAGGGTTGATTTCAGGCAACGTCCTCACAGTCTCAGCTGATCAAGAAGTGGAGCTTTGGGTTTTTCTTCTTTTGTATCAGTTAGTCATTGATAAGGGCCCCCTTGGAAGATATAATTTCCCAGGCAGTTCTGACTCCCTTGACAGCAAGCAAAGAAGCTCCAGGAACCCCTGGGCAATCTTCAGAGTCTTTTATTGTGGGTCATAAGAAACAAGAGCCCACATAAGCCAGGAAGGGAATAGTGAAAAAGATCCTAGGTCTAGAGGGAGTACCCACAGCACACACGATGTGGGCAAAAAATACACTGGAATGATATTTAACAAATTCATGATTTGAGAGGTAGGAGAGAAAACAGGATTTTATCTCTCTGTACTGTTTTATTTATTTAATATTTTTGAAAAGATGATGCCAAAATCATAAATACAAATAATAGCCAATTCTGAGTGGTGAAAACCGGAATGAAACCAGGATCCTTGTGTGCACCTCACTGGGTATCAAACAAACACAAGCATAGCTGGTGACAAAGTGAGGAGGAATTCCAAAACTTGGTTTGCAATAGAAACCAGGGAACTTTCCTGTGCATTGATTCCACTTGGGCTTTGAGTCTCCAGTACTAGCACAGAACCTGGCACATAGCAGGTATTCAATAAAGAGCTAATGAAGAATGCAGATTTGGGATCCCTTCAACGATAACTAAACAAACTATAAAGAGACCTCCTCCTGCCCATGCAGGCTTTGCTACAGATCCTATCTTAGCTTTAGCACTTTGAGGATAGTACGTATTGGTGTCAACAACTGGCAAAAATTTCGCAGTTTGAGGGGAGCAGACATGTTCACACACACCTGGGAACACTCTGTGCACTCCCAGAAATACCTGGAGGAAGGGGCCAAGTTAAGATGGTACTTTGTTAGTGGCTGAGATACCTCACAAGCAGGGGTACATTAAAAATGAGTTATTTGAGGAATGATGGAAAATGCTGTAAAATTAGATTGTGGTGATGGTTGCACAACTCTGTAAATATGCTAAAATTAATAGAATTGCTCACTTTAAATGGGTGAATTTTATTCTATTTAAATTAGAAATCAGTACATCTAGGAAATATCTGCATATCTTGTTTATTGCAGCACTATTCACAATAGCCAAGATATGGAATCAACCTAGGTATGCAGCAACAGATGAATGGATAAAGAATATGTGGTACATATACATAATGGAATACTATTCAGCCATAAAAATGAATAAAATCCTGTCATTCACAGCAACATGGATGAGCTTGTAGGATGTTATATTAAGTGAAATAAGTCAGACACAGATAGACAACTACATTTGTGGGAGCTAAAGTTGATCTCATAGAAGTAGACAGTAGAATAATGGTTACCAGAGGTGGGGAAGAGGAGAGAGGGAGGAATAGAAAGAGGTTGGTTCAAGAATATAAACTATGGCTAGACAGGAGGAATAAGTTCTAGTGTTTTATAGCACTGTAGGATGCCTATAGTTAACAATAATTTATTATACATTTTTAGATCAAGAGAGGATATTGAATGCTCCCAACAGAAAAAATGACAAATGTTTGTGGTGATAGAAATGCTAATTACCCTGAATTAATCATTGCACACTGCATGTATTGAAACATCACACTATACCCCCATAAATATATATAATTATTATGTGTCAATTTAAAAATAAGCACTTTTTAAAAATAAATTTTAAAATTGAATTATTATTCTTAAGAAGACTTTAGTAAGTTTCAGAACTAGGACCCAGGGGGGAGCCTGTGGCTTCTGAAAAGAACCACCTGTGCTTTTGTCCTGCAATATGTTGTGACTTTCTATGGAATAAATTCAAAATAGTTGTTAATACAGTTAATACAACTGGCATGCCACATAGGTTACAGATTTGCTGGGGCAGTACTGATCTTTACAGCCCTTGGAGCCACTGCCTGGAACTTGGAGGGCAGACAATCCTCTTTCAATTGCTTCTGGCCAAGAGCATCTTTTTTCATTTGCCCCAGTGCGTCAAAGAAGTATTATACATTTTCTTGGGTACCATAATATGAAAAGGGCTAGAAAGCACTGCCTTAGGGAAATGCCATATCTATTGACCTTTCTACATTGCTTAATGAGAAACTGAGCCTTGCAGCTGTGAGAATGGCTATTGGCAGATTTGGGGCTGTATTAAATCAAAGGAAGTGGGGTTGGGTAGCTAGGAGAGGGCACCCTGGGTAAATGTGAGGGCAGCCAGAACCAACTGTGGGAATCAACTTGGATGTTTCTTTTACTCCCACAGAGAAATATGTTTACTCACCTGGAAAGCATAAACTGTTGCTAACTGGAGCAGAAATATAATTTCCATTTAAATATGGCAGAAGACCAGAACGACAAGAAGAGGACTCTTCATATTAAAGAAACAGGTCACCTGTGTCTCCATTTTCAAAGACGGAAACCACAGTTTAGGTGTAACTCCAAGTGCTCTGGAAGCCACCTAGAAGTTGTAGTGGATATTTAGAGTATTTTAGGCTCTCTTTAGGTCAATTTTAAAAGCCCCTTGCCAGGCTTCTCTAAGCTTGTCTTACTTGTATGACCTACCTATCTTTGGGGAATGATATAGTTTTGTTGTGTCCCCACCCAAATCTCATCTTGAATTGTAGCTCCCATAATTCCAGTGTTGTGGGAGGGACCTGATGTGTGATAATTGAATTACGCATTTCTTCCATGCTGTTCTTCGTGGTAGAGAATAAGTCTCATGAGATGTGATGGCTTTATAAGAGGTTTTCCCTTTCGCTTGGCTCTCATTTGCTCTTTACCTGCTGCCATGTAAGACGTGTCTTTTGCCTTCTGCCATGATTGGGGGCCTCCCCCAGCCACATGGAACTGTGAGTCCATTAAACCTCTTTTTTTTTTTTTTTTTTTTATAAATTACCCAGTCTCAGGTATGTCTTTATCAACAGGGTGAAAACCGACTAATACAAGGAAGGTTAGACTCCTGAGATTGTTATAGATGGAGAATGTGTCTTAGAATTTATTATAATTTACCACCAATAATCCTTTCTTGTGCCTTAGTTTGAGTTCTCTAGAAGCTGACCCTGAGACAATGAATTGAGTGTCAGTAATTTATTTAGGTGGTGCACAAAACCCAGAAAGGGGTGCAAAGAAGTGAGGGGGGAAGAGAAGGAAGGAAGCTCATAAAGCGTGTGTTATGAAGCAAGTCACCACTTTGGGCAACAGAAACTAATCCCACTGGGCACACCTGGGAGACAGTGTAGAGCACATATTTCAGAACTATGCCCACTGAGGGGCAAGGAGGCTTCCCACTAGTTCCCTATTAGTTGAAGGGTACTTCCTGGGGATGTTAATTCCTCAGCATCCCAGGCCTGTTGTCCAGATGGTCAAAGTAGGCCCTGGGGGCAGGGAAAGCACCCCAGGGGGATGTGGGGTGCTGGCAGTTGCTAGTTGGGCCTGCATGTACTGATGCAATAAGAGAGGGTATATGGGTGGGTATCATCAGTCTCCGTTACACCTAGCTAAAGCCTTCTTGTGTTCCAGGCATCTGCTGCCTCCTTTCTGAAAAGACAGAAATGAATCTCCACCAACCATTTGCTCTCAAAGCAGGGACTCTGGTACCACTAATGTCTGACCCAATACAATGTGGAACTTGTAGCCACCAAGAGTGCCGACTATGCTGTTGGCTGTTCTGAGAGCATTATTTGTGATCCACCCAGAAAAAGCCTGAGAAGAGAGGATAGGATAGCTACACTGACCTGTTGAGGACTGAGCCATTCATATCCACAAGCTGTCTGAGGTCACCTGTGTCTCTGACAATAGAAGCCAGAGCCTCTGGCCACAGCCATTAGATTGGATTTCTAGACAGCTCTGTCTCAAATCTGGAGGAGACTCAGTGGCCAAAGAAAGTGGGTCAGATGTTTCTCAACTGACATAATGTCCTTGTGAGGTAACAGTGGGGATTTTGGTCCTTTCCATCATCCCATTCCCAACACACACACACAGTTTAGCAAGGAAGCACAGCACAGTGGTTAAGAATTTGTTTATATGCTCTGGGGTTAAACTGCCAGCCTCAAATGCCAGATTTGCTACCTAGGTAAGTCACTTAACCTCTCTGTGCCTTGGTTTCACTCGCATAATACCACCACAGAGGACTGGTACAAGGATGAAGTTATGGAAAATATCTAGAACATTCTAAGAGCATCTAGCAAGTGCCTGATAAAATGGTAACATTAAAAAAAAAAATCTGCTCATAAGAAAATAAAAACACTGGAAGTGGGGGGAGATGCACCCAAGTCCACAAAGCAAATTGGATTTATAGCAGAGAAGAACTGAGGTTGGCAGGCCCAACGCAACCTCTAACCCAGCTCTCCACATATCAGGAGTCAGTTGACATTCCAATTCTCATGACTAATCCTAATTCTTGTAACAGCTCCAGCTATAGAAACTGGGATCTCAGCATTGACTTCCCTGCAGCTAGGATCCTGACTGTATGTGGGCCATCGTCCCAAGTGTGGCTCCCCCAGCCTCAATCCCACATCCCCTAATTCTCATACCTAGGCTTCTCTTGTGGTCCCTGTTCCCTTTCCTTTGTTCATTCAGCAGAATGTGTGGCTCCAGGTAGGTGCTTGGACAGGGCAAAATGCTTGCTTCAACTCACCATTAATTTTTTCATCGCCAATTCTAGGCACCAGAGGAACAAAAACTAATAAGTCACATCAGTTATCTCCTGATAAGGAAGGCAGATGTGTAAGTAAATAGCTATTATATGAGGTTATAAATGCTAAAATAAAAGTATTATTAACAATCTATAGAAATTAAATGAAGGAGGAATTAATCCTATGGGAAAAAATCAAAGCTTCAAAACAGAAATGATGTCTGACCTAGGTTTGAAGAATAAATGGAATATGCCAGGTGGTGAACGGGGAAAGTACATTTTATTTTAATTTTCCCCTCCTTTTTAACCTGAGGTTAAGAGAGCTCTTTCAGCCATGTCTCTTAGTTTGCAAGCACTATCTGCATTGGCCCATCAAAGTTCCCCATTTGCCTTCCTTTCTCTTTCCCTTTAAATCTTCAATTTTCCAGGTCCATTTCCTTTCCCCATGGGCACCCTCTTAAAGGTGCGTAAGTGATATCTTTAAATATTCTTTTGTATTTGTGTAATACATATTGTTTTATGCATATGTGGTTTTCATTTACATAAGTGGTATTATGCTGTAAATACCATTATCTTTCTTATATTGTTCACTCAATACTCTTTTCAAAGATCTACACATGTTGGTGTACATACAATTAGTCTTTTTCTTCTAACTGCAGCATAGTGTTCTAGGGTATGCATGAACCTCAGTTTGTTCATTGGTTCCCCTAATCATGGACACCTAGGTTGCTTGTAACTCTCTTGCCTCACAAGAACATCCACATCCCTTTACATACCTGTGCATGAACTTTTCTCAGCCATAATCCCAGGGATGGAGCTGCTGGGTCTTAGGGCATCTGCATACTAATTCTTTGAGATATTGCCAAATTGCTCTCAAAATGCATGCCTTTAGCAAAGATTCATTGAACAACAACCACGTACATATCAGGCACTATTCTAGCCACAGGAGATTTAGCCGTGAACAAAGTTCCTGCTCTCGATGAACTCAGAGTCAAGTGTAAGAGACACCGATGAAATTATAAGTGTGTAATGAAATAACATACTGTGAAAGCTACCATGAAGAAAATAGAGCAGGGTAGGGAACAAAGAATAATAAAGAGTGTTATTTTGCGAAAGAAAGTCAGGGAAGATCTCTCTGAGAGAGGGCCCAATGAAGTGAGAGAGTGAGCTATGTATTGGCTCTGGGGGAGAACATTCCAGGCAAAGGAAACAGCAAGGCTTAGAGGTGGGGAGCAGATTGGTTGTGTGTGATCCACAACAAGAGGGCAGCGTTTGGGATGTTTAACCAATGGATTTATTGTGTAATTGACAGTAATGCTAGTAAAATGCTTAGCGCAGTGCCAGGCGACACTTAAGTACTCGATTCTGACTATTACTATTATTGGAGCACCATGATTAGATTGGAGGTTTGGAAAGGTCTTTTTATTGCAGAAGAAAGAAGGATGGGGGAATTAGAGGCCAATGAGAAGGGGCTGGGGCCTGAATTGGGGAAGTGGAGTTTCAGCTTCGGTGTTGTTTAGACAGCCCTAGAAATACTGTTTAGTTTGTTTTTTCACGAGTGTTCTCTTAACAATGCTTGGGAACTGGTTTTGGAGCCAGAAATTGAGCTGATAGTCCTCATTTATCTTCATTGTCTTAGTGAACCCAGAGTATGGTCCTTACAGAAGAGGGAGTTCCTTCAAGGACTGAGGAGATACTCAGAAGAGAAGCTGGACCAAAGTGTATCCTTTGCTCATTGGGAGTTTAGAGTGAACAGCATCTTGGCAGAATGTTGCAGCTAAATGCCCAAATGATCAGCTAATTACTTGGGTCTAAACACAGCTGAACAAATCCACCTTCCCAAGACACTGCCAGAGGTTGAGCAACTTCATTCTGGCTGGATTTCAGCACCACACACCAAGAACCAGATGACTGGGCCAGGAGGGACATTTTTCACTTTCCTACTTCCTTGTGTTAAAAAAAATTCTACAGTACAATCAGTTTTCCTACTGACAGATTTGATGGCAGTTATAGAAAATATAAAGAGATATTCAGCCTCATTAGAAATCAGTACTATGCAATTATAAACAGAAATGAGAGGCCATTTTTCATCTACTAGGTTGGCAAACATTAAAGGGATTGATAATATCCAGTGTTGGGGGAGAGTGGGGAGGGAAATGGGCACTGTCATATACCTTGGTGGGAGTTTTAATTGCAAAAGACATTTTAGAGGGCAATTTGGCAGCTTCTAACAACATTTTAAATGATCAAAGCCTTGATTTTGCAAGCCCCTTCCAAGCCAGCCTCTAGAAGCTCTGTCCTGTTGTATGTGTACCTAAAGATAGATACAGAGCTGACCTTGAGCACCACAGGTTTGAACTGTGCAGGTCCACTTATACGTGGATTTTCTTCTACCTCTCACCTCTGAGACAGCAAGACTGTTTCCTCTTCTTCCGTCTCCTCCTTAGCCTGCTCAGTGTGAAGACGATGATGATGAATGCCTTTATGATGACCCACTTCCACTTGATTAATAGTAAATATATTTTTGCTTCCTTAAGATTTTCTTAATATTTTTTCTCTAGCTTACTTTATTGTAAGAATACAGTATATAGAACATATAACATACAAAATATGTTTTAAATGACCGCTATCAGTAAGGGTTTTGGTCAGCAGTAGGCTATTAGTAAAGTTTTTGAAGAGTCAAAAGTTATACATGGTTTTTTTACTATGTGGTGGAGTCAGTGCCCCTAACCCCCACATAGTAAAAAATGGGGTCAACTGTATATATACCTATATAGTGAAAAGTGCAATTGACCTAAATGCTCTTCTAAAGGGGAGAGGATAAGTAGATTGTTGCATGTCTGAATAACAGAGTCCTTGATATGTACTGGCAGGGAAATATATAATAATACAGATATAATATAGATATAATAATTTTGATGAAACATACAATAGAATACCATTTATATATAAAAATGAAACCTATCTATGTCCATTTATGTGTGCAAACACTTTCTAGAAGGTCTGAAAGAATACACTTCAACTGTTAACTTCAACTACTCTCTGGGGAGGGGAGTAGGAAAGGGTGGGAAGGGTTTGAAAGGTTTTTCTCTCTTAGCAGCCTTGCATTATATGTGCATTTAATGGCAATTTAATAAGACAAACAGAAACTAAGGGATTATGGCATTTGTAATATGTTTCATGTGCTTCCTATGCTTCATCTTCCTCCTCCTTACCACCATTGTCATCCTGATCATCTGTTCAACGTCTTTTCTCTTTCTTGGCACATGACAATCTCTGAATCCTAAGCAAGCTCTTACTGTGGCTGATAGCTCTGTCAGCTGTTAATTATTCATGCTAATGGAAGGGGCTGGAGGCACAGATAATGCAAAATCAAGAAGAGTAAATCTTTCAGTCTGGTCTACTCCCCCTCTTGAGTCCTCTGGGAACACCTTGCATACTGTAAGTGTTTACTCAGCAATAAATATTGATTGATATGGATTGATATTTGTCTCTGCAATTTCAAGCCACCCACATTCTCAGACTTGCAGATTCATACCCCCCGGTCAGTGCCTTCCTAAGATCTTTACTGGCCTGGCCCTGCAGGTAACAGCCTGACCACTGCAGGGGTCCTCATGAGGACTGTCAAGCATCAGGAATTATTCACCAATGGGATACTCCTTTCATGGATAACACAGAGTTTAAGGGAATCTTTGTTGTTATTTGCTTGTTTTTACATAAACTGACTCGTGAGCTTGTCTCTCTAGTTCAGAAATTACAAACAAATCTAAACAAGAATTTCACATCCATTGGAATGGCTAGAATAAGAAAGGACTGACAACTGTGAATATTGATGAGGCTGTAGACCAGTCAGAACTCATGCACGGCTAGTAGGAGTTTAAAAAGGTACAATCACTTAGGGAAAACTGGCAGTTTCTTAAAAGTATACATCTAATCCTATGACCTAGCAATTCCATCTCCAAATATTTACCTAGGAGAAATGAAAATACACGTTCACAATAAGACTTGTACATGAATGTTCATAGCAGCCTTATTTGTGATACCCACAAACAAGAAACAACCTAAATGTCCAACAACAGGGCAATGGATTAACAAATTCTGGTATATTTGTACAATGAAATGTATTCAACAATAAAAAAGAATAAACTAATGATACATGCAATAACAAGGATGAATCTCAAAAATATTTGTTGAGCAATAGAAGACACACAAATGTATGTACTGTACAATTCCATTTTTATGAAGTTCTAGAACCAGCAAAACTACTCTATGGTGATTGAAGGCAGAAAGTGCTTGCTTGCAGGGCTGTGGGGCATTGATTTAAAAGGTACATGTAACACCTTTCTAGTGTTGTGGAAATGTCCTAGATCTTCATAAAACTCATCAAATTGAACATGTAATAACTGTATTAGCTTGCTAGGGCTGCCATAACAAAATACCACAGACTGGGAGGTTTAAGCAACAGAAATTTATTTTCTTTCGGTTCTGGAGGCTGGTCCGAGATCAAGGTGTTGACAGGGTTGGTTTCTCCTAAAGCTTCTCCCCTTGGCTTGCAGACATCTGTCTTCTTGCCGTGTCCTCACATGGTCTTCTCTCTATGTATTTTCTGTGTTCCAATATCCTCTTCTTATAAGGACACTGGCAATATTGAATTAGGGTCCACCCTAACAACCTCATTTTAACTTCATGACCTCTGTGAACACCTTATCTCCAAATACAGTCACATTCTGAAGTGCTGGGTGATAAGGTTTCAACATATGAATTTTTGGGGAGATACACTTTAACACATAACAATACCTGTGCATTTTACTATATGTAAATTGTTTCTCAGTAAAAAAACAGACAGAAAGTAAAATCCCTCATATTTCTGGAAGTAGAGGGAGACTGGACATTGGTGAACAGTGATGATGTTTGTCATCTAGTGCTAAAGGCACTGTGACAGAGTTACAATGCCATGACAACCAACATTTATTGAATGGAGTTCTTTACATATATTAACTTACTTAATCTTGGCAATCATCTTATGAGGTACCATTATTATACCTGTTTTTAGATGAGGAAACCAAGTCACAGAGAGGTTAAGTAGTTTACCTAAGGTTACACAGCCAGAAAGTGGCAAACCAGGATGTGACTCTAAGCAGGCTGTGCCCAGATCCTGCACAACTACCACCTAACTCTGCCCCACTGGTTTGAGAAGAAAATCGCTGATAGATGGATGTCTGGAAAGGCAGATGTGTCCAAACATCATGGGACCCTCCTAAAGGAGAATAGAGGAACTCCAGGTCACACACTACATGGGGGTTCTGGGAGAGAAATTAGCTGATCATTCTGTTACCTAGCATAGTGCTTGGCACATAATGGGTTTTGAATATTAATTTTGAGTATACGTCACAGATTTCTCTGTGTGGTGCATGCAAGTCCCCTTCTTAGGGAATCTGGCCTCCCCACCTATAACCCAGAATTCCCTAAATGTGTATGTGTTTTTGCTTGTGTGTGTTAACTTTTAGTCAAACTACAACACACATAGAGAAAAGTACACAGATTCCCCACTCATTCCCCTTTCCAGACATCCCTGTCACCAAGGGTAACTATCTCCTAACTTTTAACAGCATAGATTGGTTTTGTCATCTCTATGAGTTTCCCAGAGTTACTGCAGCAAGATACCACAAACTGGGTGATATAAAACAATAGAAATTTATTGTCTTACAGTTCTGGAGGCTAGGATTACAAAATCAAGGTATCAGCAGAGCTGTGCTCTTCTGAAACCTGTGGGGGACAATTCTTCCTTATCTCTGACTAGCTTCTGGTAGTTGCCAGCAATTCTTGGTGTTCCTAGGCTTCCAGCTGCAGCACTTTGACCTCTGCCTTTGTCATCACATGGCCTTATTCCCTGTATGTCTGTATCTCTGTGTCTCTACTCATTAGAACAACAGTCATATTAGAGGGCCCATCCTACTCCAGTACAATCTCATTGTAGCTTGTTACTACCCTATTTCCAAATAAGTTTCCATTCTAAAGTTCTGGGGGTTAGAATTTTCACATGTTTTCTTGGGGGGGGACACAATTCAACCCATAACACCATCCAAATGAAACAAATGAAATCATACAGTATGAACTCTTGTGGCTGGCTTCTTTCACTTAATGCAATGCTTGTGAGATCCCTTCCTATTATAATATGTAGTTGTACCTTGTTCAATTTCATTACTGTGTAGTATTCCATTTGGTGAATCTACCATCGTTTAATTATCCATTATATTGTTGATGGAATTTGGATAGTTTCCTAGTTGATGCTAATATGAATAGTACTTTGATAGATATTCAAGTATATGTATTTTAGTGAACTTAGAACTTATGCATGTATTTCTGTTGGTATATATGTTGGAATAGAATTGCTGAATCACAAGTTAGGCATATGTCAGTTCTAGTAGATACAGGTGAATGGTATTTCAAAGGGACTCTACTAGTTTACCCTTCTATCAGCAATGCATGACAGTTCTGGTTTCTTCCCCCTCCAACAGTTGATATTGTCTTTTACATTTTAGCTGTTCTCGTGGGTGGGTGTTGCCATCGTATAATGTTGTGTTTTTCATTCACATCCTTTTGGTTTTCATTCCAGCTTTCCATTTCTCTTTGTTCATCTTATACACTTAGTGGTCTCTTCATTACCAATGACCACAATTAGCATTTCCAAATTTCTTCTTTATAGTTGGATGCTTTGATCTATAGGAAAACCAATGTTTTTCCCCATTTATCGTCCTCTTACAGAAGATTTTCACTTGCAGCGACTTTGAACTGCCTCTGAACTCACTCATGCTGCAGAAGGATCCATGCCTGTTTGTTGATATTTTGTTTCTCATACTTGAAGAGCACAACTGGAACAAACAAGAAGTTGGAGAGTAGGATGCTTGCCATAACAAATCTGTGTGGCCTATAGTGCATGCAATTACACTTGTAAGAAAATTACCACCCCCAACTTTGCTCAATGGGTGTCTTTCTTATTGTGTGATTGTTAAATGCATTTCACAGTGAAGTTATGTTACAGCGTCAGGCCTCAAATGGAGATAAAGCAATTCCTAAACATAGTAGGTGGGTGTGAGGAGACAGTTATTTTTTGTTCAAAGCACTACCACCAGCATTATCACTTAGAAGAAGAATCAGCAGGTATCTCAGAGTGGAAACTGGGAACAGCCCCTCTCCTTCCTCCTGTCTGCACTCTCTGTCCAGGAGGTAGCAAGTTTGAATCTATTCTGATGGTATCCTGGAAATGATATAAGCTTGTTTAGGGGAGCAAGGTCAGTCACCATAACTCCAACCCCTGTCCTGTCACTTGCTGGCTGTATGAAAATGGGTCAGGGAACTGGGCAGATGGGCACCCTTGAGGAAGTAGATGGCTCAGCAAGAGTGGAATGGGTGAGGGCCTGAGTCCAGAACCCCATTCTGCATAAGACAAAATAGGCTGTGCTTTTTGTGCCTTCTGGGCTTGGTCCCTTTTTTGCCCCTGAAGTGTTCTGCAAAGTCTCTTTGAAGAGGCCAGTCTGCTTGGGGTACTGTTTGGACTTGGGTTAGAGATTTAAACATGCACCACCCCTCTGCAGCCATCAGTGCATTACATGGCTAAAAAGCACTGGTCTTTCAACCTAGCTCTTCCTCCGTCTTCAAGTGTCTCCTCTCAGAACCGATAGTGAAGGAAGAGCAATCACCTACAAGCCCTCAGTTTCCAATTTGTGTTGTTTCTAAAGCTGGCCTTGAACAAGCCCAACTCTTGGTATTTGACATTTATCAAATGTCTCAGTGCATCTGGTATGATACAGATTATAAATGTATCATCAGCTGGCTCTATAAGGACATTTTATTGAACATTTATCAAGAATCTTACATCTGTAAAGGGAATCCAAAAACCATCCACACCCATCATCACCACAGGGCTGACAAATGAGGTCTGCCAAGCTCTAAGGTAAGTGCAATAAAGACTTTCCTCAACAGGCCCAACAAACCAGTGCTGGACCATGACTGTAACATAGAGTTATACTATTTCTGCCATTTAACTTAGCTTTAACTTTCCTGTCTGCAGACAGCTGAACTCTGTGACTTATTTAGGTGGAATTTCCCCCTAAGCATTGTGTTTTTATATTTATCTTTTAAAGGGGAAAATCATTTCCTCCCATGGAGGAATTTGATGTGAAGCCAGGTAGTAGTGGCCCCTTCAGGGAGGAAAACATTAAAAGAACAGTTTGTGAGCTTTGTCTGAGGTGGGGGCCAGGAGGGGATTGTGGAGGGGTAGACTGAGGAAGGGAGGAAACCCTAGAACAAACTCTCACTGGTCTTAGAGAACACTTAGGCTTATATGTGGCTTGTGCCAAATCTATGCAAATTTGACGGCTACCCAGGGGACTTCCTTGTGGGGGAGAGAATGACTGAGGACTGTTGTCATATTGTGGCCAATATGATAAGGTGGAGAACTAATAAATGAATTAACTTTCAACCTACAGACTAAGTACTGCCCACCTAAGCTTCAAGACAGGCCCACCACTTAATATCAGGAAGAAAGGATAGCTCCTTCACAGTTGATTCTTCTCAAATTGTCAAGATATCAATGTTAAAGTTGCCAGAAATCAGTACCAATTTTCTCACTGACATGATTCTATAATTTACTCAATGATTAGTAGGTAAACTCAGTTGTAAGAATATACATCTTCCAAGACATAAATAAATGGAACTGCATTTAAATAAATGCTATTGAGAAGCATTTCTTCGTTTTTAAAACCTGAATTGGCAAGGGTTTGTTCATCATTGCTCTACACATCCACCATGGAGAATAGAAACATCTCTGGGCCTCCAATATGATTCCACAGCAATCGAGAACAATCACTTCCATTTTCTGAGTTTTTCATGGTTCTAAGAGCTTGTTGCTGATGGCATTGTTAATCTCAATTCTTCTACCCTTTCTATTGCCATGCCTTTTGCCATGTGACTTTGTAATGAAACGGAAGAGTTCCCTGATTTCCCCTTGCAGGACATGTGACAGAGGTGTGGCTCGCCTGTTAAGTCTTCCTGCAGCTCAAACCCCTAGGGGGATTACGCACACATGCAGGTGCAGAGGCCAGAGGAGTGCTTTGGGCTTTCAGCCTCATGGTGGTGTCTAGGGGTGAGTGCCTGCAACCCCGTGTTACAAAGCTCTTTCAGCTTTGCCATCTACAGATGGCTTGAGTCTCAATCAGCTCAATAGACCCTCTGCCTTATCTCAAGGGCAGAGGGCCAGTGTGACAGCCTTCTTGTATCCCAAGCTCTTGCACAGTATCTCAGAAAAAATCAGATCACATACAGGCTCGAAGGATGAGTGCAAGGTTTTATTGAGTGACGGAGGTGGCTCTCAGTGATGGGGAGAGCTGCAAGCGGGGGATGGAGTGGGAAGGTGATCTTCCACTGGAGTCAGGCTGCCCAGCTGCTGGACTCTTCTCTGACCATTCCTGACCAAATTCCTCTTGGTATCCAGACATCTTTCCTCCTCTCTTTCTCTATTCATCGCTGGTCTGCTGGTCTGCTGTGGAGTTTGGTGCTCAGGGTCTATATGGGGGGCAGGATAAGGGGCGTGGTGGGCCAAAAGGTAACTTTTTGGGTGCAAAAACAGAAATACCTGTTCTCATTTAGGGCTGCAGGTATCCAGGCTTTGAGAGTGGGGCCTTTGCCAGGGAATTGCCATCTTTTACTCAGTGTTTCCCGGTCTGCTGTCTGTATCAGCAGTGCCTCCTTCTCCATTGATATTGAAATTGGCCAAAGACAAAGGCTCGCCCTCTTTTGCTCTTGCCATTGCCAGGAAAAAGCTTCCCCCAACACACACCTGGTAACTGCTTCCTCTTTATCCTGGCCCCAGAATAAAAACACATGGAGCAAACCCGAGTGGTTCTCTGTAGCTTGGAGCTAAGTGCAGCTGGACCTGCAGCTTAAAGGTGAGCCACCCAGGAAAGCTGTACTGAGGTCAACTGATCCACAAACACCTGCAAGCCAAGAAATGTGAGTTTTGATAGTTATTTTGTTTGCACTGAGTATGAGAACATGTCATAATAGCTGACTGCTTTGTAACCCTAATTTTGTAGGTCCTACTATATTATTCCCATTTTAAAGATTTGGAAACTGATTCATAGAGAGGTTAATTACTTTGACCAGATTCGCAGACCTAGGAAATGTCAGAGTGTTAATTTAAACACAGGTGCATGAGATTTTAAGGCTTTCACTAGAAGCAACTATGTTTTTTCTGTTGAGTGCAAACTTGTAAGATAGAGGACAAGGAGAAACCACCTACTTTCTTCATTTCCTTTTCAACTTAAATGTCAGCCATCTGACTTCTTGTTTTTGAATCACTGGTCAATTTGGGATTTTGAACTTCCCATACCTATCTTCCCCAGCAGATGCATCCTGTTCTTAACAAAACTACATCTTAACATGCTGTTGACTTTTTGAAGTTTGGGAACATTCTCTGGTGATTATTTGCTTACAGAGTATTAGCCATTTACTTACCAAGAGATGCAGGATCTGAGAAGTTTATACCCCCTGGCAATTGAAGGTCAGTCAGTGAAGACAAAGAACCACTGAAGTTTTAATACAAATCAGTGGAAAGCTAGAATTTGATTTATAATATTTCCATTTCTCTCTAATTTTCCAGGAATGTTGGTAAATGCGAAGCCGCTTGGCTTTAGTTTTACTGGTTAATGTGGGATCTGGAGCTAAATGACTGGGTTCAGAAACTAAGTGACCTTGGGCAAGTAACTTAATCTTTCTGTGCCTCAGTTTTTCACCTCTAAAATAAAGATAACAATACTATCTCCTCTAGGGTCATATGGATATAAAAAGTATATAAAGTATTTAGTAAGTTCTTTTTGGCTACAAGTGGCAGAGATCCTGAGTCAAAATGGCTTAAACAATAAGTAAATATGTTATCTCACATAGTCCAGTGATAAAAGAGAGCTCTAGATGTGACCCATTTAGGGCTCCAGCCCATATCTGTCAGACATTCTCTTGGCTTAGCCTTCTTCAGGCTGGACCCCATGGAAACAAGACGGATGCTGGCAGCAACAGGAGCAGTGGGATGCTTATTCATACCCAGTGGAAGAGAGAGAGAAGTGACTCCCAAATATGAAAATAAATTTTTCCCCTCAATCTCTTTGGGCCAACTTTGAATCAGTTACTATTGCCAGAGGAATACTCCATGGTGACTGGTTTCAGTTTGGGTCTGTGAACCAGTCAAGGGAAAAGAGGAATGGATTATGGTGCTTGATTCATATGAATCAGGATTCATCGTTCTTGCTGGGGATAGCAGTTACCTTCCCCTAAGTTACATGATCTAGGTGGGGAAAGGGTAATTACTCAAGCAACATCAAGATCTCATTAGAAAGCAGTAATAGGTTTGAGGAAGGCACTCAACGGTGGCGACCAGAGCTGGCCGAAGTAAATGCTCAGTAATTGTCAGCTTATTTTGGAATTCTATTTTTGCAACCATAGGGATTTTTGTAGCAGTCAGTTGTGGTTTTATGGTAAGACAACTAGTACTTGGCCTTTAGCCATTCCCTAAAAGACAAATTTGGGAACTCGGAGATGATAAATCATTTGCATTGGAAGTTTCTCTTTCTTCTTCTTCTTTTTTTTTTTTTGGAAATTAACCTACCTGGAAAACAAATGCCAAGGACCTGTGAAGACCTGGAAGGTGTCAGTTCAATTCCTTATGTCATTGCCACCTTGAAAAGACAAAGTTGATAATGCATAGCAACATTTCCTCTCCTTGTGCCAAGCAATATTTTCTACTAAGAATATTATACTTCAACAATTTTTGTGCAAAATGCTGGCACTCTGTGGTGGACATCTTTTTGCCTTTCTATTTGCTTTATTTATTATTTCTACCTTTCCTTCTTCTCCACCTAACAGAACCTCTATGTTTTATGGCAAACCTATTCTATATGATTTGGTTGAGGCTGACCTCATCCACACCTGTGCATGCACTTGACCAATCAAAGCACATCATCCCTTCCTTTGAAGACAGTAATTAGTTCCAGGATGGGCATGTGACCTAAATCTGGACAATTAATACTCTCTTCCTGAAAATTTGAACCTTGAGCTAAATGAAAAATACACTATGCAGTCCTGTTATTTCTACCCAGAGCTGACATAGTTTCCATTGGTCCCAAGTTTTCATTGTGTTGATTATTCAGTTCAGAGAGATCCCCAGGATTTCTTTAATACTGTTATGGACTGAATTGTGTCCTCTCCCTACCTGCTCCACAATCTTATATGTTGGTGCCCTAACCCCCAATGTTACTCTATTTGGAGATAGGGCTTTTAGGAGATAATTAAGGTTAAGTGATATCACAAGGTAGGGTTCTAATATGATAGAATTGATGGCCTTATAGGAAGAGGAAGAGAGAAAGAGAGAGAGAAAGAGCGAGAGTCCTCTCTCTTTAAGTACATGAACCAAGGAAAGATCGTGTGAAAACTCAGCGAGAAGACAGGGATCTACAAGCCAGAAAGAGATCTCTCACCAGAATCTGACCATGCTGGCATGCTGTTCTGGATGTCCAGCCTCTAGGACCATGAGAAAATTAATTTCTGTTATTTAAGCCACCCAGTCTATGGTATTCTGTTATGGCAATTCAAGCCAACTAAGACAAATATCATTTTCCCTGTTAAGATAGCCATTGTCTGCCAGGCATGGTGGCTCACGCCTGTAATTCCAGCACTTTGGGAGGCCGAGGCAGGTGGATCACCTGTGGTCAGGAGTTCGAGACCAGCCTAGCCAACATGGTGAAACCCCATCTTTACTAAAAATACAAAAAATAGCCAGGCATGGTGGCACAGGCCTGTAATCTCAGCTACTTGGGAGGCTGAGACAGAAGAATTGCTTGAACCCAGGAGGCAGAGGTTGCAGTGAGCCAAGATTGTGCCACTGCACTCCAGCCTGGGGCAACAGAGCAAGACTCCATCTCAACAAAAAAAAAAAAAAAAAAAGATAACCATTCATCACACTGCCAGACTTCAAACAATACTACAAGGCTACAGTAATCAAAACAGCATGGTACTGGTACCAAAACAGAGACATGGACCAACGGAACAGAACAGAGGCCCCAGAAGCAACACCACACATCTACAACCATATGATTTTTGACAAAGCTGACAAAAACAAGCAATGGGGGAAAGGACTCCATGTTTAATAAATGGTGTTGGGAAAACTGGCTAGCAATGTGCAGAAAGCAGAAACTGGACCCCTACCTGTCACCTTACACTAAAATTAACTCCAGATGGATTAAATATTTAAACATAAAACCTAACACCATAAAAACACTAGAAGAAAACGTAGGCAAAACCATCCAGGACATAGGCATAGGCAACGATTTCATGACTAAAACACCAAAAGCAATGGCAACAAAAGCCAAGATAGACAAATTGGATCTAATTAAAATTCAGAGCTTCTGTACAGCAAAAGAAACCATCATTAGAGTGAACCAGCAACCAACAGAATGGGAAAAAATTTTTGCAATCTAACCATCTGACAAAGGACTTATATCCAGAATCTACAAAGTCCTAAAACAGATATAGAAGAAAAAAACAACCCCATTCAAAAGTGGGCAAAGGATATGAACAGACACTTTTCAAAAGAAGACATATATGAGGCCAACAAACATACGAAAAAATCCTCATCATCACTGGTCATTAGAGAAATGCAAATCAAAACCACATTGAGATACCCGTCTCACGCCAGTTAGAATGGCGATCATTAAAAAGTCTGGAGAAAACAGATGCTGGAGAGGGTGTGGAGAAATAGGAATACTCTTACACAGTTGGTGGGAGTGTAAGTTAGTTCAACCATTGTGGAAGACAGTGTGGTGATTTCTCAAGGACCTAGAAATAGAAATTCCATTTGACCCAGCAATCCCATTACTGGGTATATACCCAAAGAACTATAAATCATTCTACTATAAAGACACAGGCACACGTATGTTCATTGCAGCCCTGTGTACAATAGCAAAAACCTGGAACCAACTCATATGCCCATCAGTGATAGACTGGACAAAGAAAGTGTGGTACATACACACCACGGAATACTATGCAGCCATAAAAAATGAGTTTGTGTCCTTTGTAGGGACTTGGATGAATCTGGAAACCATCATTCTCAGCAAACTGACACAAGAACAGAAAATCAAACACTGCACGTTCTCACTCATAGGTGGGTGTTGAACAATGAGAAGACGTGGACACAGGGAGGGGAGCATCACACACTGGGGGCAGTTGCGGGGGTAGGGGAGAGACAGCGTGGGTTGGGGAGGGTGGGGAGGGATAACATGGGGAGAAATGCCAGATACAGTATGCACCTAAAGTAAAATTAAAAAAAAAAAAAGGAAAAAAAAATATATAGCCATTACCAATGTCTATTGCTTGCCAAGCAAGTAAGTCCTCACTTTGAAGTAACAAAGCAGCTAGTTAAATTGTCATCCCCTGCATCTTCAGATACAGGCAATATGCCTACCTACACTGGAACTATTTGGCATAGTAGGAATATATTAGAAGTATGGAATGTTGGAACTACTTCTTGTAGCTTTTCCTCAAGGTCCTACAAGAAAGCCTGTTCCATCTGAAAGCAAATAGGGAGTAGCATATACCTCTGCTAAGAGAGGCTGTTCCTAATGAGGCTGTAACCACCCAATGGGTTCTCCTTGCCCACTGCCTAGACAGAGCTGATTTATCCAGATAGGGGGGATTGCAATAAGGAGTTTCATTTATGCAGAGCTGGCTATACAGGCGACCAGAGTTTTATTATTACTCAAATCAGTCCCCAGAAGACTTGGGGATTAGAGATTTTAAAGATAATTTGGTGGGTAGTGGGCCAGAGAATTGAGAGTGCTGATTGTTTGGCTCAGGGATGAAATTATAGGGAGTCAAAGCTGTCCTCTCATGCTGAGTCAGTTCCTGGGAGGGGGCCACAGGACTGCTTGGCAGGTCCAGGTACAGCCGTCTGGTTGTCAGAAATGCAGAAACCTGAAAAGACATCTCAAAAGGCAAACCTTAGATTCTACAATAGTGATGTTACCTTCAAGAGTAATTGGAGAAGTTGCAAATCTTATGACCTCCAGAATAATGGCTGGTAATTATTTATTAATAGAATCCAAGCCCCTTTCATCCTTACTTGGTGGCCTTTCATTAGTTTTACAAGAACAGTTTCCTTTTTGGGAAGGGCTGTGATCTAAACTATAAATTTCTCCTAAAGGTAGATTGGCCCACACCCAGGAATGAGCAAAGTCAGCCAACCCGTGAGGCAAGAGACAAGATGGAGTCAGCCATGTCAGATTTATCTCACTGTTATAATTTCCTCAGTAATAATTTTTGCAAAGGTGATTTTATGGCCAGCAACCTCAAATATATGAGAAACATGATCCAGAGCCTCAGTGAGACTAAAAAAGCCCTACTTTATGCCCCAACCTTAGTTCACTACGGCAGGGAGGAGGGAAGTATAGTGAGGAATAAAATCAGTCCCAAGAAAGGTCTGTGGAAAATTGGAATTCCTTGATGAGTACTCTTTGCCTGACAAAGGTAATAATTATCCCTCATTGTAGTAAGCCATTCGCTCAAATTGAACAGGAGCTTTGAATTTGGAAGCAAGAGGCAAATTAGCTGGGCTTCACAACTAGAGTGTTGTTTTTATTGCCCAAATTCAGGGGCCAAAATAGAAGCTGTTAAACTAAGAATGAAGGGTTACCTGCTACACACTGAGACCAATTATGAAAAAAAGAAAGTTATAAGGCCAGTGTCTAGGTTCAAGCATTATAACTCAACAAGAACCTCCATGTTTGATTAGAGCCACCCCTAGGTTGTGCAAGATCCCTGTGCAAATTTTTTTTGAAGGGGCAAGGGCTATCTATATAAACAATTTAATTTTTAAAATGTGCTACAAAACTCGTGGGCTTATGTGAGGTGTAGTGATTTATCGATAAAAATTCAGAATGATGGGCATAGGAGAGGTACTTATGCATTTGTTTACTGTTCAATCAGTGCTTGTGAAGATTCTTCATAGTATTCTGGCACCATCTCTTCCTGTTCAGGCCCAGGAACCATCTCTTTGTGTTCTTTATTGCCAAATGTGTCATTCCTGGATAATTTCTTATCTTTCACCACAAGAAAAAGGTAGCAGTGCTGTTATTACTCACAATGCCATGGCTCTTTGGAACCTGCTTATATTGAAATTCTATAGATCTTCTTGACTCTTCAGTTCCCTCATACCACATACTCCATTTATTCAGAGCTGGATACCTTATCCATGTTGCTATGTCATCTGTAGTGCCACCCATAAACACTGGCTTCTAATGACTCTCAAAGGTCATCAACTGTGCTTTGTTGATGATGATCATAAATACAAGTCTTACTGAATATGCAAGAAAATGCAAATAAGTTGCTTTGTGGTCTTGTCAAAATTACTGTTTAGGCTGGGTGCAGTGGCTCACACCTGTTATCCCAACACTTTGGGAGGCCAAGGTGGGTGGATCACTTGAGGCCAGAAGTTCAAGACCAGCCTGGCCAACATGGTGAAACCCCATCTCTACTAAAAATGCAAAACATTAGCTGGGCATGGTGGTGTGTGCCTGGGATCCTAGCTACTTGGGAGGCTGACGCATGAGATTTGCTTGAACCTAGGAGGCGGAGGTTGCAGTGAGCCGAGATTGTGCCACTGCACTCCAGCCTAGTTGACTGAGCAAGAGTCTGTCACACACACACACACACACACACACACACACAATACTGTTTAGAATGTTATAGTTTATAGAACAACACATATTCCACTCTTGTCTCTCCTTGATCTTTTTAGGCTGTCATCATTGTATTTCTAGAATATAATCTCTTTCACTGATGACCCCCACCCTTGCCTTGCACATATCATCACCAATAGGGAGGCAGATAGGTGAGGAATCCATGGGCAGACAGAGTAGAGCAGTATCATTTGGGTAAGGAATGTCCATCTTTGTCCTGCATGGCTTGAGACCAGTCCAAAAGAGCACGATGTTACATTGATTGGAGGCAAGAAAGAACATCAATTAGGAAGGTCCGTTCACATTGCAGAGCAACAGTCTAGGGAGCCCTTGGAGGAGATAGACATGCTCACCCCTGGAGGACCAGTGATGTGAAGTCCAAGGAGGAGGTGGAGTGACCACTCTGGGTGCCAGCTGTGGGAGGTACACAGCACAAAGGTGGCACTATAGTTCAGGACAAGGATAGATGATAACTGATATGTGGCTGGCACTCATGGCACATTGCTGGCATTCAAGCCCCTTGGCAATGAACTGTTGGTAGCCCAGAGTCCTGAAATCACCCAGTGTCCTATGTAAAGGAGAGTTAGCCACAGCCAGTATGTCAGCACCATTCTGGCAGCCCAGTGTCTGTGATCCTGCAAAATAAATACTGTGCTGGCCCACAGAAAGGATCAGCTTACCAGACTATCCTGGAACCAGGCCCAGGACAATCTAATAGGCAAGAGCCTCAGATTTTCTCAGAGGATCTGATCAGCCCCTCTTAGGGGATTGAGGGAGGATGTAGATCGTTTGAGAGTCACACAACAAGGTAAAGTAGGGACCAGGGCTCTTACAGGTCCTGGTCTGGACTCAGGAAGCTCTATCTAGGTAGAAAGCACTGCCAGCCCTGGTCCCAAACACTGGAAAGAGACACAGAAAATATTAAAGTAGGTGCATCCAGTGAGGAGAACCAGGCTGGGGAGAGGGCAGGCCATGCCCAGATGGTTCTGTGGGCTAGTTCAGGCACAAAAGGGTTATTTAGAAAAATTTTTAGAAATTCTGAAGTACAGAGCCCTTTTGGGCACAAAGATCAGAACAAGGGTCCTGCTTGCCTGGGTCTAAGGCCCACACTAGATTTGATTACTAATCAGTTCTCTTGTTGAGAAATCTAATGACTAGTCTCTAAGTGAGATTTTTACTACATTGCTAAAGTATCCCCCAAAGTTTGGGAATCAGGTGTCTATGACAGTTCAGTTCCTAGGCCATCCACAGGCCCAATGCTATGCTGGCAGGCACTGAGCTGCTAAATGGATGCACCCTCTAGAACATAATTGTTTCTTGCACCCTCCTTAGTACATGCAACAATTTCAAAAGAAATTCTCCCAAAGGGTGTATCTCCAGTTAAGTTGTGCTCTCACTCCGCAGAGCATGGAGTCTTGCTGACTGCCTCTGAAAGGCATATAACATAGACTATGATCCAAAATTTCTTCTATTGTATTTTCCTTTCTTTTATCCCTAAAAGAAGGAAGCTTTATAGTGTAGTTTCATTGTTTTCCGTCGCCACTGTATATGGGGAATATTATAGGTGGTTAAATGTACCATTTAGATTTGGAGTCTTCTTTATTTTCACTAATATCTAACTAAAATTGAGCATTTCCTTCAAATATCATTGCAGGCAAGAGGCTGTGGTGGTATCAGCAGTATATATCACCAATGAATTGTAGATATTTTTATATCATATGAGACTTGTGGTAGATATTTCGTAATGCCATTCATGGTCATCACTTTCGAAATTATGGTATTACTGGATTTACTACTAGATCTTGCTATTTAATGTATCAATCAATAAGTACATACATCTCTATATCATGAATTTGTTTTATAATGTTTCAGTAAATATATTTCAAGCATATTTTATTTTCTTCAATTAAATACATGATTCTGAAAAGGGGTCTATAGGCATCACTAGACTACCAAAGAGTTTATGGTACAAAAAGTTTAAGAAACCCTGATGTAGATGGAGGTAACTGGGTAGATAAAGACCTACATTCAGATCTGCCCCCAGAAACAGAAATCTAAGACTTGGAGTTGAACTTAGTATCTTGAAAAGACTTTGGTTTCTCTCCCGTTGTGAGGGGGAGTAAATACACATTTATCGTATGTGGGATTGATGTATTAAATGGGGTGGGGACATTTTTAAAGTAATGTATATGGATTCTGCATAGCCAAAGAAGGATAGAATGTGGTGGGTATCTCTGTTAGTCCTACTTTCCAAGACTCTTTTCCTCTTTTCTCTGGAAAAGTAATCCTTTTTTCCTTTGGGGAATAAAGGCTTAATTGGGTCAAATAATATTCCATCTCTTCACCTCTGACACCTGTGTAAAGGGTGAACAGGTGAGCTAGGCTTGCCAAGTCAGATTAGTTCATTCCCATGGCCAGAATCATTAGTTCAGAGCAAGGCACATGTCCCCAAACAGGTCTCTCAGAACATATCTTACTTGAGATATTCCTGCTGAAACAATCTGAGATTATTCTTGGAGATGATGAGTTATCCAAAGAAACTTGAGGTGCTTGCAGTAATTTCCCAGCTCAGGGATGAGGCTGTTTTCAGTAGGAGAGAATGAGGGCAAGGACAAGCTAAGAAAAGGGACAAAGAACATAACCCTGTTAAATTCAGTTCCTTGGACAAATAAATCTCTCTCAGTTTGCTTTTTTCCTGGTTTAAAATGAGTGTCTGTCACTTGCAAGCAGAAGATTCCTGACTCATACATTCAGAGGGAAAGAGAGAGAGAGAGAGTTTGTGTGCATGTGTGTGGGCGTCTTATTCCAGCAGGGATTGAGAATGATTGAGAATTGGATTTCTATATATTTGGTAGTGAAGTGTTTATTGTTTTTATTTTTTATAGTTGAAGAAATGAACACACAGCAATCATATAATCCTCCCAATGTTATACAGATAGAAAGTGGCAGACCCAGGATTTGATCTGTTTATTCTCAAGCCCATATTGTATGTGAACTCAAATGAGATAATGGGACAAGAAAAATAGCCCTGAGCACTTGGGTTCCCTAGACTTATCTGGTGTTGGGTCTGCTGGGTTGGAGGGATGGGTGGACACAGTACAGCGAGAAATCCCCTTCTCAAGGATTCCTCCAGCAACAAAGCTCTCTTCTTCCTTTTGGACTTTCTCCCCGTAGCCTAGCACTAGAAAGCCTGATCTTACAGCATCATGCAATCTGATGTCTAAGGGCTTTGGTAGTCTAGGCTCTGTCACCTCTATGGTCATGCTTTCAAAACTTAAAATCCCATTCTCTAGTTATTTGCTCTATTATTTCTGCCTCAAGTCAACAAATGCTGCTGATTGAAATGGACGATTCCTTTTGAAATCTGGGGATTCCTTTCATTTTTCGTTTCTTCCTTTCTCCCTTTTTTCTCTCTCCTTTCATCCCCCCCTTCCTTCCTCCTTCCCTTACACCTGCCCTCCCTCCATCTGCCCTCCCTCCATCTGTCCTTCCTTCCTTCCTTCCCTCCTTCTTTCCTCCTTTTCAAACTGTGTACTTATTTACTTTTTCATTATGTTTTATCAGATAGCTCTCTATGTTTGCAATGGGAGCGTGGTCCTTCTTAGCTGAGTCCAACAAGTTATTGAAACATCACATATCTCTCCAACCACAGCCTTCCACCCCATTCTTGTTGATTCAGTCATACTGCCTTCATCCTCACTTTAAGGAAACCTGAATTATGAGGGTTATAGATGCAATATCAGGGATGAGTTTGGAGAAGAGGGATTCTGTGGCCTGGGACTGTCTGAGAATATATTCTGATCCAGAGATGGCAACTCTGGTCCTGCCTCTCTCTGGAGAGGTACAGCACACATCAGCTGAATCCTTTCTGTTATGAGAAGCTCTAATTAATGCATGTGCTGATTTGTTCTTCCCTCCTGAGGACTTCGGATTAATGATTACTGGGTGCCACATATGTTATCTCTTATGTATCTTTAATAAAAATAACAATGGCTACAAGTTACAGTAGCTTTACTGTGTTCAGCAGCCGTGTGCTAAGTCCACTATATTCATTCTTTCATTTACCCCTCCCCCTACCCTACAAAGTCACTCTTGAGCATTATTTGCTTCACTGTACAGAGGAAGGAACTGATGCTCAAAGAATTTCAGTAACTTTCTCAAGGTCACACAGCTAGAAAGAGGTAAGGTGGGTTTCACACCAAGGCTTGTTTGATTTCATAGCACTTAGCCACTTGCCATTGTGCTGTTAGGTTTTAATGTTAAGGGGAAGTGAGAAATTTAATAATAGAACTTGGGCAAGGTAGCAATAAAAATGAGGTAGTGCTGTGGCATCACTCTTACAACTACCCTTCTTGCAATCCCCTTGCCTTTACATTTCAGAGGTGCTTGGAATGCTGATGAAATTGAATCAGCAAGGGGGCCTGACTGAGAAGGCAGAGGATTTCTGACTCCACCACAGTTGGCACTATCGAGTTGGAGGTGCCCTTCCTGCCTCAACATCCACCAACTAACTACCAGAGAGCTTTAGGGTGTGGTGTAGAGGGGAAGGAGGGAAGAGGTGTGATGTGGACAGGGGATAGAATGGGATGGAGTGGGAACCCTGGCTGGTCTAGAGGACTAGACACCAACCAGCTCTGTGACCTTGGGGGATGTTCCTAAACCTCTCTGGGCTTACTTCTGCTTTGTGCTGCAGCGAGGTTAGGCTATGTTTGCTGCTAGTTCAGGCAGTCTATGATGACATGATTTTTAGGAGGAGAAAACAGAGACAGATGTGCTGGAAGACACATGCTCAGAAAGTTTCCGAGCTTGCCAGTCCCACGTGAATGCCTATCCCTCCAACGTTGTGTCAGTTCCCCTTTGGCTTTCTGATACTGCCTCGTGTCACCATATGGTTCCTGTTAACTGTTAGTGATCAACTGTCAGCTGCATATAGAGCTTAGCTCCAACATAGTGGGGGAGGAGGTTTGTTTCAGGAGTCAGATTGCCTGGGCTCATGTTGTCACTTCATTGCTTACTCTCTGTGCCTTAGTTTCCTCATCTGTAAAAAAAGGAACAATAATGGTACTTTTCTTATGGGGTTCTCTGAGGACTGAATGATATATTCATGTAAAGTCGTCTACCTGCTTCATTTGGTGCCAGGCACATGGGCCTACTCCTTCCATGTTAGCAATTACTAGGAGCAATTCAATCAGCAAACACTTGCAAGTCGTCTCCTAAAAGCAAACCCCACGGGCAAGTGCTGTAGGGGACACAGAGAGGCATAGCCATGCCCCTTGACCCAGAGATGCATGTTGTGATCACCAGATACAGATGCTCAGGCAGAGTTCTGGATATGAGATGTCTGTAGAGGATCAACACCTGTGAAAAGAAGGGGGAGAAATCAAAACTCTTTAGAGAAGGACCTGGAGTTGTGTGTGATGCAGACCCAACAAAGCCTCAACCAATCAGGCAGGGAGCCCTGGAACAAGTATTGTCCTCAGAGGATACCACACCAAACCAAAATGTCCAGGTTTCTATAACCCTGTCTTGCTCGCTAAAGCAGACATGGGCCACCCAGAAAGGACATGATGACCTAGGGCAAGGCAGCTCTCAGCAGTTTAGGCAGACTCTGAAGAGGCTGACAACTGGAAGCTGTGTGCAGAGCTGGACAGCCAGTCCTCCCTTGAAGGGGGGATCTAGGCAACACAACGAATACCCACCACACTCAAAGAGTTTATAAATAATCAAGGGAATGGGTAGAGGGCTAAAACAGATGACAGACTGTCCCTGGAGAAGTTTCCAGAGCTTGGCTGAGGACAAAGGTTATTTGCTCAGGGCTGCCAAAGGCAAACTTGTTGCAGGGAGTACTCAGGTACTTGTAGAGAATGGGTAGGAAAGCATTAGATCTTGTGTCCCATGCTACACCAGAGGAGGCAGATTGAAGGCCTATCTAGGGAAGTTAAGCCCAAGGTTAGAAACCTGGCAGGTGGGGGCCTGGGAGAAGAAAAAGCCAGGACATACATTTTATACAGGATTTTATGAATTTGGGCTAATAGAGTGGCAGGCATGAAACTTCCAAGATATGAGCACATGTCCTGACCAAAGTGAAGGCTGTTAGTGGGTGCCAGCTGCAGGGTACAGTGAAGAACCTGAAGTCCTAAAGGCTAGACAGAAGCCTGATTAAAGACCCAACTAAACACGTGTTACGGAGGAGGATCCAAAAACACTCTATGGTTTTATAAAAATGCGTGTAAGTAAAAGTGAATCTAGATTCTCAAACCAGAGGAAAAATAATAAAAATGGCTCCAGACCCTCTCTGATTCCCAGTGTGTCTCACTCAATGTGTCCATCTAATCCACTTCTTCATAGTCTTTGCACCATGGTCTTGACCACCATGATGATCTCAACATATTAAAAAGGCCTACTTTGAGGGAATGTACTGAGTGGAGGGGGTGGCTTCCCATCTTGGCCCTCAAAAATATGGAGATGAATCCTGGAGGCATGTTGAGGAGAGCCTGAAATGCCCAGAACGAAAGGATACACTTACTTCAGCCAGAATTTGGAAGTCACTGAAAACTTTGTAATCTGGGGAGTGATGGAGAAATTCAATCTGGGCAGGATCCATTTGCCAGCAGTGTCTGAGGTATTCTGGAACACTGAGAGGTAGGAGGCGGACACCTAATACTGAGGGATGGCTGTATTAGTCTGGAAGGAGAAGGAAAGTGTCCTAAGTTAGCAGGGTAGCAGTAGGGAAGAACACTTGGGTAGGACAGACAATGAAAGCTATCCATGTTTCTGAATTTGGTGTCAAAGAAAATGGTGGCTCCTTCTAAGGGCAACAGAGGGGTCTGGAGGAGGCGCTGGCTTGTGGGGGAGGTGGGGGAAGGTAGTGAGAGAGAGAGAGGGGAGAGAGAGAGTAGAAGCAGAGCATTTATTTTGCTTATGAGATGCTAATGGGAGGAAAACTTAGAATTTTGTACGCAAACTCTAGGTTGGGTTGCTGGAAGCAGACCCTGAGATGAGGATTTGCATGTGAATGAATGGTGAAGAAGCCCTCCCAGGGGAGATCTGAAAAGAAGGAGGGGAAGTGGGAAGAGAGAAAGGAAGAAGCCGGGCAAGGGCACACTCAGGTGAGTCTGAGTTGCAGTCTTTGCTCAATCTGCAAGGGACTTCTGGAGGGTAAATTGTGCCTCAGAGTTGCCGCACCATGGGTAAAGAGCTGGGTTTCATGCGTCTGCCTCCAGCAGTCAGTGACGGAGAGTCACCCAGGTACTTCCAGTTCCCCTGCACATGTGTGTAAAGTGGCTCCCTACTTTTATTATGGGAGCTATCCTCCCGAAGCAGAGCATAGGTGCTAGGTATTTGAAGTAAGAGCACAGAGAAGTGGGCAGAGTATGCAGCCAGAGGATCAACAGGGATCCAAGGGGGTTTGGGTGGAGCACTAACGCTATCTGCTATTACAATGAGTGTTGTCTGGAGAAAGAATAGTGGCTTGCCAGTGAATGTTCTGGCCTGGCTGATCCTTGCTCTCCTCCTACCATCTGCTACTTCAATGAATAGGGTTTGGGAGCCTAGGCCAGTGTGTGTTGCAGACTTCACCTTAGATTCATCTTTTGTCATGGAGAAGGGGAAGCCAGAAAGTATTTCTCCATGTGGAGCACCCAGTGGGCTAGATTGTTCTCTGGCAGTTGGCACCTCCCTGAGGCTCTGATTTTTGGGGGCGGGGAGCCTGTAGAGGGCTCTGGGTTTCAGCCCATTATTAATTTCAGTGCCGTGGCTTCTGAGACAGCCATTAGTGCAGTGACCCTCTGGCAGCCCTCTCTAAGGTGGCCACTTGTCAGCAGTCAGGAGACCAGGCCTTGCCCACTTGCTGATACTGCCAGCCTATTAGACTTGCTGGAAGATTCAGGAAGTGGAGGACACAGGTGCGCTGCAGTCATATGTGAATTGCTTTGAGTTACAGTACACTAGGCCTGAACTTCAAAGTGGGAAGGGGTGGAGAGGATGCCTCCTCCTTCCTTGTAAATACATCAGTCAATAAATAAGAATGAAAGCAATGGGAATGCAAAGAGAGACTAAAGAGCCACCTCAGACTTGTGCCTATACCCTGAGTGTTGGGTAAACTTCCAGGCCAAGACTTCAGACAAATCAGTGAATGAAAGGTTAACTTCTGCATAAAGAGGATGTTCACGATCCCACTCCAGCATCTGGCTGGCTTCTGTTCTAATGGGTCAATGCCTATGGCATAGCAGTTGTTAAAAACGCTTTGCATCTCAGCCCTGTGTATATCCACTCCTCACTGCCATCACCCCTCTTCTATCATCTCAGCTGATCCCTACACACTGAACTCTCAGGAAGGGAGAGAAGGAGGCCTAACTTTGCCCTCAGCTTCCAATAAGCAGATGAGAAAACAGTAGGCATCCAAGAGTTGGCTGTCTTGTCCCCAAAGCCTAGATACCATCCCCTTGTTTCTCTTCCTGTAAGAGAGCAGTCAACTGTGTGCTTTTGAGCTGCCCATCTAGGAACTGGGGCTAGCCTGGAGCAAGATTGTCAAGGTGGCACCTTCTTCCAGTGTGGACCATGCCAACATCTCTCAGCCAGGCTCCCTATGCATTCCCACTCTCAGATTTTTCTGAGGTTTGGCATCCTTCCAATCCCACAGGAATTCAGCTGATAAATGAATTCATACTCAAAGGTTATTGACTTAATTTGTCACCTCCATCCAGAAGCTATTTGCACTGAACAGAGATCCACCAGGGAGAGGGCAATGTTTAACTTCAAAGAATGCCTTCCTAACAGTGGGGTTTCGGGCAGTGTGGCCTTTGGGCAGCCCCCTTCAGGTCACCATGGAGGTGACCTTTCTCTCAGCAAATTCATGCTGCAGGAACTTCCCATTTTCAGTGTGCACCAAAATCACCTGGGGTGCTTGTGAAAGCCTACAGATTCCTGGATCCTAGAGATTTAAATCCCTGTTTAGGAATCTGTACTTTAATCCACTCATCACTTTCTGATGAAAGTGATCCATAGACCATATTTTGAGGAAAAAAAAATACTCGGCTATTGTATTAGTTTGCTTGGGCTAGCATAACAAAATACCACAGACTGAGCGGTTGAAACACAGAAATACATTTCCCTATGGTTCTGGAAGCTAAAAGTGTAACATCAAGGTGTCAGCAAGTTTGATTTCACCTGAGACCTCTTTCCTTGGCTTGCAGATGGCCACCTTCTCCCTGTGTCCCCCACATGGTGTTTCCTCTGTGCATGCACACCCCTGGTGTCCCTCTGTGTGTCCAAATCTTCTCCTCTTATAAGGACACCAGGCCCCTTTAGAAAAAGCCTGTGCTCGGGTGGGCGTGGTGGCTCACGCCTGTAATCTCAGCACTTTGGGAGGCCGAGGTGGCCGGATCACCTAAGGTCAGGAGTTTGAGACTAGCCTGGTCAACATGGTAAAACCCCGTCTCTACTAAAAATGCAAACAAATTAGCCGGATGTGGTGGCACGCTCCTGTAATCCCAGCTGCTCTGGAGGCTGAGGCAGGAGAATCGCTAGAACCCGGGAGACGGAGGTTGCAGTGAGCCGAGATTGCACCACTGCACTCCAGTCCGGGCGACAGAGTGAGACTCCATCTCAAAAAAAAAAAAAAAAAAGCCTGTGTTCTTGCAGACCTTGGATTAAACCAACCCAACCCTAATGGCGTCATATGAACTTAATTACCTCTTTAAAAAAGACCCTATCTGCAAATACAGTCACATTCTGACTGTGCACATTCTGAGGTACAGGTACTGGGGGTTAGGGTTTCAACATATGAAGCTTGGGGGACACACAATATACAATTCTGCCCATAACAGGAGTGTAGAAATAAAAATAAATGATGCATTTGTGAAGGGGCAGTAGGAACTGCCAAGTCTCCCCCTCTTGTCAGTAACTGCAAGAGAGAAAATATACCCAAGTTGAAAGAGATTGTGCAGAAAGTACTGGGGATCAGTCAGCTAAGGAGAGGTACAGCGCCCCCTGTTGGCACTCTGGCCTCTGTTTAGGAAACCACCTTGGCTCACCCTGTAAATTGCCTTTCCTGTTGTTATTCCTCCCTAGGTTTAGAAACAGTCTTTCTTCTTTCAGCTTCATGGGAGAGAACAGTCTTTGGCACCGGCACCAGCGTGGCCGCCCGAGGCAGCCCTTGCCTCCGCCTTCGAGGATGTTTCTTTCCCCCAGAAAAAGCGAAGACCCTTCAACCTCCCCATTCATCATCACCACGGGCAATCTAATTACAGCCTTGTCTTAAAGAGGAACTCATTTACAATTGAGACTTCTTCCTTATGAAAATGTAACATCTTGAACTATGTTTTTATGGCCCCCTTTTACAAAAATAAAAAAGGAAATTAATTAATTTCCTTGTACACAGGAAAGACTCATGAGGTCTTGCCGGTTGTGCGCAGAAAGGATGTGCGCTCTCTCGCTCTCGCCCTCTCTCTCTCTCCCTTTTCTCTCTCTCTCTCTCTCTCTCTGGGCCTCCTGCTGTGTGACAGTGAAATGCTAAAATGATTTTGGCAGGAGAATATTCTCAAAGGCTGTTTTTATTTCAGCAGCAGAAGAGTATCTCAGAACGCAGGCTGCACCTCTGCCCTGTGGGGCTGTTTCTAATTGCACGAGGTGAGCTGCAGAAATCCTTCCCCCAGCCGGATGGGGGAGAAAGTGGTAAGAAACCTAAGGGAGATAATCGTTTCTGCCACACTCAGTGCTCACCACTTAAAGGAATTAACTTGTTGGAATGAAATATTTCTATACATGCAGAAAACTATGCATTAGAATAATGAGGCTAACCCCTTCTTAAGCGTTGAAATCACTGGGGTTTGTTTCTTTCCTCTCTAATCACAACATGCTATCTTCCTCTTTGCTCACACCTCTGTAGGCAAGACTGGCTGCGAATACTTTAGATTATCACCTTCTCATTTTCAGTGTGAAATAATTGCCCAAGGATGGAATCTGACAAACAAGAATGTGGATTTCAGAAAGCAGCCCTTTTGTTATTTAGGATAGCCAAACTAAAATGGAGACAGGTAGACTGTGTGCCATCAACTTCCCCATCATCACACTTCCCTCTTTAGAAAAAAGCCTTGTGCTTTTGCAGCCTGGTTTGATTTGAAACTTGAAAGACAGTTGGGATACTGATGTGTTTAATTAAAAACCTATGCTATACAGCAGCATAAGGGTATGAGGTTCTGGGGGGTAAGCCTCATGGCTTTCCCTCTTAGTGTCACCATGTACTGGCTGTGTGACCTTTGCCAAATTATTGAACCTCTCTGTGCTTCAGTGTTTTCCTCTATAAAACGGGACAATGATAATTATGCTTTATAGGATGGTGAGGTTTAAATGCGTCAATACATGCCAAGTGCTTAGAACAATGATCAGCTCCCTAAATATCAGGTATTCTTGTTTATGCATTGCTGCCTTCCTTCTCTCTTTTAGGAGTATTAAATGTTGTGCTCCTGCCCACAGGGAGCTTTAACTTAGTGTATGTGCCAGATGTGTAAACAACTCATTATAGGACACGCTTAAATAAATGCTGAGTAAGGATAATAGCAACATGGTATGGGGTTCCTAAGAGGAGACACGCTTAATTATGGATTGTGGACTGCAACATGGAGGAGGTGGCGTTGACTGAACCTTACTGGAATAAACGGTGTCTGTAAGCAGAGAACAAAAGAAAGGTGTTCCAGACTGTGGAAGAAGCAAGGACACAGGCGAAGGGAGGAGAAAGTGCATGACATCTTTAGAGAAAGGCAAGAATGCCTGTGACATGGATGGTAGTTGGAGGCCTCCTCTGTCCTGTAACAACCTAACATCTTGATTTTTATTTTCAGGTAAAAGAACTGCAGATGATACTGGAGTAATTAAGTGTTCCCCATAATTTTTTTCCTGAAAGAGTTTGAAAAAAATTTTTAGTGATGAGCAAAGTCCTCTAGTTATCAACTACAATTATCAGAAACCCCCCCCCACCACCCCTTCCCACACACACACAATTCTGTCCATACAGGTCATTTATTACACCCTGAGAAATCTTTGTAGTCACCACAAAAGTGAAGCTACCTCTGGGGTATGATGCAGCTGCTATTTAACTGTCACGTAACATGACAATCTAGTGTCCTATTAGAGCTAAAATTTAATTGTGAAGACGGGTACCATATTTAACTGCAATCCTGGGGGGGGGAATTTAGGTTGACAGGCTGTAATTACCCAAACTGGAACCTGGCCAGGACACACCTACTCGTTGCCAAAAGAGCTATGGGGGTTTTAACCACCACAGGCCTTGGGAAGCCAGCAGTTCTGTAGGGTGGTGAAGCAGCACTTGCAGCCCCACGGCGCCCCCTAACAAAACTCCGAGCAAGTGCAGGCTGTCCGGGGAGAGGGTCTTTTCTGACTCTCCAAATGTGCAGTTTCACCCCAAATCCCCTTTCTGCCCCTACCTGGCTCCAATCCATCACGGGTTATCAGAAACTTTCCATTTAAGTTTGTGTGGCTGTGGTCCTACAGTCGGGTTCCTGCTGGGTCTTATGTTTGTCCTCTGTGTCTCTCCCCAAGTCCTGCTGTTTTCTCTTATCATGACAGAAATGCTTGTCCTGATAAAATAATTACCCGCCAGAGCACAGTGGCTCTCATCACCAGCTGCCATTTCTACATAGAGATCAATTAGAGGCATCTTTTTGCTGGGGAAGTGTTCAGGTCAACTTACTAAAAATCCCATTAGGATTCTTTCTGCAAAATGTGTTTAGGGCTTCCAATGCGGTTGTTACTAGAAAAAATAAAAATTAGGTCAAGAAGAGGTGGCAATATGGCTTGCCAATGTCACTGAAGAGTTAAAAAGGAGAAAGTTCTGGGCTGCGAGCAGCAGTGTAAATAAATGTGGTCTTAATTTAAGGTTATGGATTTTTAAAAAGTCTTGCCTTTTGTCTTCAGAAGTCTTTGCATTCATATCAGTTAAAAAATGATTTAGACAGAAAATAAATGTTGGAGCAAACTCAAATTATTATGTGCATTTTAAATAAACCTGTGTATTCTGCTGCAGACATAGCATATGAATAATAACATTAATAATGATCACGATAATTTGTCAACTGATGATTTTTTCCCTCAGACCTTCCAGGCTGTTGGTTCCTGGCCCTGTTATCTAAGTTAGCCAACCTGTTCTTCATGAGGGGAGCTGATGATAATAGCCCTCACTTCCTCTGCAGGGTGAAAAGGTAGAAAAGCCCAAGGTTATATTCCCAGTTTGCTCTAATTAGCTGTGTGACCTTGGGCAGGTTGCTTCACTTCTCTGGCCAGCTATTAAAGAATGGAATGGTTTCTAAAGGGGATCAGCAGAAACGTAATGTGCAAAATCAAAAGCAATACAGTAATGTCATCTGGGAAGACTCCCCCCCGCCCCCGTTTTAGGATACAAGTGGTAAAAAAAGAAGCAGACTCAAAAAGCAATTATTAGTCAGGGCACAGGAGGAAGTTAGATTAAGACTAATTTTTACAAACAGGTGGGATGGTTTTCTGCTCAGTTTCTAAGGATATATGCACATTCATACACACATAGGTATACTTTGTTCAGTGGGAAATCTGCTTAAAATGCTCACTTTTTTTCTTCCCTGAAAAAGAGATTTTCAGTGTTCTACAAAGGCAACAGCAACAAACACGACATCAAAATATTATCTATTTAATTCTTCTAACAGCATAATACTGTCTAAATACTACCAGCATAACAATAATACACTAGGTTGAGAGATCAAAAAGAGTTTCATACTGGAAATTTCACGATTCAAACTAATGATGTGTACATAGTATATACGGAAGATATATATATATATATATATATATATAGACGTATAATAATAATACAGTCCAGAAAACTATAATTCTTCTATGTTTTTATTTCTCTAGCAAATCTCAGGAAGGAATTGGTAAACTCTTCACATTCCAGTTCAAATCGTTAGCATGAGATGACGTAAGACTTATTAACAGAAGACACTGTGGAATCTCAGGTCACATTTCTAAACATGGGTCAGGCCCCGATTTGGTCCTATAAAAATATAACCAGAAGTTGGCATGTGGGAACATCACTTAGAGGCACTGACGGGGTTGTCGGCTCTCACCAAAGGGCAAGGGTGCCCTGAGCACTTGGTGAGGGTGATCCCAGTGGAGATTAGCTCAGTGAGACCTCTCTGCACATGTCCCTGGGGAGAGATCCTTTTTTCATTAAGAATTCATTAAAGTTAATTGGCAATTGTTTTTATTAGCAATTAAAAAATAAAAATACAAGTATTATACTAAATAATGATTTCAGGGGTGGGTGGCTAATGTGATAGATAGACTGTTCCAGGATATTTTCAAAAGAAAAAAACAGGACTGCTAGGGGTAAGGAAGCCGTCATGAATAAAGTAGGTAGATTCCAAAATGAGTGATAAAATAATGACTCCAGATAGGAACAATCAAATTTACCAGTGATTGAATTTTTTACTTCCTTATTTTTATTTCTGTATTTATTTGTTGCTTCTTCCACCCCTATAAAACAGCCAGAATAACTAGACAAAGTGTTCCCTAAAACATATTTTTCAATGGCAATGACTATAAAGTTTTCATTGTAAAAACATCAGTAAATTATGAAAAAGTATAAAAGAAGAAAATAAAAAATCACCTACAATCTCATCATTCAAAAGGTATCATTTCAGAGTACTTTTACACAGGTTTTCACATGTGTGCATATGCATGCACACACATACACACATGGACACTTTTAAATGCTCAAAAATTGAACCTTTTTATACCCCCCATTTCAAACTTTCTTTTTTCAATTAGTGGCAACTACATGTCATGGACATTTTTCCATATCAATAAAGCTATACAGCTTTTTAAAGTGACTACATACTATTCCACTGTATGCCTCACCAATCAGCTATCCGTGAACATTTAGATTGCTTCCACTTTTGCCACGGTAAACATCACTGGGATGACCAATCTTGTCATACACATCTTTGTGTACTTGTTTGATTATTCGTAAAGGTAGAATCTGTGAGTTAGAGGGCAAGGCTTTTGTCATGCATTGTCAAAGCATTCTTCAGAAAGGCTGTACCTACTTATAATCCTATTAATGGCAAATGGAAACGCCTATTTCCTCTCACTTTGCCTGGATATGATCAATATGTTTAATCTTTGCCAATCTGATAAATAAAAGGGAATCTATGGTTCTGTTTTATTCAGCATCTCTTTGATTACCAGTGAGACTGAACCTTTTCAGTTCTCATATAAGAATTGATTTGTGTTTCTTCTTTTGTGTATTGCCTACTCATGGTTTTTGCCTTTATTGATTATAAGGGCACTTTACATATTAATGATACTCTTCTTTCAACTGTCATGTATGTAAAAAATGTTTTCCCTAGATTTTCACTTGTCTTTTAATTGTTTCTGGCCATTTTCAATATCAAAGTTTTCCTTTTTTTTTTTTTTTTTTTTTTTTGAGATGGAGTTTTGCTCTTTTTGCCCAGGCTGGAGTGCAATGGTGCGATCTCACCTCTCTGCAACCTCTGCCTCCCAGGTTCATGTGATTCTCCTGCTACAGCCTCCTGATTAGCTGGGACTACAGGCGCGTGCCACCATGCTCAGCTAATTTTTTGTAGTTTTAGTAGAGACAGGGTTTCACCATGTTGGCCAGACCAGTCTCAAACTCCTGACCTCAGGTGATCCACCCACCTCGGCCTCCCAACATGTTGAGATTACAGGCGTGAACCACTGCACCTGGCCCAAACTTTTACATTTTTAGGTATTAAAGCAGTTAACCTTTTCCTTAGGGTTTTAGTCTTCAGGGTCACTGTAGAAACTATAGCATATTCATCTGCATTTTGTTTTTCCTACCAAATTGAGGTATAATACAATTACATCTCTTTTTCCCCTATGAAAAATCATTTTTCATTACTTTCCAGAGGTTCTGAAGTGAAGGTATAAGGGACCTGGGAAACCAAAGCAGAGGAAGCGTGACTATTAATAACAACACTTGACATTTCTATTTTCAGTGTGCTATAGGATCACTAATTAATGCCCCTCCTTAGCTTAGCCCCAGGAGTCACCCTGACTGACATTCATTCACCCTACATGACACTGAGACCTGGGAGTGGGGGAGGCTGTGGCATTCCATCTGATGGGCACTACTTTATTTGGCCAGGACTTAAAGACAAGTTCCTGATTCCCCATCTGTGCTTAAATCAAGGTGAGACAATTCCTTCATGTGGGCTGGCAGATTTCCAGGATACAATGAGACCATCATAGGAATGAGTTCTCTGGGTGAAAGATCACTGCCGTTCCTTCTCCCCTCCCCCAGAAAAGGAAATTCATATGCCAAACAGGATGGTTAGCAACCTGATGCTACTTCTGAATTCACTGTTAATTTTTGACAATCTGATGACTACTACAAGAGTGAAGGAGGGCAAAGGAAAAAGGAGGAAATGAGTGGAAAGAAAATGCCTTCAAACTTGGTGAATGGGGTGCTCTAGAAGGTGACCTAAAGGCCACCTCACATGAAACTCATTCATACCACAAAGACTGATTGGGCTTCCCTTCCGTGCCAGGCACTGGGCTAGGAGCTGGGGAAACAATGAGGCTTTGCAGCTACAATGAAGTCTGATAGAGACTGTTATGGGAGTGGCACAGAGGAAAAGGTTCCTACAGGGGGTGGCCTCGCTGCTGACATTCAATGGATGATAGGAGTCCACAAGGGAAGGAAAAATCTGTGGCAGTGAGAGATCTGGAGACAATGCAAAAATTTTAAAACCAGTGGATAGAGTAGGAATGAAGCCAGGAGAGCCAGGGTCAGAAAAATATAAGGTCTACAGCAGTGTTTCTTACACTATTTATGGAGAAGGATTAGGGATATTTCCCCCTCAATGTGTAGCAGATTAATACTTATGGAATCAAATGCAATGAACACGAATTGACAAAAAGTCCAACAAGACATTCAAAATACAAGCCTCATTTTTCATAGTAGATTTAGCAAACAAAAATTACTCGGTCAAATTGCTACAAAAATTTCTATTATTCTCAGTTTCTGTACTCCTCTTCCTGCAGACCAGCAACAGTTGGTCTACTAGTCCCAGTCCACAAACCACACACACTTTTTGAGTAGCACTGAGCTAGAACACTAAAGGGAAGGAGATGGGGTCTGTGGTGTCAAATACTGCCAAGAAGTCCAGTAAAATGAGGTCTGGTAAGTATCCATTGAATGGAGGAACAAATAGGGAGTTGCAAAAGCAATTTCAATGGAGTGGTTGAGACAGAAGCCAGACCCAGTGAGTCGAGGAGTTCCTGAGTGTTCACAGCAACTAAAAAATATGTGGAAGCAAAGATAAACTAAACCATGAAACACTTATGCTTTATATTGATAAATATCATCCTTGTTTACACAAAACAGTTAACAAAAAAAAATCTATGTTGTGACATGGAATAAAGACAGTAAATGGATACATTGTATAGTATAGTAGAAAATATCTCAGTCTTAAGTCCAGAAGCCTGTGTTGTCAAGTAGAGTCAGACAATTATTAGTATAAGCTGTGTGACCTTGGACAAGTCATGCATCCACTCTGATTCTCAGTTTCCTTCTCTGCCAAATGAGGAGATTGTGCAAGATCTGTCCCTATGTTTGTTTCTGACTTTTGCATTCTATGATTTTAATTTTGAATAGTCACTGCAAATATTAATGCTCCTCAAAATGACCCAACTTATTTGGAGTCCTTGAGTTCTATTGAATCTAGCTGTGTACCTTCAAGAGCTCACCTGCTGCCTGCAGACAGGTGCCAGCAAAAACCTTCTCACTTGGGAGCAGCTGGTAAGATAAACCTGCCCAGAACCTCCTCCCTCCGCCCCTATCAAAGATTTAGGAACCATAAACCTGTAATTAAAATTATAGGTTCAATCTGAAACAGGAATGGAAGCCAAACTGGAACTCAGAAGCATCAGGAATGCTGAGAATTCAGCTTCAGAACCACGAAGTGGCTTCTGAACTCCCCAGATTTCTAACACTTGATTAGATTGGCTTGCAGGAAAGTCACGTTCCGCTGACCTAGGGGAAAGAACATAGAAAGCATGGGTCCCGTGACATCCTTCTGGAAGCCAGATGATCCATGGGAGGCTGCCACTGGCCTCTGGAGTTAGACAAAGCCAAGTTCAAAGCCAAGTTCTGCCTTGGAAACTTGTCAATCCCAGATTTCTTATGCTAAGACCCTAACGTTCATGGCAATGGTATAGAGCTTGCTGCAGGGCTGGGCTGGAAAGGAAGAAAAGAATGTGAAGGTGTCCTTGAGCTGTTCTGGGCTTTGAAAAAGGTAAAAGAAAAGGGAGTAGGGGAGAAGATGGGGAGCAAAGTCATAGTATTGGTGCAAGCTGGGGAAGGAACAAGCATGCTGCAGCAGACTGATTTTTTTTTCTACCAGAACCCCTCTGAAGTGTCAGGGATGCTGGCTGGATTCTTGGTCCCCATCCTTGTTCTTTCTATAGCTAAGAAATTGGCTTGTCGTCTTCTCTTTACAGTCCCTGATATCACAGCTTCCAAATTCACCAAATCATGAAGTGTCATTGCAGGTCTTGCTCACATCCATTATGTATTATCTCTGAACATTACTCCTAGCTTCATAGACTTTACTATGACTGTCCCTGCTTTTTTTTCCTGGGCAGAGTTGTCAGAGGCACCGTGTGGTTACACACACACACATACACACACAGACACACACACACACACACATGCACTTTATTTAGTCAGAGCAGAAGAAAGCCTTTTAGTGCACCCAGGTAAACAATGAATTGCCGTGTGCTCTCTGGAGATGGGATCCCTGATAATCAGTAGGGTTGAAAGCAGGGGCTATTTTCCGTGGGTCTGCTTATAGCCTCTCATCGCTCTCTGCCTATTAGCGAAACTGGAACAAACCATTTGGGTGGTTGCGACCAGATCTGGCTAAAGGAGTGCCCAGCTGTTGCTCTTTCCTCTCCCTGGTTTTCAGTCCCTGTGATGTGGACTCATTATGGCTGTGAGCGTTGCTGATGACATTAATGCACTGTGCTGCTTCTCCATCGTATGTGCCATCTGCTCCCATCAGCCCTGTGGGGTAAGTGGTAGGTAATTGTTTCCCATCGGTAGTCCATTTTCTCAGATAAAGGATGCGAGATTCAAAAATAAACATCCACTCTGAGTCACTGCAACAAGGCCAGTGTGCATCTGGGGGCAGCCACCCCATCTACCGCAAGTAGTGGGTGAGGCTGCTTTCCCCGTAATTCAAGTCGAAGGGCAATTTGATTCATTAACAGTGACTCTGGGGGAGGAGGAGGTTCAGGGAGAGAGCAGACACAAAAAAAATCCTGAGGGTTCTTATAAACCAGCAGGGTCAATGCAAAGAGAAAGGGAGAGATGGAGAGAGAAATTGGTGATTCATCAGCACTAGCTGATTTAGCAGCACTAGGCTTGGTAGTGGATGGGAATGAAAGATAAGAGTCCATGTCATTTCAGCTGTGGGAAACGAGCTTGGGCTCCACAACCGCAGCTTCTTTGTTAGCTATGACCATGGCTGACTCACCAAGGACCACAGGTTCCAGACCAGAATTGAAAATCCCTCATACGGGCAAGTGTGGGCAGGGCTCAGAAGGTGGGCAAGCAGATAGGGCAGGATGGGGCAATGCCAAAGAGGAACCAAAAGCCCAGCTCACAGAAATTATCATGGGGGGAGAAACATGATTTATTTACATGTTCCCAGACTCCCAAGATGACCGATAGGACTTCCAGATTTGGCCTGGAGGCCTGACAGCTCTGTACCTGCTTGAGCACTCTTATATATAAGCACATATCTCCCATTTGGATAGTTCCCTCTTTAAACGCAGACTCCCAAGATGACCAAAAGCCCAGCTCACAGAAATTATCATGGGGGAGAAACATGATTTATTTACATGTTCCAGACTCCCAAGATGACCGATAGGAAATTGCATCTTACAGTTCACTTTTAACCTGTTTTTCTCTTAAGAATTGCCATGGCATCCTCAGTTTGACCTTCACCTTCCCTCAAAGCTCATCTCCACGCACATCAGTCATAATGAAATAAATACTTACTGCACTCCTGCTGGATGCCAGGCGCTGTGCTCACTGGGGAGTTACTATGGGCTTCTGGAGCTGCACAGGCCTAGATTTGTCATTTGCTAGTCCTTTTTTGTGCAAAGCTGTAAGTGCTCTGAAGTCGTATTTCTTCATCTCTACAATGGGATAATTGCATCAGTTTCCTAAGATTGTCATGAGAATCAACCGAGAGAATGTGTGTTGAGCTCAGACCAGAGGCATAAAGGCCCTCCATAAACATGGGGTCTGGGATGACGAGTTTACCTTCTGTTTCCCTTCCCTTTTCCCCCACATTTCCTTTCATGCATGGGATCCTCTCATGGCTCCTCCACCAGCCCTGACCTATGGCCCACATGTGCTGGCTCAGGCTCTGATTTCATATCTCTTGTCCCCCACTTGTGGAACTGCCCTATCCCTCCCTACATGGGCAGCGTGGGGGACAGGGATTTCCTCCTACGGCCCCTCCTAGGCAGCTGAGCTGGTCTGTGGGTCTGGCGCTCCAGCTGCTTTCCTACCAAGGCAGGGCTGTTTGAGTCATGAGAAGGAGATTCCCCCAACACCAGGCTTGTTCCAATCACAGCCAGGCCCACTAATTGATTCATATTATTTTATTTTCTGTACTGGTGGTTAGGGCCTCAAGCAATTTTATGCAAATTTATGAACCTTATGCAAATGAGGGCATCCCTAGACTAATTGCACACAAATGGAAGCTTTGTGGGCACCTCCCCCATTCAAGTGTACCCTGATTCCTTCTCATCCCTTAAATGATTTTCAAACTCCCCCATCCCCAAATGTCCCTGGGATCAGCAGCCACCTCTCCTCCCTGCCTCCCCTCCTTTCTGCCTCCCCCCACCCCATAGGCTTCTCAGTGGCTGTTTGAGGATGTTTGAGGGACAGTGTCGCCTTGTTTGCAAGAGCTGGTGGCTGCCTCCTGTCCCAGGAAACCACAGCCTGGGGGGAAAAGCCCCTAGCTTATTTTAAAATTCATTTGAATCCCACTCAATTCCCTCTTCCAATCCTCCCAGGGGAGGTGAGACCAGCCTGGGACCTGCCAGAGGCTCACATGGCTGGCCCCTCTAGGTTGGGGCAAGGCTGTGTGTGGCCCTTCCACTTCCAGGGGATTCACTTCTCAATCTTAGGCCCATCCTTGGTCTCAGCTCACTGACAACTAATTCTCAGGGAGGTGCTGTCTTAGGTGGGGCTCCCTTGAGACAGAGTGCAAGACAGGACTTGAGTGGGGAGGCTCCGGAGTGTGAGAGCACTGCACAGTTAACCATCTGGAGGAAAGGTGGTGAGTTTTGTATTTCCCCTTCCCCTTTGGCAAGGGACCAGCAGCGTCCCCTAGAGGCATACTTGCTTGTTTAACTTAACATCAACATTCCTGTGAAGCGGACATTTACATGATTTCCCTTTATAAATGTGGTACCTAATGCTCAGGGCAGGTTGCTACCTACTTCCACAGTGCACTTTCTCAATGAGACAGAATACACAGACTGGGGCTTTGAACCTGGACCCACTGGCTCTCCTGCTGGCTGCCTGTCCAGCCTGCCAGTGGGCCAGGACTTTGTCTGCAAGCCACTCTCACATCCAGGAACAGGATGTGTTGCTTCAAAACTGTTTTATATACCTAGCTTTTCTCTATGGTCTTCCTTCCCCTATTCTCCTTTTTATATGGCTTCCTTTTAAAGAAGTTCCTCATAGAAATGTGTATATGTGTGTGTGTGTGTGTGTGTCCGCATGCACAGGCTGAGGAGTGTGGCATTGGAGTCTAAAAGGACAAGAAGCAGAACCAAAGCTCTTCTGTCCTCTCTTCCCTCTTTTTTTCTGTTCCTTTTCCTTTCAAACCCTTGGGTCCCATTTGCCCTCCTCCTCCTCCTCTCTCCATAGCCTTCCCTTTTCCCTTCCTTTTCTCCTTGGCCCCTTTCTGCGAACTTCCTTTTCCTTCCTCTATTTCCTCTTCCTCTCACTCCCCTTCAATTTCACCCTGCATCCTCCCTTCCTTCTCATCCCCTTTCTTTTTCCTCCCTCTCCTTCCCACCCACTCCTTCCCATCCCTCTCATCTTCTCCCCTTCCTTTCCTCATCTCTTTCCTGCTTTCCTCTGCTTTCCCATCCTTTCTGCCCTATCTTACTTCATTTTTCTCTCCTCTCTTTCTCCCTCCTGCTCCCTCCATTTCCACCCCCATAGCCTTCCTTCCTTCTTCTCTCCTTCAACCTCCTGTTCCCTTCCTTTTTTCTGCCCCTTTCCTCCCCTCACCATCCACCCCTGCCTTAGAGGACTGCTACCTTCGCCCCAGTCCCTGCCCGCAGATGAGCCCAGGTCTGTCCTGAGCAGCTCAGGGCAGATTCTCCTGTGGCGCGGGGAAGGCGGCTTGTCCTCCACTCTCTGGGCGCTGGATGTTTCCAGACAGCACTACCCGCCCTCCTGCGCCAGCTGGGGCCGGAAGGGAGATTGGGTGGGGGCGGGCTGGCGGCCTTAAGTGCGGGGAACCGTAGGTGGCGCGCCGGGGCCGCGGGGACTTCCAGGGGTCCCGGCAGAGCTGGAGACGGTACCGGGAGCCGCCTCAGTGAGGCAGTCTAGCTCGCCGGCCTCGCTCACCCGGGGAAGGCGAAGAGTGAGTGGGAGTGTAGAGTGGCTGGGGGTGGGGGAATCACTTTATCTTGATTCGTGGGAACAGCGGTGCAGCCAGGCAGCACAGACCACGGTGTGGTTAGAGGAGGAATGCTTTGCAGATCTGCGCGTCTGCCAAAAGAGAAAAGGAAGCTGCGATGCCCGGCGCTGGGTGCATCAGCCCCACACTCGCCGGCCTTTGAAGGGGCAGCAAGGCCTGGGGGCTTGACTCTCTTAGGTTCTCTTTATTGCCGCAGGCCCAGTGTTCCCCCTTGAATATCTCCCCTCCATCACGCCGCCCTTTGTCCAAAGGAAGCCACTAGCCCTGTACCTCTTCCCAGCTTCCCCTTCGCCCACCCTCCTGGATTCTGTTTATTACTAGGCTCTGGCTTTCCTTCCTGACTCCCTCACTCCCTTGGAAACTCTCTCCCCTCTTTTTGAATTTTATTCCCTGTTTCCACGGTTGAAACTTGTCTACTTAGACAGATTCCACTATTATGTCTAATGAAAGAATACAACTCTGGAGCTCTCACAGTTTAAGAATTGCCTTCACATGAATTTGCTCATGTTATTTGTACAGATATTCACTCCAGGAGGCAAAGCAGCCATTAGCCCCATTTTACATATTAGAAAAATGAGGCCAGGGTGGGTGAGTTTTTGTATTTCCCCTTCCCCTTTGACAGGCAATGGCGGCCAATAGCCCCAGGACTGCCACATAGGATGTTGAGGTTGTGTACTCTACAAGAGTTGTGCATTTAAAGAGGAAACTATCCAAACAGGTGGTATGTGCTTATATATGAGAGTACTCAAGCAGGTACAGAGCTGTCAGGCCTCCAGGCCAAATCTGGAAGCTGTGACGGAGATGTTCCATCCCTTCTTGCAGAAATGCACAAAACTTTCACACACTCATGAGAACATGCATACGACACAAACAGGGACTTGAGAAACACACACACACATGTCTGCCTGCCTTCTTGCATGATTGAGCTTCCTCACTCTTGCTCTTGTGCCTTTGTCATGAGAACGGGCTAAGGAAGCCTTCTGGAGAGTGAGATAAGTGAAGCAGAGCTGAGTTTGCTCAGTTGCTGCAGCTGAAGCTTTCAGACATATAAGAGCTCAGCCCAGACCACCAAAGCTTCCTAGCGGACACACAGCTCAACACAGGCACACAAAGTGAGCTGCGCCCAGCCAAGTCCAACTCAGATCAGTAGAACCACATAGCCAACCAAAAGATTCATTACAAAAAAAGTTATTGTTTTAAGCCACTCTGTTTTGGAATGTTTCTTGCACAGTAATATCTGACTGATGCAGATAGAAAGATAACCTTTTACTAGAAGCAGCACAAGGATTGGAAGTCTCACTTCAAACGGCTGCTCAACAGAAGTAGAGACAGAAAGAGAACGAAGATTCACAGTGTATGGCTTGCTTGGTTCTTCCCAGCTTGCAGAGTGCCTTCACAAGCATTCCTGTTTGATTCTTTTTTTTTCTGATTCTTAAAGAACCCCTGGAAGTGGGGTAGGCACCTGTTTTATCCGCATTTGTCAGATGAGAAAACTGAGTCTCAGACAAGTTGCATGACTTGCCTAGGGGGTGAGTAGCTAGTAAGGGATGGAGCCAAGACTGCAGCCAGGCCGTTTGACTCCAGCCCTGTGCTCTTGGCACTGCCCTGTGCTAGAAACAGGGTTTGTGGGAGACAGGGGCTCAAGGGAGAGCTGCTGATGCTTGTGGCCAGGAAGCAGAGGGACAGATGGAAAATCTCCTTATTGAGTGTGTACCTAGAGTGGAGAGGAGAATGGAGGGCGGGCCTGGACTGAGGGCTTGGATTTCCTGGTGAAACAAGAAGAGGAGAACAGGGACTCTGCTGGAAAGACAGAGCTAGATCTACAGGCTCCTTAGGACTTATTGCTTACGTTGGACCAAGCCTCCTGTGAGGCCTCAACTGACCACCAGGCCACAGTTGATCCACTCTCCTCCTGAGTACTTTTCCCCGTGCAAGACAACTGGCCAAGGAGTATAAGGAGTATAATTGCAATCACTGTAATCGATATTGCAATAGCACTTACCACGTGTCTGATATTGTGCTAAGTTTCTCCATTTTTACAGATGAGGAGATTGAGGTACACTGAACTTAACTCACACAGCTGGCAAACTGTAGTGCCAGAATTCCAATGCAGGAGGTCTGGATTCACAATCGGGGCCCTTCACCACCACACTGATGGCCTCTTCATGCTTAGTGTTTTACTATTTAGGATGCCCCAAGAGGCTCAGAAAATGGGTGAGAAGATTATCTGAGACCATTTTTTCAAGACAGAGGTCATGGCGGGAACCCCATTTCCCTGGGGGAAGGCAGCCACAAAGATGGGATTTTCTCACTAACTTTGCCTTGCATTGGTGGGCTGTGAGGCTGGGGGTTTTTGTGTGTCTGGTCCTGCCTGGTGGTTCTAGCCACACCCCAAACCACCAGAAACCTATTTTCCCAGGAGCAGGAAGAAAAATGTGCATTTCTTCTTTCCCAGGCACTTGTCCTGGGGGCCACCCCCCACACAGACACCTCTGTATTAATCTTATACACTGCCCTCCCTACCTCTTCCTTCCCTGTGAGTGGCAGTGTAATCTATAACCACTGCTGCCCTTTGCACTATTGCCCTGGGACAGAACAATTGGAAAGAGTCAGGAGGGGTTTGGCTTTACTGCAAGGGAAGGAAGCATATCACCAGTATCTCCTTCATGGTCCCCCTATGAATGAGGCTAAGAACTGACACCTTCAAGATCCCTTCCAGTTCAGGCACCAGTGACAATAGCCGTTGAGGACAATAGTCCTCAGCCGTTGCTGAGGACTTATTCCATGCCAGACTCTTGACAAACAGTATTTCTCATCCTCCCAGCACCACTGAAAGACAAGTATCCTTATCCTCACTTTAGAGATAGGAAAGCTGAGACGTAGAGAAGTTAAGTGACCTTGTGGTCCAGGGTCACACAGGAGACCAGCTGGACCCCCAAACTTCTACTTTCCCCACATCATGTTTTCCTGCTGGGTCCCAAGGGAAAATTTGATGTTTCCCCTCTTAGCACCTTCCACTCTATCTCTGCCCCAACCTTCAGCAGAGACACTGTGTCTCCCAAAGCCCTCCTCACTGCTCCTCCTCACCTTCTTTTGCTCCTTCTCCTTCCTTGCTTTTCAAAATCTCCAGCTCCACTTCCACCTGCCACTGGCCCAGCGAAAGCCCGAACATGAAGGTGAAGCAATTCGGATGTGGAGGGAACCGTCCCTTTCCCCAACCTTCTCTCCAGGTCCTGACTCAATTAGTATTAGCTATCCCTACTGTAACAGAAGCAAAACCTAAGAGCTGAGGACACAGCCAGAACATGTGTGTGAGTGTGCATGGGAGTGAGTGTGCATGTGGGAGCAAGTGTGCCTGTGTAAATATGTGTGCAAGTGAGCAGGAATGAGTGTGCCTGTGGGAGCATGGGTCTTGGTGTGGTGTGTGCCTGCACACTCAGCAATATCTATGACTACAGATAGGGGGAAACATTAGTAGGTTAGGAAAGGGGTCATCCTGAAGGCTAAAGCTATCAAACTTGGTGGCTAAGAACCATGCCTGCCCCAGCTTCAGGGGCCGATCTGTCTTCCACTTGCTCCATCAGAACTGAGGAGTGAGGCTCTGGATCCCCTTCATATTGGAAAAGTATTTTGTCCACTTGAGTGTCAAAAGATGGCTGGGTTGAAAAGGAAGGCAGGGATGACCGGGAGGACTGCTGGAGGCAGAAGCCTGCTGCTGGCAGTTCTGGGTACCAGGACAGAGGTTAGACCATTCTGACCCAGGAATCATGAGGAATGACAGGCTTTCCCACTCTACCTCAGGGAGGGCCTCCATCACCTTCTGGGTGTTTGGAGAAAGAAGGGCACCAGGGTGAGGGGGGATAGTGGTGGGTGAGGGGGGGATAGTGGTGGGTGGGGGTTGATAAGAGGACATGAAGTGGCAGCTCTAACTGAAGGCTTTGGCTCCGACTTCCCAGCTGGTTGTGTCAGCATAAAATTGAGAAAAGGTGAGGCAGAACAGCCGGTTGTCACATCCTAGAAGGACCCGGATCACATAAGTGCTGGTTCCCAAAGGCTTTGGGAAACCTCTCTGTGTGGTCCAGCCCCCACTCCCATCCCATCCCACCCTGCCCCCGATCCCTACTGACCAGGCTGGACCAAGCCTTTGATCCTGCATGGGCCTGAGCCATAGGCGGCATTCTCATTATGAGGGCTGCCTTCTGCAATGCAGGGGCAAGGCTCCTCCTCCTGCTGGAGTGCTGAGAAATGAGGTCCAGGACACATCAATCTCTTTCATGGCATAGTTCTGTGTTAAGAACAGGCAGCTTCTGATAGGTAACCCGCCAGCAATGGACGAAACAACTCTCTCTGATGCAAAGCCTTGGGTATTGCAGACATATGCTTCCCAAAGACGTAGACTAAGGCATGTATCTCTATCACTTCAACTTTGCTTTGCTTCGGCACAAACACTGGAGTTATTAGGGGAACTAAAATCTGACGACTGAGTGGCCTCTGCATGTCCCTTTACCAGGAAGAGAGGAAAGTGGGGGGGACATCTGTATCGGAGGTTTCTGCTTACTCGCTGAGAGAGTTTCTGGAGCTTCCTATGGCTGGGCCCTGTGGAATCTGTAAGCCAGGAGTGTTTCCTGGGGCTTTGTCCCACCCACCTCTGACCTGCAGGGGCGTGTTTTACTAGAAAAAAAGGTTTTGCTTCTGCTGCCACTGCTGCTGCTCAGAGTTTTCTTTCAGGTAGCACCTCCTCAATCCCCATTTCCTGGAAGGAGGAGAGTGGAGTACCACATGAAAATGCTCCCTGCGTCTCCCTCTCTCATCCCGGACAGGGCAGTGTTCCTCCAGGAAGGCTGAGTCAGCCTCCCCAAGGGCCTGCCTCCTTTAGGCCCCTTCTGACTCCAGCTTCTGAGAGGAATTAGAATGAAATTCAAATGAGATTGAAGTAATCAAGGGTGAACAAGGCTGCTTTTTGTCCCTCCTTCCGCTGGAGGGGCTTCAGAGCCTGACTGGAACACCCGTGTGTCCATGAGGTCCTTCAGGAGGCTTCTGGAATGGGCTCACTTGTACTTTGCACACCAGCATCCCCTCAGCATGAACCTCAGGCTCGTTCCAGCCACTGTATTGGGAATTGACCTCAGCACACGGGGAAAGGGGGGAGCGTTTCTTCGTCATTGGTTTTTCTGGCAGAGCATGCTGTTTTAGCTTTGGCTGCATCTTTTATGTTGCCACCTGAGACATTTAGCTCGTCTCTGGGCTCTCCTAAACTGACAGAATGCAGACCGTTACTCAGAAGCCTCGGCACAGAAACCACAGAATCTCACTGGTGTGACGACAGGCCTCGTGCCTTCTGACCCCCGGTTGGCCACACTTCCTGTGTACCAGGCCAGGCCGGGCAGCCAGCTGAATGCTGACCTGCTTGCAGAACTCTGGCCTCCGGTCTACGGGATTTAGCAAGGCGCCATTTCCATATTCTCTGGCAATAACTAATTAGTGATTATAAAGCTCTTTGAAATATGAAGTGCTGCATGATAATATCTGTAATGAGCCTGATTCTTTCCCTCTTGCACGAGGGAGGGGCGAGTAGGTTGTACACCCGTTAAGGGGAGTTGGGTGGTAAGGCTGCTTCCCTTTCCTAACCTGCCTCGGAGTCCTGGACCTGAGCAAGTGACCCTGGCGAGGGGACTTGAGCCCTGGTGACTGACCTGGGAAAGCAGCCCACCGGCAAAGGAGCACTTTGACGACTACAATCCTCTAATCTTCCATCCCCCTCTCCATCAGCTGCTTACCAGCTGCTGACTTATCCTCTCCTGGGTGGGGGATGTGGGGGGATGAGGATGATGGATGGAAAGAGCAGAAGAGAAAGGTGGAGTCAGGGTAAAGAGGACCAGTTGGGCTTGTGGCATCCTTAATGTGATTTAGAATTTCATATTAATATATCACCTAGGAAAAAAATTAATGAGAAATGTGAAGAAAATAGGATAATGAATATGATAATATATGGGGAGTGCTTTGGGCTTCTTGGAACAAAGGTGCAAGGAATTACTGCTACGATTTCTCACGGTGCATATATATTTTTATTAAACTCTAAAAAAAAAAGGCAGTAGATTTGCTTCTTTGCAAGGTATTAACGCCCCGCAGAGGAGTCATTCTTCAATTAGTTCCCTGAGCCTCGGCCCACCTCTTGGCTGTTTTCTCATGGCTCTTCTGGAGACTTCCAGCTTAAGGGACCCGAAGAGTAGATTAGAATGCTCGGTGGCTTTGCCCAGAGTATCTGGCACACATGTGCCTGAAGAGATGGCTTCCTGAGCAAGTAGGGCTCAGGAGAAGGGCAGGGGGCGGGGAGGAGTGAATACAAAACAGATGGGTGGAAAACTTGGGGTAGCCGGAGGATAAGAGCGACTTACTTGGCTCCAGACTACTGACCTCTCTCTTCTACCTAAGTATCCACTCAGATCAGACTTTTTTTTTAATTAAACATAATTAAATATAAATTCCCAGTTGAAAGGGAATTTCATATGACCATCTTGCTGAGGGACCACAGAGACTAGAACTGAGAGAAGGATGGCAATCTCAGTCTATTTGTCACTTCCCTATACCAGTGGCTTTCACAGTGTACTCCCTGAGAAGCAGCATCAACATCACCAGGGTAGTGTTAGAAATCCACATGGCCAGACCTACCCCTAGACCCACTGAATCAGAAACTCTGAATGTGAGACTGGGCAAGTGTTTTAAGTTGGAGAACCCCTGTGCTGGAATGAACACTCCACAGGAAGCTACAGACAGTCCTGTTCCAGGAGAAAAAGGGCAGGAGGTGCCCTTGGTAAAAATGCATGAACTCTGTGCAAAGCTAAATGGATGAGTGGAATGTTGGTCTGGGATACTCAATGGCACAGGATGGGTTTCCCAGGAAGCAGACTTTGAATTAGCATTGAGCATGTGGGAAGTTTATCAGGAAATGCCCTTGGAATCAGTACCTATGGAAGGGAAGGGAGGGAATAAAAGTGGGCAGGATGAGAAGTTGAGCCCTGGGGACTGTGTTAAGGAGTTTGGATTTTATGCATAGTGGAATGGAAAACCACGGGAAAGGTTTAAGTAGGGGAATGACAACCATCTCTCTGGCCATTGTGTGGAAAGTGAATTGTAAGGGCAAGAGTGAGAGCAGTTAGGGACTATGGCTACATCCTGGCAAGATAATATGGTGGCTGGGACCAGCTGGTGTCATGGAGGTAGAGAGCCATGAACAGGTTCCAGACAGACTCTAGATGGAGAGCTGACAGGACTTGGTAGTGGTTTGGAAGTGACAGGTAAAGGATAGAAAGTTGTCAACTTCATGTCCTAGGTTTCTGGCTTGAGCAGCTGCATAGGGGAGGGGGGGCGCCATTCCAGAAAGTAGCCAGGTGATGCTAAGGAAGGAACAGAGAGGAGTGTTGCTCAGTAAGGCTTAGTTCTCCCATCCCCTTGGCTAAATGTCTGTGGAACTGAATCAAGGAGGTTTTCAGTCATCTCAGTGGTTGTGTAATACAGACAGCAAAGAAGTGGGGATAGCTAATAGGAAGGCCCTCACTCATGCACAGTGAGAAGAAAAACAAGGAGGAAGAGAAGAAAGAAGAAAAGCAGAATCAACAACAGCTAATAGTCATTGAGTACTTACCACAGACTGTGTTTTATTCCAAGCACATTATGTATATCTTATCTTATTTATTCCTGACAGCTATTCTATGAAGCATATAAAATTACTATTCTCATTTTACATGCAAGGAAATGGAGGACCTGCAAGGTTATGTAACTTGGCCAAGGTCACATATCTAGGAAGTGATGGAGCCAGGCTTTGAACCAAGCAGTGCAATTATGGAGACTAAGCTTGAACACTCTATACCTTGCTGCCCTTCGTAAAACCAGCTGATTCTAGACAGGCATCTATATGGGCTCTGTGAGTAGTTTCACACCATCGTCTCTATCTCTTCCACACCCTCATTTCATCAAAGGGGAACCTCAAGGCTGAGAGGTTTAATAACTCACCCAAGGTCAGTCAGCTAGAAAAGAGCTGAACCAGCATTCAAACCCAAGTCTGTCTGGTTCCAAAGGCCCTGTTGTCATCACCACACTGGACCTTTCCCCCAGAGGCATTCAAATTGTATTCAAGAATGGAGATACAAAATGTTTCCTATGCCAAGTTTTTTTGCCTGTATCAGAGACATACCAGATCTCCCCCTGCCATCCCAATATTGCCTGAACCTCTTGCAGAATCTTCTTGGGACTCAAGTCTTCATCCCTCATCCATAGATCCATCCTTGATGCATTTATCCAACCAGTCAGAAGCCAGCATTTCTTGAGACTCAGCCATGTGCTTAGTCCCTCTTGATATTCTATGGTACACTGAAAATACATAAATATACCAGCATGGGCAACATGGAAAAATCCTATCTCTACTGAAAAAAAATACAAATATTAGCTGGGCATCATGTGCCTGTAATTTCAGCTACTCGGGAGGCTGAGGTGAAAATATCACCTGAGCCTAAGAGGTTGAGGTTGCAGTGAGTTGAGATTGTGCCACTGCACTCCAGCCTGGGCAACAGAACAAGACCTTACCTCAAAAAGAAAAAAAATACATAAATACAAAACTGTGTCTCTGACCTCAGGGATTTTACAATCTAGTTGGAGAATAATAAGCAGCATTTACGTAGCTCTTTTGGTATCCTCGACACAGTCACATGTTTTTACCATCAATCCTTACTATATTTTCACAGATGAGGAAACTGAATTTTGCCAAAAACCACATGAGCTTGGAAGAGGGTCCTGAACCCCAGAAAGAAATGCAGTCTGGCTGACAATCTGATTGAAGCCTTGTTGAGACTTTGAGCAGAGAAGACAGTTCAGCTGTGCTCAAACTCCTGACCCAGGGAGACTGTGGAAATATACATTATGGCAAGCCACTAAGCTCGTGGTAATTTGTTATGCAGCACAGGAAACTAATTCTGATGGTCACAACAGTATATCCTATCCCACACTCTCCTACCATGCAACCTTGACATTCCTCTCATCGACAGGTGGAATCTAATGGTCCAGGTGGGCTTATCTTCAACAATAGAAGACGGTAGGTAACACTAATTTCTGAGACTGGGTCATAAAAGATGACTGGGTCATACAGCTTCCACCTTGTCACTGGCTCACTTGCATTTAGAGCCCTGAGTTGTCATGTAAGAAGTCTGACTACTCTGAGACCACCATGTTGTAAGGAAGCCCAGGTTCACTGGGGAAGCCTCATGTAGTCACTCTGGTTGGCTGTCCTTGTCTTCAGGCTATCCCAAGCCAGGCTGTAGACATGTGAGACCACAACTTTCAGATGATCCCAGCTCTAACCATTGAGTCACTTTCAGATTTCTAGTCCTTTCAACGGAAGTTCTAGACATCATGCTGTAGAAACGAGCCATCCCATCTGTACCCCAACTGAATTCCTGATCCACAGAGTCCATCAACATAACAAAATGGTTATTACTAAGTTTTGGGGGCATTTGTTGCACAACAATACTAATCAGAAGACATGACCAAACTCTGAATCCATGAGATAGTGAAGGAAACTCTTTCTACTCTAATGTGAAGAACTTCAAATAGACATAGCAAAGGGCATAAATGTATGTAATTCTAATATAGGAAGGACCTGAATGATTGAGAACAATGCCACAAGCTACCATAGAGCTTTATAGATACTTATGTTGAGGATTCAACTGAGGCCCAGGAGAAGATTACTGCTTTGTCCATGATCACACAGCACATTGGTGTTGAGGCTTCAAAATCAACCCTGGTGTGCAGGACAGGACTGTCCACATCTGTGGATTTGCTGGACCCTGAGCTGGAACTGGTTGAACAAACTTGACCTAAGAATGACCTTCCCAGTGAAAAAGGAGCCCAGTGAATGTAGACTGTTAAGGATTTCCTTAGCTTTGAAAAGCCCCAAGCTGATACCTGTTGTAAACAGTTCAGTATCACTATCTGTATCATTATCCATTGTGCAGCATCACTATCTATTGGACTTCAGCATTTTATGAGTCTGTTTTGTGACTGCACATCCATGATGAGTCACGATTTTTTTAAAGATTATAAATGTAACATGCAAAAATCATATTTGTTACATTTATACATATTTATATCATACATTTGCAGTATATAGAGGCACTCAGAATATATTATTTATAAGCATTGCTGCGGCTCAGGTTTGTTAGAAAGGCTCAGAGTGAGAGTGTGTTTGTAAAGTGCTCCAGGGTCCTCTGGGATGAGGGCAGCTATGTAAGTGTAAGTCATTATCATTAAACTAAACTGCCTTCCTCCGATTACTGACAGCACCGAACAGGTTCTCCCGCCTCCCCGGCCCCTGAGCACGGCCTGGTAATGCTGGGATAATATAAAGATAATATTACTGTAATAAGTTCTTTGCAGCATTTATGCCTTTATTAGCTGCAGCCATATTGTAAGAAGGGAGAGGCCCCCAGACGCACCAAGGGTTTAGTGCTGAGGGCGGAATACTCAGAGAGGCGAGAATAATTCTGGGTCCAAGCTAAGTGTGGGATAGTGTAGCATGTGGTAAAATTCTCACTCCTCATCTCTTCCTGCAGATCCTATTTTCAATTTTGGTTGAGTCCCAAATATGCTATGAGTTTAGTTGGGTCTGGGGTTGGGTGGGGTGATTGATACAGGGAGGCTCTGGAATTCTACTCCCAGGGACTTCCCACTGCATTTTAAGGGACCTCCAAATACAGGGGATGTCCCAAATTGACTGTGGAGGCCCTCACTTTGACTAGGGTATAAATGAGAGGGCCACGAAACCCTGGGCTTCCTAGAATGAAATTAATCTGCGTAGCTGAGCAACATCATTGATTGCCCCCTTGTAATTATGATAGATCATTAAAAAAAAGAAGCTTCTGCATAGTTCTTATATTTTACAAAGTCCTCTTTCCTCTTAGAGTTACATGGGGCTGTTCAGTGTCCACATGTATGTAACACCTGTTATATAGGTTGCATATATCTTTCTGCAGCACACTTGTGATGGGGAGGCCCTCAAAAGAAATGTGTTTATTATAGCTCTTGGATCTCAAGGCACTGAGAATTGTATAAGTTATATCCACCATCTTTTTTGACCCTTCTAATATCTCTGTAAAGTTAGTCTCATTCTATCATCCCCATTTTATAGATGTGCAAACTGAGTACTAGAAGGGTTGAGTGAATGATGAAGATCATGTGTCGGGAAGAATCACAACAGGATTACAAGCCTTTTGACCCGAGATCAACAGCCAAAGGAGGATTTTACAGCAGAAAGTGACCCATCTTCCACAATTTTGCTTTGGAGGAGACAAAATCAAAAGGGAGAAGGCCATTGTACTGGTTATCCATTGCTGTATAACAAACAGCCCCAAACTTAATGATGTGACATAGCGGTAATCATTTTCTTGGCACTCGCAGTTCCAGGGGGCCTGGGCTCAGCAAGGGAGCTCATGGGCTCTCTCACGCTGCTGCAGTTAGATGGCTGGAGGTGAGGACATCGCTAAGACTTCTTCTCTTATATGTCTGGTGCTTGGGCTGAGAACACTGTAGCAGCAAGGGCTGCTACTGCCGGGCACCTGGTGTCTCTGTGTGGTCTCTCCACACAGTCCCTCCAGCATAGTGACTTCAGGACACCTGGATTTCTTACATGGCAGTTTGGGGCTCCCAAAGTGAGTGTCCTGTGAGAGAGCGAGAGCCAGGTGGAAGCTGTATTACTTTTTATGATCTAGCCTGGGAAATCACACAGCGTCACTTTTTGTTACTCTTTATTAGAAGTGAGTCATGAAAGGCAGCTCATATTCAAGGGGAGGGGAATAAAGCTCCACCTTTTTATGGGGGCACTGTCAAAGAAATTGGAAACAAGTTTGAAAACCATTACAACTCTGCAGACTTTTTCTCACAGAGGCTGTTTTCAGGAGCCCAGCCAGGACATGGGCAGGGGTTAACCACCCCCTCCTGACCTTTCCTTTCACCTGCCTCTTTAGCCAAAAAAATCCATGAGACCCAGCATGATCTGTGAGGTGACCAGACACTGCCTGATGGCACCATGCTCATGCGCTATGACGCCAAAAGGCTGCGGTCAGGCCAGGTTCCCCAAGCTGATGCCTGATGAAGGAACAACAGCAACCTTTAATCAAAAGCCCCCAGTAAGAGCCAGGCTTCTCTCAGGAGCGGCAGTGTCAGCGACAGTCCCTGGGCTGGAGTTGCTGAGAAGGTGTGTTTGCCTTTGGCTGAGACACTTTAAAACCCCAGCGTCTAGGTTTCATTTTGAACCTGACAGATAAAAGGCCGACTTTGACTGAGAATATTAACTTCTGGCTCCCGCCCAAGAAAGCTGAACAGATGAGGAAATAATATAAAATAAAAGGCGTCTGCAAACACTGATTGTCGGCTGCTTTCCATAAAATACGCCTACTGTTATGTGTAACACTCTCTGAGTCTTTCATTCCTTGGCCCCCTCCCTCTTTTTCCACTTCTGGTGCTGAAAGAACTGCCTTCTCTTATTCAGGAAAAAAAGACAGAGAGAGGAAGGGTACGTGTGCTAAAAACAAGCTCTCCACGAGGCACCAAGGAGGTGTACCCACAGGCTAAAGCTTCTCACTTTTTGAAGAGAGCAGAGGAGGCTCCTAGGTGCTAACCCAAGAGAATCAGGCATCCTAAACCCCCTTCCCTGCCCTTGCTTGCAGCTGCTTTTAGGTGCCAGTGGAGCAATGGCTGGCTGTTAGGAAGGTGCTTCTAGCTGTGGGATCTCCTCTGGGCAGTGTGGAGGGGCCTGGAGAGGCCTCTGCAACCACTCCTGGTTGGCAAATAACTGGCCCAGAAGGCAGCAGGGAAGGAGAGAGGAGGGATACTGGAGACAGAGGCTGCAGGAAGTGCTTTGCGTTGGGCCTCTCTGCTCCCCACTCCACAGCTGCTGTCTCAGTGGCCTCCCCTTGATTAGGAGCATAGGCCTGGACTGGCAAGGAACACACTTGTCATACCTTGGCCTGCAATCTAAGAACACAGGATGACTCTTGTCTAAATCTGCCCAGGCTGCCATAACAGGGTACCATGGACTGGGTGACTTACATGACAGAAATTTATTTCTTGCACTTCTGGAGGCTGGAAACCTGAGATCAGAGTGCCAGCAAGGTTGGTTCCTTCAGAAGGACATTAGGGAAGAACCTATTCCAGGCCTCTACCCTGGGCATGTAGATGGCTGTCTACTACCTGAGAGTCTCACGTTGTCTTTCCTCTGTGAGTGTCTGTGTCCAAACTTCCCGTTCTTATAAGCACACATGTTATATTGTACTGGGGCCCATGCTAAAAACCTCATTTCAGTTTGATTAGCTCTGTAGAAACCCTTTATCAAAATACAGTCACATTCTGAGGGACCGGAGGTAAGAATGTCAACATATGAATTTTGGGGAAGACACAATTGAGCCCATAAGAACTCTGTAGCCTAAAAATTAAAATAGCAATAGGCCCATGCCCTCACTTGTGTTCAAAACAGCAGTCTACACCCAGCACACCTGCCTGATGGGCACTTCACACTGTTAGTCACCCTGCTTTGGCATGTCATTGTGCCTGGCTTCCTCTACTGCTTGTTCTCCTTCATTGCCTGGGTAAGTGGAAGGTCAGAGCTTGCAGGCAGGCATGCAAGCAGGCAAGGGGCTCCTTGAGAAGCAGAATCCTGGAGAGCACCAACTCCCTACACCACCACCCTGGCCACTGCACAGCTGACCTGGTTCATGACGTAAGCCCTCTGGGCTCTTTAGAAAGACAAGATTACTGGCCGGGTGCAGTGGCTCATGCCTGTAATCCCAGCACTTTGGGAGGCTGAGGTGGGCAGATCATGAGGTCTAGAGATCATGACCATCCTGGCCAACGTGGTGAAACCCCGTCTCTACTAAAAATACAAAAATTAGCTGGGCATGATGGCGCTCAGCTGTAGTCCTAAGGGAATGTGTTCTCTTTCCGAGTCCACAGCGGGGCATAGTTTTAAGGGCAAGAACTTCCTAGCGCCATGCCCACCTCCCGTCTCTCTCCATCCAGTAGATTTAATGGTTTATGTTTGAATTTCGCGGGCATGGGAAGAAACTAAGAGTCAATCACTCCAGCGGAAGTTCTAAGGAACTCCTTTCATTGGCCTTGGGTCTTAGAGAAGGTGGGGGTTCCTCCCAGGTTAAAAGTCCCCTTCTTCCACACCCCTTCAGACTCCATGTTTGGGTTCCCTTCCATGAACACTCCCTTCATGGAAGCCGTCTTTCTCTCTCCTGGATTTCCTCTCTGGAGTCCCCTTCCACACTCTCTCGTGGAAGGCTGTCTTCCCCTCCTAAACTCCATCTTTCTCTATTCCCTTCCACTCAGTTTGGAAGCTGCTTTCCTCTCCTGGATTCTGTCTTTCTGGATTCTCTCACTCAGTGTGAGAGGAGCTTTCCTTCTCTGGTTTTCCCCCTCTGGGAACCCTTCTCACTAAGTGTGAGAGCGGCTTTTCTTTCTCTCACTCAGTGTGAGAGCTAGCTGTTTGTCTCTCCTTCTCCTGTTTCTCTCTGTAAATAAATCACTTTCTACAAACACTTTTGAGTCCGGCATTTACTGTGCACTGTGCCGTGCTCCCCTCTCTCATTCTTGAGAGGACAGGAGACCAAGAACCTGAAGAAACATCCTCTCAGGGGAGCTGAGGGCACCCCTGAACCCCTGAACCCCAATTAATACAGTCCCAGCTACTTGGGAGGCTGAGGCAAAAGAATTGTTTGGACCCGGGAGGCGGAGGTTGCAGTGAGCCAAGATCTCGCCACTGTACTCCATCCTGGCGACAGAGCAAGACGCTGTCTCAAAACAAAACAAAACAACAACAAAAAAGCGAAGGTGACCGTCTGTCCTGAGCACTTCCCATGCATGACTGGACCAGCAGACAGAAACTGCAACTCTGACACCAACTAGATCTAAGATACTGGGTACGGAGTCATAGTTCTGCACATCTAAGTTTCTTATCTATAACATAAAGACAAGATAATCTATTCATTAGTGATTTGAAACCCCATGAAGTGGGTCCAGTCTACCAAACTCTGTTGGCTGGACCCACGATGCCAGGCCGTTCTGCAGGCCAGCTGAGGGGGAGATGCTTTTTCCACACTCCTCCAGGAAAAGTTCAGTGGTTCCCAGGAAAGTAAGACAGTAGCTTTCTGCTTGCTTCACTCATTAAAGGCACATACTCTTGATTGGCATCCAGAGGTCTGAAGCAGTTGTAGGATCTCTGAGTCAGCTTTCGAAGAAACAGAATGGAGGGGGAAATATAAAATATAATTGCTCACTTTTTTTTTCTTTTTTGAGATAGGATCTCATTCTGACTCCCAGGCTGGACTGCAGTGGAGTGATCACAGCTCATTGCAACCTCAACCTCCTGGGCTCCAGTGATTCTCCCACTTCAGCCTCCCAAGTAGCTGAACTACAGGCATGTGCCACCATACTCGACTAATTTTAATATTTTCTGTAGAGACAAGGTCTCACTATGTTGCCCAGGCTGGTCTGGCTGGTCTTGAGGGCTCAAGAAATCTTCCTGCCTCAGACTCCCAAATTACTAAGATTACAGACATGAGCCACCTCCCCCAGCCTCAGGTTTTTTTTCTTAACTACAACCCATAGTAAAAAATTCTCATCACAGCCCCTAGCTCACTCTCTCCCCCCACCAAACAATGCGTACCTTCAAATTATGTCCAGACCCATTGACAACATCTCAACACCTCCACTGCTTGCTTCCACCTTGGTCTAAGTCACCATCATCAGTCTCCTGCATTATTTCAGCAGATTCCTAATTTGTCTCCTGGCTTCACCCCTTGCCCTCATTCAGTCATTTTGCAACCCAGCAGTGAGAATGAGCCCATTACAAAGGTAGTCAGATTGTGTCATTCCTTGGTTCAAAACCCTCCCAGGGCAAACCTCAGAGGAAAGCTCCAAGTCCTTCTGGGTGCCAACAAGGTCCTCTGTGCCTGGGCCCCTTGGACATCACCTTCTACTGTTCTTCCCCTTGCTCCCAGGCACTAGCCACACTCGCCTCCTTGTTAGACATGCCAGAGCCTTTCCACTTGGTGTTTCCCCTGTCTAAGATACTTCCCCCCCCCACCTCGTTGCCTGCTTCTGAAAAGGCTATGGACTGTAGGAGGGGCTCGACACCTCTCTTTCAGGATTTATGGGGAAGTTAGAGTTTCTTCCTCGTAGGACTCCCTGTCCCCACTTGAATCCCTGATCACAGAGTGCCAAACGGGGCCAGTGCCCACTCTTGGCAACTACATCAAAAATCACTTGGCCATACTACTATGCATTTATTTCTGGATGCTTTATTCTGTTCCAGTGATCTATGTGTCTATCTCTTTGCCAGTCCACATTGTCTCAATTACTGTAAGTCTTAACATGGGGAAATGTGATTTGTTGATTCTTTATTTTTATTCAAATTTGTTTTAGCTAGTTTCCTTGCCTTTCTATATAAATTTTAGTATCGGCTTGTTTATATATACAGAAATCTTGCTTGGATATTGACTGGTATTGCATTTAATCTATAAATCATTTTTGGAGAGAATTGACATATTTATTTATGCTAAACTAACAATCTATGACCATGGTATATTACTTTCCCATGATATACTCATTTTCCTTCCCTTTTAAAAAACTTCTTTGATTACTTTCATTACCGTTTTGTAGTTTTCAGGATACAGATCCTATACATATTTTGTTACATTTAAACCTGAGTAGTTCATTCTTTTGGAGCTATTATAAATTGTGTTGTTTTAAATTTTGGTTTACAATTGCACATTACTAGTGCACAGAACTGCAGTTTAGTTTTGTATGTTGAACTTCTATCTGCAACTCTGCTAAACTCACTTACTAGTTCTAAGAGGTTTTTTTTTGTTTGTTTTGTTTTTTTGCTTTTACTTTTGTTTTTGTTTTGTAGATTTCTTGGGATATTCTGTGTAGGCAATCATGTTGCCTGCACATAGGCACAATTCTATATCTTCATTTCCAATATACATGACTTTGGTTTCTTTTTCTTGACTTATTGCACTCCCTAATTCACTGGTGTTGAATTGGAGGGGTAATTGTGATCATTCAGGCCTTGTTTCTTATCGTAGGGAGAAAATATTTCATTTTTTGCTATTAAATATGATGTTAACTCTAGGTTTTTTTCAGATGCCCCTTTATTGGGCTAAGGGATAGTTCTGTTTCTAGTTTGCTGAGAGTTTTTTTTTCTTTTTTATCATGGATGAATATTAAATTTTATTAAGTGCTTTTTCTGCATAAATTGATATGATCTTGTGGTTTCTTTCTTCTTTAAATTGTCAATACTGTGAACTGCTCCATCTATTTTTGAATACTACATTTTTGAGATAAACCCCGCTTGGTTGCTTTACTCTTTTCTATATTGATGAATTCAATTTTCTATTGTTTCACTGAGAATTTTTGTGTCTATGTTCACAAGAGGTATTAGTGTGTAACTTTCCATTATTTTAATCACGTTGTCTGGCTTTAGTATCAGGGTAATGTTGGACTTATAAAATGAGTTGGGAAGTGTTCCATCCTCCACTGTTCTCTGGAAGAGATTTTGAAGAACTTATGTTATTTCTTCTTTAAATGTTTGGTAGAATTTACTCTCCGGGCCTAGAAATTTCTTTTCGAAAGGTTTTTAACTACGAATTTAATTTCTTTAATAGATAAGGGATTATTCAGGTTATCTATTTTATCTTGGCTGAGTTTTGCTAATTTGTGATTTACAAGGAATTGGTCTATTTCATCTAAGCTTCTACATAGACCATCTTGCTGGCATGTAAGAACACTTTTATTTCTTCCTTTGCAATATATTTGCTTTTTAATTCTTTCTCTTGACTTACTACACTGACTAATTCACTGGTGTTGAATAGGAAGGGGATAATTGTGGTCATCCTTGCCTTGTTTCTGATCATAGGGATAAATTCATGTTAAATTCATGTACATAGTGTTGTTCATATTATTTTCTTATTATCCTTTTCATGTTTGCAAGCTCTATAGTGCTAGTCTTCTTTCCTTCCTGATATTGGCAATTTGTGTTTTCTTTCTCTTTTATTCTTTGTCAGCCTTGCTAGAGATTTCTGAATTCTATCAATCTTTTCAAAGCTCCAGTTTTTGGTTTGGTCGGTTTTATCTATTGTTTATTTGTTTTCCATTTTATTGATTTCTGCTCTTAACTATTTTCTTTCTTCTGCTTGATTAAGGTTTATTTTGTTCTTTCTCTAATTTGTTAAAATGGAAACTGTTTATCATTCAAGACCTTTCTTCTTTTCTACTATAAGCATGTAATGTTATGAATTTCCTTGTAAGTCCTGCTATAGATATGTTGTACAAATTTCAATATGTTGTATTTTTATTTTCATTCATTTTGAAACACTTTTCAATTTCCCCTCCTATTTCATCTCTTACCCATGGATTATTTAGAAATGCTGTGTTAACTTTCACAATATTTGGAGCTTTTCCTGTTACCTTTTTATTATTGATTTCTAGTTTAATTCCATTATGATTTGAGAACATACATTGGATAATTTCACTTTTTAAAAATTTGTTAAGATTTGTTATATATTTTTTATCTTAGTGACTATTTCATGTTCACTTGAAAAAAAATGTGTGTTTTACTGTTGTTGGGTGGAATGTTCTATAAATGTCATTTAACGCTGGGCATGGTAGCTCATGCCTACAATCCAAGCACTTTGGGAGGCTGAGGTGGGCAGATCCCTTGAGGTCAGGAATTCGAGAATACCCTGACAAACATGGTGAAACCTCATCTCTGCTAAAAATACAAAAATTAGCTGGGCATGGTCGTACACACCTGTAATTCCAGCTACTCAGGAGGCTGAGGCAGGAGAATTGCTTGAACCTGGGAGGCGAAGGTTGTAGTGAACCCTGAGATCATGCCACTGCACTCAGCGTGGGTGAGAGAGGGGAGACTCTGTCTTCCCCGGCCAAAAAAAAGTCAATTAGATACAGTTGGTTGACATTGTTTAGTTCTTCTATATGCTTTCTGATTTCTGCCTACCCGTTCTACCTATTATTGAAAGGGAAGTGTTGAAAAATTTGTAACTATGATTGCATATTTATCTATTTCTCTTTTTAGTTCTGTCAGTTTTTGCTTTAAGTAGTAGAAACTCTTATGTTAGTTGCATGCACATGTGGCACTATTATGTCTTCTTGGCAAATTGAGCCTTTTTTGTTATATAATGTCTCTCTTGATCCCTGGTAATTTTCTTTGCTCTGAAGTCTCCTTTGTCTGTTTATTTATTTATTTATTTATTTTTTACATTTTAAGTTTTGGGGTACATGTGAAGAACATGCAAGATTATTGCATAGGTACACACATGGCAGTGTGGTTTGCTGTCTTCCTCCCCCATCACCTATATCTGGCATTTCTCCCCATGATGTCTCTCCCCCAACTCCCCACCTCCCACTGTCCCTCCCCTATTTCCCCCCCCCCAACAGATCCCAGTGTGTGATGCTCCCCTCCCTGTGTCCATGTGTTCTCATTGTTCAACACCCCCTATGAGTGAGAACATGCGGTGTTTGATTTTCTGTTCTTGTCAGTTTGCTGAGGATGATGGTTTCCAGATTTATCCATGTCCCGACAAAGGACAGGAACTCATCGTTTTTTATGACTGCATAGTATTCCATGGTGCATATGTGCCACATTTTCCCTGTCCAATCTATTGTCAATGGACATTTGGGTTGGTTCCAAGTCTTTGCTATTGTAAACAGTGCTGCAATGAACATTCTTGTGCATGTGTCCTTTTAGTAGAACAATTTATAATCCTTTGGATATATACCCAGTAATGGGATTGCTGAGTCAAATGGAATTAATTTTCTTTGCTCTGAAGTCTCCTTTGTCTGTCTTTTTATTAATAGAGCCACTCCAGCTTTCTTCTGATTACTGTTTTCATAGTACATCTTTTGCCTCCTTTCAGTTTTAACCCACTTATATCATTGTATTTGAAATGAGTTTCTTATAGACAGCATACAGTTGAGTCAATTTTTCTTTTATTAATCAATTCTAATCATCTTTCTTTAAGTTGCTGTGTTTAGATCATGTATATTAATGTAATTATTTATATTTGAATTCTACCATTTTATTATTTGGTTTCTGTTTTCTCCCTCTATATTTTGTTTTTCTGTTTCCCCTTTCTTGCTTAATTTTTGGGTTATGTAAATATTTTTTAATTTTTTTATTTTGAAAAAATTTTAGATTTATAGAAAAGTTGCAGTGATAATATGGGGAAGTTATTGTATATTCCTCACTTACTTTCCCCTAATGTTAGTATCTTATATTACCATGGTACATTTGTCAAAATTAAGAAAAACAATAATCGGTACATTATTGTTAACTAAACTCAAGCCTGCTTGGATTTTGCCAATTTTTCTACTAATATCATTTTTTTTCTATTCTGAGATTCAATACAGTATGCCACATTATATTCAGTCACAGTGTTATTTGAACATTTTTAGCATTCAATTCTATCTATTGTGATTTTAGCTATATTTCATGTAGTCATTTTAGTGGTTGCTCTAGGGATTACAAAATACATATGGACTTAACTGTTCACCTTTAACTTAGAATCAATATTTTGCTACTTCAATTAAAATATAGAAAATATAACAATATTTAGGACACTTTACCCTCTCCCTTTTGTGCTGTACTTGCCTTATATATTACATCTACTTACATTAAAATCGCCAAAAGACAATGTTATAATTTTTGCTTTCAATGACCAAAAAAAATCTCAAAATTGAAAATAATCCATTATATTTACCCAGATATTAATCATTTTTTGCTGCTTTTCCTTTATTTCTGATATTCTAAGTTTCCTGCTGTTAGTTCTCTTTTGTTTGATGAACTTACTTTAGCAGTTCTTTTAGAGCATATCTGCTGGTTATAATTCTCTTAGTTTTCTACCATATGAAAATATCTTCATTTTACCTTTATTTATTCCTAAAGTTTATTTTTGCTCAATTGGAATTGTGCTGACAGTTTTCTTCTTTCAGCACTTTAAAAATGTGCTGCTTTCTTCTGGTCTCCATCATTTGTAATGAGCTATCCATGATCATTCAAATTGCTGTCCCTCTGTAGGGAATGTGTTGTTTTTCTTAAGCAGCTTTCAAGAGTTTTCTTCATCTTTACTTTTCACTAGTTTATGATGTGTCTAGGTATGGATTACTTTGGGTTTATCTTATTTGTGATTCAGTCAACTTCTTCAATATGTAGGTTTATGTCTTTTGCCAAACTTGAGAAATTTTCAGGCATTGTTTCTTCAAATAATTTTTCAACATTTCACTCTTCCCCCTCCTGTCTGGATCTCTGATGACATTAATGTTAAACCACACAGGTCCCTAATGCCCTATTCATTTTTTCGGCCTGTTTTCTATTATTCAGATTGTATAGTTTCTATTGATCTATCTCCACATTCATAGACTCTTTGCTCTCTTATTAAGTCTATCCTGTAAGTTTTTAAAATTTCAATTATTTTATTTTTCAGTTTTGAAACTTCCTTTGGTTTTTATTTATAGCTTCTATTTCTTTACTGAGACTTTCTGTTTCAGGATTTGTTCCAAGAGTGTTTGCAACTGCTTACTTGAAAAAATTTTAAGTATCTGCTTTGAAATATTTATCTGATAATTCCAACAATTGCTTCAATTCATCATTGGCACCTGTTGATGGTCTTTTCACACGTGAGTTGAAGTTTTTATGGTTCTTTGTATGCTGAGTAATTTGAAGTTGTTTCCTGAATATTTTGAGTATTATACTATAAGACCCTGGGTCTTGATTAAATTTTATGGAGGATATTGATATTTTTGTTTTAGTAGGCACTTGATCTAGTTAGGATCAGGCTGCAAATTACCATCCTCCTTTGTATTATGGTTCCTATGCCAGTTTAGTTTTCCAAGGTTTTGTAGTGCACTTCGGATTTGTCTTGAGTGTGGACCATCCAGTGGCCTGTCTGGGATCTGGGCAGTGATATATTTCTTAGTTCAGTTCTCAAAGTCTTTGGTGGGCTAATTAGGATGAGAACCATGCATATGCAGTTTGAGGGTGACTGGAAATACAGTTTTAAGAATTTTTTTCATTGGAGAGTGGCACAATGAAGTAGGAGAATATTCTAAGCAAAGGTGTGCCAGCATCTCTAGATAAAACAGAGCCATCTAGGGTGTCAGGTATCTCAGAAATGAGGGCTATTTTATTGCCATTACAGATGCTATGCAACTGGTCCATGAGCAGTGATATGAGTGGAGGTCTTTGGCAGCTAAATAGAAAAGGAAAGAATTAATTATCACATAATACAGTCAATCCGTAAGTCCTTCCAACCATAGATACCAGATTGGGGTTCTCAAACATTTATCAGGCCACTATTCCATGGTTCCTTTTTACTCTCTGTAGGCTAGGTAAACAAGTAAGTGTCACATTACTGTCAGTTATCACCATGATTACTGCCATCTGAAGATAATTTTGCATGTTTCGATCTGGCTGTTTTTGTTTTCAAGGAAAAAAAAACACACACTGATGGGATTTTCTTAAGAAATCATCTTAACCAATTAACGTTGGAGCAACCTAAGTCTGAGTTCTTGGTCCTTCCATCCTCAATCACCAATCACAATCTTAGTGATTCGATCTAGACTCATTACCTTAAACAGACTACATATGCTAATATCTCCCACATTTTTACCTCTAGCCCAGACCTCCCCCTTTGACTCCAGAATTGCACATCCAAATCACAACTCAACACTTCACTTGAATACATACTAAGTACATGAAAATTAAAATGTTCCAAATTATAATTTGAAGTAAGTAAAAGTATGTTCGAAATTGTAGTCACCCTGCTTCTGCCCTTGCAGTGCAGTCTATTCTTGGCACATCAGCCAGAGTGATACAATCCTTTTAAAACCTAAATTTGAGTAAATCCCTTCTCTGCTCAGAACCCTCTATTTCACCCAGACTCAAGACCCAAGTCTTATAATGGCCTACCAAGAACTTCACAGTCTGGCCTTGCTAGTTTCATCTCACAGTTCTAGTCCCCCTTGCTCATTTAGTTCTGGCCATATTGGCCTCTTTGCTGTTCCCCTAATACCCTAGAATATCCCTGCGTCATGGCCTTTGCACTGGCCATCTTGCTCCCTGGGACTGTCTTCCCAGCTATTCATAAAGCAGACTCCCTCACCTGTCTTCTTTTTAGTGAGACTTTCCATGACCGCCTAACCTAAATTTGCAACCTCACATTTGCCTTTCTCTGCATTACTTTTCTCCTACCATATTATCTAACATATTATATAATGTACTTACTCATTAATTCTCTAGAATATGAACTCCATGAGGGCAAGTTTTTTTTTTTTTTGGTCATGTTTCCTGCTGTGTGCTCAGGGCTTGACACATACTAGATCCTTGATAAATATATGTTAAAAGAATCAGTAAAAGTATTTCCTGGGTCTGCTTTAACCATTCAGCTTGTAGAAGACAGATGTGCTCACTTTTTATTGAGTGCTTCCAACTGTGGACAACGAAAAGTTCCTGAGTATTTTTGCAAGAGCAAATTCGATGTCATTGATGGTGTAAGATCTTCTGCAAGAAATCAGTGGTTTAGACACCTGCTGTTACTGCATCCTCTTAGAATTGAGTATCAGAAATGCCAAAAGCGTGAGGTTCTGCACAGATTGACTCTTTGCAAGGTGTTGGAAACAGGTACCGAATTAGAAACTGAGAGCTTTGTACTTGGATTGATTCACAGGTTTCAGCGTTTCAACTTCCCAAGTGATGCTGCTGCTGCTAGTTTCTGAAATATCTTGCAAACGGCCGCCCCAGCTCTTGCTGGTGTGTGCACGTGCACACACAGGCACACTCACGTGCTTTCCTACACCAGGTGCTGCTCCAACACAACTCATTCCTCATCCCAGCTTAAGTCTGGAGGGCTGAGATGATTGCTTAAGGAGGCTGTTGCCAGGACAGAATTTTCCAAGCTCCCCAGTTCTTAAGGGAATGAGGTGTGTCTGATGGTGTCCACAGTTCCCTCCCACATCTGACAGCACAAAAATATTTCACTGTGTCGTGGTGGTTTAAACAGGCATGACAAGATTGTGATTTCAAATCTGTATAAGTCACAGACACCTGAGCAATTGTGGCTTCTCTGCCATCTTACTGGCAGACAAGGTTAAATACCTGGTAATTCTTCAGTCTCAGAACTGGCCCTCAGCCCTTTCTTCTCACTTACAATGTGAGATTGGCCTGTATTTCGTTCTGGAACCTTTCCCCTTTTCACCATGACCCTGTGTCCGCAGGAATCCAGCCCCAAAGGGCTGTAGAGTTCTGTGAAAGAAAGTGTCTGCTGGATTTGTAATGCAGAATGGTTATTTGAGGTGCTTTGTTTTTTATGTATCTGTGTTAAATGAGTTGCAGACACTCTTGTAGAAGTGGAACCTGAGGAAAATTCAAGCCCGTTTTCTGTAAAACATACCTAAGGCTCACTATAGTGCATATAGTTTTACGGATACCAGAGACTCCTGGAGCCCCAGGTTAAAAATATCACATCTACTGTGTCAGTGACCTATTTTCTAATTGGTTTTATAGATGTGTAATTAACATAAAGCCAAATGCACACATTTTAAGTGTACAGTTTGATGACAATTGTATACAACCATGCAACCACTACCCCCACCAAGATATAGAAAATTTCCATCACTCTAGAAAATTCCCTGTGCTCCTTTCCAGTCAAAACCTCACTCTCCCTCAACCAGAGTAACCACTATTCTGACCTCTATCATGATAGATAAGTTTTACCTGTTCAACAACTTACTGTAAGTGGAATCATACAGTATGTAGCCTTCTGTGTCTGGCTGCTTTTGTTAAACATGTTTTTGAAATTCACTCACATTTTTGCATGTATTGATAGTTTATTATTTTATATTGCTCAAAAACATGGATATACCATCATTGGTTTATACATTCACCTGTTAATGGACATTAGAGTTACTTCCAGGCTTGGAATATTACAAATAATACTGTTCTGAGCATTCATCTACAAGTCTTTGTACATACGATTTATCTTGGGCAAATACTTAGGAGTGAAATGATAAGCATATGTTTAACCTTTTAAGAAACTACCTAACTTTTCCAAAGTTGTTGTTTTATCATTTTACATTCCCATTAGCAGTGTAGAGTTCCAGTTGGTTTTTGCATGTCAAAAGAAGGTTCTAAGGAAAAGGCAACGATTAGCTCTCAGGACTGACAATAGTGGAAAATTTTAGATGTTAGTGGTGGAAGTGGGGGAGCTTCCCAGAGCTCCAGAAATCACACCACATTAGGTATCTTTCAACTGGTCTCCCTGCTTCTTCCAGGAATTAACTTTCTGATATATATGTGCACAACAGGAAGGGAGCCAAGGAAAGGTCATGGCTTTGAGGAGATCAATTAGGATCGGGCAAGGTGGAAAGAGCACTGAACTTGTAATGAAAAGTCCTACATTCAAGTTCCAGTTCTTCCATGGACCAGGTGGTGATTATGACCCTTAGCCTGTGTCTCATTATTCTCATCTGTGAAATAGGGAACATAAAGCCCGCCCTACCTGATTTATAAGGTTACAGTGAGGCTTAGCCCTGGCAGAGGAGCCAGGCGTGCAAGGACTTTACTAAGGGCAGAGATTGTGATGGCATTGATGGGGCTGATAAAACTGCCCAGATTCCCAAAATTCTAGCATCTTGGAGTTCAGGCAGAGAGGCAGAGTGAAAGCACGGATGGCCCCACTTCCTAGTCAAGGGCAAAGTCTCATATAGAAGAGCATCCTGCTCTGCTCTCAAACTGAAGTTTTGGCTAGGGAGCATTGGCAGAGACAATTACAAGACATCAGAAATTGGAGATCTGGGTGCCACTCTCTGCTGCGTTAGCAACAGAGTAAGTCCTTGGAAGTTCCCTGAGCTTAAATTTTCTCACTGATAAAATTGAGATGATGATGTCTTCCTTTCCATCCCTCCCTAAGAGTTGAAATATCTCTGTGAGATAGAAGCGTCATTGCAAACTGCGGCACTGTTTCCATGAACAGTGGATGGATGGCTGGGGCTAGGGCTGGAGCTGCCAAGAAAGCCAGAGCATTGGAATCCAACATACCGAGGCTCAAGTCCTACTGAAACCCCAACCCCTTGCTTACCTTCTCAAGCCTCAGGTTCCCTATATGTAAAATGGGGGTAGTGATACCTCTGAGGCTGGATATTTAAATAAGTCAAAGAATGCGGATATAGTGCCAAGCCCCAGGTTGGGCAGAGTGAAGCTACTCAGTAAATGAGATAGTGGTAGCTAAGTAAGAAGGTTAAAATGACATCCACTGGCCACAAGCCTGTGACATTGACAAATGTTATGTGACTTATCCGCCTACATCTTGTGGGATCACAGGGAAGCACACTGAGATGGAGGTGGACATGGAGATGTGAGTGCAAGAGGTTTATTGAGGAGTGCCCTTGAGATCAGTATCAGTGGGTGAGTGAAGTCAGGGCTGGGTCAAGGGAGGAGTTGAACTGCTTCAGTGTGGTCACGAATGAGACCTCAATTGAATCCCTGGGACCTCTGGAGCTAGGGTAGCCTCACTGAGTTGTCTAGAATCCAAGTGGGGCAATGAGCCTTTATATCCCTGCATAACCCTGTCACTGAATGTGGTTGCCCCCAAGAAGGAGTGTGACCTTGAGGACATTTTCTGAAGGAACAGTAAATGTGAACTGTCCCCATGCCAACACTCCCAGCAGCTGGCGGAATAAGTGCCTCAGTCCTGAAGGTACATTTGAGTAGCACACCACAGCATCCACTAAACCTCAGTTTCCTCATCTTTAAAATGTGGATAATCATAGTGTCTACCTTATTGGCTTAGATCAGAATTAAAAGAGTTAATATGTAGAAAGTCCTTAAAACAGTGGCTGCTGCATATTATTTGTAGTACTAGGATTTTAGAAAATGTTCAATAAATCCCTTTCAAATGAATAAATAGATGAATGAGCTCTTTTAACCCTGTCCAGAATAAAAAACAAATGTCATGTTTGCTCATTTGAGGGAAGAAAAAGCCCACCAGCCAGGTGACAAAGCATTTGGCTGGAAAGCAGAGAATTCAATATATTTTAAACCATGGGACTCCTGTGCAGAGGAAATTTAAATCTCCTTTTCAAAACATTTGCTGCACCTGAGGGTCCGAGTATTCCCCATGTGCGCATTGCCAGAGTCTTTTACCCTCAGTGTGCTGAGCTGCAGTATGGGGATTTGACAGCTGAAGACAGCTCAGCAGGGTGCAGGAAAGCAGACATTTAATGTGCTTTGACAATACAAAGGGTTATATAAACGACCCAGTTTCTGTAATTTTGCTGTAACTGTCATGAGAATTGCTATAGACAGATACGGAGAAGGCCCTGTTTATGCACTTAAACTTTAAAAGGTTTAACCACTAAACGCAGTCTCTTGCTCTTCCCCTCCCCCTCCTCACAGTCCTGCATTTAAATTGCATTGAGGTGGAGGGTGCAGGGCCAGGGGATGGCAGTTGAAATAATGGGTTGCCTTTATCCGCCCAGCTCCTGGATCAGAGCCCCACTTTCTGACTCCTGGGCCAAGCTCCTGCCCCCGGCCAGCCTTCTCTGGAAGATTTCCTTCCCTACCTGCTCGCGACAAGATGCTGAGAGGGGGGAGGGGTGGCAGGAAGTGAAATGCTCTGACTCTGAGCTTACGGCTTTTGCCCAATTTAAATCTGGTTCCCATCCCAGTGTTCAGAGCACGTTGCTGTTTGATTCTTGTCATCTCGTCTTAGAAGACTTTTCCCAAGGTGGGGGTGGGGATAGTTCTAAAGCCAGACAGGCAGGAGGTGGGAGGGTTTATACAGGCAGATACCACAGGCTTCCAAGCTAAGTGCCTTAGCGGAGAGAGCTCCCGGCTGCTGCTGACATTTCTCAGACAGGAGATCAATAAGTGGGCAGAGCTTGAAAAGCAAATCATGCTTCGACCTGCCCTGGGGAACCCTCAGCAACTGTCATGGTAGAGAAGGTGTCCCAGAGGAGGCCAGGAAAGACAGGGGGATGCAGATAGCCTTGATATACCGAGGTGGGGGCAGGGAAATCGAGACTGCCCAAGGAGATGAAAGGGACAGATGCTGCCATCCTCTTTACTCTCATCCTCCCTCCACAGTTCTTGCTGAGTGTGTTAAGACCCCTGACTTCTGCCTCCTTGGTAAAACCAGACATTTGGAGGTGGCTCTGCAGCTGATGTAGCATTTCCAGTCCAAATGAGCTTGGCTTGAGCATGGAAGACTGCTCCAGCTGAGCAACCCTGTATCTGTGGTTGAGCCCCCTCCTGAAGACAGAAGCCTTACTCCCTGTCCAACCAGAACCCAGGAGGAGTTTAAATATTTCTCCACACTCCAATCAGATGGTCAAGAAAATTTTCTAAACCATGCATACACACACAAAGTGAACCCCACAGAACTGAAAGTGGGTACAATACCTGGTTCTGATTTGGTAAACCTGGTTCATTCCAATAATTTAAACACTCTGCTCTGGAAATTCAGTCTCCTTGACTTTAAATAGTGTCCCTGCCTTAGTCCGTTTCGTGTTGCTATAAAGGAATACCTAACACTGGGTAATTTATAAAGACAAAAGGTTTTTATTTGGCTCACAATTCTGATGTCTGGAAAAGTTCAAGATCAGGGTATATGGTGAAGGCCTTAAGCTGCCTTCACTCATGGTGGAAGACGAAAGGGAGCTGATGGGTGCAGAGATCACATGGTGAGACAGTAAGCAAGAGAGTGAGGAAAGAGGTGCTGGCCTCTTTTAACAACTAGCTCTCAAAGGAATTAATAGAGTGAGAACTTACTCCTTCCAGAATGGCACCAAGCCATTCACGAGGGATCTACCCCCCATGACCTCAATACCTCCCATTAGGCCCCACCTCCAACACTGGGGATCAAGTTTCAGCATGAAGTTCGAAGGGGACAAATATTCAAATCAGAGTAGTCTCTCTCCAGTTTGCTTTTCTTCACTTGATCCTCACCAAGGTGGTACCTGGGTATGGGGTGGGAACATGCTACAACCTTCTGGTGGTGGAAGAAGGGGATCTATACAGTGTTATCATTCCAATTCCTGGGCCTTCATGTCTCCACCACAACAGATGTCCCACAATGCTGACAACTGCTGAAGTCTGTGGTTAGTGAACCTGTGATGTCCTCTCTGCTGACTGTCCCTACTCAGCCCTAGCTGCTTTTGAATGTCCCCTGAGACATGGCCATGACCCCTATTCAATTTCCCATTCAGGTGGCCCAATCAGCTCACATGGCTCTAGATTTTTTTTTTTTTTTTTTTTTTTTTTGCACTTTCCAGCCTGTGTCTTGCCAACATCTATGTTCCCCTAGGGGCCTTTGAGCATTTCCAGCATCTCTTGCGTGCCAAATGGAGCCTGGGATAGCTCAGGAATGCTAACTCAACTTGCTCTCTGCCTCACCAGTAGCTACTAGAGGTTACTGCAGGTACACTGTGATAGGCTGGCTCCTCCTGGAGTCCCAGACAGAGAGTAACATGACTGCACTTCTGCCGGTGGCCTTTCCTTCACTCCAATCAGACAACTCCCCTCTCTGAAATGGCTTTTCCTTCACTCCAATCAGACAACTCCCCTCTCTGAAACTTTCATCCAGATAGAGCCAGAAGGAGCAGGATTTTCTGGTCTAGTTGAGGCTTCACTCATGCCATATATACTGTCTTCCTGATCCAAACTACCTCATGGTTTAGCCTTCATGGCAGCTGCTGGGTGGAGAAATGGTTTCTCTTAGTTTGGGTTCTTTTGAAAGCAAAGCATGAAACAAGCTCCTGGTTGAAGGTGGTTTATTTCAAAGATGATCCCAGTGAAGAAGTAAAATGAATGAGTGGAGAAAAAAGAAAGGAGTAAGACAGAGTAGGAAGATATATCAATATAATGGAGGGCAATAGGGGCTGATTTCCCAGTAAAGTGCATAGAATGTCTTATAGAATTGTTCGCTGGAAGGGCAGGAGGCTGGGGCATTTATTCACTAGCCACTGTCTGACCCTGGTGAGGATTGTCCCTGGGGGTGTTAGCTTCTCCCATTTCTGAGCTGCACAAGCACATGACCAAGGCAAACTTTCACATAAGTAGTGAAGTTTCAGGGGCAGAAAGAAGACAGACACTTGGCTTGAGGTAAGTCTGCCCATCACAACTGAGGCTGAAACTGGAGGTGGCCCAAGGGGATGATGAGGGTCTGTAGAAGTGTTTTATATACTTCCCTAAAGGAAATTCAAATGAGGAGGAATTCTTTAGAATATATTTCTGTATGCCTTAAAGATCTAGTCTAATCTCCTTGCTTTAATGGGGGAAAACTGAGGCCCTACAAAGTCCTGATTCACTCAAGGCCAAAATGGTCAAACCCTGAGCTACAACTACAACTTGGATGCTGGAGATTCAGGTCAGAGCTGTTTCTGCTATATCATACAAATCCATTCAGTCAACAATACAATCTTCATAGGATTGTGAGGTATAATGATAGTCCTGCTTTCAAGGAAGTTGTAACGTAGTTGATGACAGAAGTTTGTTCTCTAGTCATCATATGTATTTCTTAGAAAGGATACTGGCTTAAGTACCCTCTATTCAATTAGCTAATACTCCAGAAACATAAGGAAGAGACGAAAAGGCACCCAAAATACAGAGTGCCTATGAGAAATATGCACTCAGAAAATTGTAATTGGGTGTTAATCTGAGCTAGGAAGGTGTGGCAGGTCTGTATGTTAGAAGTCTTGTTCCCAAGATCCCTGCCTCCTAGTATTCACCCCTGCCCTTGTGAAATAGTCTCCTCGTTCTGTATAGGCTGGACCTAGTGACTCCCTTGTAATGGATAGATTATGGCAGAAGTGATGAGATGTTTCTTGCAAGATTAGATTATAAAAAGATCACGGCTTCTGTTCTGGGTGCTTTCTCTCATACTCTCTTGTGTTGTTTGCTCTGGAGGTGGCCAGCTACCATGTCATGAGACAACCCTCTAAAGAGGTCCATGTGAATGAACTTGGAAGTACATCCTCCCCAGGTTGAGTCTTGAAATCAGACTACAGCCCCAATGATACCTTAATTGTAGCTTCGTGAGAGACACTGAGCCAGAGTACCCAGCTAAGCCATGCCCAGGTTTCTGACCATATGATACTGTGAGATAATTTTTTGTTGTTTTTCATTGCTAAATTTTGGAGTGATTTGTTATACAGTCATAGGCAATTGATAAAGAAAGCACTGCATTAGATGTTGGCGATGAAAGTATAAGTAAAATGCATGTACTTATGAGCAAGTAACAGAAATCTATGCAAACTACCTTAAGCAGAAAGGAACATGTATTGGAAGGACTTGTGGTTGTCTCTCAGAAATCAAGGGCAGGAAGGGCAACAGGACTCATGAAGACTGGGGCCAGAACTTAAGATCTGTTGAGAACTAGGTAGTGAGTCACTTTTTTTCCTGACTTCCTCTGTCTTTGAGGTTATTAATTCTTTTGTGATGGCCTCCTTCTGTCTCAATGACTGATATTTTCTATTTCTTCTTGTACATGGGAAAAATCCAACACCCTAGGGGATCTTATGTGTTGTGATAGTTAACTTTACATGTCAGACTCGACCGGGCTAAAATATGCCCAGGTAACTGGTAAAACAGTTATTTCTGGGTGTGTCTGTGAGGGTGTTTCTGGAAGACATTAATATTTGAATCAGTACACCAAGTAAAGATCTGCCCTTACCAATATGGGCAGACATCATCCAATCCACTGAGGGCCCAAATAGAACAAAAATGCAGAGGAAGAGCACATTTGCTCTCTATTCTTGAGTTGGGACATCCATCTTCTGCTGCCCTTGACATTGGTGTTCCCCGGTTCTCAAACTTTTGGACCTGGATGGAGACTTACACACCATTGGTTCTCCTGGTTCTCAGTCTTTTGGACTTGGACTGGAACTATACTGTTGGCTTTCCTGGCCTTCAACTTACAGATTACAGATCATGGGACTTCTCAGCCCCCTAAATCGTATAAGCCAATGAGTCATAACAGATCTTTCTTTCTTTCTTTCTCTTTCTTTCTTTCTTTTCTTTCTTTCTTTCTCTTCTCTCTCTCTCTCTCTCTCTCTCTCTCTATATAATATATATATATATATATATATATATATATATATATGTATTTCTGTTATTCTGGAGAACCGTGACTGATACATATATTTTCTCCATCTGTATATAGCAGATGTTTACTTAAGTTGCTGTGGCCAAATTCCCAATTCCTGGAAGAGAACATCAATTGGCACATCTTAAGTCAGTTGTCCGTTTTTGGTCCCTTTAAGAGAGGAAGCAAATGGGGTTATGGAGCTGGCTGTTCACTCAGAAGGGACTTTTTTGAGAAGAAGATATGGCAAATGCAGGCAAAGTAACTAAGTTTCTTGTAGTGCTCTCAAGAAGTTTGCAATTTATTTGACTGTGCTGAGAAGAAAGGAATCTGGACTTCAGAGCATTTCACTGGCAAATTCCCAGCTGGAGGACAGGGAGTAGAGTAGAGAGAGCCATGCACTGAGGCCTAGTTGAGTGGCTTCTTGACAACTTCTACTTTTTGCTAGGCTTCAGGTTCCTCGCCTATGAGATAAGCAAGTTGACCTCAGGTGATCTCTACTAGCTCTCCTACCTTCAAAATTCCATGACCCTAAGGGAATGAGAAAGCAGAAGTGGCATCTGCAGATGTCCTCATGGAAATTTAGTGCCTGACATTGTGTGACCAGATAGTCTAGGTCTCCAACATGTGCTGGAGGTGCTTAGGGATGTGAGATCCCTGGCCAACACTAAGATCAGTAGTGTTGATCTTGAGAACAATCAAACCATGATGTCCCAGGTTTTAGAATAATGTATTTGTGGGCAAAGATACAGATACACTGAACTTTAGAAGCTCTCAGTGACCTTGAGCCTTATATAGTTGAAGGCTACCTAGAGAATTTACAAGGCAGAACATTTTAAAAATAGAAAAACCAATTTCATCCCCAAGGCTATGCTGCCTTCTTGCAGAAAGTTGTTGGTATGACCACAGTTGCTTTTTGAATAATGGACTGGGGTGTACCCATATGTGATATTGGTCTCATGTACCCACCCTCCCACTTCCTCTTACACACACACACACACACACACACACACACATCCACACACACACACATCATCATCATCATCATCTCCTGAGAGTCTTGATCTCAATAATTTCTCTTCAGGCTTTCTCTCAGCCACTCAGCGTTGAGCCTGTTACTGACATCATCATGTCTGGAAAGAAGCACCAATCAGCCTGCTTCTTGCCTTGTGTCATTTGCATGTCACCACCTTATTCCAGTGTTGGTGGAGATTTTGTTTTTGTTTTATTAATCTCAGTGTAGAAACACCTGCCTCCCCTTGGCATTTCTAATAGCTGGAAGGAGAAATGGGTGGAAATAATTACCTCTGCTCAGTTCACGCCTGAACTAGGAGAAGGTGTGACTCAGGTCTGGAATCTGATAAGCAGTTGCCTTTCTAGGAAACAAGACTTACACAAGGAATATCAATTTAACGTGGCAGACACATTCTTGCTTTGCTTTCCTTTCCTTTTTTCCCCCCTTTCACAAAGAGAAGTAGTGTGTGTGCTAAGGGGCTGAGAATCCAACTACATCTTTGTGATAGTAGGAAGCCATCTCCCTCACCAGTGAGGGTGGATTAGTTAATGCCTGTTAAATGCTTTGAAATGAAATGTCTTCTGTACCCAAATACTCAGTGTGATTACAGCCCTAGGTCTGATATCACAGAAGGGAAATGTAGTTCCTGACTGACACCATAGCTGTCAAAGTGGGCCTTTTTTTTTGTGGGAGCTGTGATTGCTGCTTCCTTGCTGATCAAAGGACAACACCTTGGAAAGGAAAAATGGCACTAGTGCCTTACCCAGTTGTGAGAGACAGGAAGGGAGTGGGGTGCACGGAGAGAAAGAGGGACATGGAGCAAAAATCTTGAGAGAAGGGAGGAAGGGGATTGGGTAAGGAGCAGATGGAGAGAAAGGGAGAGAGAATTCGAATTATTATCAGGATCACAGAGCTGTAGCCTACCCTTACATTTCTGTGAAACCTGCTGAAAACAAATGCAATCTTGGAAAAGATAAAGTTTACCCTAACAACAACAACAACAACAAAAACTGCTTTTCCAAGCAAGGTGTCAGGGATTGTTTTACTTGGCTTTGCTTTATCTGTTTGCTTGTTTGGTTAGTGGGTTGCTTGGTTGGCAGCATTTTGTTATTTTAGTGTAAAATCCAACAAAATATGAGTCTTTGTATTTTGCCAAGGTAGCTCTTTCTTTTTGCCTTGAGATATGGCCTGATCATTTGCCCCAGTTGCAGCAAGATTCAAGACTTCCTCACATGAAATGACAGGTCCAGCCTGCCTGGACCTTCTTGGAGTCTGATCCTGTCTTTGTCTGCCTTGGAGAGACCTGCACTCAGGCAATCATTCCAGCTGCCCTCTAGTTGCAGGCAGCTGAGGCTTGCTCTTATCCAATGGTCATGCTGAGCCTGCTAAGTTGAATTCCCTTCTTTATCTGTGGGGAAGAGGACACAAGGCAACTCAGAGATAGAAAGATAATGGGCAATGACAAGAGAGGGTTCCTGTCAGGGAAAATCTGACAAAAAGAAGGTAGAAGTACTGCTGAGTCTGTGAGTTCTCCACCCTGGAGGCTGTCAATGCCCATGCCAGTGGAGTCTTACCCAGAATGAGATGCAGGATCGCTCATTCATTCATTCACCCTTTTTTCTTTCTCTCTCCTTTCTCTTCCTTCTTTACTTCCTTTCATTTTTCTCTTTCTTTCTTCCCCATTTCTTTTATCATACATTTATCTGTTCACCTGCATTCATTAATTATATTTATTTATTCTGCATTTATTATATGTCTATTCTTTCAACTAACATGTATTGAGTATCTCCTGTGTACTAGGTACTATTCTCTGTTCCAGGCTTACAATGATAAATAAAATAAGGATTCTGACTTAAATAAATCAAGCTCATAACCAAATAACCATATTAAAATTAAGCATAATACTTGTCCTAATAAAGAACTAGTGAGGTTTTGGGGTGCTCAAAGCAGAGGGGTTATGTCCAGCTACAGGGATTTCAGAAACTTTTGCAGAGGAAGTAGCATGAACAGGGCCTGAAGAGATAGAAGAAATTTTCCTACATAGTCATAGGTGATTGACCAGAAATATAACTGTCAGTAGGCCCAACTCAAAGAAGGGCACAGGGATAAGTCTTGCTGGATTAATGCCAGGAATGAGATGACTGGGGCACAAGGTAGAGCAAGCAGAGGCCAGAGTTGGACCCAAAGTCTAGAGAGCCCTAGGGTGCTGTGCCACTTTCCTCTCTAACATGGCTGCCACATCCAATATTAAGGGCCTCTTTCTGGGACGGCAGAAGGGGCTCCAAAGGCCACCGATACAACATGGTCACTTGAGAGAAGCAGGAGGGAAGGTTCCCTGGGTGGTGGGTGAATCTCCTGGACTATTTTCTAATTAGCAATTCAGCTTAGATGAGTTGATCACATTTTGCTAATTTTAATGAAAGTATTATGTATCCTAGCCCAAGCTTGTACAGCAAAATGAATAGGAGCAGTGAGTTTGGATTTTGGGTTTCACAGACCAATGCAATTTTTAAAAATCAGGGGGATGGCCATAAGTATATCAACTTTTAGTTTTGGCAAGAAGAGTATTCTCAAAATTTGCCAATTCACTATCACCATCTGTGGCAAAGACTACTTACTAATTGCCTACCAAGTACCCATTCTCCCCTTTTCTTGACAAACTGAACGCTATTTTATTTGAGGAAGCAATATGGCCAAATCAAAACCACATTTTCTAGCCTCTGTTGGTTACTGAGTGGAGCATCTGCGAAAGCTCTTAAAGACGGCTAACTGGTTGGCATGGGTCTTTTTCACCCCTCTCTTGTTCTTTCTTGCAATTTAAAATTACCATCTTTGTAGGACCATAGGTGGTCCTCCAAAGCTCTCTTAGTGTTTGTGGTTCTCTCCATTGATGCCCACCCCATATTTGACCCTTGTGGGTGTGTAAGGGGAGTGAACATGTTGATATCTGACTCCTCACCCTTCTCTTTCTTTCTGAGGCTCTGCCTTCTATCATTGCAAATGCTTTTGTTTGCTCCTGCTGTCTGGGAGCAACTGTCTTTGAATCATGACCTTCTCATTTCATAGAGAGAACTATGCCTTCCATATTAGCTAATGTTCAGCCAAGATAGCATAAAGTACTCTAGGTGTTTCAAAACAGAGGAAGCTGAATATATAGAATTGGTTACAAATGCATTGGATGGGCAGGAGGAAGAGATGTGTGGTGGCAACCATGACACTCCATCCAGGACCACCTTCAAGGAAGGGCCTGCTGTTCCAGCTGCTGGGGAGTGCTGCGGAAAAGCAGTCTCCAGCTGTCAGCCTCTTCAGGGCCTGCTTCAGCTGCAGACAGCACCTCGCTCAAGGCTACACTCTCCTGGAGTGCCATTTTGGCCACAGCTGGATTACTAATGGGTCCTATACACTCCAGATGTCCCTGTGGGAATGTCCAAAGTTTCACCAGAACTGCATCACAGTTTGACTCTCCACCTGCCCAATTCTGCTTTCTCCAACTCCTTCCCACAATTGATAATTCTTAATAAATATCCTGCCTGCCAGACTTTATCTTGGTGTCAGCTTCCAGAGAACACAACCTGTGACATGAGGTAACTCAGAATTAGTAACTAACTGCAGGAAGTCACAGACATCTCCACACTGGAACAACAGTGTTCAGAGTCTGCAGTCCAGGACCTGCTCACTATCAATGGGCTGGAGCATTTGACATGACTAGAAAAGAGCCATTGCTGAAACCCCAGAGGCCCCTCTGACTCACCAAAGTCACTGGAGCCCGGAGCCACCCGCTACTGACAAAGGTGCCACCAGACATAGAAAAAAGAAAAATGTCTTCTATCTCCCTCTCACCTTCCCAGTACCCATCACTTCTTCCCATTAGAATAAACTGCCTGGAAGCCAACTGGCAAATAAATCTGGACAACTGTTTTTGTAGGGTTCCAATCCTAAATGACACAGAGGAGGGCATGAAGGGCAAGAGTGGAACTGAGAGAGACGAGGCAAATTACTGGCAATATACCCCAGCCTCAAGTCCCCACCTTATGGCAGAAGAATTGAGGAGAAGGAGGAAGGATGAGCATTCAGAGAACACCCCAGGCCTGGCTACACCTTGATGGCAGCCTCATGAAGGACTGAAGCAAAGGATGGAGCTAAGCCACACCCAGATTCCTGCCCCACTATCCCTAGACACTGTGGGATAATAAATGCGTGTTGCCTGAAGCTGCTAAGTTTGTGGTAATTTGTTGCACAGCAATAGATAACTAATACAGTGGGTGATTAACAAAGTGGGATGAGGAAAGCCCAGGAAAGCTTTTTACAGAAAGCATACAACAAAGAATAATGTTTCTACAGGTAGCAAAAGTAAAAAGAATATCTGAGCAGAGCAAACAACGATTACTTAGGAATATGAAAATGCATAGTGTGTTCCAAAATTTACAAACAGTTTGGTGTTTCTAGACTTCAAAATGTTGGGGGTATGTGGCAAGAAATTAAGCCAAGAAGTCATGAAAGCAAAACTAGAGGTTCTCAAATTTGGCTGTCCATTAGAATGTACTCAGGGAGCTTTATACATGAGGATGCGTGGCCCCAACCCCAAGATATTTTACTGTAATAAGTGTGAAGTGCTATGTTAACATACAAGTTTTTAAAAACTCTCCAGGTGGTGGAAGGAGTGGAGTGAAACCAGTGAGGTACTTGCCTCAGTACAAAACTTAAGGGGACATCAAAAGAAAAACTCAGTAGTCAAGATAAGTAATGTTTCAATGCAATATTTAAAAAATCAAAATTGGCCAGGTGCAGTGGCTCATACCTATAATCCCTGCACTTTGGGAGGCCTACGTGGGTGGATCACGAGGTCGGGAGTTCGAGACCAGCCTGACCAATATAATGAACCCTCATCTCTACTAAAAATACCAAAATTAGCCAGGGTGGTGGTGCACGCCTGTAGTCCCAGCTACTCATGAGGCTGAGGCAGAAAAATCGCTTGAACTTGGGAGGCGGAGGTTGCAGTGAGCTGAGATTGCACCACTGCACTCCAGCCTGGGCAACAGAGTGAGACTCTATCTCAAAAAAAAAAAAAAAAAAAAAAAAAAAATCAAAATTAATGCAAAAACTCCATAATAAACAAAATAAAAATTTTAAATAAAGATAAAATACTCTGGTGGTTCTAATGAACAGAGAGCCACTGTTCTAGACCCTGAGGGAACTTGTATACTGTCCAGTAAATCTAGGGATTTGTGCTGGTCCAGGTTTAGGCATTAAGCAGCAGGGAGACATGATCAGATTTATGTTTTTTGAAAGTCTCTTGGCTGCTGAGCAGTAAGTAGGTGGGGAATGGAGGATAGGTGTGGTGGGATTCCAAGACCAGAGAGAGACAGACTAGCTGGATAAATCCTACTGGAAAGTGATTCAGAATGAACTAAAATCAATCACAGCAAGGTTAGAGGAGAAGAAGGATGAGTCAGTGGCTGTGCTGCTGCTGGCTGCACCAGCTTGCAAAAGTGGATTATATACGTCTCTTTCCCAACTTCATGCTCAATGATGTCATATTGTTAGCTAAAATTAGCTGTGGTGAAGGTATTTACACCACAGAAATTGGCAAACATTGCAAATCAGAAAGGTAGTTTTATTTTTTTGGCTGAGAGACATGTTTATGAACATGACTGACATATAGGAGTTAAACATGGAGGGAGAGAGGGACTGAAATGACCCACAGGATGACTGTCTGGTGCCAGTAACTAAATTATGAACTTAGAGGAGATTGGCTCCAAGTTAATCATCAGTTGCAACAGCAGTGTGCAAGGAGGTATCTAAGGTCACCATTAGTCTTATAAGCTCAGCAGCTGGAAGAAAGATTTCTAGGATGCCATTTATTACGGTGCAAAGCAGCTCTGAGGAGCCACAAGCCCTAAAAAGATTTAGGGTATTCCTAGAGAACATTGAGAGACAAGTTGAATAGCAAAGAATTTGTCTGTGATCTTTAGGAGTCTATGTCTAGGAAAAAATTATGAGCATCACCAGTAATGGAGCTGCTGTCCACTCAGGCACCATAGAAGTAATTAATATTAAATGGTCAACTGGGAATTAAGCTGGGAGTGTTGATTCTAGGGTCTGGTCTGCCAATAATTTGTTGGCTATCAAGACAATGTGTTAAACCTCTTAGTGCCTCATTTTCTTTATCTATAAGATAGTCTTACTTTTTTTCCCATATTACGGTGTGATTTTGAAGATAAAATGAAATGAGATAATATCTGTTAAGATTCCCAGAAAAATTTAAAGGAACTCTTCAAATGCAATATATAATCACACAATTGTATAAATTATTATTATGTTAATAGTATTATGCTAATTATCTAATACTTTTCAAAGACCTGAGTGGACCACAGCGATGTCACTATAGCTAGGCTTCTACCTTTAGAGAGATTTGGAAAACTGGTTAACTTTCAATTCTATGAGTGGCAGCTAACTAAAGTTTTGGTTTATTTTTCACTTCGTACTTCATTCCCTTGGAATTTAAGAAATTACTGCTCTGCCTTAAAGGGAAATTTATTTGATCTCATGATAAGTAATTTTAGCTTTGCTTGCCTACTTGTGTTTGAGTTCAAAGTTTCTCTAGATACATTATCATTTAAACTAGAGGGAAACAATCTTCCTTAACTAGAGCACAGGGCCATGACCTTGCCTACATGATGGGCAGCTAATCCACTTAGAACCAGTGACTCGCTTTGTATAATTTATAAGACCCCATGAAAGACAGGCCTCCACAGATTAATATTTCAGCTGTCTTCCCTTCCATTTCATACTCTGGATGTGGCAGCAACAATCACATGAATCATTCCTGAACTGAGTCGATATCAAACATCCAGAGCTTTATCTGCATTCGCTGAAGGTCCAGCTCATTCAAGGGAAGTTCCTATAGGATTTCAAATACATAGGTGATTTGCCTTTGACACCTCTTACCCCAACCTGACTGTGCTAGTGTTTTAAAAAGTAGCTTTAATTCTTTGAAAAGCTTTATGTTTTTATTTAGAGGTGGGGGGTTCTGGTTCATGCACTCTTAAATCTGAACAGGTTTGTGATTGCTTTGACCAAGAGTATGGTGGAAGTATGCTCTGTATGTGACTTCTGAAGCTAGGTCATAAAATGTCATGCAGTTTCCTCTGTCTCTTGAAATACTTTTTCTCTGGACACTCTCTCAGGACACTCCCATTCACAACCCTACTGTCATGCTAAGAGAAGCCCAAGACACCAGCAAAGGTCATCTGTAAGTATTCTGGTCACCAATTCCAGCAGAATTCGGGTTTGAATCATCACATCCCAGGCACCAAACATATAAGTGAAGAAGCCTCCAGATGATTCCAGTCACAAGCCATGGATTCACCTAGCCCCTTAAGTCCCTCTGCCTGAGGCAAACTGTGGAAAAGAAACATTGTAGAGCAAAGACAAATCATAGCTGCTATGCCCTAAAATTCTAACCCACAGAATTCATGAGCATAAGAAAATGGTTGTTGTTTATGCCGTTAAGTTTGGAATGGTTTGTTATGCAGAAATAGGTAGTTAGAACACTGGCTGACTAAGCTAAAGTTTCTTTTCCTTTCTTGAGTATATGAGAAAGTACTGACCTAGTTAAAAAGGATACATTTCTTCAAAGCAAAAATACTGTTCTGTACCTCTGGCTGAAGTATTAAACAAGCCTTCTGAATGAGAGCGCCACATTTTTTGTCCCTGTCTGTTGACTTCCTGATGGAAAGACTAGTTCTTGGTGTTGAATTTCCTTTCTCTGTCCCATCTTTACAGGTTTTTGATGATTTATTTCCTAATTCATTTAATTTTCAAATAAGTATTTGTCAAACCACTCCTATGCAGTGGGTGTACTTCTAGATGTTCAGGATGTGATGGTGAGCGCAACATGCAGGGTCTCCGTCTTTCTGGACATGGAGTCCAGTACAGAAGTCTTACTGTTGTTCATGCCACAAACTCTTTTGACATCTGGTGAGGTCAATGGACCCTTACTCAGAATTATGTTTTTAAATCTATAAAACATCAAAGCTCATGAAGGAAACTGCTGATATTGTAGTAATCACCAAAATATTTTAAAAACACATTTGTGATATAATAATATATGTGTTTATTAATGCATTAAATTACAAGATCTAGTGGTGAGCCTAATTAATTTAATGGTAGTGATGAGTGTAAATAACATATTAAGATCCTTGCAAAAACTGTTATGAAAATAGCTGTGATGTCTATTGGTAACAAAGTCACAAGTACAGCCAATGCTACTGTGGTTTGCTGTCTATATACATAATATAAGGAAAAGATATATTTTAGTAAGATTTAGTAGAAGTAAATATGTAATATGTAATTTTTCTTATGCAAATTAATGGATCATCTGAATTCTGTGGTCGATAGATCTCAGATTAACAACCCTTGATCTCAGGGTATAAGCAGACATCAACCAAATAATAAACTGTGATGCCTGCTATATACATGTATTAGTTTCCTAAGACTGTTGTAACAGAGTACGACAAACTCAGTGGTTTGAAACAAGAGGAATTTATTCTTTTTCATTTCTAGAGTCAACAAGTCCAAAATCAACATCACTGGGCTATGCGCCCTCTGGAGGTTCTAGGAAAAATTCCCTACCTCTTCCTGCTTCTGGGGGTTGCTGGCTTTCCTTGGCGTGTGGCTGTATCTCGCCAGTCTTCAAGGCCAGCATCTTCAAATCTCTCTGCTCCACTTTCACATGGCTTTCTCTGTGTCTGTATCATAGTTCCTTCTGGCTCTCTCTTATAAAAACACTTGTTATTGTATGTAGAGCCCACCTGGATAATCCAGGATAACCTCCCCATCTCAAGATCCTTACTTTAATCCTGTCTGCAAAGTCTCCGTCTTATAAAGTAACAGGTACAGGCTCCAGGGAATAGTATATTCTGTCGAGGGGGCCGTCTTTCACCCTCCCACTGTGGTTATGGGTCCTGATCCAACCTGGGGGCTATGATGTGCCAGGAATGGCTTTCCTGAGGAAGAGACTATGGGCCGATAACTGAAAGAAGAGTGAGAGTAACTAGATGAAAGGGGTGGGTGAGGCAGGTGAGATTGTTTCAGACAGGAGGATGGGTTGACGACAAAAACACAGAAACTGGAAGTCTATGCTACATTCTGGGTGTGGAAGACAGACGGTGTGTCTGGGGCCCAGTGTGTTTGCAGAGGCGGTCAAGGGGTGGTGGGCAGAGTGTATAAAGATGCCCAGGAGAGGCCAATGGGGGCCAAATCCTGAAATGCTCAATAGGATTTACTTCTTTCCTTAATAGCAATGAGAAGACATTAGATGATATTATATGCTCAGAGCTGGGGTTTCAAAAGATCATTCTGGTTTAAGTGGGGAAAATAGATCATGTAGTGAAGGGTTGCAAGAACTAATGGTGGGGGGGAACCAGTTAGAAGGTGTGCAGGGTCCCAGCCACAGATGACAGGCACTGGTCTAGGGAATAAGTTATGGAGGTGGAAGAGGATTTGAGACCAGGTTAAATCAATGAACATTTTAGAAAACCCAGCAACTCATGGCATAGTATAGGTTTGATTAACCATAGAAAAACATGGACAGAGTAAATTGCCAATGTGTGTAAGTATGGGTTTTAATTTACAAACCTGGGTGCAGGAGTGATACGTACCCTTAATTTTACTATATTTAACTTAATCTGCTCTGAGCCAGTGGAAAATTCAATCTCAGTTACTACTGAGAATGCTTCATGCCGCCTTCTCAAGACTGTGTGAAAGGTTTGGGCAGTTTATACAATCCAGACGCCTGAAGAAGGACCCTGGGAGTGTGTGGTTGTATTCAATGCTCAGTGATACATACATATTCCTTGCTGAGACCCACATGGGCTATTAAAGGTTGTTATGAATTTTAGGGACAAACTGGACCAGTCTTGTGCCCAGGCTCTGAACACCATGTAATCCCCCACCTCCAACACTGGGAATTACAATTTGACACGAGTGTTTAGTAACCCATTTCCAGTACAGTTGCAAAGTGATCTATGCCAAAATGAACAGTTCTGAGATTCTTTTGGGTAGGTAAATGTAGCCATCAGAAATATTGCAATGGGGAAGCATTAGCTACTCTTGCTATAACCTGCCAAGAGAATGCAAATCTTAGAACAAATTTCATCATGTATCTGGACATTTATTAATTGTTTAAAGGAAAGCAACAGTTCATACAACCTTAGGAAGCCCTGAGTCTCTGTTCTTTCAGGTACTCCAACTATCACCATCTTGCTTGAAAGGTTCATCTGAGGGCAATCTCAAAACTCTAGAGGCAGGATTTATGAATCATGCAATTGAATCTCTCCTGTTTAAGGTTATGTATGAGCTATGGTCTAGAGATGCCAGTGAATATGGGCTACAGGCCTTGCTAGCTTCTTGTAGCCTGTTTGTGTCTCAGTTTGAGCTCTCCCATAAGCTAGAGTTTAGATGCAAATAGTTCATTTAGGAGAAGAAACCACCAGTGAAGAGAGTGTATAAGTAAGCCCTTGGAAGAAAGGTCAAAAGAAATGTTGTCAAGCTAGTTTCCATTACAGGTAGCTAAAGATTAAATCTGTAGGAAAAATGCTGTGGGCCAGGGTAGAGCACATGCCTTTATGTTAGTCTGTTCTCGCATTGTTATAAAGAAATAATTGAGACTGGGTAATTTATAGAGAGAAGAGGTTTAATTGGCTCATGGTTCTGCAGGCTGTACAGAAAGAATGGCAACTTCTGTTTCTGGGGAGGCCTCAGAGAGCTTCCAATCATGGCAAAGGGAGAGTGAGGCATCTTACATGGCTGGAGCAGGAGCAGGAAGAGAGAGCGAAAGGGAGGTACCACAAACTTTGAAACAACCAGATCTTGTGAGAACTCGGTCACTATCACAAGAACAGCATGAAAGGGATGATGCCAAAAAGCACCCCTATGATCCAATCATCTCCCACCAGGTCCCACCTCCAACACTGGGGATTACAATTTGACATGAGATTTGGGCAGGCACACAGATCCAAACCATATCAACCTCCAAGTAATTCCATCTGAGGGTGATATGGTTTGGCTGTGACCCCACCCAAATCTCATCTTGAATTGCAGTGACCAGGTGGTAGGTAATTGAATCATGGGGACAGTTACCCCAGCGCTGCTATTCTCATGATAGTATGTGAGTCTCACGAGATCCGATGGTTTTATAAGGGGCTTTTACTTCTTTTGCTCGACACTACCTGCTGCAGCCATGTGAAGAAGGATGTGTTTGCCTCCTCTTCTGCCATAATTGTAGGTTTCCTGTGGGCCTCCCCAGGCATGCAGAATTGTGAATCAATTAAACCTCTTTCCTTTATAAATTACCCAAGTCTTGGGTATGTCTTTATTAGCATCATGAGAACAGACTAATACAGAGGGGGTAAGGGACCTGGTGTATTTATGTACTAACTCTGGGTCGTTGAAGAAGTTCATTTGAGAACTACTCAAAAGGAATCAATTTCCTGGCAATTTTGGTGAGTCACACAGGCAGGACAGTGGGCTCTGGTGACAGAGAAAGCCCACAGGCTAGGCAGCTGCTGGCTCTTGGCAGTCGGCCAGTCTCCCCAAAGTCTGAGGGTGAGGGGCAACATGGGTGGAATGCCAACAGCATCTGCTATACAGACAGCCCACTGCTGGCATTCCTTCTGCTACCTAACAAGTCACTAGTTTTGCCAATGAAAACTCATTCTGATGTTTGCTACATATGAATTAGGAAAGTCTCATGTATTGATTGGAACACCATTGAAGGCATGCTTGCAGAAAACTACCTCTGTAAGTTAGCTTTTCTGGTCTGATGTCAGCCAAACACTCTTGGAGTGGGAAGTCTCTTAATAGGCAACTGATGGCCCCTAAAGCTGAAGCTTTAACTATCACATACATGAAATCACATGGTCTATGCTGAAATCATTTAAAGTGAATTACAGACATCATCATACCTGCCATCCCCGAGCCCTTTGTCAGAGGACCTGATCATACTCAGTCACTGTGTGAGGAAATAAGGCTCAGGTCCCCCCCCAACATACCACCAGCACCTGGAGGAGACCTGGTCCCTTTCCTTAAAGAGTCTCAAGCAGTCTTTACCTCTCTTCCATTTATCTTTCTCTTAATATCCTTGAACCCCAGGTATTCTCCTCCATTTCCTTGTGCCCAGCCCCACCATCCCCTGCAGACCCCCTCCCCTCAACACAGAATAATTCTTTTCAGTGGCTTTAGGTTTCTCTGAAGCCACAGGCTGGTATTGCATTTCGTATTGTGTGTCTTAATGGCAGGGATTGTAGTTTTCCCACAATTCTACACAAAGCCCCTGAGGCAAAGGAGCACCCTGTTTGTCTTCCTGTGAGAGGATGAGGAGAAGGAAAAAACCTACAGCAGCAAGACCGAAGTGAAAATTAATATTTTAATAAATTATTCTGCCACATTTGTGTAAAACTTGCATTCTGTGATTTCATTTAAAAAAACAAGGGTAAAATTTTAAAACACATAACATAGATTGATATGACCACAGCATAGTTACCTACCATCTTATTGGATACCTCCTATGTTTTTGGGTCTATGGCAAGATCAGTGTATATATTATGTCATCAAATTCTCATGTATATTATGTGAAACATGATTGTCCCCTTTTTACAGATAAGGAAACTGATTTTCATAGGGATTCTTTAAAAACCCATTTTTTATTATTACAAAAGAAGTTCACTGACAAGAAAATTAAAAGCCCTCCCCCCAAAATAGAAATCATTATTATCCTGTATCCGTACATGACAATTTATACTATTTTGATTATATCATGCCCATATTTTTTTCAATGTCTATTTGCACATATATTTTGAAAAACAAAATTAGGTCTTTCAGTAGCAATCTTTTTTATTTATCCTCTGAGAATGCTGAAGGGCGATTTCCTGACATGGATTTTCTTGAGCTGGAAACTAAATCTTCACCAGGGCAATCCAAAAGCATGCAGGCTTCAAATCATTCATGGTGTGAAGAGATGTATGCTGAAAAGGCGAGCGGGAGCAGCTTAATTGTGCAATTTTTGCGGGTTCTTTGTAAAACTCTTGGTCTGCAGCTTACAAAAAACCTTTGCCTGGTTTGCTAAATAGCCCTGCTTACTTGGCCTGGGATCTTCCATTTGATTGAGCACCCCCAATTTGGATTGTGTTACTTTAAAATTTGAGGCCATTCTCATTGGTCATCTGGGAACATAACAAAAATCCATACGTTTTATTCTTCCACTTTTCTACTTTGTCAAATACAGACTAGTTTGAGAACTCTAGTTAAGTAGAAAATAACATTTTTAGAGTGGCTCTCAAAGGCTAAAAGCAAAGAAAAGAGAAATCCTTCTGGGAGTCTTCTCATCAAGCTCCCCCACAAGCCCTACAATTGTCTCAGGTTTGAGTCCCAGCTGAGTGAGCACATTCCCTGACTGGGGCAAGACAGGGCTTGGCGTCTTCCCAGCCCTTTTTATTGTGATGGCAGGCTGAGACCAGCCACTGTTGGAAGAGGGAGGAATGGGAGAGGACCGGGAAAGCCATGCAGTGGGGGAGTGGGTGGCTTCACCCCTGGCAACCAGGCTCTCTGTGGCTGCAGCTTTTTTCAGACACTTTCACAGCCATCCTTCCCTGCTTGTTCCCTTGCTATGGACCACAGCCTAGGCTGTGAATCCTGTTAGGGTAAGGACTGTGCCTGACCTATTTTAATTAGATTGGTGCAAAAGAAATTGCACCAACCTAGTAAGTCCCCAGACCCTAGCAGTGTTCAAAGCATGCATATTGAATGAATGAATGCGCAAATGAATGAATGAATGAATGATCTGATTTCCACAACACTAAGGCATTTCCCAGAGGCAACAAGTCCCTTTAACTTTCAGTGAGCCAAATGCACACTGGATTTATTTCACAATATCTACTCCTATGGAAACAGGAGTCCCAATACTAGACTTAAACAAAACCCCTTCCACAAAGCCAGACTTAACTAACCAGGGCCAGAAACCCTTGTAATGCTTGACTTCTCTTTTTCATTCCCCATGTCCAATTTGCCACTGCAACCTCAGAAGAGGGGTTCATATCTGGCCTCTGCTTGCTTAACAGTCTCACTTAGCAACTTGAGCCAAGACCCTTATCCCAGCTCTCCCATCACAGTGAGATCTAACCAATCTTGGAGCAAAAATGCTTCCATCAAAGGAAATTTTATACAAAACTCAAAGGTGTAAAACTGATGAAAATTGTTGCTGTGGATAAAGGAAAGGTGCCTCGCACACCTTCCCACCCTAAACCTACCGTCGTGTGTAATCTTGGGACTCTAGGGATGCACTTTGAAATCAATAGACCCAGTCTTCCACGTACCTGGTTTCCCCTACCTCAGCTTGCTAAAATGAACATCGAATCATTCTAGGTTCCTGCTTAAAATCTTGTAGTGCTTCCTGTTATATATTGTAAATTCCTAGCTGGCATGCAAAGTCCTTCTTAACCTGGCCGCATCCTGCATTTTCAGACTTATCTCTTGTGAAGTTACCCAGTGCTCTATGTTTTTAATTTCTTTAAATTTCTCACTTTTCTCTGAACACCCCAAGACTTTTCACAACTGCCTACCTTTGCGTATGACATTTTCTCACCTGAGGAGTTCTTCACTTCCATTTTTGTGGTTCAAATTTGACAGATTCTTCAGCATCTACCCCCAGAACTGTTTCCCCCACTTATCCTTTCCTGGGGACTATTTATGTTTCTTTTCTTTCCCATCAGATTGTGGTTTTCTTGGCGGCAGGGACTGTGTGTCATTAAACTCTGAACTCAGAGTGCCTAGCACAGTGCTTAGTACAAGAGCAAATCATCGATAAATGTTGGTTGAATAAATTAATGGATTAACAAATGCAAGAACAAATTATTGTTAGTTGAACCCATGAAAAATGGATTCCCAGAGAAGATGAGACTCAAGCTGAATTCTGAAACACAGGAAGGTTTGGTATAAATGGAAACTACTTGAAGAATTTTAATCCACCTGCTGACTTTGGCTGGAGGAAGTCAGGATTATTACCCTGACCGGCCTTCATCAAGGAAACCTTGACAGGAACTGAGATAGGAGTCCCCAAGGCATTTATTTACCTACATAAACCCCCTAGGTAAAAGACATTTCCAGAGTGAACCTCATCCCCTCTAAGCCATAGTCACTGTGCTAGTTATTATCTATCCCTTTCCCACCAGTCCTACACCCACTCATCCATTTTATACTTTTCTCACCCCTAGGGACAGCATCTCCTAGCTCCCTTGCTAGCTGATTGCTGATTAGATTTCTGATCATGGGAAGCATAGGCAGGAGATTTGAAGAGTCTCTCCCTGATTCCATGTTTTTGGCAGGGGCTGTGCCATTCAACTACAGCTCTGTGGTGGGCAGAATAGTGCCCCCTCCTAAATGTTTGTGTGCTAATCCATGGAATCTGTGAATATGTTATCTTACATGGCAAAACAGACTTTGCAGATGTGATTAAGTTAAAGATCGCAAGATGGGAGATTATTCTGAATTATCCAGGTGGGCCCAATGCAATCTTAAGCATGCTTATAAGAGGGAATCAGGGCCAGGCACAGTGGCTCACACCTATAATCCCAGCATTTTGGGATGCCGAGGTGGGCAAATCACTTGAAGTTAAGAGTTTGAGAGCAGCCTGGTCAACATGGTGAAACCCTGTCTCTATTAAAAATACAAAAATTAGTTGGGCGTTGTGGCAGTTGCCTGTAATCCCAGCTACTCGGGAGGCTGAGGCAGGAGAATTGCTTGAACCCAGGAGGTGGAGGTTACAGTGAGCCAAGATGGTGCTACTACACTCCAGCCTGAGTGACAGAGTCTGTCACTTTTTGAGAGTCTGTCTCAAAAAAAAAAAAAAAGAAAAAAAAATAGGGAATCAGGAGGACCAGAGTCAGTAGTAGATGTGAGGGCAGAAGCAGAGGTTGAAGTGATGCAAGAAAGAGGTCATGAGCCAGGGAATGCAGGCAATCTCTAGAAGCTGAAAAGGCAAGGAAACTGATTCTCCCCCTGGAGCCAGCAGAGGGAATATGACCCTGCTGTCACCTTCATTCTAGCTCCGCAAGACTCATTTTGAACTCCAGAACTGTAAGGTAGAGAATTTGTGTTGTTTTAAGGCACTAATTTGTGGCAGTTCATTATAGCAGCAATAGAAAACAAATGCAAACTCCTACTGGGTCATCCCTTTTCTGTGGCCCTTCTTTCATGGCTCCAGCTCCTATTGAGTTCAAATAACTGATTATTCCCCTTTTCATGTCTCCTGCTTCCCAAGGTTGCTAGTCTCTGGGGGTCTCAACATTCCATTGGTTCCTATAACGCTTTCCACAGCTCTGTGAGTTTGCCTTTCGTTAAAATCTCCAGCACCATCTGATCTGGATTCTGTTTCTTGCTAGGGTTGTATCTGGCTAGCCACCTCTGAGAAACATGGCAAAATGGTTTCTCTGGCACCAGTCGGAGCTCTCTCTGGGATGAAGGGGCCATGGACTGTTGTCAGAGCACCTTTTCAGTGGAGTCTGACTTTCCCAGAGGCAAGACGCCTGCCAGTGTCCACAAAGAAGTCTGTCAGAATTTGAAGGCATTAAGTTAGCCCCTCTAGCAGTAAAAACTTGGAAATAAATCCCACTCTTTTTTCAGAGTAGAGAGTTTGAACCTTGGTGGTCCGTGAATGAGAGCTTAGGAATAAAAGCTAATAGTTATTTCTTTTGGGAAAGTAAACCATTTTCCATTTAGGAATAAGAGCTCTATGAAACATCTGAAATTTTGAATTTTGTGTGCAATTGTGTGCATATGTACATTTTCAAGTGAGCTCTACTCAGCTGCCTGGGTTTCCTTCACTGCTGCAGAGGTAGCTGACCAGGTGTAGCAGATGCTTTCTGTGCCCTGTGTCCTGTCCCCTTGGTCTATCTCTGATTTCAGTGAAGTTATTAGAGACTAGTTCCTGCACAGGGAGAAAGCAATTTCTCTCCTGTTCTATGTGTCTTGCTACTTTTCTACCCCAGAATTTTCTCTGAAGCTGTAAACCTGTCTAGCCTTTATGTAGGAATAGCCCAGAAGTGCAGGAGATAACCTGCAGTCACTCCTGGGAGTAACTTGCACAATGAAGGCAGAAGTCAGTGGATAAATGCCCCGATCACCAAAATCTCGAGTGGGGGCATTCCATGGAGCATTCTGCTGGCTTCACGAAAGTGCCTGCAAAATCAGACTCCTGGCTGAATAGCACCTTGATAGTGTACCCTTTTATGGCTTTATCTCCTTCCCTGTCTCACATTCCCTACTCTTTCTTTCCTGCTTCCTAAGATCACTTCTAAAATAAACTACCTCTACCCAAGCCCTTGTCTTAGACTCTGCTTTCTGGAAAAACAGACCAAGACACCAGAAGAGTTTTGCAGAGACCCAAATGCAGGCTTCATATGTTGAGGACCACATCACCCACACAGTGATACTCAGACTCTCAGACCCACTGATGCTTAATAAAAGCTTCATTGTTTTGCCTGACATTTCACAAAGTACACAGCTAATAGTTATTTCTTTTGGAAAAGTAAACCATTTTTCCTTCTTCGTATTCTGAGATCCATAATATCCAGACCCTTCTCTCATTTGTAATATTTGTCTCTCAATAACCCTTCCCTACACCCAAACCCACACTGGCAAGCAGAAGCTGGATGAATGGAAAAGTCCACCTACATTCTAGAGGAAAGGAATTCCACTGGGGCCTTATTAGGGTTTCACTGCCTGCTAATCATGCTTTCATCCAAACATTCTAGCATCTGCTGTTATTATTACTGGAATACCTCAACCAGATCAAGCAAATTTCACGGGTGGGAATAATGGAACAGGGAAAAGATGGCAAGGGGCTAAATCAATTTTGTAATCTGGGGGAGGGAAGTCAAGATCACCACCATGTTAGTCATCTATTGCTGCATAACAAATTCCCACAAACACAGAGGCTTTAAACTGTTTATTAGTTCATGGTTTCCATGGATCAGGAGTCTGGTACAGCTTGGCTGGGTCCTCTGCTAAGGATCTCACAAGACTGCAATGGAGGAATTTGCTGGGGCTGAGGGTCTTATCTGAGGCTCAAGACCAAGCTCATGTGGTTACTGGCCAAATTCAGTTTCTTGCAGTGGTAGGGCTCATGAGGGCTTGCTTCATCAAGGTCAGCCAGTAGAAATATCTTTCTAACTTCTGTCTTTGAATTCTAGATCGTCTTTGAAGGACTCACCTGATTAGGACACTCAAGGGGGAGGGGGATTATGCAAGGAAGTGGGTCATTGGAGTCATCTTAGAATTCCATTTCACTGGCCTTGACTGGCCTCCTTTAAGAAATATAAGATGGGGTTGGGGTGGAGATTGCAGAGAGAGGAAGAAGCTGACCTTAGTTTGTCTACTCTACTCATTATTTTCTATCAGTAATGCCTTCTATAGTGAGAAAACATTTTTATTTTGAAAATTGGCCACCAAATGAGAGAGGAAAGCCCCCCCCCCCCAAAATTGTGAGAACACAATTAACTTATTTGGTGAGATGAGGCAGAAAAAAAAAACAATAACCCTCTTTACTTTTGCTGTCACCAGGCCCTCAAATCAGAAACTGGGGGTCACCTTTGGCACCTCCATCTTCTGCCATATATATCATTAAAATCCATCCATTTTACCTCCCAAAGGTCTCATAAATCCATGACTGCTCCCGAGACCTCCTGACTGTCCCTCAGCTTCCACTTTTGTCCTCTATATCCCATTTTGTCCACAACAGTCTGAGCTGGGTGATCACACTCTTGACCTAGGACAGGGTGGTGCCCTGTAACCATCCTCCCCACCTGCTAGGTCCAGCTGCCTTAGGACAGCCCAGTGGGTAGCCCCATCATTGTACTGATTTACTAGGGCTGCCATAACAAAGTACTATAAACTAGGTGGCCAAAACCAACAGAAAATGTATTGACTCACAGTTCTGGGAGGCTAGAAGTCTGAGATTAAGGTGTTAGCAGAATCATGCTCCCTTTGAAGTCTCCAGGTGGGAGATGCTTCCTTACCTTTTCTGACTTCTGACAACCCCAGGCATTCCTTGGCTTGAGACAGGATAGTTCCAATCTCTGTCTCCATCTTCACATGGCCATCTTTCCTCAGAGTCTGTGTCTATGTCTGAGAGTGCAGACACATAACACTCTCCCTATGTGTCTTTGTCCCAATTTCCTTTTTTGTAAGGACACCAGTAATATTGCATTAAGGCTGACCATAATGACTACCTTAACTTGATCATCTGCAAATACCTTATTTGCATAAGATCACATTTATAGGTACCTGGAGTTTGGACTTCAGCCTATCTTTATTGTGGGGAAGTGGAAGGAACACAATTCAAATCATAGCAATCATTCTAATAGAAATCTAGGCATCTCACTGATCTATGGTTGTCCTCACTGAACAACTGGATAGTAGAAGAACACAGACTAGGGGAGCAACAATACTAATCTAACCAAGTACATGACATATCACCAAGTAACGACACATAACATTGCCGCTCTAAAACCAAAACGGAGCAATCTAACTGAATGCTTGTCAATGTGTGCATTCAACTTACAGAGTTAAACTCGTGTGTGTTTGCAGCAGTTTAGAAACCCTTTCTGTGCAGAGATGCAAAACTGTCATTTCCAGCCAAATCCAGGCACATCAGAAAAAGCAGTAATAGTGCGTCTAAAACACAGAAGAAACGCATCATTCAAACTGCTCTGCTGTGTGTTCGTTTCAACTAAGGGAGCTGAAGCTGAGTTTCATTCAGCGAGTTAGCAACACGTTTCTTCTAGGAACTGCGTTTGGATTTTCCAGAGCGAAAGGGAGCATTTGCTGTACAGAGGAATATCTCGCTCTAAAACCAAAACGGAGCAATCTAACTGAATGCTTGTCAATGTGTGCATTCAACTTACAGAGTTAAACTCGTGTGTGTTTGCAGCAGTTTAGAAACCCTTTCTGTGCAGAGATGCAAAACTGTCATTTCCAGCCAAATCCAGGCACATCAGAAAAAGCAGTAATAGTGCGTCTAAAACACACAAGAAACGCATCATTCAAACTGCTCTGCTGTGTGTTCGTTTCAACTAAGGGAGCTGAAGCTGAGTTTCATTCAGCGAGTTAGCAACACGTTTCTTCTAGGAACTGCGTTTGGATTTTCCAGAGCGAAAGGGAGCATTTGCTGTACAGAGGAATATCTCGCTCTAAAACCAAAACGGAGCAATCTAACTGAATGCTTGTCAATGTGTGCATTCAACTTACAGAGTTAAACTCGTGTGTGTTTGCAGCAGTTTAGAAACCCTTTCTGTGCAGAGATGCAAAACTGTCATTTCCAGCCAAATCCAGGCACATCAGAAAAAGCAGTAATAGTGCGTCTAAAACACAGAAGAAACGCATCATTCAAACTGCTCTGCTGTGTGTTCGTTTCAGCTAAGGGAGCTGAAGCGGAGTTTCATTCAGCGAGTTAGCAACACGTTTCTTCTAGGAACTGCGTTTGGGTTTTCCAAGAGCGAAAGGGAGCTTTTGCTGTACAGAGGAATATCTCGCTCTAAAACCAAAACGGAGCAATCTAACTGAATGCTTGTCAATGTGTGCATTCAACTTACAGAGTTAAACTCGTGTGTGTTTGCAGCAGTTTAGAAACCCTTTCTGTGCAGAGATGCAAAACTGTCATTTCCAGCCAAATCCAGGCACATCAGAAAAAGCAGTAATAGTGCGTCTAAAACACAGAAGAAACGCATCATTCAAACTGCTCTGCTGTGTGTTCGTTTCAACTAAGGGAGCTGAAGCGGAGTTTCATTCAGCGAGTTAGCAACACGTTTCTTCTAGGAACTGCGTTTGGATTTTCCAGAGCGAAAGGGAGCATTTGCTGTACAGAGGAATATCTCGCTCTAAAACCAAAACGGAGCAATCTAACTGAATGCTTGTCAATGTGTGCATTCAACTTACAGAGTTAAACTCGTGTGTGTTTGCAGCAGTTTAGAAACCCTTTCTGTGCAGAGATGCAAAACTGTCATTTCCAGCCAAATCCAGGCACATCAGAAAAAGCAGTAATAGTGCGTCTAAAACACAGAAGAAACGCATCATTCAAACTGCTCTGCTGTGTGTTCGTTTCAACTAAGGGAGCTGAAGCGGAGTTTCATTCAGCGAGTTAGCAACACGTTTCTTCTAGGAACTGCGTTTGGATTTTCCAGAGCGAAAGGGAGCATTTGCTGTACAGAGGAATATCTCGCTCTAAAACCAAAACGGAGCAATCTAACTGAATGCTTGTCAATGTGTGCATTCAACTTACAGAGTTAAACTCGTGTGTGTTTGCAGCAGTTTAGAAACCCTTTCTGTGCAGAGATGCAAAACTGTCATTTCCAGCCAAATCCAGGCACATCAGAAAAAGCAGTAATAGTGCGTCTAAAACACAGAAGAAACGCATCATTCAAACTGCTCTGCTGTGTGTTCGTTTCAACTAAGGGAGCTGAAGCGGAGTTTCATTCAGCGAGTTAGCAACACGTTTCTTCTAGGAACTGCGTTTGGATTTTCCAGAGCGAAAGGGAGCATTTGCTGTACAGAGGAATATCTCGCTCTAAAACCAAAACGGAGCAATCTAACTGAATGCTTGTCAATGTGTGCATTCAACTTACAGAGTTAAACTCGTGTGTGTTTGCAGCAGTTTAGAAACCCTTTCTGTGCAGAGATGCAAAACTGTCATTTCCAGCCAAATCCAGGCACATCAGAAAAAGCAGTAATAGTGCGTCTAAAACACAGAAGAAACGCATCATTCAAACTGCTCTGCTGTGTGTTCGTTTCAACTAAGGGAGCTGAAGCGGAGTTTCATTCAGCGAGTTAGCAACACGTTTCTTCTAGGAACTGCGTTTGGATTTTCCAGAGCGAAAGGGAGCATTTGCTGTACAGAGGAATATCTCGCTCTAAAACCAAAACGGAGCAATCTAACTGAATGCTTGTCAATGTGTGCATTCAACTTACAGAGTTAAACTCGTGTGTGTTTGCAGCAGTTTAGAAACCCTTTCTGTGCAGAGATGCAAAACTGTCATTTCCAGCCAAATCCAGGCACATCAGAAAAAGCAGTAATAGTGCGTCTAAAACACAGAAGAAACGCATCATTCAAACTGCTCTGCTGTGTGTTCGTTTCAACTAAGGGAGCTGAAGCGGAGTTTCATTCAGCGAGTTAGCAACACGTTTCTTCTAGGAACTGCGTTTGGATTTTCCAGAGCGAAGGGAGCATTTGCTGTACAGAGGAATATCTCGCTCTAAAACCAAAACGGAGCAATCTAACTGAATGCTTGTCAATGTGTGCATTCAACTTACAGAGTTAAACTCGTGTGTGTTTGCAGCAGTTTAGAAACCCTTTCTGTGCAGAGATGCAAAACTGTCATTTCCAGCCAAATCCAGGCACATCAGAAAAAGCAGTAATAGTGCGTCTAAAACACAGAAGAAACGCATCATTCAAACTGCTCTGCTGTGTGTTCGTTTCAACTAAGGGAGCTGAAGCTGAGTTTCATTCAGCGAGTTAGCAACACGTTTCTTCTAGGAACTGCGTTTGGATTTTCCAGAGCGAAAGGGAGCATTTGCTGTACAGAGGAATATCTCGCTCTAAAACCAAAACGGAGCAATCTAACTGAATGCTTGTCAATGTGTGCATTCAACTTACAGAGTTAAACTCGTGTGTGTTTGCAGCAGTTTAGAAACCCTTTCTGTGCAGAGATGCAAAACTGTCATTTCCAGCCAAATCCAGGCACATCAGAAAAAGCAGTAATAGTGCGTCTAAAACACAGAAGAAACGCATCATTCAAACTGCTCTGCTGTGTGTTCGTTTCAACTAAGGGAGCTGAAGCGGAGTTTCATTCAGCGAGTTAGCAACACGTTTCTTCTAGGAACTGCGTTTGGATTTTCCAGAGCGAAAGGGAGCATTTGCTGTACAGAGGAATATCTCGCTCTAAAACCAAAACGGAGCAATCTAACTGAATGCTTGTCAATGTGTGCATTCAACTTACAGAGTTAAACTCGTGTGTGTTTGCAGCAGTTTAGAAACCCTTTCTGTGCAGAGCAAGATGCAACTGAACCAAGTAGGTTACACATAACCATTACCATTATTGGATAAAGATCTAACAATAGAAGATTTAATAAATAAATTATGAAATATTAAGACAGTAAAATATGTAACACTTAATGTTTATATAATACTTGGCATGTGAATATTTTTCTGATACATTGTTAAGTGAAGAAGAACTGTTTACAAAATAGTATTGATCATGATCCCATTAAAAAAATAAACGCATGTATGCATTGTAAATACCTAAGTCTTCTATGTCAATGTAGTTAATACAGTTATCTCTGAATTGTGAGATTTAAAAAAAATGTTAATCAATATGCTTATCAATCTGTATTTCTATTTTCAATGAATATATGTTGCTTTTGTAATATTTATTTATGGGGGCAATTCTTAGAGGAAGGGGGTATATTAGTTTTCTATTGCTGCACAGCAAAATACCACAACTTTAGCAACTTACAAAAATGCCATTTATTTCTATGGGTCAGGAATTTGGGCATGGATCAGTTGGGTTCTTGATCATCATCTCAATAGACTGAAAGCAATGTGTTGGCTAGGGCTGAGGTTTCTTCTGAAGCTTTGTGCTCCCCTCCAAGATCATGTGGTTATATAGGTAGCATTCATTTTCTTGTAGCTGTCAACTCATTGTGACTGTCTTCAAGGCCAACAAAAAGCATGTCCGCTGCTTCTGTTTGTCATCTTTAAGAGCTAACCCAATTAGGTCAGACCCACCCAGTATAATCTCCCTTTTGTTTGACTCAAAGCAAATGATCAGGAACCTTAATTACATCTGCAATCTCTTTGTCATCATATCCCCGAGGTCCACCAATAATCAAGGGGAGGGTATTTGATCCCCTAAGATTCAGCGTTCTATTTCTCAACCGAATAAACTTGAAAATGTTAATTATTCTTCACAATTCATTATTTAAAATGTGCTTCAGTAACAAACCTTAAGAGATGTCTTTTTTTTTAATTCCACAATTCCACTTCCCAGTTTGGTGTGAGGAACCTAGCTATTTCACAGAAGCACGGTATTCATTTTATTATTTATTTATTTTTGCAGGCTAAAAGCTGAAGCAATACCATAACTGAACCAAGTACAAACTACATACATAACATCGCTGTGGGCCAGCAACAGGCCAGTATGCCCCTGGGATGGAGCTTCCAGAGGAAGGAGCTGGCTGCCATCTTTGCTGTTTTCAGGGACTTCACTGGTGATACATCCAGATACAGGAAAAACTCAAGCAACTGAAGGTCTGGAGTGGAACCCCAGCAAACCTCAGCAGCCATATGGGTGGGGTGGACTAACTGTCAAAAAAAAAAAAAAAAAAAGGCCGGGCATGGTGGCTCACGCCTGTAATCCCAGCACTTTGGGAGGCTGAGGCGGGTGGATCACAAGGTCAGGAGATCGAGACCATCCTGGTGTTGGTGGTAAAACCTGTCTCTACTAAAAAATACAAAAGATTAGCCGGGCTTGGTGGCATGTGCCTGTAGTCCCAGCTACTTGGGAGGCTGAGGCAAGAGAATCACTTGAATGTGGGAGGCGGAAGTTGCAGTGAGCCGAGATTGTGCCACTGCACTCCAGGCCTGGGGACAAGAGTGAACTAAACTCCATCTCAAAAACAAAGAAAACTAACAAACCAGAAAACAACAGCAACAGCAGCAACAAAAAAGACCTCACAAAAACCCCATTCGGAGGTCAGCACCCTCAAAGATCGAAGGTAGATAAGCCCACAAAGATTAGAAAGAATCAACACAAAAACTGAAAACAAAAAAGCCAGAGTGCTTCTTCTCCAAATGACCACAATACCTCTCCAGCAAGGCACAGACATGGCTGAATTGAGAGAAATAGGCTCTGAAGGTGGGTAATAATGAACTTCACTGAGCTAAAGGAGGCATATTTAACCTTATTCAAGAAGCCAAGAATCATGATAAAACAACATAGGAGCTGATAACCAGAATAGCCAGGTTAGAGAGGAACATAACTTAACTGATTGGAGCCTGAAAAACACAACACAAGAAATTCATAATGCAATCACAAGTATCAATAGCAGAACGAACCAAACATAGGAAAGAATCTCAGAGCTCTAAAGACTATCTTTCTGAAATCAGACAGACAGGCAAGAATAAAGAAAAAAAGAATAAGGAATGAGCTTAAAAACCCCTAGGAATATGGGACTATGTAAAAATACCAAACTCATGACTGACTGGAGTACCTGAAAGAGGGAGAATGGAAGCAAGTTGGAAAACACACTTCAGGATATTATCCAGGAGAACTTCCTCACTTAGCAAGACAGGCCAACATTCAAATTTAGGAAATGTAGAGAACCCCAGTAAGATACTCCAGCAGAAGATCCTACCCCAAGAAACGTAATCATCAGATTCTCCAAGGTTGAAATGAAAAAAAAAAATGTTAAGGGGCAGCCAGAGAGAAAAGCTGAGGTTACCTACAAAGAAACCCATCCAACTAACAGTGGATAAATATTGCAATAGAGGAAAGAGACCTCAGTGCAGAAGTGGGCTCTATTCCAAATACAGCATGAACAAGTGGGAATTTATAGTCATGGAGCAGAGGGTAATGAGTCAATGAATGAAAAAATTACTAAGAGGAAATATCAGAGGTAAGGGGTATTCTGGCTAAACTAACCTGACAGAAATCTTGCTAAAGGCAGGCCATGGTGATCAAATATCACCTGGAAGAGAGTGAGGAGTAAAGAATTTGATCAGCTATCAAGGGGGATCTGATATTGAAGGTAAAAGATTCTCACTAAACCAACTTGATGGATCCCTGCAAAAAATTTGTGCTACCCAAAGATGAAAAAGGAGGTCCAAAGGTCAAGACCTAGTTGGGGAAGAGAGGTTCAGAAGAACCTGACTAAAATTTAGTCAAAGAGCAATTCTGTGTCAACCCAATCCTATTCTTTGAAATACCTGGTGCAGCCCTTGTCCATGGGGCTGTGGGGTATTCTCCTTCTTTGTTAGGAGACAGAACTCCGGCCCTGGTGCTAATTGGAGAGCCTTCAGTGTAGCATCAGAATAAAATAACAACAATAACAAAACTATCTGTAGGTGACAGAGACTTAAAATAACTCTGTTTAATTGGCTGCTAATAACTTTTAAAAGTGAAGATCTTACAAGAATTCATAACATGAATAACACAAATGACAAATAAATTTGTTTATTTCTGTGACACGAAGAACAAAATAATAAAGCCAATCCAAAAGGTTTTAGATAAATACGTCTGTAAGCATCATGATTAAAACTACTTTGAAAGAAAAGAAACCTCACATCTGATTTATAAAAATAGATAAAACGTATTTTTGTGGAGAAAAATCTTCTGCCATAATATGATATTCTAGTTTAGAGCACAATACCCCAAAATACGGTGTCTGTAGTATGCTGAGTACTTCGAACTGACAGAGATTATAAGTCTGCAACAAGTAGTCTCTCTCTACCTCCTCCTGCCCTCCTGTCTTACCCTTCTATCTCTCCCAAACTAAGTCATAGAAACCAGATTTCCTCTTCCTCGTGGCGAGTCGTAGAAACTACAACTCCTCTTCTGCAAAGCAAGCTCTGAAACTTGGAAAGATTACACTCTGGCCTTCTCCCCTCCCCCCTTGAAGACTCTCATTCCAGAAGATCCTGTCCCTTACCTAGGAGGAAGGAATGCTACACAGAGAGAACAAGGAGACTCTGAACAACAGGACTTGTTGGGTTTCCCCCCTAGTTTATTACCATTAGATCACACCCTTTTGTCCAGTTACATTTCTATACACCTGCCCATTCTTCATCAAATCTAAGCACAAAAATAATCATTTGACCTGGGTCTTTGGGTCTTCATTTCCGAAGGTTTCTGTGTCACATAAAACTTTGATTAAATAAATTTGTTACGCTTTTCTCTTGCTAACCTGTCATTTGTTATAGAAGTATTGGCCATGACTCTAATGCTGGGTGAGGAAAGGCACCACACCTTTCTATACATAAAATAATATAATATAATACAATATTAACATAATACAACGATAATATAATGTAATGTAATAAAACACAACATATCATTAATATACCAAGCATGTATTAAGAATATACCAAGAATAACAAGTAAAGAGACTTCATGGAGTAGGTCCTAGACATCTGTATTTTTATTAAAGTCCTTAAGTAAATCAATTGAAAATCACTGGACTACATTCAAATGTTTTTAGAAAGGGCTACGGCAAAGTAAGCACTTTTAAATTACAGCCTAAATTGGGTCTGATAACACCATGCTGTCTTGTTATCGTTGTCTAATATCATCAGGCAAAGCAACATCAGGGCTCTGGTAAATAGAATCATATTCTACAGAGCAAGGGCACTGACAAATTTCTAAAGCTTCCCAAGCAGCAACCAATTTCTAAATATTTTTATTGAAAACATTTTACCTATGAAAATTTAACCTAGGGAAAGCTGAGCATCTTTTCTGATTTGACCGCTCTTCCAATCCAACTCATCAGTAGTAACTTATCATATAAACCTGAGTATTTTGAACATATCTTTTTCTAGGGTGAAAGAGCAAATCTTTGTAATGTTCCAAGAGCTCTCTAGGAAATCTCAAAGAATATTTTATTTTTTTATTTTATTATTCTGAAAGTTTTATTTTATTAGATTTGGTTTAGAGAAGGCAAAAATCAAAGTTTTTTAGAGAAGATTTGGACACGATTTGGATGGGATAATGGGTGACTCAGAAACCATACCTCATTACCCATTTAACCAAAGTGAGAATAAAGCATTTTCTAAATATATAGATTTTAGCAAGGCTGTAAAAAATTGGGGCCCTTTAATAAGTGAGGAAGATTTTGTTCATTTTCTAAATGCTCAAAAGCACAAAATGTCAACATCCAGCGTAGAAAACTGTCATTTAGGCAAAGTACAGAGAAAAGGAACAGTTCACACGTTAGGCAAACAGTAAACCAAAGACATAAGCCCATCATAACTGAGCGAACTTTGCTAAGGTTTTAACAAATATCACAGGTTTTCAGACTCAAGTACTATAAACGAAACCAAGGTAACTAAAATTCACTTTCCAAAGTTTGTCCTTTGTTAGGATTGCTTATATTCTGGAATAAGCTGACACTTTAGGGCAGAGCTCTTGCAAGGTTAGAGCTAATTTAAAAACAATACTAAGATGTTAACGTGCAATGTGTTCACCAATGCTGTCTTCGAAGTTTTCCAGCCACTACTCCATTAATTGGCTTTCAATTGCTTCTAGATTTTTGCCACTATCAATAACATTGCAAAAAGGAATATTTGTGTATTTGTCATTATATACTAGTGACTTTATTGGTATGGAAGAAATTCTCAGAGATAGAATTGTCAGGTCAAAGGATCTGTGAAGCTTTGAAAATAATTTTTAATAGAAGTTTCCAGATTGCTTTCTACAAAGCCTACCATATCTCACACTTCCAAGAGCAGTGTTAGGAATGACCTTTTTCTCTGTATTCCCAACAATAATAAATATTGATGGTATTATTTTAAAAAAGAAATCAAAGTATTTACACATTTAAACAATTTCAAACTATCAATTTCCAATATGATAAGTATCAATAGTTATGACTCAGGAAAACAACAGCAAACAGCCTCTTGGGATCCTCGATAAATTTAAAAAGTGTAAAAAGAATTGGAAACAAAACAAAACAAAACAAAAGCAACAATAACAAATCTCTGGAGAATTGCTGCTTTTAAGACAAAACTCTTTTCCTTGAAAAACACAAGCGTGTGCAAAAGTATTTCTCTGAAACTATTACTCCTAAATATAGCCTCAACCACTGATATTCATTATAACTATTAACCAAGTAATTTCTGTTTCACAGGAGAAGACCAAGGAAGTGGATAATTAGGAACTGTCTGTCACACACTAGCGTAATAGACTTACAGAACTCATGAGTACGCGTAACACAACTTTATATAGCCATTCCTTACATAAACTCTCAATATGGCAAAAATGAACACATTCATTCACAGACCCAAAGATACAGCCTCTTCATAGCATATAAAAATAAAAACGAAAAGCAAATAAACATAAGATTATGCTTAATAATCAGTGTTTTAGTATTCTAGCTTACCTAGAAATCATGCAGGTATCTAATGAATATCCATTCTTAAGTCAATTTAATATCAATCCATGTTTTGAGTATCCTAAAAACCTTGGACATGATTTTCAAGTGGACATATTCCAAAGCATAATTACTGTTGGATTAAAATTTGTCAGAATTAATGGTTCAATTTGGTTAAACACAAATTCACATTTTTCATCACCTTAAACATTAACTGGGAGTAATCCTAGCTTATTTGGTCAGTAAATCTCTGTCGATAGGGAAGAATATACCTAAGTAGAATAAAGTGTATGTTTACATTATACTTAACACTGATAAATCAAAGAATATGCACCTGTTTTATTAAACCAAAAGTAGTAAACTACCTGTATTTACCAAATATTTACTCACATTCAGAAATTGGATTCTTTTTTTTATACTTTAAGTTCTGGGGTACATGTGCAGATCTTGCAGGATTCTTGCATAGATACACACATGCCATGGTGGTTTGCTGCCTCCATCCCCCTGTCATCTACATCAGGCATTTCTTCCAATGTTATCGCTCCCCAACCTCCCCACCCCTTACTATCCCTCCCCAGCCCCCACCCCCAACAGACCCCAGTGTGTGATGTTTCCCTCCCCGTGTCCATGTGTTCTCATTGTTCAACACCCACCTATGAGTGAGAATATGTGGTGCTTGGTTTTCTGTTCTTGTGTCAGTTTGCTGAGAATGATGGTTTCCAGATTCATTCATGTCCCTACAAAGGACATGAACTCATCCTTTTTTATGGCTGCATAGTATTCCACGGTGTGTATGTGTCACATTTTCTTTATCCAGTCTATCATTGATGGGAATTTGGGTTGGTTCCAGGTCTTTGCTATTGTAAACAGTGCCACAATGAACATATATGTGCATGTGTCTTTATAATAGAATGATTTATAATCTTTTGGGTATATGCCCAGTAATGGGATTGCTGGGTCAAATGGGATTTCTATTTCTAGGTCCTTGATGAAGCACCACACTGTCTTCCACAATGGTTGAACTAATTTACACTCCCACCAACAGTGTAAAAGCATTCCTATTTCTCCACATCCTCTCCAGCATCTGTTGTCTCCAGATTTTTTAATGATTCCCATTCTAACTGGTGTGAGATGGTGTCTCAATGTAGTTTTGATTTGCATTTCTCTAATGACCAGTGATGATTAGCATTTTTTTCATATGTTTGGCTGCGTAAATGTCTTCTTTTGAAAAGTATCTGTTCATACCCTTCGCCCACTTTTGGATGGGGTTGTTTTTTTCTTTGTAAATCTGCTTTAGTACTTTGTAGATTCTGAATATTAGCCCTTTGTCAGATGGGTAGCTTGCAAACATTTTTTCCCATTCTGTTGGTTGCCAGTTCACTCTATTGATAGTTTCTTGGCTGTGCAGAAGCTCTTAAGTTTAATTAGATCCCATCTGTCTATTTTGGCTTTGGTTGCCATTGCTTTTGGTGCTTTAGTCGTGAAGTCCTTGCCTATGTTTATGTCCTGAATGGTATTGCCTAGGTTTTCTTCTAGGGTTTTCATGGTGTTAGGTCTTGTGTTTAAATCTTTAATACATCTGGAATTGATTTTAGTGTAAGGGAAGGGGTCCGGTTTCAGCTTTCTGCACATGGCTAGCCAGTTTTTTCAGCACAGTTTATTAAACAGGGAATCCTTTTCCCATTGCTTGTTTTTGTCAGGTTTGTCAAAGATCAGATGGTTGTAGCCCTATGTGGCATTACTTCCAAGGCCTCTGTTCTGTTCCACTGGTCTATATCTCTGTTTTGGTACCAGTATCATGTTGTTTTGATTACTGTAGCCTTGTAGTATAGTTTGAAGTCAGGTAGTACGATGCCTCCAGCTTTGTCTTTTTGTTTAGGATTGTCTTGGCTGTGTGGGCTCTTTTTGGTTCCATATAAAGTTTAAGGTGGTTTTTTCCAGTTCTGTGAAGAAGGTCAATGGTAGCTAGGTGGGGATAGCATTGAATCTATAAATTACTTTAGACACGTATGAGAGGCCATTTTCATGATAATGATTCTTCCTAACCATGAGCATGGAATTCTTTTCCATCTGTTTGTGTCCTCTCTTTATTTCTTTGAGCACTGGTTTGTAGTTCTTGAAGAAGTTCTTCATGTACCTTTGTTAGTTGTATTTCTAGGCATTTTATTCTCGTTTGTAGCAATTGTGAATGGGAGTTTGCTCATGATTTGGGCCCTGTTTATTATTTGTGTATAGGAATGCTTGTGATTTCTGCACATTGACTTTGTATCCTGAGACTTGGCTGAAGTTGCTTATCAGCTTAAGGAGATTTTGGGCTGAGACAATGGGATCTTCTAAATATACAATCATGTCATCTGCAAATAGAGACAACTTGACTTCCTTTTTCCTAATTGAATACCATTTATTTCTTTTTCTTGCCTGATAGCTCTGGCTAGAACTTCCATCACTATGTTGAGTAGGAATGGTGAGAGAGAGGGCAGCCTTGTCTAGTGCCAGTTTTCAAAGGGAATGCTTCCAGTTTTTGCCCATTCAGTATGATATTGGCTGTGGGTTTGTCATAAATAGCTTTTATTATTTTAAGATGCAGTCCATCAATACCTAGTTTATTGAGAGTTTTTAGCATAAAGGACTGTTAAATTTTGTCAAAGGCCTTCTCTGCATCTATTGAGATGATCATGTGGTTTTTGTCTTTGGTTCTGTTTATGTGGTGAACTATGTTTATGGATTTGCATATGTTGAACCAGCCTTGCATCCCTGGGATGAAGCCTACTTGGTCGTGATGGATAAGCTTTTTGATGTGCTATTGCATTCTTCTTTGCCAGTATTTTATTGAAGTTTTTTGCATTGATATTCATCATGGTTATTGGCCTGAAGTTTTCTTTTTCGAGTTGTGTCTCTGCCAGATTTTGGTATCGGGATGATGTTGGTCTCATAAAATGAGTTAGGGAGGATTCCCTCTTTTTGTATTGTTTGGAATCATTTCAGAAGGAATGGCACCAGCTCCTCTTTGTACATCTGGTAGAATTTGGTTGTGAATCCGTCTGGACCTGGACGTTTTTTGGTTGGTAGGCTATTAATTGCTGCCTCTACTTCAGCCCTTGTTATTGGTCTATTCAGGGATTCAACTTCTTCCTGGTTTAGTCTTGGGAAGGTGTAGGTGTCCAGGAATTTATCCATTTCTTCTAGATTTACTGGTTTATGTGCATAGAGTTGTTTGTAGTAATCTCTGATGGTAGTTTGTATTTCTGAGGAATTGGTGGTGATCTCTCCTTTATTGTTTTTTTATTGCATCTATTCGACTCTTTTCTCTTTTATTAGTCTGGCTAGCAGTCTATCTATTTTGTTGATCTTTTCAAAAAACTGGCTCCTGGATTTATTGATTTTTTGAAGGGTTTTTTGTGTCTCTGTGTCCTTCAGTTCTGCCCTGATCTTAGTTATTTCTTGTCTTCTGCTAGCTTTTGAATTTGCTTGATCTTGCTCCTCTAGATCTTTTAATATTGACAATAGTGTGTCAATTGTAGATCTTTCCTTGCTTCTCATGTGGGCATTTAGTGCTATCAGTTTCCCCCCTAGACACTGCTTTAAATATGTCCCAGAGATTCTGGTATGTTGTGTCTTCATTCTCATTGGTTTCGAAGAACATCTTTATTTCTGCCTTCATTTCATTATTTATCCAGTAGTCATTCAGGAGCAGGTTGTTCAGTCTCCATGTAGTTATGCGGTTTTGAGTGAGTTTCTTAATCCTGAGTCCTAATTTGATTGCACTGTGGTCTGAGAGACTAGTTGTTATGATTTCTGTTCTTTTGCATGTGCTGAGGAGTGATTTACTTCCAATTGTGTGGTCAGTTTTAGAGTATGTGCAATGTGTTGCTGAGAAGAATGTAAATTCTGTGCATTTGGGTTGGAGAGTTCTGTAGATGTCTATTAGGTCTGCTTGGTCCAGATCTGAATTCAAGCCCTGAAGCCTGCTTCTGTCAATTTGTCAAACTCATTCTCCATCCTGTTTTGTTTCCTTGCTGGTGATGAGTTGTGATCCCTTGGAGGAGGAGAGGATTTCTGGTCTTTGGTGATTTCACCTTTTTTGTGCTGGTTTCTTCCCATGTTCACGGATTTATCTACCTTTTTGAGCTTTGAAGTTGGTGATCTCGGATGGGGTCTCTGGGTGGACATCCTTTCTGTTGATGTTGAAGCTATTTCTTTTTGTTTGTTAGTGTTCCTTCTAACAGTTCCATAGAAGAGGAGCCTGACTGTTACACACTCACACATTATACACTCACATAAAGAAGACCTTCTAAATTACAAAGACATATAAACACACAGACACACAAGGAGAACTTACAGCTTCAATTCTACCATTTCAGCCAAGAGTCAAAAGCAAAAGCAGAAATACAAAAATTCCCTGATTCAGATGTCAGAGTTTTTTCTTCTCTGTGGACATAAAATTCTTTTTTTTTCATTTGATCTTTTTTTTTTTTTTTTTTTATCTCAGAATAGACAAAGAAGCAAAAAAGGCTAACAAATCAGGTTCTCTGCTATCACCCAACAAAGACTTAGATTTCTATGAACCATTAACCCATTTACAGAGATCTGCAAATGGTAAGATCATAAAACCAAATTCTCAATCGTTGTTGCCAGCAATGGGAAATAACTTATCTGCTCAAAACAAACCAAAAGCAAAGCACAAAATTAATAGAAAACAAAACTGAAGTTAGAAAAACAGAGTCAGCACTCCACTTTTGGGAACCAAGAAAATACATGCCTGGGCTTAAACTGTCCATAAGATGCACCTCTCTGGTGAGGAAATTTGCCTGGCTCTCTTATATGAACCCATTGGGTATCTTGGTGGAAGACTTCTAAAACTGTCAAAAGATAATTTTCAAAATAATAAGGATAAAATTGTTACCTTCACACAGTTATAAAAATAAACACATTAAAGATTTGATTTAGCACAATGGATAACGCAACTAGACAGATGTTATAACTAATTCAAAGAAGTCAAAAAAGCACATATTTATATGGAGTAAAAAGATGTTGGAATGAATTTGTGATGAAAGAACAACTTGTTTTTCTGAAGGGGTTAGGGAAGTCAATTGAATCTCTGCCAAATCTACCATATAGGACAGCATTTACAGATCTTTAGATAACAATTACTTTGCATTGTTGTAGGTTATCTACAATTTATCCCATATAATCAGAAACTGATAATCCAGAGTAGTATATCCTATTAAATAAATAGTTTTCCACTGAGGCACAAAATTTTCTCTATACTGCCCACATAATTTTGATGCTACATACTAGAACATATCATGATACAGTCTCAGTGTCTGAATTTCCATATTACAATGCTAAGTAAGTCTATACACTGAATGGTAACGATATATTTTTGAAGCAAAAAAAAAAAAGTTAAACTCTTTAAAACATTTAAAGAAGTTTATTATGAGCCAGTTATGAGTGACCATGACCCAGGGTACAAGTCTCAAGTGGTCCTGAGAACATGTGCCTGAGGCGGTTAGGTTACAGCTTAGTTTTTATGCATTTTAGGGAGACAGAACTCACAGGCAAAGACATAAAGCAATACATGTAAAGTATATATTGGTTCAGACTGAAACGTGGGGGCATCTTGAAGAGGTGGCTTACAGACTATAGGTAGATTCAAGGATTTTCCTACTGGCAATTGGTTGAAAGAGTTAAGCTTGCATAGTTGAAATCCATAGAAAAAAGGGCTTGAGTTAAGATAAGGGGGGTTGTGGAAGCCAAGGTTCTTGTTATGTAGGTGAAGCCTCTAAGTAGAAGGCCTCAGAGAGAATAGATGGCAAATGTCTCTTTCTGGACCGTAAGAGGTTTCAGACTCTTAGTTAAATCTCTCCTGCATCAGGAAAAGACCTGAGAAAGGGAAGAAGATTCCCTATGGAATGCAAATTTTCCCCACAAGAGATGGCTTTGGTGAGCCATTTCAAAATATGTCAGAGAAAATATATTTGGGGTAAAATACTTTTATTTCCTTCAGGGCCTATTATATGTTATTTGATGCTATGCTAGACAGGTTAGGATTTGGTATTTTATTGCTATAAAGAGTCTGTTTCATTAGTCTTATGATCTCTATTTTAATGTTAGTGCTGGTTAGCTGTGCCTAAACTCCGAAAGGAAGTGATATAAAAAGGCATGCCCAACCTCCCTTCCTGCCATGGCTTGAACTTTAGTTTTTCAGGTTTCCTTGGGATCCCCTTTGCCAAGACAGGCGGTCTGTTCAGTTGGTTGGAGGGCTTAGAATTTTAGTTTTGGTTTATACTAACAATATCTTAGCTAAACACAAAAATGATTTTATACACCTTGGCAAGTTATATCCCACTACACCCAAACTAAATGTAACCCAACTCAACTTCCTCCTAATTGAACCCCCAAAATTCCAACACCACTTCAATGCCACCTACATGAGAGAAAGTATCATGGAGTAAAAATCAGAATGAGACAGAGGTCTGTGATGGTTAACTTTATGTGTCAACTTGATGGGACCACAGGGTCCTTAGACCTTTGGTCAAACATCATTCTGGGTATGTCTGTAAGGGCATTGGATAAGAGTAACATTTGAATCAGTAGGCTGAGTAAAGCAGCTTGCTCACCGTGACACTGAGTGGATCTTATCCAGTTAATTGAAGATCTGAATAGAGAAAAAAAAAAAAAAAAAAGGCTGAATAAGAGGAAACTCTACCTGCCTGAATGGAAAAGAATGGCTAAGTAACAGGAAACTCTACCTGAGTGACTGTTGAAAGTAGACATTGGATTTCTGCTCCCCATTGGAACTTGTACCATCTTCTCTCCTGGTTCTCAGGCCTTCAGTCAGCTCTCTAGCTTTGCTGACTACAGATTTTGGAAATCTTCAGTACTCCCATAATCACATGAACCAATTCTTTATAATACATATATCTCTCCTTCTCCCTCTCTTCTTTTCCCTTTCCCTCTCCTTTACCCTCTCCCTCTGTTACTTCCTTTATATATCCTATCATCAGTTCTGCTTCTCTGGAGAATCCTGACTAATATAAGGTCTTAATCCATTGCAGTCAAAATATCCTACTTTTTCAAATTTTACAAACATATAGAGCCATGTGATTACATTACTAGGGCCTTAGAAAGTGTCCATGCATGTGAGGGTCCCTGGAGCTTAAGATTTATTAGCTTCATAGTAAATCTACCTCTATTTCTATTCATCTTTCAAATTCTGACCTTCAAAGAAGCTCTCCTGACTCCTCAATGTCCCTTTTCTACTCCCAGATAAAAATGATGATTCACTCCTGTGCTACTTCTATACATGTACATTTGTAATGTTTGTGTTTGTTACCCTAGTTTACCTTAATAGTTTGTAAGCTTCTTAAGAGGAGGTGCTGTGTCTTGCCTATTTCTATATTCCCAATGCCTTACAAAGTAAGGCCTCAATAAACATGAATGAATGAACGAATTAATGAATGAATATCAAACATGACTTATTTTGCTGGCCATTTAGAGCTCTCCAGCTGCAAAACCCCTCACCACACTACACCCCATCACACCTCCACTACTCAAACATAGTCCATTCATTTTCCTTCCTTTTCCACTGCCCCAGTCACCACAGAAATGCACTCATCTGTTGCGGTTATCTATTGCTGCATAATAAACTCCTCAAATTTAATGGTGCAGAACAGCAACGATCATTTGTTTTTATCTCTCCCTGTCTGGTGGTTAGCTTAGCTTAGTTTGGTGGTTTCTCAGTTAGGGTCTTTCACGTAGTTGCAGTCAGCAGCTGGAGGTGAGGCCATTTCCAAAGCCTCCTGACTAACAGATCTGTAGCTGGATTGGAAAGACTCAAACAGCTGGAGCCCAGAACAGTTGGGGCTCCTCAAGTATGTCTGTCTCTAAGTGGCCAATCCAACATGGTGACTTCAGGATAGCTGAATTTCTGACATGATAGCTCAGAGATCCAAAGGTATATGCCCTAAGAGAGAAAGAATCAAACAGGAACTGAATAAAATTTTGTGACTTAGACTGAAAGTAATACTGCATCCTATTCCTTAGAAGCAAGTCATTAACACCAGCCTAAATTCTAGGGGAAGGCAGTTAGATTTTACCTCTTGATGGGAGGAGGGTTAAAGAATTTGGAGACATATTTTCTAACTACCACACTATCCTGTTGCACAGTCTTATGTAGACCTTACTCCCTCATAGGTGGCAGCAAGCCAATCAAATCATCTGACTCCTGAGAACATCTTAGAATTTCTTTTCTTTGAGAATGCTAAATATAGGACCCCAGTCTCTTCTGGCTTGTAGGTTTCTCCTGACAGGTCTGCTGTTAGCCTGATGGGCAATAATTTTTTAGATATGACCCTGAAAGCACATGCAACAAAAGCAAAAATAGACAAATGAAATTGCATCAAACTAAAAGCTTCTACACAGCCAATGAAACCATCAACAGAGGAAAGAGGCAAACTACGGTATGGGAGAATATCTTTAGCAAACCATACATCTGATAAGGGGTAATATCCAAAATACATAAGGAACTCAAAAACTCAATAGCAAGAAACAAATAACCCATTAATAAATGGGCAAAAGACCTGAACAGACATTTCCCAAAAGAAGACATAGGAATGGCCAACAAGTGTACCAAAAAAAAAAAAAAAAAGCTCAACATCACTAGTCCTCAGGGAAATGCAAATTATAACCACAATGAGAATGAGATACCACTTCACATCTTTGTGAATGGCTACTATAAAAAATATGAAACATAAATGTTTGTGAGGATGTGAAGAAAATGAAACCCTGGTACACTGTGGGTTAGAATATAGATCAGTACAGCCATTTGGAAAATACTTACGGGTTTCTTAAAAGTCAAAAAAATAATTATCATATGACTCAGCAATCCCACTTCTGGGTCTATATCAAAAGGAAAAAAAAAGTCAGTGTGTCAAAGAGATAGCTGCACTCCCACATTTATTGCAGCATTATTCACATTAGCCATAATATGGAATCAACCTAGGTGTCCATCAATGGATGAATAAATAGAGAAAATGTGGTATATATATACAATGGAATACTATACAGCTTTGAAAAAGGAGATTCTGTAATTTGCATCAACACGAATGAAACCAGAGCACATTATGCTAAGTTAAATAAGCCAGGCGTAGAAACAAATTATTGTATGATCTCGCTTATATGTGGACTGTAAAATAATTAAACTCATAGAAGCAGAGAGTAAAATGATGGTTACCAGAGTGGAAATGAGGTGATTGGGGAGATCATGGTCAAAAGCTACAAAATTCTGGGTTAGATAGGAGGAATAAGTTCAAGAGACTCTTGTATAACATGGTGAATATAGTTGACAATGTATTGTATTCTTAAAAATTGCTAAGAGAGTATACACACACATAGACAATGAAAAATTATTCAGCTTTTTAAAAAGAAGAAAATTCTGCCATTACCAACAACATGAATGAACTTAGAAGACATTATGCTAAGTGAAATAAACCAGGCATGGAATGTCAAATTTCTGCATGATCTCATTTATATGTAGAATCTAAAAATGTCAAACTTGTGAAAGCAGAGAGTAAAATCGTGGTTGCCAAGGGCTGGGGGAGTCAGGGAAAAAGGATGTTGGTCAAAGGGTATAATTTTCAGTTCTGCAGGATGAATAAGTTCTGGAGATCTAATGTAGCCTGGAGACTATAATTCATAATACTGTACTGTATACCTGAAATTTGCTAAGAGAGTAGATCTTAAATGTTCTCACCACACACAAAAAATGGTAACTATGTGAGGTGATGGATATGTTAATTAGCTTAAGAGTAGTAATCATTTCACAATGTCTATATATGTCAAAGGATTACATTAAAAACAATTCTAAAATTCACACGGAGTGACAAAAGACCCAGTACAGTCAAAGCTATTTTAAGAAAAAAAACAACACTGAAGGAATCATATTACCTAAGTTCAAATTATACTACACAGCTATTGTAACCAAAACAGCATGGTACTTGCATAAAAATACACACATAGACCAATAGAACAGAAGAGAAGATCCGGAAGCAAATCCACATACCTACAGTAAATCCATTTTCTACAAAGGTGCCAAGAACATACACTGGGGGAAAAGACAGTCTCTGATACATGCTGGGAAACCTGGATATCCATATGCAGAGAATGAAACTAGACTCCTACCTCTCACCATATACAAAAATCAAATCAAAATGGATTAAAGACTTAAATCTAAGACCCCACATTATAAAACTACTACAAGAAAACTTGAGGGAAACTCTCCAGGACATTTGTCTTGGCCAAATGTCCTGGAGAGTTTCCCTCTCAAGCACAGCACAGGCAACCAAAGCAGAAGTGGCCACATGGTATCATATCAAGTTAAAAAGCTTCTGCACAACAAGGGAAACAATCAACAAAGTGAAAAGCCAACCCACAGAATGGGAGAGAAAACGTTTGCAAACTACCCCTTGACAAGGGGTTAATAACCGGAATACATAAGGAGCTCAAACAACTCTACAGAAAAAATAATAATAATGCAATCAAAAAATGGGCTAAAGATTTGAAAAGACATTTTTCAAAAGGAGACATACAAATGGCAAACAGGCAAATGAAAAGGTGCTGGTGGGTAAATTACATGTCAGAATTTGTTTTGCCTGGAGACAGGGAAGCTGGGTCTTGTATTCCTACTGCAGTCTGTCATTGGCTACTCAGCAAGGGGCAGGAGTGGGGATGTAAATTCCAGACATTTCTAAACAATAGTGTGTTAGATCCAGTTTGCACTGGCTCTCCAGAGGTAATTATTCCCCAACTCTGAATTCAATAAAGTCTCATTGGTAGGTCGAAATCAGTCATAGTAGACATATTTATGCCATGAAAAATGATCAATACTACAAACCAGGATGTCAGGGGTTTTTTAGAGAGAGAGAGAAATAGTTGTTAAACATCACCAGCAGACCCCTGCTACCAAGTCTGTACAGCTGAGGTGATATTTGTGCCCAGGGACAATCTTTTGAAGGTCACAGGTGCCAGCCATTAGCTGCAAAGCCTGCGGTAGCTGGAGGATGGACACACAGCATTAGCAAAAGGAAGACAAGGGTCTGGGTGGGGTGTCAGTAGTGTCTACTACACCAGTGCAAATCTACTCTGCTTAAATATGGACCCATCCTGAGTTCTTTCATCTTTGAGGAAAAAACAGCTGAACATCCAAGACTTGATGTGAACCTGAGGATTACCTCCATTACTCAATCTCCAGGCTGCACTTGGAAGATAGAAGAACTGGATAAACTATGCCTGCCACTCAGGTCTGCACCCCCAGATACATTTATTCACAGGCTGGGTGGCACTGAGGAAGATGCTTCTTCTGAAAGCCAATGCCTTCTTCCCTGCTTGGCCCCATTCATAACTCAGTGTCTGACCAGGGAGTCTTCACAATGACAGCACTTTGTTATAAAGAAAGAGGACAAACAGAAATCAAGGTGTTTCTTCCATGGAGAAGAGAACAAAGAACAATATCCAACTATTACAGCCATTGACCTACTGGCTGGTGACTAGCTCCATTTCCATGGAAACAGAAAGCAGAACAGGAAAAAAAAGGTTTTTTAGAATTATAGAGGGTTTTGTGTTTTGAGTTGCTTTTTTTAAAATAAAGCCAGCAAGGTGCCACTGTTTTCTCAGCCCTGACCCCTACATTGCTCTGCAGAGCAACCAGTAGGCAGTAGAACAGAATGGCAAGAGGATACCTGCCCACCCACTAAGCTACCCCACCGGTCAAGGCAGCCTGAGCTGGTGGGGCACCACACAATGGCAGCCTTGAAGAGGGGGAGACTTCGGAAGAAAACAAGAACAGTTACTTCCAAGGAGAACAAAGCCTTATGCAAAGAGCTAGCTGCTTTTATGTCTTTTTGACTTAAAAAAATTATATACGTGCCTTAGAGAAAAAACTACATCCTTCAGTGAAGCATCATTTTGAAATCATGGTAAAGCTTCACAGGTTGAAGCGCTACAAAGGTACTAGCCCTTCATCACCCCCTATCCTGGGCACTTTGGGAGAGATGGCCAGAGCGAACTGACCCTTGGGGCACTGGGTTCTGTTTTACATCTTGGCCTCACTCCAGAAATCAAAAGCATCTGTGGGCACTCTGCCCCTTGGCATCTAGCCTGGGAACAAGGAGCTCAGGCTCTTGAGTTAAGCCAAGGGGAAGCCGAGCAGCAGGATCTCTGATAACATGCCTGATTTGCTTTGTGCAAGCTTCATGGAAAGCAACCATTTAAAGAGAAGCAAAGAACCCTATAGCCCACACACAACTGCCATAGAGAGAAAAAGTAGAATTGAGGGGGAAAAAGACACCAAAAGAAGCGACCAGTGCCAATCTCTTTTCAGAAAGTTGAGTTTGCCTTGGTAACCATAACTCATTGTTGCCATAGTGATGACTACGGTTGCATAGGAAATCTGATTTTATAGAAAGAGACTGAAAAAAAAAGTTCTATGGGGTTCTTGAGTTTGGGGCCTTAAGTTCTACTGAGTAGTGGATTTCTTCTAGAAGCAGCCTCTGGAATGAAGATTTGGGTACAAGTGATTTATGAAGGGATTGCTCCCAGAGAAAGTGGTAAGGGAGTGGGGGAAGAGCCAAGCAGGGGTGTGAGGTTAGGTGATATCCCAGCATCAGCTGATCTTGTAGGGAGCTCTAAGGCAAAACTTACTCTTCAGAGTTTGGTAGGTCAGAAGGCAAGCGAGCTAGAATTTTATAATTCTGCACCTGTTGGCTAAGGGTCATCCCAGGAATGTAAATCTGCAGGCACTTTTGGCACCTGTAGCCCCAGGGGAAGAAGCCTCTGCAGAGGAACTGCAGGCGCAGGCCATTAGCCCACAGAAGGTGGGGGAGAGACATAACGCACTAATAAAGGAGGTCTGAGGGGCTTCAAGAGGAGGATCACAGTGCCCTTTTAAAATATGGCCAACCTACTTGCTAAACAACATGAAAACCACCATTTGACTACCCACCTTCTCAAAGACATCAGTTTCCTTAAGGTTTTTCTCAGATAGCAGGGCCAGGACCAGGGTGAGACAAGGAAGATATTTGCCTCTTGTACGAAATTTATGGGAGAGCTCAAAATCTCAGAAATTAAGTTAGATACAGTTTTAATTAATGATTTTTAAAAATAAAATTGCAGAAAATTCGTGATGAAAAAACATCAATATTTTAAAGAAAGGGCCCTCCTCTGCCTCATTCAACTTGCCCTAATCCTGGCCCAGCCTGGTTCTTTAGTGATAAAAACAGGGAGCTGGCCTGTGGACTATAGTTTGCCACTGACTTTTTAAAATAGTGCTTTAAAATTTTATGTGTCTTAATTGCTGAGAATTTTGGTGCTCCCATGGATTTTTCACCAGAGGTAAGTTCTCCACTCACTACACCTTAGTCTCAGTCCTGCTCAGGGGAGTAACAACTTCCTGAGAAATGGGCAGCACCCGAGGATTTCTGTCCTGTGACAACTACCCCCTCAACATACACACAAATACATCCTTAAATCCCTTTCCTTTCCCAATCTTCGACCCCAATTCTCAATCACTAGAGATTAAGATGTTTTTTAAAAGTTGTTTTCCATTAACCAAATAAATACATTTTTGTGCATCTTAAAATCTCCCAGCTCCCAGGAAGACCCATCTGCTGCACTGATCATGCCTTCAATTAAAGTGACCAAATCATCTCTGCTTGCTTAAAACTTTCCTGATTTTAGCACTGAAAGCCACACATCCCCGGAAAACTCTCAGTTCCAGCCAAACACGATGATTGGTCAGCCTACTTGTAATGCTGCTTCTCTAGAAGAGGACTGCGCTATTTCTTTGGATTTTGGACTCCAGGGCAGTATCCCTATTCCAGTCGCTATGGCTGCATAGCAAACCTCTCCAAAATGGTGAAGTAAAACAACCACCATTTAATATGCCCTTGGAATCTATGGGTCAGGAACTTATGCAGAAGATATCTGGAACTTCAGCTGGGAAGACTCAAGGCTAAGGTGACTTGGCTGTTGGTTGGACCCTCAGCTGGGCTGTCAGCTAGAATACCTCTCCATGGTCTTTCCATGTGATCTGTCTGCATGAGCTAGTTACAGTTTCCTAAGAGCATGACAGCTGGTTCTAAAGCGAGCATCCCAAGAGACTACAATGGAAGTGTGGAGCATCTATGATCTAGCCTCAAAAGTCCCTGGTATGGTTTGGATGCTTTGTCCCCTCCAAGTCTCATGTTGAAATGTGATCTCCAGTGTTGGAGGTGGAGTGTAGTGGGAGATGTTTAGGTCATGGGGACAGATCCCTCATGGATAGCTTGATGCTGTCCTCAAGGTAATGAATGAGTTTCCACTCTATGAGTTCACATGAGAGCTGATTGTTTAAAAGCTCATGGTACCTCCTCCCCTCTCTTGCTCTCTTCTCTCTTGCTTCCTTTCGCCACGTGACCTGCTGGCTCCCCCCTTTGTCTTCCACTATGATTGTAAGCTTGCTGAGGCTTCATCAAAAGCCGAGCAGATGCTGGTGCCATGCTTGTCGAGCCTACAGAACTGTGAGCCAAATAAATCTCTTTTCTTTAAAAATTGTCCAGCCTCAAATATTCCATGATAGCAATGCAAACAGACTAATACAAGCACATGTCATCACTTTGTCCATATTCTGTTGGTTGAGGCAGTCAGAAAGGTTCACCAAGCTCAAGGCAAAGGGGCTGAGCCTTCACCTCTCAATGGCAACTGACACAGGTGTAGAAGAGCATGTGGAATGTAGATCTTGGTTCAGGCATCTTTGGAAAATGCAGTCTGCCACAGTCACACAAGCAACAGGGATGTCTCCAGAGGAGGTGAGAAGAAAATTGGAGAATCTCCCATGCCTCAGCATGATCTCCAGCCCCGTTGAGGTTCCTAGGTGCCTGTCCTGTGGTGCTGTAAAGAGGCACAGGGATAGAAGTTCTGGGCAAGAGGAGGGGCCCAAACTCTTGAGGACCCTTGGGATGATCTTGGGCACCTGAACAATGACTGGAAAGTGGGAACCAGAAACGAGTTGAGTGAGGATTTTCATCCCCCAGGAGCTCTGATTCCTCCCTACCTCCTTCCCTGATAAACACTTCTGTTATAGACTGAATGTTTATGTCCTCCCAAAATTTACATATTGAAGCCCTAACCCCAGTGGGATGGTATTTAGGATCAGGGACTTTGGGAGGTGACTAGATTTAGATGAGGTCATGAGGGTGGGGCCCTCATGATGGGAATAGTGTCATTTTAAGAAAAAAGAGATTTGCCCTCCTCTCACCATGTGAAGACACAGTGAGAAGGTGGTCATCTACAAGCCAGGAAGAGGGCCCTCACCAGAATCCAACTACACTGGCACGTCGATCTTGAACTTCCAGCCTCCTGAACTATGAGAAAATAAGTGTCTCTTATTTAAAGCCATGCAGTCTATGTAGTATTTTGTTATGACAGCCTGAACAGACTAAAACAACTTGTCCTACAGAGCTCATACCCAAATGAAAGAAGTAAAAGCATTTGTGAATCCCCTTACCTAGTGCCCACAGTAGTGTGTGCACTGGGAGGGGGGTACCTTCCCTCTGATCACTATCTCAGTGTGGCCACCAATCCCTGGGAAGGACTCCAGAGCCTCAAGCTACTGGACACAGAAACTTCAAGCTTGTTTGCCCAGATCCCTGGTGAAGCATTCTCTCCTACGGTGCTTTTGTCTTGGAAGGGGCAGAGGCCAAGAGCTCTTTCTCTATCAGGGGCCTAAATGCACCTGACTTCTAAATGTGTGTGAAAGCTAGCCCACATTCCATTGTACAAACATAATTTGCAAGAAGGAAAAGCAACCAGAGGCTTTAAATACAAAATTGGAAGATATATTTTTAAAGTTCAGTGACAGTAAAAGCATCAAAATCCCATTGTGTGGGGGTTTTCAAGGCCAAATTAAGATCCCTAAGGGAAATTTAGAGATATGGAGTTCTGTCTCTTTTAAAACTTAAATACTCAGGGGACAGCACACACCTGTGTGACTTTGATTCTTTTGTTAAAATTGTGGGGGAAAAAAAAGAAGAAAGCCACCTTTTTGCTCTATATTTCAAGCCTGAGTAGGGAGCGGAGAGAACAACCCACAATATGGGATAAGAATAGCAACTAAAAGAGAAAGATAGGAAACTGACAAATGGGCCTTATTAATGGTTTCCACAAAGTAGGCAAGTCAGAAAAAGTTAGAAGATTTCTAGTGTGGTTTGCGGGTACATCTGCCAGTCAATTTTCAAGAAAAATTTTTTTCATGTTTTTTTCCTATATTCAAAACTAAATCAGTGGTGGTGTGCATGCATTTTGTTATTGCTGTTGTCGTCTTCAGACTGTTTAGACCTAATAATGAGCTATTTGCTTTTCTTATATTTGATTCAGACTTCCTTCAAATGACTAAGTTTTCATAAAGACATAAATGAACACCCAACCCTACAATGGATTAGAATCCAAATTAAAGTTTATACCAGTTGCTATTGATTTTTGTTTCCTATAATGGGGTCCAGTGAGTCAATAACATATTGTGTAGATTAGAAAGAGGACTACAAATTTTTCCCCCTCTCAGTATCCATGCCACTGAAAGATGCATTACAGATTTTGCATCCAGAGGTGGGGTCTATTTTTTCATCTGTTGAATCGGTGTTGGCCATGTAACATTTTTTGGCCAATGAGACATTAGTATTATGACCCAAGGAGAGATTTCCAAAATATTTGCACACTGGAGCTTCTCTTGAAAACTTACTTGCAAATATACTGAACAATCCCAGGCCTGAGAGACATGTGATCAATCACGCCTGTCACCACAGCCACCACGACCACCAGCCAACCCTTAGAAGCAGAGCCACTAACTGATGGGAAGCCAAGTGCAGATGAATGAGTGAGCCAAGCTGAGACCAACAGAAGAACTGTTCAACTGAGCCCAGTCAAAATTCCCAACCCACAGACTGGTGAACTAAGTAAATGGTCGATACGTTAAGCCATTATATTTTGGAGTGGTTTGTCATGCAGCAATGGTTAACTAACACACATGAACTCTCTGGTGTTTATTTCCTTGATGAATTTCTTAATAAAAGGGGTAACAAAGGGCATATGTATCAAATAATATCAGTGTCCATTTAATCTCATGATACTTGGAATTGCTATCATTTTTAATTTTTTTTCTTTCTTTTCTTCCTTCTGGAAAGAGACTTTTTGATTTTTACATCATATTTCCTCTTGCCTCTCCCCATGGCAACAGTGTGAATTGGTAGGGGTTAACCCTGGCAGTTGCAGGGCAGAACGTGAAGCTGGATACCTTCAGCCTCTGTTTTTGACCCAACACTGGCGGGCGCAGCAGCCAAGTGGCCAAAGCTCCCTGCCCTCAGCCATTGACCCTGAAGACTTCAAGGCTCCCTTCTGTGTTCTCAGTCCTTGGGGTGCAACTTGCACTCCCTGCTCCCCTGAACCTCTTTCCATAATAAGGATTCATTACAGCAACGGAAGGACAACTGCCAGTTGCCATGCAATCAGTGCAGTTGCACAGGGCCTCACACTTAGACAGAAAGGCCCCTGTGGTGGAAAGAGTTAACGCAGCAGGCCTGACTGCTTAGCCTTGAAAAGACCTGCTTACAAGGTTGGCCGTTGGCTGATATCTGGGAAGTTGGATTTTAGGCGGGTTCCCACCCTTCTCTAACTGATAAGATGGTTCACTGCCCCTATATTGTTTAGCAAATAATGAGGTTTATGCTAAACACCAGCTTTTCTCCTGGGAGTCTGGAATTTGGGTACATGCCAAGCAAGGGGTGCCTATGTGACCAGCTCCCAATCAAAACCCCAGGCACCGAATCTTTACTGAGTTTTCCACTGTTGGCAACATTTCACGTGTTGTCACAACTTGATTGTGACTTCACTGGGAGAGGACTCAGGAAGCTGAACCTGGCCTCCCCTGGACTTTGTCCCATGCGCCTTTTGCCTCTGCTGATTTTGCTTGGACTCCTTCATTGTAGTAGCCATGAGTGTGACTATACGCTAAGTCCTTTGAGCCCTCATAGTGAATCATCAAACCCATGGATGGTCTAGGGGATCCCAGACCCAGACCCACATTTGGAGTTTAATGCTCTGTAGTCACCATCTTGACATTCTTCATTTTTGTCTTTTAATTTTGTGTTTCCTAAGTGAAGTCATCTGTTGAATCTGGGTTGGCCATGTAACTGCCTTTGGCCAACAGGGCGTTAGTATTATGAACAACGGAGCTTGCTCCAGAGACTTTAAGCCTTTTACCCTCACCTCTCCCCATCTCCCAGGGATGATTCCTGCCCCCATCCCACCTCACTCCCCAGGATTGCTGCTGCACTCTGCCACCAGCATGTCCCTAGGCACAAAATAGGGTTAGGCACGTTTGCTCTGAGGGTCTCTGGGTGTGGCAAAGTGACCACGGCTCTTGCCAAGGCTAGTGGCTCCATTGTGCATTCTTATATTTGATTCAGACTTCCTTCAAATGACTATGTTTTCATAAAGGAATAAATGAACACCCAACCCTACAATGGATTAGAATCCAATTTAAAGGTTTTACCAGTTGCTATTGATTTTTGTTTCCTATAATGGGGCCCAGTGAGTCAATAACGTATTGTGTAGATTAGATAGTCACTGGGTGCCTCGAAAATTCTGTAGCCAGTTCTGACAACAGCTGAGTATGCTGAGCTCTTCACATGTTCCCTGCATCATTTCAACCGCACAACTATCTCCCATGCTTTTGGACTGATAGCCTACATATAAATTAAACAAATGTTTCACTAAATAATACCACTGTAATCTATGGATAAAGTAAAACATGACAAAGCTAATAGCACATGTGATTTTATGAAAACTTAAATACAATATTAAAAACTCCCCACTAAATAATACAAAAAAAAAGCAAACTTGGGAGATAATGTTTTTGATGAAGCTTGACGGTCCAGATCATAAAGGAGCAAGGATACACGTATAGCTGGAACACCATTGAGCTTGTTTTTAGACTAGGTTTTTCTTTTAAGCTGATCATAGCCTAAAGCGATTTCACAACGCTTGATTAATGGGTCACTTTCTATTGTCTGAAATACAGTCTTCTGGAGTAATGCTCCCCTACCTCTTCTTCTAATGTCATGCAAGATGTGATTAAGTGTTCCACAGAGAAAGGGTTCTACAGCAATAAATGTGGAAAATTACCTTCTTAGAAATTCACAATGCACATTACCGTATTAGTATCTCTGAGAAATCCTATAGTGAAAAGAAATAGATTATCCAATCTTTATCAGGCATTAGCATATAATCCTTCCTATGTATTTATTGGGTCAAAGAGAAAATACATCCCCCAATATGTGGATATTTTAAAAGAATGAAAACAACAACACTGTATTTTTGATTTTATAAAATGGGGTCAAAATTACTCTCAGATAAAAAGTCATAGCTTTACTAGATTTTACTGCCTTAAAACATAATTTTTTAAATATTTAAAGAGTCTATTCAAGACGTGTATCACAAGATAAAACAACTCAAGGAAAATCAGGAGGATAGAAATAATGGAAAATCATAAATAAATTAAAAGAAAGGAAAATCTAATATTTCTTTTAAAATAGACAAAATTTTGTCAGATACAATTTAAAAGAGAAAAATACAAATAGACATAATGGGTAAAAGAGAGCAAATAGATGTGTGGATTTGACAATCTTGACAACATAAATAATTTTCTGGAAAATATAATGAGGAAAGAGAAAACTCAAGCAGATCAACAACAATAAAAAAGAAAAGCATTTGCAAGGCAGTACCTTCAAAGGAAGGCTGGAGGACCAAATAGTCTTACCAGTGAGTTTTTTCAAATTTTTAGTAAGCTAATTTCTTTCTTTCTTTTTATAAATATCTATCTATCTATCTATCTATCTATCTATAGATATATGTAAAATTGCATTTTAGGTTTTGGGGTACATGTGAAGAACATGCAAGATTGTTGCATAGGTAAATACATGGCAATTTCTAATGTTCCATAAATTGCTCCGGGGGGGGGGGGAAAAGAAACCTACTAAGTTTGTTATATTTAACTAAGTTTGACACTAAATCTGACAAGTACAGCTAAAATTCTGTAGATATAGACCATTAGTGCTTATAAAATAAAAGAGCTAAAATGCATTAAAAACACATAAAATCAAATGCAACAGACTAGTACAATAATAACCTACCACATCCACACTCAATCAGAGTTGATTCCAAGTCTTGCAAGATTTAATTGATAGTAGGAAATCTATAAATAGTATATGTCACATCAATAGATTAAATAAAAAACTCATCACCAAGAATCCTTTAAGAGAATTTTAATTAAATTCAAACCTAACTCATAATTTAAAATATCAAAACCCTTTTAAATTAAAAACAGAAGGATATCTCCTTGATATTGAAAGTTATTAACTAAGGGTTTTAGGGGTCCATGGATAATAGTTAGGGGGGCTGTGATCCCATGAAATTGTATGCAAAATTGGGTATGTGTGCCTGTGTTTTCTAGAAATAAAATGAATAAAACTATCATCAGATTGTAAAGGAGTCTATGATTCAAAAAAAATATAATAGCCATTACTCTACAGGATAAATGCTTTTTACCTTAACCTAATTAACTTTATACTCAACTGAGAAAATAGGCATTCCTATAAATGGGAGAAATAAGACAACGATGGTCCCTGTCCATTGTTAACTTTAACATGACTCTAGAAGTTCTGACCAAGGCAATAATATGTAAAACTGAAATAAGAGCTATAGCCAGGTGTGGTGGCTTATGCCTATAATCCCAGCAACTTGGAGGCTGAAGCAGGAGGATTGCTTGAGGCCAGGAGTTCAAGACCAGCCTGGGCAACATAGCAAGACCTTGTCTCTACAAAAATAAATAAATAAATAATTAAAAAAAAAAAAAAAAAAAAACTTTTGTAGTCCCAGCTCCTTGAGAGACTAAGGCAGGAGGACCACTTGAGCCCAGGAGTTCAAGGTTATGGTGAGCCATGATTGCACCACTGCACTCCAGCCTGCACAACAGAGTGAGACCTTGTCTCAATTAAAAAAAAAAAAAAAAAAAAGAGCTATAGCTACTAGAAAGCAGATCAATTTATCACTATGTGGTGGTATAGCTGGAAACCCTAATAAATCAATAAAATATACTGTTCAAACTAATCAACAAATTAAGCAGGATAGCCCATTACAAAATATATATACAGTTATAAATTTCATAGTACATGGGAAAATCCAAAACTAATCATTAAAACTTAAAATAATTAGGAATAAACAACATAAATCCATAAAATTCTATGAAAAATTTCAAAACATTGCTGAAATAGTATTTTTTTAGAAAAAAAATTAATGATTGGATAGTTTGAAATGTAATACAAAGTTATTACTCCATTTTACTCCTTCAATGTGTTCCTATCTCCAGAATTCCTTTTTTTTTTTTAATTTTACTTTAAATTCTGGGATACATGTGCAGAATGTACAGGTTCGTTATGTAGGTATACATGTGCCATGGTGGTTCGCTGCACCCATCAACCCGTCATCTAGGTTTTAATCCCTGCATGCATTAGGTATTTGTCCTAATGCTCTTCCTCCCCCGACAACCCCGGTGTGTGATGTTCCCTTCCCTTTGTCCATGTGTTCTCATTGTTCAACTCCCAGTTATGAGTGAGAACATGCGGTGTTTGAAACCATGCTATTTTCTTATACAACAATGCTTTTAGAGAATATAGATATCAATTTTATCCCAATTATTTCAAAGGTCAAAAAGATATTCCAATTAAAGTCCCAATGGGATTTACTTTCAAATTTTTCCAAAGATTATTAAAGAACATCTAAGAGAATAAACACCAAGAAAAAAAATACAAAAACCACTGGGGAAAATGTAAAAAAGGCTTTAAAACGCTAATAAAAAACATAGAGAAAAGTAATGATGAGTTACTTACACTTCCAGATATTAATACATATTATAAAACTATAATAATTAGAACAGTGTTATGATGATGCAAGCATAGACACACTTATCACCAAAAATATATAAGTGATGCAAAAACTTCCTAGTATAAAATCCATGATGAGGCTGGGTGTGGTGGTTCACGCCTGTAATCCCAGCACTCTGGGGGGCCGAGGCAGGTGGATCACTTGAGATCAGGAGTTCAAGACCAGCCTGGGCAACATGGTGAAACCCCATCTCTACTAAAAATACAAAAATTAGCCAGGCATTGTGGCGGGTGCCTGTAATCCCAGCTACTCAGGAGGCTGAAGCATGAGAATCACTTGAACCCTGGAGGTGGAGGTTGCATGAGTTGAGATTGTGCCACTGCACTCCAGGCTGAATGACAGGGCAAAACTCTGGTCAAGTAAAGTTTCAAATCCATGTTGGTCTAACTCTAATGCAAGTCCAAATACATTTTAGATGCATTAAAGACTTTCATTATTACCTTTAAAACCAGAGGCACTTCCATTTTCAAGAAATAAAGTAGACACCCTTTTCCTATATTCCTGCTATATAAACTGAAAACCCCTGGACATGATATACATTTTAAAAAGAAGTTCAAGATAGCTGACTAGATGCATTTCATACTCACCTCCTCCACTAAGAAGAAACAAAATAGTGAATAAATCATCACACCTTGAATAGATCACCCAAGAAAGAACACTAGAATGTAACAAAAAAGTGACAGGAAATACCTAAAGCAAAGGAGAGGGAAGTGAAGCAGCCTGCTTAGCTTGGGTACTCATGGACATAAAGATGGCAACAATAGACACTGAGGACTACTACAGAGGAAGAGAAGAAGGGGCATGGGTTGAAAATCTAACTGTTTGGTACTATACCTAGTACTTGGGTGATGGGATTATCATACCCCAAACCTCAGCATCACACAATATGCCCAGGTATCAATCCTGCACATGTACACCCCTCAATCTAAAATAAAAGTTGAAGGCCGGGTGCAGTGGCTCATGCCTGTAATCCTAGCACTTTGGGAGGCCAAGGCAGGCAGATCACCTGAGGTCAGGAGTTCGAGACCAGCCTGGCCAACATGGTGAAATGCCGTCTCCACTAAAAGCACAAAAAAATTAGCCAGGTGTGGTGGTGCCTGTAGTCCCAGCTACTTGGAAGGCTGAGGCAGGAGAATTGCTTGAACCTTGGAGGTGGAGGTTGTAGTGAGCCAAGATCTCACCACTGCACTCCAGCCTGGGTGACAGAGCAAGACTTTGTCTCAAAAAACAATAATAATAAAAATAATACAGTAAGTTGAAAAAATTCTATTAAGTTTCTGAAAAGAAATAAAAGCTATAGATTAACTGAATGGATTTAAAAACATGATCCAATTATATGCTGCCTACAGAAATGTACTTCACCTGTAAGACACATATAGACTGAAAGTAAAAGGATGGAAAAAGGCATTCCATGCAAACAAAAACCAAGTGAGTAGGAGTAGCTATACTTATAGTAGATAAAATAGACTTTTAGTTGAGCATAGTAAAAAAAAAAAAAAAAAAGACAAAGAAGGTTATTACATTATGATAAAGAGATCAATTCAGAAAGAGGATATAGCAGTTCTAAATATATATGCACCCAACACTGGAGCACCTAGAATTACAAAGCAAATATTACTAAAGGGAGAGACAGATTCCAATACAGTAATAGAGAGGACTTCAATCCCCCACTCTCAGCATTAGACAGATCATCAACCACAAAATATACATTTTTCTCATCAGTACATGAAAATTCTTCATGATTGACCATATGTTAGGCCACAAAACAAGTCTCAACACATTTTTAAAAATCAAAATTATATCAAGTATCTTCTCAGACCACAATGGAATGAAACTGGAAATTGATAACAACAGGAACTTTAGAGACTATACAAATACATGTAAATTAAACAACATGTTCCTGAATGACCATTGGATCAATAAAGAAATCAAAAAATTTATTAAGACAAATGAAAATGGAAACATAACATACCAAAACCTGTAATACAGTAAAAGCAGTGTTAGGGGGAAATATATAGCAATAAGCACCTACATCAAAAAGTACAAAGATTACAAATTAATGATATAATGATACACCTCAAAAAACTAGAAAAGTAAGAACAAACCAAACCCAAAATTAGCAGAAGAAAATAGTAAAGATTAGAGCAGAACTAAGTGAAATAAGGACTAAAAAGGCAATGCAAATGATCAATAAAATGAAAATTTGGTTCTTCGAAAAGATAAACAAAAATGACAAAATGCTAGCCAGACCAAACAAGAAAAGAAAAATCCCAAGTAAACAAAATCAGAAATGAAAAATGAGACATTACAACTGATACTATAGAAATATAAAAGATCATCAGACACTTATGAACAACTTTATGTTAAGAAACAGAAAAATTTAAAGGAAATGAATGGATTCCTGGAACATATAACCCAAAATTGAATCAGGAAGAAATAGAAAACCCAAACAGACCAATAACTAGAAGCAAGATAGAATCAGTAATAAAAAAGTCTCCCAAAAAAGAAAAGCCCAGGACCAGATCGATTTATTGCCAAATTCTACTGAACACGTAAATAAGTATCACCAATCCTCCTGAAACTATTACAAAAAACTAAAGAGAAGGGAACTCTCCCTAACCCTTTCTATAAGCCTGGCATTACCCTGATTTCAAAACCAGCAAGGACACAACAAAAAAACTTACAGGCCAACATTGCTGATGAACATAGATGCAAAAATCCTCAACAAAATACCACCTAACTGAATTCAACAGCATATCAAAAAGATAATACATCGTGACCAAGTAGGATTTATACCAGAGATCCAAGGATAGTTTAACATATGCAGTCAGTAAACACAATATCTTACCAACAGAATAAAAGACAAAAAACATACTAGTATCTCAAAAGATACAGAAAAAGCATTTGATAAATTTGAACATCCTTCATGATAAAAAACTCTGAACAAAATAGGCAGAAAAGGAACATACCTCAATAAAGGCCATATATGACAAACCCACAGCTAACACCATACAGAATGGAGAAAAGTTGAAAGCCTTTCCCCTAAGAAAAATCAATGGATACAAAATTAACATATAAAAATAAAAGGATACAAAATAATGGATACAAAATTAACATATAAAAATCAATAGCATTTTTAAAAAGAAATCAAGATGGCAATTTTATTTACAATGGCTACCAAAAAATATCTAGGAAGTAGCAAGGAAGTGAAAGATCTCTCCAAAAAAAAATTACAAAACACTGATGAAAGATATTGAAGAGGACATACATGGAAAGACACTCCATGCTCATGGATCAGAATTAATATGATTTAAATGACCATACTGCCCAAAGTGATCTACAGATTCAATGCAATCCCTACCAAAATACCAATGTCATTTTCACAGAAATATAAAGAACAATTCTAAAATTCATATAGAACCAAAAAAAGCCAGAATAGCCAAAGCAACCCTGAGCAAAAAGAAAACTGGAGGCATCACACTACCTGACTTCAAAATATATTACAAGACTATAGTAACCAAAGCAGCATGATATTGATGTAAGGATAGACATTCCAGTGGAAGAGAATAGAGAACCCAGAAAAAAATGCACATGTTTATAGTCAACTGATTTTTGACAAAGCCACCAGGAACATACACTAGGGAAAGGACATTCTCTTCAATAAATGGTGGAGGGAAAATTGGATATCCACATACAGAATAATGAAACTGGACCCCTATCTCTCACCATTGAAAAAATCAACTTAAGATGGATTAAAGACTTAAACATAAGACTGAAAATCATAAAACTACTAGAAGAAAACATAAGAAAAACACCTCAGGACATTGACTTAGGGAAAGATTTTATGTCTAAGACCTCAAAAGCACAGACACAACTAAAACAAAAAAATAGACAAATGAGACTATATTAAACTAAAAAGCTTCTGCACAGCAAAGGAAACAGAGTGAAGGGACAGCCTGTTGAGTGGGAGAAAATATTTGCAAACTATTCATCTGATAAGGGATTAATATCCAAAATATACAAGGAACTAAAATAACTCAACAGTTTTTTAAATCCACCAAAAAGTGGGCAAAGGACATAATAGGCATTTCTCAAAAGAAGAAATACAAATGGCCAACAAATATATTAAAAATGTTCAACATCATTAATCATCAGGGAAATGTATATGAAAACAATGAGATATTATCTTACTCCAGTTAGAATGGCTGTTACTAAAAAGACAAATACGTCTAGTAGCAAGGACATTGAAAAAAGGTTACTTTTATGCACTGTTGGTGGAAATGTAAATTAGTACAACCATTATGGAAAATACAGATAGAGATTTATCAAAAAACTAAAAATAGAGCTACCATGTGATCCAGCAATTCCACCACTAGGTTATCTATCCAAAAGAAAATAAATCCATATATAAAAGAGATGCCTACACTCTCATGTTCATCACAGCACTATTCACAATAAGCATGAAATGGAATCAACCTAAGTGTCCACCAGTGGACAAATGGGTAAAGAAAATGTGGTATCATTGAGATACCACCTCATGCCAGTTAAAATGGTGATCATTAACAAATCAGGAGACAACAGATGCTGGAGAGGATGTGGAGAAATAGGAACGCTTTTACACTGTTGGTGGGAGTGTAAATTAATTCAACCATTGTGGAAGACAGTGTGGCAATCTCCTCAAGGGTCTAGAAACAGAAATACCATTTGAAATCATTCTATTATAAAGACATATGCACATGTATGTTTCTTGCGGCACTGTTCACAATAGCAGAGACTTGGAACCAACCCAAATTCCCATCAATTATAGACTGGATAAAGAAAATGTGGCACATATATACCATGGAATACCATGCAGCCATAAAAAAGGATGAGTTCATGTTCTTTGCAGGGAGATGGATGAAACTGGAAATATCATTCTCAGCAAACTGACACAAGAACAGAAAACCAAACACTGCATGTTCTCACTCATAAGTGGGTGTTAAACAATGAGAACACATGAACACAGGGAGGGCAACATCACATACCGGGGCCTGGGGGTGGGGAGCTAGGGGAGGAATAGCAGGAGATGGGGGGGATTGGGGAGGGATAGCATTAGGAAAAATACCTAATATAGATGATGGGGCAATGGATGCAGCAAACCACCACCATGGCACGTGTATACCTATGTAACAAACATGTACCCCAGAACTTAAAGTATAATAAATAAATGTTTTAAAAAAAGAAAATGCGGTATATATACATAATGGAATACTACTCTGCCATCAAAAGAATAAAATAACATCATTTGCAGAAACATACATAGAACTTGAGGTCATTATGTTAAAGGAAATAAGCCAGATACAGAAAGACAAATACCACATGTTTTTACTCATATATGGGAGCTAAAAAACTTGGTCTCACGGTGATAGAGAATAAAATGATAGATACTAGAGACTGGGAAGGGTGTGAGGGGTGGGGTAGGGATAAAGAAAGGTTGGCGAATGGGTACAAACATACAATTTGACAGAAGAAATAGGTTCTAATGTTCAATAGGAGACCAGGTTAACTGTAGTTAGCAACATAATATTCTACATTTCAAAGCAGCTAGGAAAGAGGTCTTGAAATGTTACCAACACATAGAAATGATAAAAATTCAAAGTGATGAGTACACCAAATAGTCTGACTTGATAATTACACATTTTACGCATGTAACAAATATTCACATGTACCCCCCTAAATATGTAAAACACTATGTATCAATAAAAAAATTAAAAAGAAGTGATGAAGATGAAGTCTTTGAAATTTCTTCTTCCGGAGAAGAAGATAGACGAGTTAATGACTTTGGGACCCAAGGAACAATGTCATGGTGAATTCCCTAGGTTTTCTTTTTGTTTTTGCCTTACATGATTAAGCCTTGATACTGGATAGGCCAATAACCCAGAAATGCCAATGCATTTAGACAAAGATATAAAAGCCCTGAAAAAGGCTTGCTTTCTCTAGCAAAACAACAGGAAAGGGACACCCAAGCAGAACAGAAAGCTTTTAGACAATAACTGCTCTATTCCAGGCAAACATCACAAAAAATAACGCAGTTCCACCCTAACCTCTGCCAGAAAAGACCTACTGGGTAGCCTAGACTTCCACCCTGACTGTATTATAATGAGGTAACCAAAGCCCCCTACAAGTTGAGATAGTGTCAGAGGAAGCTATTGAATGATCAGGACTTCCCCCCACCACTTGAGCAGAATGTTGTTAGAAATATGAACACTAATGGTGATGCTGGTAAGGGCTGAGAAGGAAATGAAGATCATGTTATTGGAAACTGGAGAAAGAGGATCCTTGCTATAGAGTGACAGAAAATTTAGCTGAACTGTGTCTTACAGTTGTTTGGAAAGCAGAACTTGCAAGTGAACTTGGATATTTAGCTGAGAAGATTCCCAAGCAAACTGTTGAAGATTCAGCCTGGCTTCTTCTAGTTGCTTACAGTAAAATGTGAAAAGAAAAAGATGAATCAAAGACAGAACTATTAAACCAAAAGGAACCAGCACTTAATTATTTGAGAAATTATCAGCCTATCCATTTTACAAAAGACGCTAAAATTAGGAGATTTACTATCAGCAAAGAATCCTCTAGAGAGACGGGTATGGCTGGGCAACCATTTGTTGGTATCAAAGAGATTGGATGTATAACTCATGGATCACCTCAACCATCTCAGCAGAAGCCAGGAACAGAGATTGGATTATCCAGAAAAGACCTGTGGAAGATGTCTTGTCTAATGGCATGAATTCTCATAACATGCATGAATTCCCATAACATGCATAGGAGATCCACAAGATTTGTAAGAATATTAAAGAGGCAGAAACATTCCTAGCTTGAACTTAAAAGAGCTGACATAGAACAAAATGAAAGAAGGCCACAGGGCTCACAAAATTCTACAGGCAGGAAACAGGCTGATAAAACCAATCAGCTAGAAACATGTACCACCCCTCAAGAAAAAAGAATTACTCTAAGGACAGATCCTTGAGCCCAGAGGACAGAGATTTGTGTCCAGGAGCCATAGCCACAGTCACAGAGGCAGGAGCCATGGTCTGAGAGGAAAGGGCCTCAAATTACAGAGAATTTCCAGGCCTTAAAACTTAAAGAAATTTGCCCTGATCAGTTTTGGAATTGCTTGGAACCAGTAACCCCTTTCTTCCTTCCATTTCCTCCTTTTTGAAATGAGAATATCTGTAACTGCTATACTATGCCTGTCGCACCATTGTATTTGGAGATTACACAACTTATTCTTTTCTTCCACAGGTTCACAGATGAAGAGAAATTTTGCCTCAGGGAGGATCATACCCATAGTCTCACTCATACCTAATTTAGATTATTTAGATGAGGACATTTGCTATTTTCACTGATAATATATAGATGTAATTTTAGATTTGGGGGTAAACACTTTAGGGATGTTGGGATGAGGTGAATATATTTTTGCGTGTGGGATGTACATGAAGCTTTGGGGGCCAGAGGGAAGACTTCAGTGGGTTGAATGGTGGTTCCCAAAAGATATCAGGTCCTAATTCCCAGAACCTGTAAATGTTACACTACATGTGAAGGATTTTGCAGATGGGATTAAGGATCCTGAGATGTGATTCTCATGGATTATCTGGGTAGTCCATGGATGGAATCATATATGTCTTTATAAAAGGGATATAGAGATAAATTTGACAAGACACACAGAGGAGAAACTGGTATTAAAATGGAGCACAGAGAAATTTGAAGATGCTGGCCTTAAAAATTGAAGTGATGCAACCACATACCAAGGAATGGCAGTGGCCACCAGAAGCTGGAAAAGGCAAGGAACAGATTCTCCCCTAAGGCCTCCAGAGGGAGCACAGCCCTGCCAACACCTTCATTTTGGCTCAGTGAAATTGAGTTCACATTTCTGGCCTCCAGAACTGTAACAGTATAGATTTCTGTGGTTTGAAGAAGTCAAGTTTGTGGTAATTTTTTAGACCCTCCACAGGAAACTAATACACATGGCAAGGATGTCTACTCTCAACATTCTTATCCAACATAGTACTGGAAATCCAAACCAGCATAGTAAGGTAAGAAAAGGAAATAAAAAGCATACAGATTGGAAAAGAAGAAATAAAACTCCTATTTGCATGATAGCCTGTATAGAATATCCCAAGGGATCCATAACAAATCTCTTACAATGAGTAAGTCAATTAAAAAATGTCACAGCACACAAGATCAACATACAAAAATCAATTGTATTTCTATATGTTAGCAATAAACACACAAACACTAAAAATTAAAACACAACACCAATTATAATTGCTCAGAAAAATGAAATATTTAGGTATATGCTATAGTTTAGATGTTTGTTCTTCCAAAGCTTATGTTCAAATTTGATCCCCAATGTTGGAGGTGGGGGCCTAACAGGAGGTGTTTGTGTCATGACAGTAAATTTCTCATGAAGAGATTGCTGCCCTCCTTTGGGTACGAGTGAGTTCTTGCTCTGTTGGTTCATGACAGCTGGTTGTTAAAAAGAGCCTGGGCCACCCACCCTCTCTCTTGCTTCTTGTCTCACCATATGATCTCTGTATGCCAACACCCTTTCACCTCCCCTTTACCTTCTACCTGCTGACTATAGGTAGAAGCTATAATCAAGACTGCCTGATTACAGATTACAGGTATATTCTACCATGAATGGAAGCTTCCTGAGGCCCTCATTAGAAACAATGGCAGCCCCATGCTTCTTGTACAACGTAGAAACCATCAGCCACTTAACTTCTTTTCTTTATAAATTACCCAGCCTCAGATATTCTTTCATAGCAACACAAACAGACTAAGACAGAAAGTTGATACCAAGAAGTGGAGTGTCTCTATTAAAATACCTGAAGATGTGGAAGCGGGATCAGAACTGGGTAATGGGCAGAGGTCACCATAATGTGGAGGGCTCTGAATACAGGAAGATGAGGGAACATTTGGAATGTTATGGATATTGGTTAAGTGGTTGTGACAAAAATGTTGATAGAAATAGGGACAATTAAGGCCATGCTAATGAGGTCTCAGATGGAAATGAGGAATGTACTGGGAAATGGAGCAAACGTCCCTCTTGTTATCCCATGGCAAAGAACTTGGCTGCATTGTTTCCATGCCCTAGGGTTTTGTGGAAGGCCAAACTTAAGAGTGATAACCTAGGGTATCTGGCAGAAGAAACTTCTAGACAGCAAAGCATTTGAGAAGTGGTGTGGTTTTTAACAGCTTACAATCAGATGCAGTGGCAAATGAATGACATAAAGCTGGAATTTATAATCAAAAGGGAAGCAGAGCATAAAAATTCAGAAAGTTTGCAGCCTGACCATGTGGCAGAGGAGGAAACAGCATTTTCAGGAGAGGAATCTAGGGGTGCTATAGAGAAACCGATTGCTAAACAGATTAGCAAGACTAAAAGGAAGCCAGGTGCTAAGAGCCAAGCCAATGGGAAAAAAGTCCCCCAAAGGCATTTTAGAAATCTTTGAGGGCACCCCTCCCATCACAGGCTCAGAGACCTAGGAGTACAGAATGATTTGAGGGACTGGCCCAGGGCACCACTGTCTTGAGATCCCTGGAGATGCTGCTCCTCACATTCTGGTTGCTCAGGCTCCATTCATGGATCAAATAGCCTCAGGTATTGCTCAGGCCCCCACTCCAGAGACCTCAAGAAATAAGCCTTGGTAACATCCATGTGGTGTTAAGTCTGTAGGCACTAAGAACTCAAGAATAGTGGAGGTTTGGTAGCTTCCATTTAAATTTCAGAGAAGATGGGAAAGTTTGTGTGCCCAGGCAGAAGCTTGCCACAAGAGTCACCACAGACAACCTCTACTAGGTCCCCAGTGGAGCTGTGGGAGCAGGACCACTTCACTCCGGGTCCCAGAATCATGGAGCCACTGGCAGCATGCAACTCAGCCTGGAAAAGCTGCAGGCATCAGATTCCAACTCGTGAGAGTAGTCACATGGGCTTCACCCAGCAACACTTGAGGGTAGGGCTGCCTTAGACCTCAAGAGCCCATCCCTTGCACCACTGTGCCCAGGATGTTGAACGTGGAGTCAAGGGAGATTACTTTGGAGCTTTAAGATTTAATTTCATTCCTGCTGTGTTTTAGACTTGCATGGAGCCTCTTAGCCCTTTCTTTGGGCCAATTTCTCCCTTTTGGAATGGAAGTGTTTACCAAATGCCTGTACAACCATTGTATCTTGAAAGTTAATAACTTGTTTTTGATTTTACAGGCTCATTGCTGTAACGAACTTGCTTTGGGTCTCAGATGAGACTTTGGACATTTGAGTTGATGTTAGAACAAATTAAGACTTTGGGGGACTATTGAGAAGGGATGATTGCATTTTGCAATGTGGGAAAAACATGAAATTTCAGGAGAGGAACTGCTAAGTGGACAGAATGCTATAGTTTGGATGCTTGTTCACTCCATATTTCATGTTGAAATTTTATCCCCCAATGTTAGAGATGGAGCCTAATGGGAGGTGTTTGGGACATCGGGGGCAGATCCCTCATAGATTAATGCTCAGGTGGGGAGTGAGCGAGTAAGTTGTAACGTTATTAGTTCCCATGAAACCTGGTTGTCAGAAACAGCCTAGCACCTCTCCCCCTCTCTAGATTTCTCTCTTCTCTCTCTCTCTCTCTTCTTTTGTTTCCTCTCTCCCTTGCTTCCTTTATCACCATGTTATCTCTGCACACAAGCTCCCTTTCACCTTCCACCACGAGGGGAAGCAGCCTGAAGCCCTCATCAGAAGCAGATGCTGGCAGCATGCTTCTTGTACAGCTTGCAGAACCATGAGCCAAATAACCTTTTTTTTTTTCATAAACTACCCAGCTTCAGGTATTCCTTTATAGCAGCATTAAACACACTAAGACAGTAGAGATGTAACAAAACATGTCAGAACTTGGTTGCTGAAAACTACGAAATACTTTTGAAATAAATCAAAGATAAAATACATGGAAAGACATACTGTGCTTATGGATCGGAAGACATTACATAATAAAAAGGTCAATTCTCTCCCAAATTAATATGCAGATTTAATGTAATTTTTGTCAAAATCCCAATGAGGTTTTATAGATGATAGTCTAAAATTGATATGGAAATACAAAGGATATAGAATAGCTTACGACAACTTCGAAAAAGAAGAATTAAAAGGAAGGAATCACTCTACACAATTGCCATACATATTATAGAGCTAAATAAAGGCTTGTGTGGTATTGGCAGAGGGATAGACATATAGATCAATGGAACAAAAGAGAGAACTCAGCCACATACAAGTATAGAAAACTGATTTTTGACAGAGATGCAAAAGCAATTCAATGAAGGAAGGATAGTCCTGCTAACAAATAATGCTGGAACAATTGGATATTCACAGGCAAAAACACATACATTTCCTAAACCTCACATGTTATACAAAAGTAAACTCATTAAATGTAAACCATAAACTACAAAATTTTTAAAAGATAACATAAGAGAAAATCTTCAGAACCTGGAACTTGATGAAGAGTTCTTAGACATAACACCAAGAGTATGATTCATAAAAGAAAACAAATTGATAAGTTAGATTTCATCAAAATTAAAATGTTTGCTCTGTGAAAGACCTTGTTAAGAAGATTAAAAGACAAGATACAGCCTCTAAGGAAATATTTGCAAACCACATATCTGACAAAGAACTCGCATCTGGAATATAAGGAATTCTGACAGCTCTCTAAAAGGAAAACAAATCTTATTTAAAATGGCAGAAGGCATAAAGGGAAAGTTTGCTAATGAGTATATACAGATAGGAAATAGGCATGTGAAAAGATGTTCAACATTACTATCCATTTGCTAAATGCAAATTAAGACCAAAATGAGATATTACTACACACCAATCAGAACATCTAAAATAAAAAATAATGAAAATACCAAATGATGGCAAGAATATAGGGAAATGGAATCTCTCACAAATTGCTAATGGGAACGCAAAAAGTCCCATACTGTATGATTTCATTTATATTACATTCTGAAAATGACAGAATTCTAGAGAAACAAATAAGTAGTTGCCAGAGTTTAAGGATGGTGGCATAACTACAAAAGGGTAGGCAGAGGGGAGAGCTTTTTCACGATGGGACAGTTCTGTATCTTGATTATGATGATAGTTACACAAATCTACATATATGATGAAATCACATAGATTTATACACATAGCTTGTGCCAATGCCAGTTTCCTGGTTTTGATATTGTACTATAGTTATATAAAATGTAATTATTGTGGGAAACTGGGTGAAGGGTATATAGGACCTCTCTATACCCCCTTTGTAACTTCTTGTGAGCCTATAATTAATTCAAAATATGTAAAAAGGTTCTAAAGAGAGGAGGTAGAGCAAGATGGTGGGGGGAAAAAAGCTTCACCAATTGTCCCCCTCGCCCCAATAAAGACACCAAGTTAACAACTTTTTACATACACACACACAAAATACCTCATAAAAAAACAAAATCAGGTGAGCCCTCGAAGTACCTGGCTTTAACTTTGTATTGCTGAAAGAGGCACTGAAGAGATAGAATAAACAGTCATGAAATCGCTGATGCCATCCCTCTTCCATCCCTGGCAGCGGCGGTGTGGTGGAGAGAGTATCTCTGGGTGTTAGGGGAAGGAGAACACAGCAATTGTGAGGCATTGAACTCAGTGCTCTCCTGTTAGAGCAGAAGGAAAAAACAGACCACATTCAGCTGACGCTCATCCACAGAGAGAGCATTTAAAGCAGCCCTAGCCAGAGAGGAATCTCCAATCCCAGTGGTCCAAACTCGAGTGTGTAAAAACCTCGTCACTGAGAGCCAAAGCGCCCCAGGTCTTTAGTAAGCTTGAAAGGCAGGCTAGGCCACAAGGACTGCAACTCTCAGGAGTCTGAGGGCTGAACTAGGCCCAGAGATAGTGGACTGGGTAGGGGGGTGTCACATGACATACTGAGACACCAGCTGGGGGAAACCAGGGGATTGCTGGCATCGCCCCTCCCCTAATCCCAGGCTGCACAGCTCATGGCTCCAAAAGAGACCCCTTTCTCTGCCTGAGGAAGAGAAGAGGGAAGAGTGGGGGAGAACGTTGTCTTGCATCTTGGATATCAGCTCAGCCATAGCAGGATAGGGCACCAGTCAGAACAGTGAGGCTGCCATTCCAGGACCTAGCTCCTAGTTGACATTTTCTAGACACACGCTGGGCCAGGAGGGAACCCGCTGCCTCTGAAGGAAAGGGCCCAGTCCTGCCAGCATTCATTACAAGCATTCATAGAGTCCTACCAGCAGCAATACCTAGGTACTATGTTGAGGGCCTTGGTGAGCCTCTGAGACTTGCTGGCTTTAGGTGAGATTCAGCACATTACCCCCTGAGGTGGCTATGGGGAAACACTCCTTCTATAATAATTGAGAAAAGCAGAGGGAAAAGTAAAGGGGACATTGTCTTGCATCTTAGGTACCAACACTGCCACAAGGGGGTAGAGCACCCAGTGGGCTCTTAGGGTCCCCAATCCTCAGGACTTGACTCTTGAATGGCATTTCTGGACCTGCCCTAGGCCAAAGGGGAGGCTACTGCCCTGAAGGGTTAGTCCCAGGCCAGGCAGCATTTACCATAAGCTGATTCTAACTGGAGTTATAATATTCTGTTTCTTTTTAATTGTGTTTGGGCTCTGGGGTACCCGTGCACGTCCTGCATCCTGCAGGATTGTTGCGTTAAGTACATACATGCCATGGTGGTTTGCTGTCTCCATCCCACCCCCACCCCGTCACATATGTCTGGCATTTCTCCTGGTGTTATCCCTCCCCATCCTCCCTGCACCTCCCACTATCCCTCCCCTCCTCTCCCCCTCCACCCCCTGACCCAGCCCTGTGAGTGTTGTTCCCTTCCCCTGTGTCCATGTGTTCTCATTGTTCATCACCAGCCTTTGAGTAAGAACATGCGGTGTTTGGTTTTCTGTTCTTATGTCAGTTTTCTGAGAATGATGGTTTCTAGGTTCATCCATATCTCTACAAAGGACATGAACTCATCGTTTTTTATGGCTGCATAGTATTCCATGGTGTGTATGTGCCACATTATTTTTGTCCAGTCTATCATCGATGGGCATTTGGGTTGGTTCCAGGTCTTTGCTATTGTAAACAGCACCGCAATGAACATACGTGTGCATGTGTCTTTATGATAGAATGATTTATAATCCTTTGGGTATATACCCAGTAATGGGATTGCTGGGTCAAATGGAATTTCTATTTCTAGGTCCTTGATGAAGTACCACACTGTCTTCCATAATGGTTGAACTAATTTACACTCCCACCAACAGTGTAAAAGTGTTCCTTTTTCTCCACATCCTCTACAGCATCTGTTGTCTCCAGATTTTTTAATGATCGCCATTCTAACTGGTGTGAGATGGTATCTCAATGTGGTTTTGATTTGCATTTCTCTAATGACCAGTGATGATGAGCATTTTTTCATATGTTTGTTGGCCACATATTTGTCTTCTTTTGAAAAGTGTCTGTTCATATCCTTTGCCCACTTTTGAATGGGTTTGTTTGTTTTTTCTTGTAAATCTGCTTTAGTTCTTTGTAGAGTCTGGATATTAGCCCTTTGTCTGATGGGTAGATTGAGAAAATTTTTTCCCATTCTGTTGGTTGCCGGTTTACTCTAATGATTGTTTCTTTGCCGTGTAGAAGCTCTTAAGTTTAATTAGGTCCCATTTGTCTATTTTGGCTTTTGTTGCCATTGCTTTTGGTGTTTTAGTCATGAAGTCCTTGCCTGTGCCTATGTCCTGGATGGTTTTGCCTAGGTTTTCCTCTTGGGTTTTTATGGAGTTAGTTCTTATGTTTAAATCTTTAATCCCTCTGGAGTTAATTTTTGTATATTAACAAAGGTGTAAGGAAGAGGTCCAGTTTCAGCTTCCTGCATATGGCTAGCCAGTTTTCCCCAACACCATTTATTAAATAGGGGATCCTTTCCCCCATTGCTTGTTTTTGTCTGGTTTATCAAAGATTAGATGGTTGTAGATGTGTGGCATTGCTTCCAAGGCTCTGTTCTGTTCCATTGGTCTATATCTCTGTTTTGGTACCAGTACCATGCTGTTTTGATTGCTGTAGGCTTGTAGTATAGTTTGAGGTCAGGTAGCATGATGCCTCCGGCTTTGTTCCTTTTGCTTAGGGTTGTCTTGGCTATGCAGGCTCTCTTTTGGTTCCATATGAAGGTTAAAGTTTTTTTTTCCTGTTCTGTGGGAGAAGGTCAATGGTAGCTTGATGGGGATAGCATTGAATCTATAAATTACTTTGGGCAGTATGTCCATTTTAACAATATTGATTCTTCCTAACCATGAGCATGGAATGTTTTTCCATCCGTTTATGTCTTCTCTTGTTTCCTTGTTCAGTGGCTTGCAGTTCTCCTTGAAGAGATCTTTTATCTCCTTTGTTAATTGTATTGTTAGGTATTTTATTCTCTTTGTAGCAATTGTAAATGGGAATTCACTCATGATTTGGCTCTCTGTTTGTCTGTTATTGGTGTATAGGAATGCTTGTGATTTCTGCACATTGATTTTGTACCCTAACTTTTCCGAAGTTGCTTATCAGCTTAAGGAGGTTTTGGGCTGAGACAATGGGGTCTTCTAAATATATGATCATGTCGTCTGCAAATAGGGACAATTTGACTTCTTCTTTTCCTAATTGAATGCTCTTTATTTCTTTTTCTTGCCTAATCTGACACAACCAGTCACTCCCTCTTTCTGGAAACATTTTCTCCATTTGACTTCTAGATAGCCCATCTCCTGTCCTTCCTCTTACCTCACTAGCTGCTCCTCTTCATTGCTGGATTCTCTTCCTTTTCCTGGTCTTTACATTTTGGAGTGTCCTAGCAGTCATTCTTCATCTGTTCCCTAGTTGATCCCATAAATAATCTTGGCTTTAAATACCATCACCAGTCACCAGCCTGGACTCCCTTCCCGACCTTGACTAGGATATCCAACTGCTTATTTGACAAAACCAATTGGATATCAAACTGATAGTGCAATGTGTTAATATGTGCAGAGCAAAAGCCTTAATTTCCCTCCAAAGCCCAATCCTCCCCAGGCTTTCCATCTTAGTACATGCCATTGCCATTCAGCCAGCTGCTCAGGATAACCTGAGTCCTCTCTTTTGCACACATTCTTGCTAACTTTCTTTCTTTTGAATTCTCCATTGCATCCTGATCCAGGCTATGATCACATCTTATCTGGACTGCTATGATTGCCTCCTTTCTATCTCCCAATTTCTATTCTAGCCCTCCTACAGTCTGCCTTCCTCCAGCAAACAGTGATCTCAGAAACATGTATGTACTCTGAGGCCAGAGTAGACATGTGACTTCCTACATTTCTTACAAAACCCGAATTCCTCTGACTACTGATAACTCTCTGAGTTCATCTTCTCTATAACTTCCCACCCAGGGTCACCATGCTCCAGCCACACTGGCTTTCTTGCTGTTTCTTGAATGCATCAAGATTATTACTACCTCAGGGTCTTTGCATTTGATATTCCTTTTGCCATGGGTATGGGTAAACATGACTGACTCCATAGTATCCTTCCAGATGACCTGGAAGAATCTCACACTGTGCGTCTCATACAAACTGGGAGGTCCCAATGGCGATAGGACTTGGATCACCCCGCAATGTTCCAAATTGTTGTATTGAGAATACTTCTTAACTTAAAGAAACATGCCATTGCATACTACCACGTTCTACAGGGCACGTGATGGGGCCAGAGGATGAATCTAAAGACAAGATCAACCTCCAGCAGGGCCTCTGTGAAGGAGATGAAGATTCATATAGTGTACTTCTGAAAAAAGCTTTTCTTTCAGAACGGCAGACCTGAGAATAGGGAAGCATGGTCAGGAAGTGGAATATGCCCCTCAGGGTACAAGGCCAGGAAGCAGGGTGTCTCCCTAATTGAAAGGTATATTAATCTACTAAAGCTGCCATAACAAAATACCACAGACCGAGTGGCTTAAACAACAGAAATGTATTTTCTCACAGTTCCGGAGGCCAGAAATTTGAAATCCAGATGTCAATGGGGTTTTTTCTGAGTACTCTCTCCTTGGTTTGTAAATGGCCATATTCTCCCTGTGCGCTCATGTGGTCTTCCCTCTGTGCCTGTCTGTGTCTTCACCACTTCTTCTTATATGGACACTAGTCATATTGAATTAGGACCCTCAGTAATGACCTCATTTTACCTTAGTAACCTCTGTAAAGGCCTTATCTCCAAATACAGTCACATTCTCAGGCACTGAGGGTTAGGGCTTCAACATATGAATTTTGAAGGGACAAAATTCAGCCTATGAAGGAAGAATTAATGTATTTCTTTGAACCACAGGGACAGATATTTGAAATATTTCTGTTATTTTTCTTTACCCCTGAGTCTTCAGAAAAGTCTAATTAACATTGGCATTGTTGAAAAAGAAGTGTGGGCCAGGTGCAGTGGCTCACACCTGTAATTCCAGCACTTTGGGAGGCCGAGGCTGAGGCGGATCACCTGAGGTCAGGAGTTTGAGACCAGCCTGGCCAACATGGTGAAACCTCATCTCTACTAAAAATACAAAAAATTAACCAGGCATGATGGTTCACACCTATAATCCCAGCTACGCAGGAGGCTGAGGCAGGAGAATCACTTGAACTCAGGAAGTGGAGGTTGCAGCAAGTCGAGATCGCATCACTGCAGTCCAGCCTGGGTGACAGAGTGAGACTCTGTCTCAAAAAAAAAAAAAAAAAAAAAGAGAGAGAGAGAAAATAAAAGAAAAAGGAAAAGAAGTATGATCTTTACCACATCCACCCTTTTGCTGACTCTGAGTAGCAGAAAAGTAGCAGATTATAAAGGAGATCATGTTGAGGAGTCCGTGCTAGGACCAGCACAGCTGGACAAGAGATCCTCCCTTGAAGAGCTGACAGCCATAGTAGGCAGGGGCAGGACTGCCAGAGCAGCACACTCAGCCACATAACCCAAGCCCCCTCCTCGACTATGTGCCACAGCAAGGAAATGAGAGAGGAAGGGGTTCAAGTGATCCAGGCTCATGTATTTTGTCAAAAACATTTATTCAACACCTGTCATGTATAAGACAGTGTGCTCGGTTCTGGGGATATTTAAGAAACAAACAGACAAAGTCCCTGCCCTACATTGCAGTAGAAGGGTGAGACAATGATGAAATTGATATATAATATAATTATAGGTCATCAAATACCAATGTAGAAAAAAAACAAATAAAGGAAAAATAGAGTAAAGAAGGGGTAAACAGAATGGTGAGAGGAAGCTTCTCTGAGGAGGTGGCTTTGAGAGAAATCCGAATGAAGTCAGGGAGGGAACCATGAAAGGGTCATACTGAAGCATCCTAGCACATGGAGAGAGAGACAGAGAAAGCCAAAAGATCTGTATTCATTCTTAGAGTATATAGATTGGGTTATGTGTCAGATACAGGAATACTCTCAGACCCTCCTCTAGAAAGAACTTGCCATCCAACTATGAGGAGTATGGTTAAGTGGCAAGCTTCTACCTATTAGCTTTGTCAGGGTTCACTTCAGCTTTCAAACTGAGGTCATACCTTTCTCAGGGTAGGCCAGTCATTGTACCTGGCCAATGACTGAGTAAGGAGGTGATAGCTGAGGACACACTCTTCTTGGAGAAGCTTCGGAAACTGACTGAGCAAAGCAGTGCTAAAAGGGCCTGGCCATCTCCACACAACGCAGGACTCCTTGAGTGCACAATCTCTGCCCCAGAGTTTCCCCACTGAACTTGGTAGAGGTCTCCTCACAGTCTGATGGCTCCCCCTGCCCCGTTCTGTTTCCTCTTCTTTCTGGCACAGCTGCTACTCCTCAATGGAACCTCTTCACTCCTACCTCTGTCTCAGCATCTGCTTCCTGGAGAAAGCAAATTGCAACAGTTTTAAAGAAGAAAATATTTCCCCCAAGTTCGAAATAACCTACCAGAGCAAGATGTTTAATGGAAATTTCTTCCAAGACCATAAGGTGATAGATGTCACACTCAAAGTGAATTGTGAGATTTCAAGATAGATTCTGAAAACCAATTAGATGACTCACCTTCATTGAGTGCATAAAACAGTTGGGTTGTTGGAGACTAAGAGAAGAAGGAAATTATACAGAATTATTCTAGAGATAACTGTTCTGCACAGTCCCTCCCCGAACCTTGTCCCCAAAAGAGATGGTAAGGGTTCCTGTTTCTCATCTCAAGCCTACAAAAGGCTTTGACAAGTCCACTTGGAGTATGTTCCCTGGAACTAGGGGGAGAAAACAATGGCCCAGTGTCCAATTCATTCCAAAGAATTTTCATAAGAGAGAAATTTGCTAGCTGGAAGAGCTTGCTGTGTTGAGGTAGTGCACACTCCCAGAGTGTGTGGGGACAGAGGATGGTGTTGGAGAGACAATGAACCTGGAATCGTTTAAATCCTGCCCAAGAGGATCCCCAAGAGAGGGAATAAAACCTCCTCGGGGGGGGAGAATCTGGGCTGACTGGATTAGGAGTGGAGGAGAAGCATAGGAACTTAGAAAAATGTATTACCCACTTATTAAATGTCCTCATAAGGGCCTCTGAAAACCCCATCTCCCCCACCCTGCTGCACCCACAAGGAGTCTGCTTAAAACCTACCAGCTGAGTTGGGGGAATTTTGGTTAAAAGCTCCAGTGATTTCGAGAGAGACCAGCCAGAAAGGACTTTTACTTGCTTTTCCCATTTGCTGGCATTCCCACAATGTGCTTTAGGTGGTATGCTTTTCATTAGGTTCTCGACCAGCATAAAACATTTGCATTTAGTGTAACTATTAGGAAAAAAACACACTTTCAAAGGACTATTGAAGGTTGTCTGGGACTCATCCTGTTTTATAAACACCTGAAAGGTAGGTAGAAGAGTCAGAGACAAAAAACACAACCATCTCCCGGTGCCGTCGAAATCACTGCTGTTTATCCTCCAAAGTCTCATTGGTCAAGTCAATGAGTCTCTAGGCCATTGTAAATCTGAAGAACTACTACTTCTTGATGAAACCTACCTGCGTTTAATCCTGCAGGTAAGGAGTTTGGAGAAGTGTAAAGTGTATCTTATCTCTTCCTAAAGACACATATTCCCTCTCGTTGACCACAGCTGCTTTGGGAAAAACTTAAGAGCCTATACATTCCTGCCCACCAAAGTACTACCTTTTCAAAAAACCATTTAGTTTTCCTTCTTCATCCTACATTGGTTTAATGTGAGCTGAGGATGTCTAAACTTGGGCTTGTTACCAATGGGATCTGATGTTTTACATCAAGGACTAATTGCTGCCTTATGAAATGCTGCATTTCCTTTCTCTCACATTGTAAAGTCTTTGCCAAGTTCATGAACCATGACTAATGGAAATGCCATAAGGTGTAAAAGTTTTTTCCAATTACAATATTGGTCAAATTTAGCAGGTGATAATAGGCCATATTGGGAATGTGTACATGTGACCATTAGCCAGGAGTACCCTCACGTTGTTTGCGTATCTGATAGTTTGGACCTATGAGGAGCTGGCTGAGCCCAATTCACTCAACTCTTCCTCTTCCAACAAAGGGTCAAGGCACAGAACTCAGCCTTTTCTCCTCCACAGCAAAAAGGTGCCTCCTTTGACTATTTCACAAGCAAGGAAAGGAAATGGCAGTTAAAAAAAATGCTTTGGAAATGAGAAGACTTCTGAAGAAAGCACTGAGGGGCATTCATCTGAGTCCGACAACCTGCCACTAAGGACCACATTTCAACCATCCTTGGCAACTCTGTAGGGAATGTGCCTGTTGGCTCTTATCTATGGCCAGCGAGAGAGCCTTGCAAATAAAGGGAGTAATTGATCGATCTCACATAGACCACAGAAGCCTTTTCTAAGGGAAAACACTTTGGAAACATAACTAAAAAGAAGCCAGAGGGTTGTCCCCAGTATTCAGCTCTCAGGGGCTATCGACATTTATTTTACTGGTTCAAACGCAACTTCTGTAGCTCATCTGATTCCATATTTTGCCTGGTTCAAGTCAGCTGGTTTTGATCACAAGGTAAGCAGAGTAAGTGACTCTAACTTGGATTGACACACACCCTTAACCATTCCTGGAAAACTAAGCAAAAATATTCTCTATGATAGCATCGATAATATTATGCCCCTATGGGAAAGATGACATAGCCCAAGCCTCAATTCCCTATTCAGGGCTTTTTCTATTACAAGATGAAATCAGGGAACCTAACATGTTCACAGGAAGATTGTTGTCTTAGTCCATTGAGCTGCTATAACAAAAATACTCAAGACTGGGTAATTTTATAAACAACAGAAATTTATTTCTTATAGTTCTTGAGGCTGAGAAGTCCACTATCAGAGGGGCTGGCAGGTACAGTGTCTGGTGAGGACTGCTCTCTGCTTGAAGATGGTACCCTATTGCTGCATCCTATGGAGGGGATGAATGCCGTGTTCTCACATGGCAGAAGAACAGAAGAAAGAAAATCTATTGCCAGTAATGGCGCAGAATTTGATCTAATTTCTAGCCAATGAAACCTGATGGAGAATTATTGGAAATACTTCTAGCTCCAAATAAGTAACACACAAAGACAGGGACACCCCCTATCTTCCACTGGAAGTTAACATGTCTCAATATAATGCCCAGAACTCCAGCCACCAACTTGTGCCTACGGGAGCCAGCTTAGAGGAAAAGTGGCTCATTGTCATTTTTGCATCGCCATAAAGAAATAACTGAGAGTGGGTAATTTATAAGAAATGTGGTTTAAATGGATCATGAGTTTGCAGGGCTGTACAGAAGCATAACACCTGCATCTTGCTTCTGGGGAGGCCTGCAGGGAAGCCTAGCAATCACAGCGGAAGGTAAAGGAGAAGCAGGTGTCTCACAGGGGAGCAGGAACAAGAGGTGGTCGGGGGATGGGGGTACCACACGACTTTCAAATAACCAAATCTCTGGGAGACTCACTTCCGACTATCTAGGTGTGCAGCACCAAGTGATAAGGGGATCTTACTCCCATGATCCAATTCACCTCCCACCAGGTCCCACCTCCAACACTAGGGATTACAATTTAAAAATGAGATTTGGGTTATCTTGATAGTCCAACCCAAATGCCCATCAATGATAAGACCGGATAAAGAAAATGTGGCACATATACACCGTGGAATACTATTTAGCCATAAAAAAAAAAGGATGAGTTCCTGTCCTTTGCAGGGGACATGGATGAAGCTGGAAACCGTCATTCTCAGCAAACATCAACACAAGAACAGAAAACCAAAACACCACATGTTCTCTGAGATTCATAAGTGGGAGTTGAAACAAACAGACGTATGAACACAGGGGAGGGGAACATCACACACTGGAGCCTGTTGTGGGGTGGATGGGCTAGGGGGAGGGATAGTGTTAGGAGAAATACTTAACGTAGATGATGGGTTAACTGATATGGGCAAAAACCACCATGGCAACGATGTATACCTATGTAACAGACCTGCAATGTTCCGCACATGTATCCCCAGAACTCAAAGCTATAATTAATAAAATAAAGAGTTAGGGTCAATGTGAGAAGGCTTCCAACAACCTAACATGCATATCTATGTTTGTCTCCTGCCCAAGACACTCACCATTGCGAATGCTTGTTAGATACAAGCTGGTCTCCTGGCTTCAGGAGAGGTGCAAGGGGTTGAGGAATCGTATGTGAGGCTAATTTACTGGAAAGGAAGTAGAGATTTTTTGCAGGATGGAAGAAAAATATCCAAAAGGAAAGCCAGAATCGAGAGAGTAGAGAGAAATCACAACCAAGGTCCTGAGAGCCTGAATTGAAAAAAATAATGCACTGATAAAAGGAGGAGAAATAGTACAAGAAGCCAGATCTCTGGCTGCCTCTGAAGGGTGAGGCTGGACAGCTAAAGTTTCTGACACATGTCAATATAGAGGTCTTTGTAGGCACCAGTAGCTCATTATAGTGATCTCTGCTGGGTAGAGTAGAGAGGGCACAGGTCAGCCTTATGTGGCCAATTCAGTAGTATGCCGTCTTCTTGGATGTGTTATCAGAATATGTAGAAAGCCTTCTGAGAACCCAATGTCACTTCTGCACATCTGGGAATTCAGATTCCACCAGAACCCCTTGGAGTAGATGGTATTGGGAGGGAGAAAGTTGAATCCTACTGGATTGCCATCTTTTACATCAAAGAAGATAACTTTTCAAAATAAGTAAAGAGTAGGGGGAATATTGTTGGTAAAGAATTAAAGCTCAAGCAATCTGAGAGAGCTATATAAGACCTCTCTCTTGGGATTATGTGCTTACCATTATTTTTGAGTCCCTGAAAAACTTAGACATTTGATCCCAAGACCAATGTCGGAGAGATAAAAGAAGAATCCTTGTGTCTGTTTGGTCTTCCAGGAAGCAGACACGGAGATGCAGTTAAGAGTGCAAGAGGTTTATTGGTAGGAGATGCTTGTGAAAGATAAAGGGGAAGGAAGACAGTCTGGGGCAGGGAGAGCCTCAAACCACATGCAGATCTGACAAGCCTCAGCCAACCCAGGCAGCTCTGATGTAAAGATTACCCATTTAAATGAAATCCCATGTTGGGCAGAGATGGCCAAACCTTAATCACCTCCACCATGCTCAGTCATTGGCTGGGGGGATGCCCAGGAGAGATTGTGTGCACAGCTCAAAAGCCAAGATGGATTCTGAAGTGCTAACAGTTGGAGACCATCAGCTAACTGCACGTCTCATGGTTGACGCCCATGTTTCTTTCTTGACCTGCATAGAGTGCACCTCCGTGACTACCACAATGTGGAATAACGGAGGTGCCAGGAGTCTGGAAGATGTTCAGACACACTGTGGATTTTTAAGGTGGCCTCTAGAAAGTCTAGACTGGATTATTAAATGGACTGCTTGTGAGCTCTTACAACAGGCACTGAAGATAACTAAGGGACCACAAAGGGGGTCTACCAAGAAAATGCCATGATGACTCATCTCACTTCCTGTTTTTAGCATTACCAATTGACACACCAAGAAAATGGAGATGATACAGTATAATTGGGATTGGTCAGTAAGATATTTATCAAAATCGTGATCATCAAGATGAAAATATTGGAGCTGCGTGGAACAGTTACATTGGGCAAATTTTTATATTCTTGGGCAATCATATTTATCGAGACTAATAAGACCTATATTAGTAAGTAAAGTCTTCTCGAACACAAGCTTCTCTCCTCATTCCTAACTTCAGGCAATGGTACTATATTTTCCTAGACATTAGATTTCTGAAAGTTCTGAGGTTTATGGATTCTTGTTTCTCCTTTATTCCCTTTGTTGATGCTAGTCAGGCATTGTAGGCTTCTTATTAACCTCTCATGTTCTTCCTTCACTTGTATTCCCCACTGCAGAGTCCTGGCCCCAGACACCATTCCTTCAGACTGACCCCATGCCATGGTCTGTCAAGTGTTCTTAATACATTAGTCCATCCCACACTCTGTCCACATTGGCCTTCTCTGCCTGTCCAAATAATCAGCCTCCTAGCCAAGGCCCCCACAATGGGGCTCTCCATCTATGCACCCCAACCACCACTTACCCACATGCTCCACTCCAGGGATCAGACAAATCAAAATGCTGCCTCGCTGGGCCACTTCCTGGCTGTTGGCTGCACTGCAGATTTCCTCCACGCTGAGCCACGTCTTTAGAATCTTCCAATGTTTCTGAAATTTAAGAAGTACTTTATAATCAAGGTCCGAAGAAAACTGTTAGTCTCAGGACTGAAGAAGAAGTTATAAAAGGGTCCTTTGCTGCCTGTAACTATAAAAATGCTGTAATGTTTGGAAAGAATCTGTTCATCTAATTGTTGTTAAAGCTGTATATTAACTTTGGATCCTCAAGTTTCACTTAAAATGCAGCAGCATATGCTAGAAACTGCTCTGGATGCTTAAAGCAAAGCAGACATAAATCCCTGCCCCGGTGGAGTGTATATCATGAAGAAATGTTACAGGTTCTGAAAAATCTATCTGTCACAGGGATCTGGTTGACTTTTAAGAGAAACTCTTTAATTTCTAGTGACAAGTAACTCAAGGGGGAAAAAAATGAAACTATGGTTCCAACGTGTGGCAGAAAAACATCTGGAGACAATAACCTGTGCCTTAGTTACTCCTGTATTTCTTCTTTCTGCCACCCCACGCCCCACCCACCGATTCAAGCAAAGAGTTGTTCCCTCTCTCACTTCCTCCAGAGAAGAATGTGGCAAGTCAGAGAATAGCTATAACCTTAGAGAGAGGGGATCCAGGTCCCATGTCTTGGCCATAAGAGGAGCACAGGGGGAAGGAAGTGGCAGGACCCCCCAGAAAGGAAATGGTACTTGATATATCTAAAGACATGGAAGCCCGAAGCCCATGTCCCAAGTGGAGCTCAAAGGGATTTAGGAGCAACTTGAAACTGGACGTGACAGGGCACGTGGAAGGGGCACAGTAGGGTTTCCTCCCTGAGCACTTTTTATGAAGCAAGGAGTCAGATATCAAACAGCCCTACTCAGTGGCTGTGCATTGAGTAAATCCCCCCAGAATCTCAATAAAATTCCTTCAGAAAAGGAACTCAAGAAAAAGCCATGCTAGTATTGCCCAGCAATACAAAATAAGAAGGCTCAAAATGGAAATTAAGTAATAAAATGTAAAGTTATATGTCTTATACATTTGAACTTATACACTGAAAATCTGCTATATTTGCCAGGTCAAGGAATTAAAGGTGTCGAAGAGGTCAAGGATCATGATTATGGCAGCAGCAGGCCATCTGGAGTGGCTTCTGCCATCACGCTGGCTGCAGGGCTGAAACGTGCCCCTTGCTTGACATGTTGCAGGTGAAGTGAAGGAGAGAAGAGCTGTGGCCCTTTGGGGAGCCCAGACCTGGGACCTCCCTAAGCCAGGGCTGTGACTCCCTCTTTGGGGCCCTGTGCTTTCCAGTGTCTCCAAGCTTCCAGGCACCACCGCATTCCCCAGTGCCCACCAGGGAAGCTGCTTGCAGTGCGCCTGGTCCACCCCACAGCCTCATAGAGAGCTGGCACCCATGCCAGCATGTGGAGCTGCCTACCCTGCTGCAACAGCTGGCATGTCTGACTCCACAGTGATCAGACCCCATGCTCACTCACACACCCCTTTCCAGTCTACACCTGAATCACATTCTCTTATGGAGGCATGGGATCCAGGCCAGTAGCATGAACCGAGTACAAGCTGTCAGGCTGAGTGGGTGGAACAAGCCCAGCTGGCCTGGGCAAAGCTCGGGCAAAGGCACCACTGCCACAGGTTTCCAGCCAGAAAAGTGACACCCCCAAAGATCCTGTAACAATGAGAACATTGTGAAAAGCAGCAAGTCACCTGCAACGTTTGAGGAGAAAAGCAATTCAGGAAAATATTAACAGTCTACAAAAAAAAAAAAATCAAAATTTGGTCATGATTCTAAAAGGGAAAGTAGTCTATTTAAAAATCATATGAATAAATGTATGCTGTCACTTTTAAATGTATATTGGATACAGAGTTTCTTATACTTTCTCCTTAAAAGCTTTTATTTAAATTAATGGTGCGTCTTACAATTGGTAGCATTTTAGAACTGAGTAAAAATGCTGGTTTTGATCATTTTCAGGATTTTCAGCTGTCAAATCTTACCCATCAGCAACCAAAATGTTCAACAATAAGGGATTTATTAAATAAATTGTGCTACATCTACATAATGGAATACAGTACTTATAAATGGTCTTACAGAAGAATGTTTAATGACATGAGAGAAAATGCTAAAGTTAACTAAAGTTAAAGGAAAATGTGTGTGTGTGTGTGTGTGTGTGTGTGTGTGTGTGTCTGTGTATAAACGTGCATGTAATCTACAGCCCTGCCTCCAATGTGTCTCCCAAGCTGTCTAACCTCAAACACTATTCTTTAATCTAATCGCCAAATGACACACCTGAGGTCCCATCTCATACACTTCATACAGGAGGTCCATCAATGCTAGAGTGATCAACCATTCAGGTTTTCCTGGGATGGAAGATCTTCAAGGCTAAAATATTAATAGTCCTGGGCAAATTGTGACAGTTATTCATCCTAGCCAGTGCCCCGTGCAAATGTCTAGATGTTGAGTCAGTCCTTGCCGCAGCAACCCGCCGTTGTACTGGCTACAAGCTCTTTCCCTGAGCCCTTGGCTCCTCTGCTGTGGAGTCAAACTTCAGGGCCTAAAACAAGCCCTTAAAGTCATAATAAGTACAAATACATATTTGATTACACCACATTGAACCTGGAGCGTCATTTCCAGCCCTGTGCCCGGGGCTCTGCACTTGGCCCTGTACCTTTCAGTACTTTCAGTACTTTTTATCAATGCCTCAAAAAAAGACATGACTGCAAGAGCCACAGATGACAGAAATTAGAATTAACATACTCAAAAATCCTAAATATCTCCAAGGGTTGAAACTAAAGCCAAACACAAGATATAATTAAATACGGGAAAATATCAAGATCACAAGTTAAGGCTTTCTTAAAACAATTAGTAATACATGTATAGGCTAAGGACACCTGTTGAACCTGTTCATATGGAAAATAACTGGGGATTTTAATTGCTGAAACCTTATATGGGACAACATGATATGCAGCTGCCAATATAAGGAAATATGATTTTTGAGATAATATATCGATAGAAATATAATGCTTGACTTAGGAGTAAAATCCAGACCACATTTACTCCCTACGATAGGAATGAATGAGTTATGTCCTTGGTTCTCATCATATATCATAATCATCCAGAAAACTTGTTAAACCACAGATTGCTAGGCCCCACCACAGCATTTCTGATTCAGTAGATCGGGGTGAGATCCAGAAGTGTGTATTTCTAACAAGTTCTTAGATGAAAATGGCCCTGAGACCACACTTAGAACCACTAAGAACGTTGTTAGAGAAAACACCATACAATGGTGAAAGTTCTAGAAGCCATGACGGGAGCAAATGTTAAAAGATCTATATATTGGCCGGGCGCGGTGGCTCACGCCTGTAATCCTAGCACTTTGGGAGGCCGAGGTAGGCGGATCACAAGGTCAAGAGATCGACACCATCCTGGCCAACATGGTGAAACCCCTATCTCTACTAAAAAAAAAAAAAAAATTAGCTGGGCGTGGTGGCACGCGCCTGTAGTCCTAGCTACTTGGGAGGCCGAGGCAGGAACATTGTTTGAACCCGGGAGGCGGATGTTGCAGATCTATATATATTTATCGTAAATAAGAGTTACATGGTAACTTCACACTCATGTTTGAAGGATTTTATGCAAAACAAATGGGTTTTGTAGTGCTAGAGGCAAAATTAAAGCCAATGATTGGAAATTACAAAGAGGCAAAATTGAACTCAGCATAAGAACACACTTTCTGTTAAAACCACTTAAAAATAGACTAGGTTATGGAAAAAAGTCAATTACATACTTATATTTATGCTGTAATCCCTTTTTAAAAAGGATATATTGGCCAGATATGGTGGTTCAACCTATAATCTTAGCACTTTGGGAGTCTGAGGCAGGAAGACTGCTTGAAGCCAGGAGTCTGAAACCAGCCTGGGCAACATAATGAGACCCCATCCCTACCAAAAGAAATGAATTTTAATTAACCAGGTGTGGTGGTGTGTGCCTGCAGTCCTAGCTACTCAGGACGCTGAAGCAGAAGGATCACTTGAGCCTAGGAGTTTGAGGCTGCAGTGAGCCATGATCACACCACTACACACCAGCCTGGGTGACAGAGAGAGACTCAACTCCTAAAAAAAAAAAAAGAAAACAAAGAAAAGGCCATAGTTTTTAAAAATCTAGAATCATAATATATACCAGCAGTTTAGTAGTGGTTATCTTTTGGTGGTGATGGCAAGGCAGATTTTTTTTCTGTACTATCTGATTTTACTAAAATGAATACAGATTATCTATCTAATAAAATACTAAGAGCAAAAAATGAAATGGGCTGCCTTGTAGGATAGGTGGGTTTTTTCTGTCACTTAAAGCAATCAAGCACAAGCTAGAGAAAAAGTTTAGTAAATTTCTTAGAGAAGTGGTTCTCAAACTTTAGTGTGCATTTGAATTCCCTGGAGGGCTTGTTAAATACACAGTGCTGGTCCTAGTCCCAGAGTTTCTGATTCAGTAGGTCTGAAGTGAGACCCAAGGATTTGCATTTCTAACAAGTTTCAAGTGATGCTGATGCTGCTGATCCAGGGGTCACAATTTGAGTAGCTCTAGTGTGGCAGGCATATATATATATATATATTATTTTTTTTTTTTTTTTTTTTTTTTTTTGAGACAGAGTCTCGCCCTGTCACCCAGGCTGGAGTGCAATGGCACAGTCTTGGCTCACTGCAACCTCCACCTCCCAGGTTCAATGTATTCTCCTGCCCCAACCTCCCAAGCAGCTGGGATTACAGGCACCCACCACTATGCCTGGCTAATTTTTTGTATCTTTAGTAGAGATGGGGTTTCACCATGTTGGCCAGGCTGGTCTCGAACTCCTGAACTCATGATCTGCCTGCTTCAGCCTCCCTAAGTGCTGGGATTGTGGTAGGCTTATTTCTAAAATGGCTCCCAGTGATTCTCATTCCCTGGTATTCATGCCCTTACATAATCCAGTTCTCTTGTGTATGAGCTGGACCTATTGGTTTACTTCCAGCAAGTAAAATGCAACAAAAGTGATGGGATGTTGCTTCTAAGATTGGGCTGCAAAGGACTGTGAGGGACTTCTGCTTGCAGAAAGATGAAGTAGAAGTACTTTTTCCTATTCTTTCTGCAGAGTACAACTAAAAATCCTGCACATTACAGTCAATCCTCAGTAACTACAGGAGACTGGTTCTAGGACCCTGACAAGATACCAAAATCTGCAGATGCTCAAGTTCCTCACATAAAATGTCATAGTGTTTGCATGAAACCTACAGACATCCTGCAGTATAGCTTAAATTATCTCTAGATTATTTATAATACCTAATATAATGTAAATGCTATGTAAATGGTTATTATACCGTATTTATTTTTTTAATTTTTGGTATTGTTTTTAGTTTTTCCCCTTTGTTTAGGTTTTTAATTTTTTTATTCCTGTTACTCATTCCTAATGTTTTTTCAAATATTTTTGATCTGAGATTGGTTGAATCCGAGGATATAGAACTCATGGGTAGGGAGGGATGACTATATACGTAAACCAAATATAAGAAGGTACTGGAGGTTGATTAGTGGGTTCAAACATACAGTTAAATAGAAGGAATGAGTTCTAATGTTCAATAGCAGAGTGTGGTGACTGTAGTTAACAATATATTGCATATGTCAAAATAGTTAGAAGAAAGGACTTGAAGACTAGGCCTGGTGGCTCATGCCTGTAATCCCATCCCTTTAGGAGGCTGAGGAAGGAAGGTTGCTGGAGTCCAGGAGTTCAAGACCAGACTGGGCAACATAGTGAGACCCCCATCTCTACAAAAATTTAAAAATTAGCCAGAAGTGGTGGAGCATGCCTATAGTCCTAGTTACTCAGAAGGCTGAGGTGAGAGGATCATATGAGTCCAGTAATTCAAGGCTGCAGTGAGCTATGATGATGCCATTGCACTTTAGCCTGGGCAATAGAATAACACTCTGTCTCAAATTAAAAAAAGCCGGGGGGGGGACTTAAAATGGTCCCAACACATAAAAATGATAAATACTCAAGGCAATGGACACCCCAAATACCCTGACTTGATCATTACACAGTCTATGCATGTAACAAAATATCACATGTTCCCCATAAATGTATACAAATATTATGTATCAATAATGTTTTTTAAAAAGGAAGACACTGAAAAATGAAAATCAGACAGATGGGCTAGGAACCTTGGGGATCCAAGGAATGACATGATTTGTGAGTTCCTTGTTTTCTTCTGCCTCATATATCCAAGACTTGGTGCTGGAGAAGCTGGCAACTTGGAAATGCCAACGGATAGAGATTTTTTTAAAGCCACAACAAAAGCCATATCTCTCTTGCCAAAGGATTGGGAAAGCGGATAGCCTACAAGGACAGTAAAAACTGTGGCCTTACTCACACCAGCAAGGCCAAGAGGAGAGCCCAGATTTCCATTTTTGCCAGGCCATAATGAAGCACCCCCAACGTCCCCGCAATCCTCCATCCACTGGGTGGTGTCAGAGAAGGTTATGTGGGGGAGCTAAGATTTCTCTTGCCCTGAAGGCAGTAGCAAGGAGTGCCACTCTTCCCGCATCATCAGTGGAGTCCATGTAGGGAGCCTGGACTTCAACCTCCACCCAGTGATAATGGAGTGCCCACTCTATCTCTCTGCTAGGGTTGTATCAGAGTAGGCTTAGTGAAGACTTAGAACTTTCATTACTGCCCAGTAGTAACAAGATCACCATCTCCCTGCAGTGTCGGTGACCTCCACTGATACTGCAGGGGAATGGTGGAAAAGGATACACTTCACTTGGATAATAGGAGAGGGAAGTGAGCACTGGACTTTGCCTTGGACCCCAACACTGGGTCTGCCTCAATAAAGCCCAGTGCTAGGCAGGCCCCCATGGTCCCACACTCTAGGCCAGTACCCACAGACTGGGTGAGCTGCTCACCCCACCACCAAGCTAACAGCAATGGCCCTGAGGCTTCAGGCTGACCCCAGAACTAGGCTGGTCCCCACAGCTCTAGTCATTAGGCTACCACTCATGAACTCAGCCTCCAAACTGGCCTTGATATGCAGGCTTCAGCCCTCCTGGCCTAAAAGCAGATACATAGATGAGGGGGAACACAATAGAGAGTCCTGAAATAAATTAATACATTTATGGTCAATTGATTTTTGACAAAGGTGCTAAAAGCACACAATCGAGAAAGGACAGTCTCTTCAATAAATGGTGTTGAGACAACTGGATATTCACATGCAGAAGAATGAGGCTTAAATGTAAGACCTAACACTATAAAACTACTAGAGGAAAACATGGGGAAAAACTCTATGACATTGGTCTGGTCAATATTTTTTTAATGTGACCCAAAAGCACAGGCAACAAATGCAAAAATAGACAAATGGAATTGCATCAAACTAAAAAGCCTTTGCACAGCAAAGTAAAGAGACAACCTACGGTATGGGAGAATACATTTGCAAACTGTACCTCTAATAAGGGGTAATATCCAAAATATATAAGGAACTCAAACAACAAGAGCAAGGAATAAAATAAATCAATTAACAAGTAGGCAAATGACCTGAAAAAACATTTCTCAAAAGAAGGCATATGAATAGCCAACAGGTATATGGAAAAATGTTCAACAGCTCTAATCATTGGGGGGAAATGTAAATTAAAACTACAATGAAGATTTGGGGCAGAGCAAGATGGAGCAATAGAATACTCCTCTGATCATCCCCCTCAAAAGGATGCCAATTTAACAACTATCTACACCAAAAAAAGTACCTTTATAAGAACCAAACATCAGATGAACACTCACAGTACAGGATATTAACTTCAAGCATATACAGCTCGATCACAACATCCAAGTCCTTTTGGATATCTGGAAAGTTTTCGCAAGAAGAACAGGTACAAACAAGCCCAGACTGAGAAGACTACAATAAATACTTAAATTTTCATTGCCCAGACTCCAAAGAACATCTACAAGCACCAACGCCACCCAGGAAAACATGACTTCAACAAACGAAATCAGTAAGGCACCAGAGACCCATCCTGGAGAAGAGAGATATGTGACCATTCAGACAGAGATTTCAAAATGGCTGTGTTGAGGAAACTCAAAGAAATTCAAGAGAACACAGAAAAAGGAAGTTAGAATCCTATCAGATAAATTCAACAAAAAGATTGAAATAATTTTTTTAAATCAAGCAGAAATTCTGGATCTGAAAAATGCAATTGGCACATTGAAGAATGCATCAGAGTCTCTCAACAGCAGACCTAATCCAGCAAAACAAAGAACTAGTGAGCTTGAAGACAGGCTATTTGAAAATACACAGTCAGAGGAGGAGACAACAGAAAAACAAATTTTTTGAAGTCTGTAAATCTAGAAAATAGCCTCCAAAGGGCAAATGTAAGAGATACTGCCCTTAAAGAGAAAAGTAGAGACAGAGATAGGGGGATAGAAAGATTATTCAAAAGGATAATAACAGAGAACTTCCCAAGCCTAGAGAAATACATCAATATTAAAATACTAAAAAAATTACAGAATGTCAAGCAGATTTAACACTAAAAAGACTACCTCAAGGCATTCAATAATCAATCTCTCAAGTCATGGATAAAGAAAGGATCCTAAAAGCAGTAAGTAAAAAAACAAATAACATTTAGTGCAATTTCAAAACATCTTATGTAAACCATAAATATATACACTTATGTACCCAGAAAGAGTAAAAATTAGAATTGAAAAAACCTAAGATAATAGGTTACACCTGCTAGAATGGCTATTATCAAAAAAAAAAAAAACTAAAGATAATGAGTATTGGTGAGAATTTGGAGAAAATGGAACCCTGGTACACTGCTGGTGGGAATGTAGATTGGAATAGCCATTTCAAAAACCATATAGTGGTTCTTCAAAAATCTAAAAAGAGAAATTACCTTTTGATGCGGTAATACCACTTCTGGGTATATGTGCAAAGGAAATGAAATCAGTATGTCAAAGAGATATCTGCACCCCCATGTGGCAATCTAATTGTCCATCAATGGATGAATGGATAAAGAAAAGGTAGCATATATACACAATGAAATACTATATAGCCCTTAAAAAGAAGGAAATTCTGTCATTTGCATCAACATGGATGAACCCTGATGTCACTGCTAACTTAAATAAACCAGGCATAGAAGACAAAAACTACATTACCTCACTTATATGTGGAATCTAAAAAAGTAGAACTCATAAAAGCAGAGTAAAATGGTAGTTACCAGGTGTTGTGGATGGTGGTGAGGATATTGGAGAGATATTGGAGAGATAAAGAATAAAAAATTTCAGTTATATAAAAGGAATAAGTTCAGTTAAAGTACTCTAATGCACAACATAGTAACTATTGTTAATAAAAATGTATTCTTAAAAATTGCTAAGAATAGATTTTAAGTGTTCTCACCCACAAAAATGATAAGTATATGAGATAATGCATATAACAACTAGCTTTAGCCATTTCACAGTGTATACATATTTCCAAACATGTTCTACATGATAAATACATATAATTTTATTTGTAAATTTAAATAGATAAATAATGTTTTTCTTTTTTAACTTTTAAACTCAGGGGTACAAGTGCAGGTTTGTTACACAGGTAAACTTGTGTCATGGAGGTTTGTTTTACAGATCATTTCATCACTCAGGTATTAAGCCTAATGTCCATTAGATGTTTTTCCTGATCCTCTCCCCTCCTCCCACACTTCACTCTCTGAAAGGCACCAGTGGGTGTTGTTCCCCTCTGTGTGTCCATGTGTTCTCATCATTTAGCTCCTACTTATAAGTGAGAACATGTGGTACTTGGTTTTGTCTCTTATGTTAGTTTGCTAAGGAAAATGGCCTCCAGCTCCATCCATGTTCCTGCAAAAGACATGATCTCATTCTTTTTTATGGCTGCATAGTATTCTGTGGTATACATATATATGTCACATTTTCTTTAACCGATCTATCATTGATGGACATTTAGGTTGATTCTATGTCTTTGCCATTGTGAATAGTGCTGCAATGAACATACATGTGCATGTGTCTTTATAATAGGATGATTTCTATTCCTCTCAGTAATAGAATTGCTGGGTCAAATCATATTTCTGTATTTGGCTCTTTGAGGAATCGCCACACTGTCTTCCCACAATGACTAAATTACACTCCCACCAACAGTGTATAAACATTTCTTTTTTTCCACAACCTTGCCAGGATTGTTATTTTTTGACTTCTTAATAGTAGCTATTCTAACTGGTGTTAGATGGTACCTCATTGTGGCTTTTTAAATTTGCATTTCTCTAATAATCCATGATGTTAAGCTTTTTTAAAAAAAAAGTATGCTTGTTGGCCACATGTCTTCTTTTGAAAAGTGTTCGTGTTTTTTGCCTCATGTCTTTTCAATGGGATGTTTCTTTTTCTTGTAAATTTAAGTTCCTTATAGATGCTGAATATTAGACCTTTGTTGCATGCACAGTTTGTAAAAATTTTCTCACATTCTATAGGTTGTCTATTCTGTTGATAGTTTCTTTTGCTGTGCAGAAGCTCTGAAGTTTAATTAGATCTCATTTATCGATTTTTGCTTTTGTTGCAATTGCTGTCAGCATCTTCATCATGAAATCTTTGCCTGTGCCAGAATCCTGAATGGTATTGCTTAGGTTGTCTTTCCAGGATTTTATTCTTTTGGGTTTCACATTTAAGTCCTTAATCCATCTTAAGTTAATTTTTGTATACGGTATAAGGAAGGGGTCCAGTTTCAATCTCCTGCATTTGGCTAGCCAGTTATCCCAGAACTACTTGTTGAATAGGGGATCCTTTCCGCATTACTTGTTTTTGTCAGGTTTGTTAAAGATCAGATCGTTGTAGGTACGCAATCTTATTTCTGAGTTCTGTATTCTATTCTATTAGTCTATATGTCTGTTTTTGTACCAGTACCATGCTGTTTTGGTTAGTGCAGCTTCATAGTATAGTTTGAAGTCGAGTAGTGTGATACCACCAGCTTTGTTCTTTTTGCTTAGGATTGCCTTGGCTATTTGGGCTCTTTTTGCTTCCATATGAATTTAAAAAATTTTTTCTAATTCTGTCAAGAATGTCAATGGTAGTTTAGTGAGAATAGCATTGAATCTATAAATTGCTTTGGGAATTATGGCCATTTTAATAATATTGATTCTTTGTGTCCATGAGCATGGACTGTTTTTTCATTTATTTGTCCTCTGATTTCTTTAAGCAGTGTTTTGTAGTTTTCCTTATAGAGATCTTTTACCTCCCTAGTTAGTTGTATTTCTAGGTATTTTATTCTTTTTGTGGCAATTGTCAATGGGAGTTCATTTATGATTTGGCTCTTGGATTGACTGTTGTTGATGTATAGGAATGCTAATGATTTTTGCACATTGATTTTGTATCCTGAGACTTTGCTGAAGTTGCTTATCAGCTTAAAAAGCTTTTGGGCTGAGACTATGGGGTTTCCTAGACATAGAATTATGTCATGTGCAAACAGGGGATAGTTTGACTTCCTCTCTTCCTATTTGAATGTGCTTTGTTTCTTTCTCTTGTCCTGGCCAGAACTTCCAATACTATGTTGAATAGCAGCAGTGGTGAGACAGAACTTCCTTCTCTTGTGCCAGTTTTCAAGAAAAATGCTTCCAGCTTCTGCCCATTAGTATGATGTTAGCTGTGGGTTTGTCATATATGGCTCCTATTATTTTGGGGTATGTTCCTTTAATATCTAGTTTATTGAAAGTTTTTAGCATGAAGGGGTACTCAATTTTATTGAAAGCCTTTTCTGCATCTATTGAGATAATCATGTGGTTTTGATCTTTCGTTCTGTTTATGTGATGAATCACATTTATTGATTTGCATATGTTGAACAAAACTTGCATCCTGGGGATGAAGCCTACCTGATTGTAGTGGATAAGCTTTTTGATGTGCTGCTGGATTCGGTATGCCAGTATTTTTTTGAGGATTTTTGTATCGATGTTCATCAAGGATATTGGTCTGAAGTTTTCTTTATTTGTTGTATATCTGCCAGATTTTGATATCAGGATGATGCTGGCCTCATAGAATGAGTTAGGAAGGAGTCTCTCCTTTCCAATTTTTTTGGGAATAGTTTCAGTAGAAATGGTACCAACTCTTCTTTGCCCATCTGGTAAAATTCAGTTGTGAATCTGTCTGTTCCTGAGCTTTTGTTGCTTGGTAGGCTATTTGTTACTGCTTCAATTTCAGGACTCAATATTGGTCTGTTCAGGGACTGAATTTCTTCCTGGTTCAGTCTTGGGAGGGTGTATGTGCCCAGGAATCTATTCATTTCTTCTAGATTTTCTAGTTGATGTGCATAGAGATGTTTATAGTATTCTCTGATGATTGTATTTCTGTGGGGTCAGTGGTAAACTCTCCCATATTGTTTCCGATTGTGTTTATTTGAATCTTCTCTTTTTTTTCTTCTTTATTAGTCTAGCTATTGGTCTATTTTATTGATTTTTTTCCAAAACAAAACAGCTCCTGGATTTGTGGCCAGTCCCAACAAATAATGTTTTCAATAAAATTATTTATAGGATTTGGATGCTGAAAGCTACAAAATAACTGATGGAAAAAAATAAAAGAAAATCTAAGGTGAGAGACAAAAGGTGTTCATGGATTTGAAGACTCAACATAATAAAGATGTAGTTCTCCCCAAATCAATACACAGATTTATCTAAATTTCTATAAAGATTCCAGAAGATTTTATATACATATATATATGTATATATGATTATTCTAAAACGTATATATGGAAAGTCAAATAAATTAGAAGAGCTAATATAATCTTAAAAAAGAAGAAGAAAGTGAACAAAATTACCCTACCCAATTTTAAGATTTCATATAGCTACTGTAATCAAGATTACGTGGCACTGATAGAGGAGTAGACACATAGATCAATGGAATAGAGAACCCAGACATAGCAAGATACAAGTACAGATAAGTAATTTTTGACAAAGATCCAAAGCATTTCAATAGATGAATGCCCTTTTCAACAAATTGTGCTGGAACAATTAGACATCTATCAGCAAATATATAAACCTTGATTTAACCTTATACCTGATACAAAATTGACCCAAAATGGATCATAGATTTAAATGTAAAACTTTATAAAACTTTCATAAGAAATCATAGGAGAAAATCTTTGGGACTAGGGTTAGGCGAAGAGTTCTTACACTTGTTAACTATTTCTAATTGGGAGACCATTAGACTGGGTCTAATTAGAATGCCGTTAGATTGTGGCTTTGGCCCTTTAAATTTTTACATGAACAAACCAAGGTCCAAGATAAACAGTAAATTAAAACTAGAAATTGTACCAAACAGAAATCACCAACTAATCTCTAACTAGAGATTTTCACTCTAACCAGTTGAAATTGTTTGTCTTGCTTCTACAAATAAGCAGGTGAAAAAGTCAGAGATTCAGAGTACACAGAGGGAATAGAAAGAAAGATTCATCTTTCTGTTCTCATGCTGGATAACCTATGTGCCAATAGAGGCTTCTAAGGTATCTATCTTCCTCTTTATTCTTAAACTTTATAGAGGCTTCCCCCTCTTGCCCCTCCTGGCAGAGTGCTAGCGGTTTGCAGTCTGATGCTGCTCCAATTCATGAATCACTGAATGCTCAAATAAACTCTTTAAAATAGAAATGTACCAAAGTTTTTCTTTTATTAGATCTGGTATGAGAAGTTGGATCCCAGGGAGACTGCCTGATGATGACCTCTGTGAGGAACAAGCAAACAGATATCGGTACCTCGCTGAACTCCTTGTGCTCATTGCCTCTTGCTTTGCATTTGGAGGTCATCACCAGTAAGATCTCTCAGATGCACTAGCTCTACAAGTTGTGTCAAGTTCACAGAGTTTATTTGAGCATTTTTTAAACCTAGATTGGTTTCAGAAGTCATGACAGAAACTAGACTTGAGTCCTGTAGAGAGGCTTCAGGTGTCTGATTGGGTCAAACAGAAACTGAATTGGATTTAGTAAAGGACCCGTGGTAGGAAAGGTTCCAAAGAGACAGAAAATAATGAATTTATTTAAATACAGGGAGTCTGAGACTTCATCTCAGAACCTGTGCCTTTCTAGAGAAATGGGTGAATATTACCAAAAATAATTTAGAATTTTGATGGGTACAGTGTGGAAGTTTTAACCTAAACAAAATTGCTTATCTGCTGGGCACAAAAAAAGGGGGGAGAGATCCTGAATACCTCAGAAACAGCTGGATGTATTTTAAATTGGCACATAGAGGCTTCTAAGGTGTCTACCTTTCTTTCTATTCTCCTCTGTGTACTCTGAATACTGACTTTTTTACTTGGTTACCCACACATCCTTTAAAAAAAACTAGATAAGCATTTACAAAAGTTAGAACAATCGGGTATGCTTTTTAACCACTCTTATGCGTTGGACAGAATCTTAAGCTCAGAACAATAATGAAATGTATCCCTGTTGAAAATAGAAAATGCTTTGCCTAAAAAGACAACAAATGATAGAGAAGGAAGCTACAGGTTTAGCTAAATTAGTTGAACATCTCAAAGAAAAGGATACGAAACAAAAGGCTTTCAAATTAATTGCCTTGCAATATCAGTAACAACTCCAGGTCAACCAGCATCCTAGAATGACCTTTGGACTTCCAATAAGCAACTTTTAAACCGACTGCTTACCTGCTTCTGTTCATATGCTTATATATGTCTTTGTACGAATGTATGTATGTTTGTACATAACATATATGTACTATTTTATGGTATCACTAAACTATTTTATAAAATCTTTTAAGGAAGTTCTATTCAAATTGGCTAGGGAATAAATGAGGGCTCATGTAAATTAAGTATTTCAAAAATCTCAGAAATATAAAACTAACCCAAATATATTTTTTTCTACGTTCACATAATTTAGGTAGATCATTGGTAAATAAAGCTTGCTTTAAAATTGTTGATAACATAGAAGTAGGAATGCTTTCAGAATTGGTTTTCCTGGGTTGCTGGTCAGACAGGTTTGTGTCTGCTAGATGTTTAAGACCACAGAATCATAAATCCAGCCTAAGAGCAAAACACGCAGTACAAATGAATGCACATCAAGCACAGGCATAAAAAAGTCTAAAAAGAGGGAAGAGTGATGTTTAACTTTTTAAGTTTCTCATACTTACCTGGCAGGGGAGATACCATGATCATGAAGGTGGTTTTCCCAGGGCGAGGCTTATCCATTGCACTCCGGATATGCTGACTCCTGAGATTTCCCCAAATGTACGAAACTCGACTGCATAATTTGTGGTAGTGGGGGACTGTGTTCGCGCCTTCCCCTGGTTAAAAAAAAAAAAAAACTTTTAAGTTTCTTTGCTTCTGTGATATTTTTCATACTTGCCTGATTTGTCAACAAAATAAATAAGTAAGATGATAGTGTAGAGAAGATCTTTCCCTCTGAGACTTTGATAACTGACAGCAGGCAAATTAACAGAAGAAAAGATATACAGATTTATTCGGGGGGGGGGATCACAGGAAAGAAACGGAATCCACCCACCCGCACCAATAAGCAGTGAGATTTAGGAGCTTGTACGTTCTTCATAGGGAAGAGAGGAAGGAGAATGTAGACAATTTAGGGGGAGATTAAATGATTTGAGGGGAAAGATAAGTAGGCTCCAGGAAGAATAGATGATGGTTTGCCATAGTTTGTCTGGATATAGTGTCGACTTCTAGTTTTCTCTCCTGTATTAGGAGTTGGTCTTCTCTGGTTGGTGAGTCTCTAGGCAGATAAGGGAAATCCAGAGAAAGGCTTTCCCTGCATTTGCTGTTTTTTAAGTACCTTCAGTCTGAAGTGATCATATACCAAAGTGGCATGTTTAGGGCAGCCTTTCTTGAAGTCCTTTCAATGGCTAGCTTTGTTTAATGTCTCATGAAATTTTTCATGAGCAATTCAAGCATAATTGTTCAGAGCAAGTGATAAGGAGGAGGTAGAGCAAGGTGGCCAAATAGAAGCCTCCATCAATCAGCCTCCCCACAGGAACATCAAATCTGACAACTACGAACACAAAAAAGTAACTTCGTAAGAACCAGAAATCAGGTGTGTGATCAAAGTACCTGGTTTTAACTTCATATTGCTGAAGGAGGCACTGAAGGGGGACAGGGAAAACCAGTCTTGAATTGCTGACGCCACCACCCCCATCCCCGTGGCAGCAGCCACATGGTGTGGAGAATCTGTGTGCTTGGGGGAGGGAAAAGTCAGTGATTGTGGGACTTTGCATCGGAACTCAGTGCTGCCAACACCAGGCAGAACTCAGGCCAATGCCCACGGAGGAAACATTTAGATCAGCTGTAGCCAGAGGAGAACCACCCAGCCTAGTGTTCAAAACATGATGTTGGCAAGCCTCACCACCATGGGCTAAAGTGCTATGGGATCTTAAATAAACTTGAAATGCTATCTAGGCCACAAGAATTGCAACTCCTAGGCAAATCTTAGTGCTGTGCTGGGCTCAAAGCCAGTGGATGTGGGGAGGCATGCAACCTAATGAGACACAGGTTGAGGTGGCTAAAGGAGTGCTTGCATCACTCCCCTCCACCTGAAGGCAATGTAGCTTGTAGCTCCAAAAAAGACTCTTTTTCCACTTGAGGAGAGGATAGGGAAGAGTAAATGGGACTTTGCTTTGCAACTTGGATACCATCTCAGCCACAGTAGAATAGAGCACCAAGCAGAGTTGTGAGACTTATTCCAGACTCTAGCTCCCAGATATTTCTTGACACACCCTGGGCCAGAAGGGAACCCACTGCCTTGAAAGGAAAAATCCAGTCCAGGCAAGATTCATCACCTTATGACTAAAGAGCCTCTGGGCTCCAAATAATCAGTATTGGTAACCAGGTAGTATATGCCATGGCCCTTGGGTGAGACTCTGAGACATGCTCACTTCAAGTGAGACTGAGCACATTCCCAGCTGAGATGGTTATGGGGCAAAACTCCTTCTGTTTGACAAAAGTGGAGAGAATAGTAAAAGAGATTTTGTCTTGCATCTTAGGAATCAGCTCAGCCACAGAGAAGTAGAGCACCAAGCAGGCTTCTAGGGTCCCTAATCCAGGCCTTGCTTCTTAGATGGCATGTCTGGATTCACCCACTGCCCTGAAGGGTGAGTCCCAGGCCAGACAGCATTCAGCACAAGCTGACTGAAGAGCCCTTGGCCTTAACTGAACATCCGTGGTACCCTGGCAGTACTTTCTGTGGGCCTGTGTTAGTGGTGGACATAGGGAGAGGCTCTTCTGCCTTAGGAAATGGAAAGAAAGAGTGGGAAGGACTTCGTCTTGTGGTTTTTGGTGCCAGTTTAGCTGTAGTAGAGAACCAGGGTAGATTTTTAAGGTTTCTGAATCCAGGCCCTTGTTCATGGACAGCATCTCTGGGTCTTCCCAGGGCTCTGGGAAACTTGCCACCATGAAAGGAAGGACACAAGACTGAATGGCTTCACCAGCTGCTGGTCGTAGAGCCCTAGGATATTAAGCAAATATAGATAAGTCGCCAGGTGGTGGTTATAACAGGCCTTGGGCAAGACCCAGTGCTGAGCTGGCTTCAGGCCTGACCCGGCACAGTCCCAGTTGTGTAGTCATCAGGGTGCTTGTGTTACACATCCATCAGCTCCAGGCAGCTCAGCACAGAGAAAAGAAACTCTGTTTGTTTGGGAGAAAGTAAGGAAAAAGGACAAGAGTCTCAGGTAATCTAGAGAATTTATCCAGATCTTATCCAAGACCACCAAGGCAGAAACTCTTATGAGTCCCCAAGAACTACAGCATCACTGGGCTTGGGGTGCCCTCTAATGCAGATATGGCTGCAGTGACCAAAAACTTAGATCACGACACCCAAGTTCCTTCAACAACCTGGAAAGCCTTCCAAGAAGTTCGAGTAAAAATAAGCCCAAACTGTGAAGACTACAATAAATACCTAACTCTTCAATTCCCAGATACCAAAGAATATCTATAAGCACCAACACCATCCAGGAAAACATGATCTCACAAAGTGAACTTAATTAGGTGCCAGGGGCCAATTTCAGAGAGACAGAGATATGTGACCTTTCAAACAAAGAATTCAAAATCGCTGTGTTGAGGAAACTCAAAGAAATTCAAGGTAACACAGAGAAGGAAATCAGAATCCTATCAGATAAATTCAATAAACAAACTGAAATAATTAAAAGGAATCAAGCAGATATTCAGGAGTTGAAAAGTGAAATTGACATGCTGAAGAATGCATCAGAGTCTCCCAATAGCAGAATTGATCAAGCAGAACACAGAATTAGTGAGCCTGAAGACAGGCTATTTGAAGATACACAGTCAGAGGAGACAACAGAAAAAAGAATTGTAAAAAAGCATGGCTACAAATATAGAAATTAGCCTCAAAAGAGCACATCTAAGAGATATCATCCTTAAAAGGGAAGTTGAGAGAAAGATGGTAACAGAAAGTTTATTCAAATGGATAATAACAGAGAACTTCCCAAACCTGGAGAAATACATCAATATTCAATTACAAAAAGCTTACAGAGCACCAAGAAGTTTTAACACAAAGAAGACCACCTCAAGGCATTCAATAATTGAACTCTCAAAGGTCAAGGATAAAAAAAAAGGATCCTAAAAGCAGAAAGGGGAAAGCAACAAATAACATACAATGGAGCTCCAATACATCTGGAAGCAGACTTTTCAGTGGAAACCTGGCAGGCCAGGAGAGAGTGGCATGACATATTTAAAGTGCTGAAGGAAAAAAACTTTTACCCTAGAATAGTAATATCTGGTAAAAATCTCCTTCAAACATAAAGGAGAAATAAAGATTTTCCCAGACAAACAAAAGCTAAAAGGTTTCATCAGCACCAGGCCTGTCCTATAAGAAATGCTAAAGCCGAGTTCTTCAAGCAAAAGAAAAGTACATTAATGACAAAATAAGAAATCATCTGAAGGTATGAAACTCACTGATAATAATAAGTACATAGAAAAACACAGAATATTATAACATTGTAATCATGGTGTGTAAAAACTCATATTTTAAGTAGAAAGGCAAAAACATAAACTGATCAAAAATAACTACAACAGTTTTTCAAGATGTAGTACAATAAGATATAAATTGAGACAACAAAAAGTTAAAAAGCAGGGAGACAAAGTTGTATAGAGTTTTTAGTAGTTTTTTTGTTTGTTTATGCTATCACTGTTAAGTTGTCATTGATTTAAAATAATGGGTTATAAGATAGTATTTGCAAGCCTCAGGGTAACCCCAAACCAAAAAACATACAAAAAATACACAAAAAATAAAAATCAAGAAATAAAAACATACTACCAGAGAAAATCACCTTCACTAAAAGGAAGACAGGGAGGAAAAAAAGAAGGAAGGGAAGACGACAAAACAACCAGAAAACTAATAATAAAATGACAGGAGTAAGTCCTTACTTATCAATAACAACATTGAATGTAAATAAACTCTCCAATCAAAAGTTATAGAGCAGCTGAATGAATAGAAAAACAAGACCCAGTCTGGGCGTGGTGGCTCACACCTGTAATCCCAGCACTTTGGGAGGCTGAAGTGGGCAGATCACCTGAGGTCCGGAGTTCAAGACCAGACTGACCAACATAGAGAAACCCCATCTCTACTAAAATTACAAAAAATTAGCCAGGCATGGTGCCATATGCCTGTAATTCCAGCTACTTGGGAGGCTGCGGCAGGAGAATTGCTTGAACCTGGGAAGTGGAGGTTGTGGTGAGCCGAGATCACTCCACTGCACTCCAGCCTGGGCAACAAGAGCAAAATTCTGTCTCAGAAAAAGAAAAACAAGACCCAATGATCTGTTGCCCATAAGAAATACACTTCCCCTATAACGAAACACATAGACTGAAAATAAAGGGATGAAAAAGACATTCCATGCAAATGGAAAACAAACAAGAGCAAGAGTACCTATACTTATATCAGATAAAGTAGATTTCAAGACAAAAAGTACAAGAAAAGACAAAGAAGGTCATTATATGATAATAAAGGGGTCAATTCAGCAATTTAAAATATATGTTGCACCCAACACTCAAGACATGCAGGGATATAGAAAGCAAGTAATAGCCAAGCTATCCTGGGCAAAAAGAACAAAACCAGAGAAATCATATTATCTGACTTCAAATTATACTACAGAGCTATAGTAACCAAAACAGCATGGTACTGGCAATAAAAACAGACACATAGACCAATGGAACACAATAGAGAATGCAGAAACAAATCCATACATCTACAGTAAACTCACTTTAGACAAAGGTGCCAAAAACATACACTGGGGAAAGGACGAGTCTCTTCAATAAACGGTGCTGTGAAAATTGGATATCCATATGCAGAAGAATGAAACTAGATTCCTATCTATTCCCATATGCCAAAATCAAATCAAAATGGATTAAAGACTTAAAATCTAAAGCCTCAAACCATGAAACTACTACAAGAAAACATTGGGGGAAAATCTCCAGGATATTGGACTGGGCAAAGATTTCTGCATAATATCCCATAAGCACAGGCGACGAAAGCAAAAAATGGGCAAATGGGATCACAGCAAGTTAAAAAGCTTCTGCACAGCAAAGGAAACTATTAACAGAGTGAAGAGACAACCCACAGAATCAGGAAAAATATTTGCAAACTATCTATCTGACAATGAATTAATAACCAGAATATATAAGGAGTTCGAACAACTCTATAGGAAAAATTTATAATAATCTGATTATTTAAATGGGCAAAAGATTTGAACAGACTGAGAAAAAGATGTAGAGATGGAAAACAGGTTTATGAAAAGGTGCTCAACACCACTGATCATCAGAGAAATGCAAATCAAATCAAAACTGCAGTGAGATATTATCTCACTCCAGTTAAAATGGCTTTTATCTAAAAGTCAGGCAATAACAAATGCTAGAGAGAATGCGAAAGAAAGGGAACCCTCATACACTGTTGGTGGGAATGTAAATTAGTACAACCACTATGGAGAACAAGTCAGAAGTTCCTCAAAAAACTAAAAATTGAACTACCATGTGGTCCGGCAATCTCACTATATACCCTAACAGGGTATATACTACAAAAGGAAGGAAATCAGTATATTAAAGAGATATCTGTATTCTCATGTTTACTGTAGCACTATTCACAATAGCCAAGATTTGGAAGCAACCTAAGTGTCCATCAACAAACAAATGGATAAAGAAAATGTGGTACATGCACACAATGGAGTACTATTAGCCGTTAAGAGGGAGGATCCTGTCATTTGCAACAACACAGATGGAACTGGAGATCATTATGTTAAGTGAAATAAACCAGGTATAGAAAGACAAAATTCACTTATTCTCACTTATTTGTGGGGAATCTAAAAATTGAATCAATTGAATTCATGGAGATAGAGAGTAGAAGGATGGTTACCAGAGGATGGGAAGGGTAGTGAGGGGTGTGAGGGCAGGGGAAGTGAAGTGGGGGATGGTTAATGGGTACAAAAAATAGTTACAAAGAATAAATAAGAGCTAGTATTTGGTAGCACAACAGGGTAACTATAGTCAATAATAATGTAATTGTACATTTTTTAACAACTGAAAAAGTATAATTAGATTGTAACACAAAGGATACATGCTTGAAGGTACGGATACCCCATTTACCCTCATATGATTATTACACATTATATGCCTGTATAGAAATATCCTATATACTCCATAAATATAAATACTTATTATGTGCCCACAAAAAATAAAAATTAAAAAAAGAACAAATGAATTGGGTACATGTAAATGAAATAAAAGTCTATAAACTTCAAAAGTAATTATGTTTTATAAAATATGTCTACTTAAAATTGTTTCAAAAATCTTTTTTTGTAACTTGAAATCTTTTTTTTTTTCTTTTTTGAGACAAAATCTTGCTCTGTCGCCCAGGCTGGAGTGCAGTGCTGCGATCTCAGTTCACTGCAACCTCCACCTCTGGGGTTCAAGCAGTTCTCCTGTTTCAGTCTCCTGAGTAGCTGGGACTACAGGCACACGCCATCACCCCTGGCTAATTTTTGTATTTTTAGTAGAGACAGGGTTTCACCATATTGGTCAGGCTGTTCTTGAACTCCTGACCTCAGTTGATCCACCCACTTTGGCCTCCCAAAGTACTGGGATTACAGGCATGAGCCACTATGCCTGGCCAGTAACTTTGAAATCTTAAAGTTATGTTATGTTCAGTTAAGTAATAAATATTCATTAAATATTGAAGCCATTTCTCAGTAAGTTAAAACATTAATTGCTGAACATAAGATTAAAGAATATATACTTTGGCATTTTGTTTTTATACAGTATAGAGAAGCTAATTATATTTGGTTCTGTTAATAAACATGAAATATTATATATAACATGGTGTTTGTTTATAAAATGCTGATATGAAACTGTTTATAATGCTTACTAGTTTTCACTAGAAATTAAGGTTACTAAGAATTTAAAATTCTAATTAATGTATGTAATTAAAACTTCTAGAAATAATAAGGGGCAACAACTGTATATGTGAATGAAGTAAGGCATGTTTTATCAAGGAAGCTGTAAGTATAAGGATGTATTTTTGTTAAGGGGGAAACAAAAGTAACAGTGGGACAGAGGAAAAGCATAGGACAAACTAAATCGACATAAGAAACGGATTGACAGTTTCAAATTTGAAAAAGGTATTTCATGTATTGTCAAGCTTGCTAAAATTCAATACATTCATTAGAAGGGTTTTTAAAAATTAGCTTTAATATCAAAAGTACATTGATACAAAGCTAGACACTGGCCTTTTTTTCTGTTGAAAGAACAAAGTTTTCTTGGTGAAAAGTTTTCTTTTTAAGTAATTTACCTTACAAGGATTTGTGTTTTATCAAGATAATTTCTTGTGCTTCGTGTTGTCTTTTACTTGGTATTTGATTATATATATTTTTAAAAACTGAGTCTTCTCAATATTAAAAGAGCTAAGTTGTTTTACAGCTATATAACCTTTCTGTTTGCCTCTCATTGTTTCATAATGACTAAAGATCCTATTTAATCAAGTGTTTTAGACCTTTCGATATTTTTTACAAACTTCCCAGAATAAACTTCTAAATTAAGTCTTTTTGACCTAGAACTAACTTTGGGACATCCCAGAGGACCCCTGAAATGTCTGAAAAGGTCTGTGCATAAGTTTTGATAGCAGATTGTAGCCGTATTTATTGTTTTTGAGTATCATTGTCTACCTGTAGACTGGACTGAATTCTGAATTCATCTTGATTCCTCCAATCCAATTTTTTTCCCATTTTTCAGACTTGGAATCACTAAGAACAAGACGGGCTCTGTTCCTGAAACCCCATAAGACAGATATAGACAACTTGATATGACTTCAGAGGACAACGCTTATGCCTGATATGTGGACCACTCAGGGAGATCATTGAAACCCTCAGTGCCATAACCAGAGACATTCAAACTGCGAGCCAGAAAAATATGTTTCAAGCTCCAATCTAGAAATCATGTTAACTAAATTTCCTCTGGACTCAGACTGAATTTATAGTTTGCTCTAGTCATTGACCTTTGGTTTTCTTTTGTTTCTCTAGAAATGTTAGTTGGGTTGGTTTGTGAGGACCGTGGCTAGGAAACATACTGCAGTCTCTCAGTGTTACCCTCCTAGTAGTCATCATCATCTCCCTGGTGAACTATATTCACTTGAGGGTCTTAAATGTGTGTTCACAGTCATCAACAGTATGCCAGATGGTCTCACTGTAATTAGAGCAACAAAAATGAGATGAACAACAAAAGGAATCTTTCCTCAATGAGCTTGATATGTGACTTACGAGTTTCACACTGAGACAAACATAACTTAGCTGTGATGGTGACAGAGTGGTGCTTATGCCCAAGTTTTAGTCAATCTCTCATAAATGAGAGGCTGATCAAAGGGACGAATTAATTTTTAAAATTCTAATTGGGAGGCCATTAGACTGAGGTGGCTCTGGCACTTGAATTTCCTACCTGAACAAACCAAATCTCAATGTAAATAGTAAATTTCAACTAGAAAATGTACCAATCAAAAAAAAAATCATCAATTAATCTCTAACTAGGGACTTTCAACTCTAACCAATAAAAATTGCTTTCTTTGTCCTGTTTCTGCAAACACTATAAAAGTTTCCTTTCTTGCCCCTCCCAGCAGAATGTTTGCAGTCTGATACTGCCCTGATTCATGAATCGCTGAATACTCAAGCAAACTCTTTAAAATTTAAATGTGCTTAAGTTTTTCTTTTATCACACCTGACACCAAAAGCATGATTCAAAAGAAAAAATTAACAAATTGGACTTCAGAATCAAAACTTTCAGTCTGCAAAAGACTGTTAATAAAAGACAAGTTAGCCCCGGAGAGAAAATATTTGCAAGCCACTTATCCAACAGAGGACTAGGATCTAAAATATATAAACAAGTGTCAAAACTCACCAATAAAAAACAAACATGACCAGACGTTTGAGTGAGGAGGCTACGCGGACGCTGAGTAAGCACGGGCTTCATCAGCAGAAAATTGTCTTTATCTGCTCTTCCCATCAATGTTTAGCAAAACTTGTCAATTGTCCTGAGGCAATCCCCCACTCTCCTACCTCCCTTCCCCCCTCCCCCAGCCCCATCTTCCTGTGTACTTTCTCCTATTTTCAAACTGTGCCCCGCTCCACACCTGTACCCTCTCACAGAATGTGAGGCAACCTGACTTCCCTGATTTGGTTCTCAGAGGTTGTTCTCTCTATTCCTAAATTAGCACTCCCATCTACTCCATGCTGCGGACTTTATCTTGGTATCCAGAGGAAGGCAATCCTGGTGCAGTTAAATCCTACCAAATCTGGCCAAGCCACTGAGAAGTGAAGCGAGTTGGTAAGGGAAGAGAAGCTTTCAGGTCTGTGGGAGAGGGATAAACACAGCTGGGTGCAGTCAGAGGGCTCTTTCTGATGCTCCCCTCATCATGCCACAGAGGCCACCAGGTTCTTCTCCCGTCTCTTGTTCTCAGACCAGCAAGAGAAGATGGGCTAACCTGAGGTTTTCTCTTCCCTAAGCAGCGAAAAGCCTTTGCCGTTCAAATCAGTGCTAAAAGTGCCAGCTGATGGCAAGCAAACTAACCTCTAGTTATTTCACAGCCAGATATGGTAAAAGTGGGGGGAAGTAGGGCTGATTGAGGGGGCAGGACAAATGACCTAGCACAGAGGGGTCAAAAATTGGTGTGCACGTGAAATCCATAGGGACAGATATACACAGAATCAAAACAGTGGAGGGTGGAGGCTTTCAGGAGCCTTTGAAACTCCCAGGTGGAATGCAGGTTGGACACACATCCTGCATGGACCTTTCCTGCCCTGCCGGGATATCCTGTGTTTGTCAAAAGGACCACACAGGGAAGCCCTGACTATTGTCCTTCCCAAAATCTGCCAGTGAGCCCCTCCCCCAGCCTGAAGCAGCCGCTCCTGGCAGAGGAAGAGTAACTCTGGAAACAGCGTTATCAGCATCCTCCACTGACTTCCTCACCTCCTCCCCCAGCCTCATTAGCCAGGAGCTCCTCAGCATCCTCAAAGAGAAACCTGGGAGGCTGGGATGGGATCCGCACCCAGAAGCCAGCCCCCTCTGACAGCTTCCTTTTTGGCCAAGCTCTGCCTCTGTACAACCCCGAGTGGGCAGCCAAAGGCTGCAGCTGGAGCCCAGAGCCCAAGATGGAGCCCCATTTGGGGCCTGAGGCTGCCGCCCTCCGCCACGGCTGGCCGGCCCTGCTGCTGTGGGTCTCAGTCCTGAGCTGTTCTTTCTCCTTGCCAGCTTCTTCCCCCTCCTTCTCTGGTGCCCCAAGTCAGAACCAGCTACAATTTTGGAAGGACTCTCCCTCGGTCTTGATAAATGCAATGCCTGCTTCGGGACATCTATTTGCAAGAAGTTCTTTAAAGAAGAAATAAGGTCAGAATATCAATCAAATAACTCTGAGTCACAAAATTCTGTTCCCTTCTTGTGAAGATGTCCAGGAATTTGTTGAAAAGGAATCAGGATGTAATATGTGGGTGGGCGCTGAAGCAAATCCTTGTAATCAGAGTGGTAATGGTCTGAAGCTGGGGTGGGTAGGAGGCTAAGATGTGAAGCCAAATTCCAGCCCTAAATGCTAAACCCAACATTTCCTTTCGAAGTGAAAGCTTAAAGTTTTCTCTCCTATGAACAGAGTAGCCTGGGACGGTTGAGTTTACCAAGTTCATTTCTCACGGTCGGCGGGATATAAAATTTGTAGAAAGCCTGCAATGTGATAGATATTTTAAACCATCGTGAGACTTAATGATGTGCACCCATTATTGAGGTGGTAAGCTGAGACATAGCAAGATAAAGTGACTTCAGTGGGGGGGAAATGGATAACTGCGAGATGATGGGACCCGTTTCGCTATATATATGCATCTTATAACATCATGTTGTATACTTGAAATATACACAATAAAATTTATTTTTTAAAAAAGATTACGTAACTTGCACAAGGTTACCACCTAATAAGTGGCAGATCTGGGATTCAAACCAGGACAGTTTGCTCCAAAGTTTCTGAGCCAGCTTTCTGTTGTGAGAGATTGCCTTGATCAGAGGAAAACCGGAGTAGTAAATTGCATGCACATGGCTCTCAGCAAAGCATGGGGTCATGCTCTGGAATTCAAGGCTATCAACACACAGTCGATGAGCCTTTACCATGGCCAAAATCTAGCAGGGACTGCGGTGACAGCAACTGTAACTCTGGCCATCGCCTTCTAGGGGGTCAGGATGAGGGAGTCATGTTATAAATGATAATATTAAGCCTTGGTCTGATGCAGGGCAGTGTAAAGGACCTCCAGGAGCTCCATTAATTCCAAATGGGAACTGGGGGAGGGCTTCCCCACCGAGGAGGTATTCTGAGCAAGGCCTTCTAAAGGATGAGCTGAAATGTAATGGGAGGTGAAGGGCTTTTAAGGCAGAAGTAACATCTTAAGCAAAGGTGTGGGAAGAGGTAAAAGGTGTTTAGCAGCTAGAGTGTGGGGTGTTTCTGGTGGCATGACAGAGGAGGAGATTGAAGGGATATATGAGGCAGGGGGTCTTTAATTGCCATGCCAAGGAACTGGGGCCTTGATCCTGTGGCCCAGTGGTTCCCAGTCTTTTCAGTACCAAAGACCCTTTGTCATATGCCCATTCTCCTCCATCTTCCTTAAAGGACCTGACTTACGCTTGTGAGATTTGGTGACCAAACAAAAGGCATTAAAATGATTTTATTTGCAATCTGTATTAATCAAAGACATTTTTTCTTACTCAGCTAAATTACTAAATAGAAATAACAGATAGAAAATACCAATCAAAAATGTTGAACATCTTCTGTCAGGCATTTTATGGAGTTGGTGTGGACTTTTCCTGTTCAGCCTTTTTAAAGGCATATTAAACCTTTTTAAAGGCACTTTTGAAAGACTACCCATTGAGGAATCTCTATTGCAGGCCATGGTGAGAGTGTTAGGCTGGAAAGGGGCAACGTGAGACCTGTGATTTGGGAAGAGCTCGTGGAAAGTGTACAGCACGGACTGGTGATGTTGGCAGGGCCTGTGAGACCAGTTCCCATAGTCCAGGACACGAGTCATGGGGAACAAAGTAGAATAGGAAGGATACAAGTCGGTTCAGCTATAGAGTCATTCTGTTGACCAACACCATGTGAGAGAAAGTCAATATGGAGATGTTGAATGTGAATTCAAGGTTTTCCGCCTGGGAAATGAGATGAAGAGGACCAAGAACACAGGGGGAAGGGGTGTGATTCCTTGGAGAGAGGAGCCAAGGAGAAGACAGATATATTTTAAATAGGAGGGAGAGAAATTAAAGGGTTCAACTGAGGAAGAGCTCTAGGATGACTGCGTATTCACCAAAGGGCAATAAATGAAGTTGTTCTTTCCAGGCAGATGCTAGCCAAATTCAGAAAGCATTTCCCTAAATAGGTTTGTGTTCCGTTAGAGTTCAGGATATTACTTCATCTCCCTTAGAATTCATTTTCCATGTGCCCGTGAGAGGGAAGTGTGCAGATACAAGCAGGAAAACACCAGGCAGGGCAGATTGATCATCCTCAGCACAAAGAGGCAGAGAGAGGCAGTCAGTGGGTCTGGGGAGTTGGTCCTGTTTAGAGTTCTTTTCTCTACATTATAATAACTTTTTTTCTTATTATAAAAGTTGTGCCTGTTTATTTTAGTATTTTCAGGAAAGGTTGATTAAAGAAAGCACAAAATAAAATCAACATAGAATTCTTCCACCAAGAGATCACCCCTTTGTCAGCATTTTCTTGCATATCCTTGCCACCCTTTTTCTAAGTGTGAATTAAGAAAATTTTTTACAAAAATGTGAACATGCTGTGTATACTTTTAGGAAACGATTATTTAACGATACATCAGGGACATCTTTTCATATTATTAAATGATCTTCTGCACACTTTGATTTTTAACAGCTTCGTGGTATTCAATCGCATCAATCAACCATAATTTATTTAACTAAGCATAACTTATTTAATTATTTAACCATAATTTATTAAAACCGCCATTGTGAGACCAGAGGTTTTTAATGTCACTTTTTGGTACTATAAACAGTTCTATGTTAAACATTCCTGCAGCTATGTTTTGTGCACATCAGTGATAAATTCCTTATGGCAAACTTCTAAAAGTGAAATTTCTGGGTCAAAAAGACAAAATGGAAGGAGACATATGTATCCAAATAGAGACTTCTACTTGTAAAGCTCACTTCTTGCACACTTACAAATATTTAATACTTTTTTTTAGTTGTATTTCTTCTGAGTTGAACCTTTTTTAGATTTCTTGACCATTTGTATTTCTTCTTTGCTAAATTGTCTACAGGTTCACATCCTTTGCCTCTCTTTCTAATGGTGTTTTTGTTCATTGTGTTCTTGTTCATTTCCAAACGTTCTCCCACTTTAAAAGAATGATTACCATGACACCTTAGGAGAAAGCCCATCCAAAACTGTCAGCTATTTGGTTCAAATGCTATAGCCAGGTCCTAGTCCTCATGAAGGATTGGACGATGCTTGCATCTGTTCAGCAGCAGATCATAGATGGGCTTCCCAGGCTGGCTGGAGATGCTAAAGACACGTGACTAGCAGATAAACGTCACCTTTCCTCTTTTCCCTTGTCTTTCCTTTGGCAAGAATGCTGAGGATGAATCACATACTTCCCATACTCAACCACTGACCTTTAAAATTATGAATGTTTACAGTACCAATCTTCCCATGCATTCCATGTTGACTTTTAAATCCTGAATGAAAAAGTTAAGGGAAGCTAGGAAAATGAGTCAGCCTGATTGCCATACTCTTCCCACTGACAATATACCTATATATGAAACCCTGAGAAGTCACACCAGTTGGTAAGATCTCCCAGGATCTGGTTGGTCAGTATTGTGCATGCGGGCTGTGGAGGTCGGGAAGTAAATAGTGGCAGTAACTCTGATCACAATAATCCCTAGGAGTTCCTAGGCTCTTACCAGGGCTAATGCTTTATCTCACCTTCCTTACTATACACGTTTGGTCTTCTATACCACCACCACTATCAAAGTCTTAAAAAAATGCTTAAACACTTCCAACTGAGCTGTGGAGGGCTCACAGTAAAACAACTAGATCATCAGGCCAGATTTGGCCTTCCCTTCTCCCTTGCCTCTTGTCTCCTTGCCCTCAGAAGTTGATAATAATTATTGTCTTAACTCACTTCTTTACATCAACTCAGGAGCCTTGGGAAATACAGGGCTCAAGAGCTTATGGCAAAAGTATTCATCTACACATTCAGTCATCCTTATGTGAACCTATGCACCCATTCATCCACCATCCATCTACCCATTCATCCAGGTAGCCCTCCATGCATTCTTCCACCCAACCATCACTCTGTGCATCCCACCACCCCGCCCTCCATGCATCTCTCTACTCACGTATCTATCTGTACATCTGAATACCCATTCATCCATCCAACTGTAAAGTATTGAGCACTAACTTGCTACTCTGCTGAACACTGAGTTACAAAGTTAAAAGAGGTCAAATCTTTGCTCTGAAGGAGTTTGCTTTCTATTAGGAAGACCAATAAGTAAATCAATGGTTAAAACAGAGTATGGGAAATATTTTTAAATGTCTTACACAGGGTATCATGGGAGTGTATGGGAAGGTCCCACCTGGAGGTGAGGGAGTGAGTTCCAAAGAGGTGGTACCCATCTGGGTTTTAAAGGGCTACATAGGGATTTTCCAGACAAGCAAGAGGAAGAAAGTGTCTCAGACAAAGGTGTCAGCATATGACAGGTGGCTGGAACCTCAGAGGCCTGAAAGAATGTGTCTTATCCAAGGATAGTCCGTGGATAAGCCACATTTGGTGAGACCGAAGCAAACTTGTAAAAAGAGCAGAAGGCAATGCAGCAGGCCGAGCATTGCTGAACTGAGCTCTAAGCACTAAGGAGCGTGAACTGTAGCGTGAGAGCTTTTGGAAAGACACTGAATGGTTTAAGGGTTCAGTGTAGAGCTACGGGATGAAGAAGAGGGAAGAGAGGAAAAACAAATTTAGAAAGGCATATCTACAGACTTTGTGTTTGACCGGACACAAGCATGAGAAGAATGCATGGGAAGAGGGCATTTTATTCTAATTCCAAAGCCATCTCCCTCCCCTACACCCCCATCCCATGTTGAGGGATTTAGGGAGATTGGACCACATGGCCTTGATGTTTCTCTCCAAGAAACTATAATTCTGCTTGTCCGTCTTTCAACACAGTGAGGAACTTGGCCAGCCTCACTCCAGTCAGGCCCATGATCTCAGTTTAGAAGGAGGATTAGAATGCTGTCTCTGCTTTGTGGTTCTCCAAATTCCAGGATAGGAACATTTTAGTGAATCAAAACCACTGACATTTTCTCACTGACATTCTTCTATTCAATAAAGTAGGCAGTCAGCGCTGTAAGAATATATATTTTTCCCATTCAATGCAATAAATGTATTACCATTTTGAATGAGGGGGAGAAGTACAGCCTGTATTCCTGTTTATTTGTCTCAATTAGTACTTATGGAATGCCTCAAGCCATCACAGAACCTGCCCAGGCACTCATTATTAGTCATCTGCCGAGGCAGTGCTGTCGTCTCAGAAGAGCCTCCTTAGGAGGTGGGGACAGGAAAAAAAAGGACAATGAACTTGTCTCAAAGGGCAAGAAATCTCTTCCCACACCACCCCCACCAGCTGGGAGAACAGGGAGCTTTGAGTCCCGCCCTCCTCTACCACTAATTGCCTGTGAGTCTTCAGAAAAGTCACATGTATATTCTGCATTTAATTTTCTCATCCTCAAAACAAGATGCAGAATGGAGCAGGGACAAAATAATCTTCAAGGCTCCTGCCACCTATAACCCCTAATAACGTTACCAATCTGTTTCTATGAGCTAATTCATAAAAACGGTTGATAGAGGAATAAGCAACCACAAAGTGGTAAAAGAAAACAAAATTAAAATTAATGGGGCCAGGCACGGTGGCTCATGCCTGTAATCCCAGGACTTTGGGAGGCCGAGAGGGGAAGATCACTTGAGGTTAGGAGTTCAAGACCAGCCTGGCCAACATGGTGAAACCCTGTCTCTACTAGAAATACAAAAATTAGCCAGGCGTTGTAATGCTTGCCTGTAATCCCAGCTGAGGCAGGAGAATTACTTGAACTCAGGAGGTGGAGGTTGCGGTGAACCAAGATTGTGCCACTGCATTCCAACCTGAGTGACAGAATGAGACTCAGTCTCAGAAAAAAAAAAATTAATAGGGTTCCTTGGTGTTGGGTATGGAGGTGCAGTGGTGTCCCCCACTGCAAGCTCTAGAGCCTTGAATGCCACTTCCTCCAATTCTTGGTCATGTGACCTTGGGCAAATGACATAATCACTCTGTGCCTCAGTTTCCTCATCTGTATGTTAATAATAGTATCAACTTCATAGGTTTATTGAAAGGATTAATGAATCAGTACATATAAAGTGTTTAAGTAAAGTGACTGGCACACTTCAGTGTTTCACAAATATTTGTTACTATTATCATTATCTAAAAAGCCACCTAGTGATAACTTCCCCTGCTCCCGTCCCCTTGGTGGTTAGTGGGGGTGGGGAGTGGGGGGTGGGTTTGAAACTCCATGAACAAGAGTAGCTGCAGGATACAGGCAGACAGGCCCGTCTCTGGGTCTTGGGCCCTTATCCACCTAGAGGGGGAGGATCATTTCCCATAGTTGTCCTGAAACTTCTAGTAAAATGGACTCATTCCAAGTTTACACTGTTTCATCTTTTCAAATACATCGATGGCAGTGTTCTTGTACAGAATCCTTTGTGCCTACTTCCATTGCAATTTGTATCTTCCTGCGTTGTAGAGGTTACTCACTGGCAGTTTCCATTGGAGCACCTTCCCAGATGTGAGAGGCTGGAGCTCTAGTGCATAACTCAGGGATTCAGAGGGCTGGGCTGTCCAGCTTCCTGGACGAGTCCCCTTGACCTCTTTGCCTTGTAAATTTTTGTGTGTGACTTTCTTTGCCAACAGAACAGTGGGAAAAGCTTGCAGTCTCTTAGGGTAAAGTTGTGTTGGGTAAGAAAAAAACAACTCAATCTAGGGTTTGGGTCTAGTCGAAATGTTAATTCTTCCAAAACTCATTATCATGGGTGGGCCAATAATAAGAATTTAAATATTCTTATTTAAATTCAATATATAACATGTCTTATGCTGCTTGATTTTCATTTGCAGTATGACGTTCAATTTTTAATAATAATGAAGGTAAACTTTTTCTGAGTAATTTTTCATACATAAATCAAAAAGAGATTTAACATTCTTCCCTAATGGAAATATCAGCACACAGCTGGAGAAATGACTACGGAGAAAACATAACTGTGGGGCCTAGGAAATTGGCAGATGATAATAGGTCAATGCTGGCCAGGCGTGGTGGCTCATTCCAGTAATCCCAGTACTTTGGGAGGCCGAGGCAGGCGGATCACCTGAGGTCAGGAGTTCGAGACCAGCCTGGCCAACATGGTGAAACCCCGTTTCTACTAAAAATACAAAAATTAGCCAGGCGTGGTAGTGCATGTCTGTAATCCCAGCTACTCAGGAGGCTGAGGCAGGAGAATCGCTTGAATCCAGGAGATGGAGGTTGCAGTGAGCCAAGATTGAGTCATAGCACTCCAGCCTGGGGACAGAGTGGAACTCCATCTCAAAAAAAAAAAAAAAAAAGGCGAATGCCTCTCCCCTAAGGGGGGATTAAGGACTGACCAGGCCATCATGTAGAATCACACACCTCCCGGAGCCCAGATAGCTTCCAATTTGCTGATCATTTAGTAGTCACTCTTGCCTGAGACTTTGTTGGTGCTGACGATTTAAATTTTTAGACTGAAAACAAAATTAATGGGGCTGCTTGGGATAGGGTATGGAGGTACAGTGATCTCCTTAGTGTAGGCCCAAGAGCTTCTTCAAGAACCTCTGTGGTTCCAAGACCCAGCCATTGGTCAGAAGGTGAGCAGTTTGGGGAACCAGTGTAGGGAAAGGGAAAGATACTGGGGTTTGCTGACAGACAGCCTGGGGTCCGCACCTCTGATTGGCAACGCATTGTCTGACCTTGGCCAAGATATTTAAGCTCTATAAACCTGAGTTTCTACCCCTGTACAGTGGAAATTGGGTATTAGGGGAATCAAAAATGGCAGTGTATGTAAAGCTGCTATCTTTACAGGGAGTAAAAGTTCAGAGAGCCATGGCTAGTCTTTCTGTGCCAGTTGCATGAAAAGGATCATGTCTGTGTGTGACTCATAGCTCCCTCACCTTTTCTGATATGACATATACACTGCCCTAAGTTTGAAGAAACAAAAATAGTCCTCTCACGAAAAGAATTTCGAACACCTCAGTCTAAGTAGGAGAAATGGATGAGTTGGGTTATTCTCCCCCTGTCTCCCTGTCCCTGGGATCTGCGAGCCTCCTGCTCACAGGCCAATCCTCAAAGGGCTATTCTTCCGACAGGTCTGACACAGCTGGCTGGCTTCCCACCTTGGACTGCCTCCCGACGTCTTGCTTTCTTATCCTGCGAATTACTCTGATGATTCCAAAATCTGGCGCCCTGTGGAGATCCTTAGGCTGGTCAGCAAATATCAAAATGAGATCTCAGACAGGAGAATCTGTGCATTTGCATCAGCCCCAAAGACCTGCAGCATTGAGCGTGTCCTGCGGACAACGGAGAGGTTCCAGAAATGGCTGCACGCCAAGCGCCTCACACCAGACCTGGTGCAGGTGAGTGTGAAGGCCATGGGAAGGGGGTGTGAAGGGGGAGGATAAGAGAGAGAGAGAGAGAGAGATTCATTCCCATCTCATAGCTCAGTTTGAGGAAAAGGAGAAGCTGTGATCTGTCTAAAGTGTGACAAAACACTGTCATAAAACAGAGTGGCTTGTGGTAAAACAGGAACTAAACAAGGTTTACTTATAAGGTTCCATCCCATTGTCATCCGCATTCTCTCTAATGCGATCCTCAGCGACAATTTGAGAAACAGTTCCTAGCTGCGACCTCTGGCCTGAAGATCTGACAGGATGATCCTTGCCAGCCCATCCTTCTGTCAGGGCTTAACTCACCTGTATCCTTCTCTGACAGCCCTTTGCCAGCCCCCAGGCTAGCCAAGTATCCTCTCGTAGAAGCTCCCATATATATCCTGTTTCACAGTAGAGAGAGACCACTTTGAAAGCCAGGTGCCTCTTCTATCTCCCACTGTCAAGAATAACCAAACCTCAGTCATTACAGAAGCCAACCTAAATAATACAGCATCCTCTTCCCACCTGAGAGCCTCCCACCCACTCCCATGAGCATGCTGCCCTGGGAACTTCAGCACTTTGCTGGTGCTGTCTTCGGCCTTGGTTCCCTCCTATACTATCATCTCAACTATCATCCTTCTTTATTCAAGCCAGCACAGCCATGGCCCTCCACACACATCTAGCTGAGCCCGTTGGTGCAGAAGATGCCACCTCAGAAGACTGAGTGGTTCACCTTCAGCAAAGATGAGAAGGAGAGGCTCACCCCAACCTCCGTGCCATGACAAGGAGGGAGGACTTGGATCGGCCTTCTCATGGGGATGCTGAGGCTGCTTCTCACACTCCCTGGGCCACTAGGTCCTTTTACATGGGTACCTCAGGCTGCCTGGGTGAATTCTGAGCACTGACAAACCCTCTGTTGGTCTCTGCAAGATGAGACACATAGAGTAAAGAGAATCACTGGTCCCTGGATATTCCATCCATGTAACAAGACCGTCGGGCTTTGTGCTTAGGTTGTGTGGTGTGATGGTTAATTTTATGTGTACAACTTGATTGGGCCATGGGATGCCCAGCTATCTGGTCAGACATTATTCTGACTGTTTCTGTGAAGATGTCTTTGGATGAGATTGATGTTGAGATCAGTAGACTGAGTAAAGCAGATTTCCCACCCTAATGTGTGTGGGTCTCAGCCAGTCGGCTGAAGACTTGAATAGAATAAAAAGCTGACCTGCTCCCAAATAACAGGGAACGCCCTCCTGCCTGACTGTCTGCCTTTGAGCAGGGCCATTGGCTTTTTTCCTGCCTTGAGACTCAAACTGAAACATCAGCTCTCTTGGGTCTCAAGCCTGCAGCCTTTGGACTAAAGCTATGCCATTGGCCCTCCTGAGTCTCCAGCTTGTCAACTGCAGCTCTTAGCATTGTCAATCTTTATGGTCACATGAGCCAATTTCTTATAATAAATCTCTCTCCATCTATCTATCTCTACATCCTATTAGTTCTGTTTATCTGGAGAACCCTGACTAATACATGTGGAAACTGCTTTGAAGTCAGGAGGAATCAGGTTGCTGGGCCATCATAGAACATTGAATACAACCTGAGCTTTCCAATGTGGTGCTTTTGCAGTCTGCACTCTGTGAATTTATTGGCATTGAGTGGGGAAGGGAACAAAACCAGAAGAAGTCAAGGTGTCCCAGGCTGGAGAGGTGTTGGCAAGATCCAACATGCGGGTCTTGGAGTTGGTGCAGGAGACACGAAGTGGAGGCTTACGTAGAAGAACCCCATGGTGGCTACTCAACACGGGGCAGAAACAGAAGACAGAGGTCAGATACCAAAGTCACACCATGGTCAATGTGCAGTCCCCTGTGCCTCTCTTTCTGCCCTGCAGACAGACCCTTCAGGCATGAGCTTTGGTACCCACCGTATGCCATTCACAGGCTGACCATAACTAGTACTGGGGCATGGAAAAGATCACTATAAGACCTCCTCCATTTTTGCCTCAAATATGTGCTCAGGAACAAACAGAAGTCCCAGAAGAGCAAAACAGGGTACACAAGGAATTGTTTAGAACCCCTTGAAGATCCTGTCACCTCTTACTGCCTCCATCATTGTCGAGTCCCATTCTGAAAAGCATAATTTCTCCAAGGCAAGCCTACCTCCATCTGGGACCTGGACAACATACCAAAGGAAGGAACTTTCTTTTTCTTTTCCTTTTCTTTTTTGAAATGGAGTCTCGCTCCATCACCCAGGCTGGAGTGCAGTAGTGCAATCTCGGCTCGCTGCAACCTCCGCCTTCTGGGGTCAAGCAATTCTCCTGCCTCAGCCTCCTGAGTAGCTGGGGATTACAGGTGCGTGCCACCACACCTGACTAATTTTTGTATTTTTGGTAAAGACAGGGCTTCACCATGTTGGCCAGGCTGGTCTTAAACTCCTGACCTCAAGTGATCCACCCATCTCAGCCTCCCAAAGTGCTGAGATTATGGACGTGAGCCACCATGCCTGGCCAGGAAGGAACTTTCTGATGTGCAAGATACACTTGGGATTCTACTTAAGGTAGCTAGACTAACATTAGGCTTTGAATTAAGGAAAAGGTCCTCTTTCTCTCACCTTCCAGATACTTCCATAACAACAGTACAGTAGAGATTATCCCAAGGGGCCTAACAAGTCCAAAGCAACCTGCCAGGTACCTCTTTTGCAAGTCTGCACTCTGTGAGTACATCTTGTGTCACCTACCTTGATGAATATAGACACTGGGGTAGAGGGAAGCGTTCCCTGGGGCGTGGAAACTCTGGTTGAGTTTTGTATCTGCCACTAAAAGCTATGGCAAAATGAGAAGAAGGAGCAGAGACCCAGTAAGAACACAGAGCTTCTATTTCCTGTTAATCCATCCAATAAGTTTCATCAACTGTGCTACAACATCCTGGGGTATTCAAAGATGAATCAGACGCAAGCTCCACCCCCAGAAGCATGTGGCTCAGTGGTAGAGATAGGCAAGGGCACACATCATCACAAAGCCATGTAAATGACATGCTGATACTCTGTACTGAGACAAAGAACACTCTGCTGACTTGGGTCCTTCACTCCCTGACCAATTGACCTTGGATTTAATCCCCAAATTTCCCCAATCCGCTCTGATATTCCTCCTCCAAAAATGAGGTGGGAGGAGGGCTTCTGGATGATCTCAAAGGCCCTCCAAGCGCTGATATTCTTTGACAATGTGACTCTGCTTCATTTATTTAGCAAATACTGACTGAATACCTATTAATCACCAGGAGCTATGCTGGGTGCCTTGATTTTCTTATTTCTCAAATGACAGAAAATAGTACCTGCTCTGTCTGATTCGTTTATCCTAATGAGCTTATAGACAAGAATATGCTTTAGAAGTCCATCACTATGGAAATGCACAGCAGTATTCTTGTAATAAGTGAATCTCTTTCTTCAATTTGTTGTGCTAAAATTTCCTCTACCAATTTTGAAATCTTGCATTACATGCAGCTAAACAAGCTTTTCTTCTTTCTGCTAAAACAGCATCTATTAACAACATGCTGGTAAGACACGAGCCAAAACCAGAAAAATTTTCACTTTACTTTGACCCTCCCATAACCCATCTTTTCATCTCCACCATAGATTTTTCTCTTCCTTATTTAAAAAAGAGAATATTAGCAGCCATTGTATAAATTCTGCACAAACCCATTCTTCTTCTATCAGTTAAGCTCAAGGTCATTACCATCCTATTGTGGCCCCATCTTCTTTCTCTCTCCTCACCAAGAAGTCTAGAGACCCTTTGCCCTTAGGATTCCACAGTGGACCCGAGGTGTGCTGCTGCCACACTCTTTCCCACTTTCTTTTTTTCTTTTTTTTTTTTTTTTTGAGATGGAGTCACTCTCCATTGCCAGGCTGGAGTGCACTGGCACGATCTCGGCTCACTGCAACTTCCGCCTCCGGGGTTCAAGCGATTCTCGTGTCTTAACCTCCCGAGCAGCTGGGATTACAGGCATGCGCCACCACACCCAGCTAATTATTGTATTTTTAGTAGAGACGGGGGTTTCATCCTTTGTCCAGGATGGTCTCGATCTCCTGACCTCATGATCCACCCGCCTCGGCCTCCCAAAGTGCTGGGATTACAGGCGTGAGCCACCACACCAAAAATCTGCATATTTTATGATTCAATTTATAGGCAATGTCCAGAATAGGCAAATCCATAGACAGAGAGCAAATCAGCAGTTACCAAGGGCTCACGGGAGGGGAGAATTGGGAGTAACTGTTTAATGGATTTCTTTCTGGAGTGATGAAATGATTTCTTTCTGGAGTGATGAAATGATTCTGGAATTAGATAATGGTGATGGTTGCACAGTCTTCTGAATATATTAAAAGCCACTGAATTATATAATTTAAAATGGTTTAAATGGTGAATTTTATGTTATGTGAATTTTAATTCAATTCTAAAAGGGAAGAATAAGCCATAGAAACAACTTCACCTATTCCGTGACCCATTCGCTTAGAGCCTTGTGATGGGCAGCTAATGTAATAATTTAATTTGTGCCAGAAAGTTAACAGCTAATGACATTTCACTGTTAGCCCTCTAAGAAGCCATCTGCATGTGAAGCCAATATTGCGATGCTTTCACTAGTTCATGCATGACTATCTCAGGCCTTCCTATTATATTCCTGCATTCTTCCCCTACTAAACCCAGATGTGGCCCCAGAATTCTTCTCAATAGTGTTCTAAGCTAGCTGCTTCTGTCTTTGATCTCAGCTGGAATAAGAGATGAAATCTCTGTGTGACCATTCATCCCAGATTTGGCCAAACAGCTCTGTCCTGTTTTTTCTGATAACCTATCAGATATGAGTCCTAATTTCTTGTTTGGAAATTATGATCTTTCTGTATTTATATGGGAGTTTCAAGAGGCAGCTGGGGAGCTATTACAGGTTGCGTGGATGGAAGACTTGCCTCATCCTTCAGCTCACACCAAATGGCCCAGTGTCGGCTCAGCCTAGCTGTCAGGCCAGCCCCCCTGGGATTCTCTCTGTGTGTGACTTAAGTGGGTTTTCTCTGATTTCCTCAAGAACCATTTTCCAACTGGGATCTAAGCTGGAGCCTTCCGTTGTGCATATCTGCTTGTGTGCGTGTTGCTGTGTGTTTAGGGGGAAGAAAAAGAGGCCACAAGGAGCTCACAGGCTCTGCTCAGAGAACTGACAAGGCAGAGATGAGAGGAGAAAAAAAAAATCAAAGAAATAAAAGTAAACGAAAGGGAGGAGGGATCTGGCCGGTTCAGGGGCCTCAGAACTTTGACTGTCAGCCCTGCTTATGAATAAATAAAGTCAACTTGGATGAAAAGCCCCAGTAGTCATCATCAGAGGCTGAGCCAGGGAGTCCCCCGGCCCCCGTCCTGCAGGGCCAAATGCAGCTTTGTATTTAAGGACACTGAGTCTTGAGCCACAATGCGGTACAGCTGTAGCAGGGCTGCTAAGGACAACAGGACCAAGAATTAGAAAGAAAGTGAAACAATGCAGTGTGTGTGTGTGTGTGTGTGTGTGTGTGTGTGTGTGTGTAGCACTTATGCTAATAACATCGTGACTTTTCTCCTCTAAAAGCTGCATTGTTCTGAAGGGAATATCCCACAGCCTAAATGACTAGCCCACAAATAGAACCACAGCCAAGAGCACCGCTCAGAGTTTATCATGAGGTGCTTGTTCACAAAAACACAAAGAAGGCTTCCTCTGCTCTTATGCCAAGGGCAAAGAGGCAACCACTCTAGGCAGCACGTGGCTAATCAGAGGAAAACACATATCCTCCACCCTGTCCCACCATGTCCTGCTCCCCTCCCCTGAACTACGATCCGATCTGACATTGTTCTAAACAGGTTACTCCCTCCAAACGGCAGTACACTAGATGGCCGCAGAGCCTTTTCTCCACTAGATGGCAGTACAGAGTGTTCGGCCAGCTTTGTTTAAACAAGGACGGTTGGCTATTTTACTTCCCATGTCTCCATTCTTTTTAAAATAGATAGAAGAAGAGAAATAGCAAATCAACCAAAAGGTATGTTCATTATATAATCGAAATGTGGGTTTAGATGTAACTAGTTAACAAGTGAAATTCACTTTTGTTTAAATGTAACTCCAAAATATGTAAGGGGTATTTATAGGACCTATGCTGGACACTAGGAGGGCATGAGGGTATCAAGACAAGGTCCTTATACTCTGGGAGATGACACCCCGATGACAGAGCCAGACCCTATTCAATTTGTTCCGGTACAAGACACATTGTGATAAAGTGTTTTAATGAAGATGGAAATTTTATATTGGATTCACAGCTAGTTTTCAGACTATAAACATTTTCATTTGTCACAGGCTACTAGGTCAAGGATGCTTCAGAAAAGTTCCATTTTTTTTTTTTTTAAAGAACATGGCTATATTGGTGCTGAAAAGAAAAAACAGGCTGACTGGTGGCTGTATTATTTTCACACACATCTACCACTGGAGTCAAAGATGAAATGACTATTAATGGCAAAGGAAATTTAAGCAACTAAGAATGCCTCCCCCAGTACTGCACAGGGCAGTATTCCCCCGGACATCAGGGCACATCCTCGGGCTGAATGGTCTTGGAGAAACAGAGTCCCTTCAGAGGTACATCATCACTGTGAAATCATGAGACCCCGTTCCTGTGTCCCTTGGGAGGTATTCAGAGAGCTGTGTTTATCGCCCGTGGGAGTTTTGGGAACCAACTGGAGAGATATTATGGAAAAGATACAAGTCCCCTCTCAGCCCATTTTCCCTTCCAGTCATGAAATTTGAAATGTTCAGAGCTGAAAGAACTAAGATTTTGAATCATCTAACTAATTTAAGATTACAACCATTAAGACTTTGCCATCTCAACATTTGTGGCAAAGAGGTTGTTTGGAATGGGTCAGAGACTAACCTACTCATTTCCAAACTTCCATTATGTCATAGACTCATAGAAAAGAGACTAACAATCACCCAGTGTGCCCACTCAAATGACCTTTAAGTTATTCTTGATGGATCTCACGAATGAAAATGAGACCGTGAAAAGCTTCCCCAGTCCTGACACAGACAAGTTGAGAAGAAAAAGAAGGCAAGAGAAGACTAGGGGAAAGATAGACATGACACAAGTCACCAGTGGCTCCTTCCAGATGGTGCTCAAATACAGAATACAGGCAGCCCCCCGCCGAAACATAACCGAAGCCTGAACAATCATCAGAACAGATCATATAAAGCAAGCTTTGCCGTTACAGGGCTTTAGGCTTTCCCTAAACTTAGATGTTACCAATCAAGCCCCTTTTTCAAAAAATCAAGGCATCCTTTGTTCTACACAATTCCTTTGATATCTCATTATCCCTATTCTGATGTACTCAGAAACAAATGCTTTAGCCATTAAGTGTGATTTGGCCCAGAGGCCTCTGGATTGGCTGTTCCTCTATGCATGTCCACATGCTGTGAAGTAAGCAAAAGTTAAACTATATAATATATAGTATATATCTATAAAGAAAGTCACTTGGAAGACATCAATCGATACAGTGATTGTGTTCTAACGGTATTTGTGGTCTAATAAACAGCACGTAAGCACTATATCAATTACTTGTGATATCGTGATTGTGTTCTGTTTATTAAGCCACAAAACCCCTCAATACATTTTTTAAAGTAGAAATGTTAAATAGCATTTTATCTAATCAAAAGGGAATACCATCAGACATTAACAATAAAAAGGGGAAAAAACCTGCCAAACTAGAAATGTAAAAACATTACCTTTTAAGCCACAGAGCAAATGATTGAAATTGTAATAATATCAGGATAATAACAATAATTAAAACTCTTTATTTCCCCAATCCATGATTTAGCCTTTGCCAAATCACTGCTCAGAGGAAAATTGAAAATCAACCCGGGATTCTGTTAGGTTGCTGTTGACACAAGTTTGGTCATTAATGTGGAGAAATAATACAAAAAGATATTGAAAATGTGTATTAATTTGTTCCTAATTCAAGGGCACTTATGGCAGTAATAATTTTTATAATTGTGTCGGCTCTTCTAGGATTATCAGGAGGTCTATGGAAGGCATGATTTGTAAATCTTTTGTGTGGGTTAAGCAGGGAATAAGTATATATTTATTCCTTGTTTACATATGAGAGCAAACCACAGAGCAATATATAAATTTGTTAAAGATCAAAATCTATTTCTACTTACTGAATTACACGTATGTCATAGATTCTTGGGGTTGAAATAAATTTGAAAGCTCAGCAATTTGAACTCTAACATATTTGCATCCTTTCTGTAAGGCAAAGGGTCATCTATCCTATCATACAGTGACAAGAAACACTACCTTCAGAAACAGCTTATGCCTTCTTTGACAGAACAGATACTTGGAAAGTTCATCTCAAATCTGTCTTCGTATAGCTCTCGCTTGTGTAAGTTCTTTCTATGCCTTGGAGTCAGCCAGATTATACATGACATATGCCCTCCCATACAACAGCTCCTAAATCCTGGCTTCCCCTTTGTAAACATCCCCAATTCTCTTTCCCATCTTGGCATTCCCCCTCATATTGAAGCTTCTTAAATGTTATGTCAACTAAAACCCCTTCTGTAGCTAGATTTTCATTTACAAGGACAGAACCTTTTGTTTATCCTGTTATATATGATCTTCTTATATTAAATCCATTATTCTAGCCTGTCAACTTGATTCTGATACTTACCATACCCACTGTCACCCCGAGTACATATTATTCTCAGTTTTGATGAACACGATTTTTAATCTATGTCCTCAATAAAAATTTAAACAGGGCCGGGCGTGGTGGCTCATGTCTGTAATCTCAGCACTTTGGGAGGCCAAGGCAGGTGGATCACCTGAGGTCAGGAGTTTGAGACAAGCCTGGCCAACATGGAGAAACCCGTCTCTACTAAAAATACAAAAATTAGTCAGGAGTGGTGGTGGGCACCTGTAATCCCCGCTACTTGGGAAGGCTGAGGCAGGAGAATTGCTTGAACCCAGGAGGCAGAGGTTGCAGTGAGCCGAGATCGTGCCATTGCACTCCAGCCTGGGCAACAAAAGTGAAACTCTGTCTCAAAAAAAAAAAAAAAAGTTGAACAGAACAGGGCCAGATAAAAAGCTTTCTTCTCTATAGGGGTTAGTCTGTTAGTTGTTAGGTAAACTCAGTTAACCAATTACTAATCATCTTAATTTTTCTATGCAGCCAAAATCTTGTTTCCCCTTTTCTTTTATAGAGTTCTCATGAGAATCACTGTTGAATGTCTCACTAAGGTTCATATATTCTAAGTCTATTGCATTTCTCCGATTAAAAATCAAGTAACCAGGTCAAAGAAAAAAAAAGTTGTTAGTCTGGAATGATTTGATTAAAAGAATCCTCAGTGATGCCTTAAGATCATCATTTCCCCTTCTGGAGGCTCACAAAGTATCCTATTAATAACCTGTTTTCGAATATTTCTGGTGATCTAGGACCAGCCCACTAATCGCTAATTTGTGAAATCTAGCCTCTTGCTTTTTTTAAACATCGAAATGGATTTTCTTGCCTTTTCTATTCTCTGCATTCACTGCCCATGGTTCAGCAATATCATGTGCCAGGTCTCTGTGGATCTCCCAGGCTGGGAAACTCACTCAGAACAATGAAGGCTTCCTTTATTCGTTCTGGCTTTTCATTCCTGTTTACCACATTTTCTTCACCTTTTTCACATCAAAGTCCCAACACCCGAAAAGAAAAACAAGCAAACGTTAGAAATGAAAATCGGGCCTTCATTTTGTTACCCACCAAAATTCTCCTAATGGCCCATTGTCTTTGCTTTCTTCGTGCTCTGTGCTTTGTAACACACAGCTATTTTTAAAGATTTTCAATTAAAGTATAAACTGCATACATAAACACATAAATCTTAAATGCATAGCCGGATAAATTTTCCCTCGTGTATTCACTCGTGACCACCACCCATATTGAGATACTGAACATTTCTGGCCCCTCAGACACTCCTTCATGTGCCTTCCCAAAAAAGACCACATCCTAGGGTCACCAACCATCCTAGTTTGCTTGGGACTATCCTGATTTTCACACTGAAACCATTCAGTCGCAGGACAACCTAAACAGTTGGTTACCCTACCCCTTCCCCAAAGGTAGCTGCTATTTTGACCTAAATCACCATGGATTCGTTTTATCTGTTTTTGAACTTTATTTAAATGGAATCCTACAATATGTATACAACACATCATGCTATTTATGTTGTGGCGTGAATGAGTGGTTGGTTTTCTTTTTCATTGCAGTATAATATTCCACCACGTGATGGTTTCACACTGTATACATTCTACTGTTGAACATTTGGGCTGTATTTAGTTTGCACTATTGTGAATTAAAGTTGCTACAAACATTATTGTACATATCTATTTGTGAACATAAGCACACAGAAGCAGAATTGTTGAGTCATAGCATGTACATATGGACAGATTTAGTTGATACTGCTAAGTAGTTTTCCAAAGTAGTTGTGTTGATTTCCTCCTATTAGCAATGGGAGAAAGCGTTCCAATGTTCCATATCTTCATCAACACTTTCATTGTTAGTTTTTAATTTTAGTTATTTTGGTGGGAGTCTGGCAGTATATCATTGTATGGTTTGATTTACATTTTTCTGATAACTAATGATGTAGAATCCTTTTTCATATATGTACTGGCTTCTTTGATCTCATCTTTGATAAAGTACTGGGTTTCATTTCTTCATTTTTATTGGATTGTCTTTCTTATTAATTAGTACAAGTTATATTTATATTCTGGATACAAGCTCTTTGTCAGCTATGTATTGCAAATATCTTCATCCAGTTATGGCTTGCCTTTCACCCTCTTAATGGTATTTTTTTTTTTTTTTTTGAGACAAGGTGTCTCTGTCATCAGGCTGGAGTGCAGTGGCATGATCGTAGCTCACTATAACCTCAAACTCCCGGGGTCAAGTGATCCTCCTGCCTCGGCCTCCCAAGTAGCTGGGACTACAGGTATACACCACTATGCTCAGCCAATTTTATTTTTTTGTAGAGACAGGGTCTCACTGTGTTGTCTGGGCTGCCATAATTGTTTCTTTTGATGAATTGGAATTCTTAATTTTAATGAAGTCCAGTTTTTTAATGTTTTATTTTATGGTTAGCACTTTTAGTGCCTGTTTATCCCCTGGTTATGAAGATATTCTCCTGTTTACTTCTAGAAGCTTTAACATTTTATCTCTCCTATAGAGGTCTATAATACATCCCAAATTATTTTTTATGAATGATGTACCATAGGGGTTAAGGGTTTTTTCCCCATATGAATATCCAATTGACCAAGCATCATATTTTAGAAAAACCATTCTTTCCTCACTGAATTTCAATAGAGTGTTGGTGAGAAATCAGATGACTATATATGAGTGAATCTGTTTATGGAAACTCTGTTGTATTCCATTGGTGTATTATCTAGCTTTGTGCCGATATGAAAGTGTATTAATTACTGTAGATATATAGAAAGCCTTGATATCCTGTAGTGTAAGGCTCTCAGATTTATCCTTCTTCAGTATTGCATTGGGATTCTAGCATTTCCAAATAAATCTTAGTACCATGATGGAGCCAACTCTACACAGTTTCACTGGAGACCTTCTGATTTTAGAGTCCCTGAAATGTTTGTCTTTCCCCCAAGTGAGAAGTTTTTACTGACTTATCTTAGGTATTAATAAGCAGAAAAGCCCTGTATTAGTCCATCTTGCATTGCTACAAAGGATTACCTGAGGCTGGGTAATTTATGAAGAAAAGGGGTTTATTTTGGTTTACAGTTCTGCAGGCTGTACAAGAAGCATGGTGCCAGCATCTGCTTCTGGTGGGGCCTCAGGAAGCTTCCACTCACGGTGGAAGGGGAAGCGGTAGCAGAGATCACATGGCGAGAGAGGGAGCAAGAGAGAGGGAGGGGAGGAGGTGCCGGGCTCTTTTTAATAACCAGCTCTCATTGGAGCTAATAGAGTGAGAACTCACTCACCACTGAGGGAGAGCATTAATCTATTCATGAGGGATCCACCTCCATTACCCAAACACCTCCCACTAGGCCCCACCTCCAACAGGGGGAATCACATTTCTTTTTTTTTTTTGAGACAGAGTCTTGCTCTGTCACCCAGGATGAAGTGCAGGGGCACAATCATGGCTCACTGAAGCCTCAACCTCCTAGGCTCAAGCGATCCTCCCACCTCAGCCTCCCAAGTAGCTGGGATTACAGATGTGCACCACCATGCCTGGCTAATTTTTGTGTTTTTTTGCAGAGACAGGGTCTTGCCATGTTGCCCAGGCTCATCTCGAACTCTTGAGCTCAAGCAATCCTCTCCACCTGGGCCTCCCAAAATGCCGGGATTACAGGCATGAACCACTGCACCTGGCAGGGATCACATTTCCACATGAGATTTGGAGGGACAGATGTCTAAACCATACCAGTCCCGTAGTTCATTTTCCTTGGGATATGACTCTTGATTCCAGAAATGTCTACCCAATTTGAGCGAGGAGGGATGGTGGCACGGTGATCCATTAGCATTCTTCAGAGATTGATCTCTCCATAATTATCTTGGAGAAGAGACGATTGAGATGTTTTGATCAAGGGCAGGAGACAAAGTTGACGGGGGAGCCTCTTGCTCAGGGGGACAAAGGGTGATTTCTCCAGGGGGTTGCCTAGTAAGCTGGCCCAAGTGCTTCTGAGGACTGTGCTTCAAAGACAAGGTAAGACACCAAAAGGAAAGGCAAGGGGCAAATCCCAATTTCCCGTCCACCATTGTATCTCTAGGATCAAAACTGTCTCCCCCCCCAGTAACATTCTGGGAAGGCTGAGCCTGCATCTAGAGCCCCAGCATGTGCTAACCATGGTGGAGACTTTTGGCACACCGTCATGTTTTTAGATTCAGCAGGTCGTCATTTATCTGTGGCACTTTCCAATTCTAGGGACAAGACAGTGGACACTATATATGCCTGGGTGAGGGGAAGGGACTCTAGAATATAAATGACTCTTTAATTAACCAACAAATGTAACTACTCTATAGCATCTTGAGATTGATGCTTGCTTTTCATCCTAAAACTATAGTCCTTCCCTAGGGTTCTGGATCTAAAGAACTCTATATGGCCAGGAGGGCTGCTGAAACTCACCTCATTCTTGACGTTCATTGTTCTTGGATCCGTCTGACCTCTCTGGCCTACCTGACGCCCTGCCCATGGCCCAGTGGTGAAAAATGAATGCCCCTCCCTCCACTTTTTGTTGTCTGTTTTACCTTAATACTTCAATCTCTCAGCTCTGGGGGCCCTCAGATTGTCTAAGCATATTTTCCTGCAAGAGGTCCCCACGGCAGACCTCCTTCCCTCTGCATAGACCTCCTGGCTATGCGTAGAGAATTCTTCCAACAAAGTGCTCCTCCCCCACAGCACCCTCAGAATCAGCCCATTCATTGTGAGGTGGAAAAGCACCACTTGAGTCCTGCTTCAAAGAGCAATGTGACCCATCTCCTTCTCACCTTCCCTTTCTCAAAATACATGCTTAACCTGGCCACCCGGTACCCTCCTAAAAAATGGATCTTTCCATTTCCAGTTCAAAAACTTTCTTTGCTTCAATTTTTACTTTCGTTATTATTAAAGTGATATATACTCATTGTAAAAATGTTTCAAGTATATATACATATATGTGTGTGTATATATATACATGTATATGTGTGTGTGTATGTATATGTGTGTGTATATATATTTAAACACAAAAAATAGGGGGGAAGATCACATTTCACTCAGTACTGGCTTGCCCCAGAGGCAACCACTGTTAACACAGTGGTGTATATTCTTCTAGTCTTTTTCTAGTCATATTTAACATGGTTGAAAATAAGTTGTATATAAGGCCGGGCGCGGTGGCTCACACCTGTAATCCCAGCACTTTGGGAGGCCATGGGAGGCGGATCACGAGGTCAGCAGTTAGAGACCGGCCTGACCAACATGATGAAACCCCGTCTCTACTAAAAATACAAAAATTAGCTGGGCGTGGTGGCACACGCCTGTAGTCCCAGCTACTCAGGAGGCTGAGGCAAGAGAATCACTTGAGCCCGGGAGGTGAAGGTTGCAGTGAGATGAGATCACGCCACTGCACTCCAGCCTGGGTGACAAACCAGAGTGAGACTCCGTCAAAAAAATAAAGAAAGAAAGAAATTGTATATGTAATATTGCATATTCCTCTATGGCTTAATATTATATCTCATAATTTCCTCCATATCATTAAAACTCTTCACAAGGATCATTTCCTCACATGTATGGACCATCATTTTATTCACTATTGTTAACTGTTTACATTTTTATTATCATAAATAATGCTTTAATGAACATCTTTTGCAAAGTCTTTGTCTGAATTTCATGTTAGTTCTTTGAGACAAATTTCCTTTTAAAAACTACTACATACCTGCTACTTTCTTTTTTCTTTTCTTTTTTTTGTTTTGAGACAGAGTCTTGCTCTGTCACCAGGCACCAGACTGGAGTGCAGTGGCGCAATCTCGGCTCACTGCAACCTCCGCCTCCCAGGTTCAAGCAATTCTCCTGCCTCAGCCTCCTGAGTAGCTGGGACTACAGGCGCAGGCCACCACACCCAGCTAATTTTTGTATTTTTTAGTAGAGACAGGGTTTCACCATGTTGGCCAGGATGGTCTCGATCTCCTGACCTCGTGATCTGCTCACCTCGGCCTCCCAAAGTGCTGGGATTACAGGCGTGAGCCACCGCGCCCGGCCCACCTGCTACTTTCTATGGAACAGGCATGCTTCACATACATTTGTCACAGTTAATCTTCAAACCCTCTAAGATATTCTTGTTGCCATTTAACGAGTGGGCAATCTGAGGCTTAGAGAGATTTATATACCTTGCCCAAGGTCACCCAGCTAGTAAATTTTGGAAGAGATTTGAAGAGATTTGAACACAGGCCTGTCTCCTGACTGCAAAACTCACAGCCTTAAATACTATGCTTTGTGGCTTTCCCTGCTCCCCTGCAATGGAACCATCGGGTCAAGGGGTATGAATGTTTTTACATCTTTGAATACATATTGCCAAACTGAATTTAACAACCTCTAAACAGTTTTGGGGGTGGGGTTCCCATGGCATCTTCATGAACAATAATCTTTGCCTACAGCGTTATACACATTATCTATAGAATAAAATCGAAATTCCTACATGTGGTATTCAAGAGCCCCACAGTTTTCTCCCAATCTACTTTTCCAATCTTCTCCCCTGATGAATGAACTCACGTTTGTATCCCATAAACCAGACATGGCCTTTACCTTTGCTCCTTGCCTTCGTTCAAGTCTGATTCTTCCGTTGAAATGCATTGATATTAGATCTCCACCTACCAAAATCCTACTCATTCTTCAAGGCCATGCTCATATCACCTCTTCTGTGACGCCTACCTGGATTTCCCTACTGCTTTCTCTTCTGTATTCCCATGAGACCTTGTTTACATCTCCTATAGCGTTTGTCATATTCTGCCCCGTATCGAACTTTGTGGTATATATGTCACTCTGCCCCATGAGGGGACCAGTTCCTTGGATGTAGGGGCCTACTCTTACTTATCTTTGTGACCCCAGTAGCTCCTACTTTATATGAGGCCCAATACCTTATACAAGGTAGAGCACTGATACACTTTTGTTGAATAAGTGACTTCCAACAACCTCAGGCGGGAGCTGTTGCAAGTTTCCTAACCCACATGCGTGGCTGCAGCAGTATATTTGGGTTGAGGGGTGAGTCCCCCAAATTCTTTTTGCATCTCCTTGCAATGCAGTCCCAAAGGACGACTGAGCCTAGTGACAGACCTGGGTTGAAACTGTCAGTACTTCCTTCTGAGCTCAGGCCTTTCTGGACTTTGCAGCCTCGCTCTCTAGTGCCTCTGTGGCTACTTTCTCACACCCAGCCTCTAAGAAGTTGCCTGCTTTTCTTTCTTCCCCGGATCCTTCCTTCCACCACAGAAAGAACCTGGTAGACAGTACCTCATCAAGCCACCCAGGGTGCAGAGGAATGGGGGCAGTGAAGAGGGGGAAATAGGGATTGGGATGAGAGGTAGAAAGGAAGTTCAGGCTGGGCACAGTGGCTCACACCTCTTATCCCAGCACTTTGGGAGGCCAAGGCAGGAGGATCGCTTAAGCTCAGGAGTCCAAGACTAGCCTGGGCAACATAGCAATACTGTGTCTCTACAAAAAATCAAAAATGTAGCTGGGTGTGGTAGTGTATGCCTGTAGTCCCAGCTGCTTAGAGAAGGCTGAGGCAGAGCATCACTTGAGCCCAGGAGATTGAGGCTGCAGTGAGCCATGATCATACCACTGCACTCCAGCCTGCGTGACAGGATGATGAGAACCTGTCTCAAAAAAAAAAAAAAAAAAAATGATGTTCAGTGCACCAGGAGCTTCTCTCAGGTACCCAGAGAATGCATCAGCAGCTCCCATGAGCTCTGTCTACACTATGTCCATCTGCTGGAGAGCTCCTTACACAAAACCCTGGCCCAGAAGCTGCCTACCAGCCCTTTCCTCAGAACAGTAAACCTCCATGCCCCAAACACAGACTCAGGGAAGTTAGGCTGCAGTGAGACAGCTCAGTCTAGTTGAAGAAAAAGTCACCACGGGATATGCAAAAGAAAGCCAAAGGTGATGTGACAGCTTTGTCGTGTGTCACCTTGGCCAGGCTGAACTACGTTTCCCAGAAGTCCCTTCCCTATATGCTTTCAATTAGGATGGGCTGCAGATAGATTCTGTCGGGCGTCTGGGAGGGTGGAAGTGAAATGGCGATCCTTTGGAAACTCACACACATTGTCACTTACCTGGCGGCTCACCTTGCTGGTATAAAGCACGGCCAGGGATGCGGTTGCTCTGCCTTTCCCCATCTCCTTCTTCAGTTTCTCCGACTCCTCAGCCAGGTTTAGCTCCACACTACAGGACTCCGGCCTCTGCAGGCGGCCACACCATCAAGTCAAGGCAACAAGAACTGACGTGGTTTCGAGTCAGTCCTCACTGGCTCCAGCTTGTGCTTATGGGTTCAACCTTGTCCTTGGTCTTCCCACACTTTGCATCTATCTTCCCTTCCCAACTGTCTGCCCAGTGGATTTCAAGCTCCAACATCGGATGGGAGAACAACGGCCCTACAGAGACTGCTTAGCCAGCTCCCACGACTGTATAAAGTCCAAACCCTGTAAAACTAAAATAATCTCCTGGTGATTCTGCCTCTGACCGAACCCTGACTCATACAGGTGATACAATCTCAACAGAAGGGCTGGGGGGAGGTCTCAGGCAGGTGTGAGGGTTTTCCTGACAATCAGAATTCTGTCCGAGCCTCCTGGGCCACAGGACCTTTGCACAGCAGAAGCCACTCAACATCTGTGGATATTTCTGCAAGCGTGGATGCACAAATGAGTTGTCAGAAGCACTTGGTTTCCTGTCTTTTGATTTAAGAAAGAAGAAGAAAAAGAAAACCAACAGCCCATGTAAAGAAATGGCCCGGTGGAGAATTACGACATGCTTTAGCACACCTGAATCAAAACGACAGACCATGAAATAATGTGTTTTACTCTGCGTCAGCAGGCCTGCTCGCCCCAACTATTAGCTGAATTGCCTGCCAGAATGATTATTTCATCTGCCACAGTGAGAATCTTTGAGCAATCCACAAATGCTTCAGGGGCCCTGGAATGGAGGAAGATGGTGGACAAAGTGGGAGGTGAGAGAAAAGAAAGAGTCTTGAATAGGAAGGGAAAGTTAGCTACCGCCTCCACCAGAGGGGTCATCCAAGGTGTGGGCCACCCAATAGAAGAGGACGCCACAATCACCACCAAATGAGCCTGTGGCTGCCAAAGGCTTGACAGCAAGGGGCACAGGTAGGCAAAGGAAGTAGTGTTGACCAAGGCTACCATGCATGCCACTGTGTGGTATTCAGCTAAGACAGTCACCTACTTAACCATGACAACACGTCTCCTAAAGCAACCATTTGCTTGTATCTTAATCAGGGATGAGTCGTTGTAAAGATCAGAACCTCAGAAATGAAAGTGAAAAGGGGGATTCTGTGCCAGAAGAATATCCATCCAGCCCTCCTGGTGAGAAAGAAATTGTAAGTTCCTATCTGGCTGCAGACGTGCCCTGCTTCTCATCTCTGCTCCTTTCTGGGTGTCTGCTCCATTATCTCTCAGCAGACTGGATCTCTGTGTTCATCAGGCTTCCTGCTCCTCCAACATTACCTCATGCTGCTGTTCCTGGACTGACCACCAGCTGCCTAAGTCAGCCTCTCAGGAATTGTGGGTTGGGCACACACCCCGAGTAAGTGCAGCACACCAATCAGTGTGTGGACAGGATTTGCTTATTCAGGATCTCTTAGGTACCCACCCACTACTAGTTGCTGAGGCAGTTATCAAGGCATGATTATTCAAAGTTCCTGTGCCCAGGCACCGAACAGCTAAGGAGAGACCTGACGTGCGTAGAACAAGGCCTGTGTAGCATAGAATGCAAAAGAAGGAAGAAAACGAGGGTTGGAGGAGCCAGGAAAGCTGCCTGGAGGAGGTGTGGCCTGAGCTGGGAGAGGAAGGATGGGACAGGGAAAATGTCAATGACGGATCTTCCATAGGCAGGGCAAAGATATGGAAGTGAGAATAAGGCGTGATTGTGGGAAGTAGAGCAAGGGTCACGGCCCCACATTAGAGTAGCAGAGAGTAGTGGGTAGATGTAATAACAGGGCGAGGGCTAGGGGTGGGGAGCCAAACGTCATTCTATAGGACAGTGGTTCTCAAACTTGAGCAGGCAGCAGAATCCCCAGAAAGGCTTGTTAGCATATACGCCCTAGAGGTTCTAATCAGCAGGTCTGGGGCAGGGTCTGACAACTTACATTTCTAAAGAAAAATGACGGATGGGCGTGGTGGGCTCATGCCTGTAATCCCAGCGCTTTGGGAGGCTGAGGCGGGCAGATCATGAGGTCATGAGTTTGAAAGCAGCCTGGCCAATATAGTGAGACCCCGTCTCTACGAAAAATACAAAAATTAGCTGGGTGTAGTGGCGTGTGCCTGTAGTCCCAGCTACTTGGGAGGCTAAGGCAGGAGAATCACTTGAACCAGAGAGGCGGACGTTGCAATGAGCTAAGACTGCGCCACTGCACTGCAGCCTGGGTGACAGAGCGAGGCTCTGTCTCAAAAAAAAAAAAAAGAAAAATGACTCAAGACAATGAATCTTTTCAGAAGTGGCTCTAAAGTGGTATACAGGGACCGTCGAGGATTCAGAGTGGGGTCAGGGAGGCTTCATGGCAAAAGTAGAGCAAGGCCACACTCACACAGGCTAAAGAGAAAGAGGGAAAGGGAAGGTACATCCAAGACTCATGTGACCATCTGCCATAGGCCAGATGATGCCCAGGTTCCTGGAAAGATGAGAGTCACATGAGATCCGCTTCCTGTGCTTGACGTACAGACCACCATGGCAGTGCCAGAGAGAAAAACCCGACAAGGAGGCTGCAGGTTCAATGCCTCAGAAGAACAGTATTGCCTGGGCTGGGACCCAGGCAGACCTGGGTTCAAATCCTGGCTCCACACCTATGCACAAAGCCCTGGATGTGTTGCTCAACTTCCAGACACATAGAATTCTCATTGCAGGCGAGCACAGTGCCTGCCCTCATGGAAGTGTGAGAACTAACCAAGGCAGCAATGCAAGGCAGAGCGCCGCGCCTGAAACAGAGCAGACAAGCATGCAATAATGTTAGCAGCTGGTTTTCATTGTCATCGCGTCAAGGTTGTACTATGCAGTAACACATAGATGTGTCACCAGAAAAGCCACCCATTCTGTTGGCTCCCAAAGGGCATCTCAGGCTGGCATTTACCCTGGTAAATTCGCCACAGTCCAGAGTTGGGGTTTCAATAATTCCTCCTCTGATTTAACAATACCGTATTGAGTATGAACTTTCTACAAGGTGCTAGGGACACAGAGGTGAGCAAGACCAAGTCCCTGCTCTCTTGGAGCTCACATTTGGTGGTCTTACCAGCACACCCGAAAAGAAGCCAATTCACACTGGCCAAGTCACAGAGCCAGCGACTGAAATGGTATTTACAAAGCATCACTCTTCCATAGAGTGGAGCGCACCTCTGTCTACACGAAGACAAGCTTCTGAGTAGACAGAAGGCTGGTGGGTGGGTGGTGACCTAAGACGGGAGAGTTGGTGGGTGATTGCCAGTGGCCTGACCACCTGTCCCTGGACCACAGTGCTGAAGGCCATGGGCTGGGGCATCCTCTTCCTGATCCCAAGGCCAACTTCTCTCTTTTGTTTTTTTTTTTTTTTTTTTTTGAGACAGAGTCTCACTCTGTCGCCCAGGCTGGAGTGCAGTAGTGCGATCTTGGCTCACTGCAACATCTGCCTTCCAGGTTCAAGCGATTCTCCTGCCTCAGCCTCCCAAGCAGCTGGGATTACAGGCACCCACCACCACGCCCGGCTAATTTTTGTATTTTTAGTAGAGACAGGGTTTCACCATGTTGGCCAGGCTGGTTCGAACTCCTGACCTCAAGTGATCCACCCGCCTCAGCCTCCCAAAGTGCTGGGATTACAGGCGTGAGCCAGTATGCTTGGCCTCCCAAGGCCAGCTTCTGACCCTTGGGTTTTCCTGTCTGAATGCCCAGTCTGATTAGCGCTTTGTGACCATCTGGCCTCTTCAAATGGTTGAGAAGTTGATAACACTCACTCCCCAACCCTTCTGCTGGAAATGATTTCCTGACTAGGGTTTCTCAAATATTTTTCCCACACTTCAAGACTGTCCTACGTCAAATGTTGTTTGTTTTGCACTCCAAGGGCAACCTTCCTACCATTGACCTTTCAAACTGACAACAGTACCTTGTGTTTACAAAGCACTCCATAGTCTGTAAAGCACAGTGACGTGTTTATCGTGCATTTGGAAAGGAGGTAACAGGTGTCTATGATGTCCAGAGACCATGCCAGAGCTTGTCAATGGGGGTGTCCTTGATGGCGAATACCATTATCCCCCACCTGAGAGATGAGGGAACAGGGGCTCAGGAAGGGAAGGAACCAGCCTGGGCCAGCTGGGGGAGAGGTGACTAAGGTCACAAGTGGACGTGACACGATGCATATGTTACAAGTCACAATGGTGACGTTGCAAACTGATATGGGGAGCCAAAGACCCGAGAGATCAGCCAATGAGATAAGGAAGTCAAAAATAGTTTCAGGTATCTTAACCCAGAAGACTGGGAGAATGGTGGGGTCACTTACAGAAATGGAAACATTAGAAAAGGGTGTTGTGTTTGGGACAAATGGTAATAGAAAATACTTCTAGAGACCTTCCCATGTACCAGACACTGTCCTCACAGCCTTGACCCTCTCAGTGCCCTCATTAGGTGGGTACCGTAATTATTACGATAACCATCTATTTAGATTTGCCTGAGACAGTCCTGCAGGACGCCCACTGTCCTGATTTAATTCTTAAAACCACCCCCATTCACTCTCAAAAAATATCCTGGCTCAGAACATGAGTCCTATGTGACCCCTTAATTATTATCCCTCAGCTATACATGAGGAAACTGAGGCATAGCTAAATTAAAGAACTTGACTCCGGTCATGCAATTGTTAAGTGACAGAGCTGAGATTTGAACCCAGGCAGCTTGACTTTAAATGACATGGTTGTAACTACTTCATTGTACTGCTTCCCAAAGGGGGTGTTGAATCTAATTTTTCACCTTTGAAGTTTGGGGTAAAGGCTGTCCACCCATCCAGCGGAGACCCCTCCGCAGGCCGACGGGAATACAAGAATATAGAATCAAGGGACGCAGGCAGTTGGCCTGAAGAGGTGAGACATGTAGAAGACATGCCAGGAGGCGCTGGCACACAGGAGAGTGGATAAAGCCACACATGAGTCTCCTCTCCTGGAAACCCTCCCCAGGGAATGAAACAGAGCTTCTCTCAAGCCTTCTGCTCCTGAGAGAACATCCCATCAGGGCTCAAACCCAGAACCTCTGCAGAATACCAAGAATCTAAACAAAAAGAAACTCTGTCCAAGGAAAGGATGTCACCTGGAGTTAGAAGACCTGTCATTTTTTTTTTTTTTTTTGAGATGGAGTCCTGCTCTGTCGCCCAGGCTGGAGTGCAATGCCATGATGGCTCACTGCAGCCTCCGCCTCCCGGGTTCAAGCGATTCTCCTGCCTCAGCCTCCTGAGTTGCTGGGATTACAGGCGCCTGCCACCACGCCTGGCTAATTTTGTCATATTTTTAGTAGAGACGAGGTTTTGCCATGTTGGCCAGGCTGGTCTCAAACTCCTGACCTCAGGTGATCTGCCCACCTCGGCCTCCCAAAGTGCTGGGATCACAGGCGTGAGCCACTGCACCCGGCCAGGAGAATCTGTCTTACATAAAAGTTATAGGTCTATGAGACAGGTTTTCTGGTGCAAGGAGAAATATTTCATATCCCTGACTCCACCCCACCAAGTCTGTTTTATGGGGTTTTAACATCTATTCAACCCTCCTGGATATGTTATTCACTCTGAGATGATCCAAGGGAAACTCCAAATTCTATGCCCACTCTTGGCTCATTCCTGTCTCTGCTTCTACCCTTTGCACCTGACATTGTTCCTTCAGTGACTGAGTTTCAGGGGAACCTAAAGGGATCAGCCTAGGCCAACGGTAACAGAGAGGAACTTCCTAAAAGGAGGAAGGGACCTATCGTAAACCTGCCATATCTTATGGATTTCAAAGCAAAATTGAAATGATTAAGGAGCTATCTACTTCATAGATTTTCCTTCCGCCTTTAATTCCTGGGACAGTGAGCTAAGAGGGTAAGCTTTGCCTATAAACAGGACCGAGAGTTACAAGGCGTCAACTTTCTAAATCATCCAAGTGGTTTCTCAAAAATAATCACTCTGGCCCGGGCACGGTGGCTCACGCCTATAATCCCAGCACATTGGGAGACCAAGGTGGGTGGATCACATGAGGTCAGGAGTTCGAGATCAGCCTGACCAATGTGGCAAAACCCTGTCTCTACTAAAAATACAAAAAATTAGCCAGGCGTGGTGGCGCACACCTGTAATACTAGCTCCTTGGGTGGCTGAGGCAGGAGAATCCCTTGAACCCAGGAGGCGGAGGTTGCAGTGAGCCGAGATCACGCCACTGCACTCCAGCCTCAGTGACTTGAGTGAGACTCCGTCTCAAAAATAATAATAACTCTGGTGGCCAAACACTTGTAGAATCCAAAGTTAACACACGAAAATCTTTGTTGTGTCTGGGTTTCAGTGGAAAAAACAATCAGAAAGAACTTTAGTATAAGAAAAAATCTATCTACTGTAGTAGAAAAAGAATGGTGAGCTGTTTCTCTTCTTTTTTTTTTTTTTTTAAGACAATCTTGTTCTGTTGCCCAGGCTAGATGCCATACCTGGCATGATCACAGCTCAGCTCAGCCTCAACCTCCCAGGCTCAAGCGATCCTCTCACCTCAGCCTCCCAAGTAGCTGGGACTACGGGTGTGGCACCACCATGCCCAGCTAATTTTTCTTTTTTTTTTTTATTTTGTAGTGACGGGGTCTCCCTATGTTGCTCAGACTGGTCTGGAACTCCTGGGCTCAAGCAATCCTCCCACCTTGGCCTCCCAAAGTGCTGGGAACACAGCCATGAGCCACTACACCCAGCCAAGATGTTTCTTAATAACATAAACCAAAAAAGAGTTTTCATGATTTTGAATACAATACAGCATGGAGAAATGTTCAGTAATTTTTGGTTTAATTATCCACAGCTGAGACAGTTATTGAATCAACATTGTTTTAATTATAAAGCATTGATTAACTTATGATGCATGATTAACCTAAGTCTCGTTTCACATGCGTATTTAACAACTAAATCATGTGAAAGGTGCTCAGGTGTGTAACCAGAAAGGAAATTCATAGGTTTATTAGCATTAGCACGTTCTCTTCTTCTCCCTGGGTGAGCATGAGAACAATAAGTCCACTCAAAGTGAAAATTCATTTGTTCCAAGATTTCCCTCAGCCTTCCAAATCCAGCTGGCAAGGACGACCTTCTTACTGAATCAAGCTGACTTTTCATCTTGGAAAAGCCACACTTCTGGTCTTAGATTTTCTTTCTAAGAGCAGTTCATGTTCTTTTTTTCACACACTTATTTCTATTGGAGCGAATATTCAAATATGTTCAGTAGTGGCGCATTTGCTTTTGGAAATTGCCAATTAAGATGGAAGACGGGCTTGAGGATAATATGGCTATACCAGGGCACAGGCTGGTGAATGCTTTAACAAGGTTCACACACATTATCTGCCATGCCATTCCCATGAGGATGAGAAAAGACACTGTCATCCTCCCTCTTACAGAGACAGAAATTGAGTCTCAGCAGGCCCAGGACTTCCAATCCTAACCCACTGCCCTTCCCTCGTGCCTCAGTAAAGCCCCATTTCTATGGGTTGGTGGGTTGCCTGGCTCTCCTGGAGACCAAGCACAAAGACTCCAGGAGCCCACTCTCTCGTAAAGGTGTTTGTGGTAAGGCCATCCTTGGCCCAGACTTGGCACAGAAGCTTTTAAGACCTGAGGCAGCCCTAGCATGCAGCAGCCATGCATCTGGTGCTTCAGTTCACTGTTTCATGGGCCCCCAATCACCCTCACTCATGACATCTTAGCTTCTTTCCATGGCACTGCCCCATCCTCTCCTTCTCAGATAGATCCCAGATCAAAATCCCAAAAGGGAATCAGAATCATTGGCTTAACTCTTTACCAACAGCTCATTAGGTAGAGCCTTTCACACCAGGTACCCCTGTCCATCACAGATGGCTTTGCCCTTTGCCCTAAGCAAGTGGCCATGGAAGGGAAAGCTTCAGCTCTACGGGGATGCAGGGCATGCAGAGTACCATGGCTCTTTATGGAAGGCACGTCTAGCACATGGCAGTGACAATGTCGATGCTGATGACCATGATGGTGACAATGATATGTACTAGGTACTGAGTGCAGAGGATGTGCCTCTCACCAGGCCAAGCCTTTTTCATGCATGTTCTGTGAGGTTTGTCAACTGAGTTTGTGCTGAAGTTCCAAAGAGGGAGCTGGACAAGCAGCAGTAGAGAATTCCACAGCGTCTCTGGTTCTTTTTCCACCCACGATGTTGCAGATGACAGGACCTCATTCTTTTTTATGGCTGAATAGTACTCCAGGCCGTATATATTCCAAATTTTTTTTTCTTTTTTTCTTTTTTTGTTGAGATGGAGTCTCACTCTGTCGCCAGGCTGGAGTGCAGCGGCGCGTCTCAGCTCACTGCAACCTTCCCCTCCCAAGTTTAAATGATTCTCCTGCCTCAGCCTCCCAAGTAGCTGGGACTACAGGCGCCCACCACCACGCCCAGCTAATTTTTGCATTTTTAGTAGAGACAATGTTTCTCCATGTTGGTCAGGCTGGTCTTGAACTCCTGACCTCAGGTGATCCGCCCACCTCAGCCTCCCAAAGGGCTGAGATTACAGGCATGAGCCACCGCGCCCGGCCTCTGGTTCTTTTTACCATGCTAGAACGGACTAATTTAGCATGGTAAATAGCTATGTATTGTCACACAATGGGTAGTGTGACAGTATCTTCACTGACCCGATATAGGAAGTCTAAAAATGGAGGTGTCGAGGATGCCAGCTCTCCTTTGGTTCTTGTCACCCCAAGTTGCAGCATGGGGCTGGTGGTCAGTCGGAGTCAATACATAGCCCTTAGACAGTCAATGCCTTTCCAGCTGCAACCAGGCACTCCTGATTCTTCTTTCCACTCAATCCCTCCTTGGAGTGCGCTCCGTGATGTGATGTGAGGGGCTAGCAACCCATCTTTCCTTCAAGCAGCTGTGATTTCCTCCTGAGAGTCATTCAGGTGGTTTTGAAGATTGTCTGGTTTTCTGGAGCACCCCTATTACGGTGTCCACATCCCTTTTAAAGGGCAACTTTGGGCTTTTACCAGCCAAACCCTTCTGGGGAAAGATGGAGAGCCGTATGAGGAGTGATGGGGAAGCCATGACCAGCTGTCTTTACTCCACCATCAAGAGTGCACGGTCATTTGTATTTGTGTCTAAACTAAACAAAGAAGTCTGCCCAGGGACTTCTTCCAAAGCTCCTGAGCTAGAAATACTGAATTGCATCTCAGTTTGTTTGTTTGTTTGTTTCTTCTTTCTATTTATGTATTTTTTGAGATGGATTCTCAGTCTGTTGCCCAGGCTGGAGTGCAATGGGGCGATCTTGGCTCACTGCAACTTCCGCCTCCCGGGTTCAAGTGACTCTCCTCCCTCAGCCTCCTGAATCGCTGGGATTACAGTTGCGTGCCACCACGCCCAGCTAATTTTTATATTTTTAGTAGAGACGGGGTTTCGCCATGTTGGTCCGGCTGATCTCGAACTCCTGACCTGGTGATTCACCCGCCTCGGCCTCCCAGAGTGCTAGGATTACAGGCGTGAGCCACCGTGCCCGGCCTGCATCTGTTTCTTATCTCCCTTGCTCCCCTTGTGTTCCCCAGGTTTGGCTGAGAAAAAGAATGGCCCATGGTATCTGTCTAAATCCAGAATTCTAAGCCTCCAACAGACCTACCTTTCCAGAATTTCTAGGTGGGGACCTAGGAATCTGTATGTTTATAGCATTCTGAAGGCCAGGATTGTCAGCCAAGTTTGGGACACACTGCCCTATTCTGAAATCACTGACTTTTTCCTCTCATCTTTCCCCCATTAAATCAGTGTAATACCCTACTGGAATCTGGGTATGAAGGCAAGCTTGAACTCCTGGGCGCAAGTGACCCTCCTGCCCAGTCTCCCAAGTAGCTGGGACTATAGGCGTGTGCCACTATACCTAGTTAACTTTTAAATTTTTTTAGGGACAGAGTCTTGCCATGTTGCCCAGGCTGGTCCCAAACTCCTGGCCTCAAGCAATCCTCCTGCCTCCGCCTCTCCAAGTGCTGGGATTACAGGCGTGAGCCACCACACCTGGCCAGGAACACGATCTTAACAAGCCGCTTCCTTCCTGATCCTTATTCCCATCTGGAAAATGGGAGTATTTTACTAGATCACTGGATAATGCTGTGTACTGTTTGCGTTTACCAGCCTGGGCTGCGAAAATTAATGTCACATTTCCCACAAATCTTTTGAAGCCTTTTTTCAATCAATCATTTGAAATTTCCAGGACTGTCACCAGGGCCAGAGAGAACTAAAGTTCCTGTGTGTGCTGAGATGACACCAGTGAAAAAGCCTGGCATAGGGCCCAGCACTTAGAACTTCCAGAAAGTTAAGTTTTCTTCAACTGTGTTATGCCAACCACATTTTCAAATAGTAATCACTAAAGAGGCTTCTGCATCAAACCTTCACACCCGGCTCCCATGCCACCCTCCAGAATTCACCAACATGCAGGCCCACCAGCAATAGGCTACCTTTGCACAATATTCTCTAATGGCAACTCCAAAGCCCGGGCTCTTTCCCCCACACTGTGGTCCGCTAGGTGGGGCCATCGCTCGGCCCACCCCGATCCAGATGTGATACCCCTGTGATCTGCTTCTGGCGAGATTCTCAGTCTGGACAGGTCTTCCCCATGAGATAGAACCTGATAAAGAACTAGGGCAATTCTAACAAGATTACCGAAGGTCCACATAACTTCCTTCGAAGTTTTGGCCTCGTCTAAAGGAAAACCTGCTCTTTCCCTAGTGATGAATGAACTCTCTTATCTCTAGCTTCTAAAGGGAAACAAAAGAATCCCTCTTTTACTTTTTAAGTACCTCCGCCAGAGTCATGAAATCATCTGTCAAGACTATTTACCTTTTATGTTTCCATTCTGGTAAGAACCCTTTAAATGAGGACACTGCTGATTGCTGGTGATGTTTTTGAGCAAACACTCCGGGGGTATGGATGAAAGCAATGGCGGGTCAAATGACTCCTTGGGGAAGTTACTTCTCCTGTATTCAGATTTCACTAAAAGTTTCCAAGATGAAAGCAAACCTAGATTTCGGTCTTAGTTGCTGTCCATGTTTGTAATGAACAAGTGTTTTTCCTTTAGCGAGTGTATCAGGCAGGGTTCTACCAGAGAAGACAGAATCAGTAGGAGATACATATACATGTCCAGATTTACTTCAAAGAATTGATTTACATGATTGTAGGGATTGGGAAGTCCAAAGTCCACATGGTAGGCCAGCAATCTGGAAACCTTTGGGCAGGAGCTGATGCTGTAGTTTGAACGTGGAATTCCTTGTTCCTTAAAAAAAAATCTGTTTTGTTCTTAAGGGCTTTGAATGATTGGATCGGGCCCACCCGGATTATCTAGATAATCTCTCTTACTTAAAGTAAACTCATTGCAGGTGTTAATCACATCTACGAAATGCCTTCACGGCAACACCTAGATTAGCATTCGATTGCATAACTGGGGAATACAGCCTAGCCAAGCTGACACATAAAATTAACCACCACAGCAACATGCCTGCTAAATTTATCGACCGTCTTACAGACTGTTAGGGGGATTGTGGCAGCGAACTGTGACGGCCACTGTCAATTTCACCCTGAACCAAAGGCCCCTATCAAGTAACCACATAGCCAAGCAAAATTCCAGTCAATGGAAACATTCAGTGGTTGGCTGGCTTCCCAAGGGATAGCACCAGACAGGAAATGCAAAAACGAGGAAAACAGGCACCGGAGGCAGAGGGGCAACAGAGGTCCAGGGTTTGATTCTCTTTTATTTTTCACTGGGAGGTGGTAATCTAGCCCCTGTTGCCCATGTATGCAGATGGGAGAAGCGATTTAGAAACTTCAAAGCAATTGGTAATCCCCAAAATGAGTGTATCTGGTTTGAAGTGAATCATTATTTTATTGGAAATAGTTGGTGTCCCAATTCTGTTTTGCCATTGGCCGATATAATTGTGGGTTTGCACATGGCCGGCACATGCCAAACAGAATTAGACAAAGTTCTCGCTCTGTAAGCGGGACCTTGGGTAGGAGCTGCCTCCACCATAAAGGGAGACGGTAGTACAAATGGTCTCTTAAGCCTGTTCCTGCTATAGTACAAGAGGTGGCTCAGAACCTTCTCAGCAAATAGATCAGTTATTTATTGTGGTGTATTAAAGCATTTCAAAGCATAGTGGCTTAAAACAATAATCATTTATTTTGCTCATGAATCTGCAACTTGAGCAGGGCTTGGTGGGGAAAGGCTCACGAAGCTCCACGTGGCATCAGCTCAGGTGGTTCCATGGGGCATAGAGATTCCACTTCCAAGATGGTTCAATCACATGGCTGGCAAGCTGGGGCTGGCTGTCAGTCAGGAGCCTAGCTGGGGTGAAGTAGGGATCTTGGTTTTTCCACGTAGGGCTCTCCGTGTGACCTGGGCTTCCTTACAGCATGGCTACGTACAAAAGCAAGCATCCAAAGAGAGAACCAAGTAGAAGCTGTATCACCTTTTAAGACCGAGGCTCAGAATTCTATGTCATCACTCCTACACCATCCCATGCACCAAAAGTGAGTCACCAAAGCCAGTCCATATCCCAGAGGAGGGAAATGAGACTCTATCCCTTAATTGGAGGAGTGACAAAGAGTTTGTAAACATGTTTTAAAGTCACCTCAGCAAACAATATTCCTGTTGTCCACCCTCACATTGAGTACTATCTCTGACACCTCCTTTCTTCTCACCAACAGCCCCCAACCATTCAGCGTATCACCAAGACTTGTATATTCTGCTACCAACAAATGTCTTCAAGTCTTTGCATTGTTTCATCTCACACGTCAACCATTGCATCTTCCTAACTGACCTTCCTGCTTCCACTCTTTCCTCCTGTGATATTTAAGATTAGGTTCAGTTGCGTGTGACAACAAATCCAAGTGACAGTGGCTTAAACAAAATCAAAATACACTTTTATTCTTTGCAACAGTGTCTCACTCTGTTGCCCAGGCTGGAGTACAGTGGCACGATCACAGCTCACTGCAACCTCCACCTTCTGTTCTCAAGCGATTCTCCTGCCTCAGCCTCCTAAGTAGCTGGGACTACAGGCATGCATCACCATGTCTGGCTAGTTTTTGTATTTTTTGTAGAGGCGGACTTTTGACATGTCACCCAGGCTGGTCTCAAACTCCTGGACTCAAGGGATCTGCCTACCTCGACCTCCTAAAGTGCTAGTATTACATGAAAGAGGAACCATGCCTGGCCAAAATATACTTTCTAAAAAACGTAAAAGAAACTGATACATAGCTGTCCAACAGGGATCCAGGCTACTTTCATTTTGCTGCTACACAGCCCTTAGTGTGCCGTGATCCAAAATGGCTGCCTGAGCACCACCCATCACTTCCACATTCCAGCCAGGAAGAAAAGAGTGAAGAGGCTGGGTGTGGTGGCTCACGCCTATAATCACAGTACTTTGGGAGGCTGAGGTGGGCAGATCACGAGGTCAGGAGTTTGAGACCTGCTTGACCAACATGGTGAAACCCCATCTCCACTAAAAATACAAAAATTAGGTGTGGTGGCGTGTGCCTGTAATCTCAGCTACTTAGGAGGCTGAGGCAAGAGAATTGCTTGAACCCAGGAGGTGAAGTTTGCAGTGAGCCGAGATTTCACCACTGCACTACAGCCTGGGCAACAAAGTGATTGGTCTCGGAAGGAAGGAAGGAAGGAAGGATGGAAGGAAGGAAGGATGAGAAGGAAAGAAAAAGAAAAGGGTGAAGAAAGATACATCCTCTCCCTTAAGGACTCTTCCCAGCAATTTTTACTGATATCTCATTGACTGGTACCTAGTCACATTATCACCCCTAGTTGCAAAGGAAGCTGGGAATGAAATCTTCATTTGGGGTGGCCATATGCCTAGCTAAAATGTAGGGGCCAGTAACTAGCAATCTTGGCCACACTCCTCTGAATCTATTGTCCACATAACAACCCAGAATCACTCTAAAACATATAGCTGAGCATAAAATGTGTATCTGCTTAAAGCCTTCAGTGGTCCCCTATCCCTTCTAGATAAAATCAGATTTCCTTAAAATGACTTCATCTTTCTTCCATTCTGGGATTCCTCTCTGTTCACTCTCACTAGTGATACTGTAGCTTCAAAAAGCCCTAACCAACCTGTAGTTTCTAGCACATTCTCTCTCCTCTCAAGATGTTTGCATGTACTGTTCCCTCTCCACCCTCTTTTGCAAGTTAAGGCTTCAGCTTAGACTTCACTATCTTTCAAAAAGTCTTTTAGGGTCTGTATTGGTCTATTCTCACACTGCTGTAAAGAACTACCTGAGGCCGGGCACTATGGTACACGCCTGTAATCCCAGCACGTTGGGAGGCCGAGACCTGGTGGTTCACCTGGGGTCAGGAGTTCAAAACCAGCCTGGCCAACATGGTGAAACCCAGTCTCTACTAAAAATACAAAATTAGCCGGGCGTGGTGGTGGATGTCTGTAATCCCAGCTACTTGTGAGGCTGAGGCAAGAGAAACGCTTGAACCTGGAAGCCTGAGGTTGCAGTGAGCTGAGATCACACCATTACACTCCAGCCTGGGCAACAAGAGTGAAACTCTGTCTCAAAAAAACAACAACAACAACAAAAAACTACCTGAGACTGGATAGTTTATAAAGAAAAGAGGTTTCATTGGCTCGCAGTTCTTCAGGCTGTACAGGAAGCATGGCTGGAGAGACCTCAGGAAACTTACAATCATGGCAGAAGGCAGAGAGGAAGGATGAAAACTCACTGCTTATCACAAGAACAGCAAGGAGGAATCCACCCCCATGCCAATCACCTCCCAGCAGGCCCCTCCTCCAACACCTGGATTACAATTCCGCATGAGATTTGGGCGGGGACACGGATCCAAACTATATCAGGGTCCCACAAAAATGTTTTGCTTCCTTTAAAAATCAGAAGAAAAAAGCAAACTTTCAAGTCCAAGAACATGTTTGAATGTATAATTTTAATATATTTTGTCTTTTTACCAATGCAGCTGTAAAATATAATTTTTAACATTTTTCACGGAGGAAGGAGCCTGTGAAAGCAAGGGTACCAAGGGCCCTGAAAGTCGTAATGCGGCCCTTGTCCTGTTGGCTCCAATAGCTCATTTCTGTGTTAGCTCTTCCTGCACATCTTAACTGCTGGGCACCTGATGGTCTCTCCCCAGCCGAGAGGCACCCTGGAGCGCACGGCCTGTTTTGTTCCCTTTGTTTCCACAAATACAGTCTGAATACAGCCTGGTGCTAACTTCAGGGTTATATGATGTGATCCTCTCATCCCCAGTAAGCATAATGGTGCAGGTCCTGCCTGGCTCCCTTATCTACCATTATCTACCTTTATCTATCCTTATTTACCTCTCACCCGTACTGTCTTGGTTGCAATGCTAGGTATATGTGACTTGGAGCAATTGACTTCATCTCTCTAAATCTTAGTATTGCCACCCGAAAAATGGAGCAATAGTAAGTTCTTGTGAGGTAGATAAAAGAATGCACCACCTGTGACGGGCTTAGAGCAGTTCCTGTTGCATAGTAAGCACTCAATAATTATTACGTATTATTGTGGTTGTTGCTATGGCCAGTTAGTGTCCTATCTCTCCCAGAAATCCGTTCATTTAAGAACTGGCTTTTGGAGAAGAAAAGAAATTACTCAGCCCCCACCCCACCCCACCCCCCACCCCCCCACCCCCGCCCCCCACTCCCCAATGATCACCTCTAATGGAATTTCAGGCTGTGTAGGAGATGATGACCAGAGGCAAAGAGGCATTCCCATAGCCTCAAATCATTTTCTATGGCCTCCACTTGGGTGGTTTATGGGGATGGGGGCATGGCAGGGCCTATTACTGGGAAGAGGCACAAATATTAGGGTCTAACCCATTGGGCTCAAATCCTGAATCCAACTTTTCCAACCATTACTTACACTCTGCATTCCAATTCCTTCCTGAAAAATGAGGTTCGTAATAGCACCTACCTTTTGGAGGGTCTGGGAGGATTCAGTGAGGCATCGAATGTGAATTAACAGCTATTAATTTACTTGATCCTCATGACCTGTTAGTATCCTCCTCAATTTAAACTGGAACGGGAGGTATGGAGACGCGAAGTAACTTGTCCAACGTCACACAGATGGTAGTTGTGGAAGTGGGTAAAATGCTGGCAGACTGGCCCCAAGGCCTTGTTCTTAACTCTATTCTTTTCATCAGGAGGTTCGTTCTGGTCTTTGTTCAGCATGGGGAGAAAGGTGTAGGGTATGGCTAGACAGTCACGAAAAAAAAAGCCTAGGTTTGTATCTCCAAGCTTTATCCCCAAGAACACAGTGGTGCATACAAAGACGCTCATGTGTCGCCTCATAGTTGTGATATCGAAGTCAAATGGCAGAAGGAATCAAAAGAACCCATGGCAGGGAATGAATTCAGCCTGGGATCAGCCTTCTTTCCAAGGGCAGGGTGGGGGTGCAACGGTGGAGTAGAGACACAGGAAATGCAAAACTCAGATAGCCAGCTGAGGGGTGGGGGGAAAGGTGGGGGGGGGTCCACCTTCCCTCACCCTTCTTCCTCTCCCCCAGCCCTCCCCTCTCCTCCCCGGTGCCCTCCTGCCGTGCTCCCCCAAGAGAGCTCATTCCCTTCTCTGTTCCCTGGGTCTCTGTGGCCCCGCCCCCAGTGTAGCCTGCAGTGGGCGACGGGGCCTCCCACCCCGCCCCCCCCCAAAAGTGCTCTGGCCCCTCTCCCCCCAGCCACAGGGGTCTGCCCCTCCTCCGCCTAGGCAGAGCCACCCAACACCTCCCACCCCCCGAACCCCCACTCCCGCAGGTCTTTCTCCCATGCCCTACCTGGCCTCGACAACCTCCAACTCTCCCCACACCTCTAACAGCAGGATCTGCCCATTCCTCCTACCACCAGCCCCTCACAAGAGCTGGGCACCCACCCTGTCTTCTCTTGCCTTCTTCCACCTGCTCCTAGGGCCTGGCCAGCCCCCTCCTGCGCTGCCCTTCGCAGCGACTCCTGGATCGCGTGGTGAGGCGCTACGCAGAGGTGGCCGACGCTGGCAGCATCTTCATGGACCACTTCACCGACCGGACAAGCTGCGCCTGCTCTACACGCTGGCTGTCAACTCGCACCCCATCCTCCTACAGGTACGCAGCGACCCAGCAAGCCCTCTAGGTTGGAGGTCAACCTTGGACTCCCAGAAGCCGCCCTGGATTGAGCCCTCTCCCCTCTTTTTATTGCATGTCTGGGGCCACTCGCCCGTGTTAGGACCTTTCTGGCATTTGTTGGTTTCTGTAGCGTGAAAGTGCTGTGGCTACTGTAGAGGAAACGGGTGGAGCCCAGAGCTGGGAGGGGGATGGGGGATAGGAGGGAAAAGTAGCCACCTTCACTGCCTGAGCAGCCCTGAAGGGCTGTGTAAGGGAGGCCAACTTTGACCTGTGCCTCAAAGATCAGTCAGATGGGAGCGAGCTCAGAAGTGGACAAATAGCCAAAGAATGACCCACCCAGAGATGTACCTTGCAGTTATGCTTAGAAAGGAGAAAAAAAAAAAAAAAAAGGAAGTAACTCCTAAATGTCCATACACAGGGAAATGGTCAAATAAATGAAGATGCATTAAGGGCCTGGAGATAAACTGGTCAACAAGACAAGTAGGGTGTCTCCTGCCTTCATGCAGCTTCCAGTCCAGTGGTAGAGACAGACACTTCACATGGAAACAACCACCCATAAATACGTGGAGCCCCAATCACTCTGACTCACCCCTGACCTCAAGGGTAAGGACACAGGGGTCACATAATGGACACAAGGGGACTAGAAAGTGGGAGAGAGGAGCTGGAAAGGAGGAGGGGTAGAGAGAGAAAGAGGGAAGAAGAGGAAGGAGAGGAGAAGGAGGAGGAAGAGGACTAAGAAAAGGAAGAGAAAGGAAGGAGGGAGGGGGAGGAAAGGGAACGGTAGGAGGAGAAGAGAAGAAAGAAGAGGGGGGAAAAGGTACAGGTAGAGGAGGAGGAAGCCACAGCAAGAGACAGTTAATAAACAAACACTGGCCAAAGGGATGATGACTGAATACATAGTAACAGCTGTCATTTACTGAGCACCTGCTATGTGCCGGGCATTGGGCCAAGGTTTCGACATTATCTCATTTAATGCTCTGATTCATTTAATGCTCTATCTCATTTAAAACCTGCCTGGCTACATTAGCTGAAAGTTTGACATTATCTCATTTATTTATTTATTTATTTTGAGACAGAGTCTCACTCTGTTGCCCAGGCTGGAGTGCAGTGGCGTGATCTTGGCTCACTGCAACCTCCGCCTCCCGGGTTCAAGCGATTCTCCTGCCTCAGCCTCCCGAGTAGCTGGGACTACAGGAGCGTGCCACCCTGCCCAGCTAATTTTTGTATTTTTAGTAGAGATGGGGTTTCACCATGTTGGTCAGGATGGTCTCAGTCTCTTGACCTCGTGATCTGTCCGCCTTGGCCTCCCAAAGTGCTGGGATTACAGGGACATTATGTCATTTAATGCTCACAGCCTGCCCCCGAGAGATTATTATTGTCCCCTTTTCCAGATGAGGTTCAGTGGAGTTCTGAGATGACTTAGCCCAAGTCACTTTTTGCCAGTGTCAGTAATAGAACCCAAATGCAGAGCCGTCCCACTAAAACCTGCCCTGGCGACATTGGCCTTTGAAATACTAGTGGAGGAAAAGGAATTGCAGGTTGTCCCGCCCTCTCACAGGTCTTTTCTCCCAAACCTTGGCTACTTCCAGGCCTGGCTCCTGAGAGGCATGGGCTAAGAGCATGGGGCTGGGACCCTCCACTCAGCTCTGGGCTCTGCCCCAGGAAGCGCATGGCATGGAACCCCGGAATGGCTGTGTGGCTGCACCTGTAGGCAACAACAGTAGGCCCAGGACTTCCCTCCGTGGTACTTAGTAAGAAAGGTCCCCTTGGGCCAGACGTGGTGGCTCATGCCTGTAATCCCAGCACTTTGGGAGGCCAAAATGGGCGCGTCACCTGAGGTCAAGATTTCGAGACCAGCCTGGCCAGCATGGTGAAACCCAGTCTCTACTAAAAAATAAAAATAAAAAAATTTTATTCTTAATGCAAGACAAAAATAAAAAAAAATAAAATTTTAATTAAAAATAAAGGCCGGTACGGTGGCTCACACCTATAATCTCAGCACTTTGGGAGGCTGAGGCGGGTGGATCAGAAGGTCAGGAGTTCGAGACCAGCCTGGCCAACATGGTGAAACCCCATCTCTACTAGAGATACAAAAAATAAGCCGGGCGCAGTGGCACATGCTTGTAATCCCAGTTTGGGAGGCTGAGGCAGGAGAATCGCTTGAACCCAGGAGCCAGAGGTTGCAGTGAGCTGAGATCACGCCATTGCACTCCAGCCTGGGTGACAGGGCAACACTCCGTCTCAAAAAAAACAAAACAAAACAAAACAAAACAAAAAAATAGCCAGGCGCGGAGGGGCATGCCTGTAATCCCAGCTACTCAGGAGGCTGAGGCAGGAGAATGCCTGAACCCGGGAGGTGGAGGCTGCAGTGAGCCAAGATCACATCACTGCACTCCAGCCTGGGCAACAGAGTGAGACTCTGCCTTTTAAAAAAAAAAAAGGTCCCTGTGAGCAGGGGAAACTCAAATGGGGCATGGGTTCTTCACAATGCAGTATGTGGGGTGATAAAATGGGGCAGAGGACTACAGAAACCATCAGAGATGGGATGACTTTGTTTTTCAAAGGAGGAAAACAAGGAAGAAAATGCTGAGTTGCTGTTATTTTCCCCCATAAGTTTAAAGAAACACCATTCTAGATATAGCTGCTTCAAAGAAATAGTCAATAAAAGGTTAGCCCGGGGTACCTCTCCCACTTTTCATCTCACAAATCCACAGGTTTGGAGCTCTTACAAGGCGGCAGAGGAGACAGGTCAGGCCTTCGTGCTTCCCTAGGGCACCGTTAGGCTATCTGGAAGGTTTCAGTTAAGTTGGGTAGATTTGTTTGATGTATGTAGCTTAGCTACCCCAGCCAGACACATACCCCAGCGCTGGCAGGAGAGAGGCTTAAGGCTAGTACGGTAGTTCCCAAAACTTCAGTCACCCCACAGAACACCTTCAAGTTTTGCCCTAACCCAAAACAAGGTATATACTTGTTATATATGTGTGTGTGTGTGTGTGTGTGTGTACTAAAAATATATTTTTATATATAATATTTATGTGTATATATATATATATAGTATAACATATTAATATATATTAATATAATATATAATATATAAACATATATATTATATAATTATGTGTTTATATATAAATTACATAATTACATAAAATATTTACATTATAGTATATGTATGTATATATACATATAAATATAATATGTGTGTGTATGTGTGTGTATATATATACATACACTTTTTTTGAGACAAGAGTCTCGCTCTGTCACCCAGGCTGGAGTACAGTGGTACAATCTTGGCTCACTGCAGCCTCTGCCTCCTAGGTTCAAGCAATTCTCCTGTCTCAGGCTCCAGAGTAGCTGGGGATTACAGGCATGCGCCACCACTCCTGGCTGATTTTTAAATTTCTAGTAAAGACAGGGTTCCGCCGTGTTGGCCAGGCTGACTTCAAACTCTTGTCCTCAAGCGATCCCCACCTGCCTCGGCCTCCCAAAGTGCTGGGATTACAGGAGTGAGCCATGGCACCTGGCCGCTGTTATTTTTAAAAATGTTTTTCTTTAGTAGCCAGGCATGGTGGCGCTTGCCTGTTGTCCTAGCAGCTCAGGAGACTGAGGTCAGAGAATTGCCTGAGCCTAGGAGTTTGAGGCTGCAATGAACTGTGATTGTACCACTGCACTCCAGCTTGGGGAACAGAGCAAAACCCTGTCTCTGAGAAAAAAAAAAAAAAAGGTTTTCTTTAAATCAGCCTTAAGTTGATCTTCCATTATTTTTCCCATAGCCTCTTCCTAAGCAGTGATATCTGTGAAATCTCGAATAGTCCTATTTTTTTCAGCTATACAACTCTTATACATATTTCCCTGAAATCCCCGGATACTATCTAAAATTGTGGCAAGTCCATTAACATTCTGATACCCTGTTTGGAGGAACTCTGTTTGAAATGCAGTCTACTACAAAGAAATGAGAGCAGCCTGCTTTGCTGAATCTTCCTATCAGTAATGGAATTAAAAAATGGGGAAGGGGAGGGACAGAGGCATTGCATGTTCCAAGACGTATAAAAAAGGTTGAGAGACACTTCGCTGATGTGTTTTGAGATGCTGATCTTTCTGTGCTTGCCGTGAGGGACAGATAGACAGACAGTTAGATGATAGATAGATAGATAGATCGATCGATAGATAGATAACTGTCACCAGATTTTCTCTCTAATCCTCCTCCTTCTGGCTTGGCAGATCTTCCCTGGGGCCGAGGGATGGCCACTGCCCAAGTACCTGGGCTCCTGTGGCAGATTCGTCGTCAGCACCAGCACCAGACCGCTGCAGGAATTCTATTATGCACCCCCCAGATCAGGCGGCGGACCTTGCCTACCAGCTCCTGGGTGTACTGGAGTCTCTGAGGAACAACGATTTGAACTATTTCTTCTACTTCACCCATATCGATGCAGGCATGTTCGGTGTCTTTAACAACGGGCATCTGTTCATCCGAGATGCCAGTGCAGTGGGCGTCATCGACAAGCAGGAAGGTACTCAGCATGAGCCTGGCTGAGCAGCTGTCAGAGGGGAAGTCAGGGTGACTGGGAGCTAGGGAGGGGTGGCTAGGGGTGACACTATTGGGCCCTTCCCATTTCTGCGTGTCACAGTGAGACCCACTCAAGTTTGGAGAATGTTAGATTTCATGTAAAATGTCCCACACTCCTATTTGAATTTCTGCCTTGCCCCTCCTCGTGCTCTCGCTCTGTCTCTCTCTTTCACACACACACACACACACACACACACACACACACACACACACACAGACACAGACACACACACAACCTTTGGGTCCATCTCCCTCTCAGAGTCTTTCTCATCAGATGCCTTTACCCTTTATCTGAAACTTAAGTATCAGTCTGATTCACTGGTACATTTTGCAATCTATTTTGGCACAACTGCTCTTTATAAAGTTTTCAAAGTGAAAAAGCATAGAACCAAACGAGGTGGGTGACTGAACTGTGGTTCTCACTATGTGTAAAGGTTTATTCAGGGTTCTAGAACCCTTCAAACATCCTAATCTCTAATGCTGACCAAATTTTCTGAGCCCAATAAGAGGATAAAGGATTTTATTTTCTAATTTCTGATTTTGTTTGTACGCAAAAGCCTACAAAAATAGACAAATTAAACCACACTTATTTATTTCCTGATTTGCCTTTAAGAAGAATCAAATTAGAAGAAATGAGGCTGATTCCAGAATATTCTGGATATATAAATCATGAAACGTAAGACACACTACAACTCATTGAATACATATTTGGGATTACTTGTTTTTTCTCCTAACTTTGCATATTATTTTGTTTTTGTTTTATTTTATTTTATTATTTTTTTAGACAGAGTCTCACTCTGTTGCCCAGGCTGGGGTACAGTGGTGCAATCTCAGTTGACTGCAACCTCTGCCTCCTGGGTTCAAACGATTCTCCTGCCTCAGCCTCCCAATTAGCTGGGATTACAAGTGTGTGCCACCACGCCTGGCTAATTTTTGTATTTTTAGTAGAGACCGAGTTTCACCATGTTGACCAGGCTGGTCTCGAACTCCTGACCTCAGGTGATCCACCCGCCTCAGCTTCCTGAAGTGCTGGGATTAAAGGCATGAGCCACCGTGCCTGGCCCTAACTTTGCATTTTAAAGGCACAAATGAAACCAGTCTCAGTAATTTTCTGAGTTCCCTAATTTAGTAATTATGAGAGTCTAACAATATGGATGTGATCCCTGCAATTATCAGCCTAACTTCTGGTGAGGTCAGTGGGTTTTCCATGCCCAGGCCTCACCTTATTGTAGCACAGGATTCCTTCCATGTGGTTCTCAAAAGGAGCCACTGTGTCTCTGAGTCCTAAATCTCCTGGTGACAGGGAAATGCTAGGAGACTATACTATGTCACCCAGCAATTCTTTTTGTTCTTTTCTTTTTTTTTTTTGAGATGGAATCTTGTCTGGCTCTGCCGCCCAGGCTGGAGTGCAGTGGCGCGATCTCAGCTCACCGCAACCTCCACCTCCCAGGTTCCAGCGATTCTCCTGCCATCAGCCTCCCAAGTAGCTGGGATTATAGGAGTGAGCCACCGCGCCCAGCCTCACCCAGTAATTCTAATTAGTGGTGCCCTTCCTCAATGAGCACAGGTGGCGGGGTGTGTAATATTTCCCATTTCTCTTCTAGGCAGCCAAGAAGCCACCGGGGCCGGAGAGAATAAAGACATTTTTAGCTGCCTGGTTTCTGGCTGCCAGGCCCAGCTGCCCTCCTGCAACAGCATCTCTGAGAAGCAGAGCCTGGTGCTCGTGTGTCAGAAGTTGCTGCCTCGACTTCTCCAGGGGAGGTTCCCCTCCCCCGTGCAAGATGCCATAGACTCCGCTCTTGCTCAGTGTGGGGACGCCACCCGCCCAGACCCAGAAGCCCTTGGGGCCGCCAGCCAGCTGAAAGACATCTTGAGGCCCCTGAGAACCTGTGACTCTAGATTTGCCTACCGTTACCCAGACTGCAAATATAACGATAAGTTCTGAAAGGCTGGTGTCTAACTAGCCTCGGGGATGACACCTTTGGCTCTCCATTCCCCAGTCGGGTTGCTGCAAGGTTGAAAGAAGACGCTCTTTTTAAAATATGAGGACAAAGGCACATGCATTTCTCAGGGACTGAGAGGGAAGTTGTGAGATACTATGTGTCTGTCTCTGCTGGCTGGTACGTCCTGGCAAAGCCCGGGGGGTGGGGGGGAGGCATCAGAAGACCTGGGTATGGACGCTCACTCAGTGTCTTTGAGCATCAGTTTCTTCTATTCTCCACCAGACTCTCAGGAGGGTGAAAGAAGACGGAGATGGAGCCACCATTTAGCGAACGTCTGAAGCATGGGGCTTGGGACGCGTGCTCACCACCTCCATCCCAGTGGTTACGAAGTGTGTTCTGGAAAAGCACAGAGGCAGGGAGCATGGGGAAGAGCTGCGCAGGTCAGGAGGCTGGAGCGGAGGGAGAGGTGGGGAGAAGATAAATAGGCTTCCCACTGCTACCGCTTTAGACTCGGACAAGAGGGGCCCCCTTCCTGCTCCCTATGGCCCTGCCACACTCCCAGCGCCATTGCAGGATGAGGAGACTGCAGGCCAAGGGGACATGCCTGCCACTGCCTAGAGCCTGGTACCTGGGGCTTCATCCACCTGCACGTGGGGCTTCTCCGGGTGTGGGAAGAGCCAGGGGTAAGAAGAGAAAGGGGAGCCAGTGGGGGGGGCCAACGTGTAGCCCAAGTCCTCCAAGACAGGTGTCAAGACAGAGTGAACGGGGCAGAGATGTATTAGGGGAAATGCTTGTGTGAAAGGAAAGGAAGGAGCTGGAGAAGATTGGGAGGACCATGAAGTTGAGATGCAAGCTGAGCCCCAGTGAAGGAGAGAGAGGTCCGGCAGAAGCTTGCTAAGCTCAAAATCTAAGAAAGGTCCAGCAAGGCACTCAAGGGGTGTCCTCAAGGCAAAGGCCATCAGAGGATCCCCCGTGTCTCCCACAAATAGACCCCTTTAGCATCCCTGCTGCCCGCAGTGGTTGGTGGATACAGCCTGTGGGAAGTGTGGCCTCAGCCCCACCACAAAGAGAGATTTCAGAGCAGAGCAGTGGGGGCCCCTGGTGAGCCCCCGCTCCCTAGAGCAGGAGATCTTGAGTGAAAGAACATTCTTCTTGTAGCCACAGCTGAGGCCCTGAACCAGCCTCCCCTCCACACCACATGCTTCAAGTTGGGAGCTCTAAGGAGTCTGGGAATTTTCATTCAAACTTGGCCTTACAGGTCACTCACCAGAAATACATTTTTTCAAGGTCAACCAATAGAACATACTTTTATTCAACAGTTCGTTATTTTGCTTTTTAAATATTTAGCCACATGGTATGTCGGCTTCCCACGTACACTCTTGCCCTGGCCCCTGAAAACATAAGCAGGGGGCTCTTGTGCACCTTTGCCCAGCCTCCCTGCCATCCTTTAACCCCAGGAACCTCTCAGTCTACCTCCTCTTTTCTACCTCCGAATCCCCACCTTTAAAGTCAGAACAGGCCGGGCACAGTGGCTCACACCTGTAGTCCCAGCACTTTGGGAGGCCGAGGCGGGCGGATCACTTGACATCAGGAGTTCGAGACCAGCCTGGCCAATGTGGTGAAACCCCGTCTCTACTAAAAATACAAAAATTAGCCACATAGGGTGGCATGCACCTATAGTCCCAGCTACTCGGGAGGCTGAGGCAGGAGAATCGCTTGAACCCGGGAGGCGAAGGTTGCAGTGAGCCAAGATCATGCCACTGTACTCCAGCCTGGGCAACAGAGCGAGACTCAGTCTCAAAATAAATAAATAAATAGATAGATAAAAATAAAGTCAGAACACCTGGCTTAACAGGCCTCACTATCCAGATGAGGAAACTGAGGCCCAGAAAGGAAGAGTGATCTGCAGGGATATTTCCAGAAACCCTGCTATTAGGATTCTCCTGTTACCCTCACCTTCAACCTCTGACTCTCACCTGTGCTACCCAATTCTGGGCTCTTCACTCCCATTCAAAACGGACCCCAGAAAAACCTTACTTTGTGGTGTACCTGGTTGCCCTTTGGGTTTTCTCTTGACTGCTGCTGGCCAAGCTTGTGGACTGGCCAGCAAGCTTGGGCTGCCTGAGATGCTTTGAAATGGCTACCTTCTGGCTTGATCTGGAGGGTGAAGACTGACCCACCCTTCCTACCTGCATAGTCACAGTCCCGCTCCTGCTGGCCTGACTGCAGCTGGCTGCCTGACCACAGACCAGGAGAGAGGCCACAGCCTCTAGACCCTCCAGAGTCCCCCGGAGGAAGAGGGACCCTCTGATGCATGAGCCAGGTCCCAGCGCTTCTCCCTACATCCGGGTGTGTTTCCACCACAAAATGCCGCCACGCAATGAGTGACTTTGGCCCTGTATGGGCCAGCGTGTGGTCTGAGGTGACTCTCGACTATCTCCACCACACGTCTGTCCACCTGCACGGGTTTGGGGTGAGCACTGGCCCTGCCGCCTTCTCTCCTCCAGACCAGTTGCCTGAGACGCTGAGCAATGTTCCTTCAAAACCATCATGAAGCCCCTGGCGATGCTAGTCCAGGCAGGAAATGCAGACTTGGCACCCACCTCTGTCAGCAGAAAGAGACCTTGCGCTCCACTTGTCCGAGTCCCAGGTTGGAGCCGATAAGAAAACCAGCGAGCTCTCTTCTGGGGAGCTGTTGGGAGATTTGTTATTAGTATAAATTACAATAATATTCTGTGTATGTGTACGGCTGTGTTCGCATCCACAGTGTAAGCTGTGATATAGTTGGGATGTTTGTTCCCTCCAAATCTCATGTTGAACTGTGATCCCCAACATTGGAGGTGGGACCTGGTGGGAGGTGACTGACTGGGTGATGGGAGCAGTGATGCCCTCCCTGAGGTGATGAGTGAGTGCTCTCTGAGCTCACTCAAGATCTGGTTGTTTAAAAGTGTGGCACCTCCCTCCCCCACCTCTCTCTCTCTGTCACTCCCGCTCTCACCATGTGACACGCCTGCTCCCCCTTTGCCTTCCACCATGGTTAGAAGCTTCCTGAGGCCCTTACCAGAAGCAGATGCCATCCCCCACACACCCTGTACTGCCTGCAGAACCATAAGCCAAAATAAAGCTCTTTTCTATCAATTACCCAGCCTCTGGTATCTCTTTATAATAATACAAAAATGGCCTACGACAAGCTGGGTGCTAAGGAAAGCAGGGCAGATGTTAGGCAGGGCCTCCATCTGCTTAGGAGTGGCTTCGAAATAGTTCCCCAGCTAGTGGCTTTTCCTAGGTTCAGGAGGTCACAGAGTCCCTTTTCTCATACACCTTCATGACAGAGCAGATGTTCTTGTCAACATGCCTGAAGACCACAGGCCCCACTCAGCTGCCTTCCTACTAGTACTACTACTGCTACCACTTCCTACTAACAATTCCTATTACTACTACTACTTCCCTACTACTGCTACTCCTACTACTACTATTTGCTATTACTACTACTACTTTCCTACTACTACTACTTTCCTACTAATACTACTTCTTATTGCTACTACTACTTCTTCCTACTATTACTACTTTCCTACTACTACTACTACTTCCTACTACTACTATTTCCCTACTACTTTCCTACTACTACTACTATTTTCCTACTACTACTACTTCCTATTACTACTATTACTTCATATTACTACTACTACTTTTCTACTAATACTACTACTCCTATTACTACTACTACTTCCTATTACTATTACTTTCCTACTAATTTACTACTACTACTACTACTACTTCCTATTACTACTACTACTTTCCTACTACTACCTCCTATTACTACTACTGCTTTCTACTACTACTACTCCCATTACCACTACTTAGTATTTTCCTACTACAACTACTTTCTACTACGACTACTACTACTCCTATTACTACCATTACTACTTCCTACTATTTTCCTACCACTACTCTCTACTACTTTCCTCCTACTACCTCCTATTACTACTACTATATATTACTACTACTACTTCCTATTACTACTACTCCTTTCCTACTACTTCCTATTACTGCCATTACTACTTCCTACTACTACTTTCCTACTACTATTTTCGTACTACTACTTCCTATTACTACTACTACTACTTCCTATTACTATTACTTTCCTACTATTTACTACTACTACTACTACTACTACTACTTCTTCCTACTACTACTACTTCTCCTACTACTACTTTCTCCTACTGCTAGTACTACTTTCCTACTAATACTGCTACTTCTTACTACTACTACTACTATGCTTACTTCCTACTACTGCCACCTGCTAACCCTCCCCACCCACCCTGTGGTGGACAGAGATGAGCCACCCAGCTCTCCCCTTCAAGAACAAGGTTCCAAGCGATTCTCACGCCTCAGCCTCCTGAGGGTTACAGGTATGTGCCACCACTCCTGTATAATTTTTGTATTTTTTTTTTTTAGTAGTAGTAGAGATGGGGTTTCACATGTTGGCCAGGCTGCTCTCCAACTCCTGGCCTCAAGTGTTCCCCCATAGCAACTAGAGCAGATGCTGGGGAAATGTTCTTGCTGAGGATAATGATGGCGTTCTTAGCGCTTTTCACTTGGAGTACTCATACACCATACTGGCCTTACATGGGATAGAGCCACTTCCTCAGGAACTGTGCCTTCCCTCCATCGCCAGGAGACAGGAGAGTGAACACTCCAGTGACTTCACGCGGAAAGAAATGACATGTCGTGCATTCCTAGTCCCCTGGAATCCGATTGGAGGCATTAGGGTATTTTTCTAAATCATGTCAGGCATTTGCCTTTAAGCCTGCAGGACATGCTACATAATTTGTGGAGTCTGGTGCAAAATGAAACGTGAGGTTCCTTGTCCAACAATTATTAAGAATTGCAAGACAAGACAGCAGAGAACTAAACCAAGCTCAAGCCCCCTGTGATTGCATTGGTTGCAGGTCCACAAAGCTGACCCTGGGTGCCTATAAATACTGATTCTCCTTACTCTTGGCATAAGTGTTCTCGGCATTTGCTGGGGCTCAGCTCACCTCCACACCCCAGAGGAGTAGGTGTGGGACTAGCCGCAATATATAAAATATTTAGGCCAGGCGCTGTGGCTCACACCTGTAATCCCAGCACTTTAGGAGGCTGAGGCAGGAGGCTCACTTGAGATCCGGAGTTTGTGACCAGCCTGGCCAACATGGTGAATCCCTGTCTCTACTAAAAATACAAAAATTAGCCAGGCGTGGTGGCAGGCGCGTGTAATCACAGCTACTCAGGAGGCTGAGACATGAGAATCGCTTGAATCCTGGGAGGCAGAGGCTGCGGTGAGATCGCACCACTGCACTCCACCCTGGGTGACAGAGCAAAACTTCATCTTGGAAAAAAAAAATTCACCACCACGGGGCAAAGGAACTGACCTGTAAGAACAGACTCCACCAGCTGCAGCCATCAGGATAGCCAAACCACAGCCCCGCAGGCAAGATCTCCCTTTTCAAAGAAGGAAAGTGATTTCAGTGATTTGCATGAAATGATAATTTTTAGGTCTCCTGCTTTCCCAGTCGTCCCCTGTAGCATCTGACTTCTGCCTATAAGTGATTCCATGAGCCTGAGCATTTCTTCTGGAGTTAAATAAATACTTTGTTGGATGTGTATTCTTTTCTGGAAAGATCTAGAGCTCTGGAATGAGACAGACCTAGGATCAAATCATGACTCTGCTTGTCACTGTGTAATCTTGGGCAGGTTACTTAACCTTTCTGAGCCTCCTTTACCCATCTATAAAACGTGGAGAAAAGATTTATCCTTTCCAAGTCATTATCCTTTGTAAATAACATCATGCCCCCCAAGAGCCAGGCACACATGGGAGGTCTATATTTGTGTTTGTTTTTCTTTTTTAAGATTCAAGTCAAAATTGTTTTATTGTCATTCACATATTTAATAGAAAAGAAATGCACAAGTGGCTCAGAGTTGTATTTTAAAAAGAATCCGGGTTTGTGCAGGTTGCTCTGTTTATATCTGGGAGCACGGTTGTCCCCCACATCAGGCACAGCAGCTGCACTTCTCCCGACACCCCTTTGCAGACACAGCCCTGGGCACACCTGGCACAGCCCACGGGGCAGCAGGAGTGGCAGCTCTTCTTGCAGGAGGTGCATTTGCACTCTTTGCACTTGCAGGAGCCGGCGCACGTGCAGGAGCCACCAGTGGCGCAGGAGCAGTTGGGGTCCATTTCGAGCCACGAGGAGGCTGGAGATCCCATGTGAGAAGTTGGGAAATTGTGAGGCACGTGGAAGGTGTGGTCGGGAGGTCTATATTTGAAGGTAAAGGTAGGGAAAGAGCAGAGCGTCTCCCGGAGAAAGGGTTCCTCACGCAGCCACGGCGAGCACAGCAGCATCTTGGGAGGGATTCTGGTCCCTACCCCGTGCCTACTTTAGCTCAGAGGAGCCACCAGGATGCCTCAGGCCTCTAGACAGTCCGACTGGAGCCATTTTTCTTCCCTCCCTCAGCCAGATTCTGGGTGGATCATGAATGGTAGCAGAGCAGCCACTAACCTTGGCTCCCCAGCCCGGCACTCAGCCAGGCTCAGAAGGGGCTCCTCTTTAACCAGGTAACGTTGAGGGCCTGAAGAAGTCCATTCATGCTCAGTATGTGAAGAGAAATGAGGAACGCAGTTTGGCCTGTTGAAAACTCCAGCTTCACTGCCGGCTCACGATGATGTCGCTTGGGGCCTGTTGCTCACATATACTGGCGCGGCTGAGCTCACATGCTCACATGCACACAAGTATACTCTCTGCTCTGTCCACAGTCTTTTTGTTTTTGTTTTTGAGACAGGGCTTTGTCCAGGCTGGAGTGAAGTGGTGGCATGATCGTGACGCACTGCAACCTCTGCCTCCTGGGCTCAAACAATCCTCCCGCCTCAACCTTCTCTGTAGCTGGGACCACAGTGTGCATCACTGTGCCTGGCTACAAAAATTTTTTGTAGCCCGGGTGCAGCAGCTCACGCCTGTAATCGCAACACTTTGGGAGGCTGAGGCAGGTGGATCATCTGAGGTCAGGAGTTCGAGGCCAGCCTGGCCAACATGGTGAAACCCCGTCTCTACTAAAAATACAAAAAATTAGCTGGGCATGGTGGCGGACGCCTGGAATCCCAGCTACTCAGGAGGCTGAGGCAGGAGAATCTCTTGAACCTTGGAGGCAGAGGTTGCAGTGAGCCGAGATCATGCCACCACACTCCAGCCTGGGCGACAGTGTGATACTCTGTTTCAAAAAAAAATTTTTTTTTGTAGAGGCAACGGGGTCTCACTCTATTGCCCAGGATGGTCTCAAATTCCTGGGCTCAAGCGATCTTCTTGCCTTGGCTTCCCTAAGTATTGGAATTACAAGCGTCAGCCATAGCTCTCGGCCACGTCTGCCTCTCTTTATGACATTGTTGAAAGATGGTAGTGGGCTGTGTGGAAGGGTCAACACAAAGGAAGGGGCCACGCCATTTGCAGATATAATGACTCTTCAAAAAGGCGACTTAGATGCAGCAAACCACCATGGCATGTGTATAACTATGTAATAAACCTGCACGTTCTGCACATGTATCCCAGAACTTAAAGTATATAAAAATTAAGAATTTTTTAAAAAGGCAACTTAGGCCAGGCATGATGGCTCACACCCATAATCCTAGCACTTTGGGAGGGCATGGCGGGAGAATCGCTTGAGCCTAGAGTTTGAGACAAGCCTGGGTAATGTAGCGAGACCCCATCTCTACCAAAAAAAAAAAAAAAAGCAAGGCGTGGTGGTGCATGTGCCTGAAATCCCAGCTCCTTGGGAAGCTGAGGCGGGAGGACTGCTTAAGTCTGAAAGGTTGAGGCTGCAATGAGCTGTAATTGCACCACTGAACTCCAGCCTGGAGCCTGGGTGACAGAGGAAGACCTTGTCTCTAAAAAAAAAAAAAAAAAAAAAAAAAAAATTAAAAAAAAGGTAACAAAGTAATCAACCAAGAAAGGTAGGCTAGGCACCCTGTGCACCCATTAGAGCTCTTTTTAGAATCAAATAAGGAGACAGGAACACTCCTTTCCCAATCAAGTGACTAGGGGAATAGTGTCAGTCCTGGACAATGACTCTAGAGGCACTACGCCATTGCAGAGAGAGCACTGGCTCCGGATGCAGACACGTCTGCCTTCAGATCCTGCACCAGTCCCTCTTCAAAAGTCAGAGCTTCAAAGTTATTTATTGCCATGGTGTTCATTGCAACTGAGTAATGAATAAACAAATATTTGCAATGAATAAGCAAATCATTCATTGTAACTGCAAAATATCGTTACCAATCTATATGCCTGTGGTTGAATAAACTACAGTTCATCTACACAATGGAGTGCTGTGCAGCTGTACAAATGAATGAGGAAAAGCTCGCTGACCTGATAGGGAATGATTTGCAGGATACAGTGCTAAGTGAAGGGGAAGAAAGCAAGAAGCGAAGCGTATTTACAGGATGTTACCTTTCATATAAAAAAGAAGGGGATATAAGAAATCTTTTAGGCCAGGCACAGTGGCTCATGCCTGTAATCCCAGCACTCTGGGAAACCGAGGCAGGTGAATCACTTGAGGTCAGGAGTTCGAGACCAGGCTGCCCAATAAGACAAAACCCCATCTCTACTAAAAATACAAAAAGTAGCCAGGCATGGTGGCGCATGCCTGTAATCCTAGCTACTTGGGAGGCTAAGGCAGGAGAATTGCTTGAACCCAGGAGGTGGAGGTCAGAGTGAGCCGAGATCACTCTGGGTGACAGAGTGAGATCCTGTTTCAAAAAAAAAAAAAAAAAAACAAAGGAAATCATTTATATATCTGCTCATTTTTAATGCTCTGGATTGGATGCTGTGAGGAAGTGGGGGTAATTCTATGCTCGAATACATCAATACATCTTATCTACGGAACAGGAGGAATGAAGCATGGCTAACGCTCTAATTAGTAAAGTCACAGCAGTCACTCATGCTCTCATACTAACCAGGATGGGGGATGTTGTAGTCATTTCTGTTTGAACAATGTTCGCATTGTGGTTTGCGTTCAGCCGTGAGTACAGAGTGGCCTTGTTCTGTCTTCATCTATCTTGGTCACAGAGCAGCTTTGTTTGATGGCACTCTGAGAAATTGTTTATGTTCAAAGAGACCACAAAGGCCAAGCTACGAGGGTCAAGCCAGCTCTGAGTGACACCAAGGGTGAGACCTAACTGATAATGCCAAGCCAGTTCCCGGCTGGCATGAGCTGCTTTTCTCTTCTCAATAGGACAACTGGTGAAATTTGAATAAAGTCTATAGATTAGTAATTAGCATTTTATCAGTGTTAATTTCTTAGTTTCGATCATTGTACTATGATTATGTAAGATGTTAACAAGAGGGAAAGTTGGCCGGGAGTGGTGGCTCACACCTGTAATCCCAACATTTTGAGAGGCCAAGGCAGGGGGATCCCTTGAGCCCAGAAGTTCGAGACCAGCCTGGGCAGCATAGTGAAACCCCATCTCTATTTGTATCAAAAAAAAAAAAAAATGACAGAAGTTGGATGAAGGGTATAGAGGAACTCTGTATACTATTCTGGAACTTTTTCATAAGTATAAAATTATTCCAAAATAAAAAGTTAAAAAAAAAAAAAACTTAGCGTACGAAGTAGAAGAGGTTGACTTGCATATCCAGGCTGTGCTGTATAAAACTAAACGCATATCTCAAAACACTAAAGCATTACCTATGTGACAAGATGGCCCAGACAACGCGTAGAAATTGAGTAGGATTAAAAGGAAGATTCAGGGCTCCTGTTTAGGTCTTACTCTAGGGTAATGCTCCTTGAGTAGATGCATCACTGCCTCGTTTTCACTGTTATTGCTCTTTCTCTCCCTTTCTTCTGTTTAATCTGCCCAAGTGAATATGCCCATGCTAGAACCAGGACTGCCCCTACCACCCTGCAAAGCAGCAGAGACCTGGACCTTCCACGCGGTCACTTCCAATTCTTTCCCTTCTACACATAGACCACAGTACCTCTTGCAGAGAGGATACCAAGCATGAGTTGAATCTCACCGCGGCCGGGCGCGGTGGCTCACGCCTATAATCCCAGCACTCTGGGAGGCCAAAGCGGTCAGATCACCAGAGGTGAGCAGTTCAAGAGCAGCTTGGCTAACATGGTGAAACCCCATCTCTACTAAAAATACAAAAATTAGCCGGGCATGGTGGCAGGCACCTGTAATTGTAATCCCAGCTACCCCAGAGGCTGAGGCAGGAGAATCGCTTGAACCCAGGAGGCAGAGGTTGCGGTCGCACTCCAGCCTGGGCAACAAGAGTGAAACACCATCTCAAAAAAAAAAAAAAAAGAAGAAGAAGAAAAAGAAATTCACCCCACACCCCACCTCGGCCCATTTAGCTGAATCCACCTTTCTGTTTCCTGCTCATACCTGGAGCTTCTCTCTAAAAAATCACCCTTTAAAGAGAATTGTGGCAGAGTGAGTTCATATTCCTCTTGTCAAAACAACAAATATTTCAATATTTCATTTTCGTAAGTGATCCTATGCAAGGCAGGCAAAAATTGAGAAAAGAGGCAAGTCATGGAAACTTGGTGAGAACATAATCCTATTGAAAGCAATTTGGCAAAGTTCATCAAGAGCCTCAAAAACTATGGCACACTCTACCCCGTAATTCCACTTCCAGGATGCTATCCAAAGGAAGTCATCAAGAATGCAGAGAGATTTATGCACAGACTGGCTGTTAAAAATCATGGATTGAACACTTGTAACCCCGGCTAAAATGAAAGTAAGAGGAATTTTTAATAGGCATAAACTACAAGACAGGAGAAAATGAGAGAGGAGAAAAATAGAAACACAATTTTGAAAGCTGGAAAGCAAATAACTTAGCAGGACCAAAAAAACTGAATCCTAAACTGGCAGCAAAGAATGCTGAGAACCAACCCGATTTACACCATAAAATCCCTCAAAAGGTTAAGGAATTGATGGCACTAGATCCCTCAGGAAATGAGGGGGAAGAGGTGGCTAAAATCTGGATGAAGCTTAAGACTGTTTTAAGTGGTTGGATCTGGTTCACTCTCCCTACTCCTCACAGCCAGGTAATGGTCCTCCAAGACCAACAAAAGATTGGAGGCTCCTTCCCTAGAGAGAGTCAATCAAAGGTCTTCAGGGACAACAAGGCGATATCGGGGTGGCAAGTCATACTGAAAACTAGGGGATGAAGGGCTTGTGTGCACAGTGACTGTGGGCTCTCCATCCTCACCTGCACAGGAGAATGGAGAGAGGGAGCCCCCAGGGTATTTCATTTCTGTCATCAGAAGCCCCTCAACCACTCCTACCCAGCCAGGTCCTCACACTGAAAGTCACAGCTAGCAAACCCCACTGGCTGTACAGAGCACCCAGTCATCTTTTTAGTTTCCCACTCCTTTTATCTTCTGGGGTTTTTTCCCCTAATATTATTTTGAAATAATCTTAGGCCTTTAGAAAGGTTGAAGGAAAAATACAAATCCATATTCCCATTGTTTGCTTCTTTCTTGTGTGTGCTTTATTGTTCCCTCCCCTCCTTTATCTCTCTCTCTCTCCCTGAATGTTCCTCCTCATGCTCTGCCCTCACTACCCTGCCAACTCTCACCCATTTTTTTCTGAACCATTTTAGAGAAGTGACAGACGTGCCTCTAAATACTTATATCCTAAAAACCAAATATAGTCTTACCTAACCACAGAATGATTATCAGAATCAGGAGAATAAGATTGATACAATACTATTATCTAACTACAGCCTGTTAAAAGAAAAATTTTTGACAAATTAAATTTCATAGAGTTTAACTGAGCAAAGAACAGTTCGAGAATCAGGCAGCAGAAGAACCAGAATAGGTTCACAGCAACTCCAGGGCTGCTATATGGTTGGATAACATTTATGGACAGAAAAAGGAAAGTGTGGTAGAGAAAACACAAGTGAGGTTACAGAAACAACTGGATTGGTTACAGCTCAGTGTTTGCCTTATTTGCATAGGCTTAAACAGTTGGCCACCTGTGCTTGGCTGAAACTAGCTACTGTGATTGGCTGAAACTCAGCAGCTGTGATTGGTTGAGACTCAGGTTACTTGTTACAAGAGCACTTTGCAGTCTGTTTACACATTCAGTTAGGTTACAGTTCACTGTGTATGGAGAAACCTTTAGGCAAAACATAAACTGTTGGATGTGGTGGCTCATACCTGTAATCCCAGCTCTTTGGGAGGCCAAGGCAGGCAGATCACTTGAGGCCAGGAGTTCGAGACCAGCCTGGCCAACATGGTGAAATCCTGTCTCTACTAAAAATACAAAAATTATCTGGGAGTGGTGGCATGTGCCTGTAGTCCCAGCTACTTGGGAGGATGAAGCAGGAGGATGGCTTCAGTCCTGGAGGTGAAAGTTGCAGTGAGCCAAGATTGTGCCTCCACCCTGGGTGACAGAGCAAACATAAACTATGTAAGGAGGCAGCTTTAGACTAAACTTAACTTAACAAGCCCTTATTTAAATTTTGGCAATTTCCTCAATAATGTCCTTCATAGAAATTCTTTTTTCCTGGCCCAGGATCTAATCCAGGATCACATATTGCATTTAGTTATTGTGTCTCCCTCGTCACCTTTAATCTGGAATAGTTTCTCTGTCCTAACAGAAGATATTTGAGGTCAGTTTGTCCCATTGTTGGTGATGTTCACTTGGTTAAGCTGAGGTCTGCTAGGTTTCTCCACTTAAAGTTAATACATAACTGAGGAGAAAATACTTTGAGACCCTATAAATATCCTGTATTCATCAAACTTCCACCCATTCATTTTAACATCACTAATGATTCTTGCCTGAATCAATTATTACTAAGATGGTTGCTAAATAGTGCTTTTCTAATTCTATTACTCCTTCTACACTTATTAGTTGATATTCCTTTGTTAAAAAAAAACAAAAACAAAAATCAAAAGAACTTTTCCTTTCCCTTACTTATTTATTAATACATTTATATAAGTATGGAGTAGCAGATTCCTATTTTATTTGATGGATTATAATATATTCTTACCATTTATTTTGATGCTCCAAATTTTCCCAGGTTTGACCAGTGGGTTAACTCTCAGAAAGTAGAGCAAAAAGTCAGTCTAAAAGCAAGAGGAAAAAAATAATTACAGGATTAGTCCGCATAATAGGAGTTCCAAACACACACACACAGTGACAAATGCAAACACAGTGACAAACACTGACATAGATGTGTACATAAACACAGACACCACACAGTGACATAGGCACAAAGACACATAAACATCAAAGACACACACAGACACACATACTCAAACACAGAGATACAAACGTACAGACACACACAGAAGGAAATAATCAACAAGAAAATTCAATTTCCCATAATTAAAGGCCATTAGTGTTTCCACTGGAAGGCCTTTTGGAATTCCCATCACAAAAGATGTGGCAGGGACTTGGTGGGGAGTGGGTGTCGAAATCACTAGAAGCCAGAAGACAATGACTTCAAAATTCTGAAAGAAAATTATTTTCAACCTTGAATTCACTTTCCCAAGCAAATTATCAATCAATGTTATATCTATGCTATCAATTTCAGACATCTAAGTTCTCAAATATTTTTGTTTTCAAGCATCCTGTCTTAGGAAGGATTGCTAAGGATATTGGAAGATATGCTCTATCAAAAGAGTGCAGGAGACCAAGATAAAGGAGACCTGAGTTGTAGGAAATAAGGGATCCAACACAGGAGAGATGGAAATGGGATCCAAGGAAACAGCTGTGTACCAGGCATGGGCCCGCCCAGTCCAAAGGGGAGCAGGTCAGAAGGCTTCGAGAGTGGTGGAATCCTGTGAGACTTGGTAAGTGTGTGCAAATCAAGTATACTTGACTTTTAACCTCTTCTTTCAATGTAAGTTTTATATGAAATAAAGTAATCCATTGACAGTTCTCAAAAAGAAAAGAAAAAGATTCTTTCCTTCAGGAAGATGAAACCAACCCAATCTATCTGAATGTTTTATTTGTGTGTTTGTTTGTTATAGAGACAGGGTCTAGCTCTATCCCCCATGCTAGAGTACAATGGTGTGATCGTAGCTCACTGCAACCTCAAATTCCTAGGCTCAAAGGATCCTCCTGCCTCAGCCTCCTGAGTAGCTGGGACCACAGGCACACACCATCAAGCCCAACTAATTTTTTAATTTTTTGTAGAGATGGGTTCTTGCTCTGTTGCCCAGGCTGGCCTCAAGCAGTCCTCCCGCATCAGCCTTCCACAGTGCTGTGATTATAGGCGTGAACCATGCCCAACCTATATCTGAATTTTTTGAGAGAAGATTTAGACAACTGGCAAAGAATTTGGATTTGAATTAATGATAACTACATAGAAAACCAAGTAAGGCACTAACAACACAAGAACTTCTGAGAAAAAAAAATATAAGCAGGAAAGAAAAAGTGGGCCTTGTAGACCTCATAGCCCAGCTTTGAATGGTGTTGACATAGCCATAGTTATTTAAACACAAAATACTGATTTAACCAAATAATGATATATTGATATTGGGAGTATGGGAAGGATGTGCATGGGAAGAGGGGGCCAGGGAGAAGAAAAATAAAGCTAAACAAATCATCTTCCCTGGGGAGATTCAATAGATAATGCCTACAACGGAAAAAAAATTGAGAATTTTCCATTCAAACCTGTTATTTAGAAAAGTGGCAGTAAGTACCCAACGTAATTAGCTAAAAGAGGCTGTGAGGCAAGGCAAATGGTGAAGGAGAGATGAGAGATTGCTGGGGTTTGTAACGAACACTGCAGATCTGTATGTCTCTCCAGACTATATATTATCTATAACTTTGCTAAAAAAAAAAATTTGTAAATGCAACACTAAAAATTTTTCAAATAAAATAAACAGGAGATTTATGCATTGAAATTATAATCACATCATTATTTTAGATAATAAAGAGTTGTAAATAACTTACATTCCCAAGAGTGGAGAAATGGCTAAGTAATTGTAGTGGCATCCACACAATTATATATACAACTAAATTAAAATAATTCTTTTAGGGAAGTTATAATGCTATGAGAAAATGCTTATGACCAAATGCTAAGTGAAATCAACAGGTCACAAAATGTTCTACAGATGTCAAGCTCTTTTCGTTTTGTTTCTTGTGTTTGACTTCTTTTTTGTTTCAATAAATAGTTTTGCACAGAAATAAGAATGGAAGGAAAGATACCGAAATATTAACAGTGGTTGGATTTGGATCATGTGGCTTTTGATTCTTTAAAAATTATTTTTACTCTTCTGTGTTTAACAAGTATTTCTTTTGGAGCAATATATATATTATTGCCAATTAGGTTCAGTTTTAGACTGCGAGGTCTAAATACATACATATATATATATAAAGAGAGAGAGAGAGAGAAGAGACAAGGTTTTGCTTTGTTGACTGGGCTGGTCTCTTACTCCTGGACTCAAGTGATCCTCCTGTTGCAACCTCCCAAAATTCTGGGATTACAGACATGAGCCACTGCACCCAGCCAAAAAATACTTTTAATAATATTAATATGTGTTTATTATAGAAAAATATCAACATGGTCTAAGAAAAAAATGAAAGTCATCCAGATGTATTGCTTTTATTATGAAAAAAAAGATATTTCTGAAGCATGGGAATTTCTCCCTTATGAGAAAAAAGCAACCATACTCACGACAGTTTGGCCAATGAAGACTTGACCAAGGCCTTAGCCTTGACATTGAGACAGACTTCATCTGAGGCAGTAATAACCACTATTTTTTCATACTGAGATAAAACCTGATAGAATTGTTTTGCATGCCTTCCTAATGGCAAATTTAAAAAAAAAAATCTGAACCAGTTTTGATGTTTATTTTCAAGTCCCAGGAACTAAAAAAAAAAACTGCAACGACACAAAGTTTCAGAAGAATTTTGGAAACTGGGTAACTAACAATGAAAGCAGGAAAAAATGATTTTCACATTGATCATTCCTTTTATTTGCTTCAGTCTTAAATCTGAAGCCTGCTTTTCCTGGATTTCCATTTGATAGTGTGCTGGTTCTTAGAGTCATGACTTGTGTATTATTAGTCCATTTTCATGCTGCTGATAAAGACATACCCGAGACTGGGTAATTTATAAAGAAAAAGAGGTTTAATGGACTCACAGTTCCACGTGGCTGGGGAGGCCTCACAATCATGGCAGAAGGCAAAGGGCACATCTTACATGGCAGCAGACAAGAGAATGAGAGCCAAGTGAAAGGGGAAACCCCTTATAAAATCATCAGATCTCATGAGACTTATCCACTACCATGAGAACCATATGGGGGAAACTGCCCCTATGATTCAATTATCTCCACCAGGTCCTTCCCACAACATGTGGAAATTATAGGAGCTACAATTCAAGATGAGATTTGAGTGGGGACACAGCCTAACCATATCAACTTGTATGGGGAACGAGACTTTATATTGCCTTTGTGTATTCATAGAAAAGAGGAGGGGGCAAGACTGATAATACTTATACATAAGTAATTTTTGTTTAGGTTGCATATGGACAATTTTCGCTTACTGTTCTATTAAGAGTAATTGTCCACACAGATGTCCACAATAGAGTTTTTCATGGATAGATGCATGAAAAATACATGTTGAATGTATGAAATGGGAGAGAAGGAGGGAAAAACAGGGGGAGAGAAATCCAACTTGCCATCACACGATTAGGACCAACAGGAGGAATCAAACAGAAGCAGAGACAACTCTAGGCTGAATGAAAGGGGACAGATGATGTCTGCTCATTGAACATATAGCTCAATGTACATGGAGCAACCATGTAACACAAGTGTTGGTGGGAACTAGGAATGTGGCAGGATGGAGGAAAGGGGAGGGGAGAAAAATTGAGAACTGTGTTCCCATAATTCTTCCTCATCTATGGTTTAGAAAATCAGGGACACATTTAAAGCAGTGTCTAGAGGGAAATTTACAGCACTAAATGACCACATGAGAAGTGAGGAAAGATCTAGAATTGACACCCTATCATCATAATTAAAAAAACTAGAGGAGCAACATCAAACAAATTCAAAAGCTAGCAGAAGACAATAAATAGCTAAAATCAGAGCAGAACTGAAAGAGATAGAGACACAAAAAAAATCCTTAAAAAATCAATAAATCCAGAAGCTGCTTTTTGAAAAGATCAACAAAATAGATAGACTACTAGTCAGACTAATAAAAAGAAAAGAGAGAAGAATCGAATAGATGCAATAAAAATGATAAAGAGATATCACCACTGATTCCATAGAAATACACACTACCATCAGAGATTACTACAAACACCTCTATGTACATAAACCAGTAAATGGAGAAGAAACAGATAAATTCCTGGACACTTACACCCTCCCAAGACTAAACCAGGAAGAAGTTGAATCCCAGAATAGACCAATAATAAGATCTGAAGTTGAGGCAGCAATGAATAGCCTACCAACCAAAAAAAGTCCAGGTCCAGACGGGTTCACAGCCAAATTCTACCAGATGTACAAAGAGGAGCTGGTACCATTCCTTCTGAAACTACTCCAAACAACACAAAAAGAGGGAACCCTCCCTAACTCATTTTATGAGACCAACATCATTCTGATACCAAAACCGGGCAGAGAGACAACTAAAAAAGAAAATTACAGGCCATTATCCATGATGAACATTGATGCAAAATTCTTCAGTAAAATACTGGTGAACTGAATGCAACAGGACATCAAAAAGCTTATCCATCACGATCAAGTAGGCTTCATCCCAGGGATGCAAGGCTGGTTCAACATATGCAAATCTATAAATGTAATCCATCACATAAACAGAACCAAACACAAAAACTGCATGATGATCTCAATAGATGCAGACAAGGCCTTAGACAAAATTCAACAGCCCTTTATGTTAAAAACTCTCAATAAACTAGGTATCAATGGAATGTATCTCAAAATAATAAAAGCTATTTATAACAAATCCACAGCCAATATCATATTGAATGGGCAAAAACTGGAAGCATTCCCTTTGAAAACTGACACTAGACAAGAGTGCCCTCTCTCACCACTCCTATTCAAGCAATTTCTAGCAAGAGTAATTAGGCAAGAAAAAAAAATAAAGGGTATTCAGTTAGGAAAAGAGGAAGTCAAATTGTCTCTATTTGCAGATGACTTGATTGTATATTTTGAAGACCCTATCATCTCAGCCCAAAATCTCCTTAAACTGATAAGCAACTTCAGCAAACTCTCAGGATACAAAATCAATGTGCAGAAATCACAAGCATTCCTATACACCAATAACAGACAAACAGAGAGCCAAATCATGAGCGAAATCCCATTCACAGTTGCTACAAAGAGAACAAAATACCTAGGAATACAACTAACAAAGGACGTGAAGGACCTCTTCAAGAACTACAAACCTGCTCAAGGAAATAAGAGAGGACACAAACAGATGGAAAATATTCCATGTTCATGGGTAAGAAGAATCAATATTGTGAAAATGGCCATACTGCCCAAAGTAATTTCTAGATTCAATGCTATCCCCATCAACCTACCATTGACCTTCTTCACAGAACTGGGAAAAACCATCTTAAACTTCATATGGAACCAATAAAGAGCCTGCATAACCAAGACAATCCTAAGCAAAAAGAACAAAGCTGGAGGCATCATGCTACCTGACTTCAAACTATACTACAGGTCTACACTAATCAAAACAGTGTGGTACTGGTACCAAAAACAGAGATATAGACCAATGGAACAGAACAGAGGCCTAGGAATTAACACCACACATCTACAACCATCTGATCTTTGACAAACCTGACAAAAACAAGCAATGGGGGAAAGGATTCCCCTGTTTAATAAATGGTGTTGGGAAAACTGGCTAGCCATGTGCAGAAAGCTGAAACTGGTCCCCTTCCTTACATGTTATAAAAATATTAACTCCATATGGATTAAAGATTTAAACATAAGACCTAACACCATAAAAACCCTAGAAGAAAACCTAGGCAATACCATTTAGGACATAGGCATAGGCAAGGACTTCATGACTAAAATACCAAAAGCAATGGCAACAAAAGCCAAAATAGACAAATGGAATCTAATTAAACTTAAGAGCTTCTGCACAGCAAAAGAAACAATCATTAGAGTGAACTGCCAACCAACGGAATGGGAAAAAATTTTTGCAAGCTACCATCTAACAAAGGGCTAATATCCAGAATCTACAAAGAACTAAAACAAATTTACAAGATAATAAACAACTCCATCAAAAAGTGAGTGAAGGATATGAACAGGCACTTTTCAAAATAAAACATTTATGTGGCCAACAAACATGAAAAAATGCTCATCATCACGGTCATTAGAGAAATGCAAATCAAAACCACATTGAGATACCATCTCACGCCAGTTAGAATGGCAATCATTAAAAAATCTGGAGACAACAAGTACTAGAGAGGATGCGGAGAAATAGGAACACTTTTACACTGTTGGTGGGAGTGCAAATTAGCTCAACCATTGTGGAAGTCAGTGTGGCGATTACTCAAGGATCTAGAAATTGAAATACCATTTGACCCAGCAATCCCATTACTGGGTATATATCCAAAGGATTATAAATCATTCTATTATAAAGATGCATGCACACATATGTTCATTGTGGCACTGTTTACAATAGCAAAGATTTGGAATCAACCCAAATGCCCATCAATGATAGACTGGATAAAGAAAATGTGGCACATATACACCATGGAATACTATGCAGCCATTAAAAACGATGAGTTCGTGTCCTTTGTAGGGACATGGATGAATCTGGAAACCATCATTCTCAGCAAACTGTTACAGGAACAGAAAACCAAACACCGCATATTCTCACTCATGTGTGGGTGTTGAACAATGAGAACACATGGACACAGGGAGGGGAGTATCACACACTGGGGTCTGTTGGGGGTGGGGGGGCAAGGGGAGGGATAGTGGGGGATGGGGAGATTGGGGGAGGGACAACATTGGGAGAAATACCTAATGTAGGTGACAAGGGGATGGAGGCAGCAAACCACCATGCCATGTGTATACCTATGTAACAGTCCTGCAAGATCTGCACATGTACCCCAGAAATTAAAGTATAATAAAAATAAATAAATAACTAGAAAATCAGAAGAGCCAAGTCCTCTGAGAATAGGACACTGAGCCCAACACAGAACTCAGCTGTGGCTTTGGGAGATATTCTGGCCCTTCATTAAAGCAGTCTCAGCCTCCAACTACTATTTCTTTGTCTTTTTTTAAGTTCGCCATTTTTCCTCCCTGTTTGGCAGCAAATCTGTGGGATTAATGCCCACTCTGTTGTGCTCTGGAAACTGTTTCAGCCGGCTCTGTGATGCTCCTGAAGCAGCTGCCAAAAAGTTAAGAGGCCGAAATGCGGTTGGCAAAAGCTCCTGTAATTTTTACAAAATTATCTGTCTTCCCAGAAAGACCGTCTGATAACTGTTTCTGGTGGCTGAGGAGCCTGTGGCCTGTTAGAGCCAATCCTGCCGCAAGATCAAGTCAAGCCGTCCTCCCCCCAGCCTTGGGCGAACTCTGCACAGGCACCAGCAGGAAAGCCAAGCAAGGCCTCTGAGCCCAGAACACTGGCTCCATTCACAGGCGCGCTACGCTACAGCTGCCTGTCCCCTCCCCCCTGCAGAGAGAATAAGCCTGCATGGCAGATCCTGCTAGCCTTGTTTTGTGCTTTGTTGGGTTTATTGATGGCTTAATTTCTCACTTCCTACTCCTGTTCTTTCTTTTCTTCTCCTTCTTTTAATTGAGGTATAAATTAGACACCATAACAGGTGTACTTCTTCAGTATAGAGTCTGATGAATTTTTCATACACACACACGTGTATATATACACACACATATAATGAAGATATAGAACATTTCCATTCCTCAGGAAATGTCTTCCATGTAACTTCCCAGTCAATCCTGTGTCTCCTCCCATCTCCAGCAAAGGTAACAGTAATTCTGGATTCTCGCGCTACAGATTAGTTTTTCCTGTTCTTGAACTTCACATAAATGGAATAATACAGTATGCACTCGTTTGGATCTAGCTTCTTTCACTTAGCATGTTTTTGAGGTTTATCCATGTTCTATCTGTACTTTGTTCGTTTTTCTTGCTGAGTAGAATTCTGTCATATAGAGATACCAAATATTGCTTATCCATTCAGTCATTGCAGAACATTCTGGTTGTTCCCAGCTTAGACCTATTACTAATAAATCAGCATACAAATTGATAAAGAAAATGTGGTACATATAGACACAACAGAGTACTATTCAGCCATCAAAAAGAATGAGATCCTGTCATCTGCAACAACATGGATGGAACTGGAGGTCATTATGTTAAGTGAAATAAGCCAGGCACAGAAAGACAAACATCGCATGTTCTCACTCATTTGTGGGATCTAAAAATCAAAACAATTGAACCCTTGGAGATAGAGAGTAGAAGGTTGATTCTAAATCTTGGCTATTGTGAAAATGTTTTAATATATGTGTACTGTAAAGTGATTACCACAATCAAGCTAATTAACATATCTATCACCTCACATTGTGTGTGTAGGTGTGTGTGTGAGTGAAAGGGAGATAAGAACATTTAAGATCTACTATTAGCAAACTTCAAATACACAATAGTCACCATGCTGTACGCTAGACCTGCAGAACTTCATCATCCTACCTAACTGAAACTTTGTACCCTTTGAGCAGCATCTCCCCATGACTGTCCCTAAGGAAACATCAGTCTGAAGTCTTAAAAATAAACCTAGCTGATGCAAGTTAAGGTTGGTTGTTAATAGTATGTTTGAAATATAAGAGCGTGAATATTTAGCATTGTATGGAGGTACTAAATAATACAAACAAAATAATATCCAACAAACTTAAAAATATTGAGGCAGATAGTTCCATATTTAAAAACAGAGATTTCTGCTTCCAGTAAACATGGAATAGCAGGACTTATTTACCTTCTTGCCTTAAAGAAATAAAAAACTGGACAAAATACATAAAGCAATGGTTTTCAGACATTGGAAAACTGGCATCACAAGACTGTGATCACTGAGAAATGGGAAAAAAATGAGTACGCCCCAGGTTATTGCTTGTATAGAGTTTCTAGGCTGTAGCCTAGGGAGAGAGACCCAAAGCCCTGTGGTTTCGTTGAGTTTAAGAGACAGAGCTGAGAACTCAAGGGGGCCAAGACAGCTACAAATTCACAGGGCAGGGTACTAAATAGAGATGCACAGAACAGTAGCTCTTGAGATTTGCCCTATGATTCCTTTCAAGTCTTCCACTAAAAGGATTTGGATGAGTTGAAGAAACTACTTGGGGCCAGGATGGGGAGGGGAGAGGGGAGGCACTCTATAAAATTAGAGGGATAAATACCTGGAGCTAACTTAGCCAATAATATTTGCTCTTCTCCCTAACTCAATTGGCAAAACCTCATAAATCACATGGTATCTGGTAGAGTACTCTGAATGATTCCACTCCAGTAGTGGGACAAAATTTGAACTTGATTAAATATTGCTCTAGTCTCACCTCACAAAGTTTAGAAGCAAGACCTGAAAGGTTCAAACTGTTTCCAAGAAACTTAACCGCATCCTAGAAACAAGTCCAAGGATATTTATGGAAATAAAACAATATCCAGAACCCAACAAGATAAAATTTGCACAGTTTGGCATTAAATAAAAAGTTATCAGGCATGTAAAGAAACAGGAAAATCTGACCTATAATGAGAAGAAAAATCATTCAAAAAAGCCTAGAAATGATTTCAGTGATAGAATGAGTATACAATGACTTTGAAAGCATTATTAACTTATATTGCATACGTTCAAGAAAGGAGAGGAAAGGAGGAGATATGGAAGATATTAAGATGATTCAAATCCAACATGCAGAGATAAAAATTATGGTGCTTGAGATATAAAAAATATACTGGATGGGATTAAGAGCAAATTAGACACTGTGGAAGTAGAATTTAGTGAAATCAAAGACAGGATTCAAGACACACAAAATATATTCTCTGACAGCAATGGAATTAAATTAGAGACCAGTAAGAAAAATATCTTGAAAGTCCTTAAACATTTGTAGGCTAAATAACACACTTTTAAATCATTTATGTGTGAAAAAGGAAATCAAGGAAGAAATTACAAAGTATTATAAAATAAATGAAGATGAAAAGATACTATATCCAAATTTGTGGCAGGCGGCATGTGCAAGAAAAGGTTAACTCAGTAAGCACACATCATTATAAATTATGAATTTCAAAAACATTATGCTAGGTGAAAGGAGTCAAACACAAAAAAGTACATTTTCCATGCTGCCATTTTAAGAGTTGTAAGAATAGCAAAATTAATCCATAGGTATTGAAATCAGAAAAGCGATTTTCCTCCGGGGTCAGGGGAGGAAGGAGATAGAATAAAGAGACACAAGGGAACTTTTCTAGGGCGATGGCAATGCGTTTTTTGAGGGGGATAAAGATTACACAAGTGTATTCATTTGTCAAAACTCATCAAACTGTACACTTAAGATCTGTTCAGCTTACTGTATGTAACCATACGTCATTAAAAAAAGATGAAGTTTAAAAAACAGATCTTTAAATATATGGAAAGATATTCAACCTTAGTAATAAGAGAAATGCAAATTAAAACTATCCTAAGATTCCATTTTCACCTATCACATTTGCAAAAATCCAAACGTTTCATAATACAGTCTGCTGTCAAGGCTGTGGGAAAGTAGTCATGTTCACACATTGCTGGGGTGAGTGCAACGGCATACATCTACGAAGGGCAATATTGAGCTAAACTATATCTGCACTTACCTTTTGGCATACCAATCAAACTTCCAGGACTCTGCCTGGAAGATATACCTCCACAAACACAAAACAATGTAGGTATAAGTCATTGCAACATTATTTGAAATAGTAAAAGATTGCAAACACCCCAAATGTCCATCATTAGGAAATGGTACATGCACACAACAAAGAAACACCAATGAATTGTCGTGTGGCTTTTTAGGATACAGTCAATGAAAAAAAATCAAGGTGTCAACACATATAGCATGCTACGTCTTGTGTAAAAAAGGAGAAATAAGACTATACGTACAAATTTACTTTTGGAAAAGAGAATGGAAAGGAATTTTCCTAATGAGTTGTAAATGGTTACCTATAGATGGGAGGTGAAGGCGATTTGAAGGTGAAAGGGCAAGTATTCTCTGAAACTACCTTTTAATATAATTTTGCATTTTTGAACCACACAAATGTTATATATTTTGAAAATAAAGTTAAATCAATAGAAAAAAAGCCAAACATAAGGTAGAAAAAAAATTTAAACCTAAGTGTATATCAAAGTGGTAACATAACCACACAGACAAAAGAAAATTGTTAAGTAACTTCTGAACACAGTGTTTCATCCTTAGTGGTATATATTCTAACAACCAAACAATTGCAGAGAAATCTCAAATATCAGTAGGTTTATGGTTGGTAATAATATTAGGTATTGTAATTTCAACATTTATATTTATTATAGAATAACCAATTAAAAATTCATGTTATTAGGAACCAAGACTTTGCAAGTAAGAGGAGAAAAATAGAAAAGAAAAACCTGTAATATTAAAGGTGAATTTAAAATACCAATATGAACTCAACTCATTTCATTTTTTATTTTTTTGATATAGGGTCTCACTCTGTCACCCAGGCTGAAGGGCAGTGACACGATCTCAGCTCACTGCAACCTCTGCCTCCTGGGCTCAAGCAGTCCTCCTGCCTTAGCCTCCTGAGTAGCTGGGAGTACAGGCACGTACCACCACACCCAGCTAATTTTTAAATTTTTTTTTTTTTTTTTTTTTTTTGTAAAGATGGGGTTTTACCATGTTTCTCAGGCTGCTCTTTTTTTTTTTTTTTTTTTTAAGATGGGGTTTCACCATGTTGGTCAGGCTGGTCTTGAACTCCCGACCTCAGGTGATCCGCCCACCTTGGCCTCCAAAGTGCTTGGATTACAGGCGTGAGCCACCACACCCGGCCCTCAGGCTGCTCTTGAATTCCTGGGCTTAAGCGATCCACCTGCCTAGGCTTCCCAAAGTGCTGGGATTACAGGCGTGAGCCACTGCACCCAGCCTCAATTTTTAAAAATAAAAGCTGTCTACAAAAAAAAAAAAAAGGATTAGAAACAATGATACCACAGTAGCAATACACACACTTAGCACACAGACCTTGGATTCTAAATACCTTTTTACACTTAAAAAAAAAAAAAAAGAAATAAAATCAAGATTCTTTGAGAAATTATCCCAGGGCTGAGGCAGGGAAAATAGAAGGTGACAAAGCCTGAGCACCTTGTTTTGCTTTCCAGCAAAACTAGCTGATAGACTTATGAGGGGTGTGTCAGAAGTGTCGATACAGAAACCAGCTTGAGAAGAATTTGAGCATCAAAAAAAGTGTAATGACTGTAATTGATGGTAAAACGCTAAAAAATCCATGAGTTTATGGTAATAGAGAATAAGTCAGAGAAGAAAAATACTCTTCTTTAGAGAAGAGATACTAGCTAACATAGCTAGAACAATGTAATTAGAAAATCAGCATTTTCAGCCAGGCGAGGTGGCTCACTCACGCCTGTAATCCCAGCACTTTGGGAGGCCGAGGCAGGTGGGTCATGAGGTCAGGAGTTCGAGGTCAGCATGGCCAGGATGGTGAAACCCCATCTCTACTAAACATACCAAAATTAGCCAGGCGTGGTGGCGCCCGCCTGTAATCCCAGCTACTCAGGAGGCTAAGGCAGAAGAATCACTTGAACCCAGGAGGCGGAAGTTTCAGTGAGCTGAGATCATGCCACTGCACTCTAGTCTGGGTGACAGAGGAAGACTCCGTCAAAAAAAAAAAAAAAAAAAGCAAAAAAAAAAAAAAAAGAAAGAAGAAAATCAGCATTTTTAAACCCCCAATTAGCCAAAAATGATCAGTGGGTTAAAATACTAAGTAAAATCTTGTTGAGGACAGGATATTTGCATGGTGCCAAAGTATAACCCTCATAATTACCTATTCAGAAAGTGAAAAATGTAGCTGTATGGTGCAAAAATCTGGCAGTCACTACCTTGACCAAATGATCAAACAACATCACAAACAGTGAGACAATCTGGCATAATGTGCCTCCTGATGGGACACAATGTTAGGTATACAACATCATCTATATGAAACCTCACCTAAGTTAAATGATACCATGAGGAAACAATAAGACAAATACAGAATGCAGGACAGTCTCTAAAAAGACAATGTCCTGGACTCTTAAGTCAATGTTTTGTTTTTTGTTTTTTTTTTCTAAAAAAGGGTCAGTGGATTAAAAGAGACTAAACAGAAATAAAAACAAAATACAATGCACCTGTCTTGATTGGATCTTAGCTCTAAAAAACAAAAAAAAAAAGCCAAACAGAAAGACATTTTTGAGGACAATTGAGATTTTCATTTGAACTGAATATTTGACATTGGAATTACTCTTAGATATGTAATTACATTTTTAGCTTCTGCATTTTCACAATATGCAGGTTGAATATTTAGGGGCAAGCAACATGAAGTCTGCAACCAACTTTTAAATGGTTCTGTGAAAATAATAATAAAAATGTGTTTATCTATAAAATATGAAAGAGAAAGCAAATATAAAAAAGAAGGCAGAAGCAAACGAATACATATGGTATGTAAAGTTCAAAAATGGTGAAAATAATTTCTGGTGTTAGAGGCCGGGCTGACATTACCTTTGTAGAAGGCATAGTCATAGGAAGGATGAAGAAGCGGGCCCGTGGGGGCACTGGTAATGTTCTATTTCTTTGTATGGCTGGTTACGTGGGTGTTGGCTTTGCAATAATTCAAGCTGTACTCTTATGATTTGTGCACTTTATGCATGTAAAATTTCAATACAAAGTTTATAAAAATTAAGATAAAAAGCTCAAATAAAAATTTAAATATTCTGTCATGATTATTTAATGGGAATAACTGGAGAGCTGAATTGGGAGGGAAGAGGGGATAAAAAGGTAAGATAAAAGGAAGTGAGAAAAGGGAACCAGAGGTGGAAGCAAGCCTAAAGGGCAAGTTTCAGAATGCTAGCATCTCGTGGCCTTTCCAGGTTAGCTAGATTACCTGCTGTTAGACACACAGCTCTTCTGTGGGCTCTTATTCATGAAAATTTTCAGCAGACTGACCTTTTCTGGAGGAGCAGATGGAGATGGAGACAGTCTTAAGAGAAATTATAATGCATAGACTACAAACTCCATCTGATCTAGAATGCCATATAACTTGCAGGTTCACCAATATTTTTAAACGATACAGGCTTTGTATACAGCAGTGTATTTTCAAATCTTTGGCAGTTTTTTTTTTTTTTCCTGAAATGTTTGATGCATCAGTACCTCATGTAGTTTTGACTTGCCCTCCTCTACCCAAATATTTTAAGTACCTTAGCCCAGAAAATCTTGCTGATCATAGATCTGGGTACTGATTCCCATTTATTAAACAGATTCCTCTCTACATACAGTTATCTCAAAAGTTGCATCCAACGACTACATTTCATAGAAAGATAATGGCATTTAAATCATTTGTATCTAGTTTTCTAAAGATAACATTCATACAGTTTCACTCTGTCAAATGTATTTTTCTACCACAAAGCAGTGAGCTGAAGTTAATGCTTAACTACAATAAACTATATAAGCCTCCAAAATCAGTGTATTCACTTTTTCCTCTTTTCTCCATTCTCTTTAGTAGATGTTATATCTGGGCATTTTTGAAAGAAGGTGTGGTTCAGAGTATTGCTTTGTGTTAACCATATCTCGAATCTATTTGAAGTCATCTTTCTCTCACACACAGTTATAATTTAAATACATTAGCATAGTCCTTATGTTCATTAGAAATCTTTGTTGGTTTATATATTAAAACATGTTTAATCACTTGGAAGTAAACTACATGGCACTGAATGGTTTTAAAATCCTGAGAAAACAGTGACTACATTTTTTTCAAATTGACACATTTAAAAATCTTATTTTGAATATGTTACATCAGATTCCCATCTTACATGGGTAAACTGCAGTTGGACCAAGAGTTTAGGAAAATGCATATTAATAAAATCTTTACACTGTGAATATTCTATTCTTGCTTGCTTTTTTCTTACATTTTTTTTTCATCTGCCATTACTTATTTTAGGTTGAGAAAAACTCAGCAAACATCACTAAGGCTTAAAAACAGGAATTTCCCCCTTTCTCTGTCATTTCCATTTTCTGATTCATTTCATGTATACAGCTTTACTAATTCATCACCTGTTTCAACCACTATTGTGGGTCCTAACGCATGTAAACTCATGTGTCCTTTCCATTCTAAGATTGCAAAAATCTAGGATAATGATGTTAGGAGGAGGTCAATGTGACTCCCAAAATGCTGCTTCTGAAGACAACTTAAGCACCATTTTATAGCTGTTGCCCAGGCCAACTATTAATGCCTTTCAATCTTAAACGGGTCCTGATTTGGACTCTAAAGATATCATCAGCTTAATTGTACAAGTTTAAAGACATCTTAATCTTGTTAAATAAATACTCAAAATAAAAGACTCTTCCAAACGTGACTGTGGAGTAAGCACTCAGAAATTCGTATTTCTCTACAGAGGTAGAGTAGTACTTGCTCTGGAGTTGGATTGCTAGAGTTAGAATCCTGGCTTCACCACTTAATAACCATGAAACCGTGAGCAACTTAACATGATCTCTCTTTGCCTCAGTTTACTTATCTGTAATGATGGGAATAAAACAGTACTTAAATCAGTTTATTTCTATTAAGGATTAAATAGAATGTAATACTTAGCACTGTGCTTTGCATAAATTCTCAGTAAATGGTAGGTATCTTTAGGCCACACTAAAAAAATACCATTCTTATTTTCATTTCCCTGTTCAACTGAAAGTATCTTTCCCTAAAAACAAAACATCGCAACGTATGTTGCTTCAACGTATGTTTACAAAGCTATCACTCTGTAAAGCATTTTAGGATAATGCTGCACAATGTTTAAAATGGGTGAGATCACCAAAGACCAACATAATTTCATATCTGGGGCTCCTGGGAAGACCAAACTGACCTGTCACTCTCAAACTCAATACCTTTTCCCATCCATGGCAATCAGGTTGTCGTTCCACAGAACTCTGGCAAATGTCACCAACTGTATGGAAACTCAATGGAATCCCTTTAATCCTCATTGCAGCATGCTGTGGTTATTTTTTCAAAAGACCTAGCTTGTCTATCACCACCATGGCTCGTTTAAGTTTTCTTCTTTGCAGTCTGTCTCGGCCTTTATGTGCTGTTAGCAGGTATTTGGTCCACCTTTCTCCTCACTTGATCCTGTATGATCTTACTGGCTTTAAGCACGACCTCAACGGACAGCCAGATACATACTTCTGGTCCAGGCCAATCCCAATTCCAGACTAGCATATCCAACTGTAATCTCTAAGCAAATTAGATGTCCTACAGGCAGTTCATTATCTTCTGCTTCTAGAACTCTCTTCTCTATTTCTTATTCCAGTTAGAAGCACCCTCATCCAAATGGAAGGCATCTAGTTAATTACGTCTGTAGACTTTACGTTTGTAGACTTACTTTTGTCTTCCAAATCTGTGCCCTCACTTTATCTTCACCATATCCAAAGTTCAAGCCCCAAATCACCTGTTCCCGTTAATTTCTATGCTTTAGAACTATCCTGGCAGCAATGTAGAGGATAGGTGGAATCTGTTAAAACAGGTAGGAAGGCTACCGCAAGTTCAGTGCTCTTCTTTGGCTTAAATCCAGTGGCTGGTTCCATATTAACTACAGGGTAAAAGTCTAAGCATCTCTTGGCCAAGGAAGCTTTCCAACTTTGGGTCCTTCCTACTTTTGCAGTTGTCTTTTAACACACCACCCCTTAGGCCAAACTACTAGAAGTTTCCAGACCTTGCTCTGTAAGGTGTGATGATGTAACTCCTGTTGCAATGCAAGCCCCAATACTACCTATTTTTTTTGTATCTTCCAGGTTCTGCATATTTACATAAATCTTACATCTTAGATGTGTGTACAGAGAGAAGGCAGGAATAATATCTTATTCATATTTGGTTTTCAGGAGATGCTAAATGAATATTGGCTGAATAAAAATCCATACAGCCAGGCACAGTGGCTCACATCTGTAATCCCAGCATTTTGGGAGGCCAAAGTGGGCAGATCACGTGGTCAAGAGATCGAGACCATCCTGGCCAACATGGTGAAACCCCGTCTCTACTAAAAATACAAAAATTAGCTGGGTGTGGTGGTAGTGCCTGTAGTCCCAGCTACTCGGGAGGCTGAGGCAGAAGTTACAGTGAGCTGAGATCGCGTCACTGCACTCCACAGCCTGGCGACTGTGAGACTCCGTCTCAAAAAAAAAAAAAAAAATCCATACAATAACCTAAATTCTCCTAACGAGGTTCTCTTTGAGAAACAGACACTTTTGAGTTAAACTTGTAATATTATGTGATCTTAAATTTCAATTGACCAATTAATTACTAATATATTGAAAGACCTGTCAATTTACAACTTTGGGAAAGTGACTTAGATCTTATTTCAAAATATAAAGCCCCTGTAATCCCAGCACTTTGGGAGGCCAAGAAGAACACTTGAGCTCAGGAGTTCAAGACCAGATTGGGCAACATAACAAACCCCCATCTCTACAAAAAATACAAAAATTAGCCAGGCGTGGTGGAGTGTACCTGTGGTCCCAGCTACTCGGAAGGCTGAGGTGGGAGAACGGCTTGAGCCCACGAGGTCGAGGCTGCAGTGAGCTGTGTTTGTGCCAGTGCACTCCAGCCTTGGTGAGACCCTGCCCAACTCCCCAGCCCCAAGTTTTTAAAACTGATTTAAGATAATAAGTTCAATTGCTATACTGATGGTAAGTTCTTGTGTCCCTATTTAACTGGTGACAATGAGAAGAGAGTTATGATTTAGCACTTTCTGGATCACATCTCACTTTCTGGATCACATCTACTTTTTCTATGCACTGTGTGATTAGCTTTTTTCTCTCAAAATTTGTGTGCTAGGATGTAAACTTGTTTTCATTATTAAGGCATCTAGATAGAGTGTGCCTTAATGGGACTGCCTATACAAACAGTAAAAAGAAAAAAATTATTCTATGTCTTCTAAAGTCTTAAAAATGCAAATTATAAAGGATATTCAATTGAAGATAAAAGCAGTTTACATAGGATTTCAATTATCTAATTATATTTCAGAGTAATGTTGATGTGTTTGATTTCTACTCCCTATCCTCTACCCATTCAAAGACTAGGTTCCTGAATAAGCATTATTCTTGACATAGAATCCAAATATGAATTACACTAAATTTCTCTTAAATGTCAGATAATTTATCTAAATGTCAGATAACTTATTCTCTTAAATGTCAGCTAAATTAATCTTGGCAACAAACTATCTTAAAATCATAGAAAATAAGACATTGTGTCAGTAAGATAAACTAGAACAGGTTAGAAACCTTTAGGTAGAGCTTCAGCATTGTGATAATCTTTGCTTCTTGATGGTTGGCTTGCAATTGTTTGCAAAAATGTGTCTTGAGTTATTCTCAATAACGTTTGGATAGGAGATTTTACAAGAAAATCACTTATTAGCGATTAAACATCCTGAATAGCATTTGGACAAGCATTCCTGCTCCATAACTAAAACAGATTTGGAAATTCTTTCCTTCTGAAATTATGAGATGATTACTTCTAGTAGTCAATATTTACCAAATTATTAACTAATTGAAAAAGTATCTCCATGCTTTCAAACTTTGAACTGTTTCTAAGAGGATAACATACTCTAAATCTGAGAGTATGTGATTAATGCAATCAGCAGGGCATTTTACTAGATAGATTATAAGCTCGCTCTCTCTATATATTTATGGCATTACCTATGCTTCTTCACTAATGCTTGCTGGAAATTCATACGAAGAACAGTATGATAAAATGAGAGTATGTGTCAAATGCTTCCAAAAATGGAGGTACAAATACAAGGTGCTGTTATTATAAAATGAAATACTATCACTAACTAGCAGTGCCTTGTGAATGCTTAATATAGATTGCTATATTTTACTAGTGATAGGGAATTTGCAGCACCCCTCCCCCCAAATCATGTCATGCAAGCAAAAAAGCATGAGATTTCAAAATTAGGCCTAACATTAAAAAATAAGTCTCTTAATTTATTTGCATTCTAAAATAGAGCCCTTCATCCTGAATTCCCTTTTCCAAATAAAATGTTACTAAGTCATGTACAGGATTTGTCAAGCCCATATAACATTCCCTTTAAAATCTTAAGTTCAATCACTGTTTGTTTTCTACTATTATACTACATTTTGGCAGCAATTGTTTATTGGTCTGTCATTGCAGTAATTGCAACTTAACAATAAACCAGTCTGACATTTTAGGTCTTGAAGATACATACCATATATATTTCTTTAAAAATAATCATACTTTTTTTGTAAGCAATACTTTACAGTAGACACCTCAAAAATCTACCATAGATGTGAAACTTAAAACGAGAAAAATTTAAGTTCTAAATATTTATACATATATATCCAGATTTCTTATATATATTATATATACATACATAAGTATATATAAAATATATATAATCAGATTTCAAAAATGAACAAAAACTGGGCACTGTACATAAAGTCCTTTTAAAACTCAAACAATAGAAAACTCTTTAAACATTAAACAATTTTAATAAAGTTTCTGTACAATGCTAAGCAGTTTTATTTACACATAGAAAATGTAATAGGAGTAGTGTTTGAAATTACAGAACTCCTTAAAATTTCAATGGCAGGTAAATCTGGAAAAAATAACAGCATTCCATTCACAAATATTTTCAAGCAATAAATATGTATTTATAAATAGTGTAAATTTACATCAAGATTAGAAACAAAAATCACAAATCTGAAGTTTATTCCTTAGTCTATGTGCAATCCATTACCTTTGTGACTTGGCTGTTAATTTTTTTTAACGTTTTATTTAGGAACCAAAAGTGTAACCATCATGGTCTCAAAACAAGACAGAAAACATAAAAGCAGTAAAAAGTGTCTTAGCTAACTTTTCACATTAAAAAAAGTTGACCAAAGAAAGACTTAAAATTGCTAACTACCTTACAAAGAAATGACCAGCTAGGCTAGTATTTTTTTTCCAAGGAAAATTCTGAAGGGGGAAAAGACAGATGAAAACAAATTCATCAGCCCAGAAATAGAGAAATATAAAAGAGGTTTTCAAGTCAGTAGTCTGTATGATGTTGCCAGTTTTTGTCAGATATATACAAAACATGGAAATTATTATTTTTTCTGAAGTACAGCTGATCAGCCTTGTGAGAGTCCTGGAGTAGGAGCAGGTCTTCTCTCCTGTCCAGCTGGTTGACACTCCGCACTTGGAAGGTTGCATAGACAACAGTTTTCAGCCAGCAGCCTTACGAGATAGCTACAAAAACCAGTGGTGCAGAACTGGGTTGTTTCTGAATAGCAAAAAGGTCTCATTTAACGTCCATGGAACAATATCAAGATGAGGCGGATGGTAATGGAGGAGCCTGAAAAATAAAAGTAAGATAGATTATTTTGGTATACAAATTGTTAATAGCTCATGGCTACAAATACATAGTCTGCTTATGAAGTTAGGGGAAATAACTTCCAAGAAAGTTCAAGAGCCTGCTATACAACATAAAAGCACAACCTACCTTACTAACTCCCATTCGGCCAATTTTCCTAAGAGTCTAAGACCACTGTCCTACTCAGAGTACTTGCAGTTTTCTATACTTCTTCACCAACTAGTCAAAAACTCTTGCAATGTTATTAAGTTTACCATTTTTTAAGATTTGCTTAAAAAAGGGGGCTCTTGAAAAATAATTTAACTAATTACAATTTCACTAGTGATTGCCTTCAGAATCTATCTCAGCTAGATAATATATTTTGTTCAACATATTCCAGATAATTTTTTTCTCAGCAATCTTGAAGACCATTCAAGTGAAAATATCAGAAACTAAATTTCAAAAAGTTAGTTTCTGATCACATATGTGTGGGAGATAAGTACTGGAGAAATTAGACAATTCATAAATTATCTCTGTGTTTCTATTCATAAAGCTATTGATCTGCTAGAGTAAAATGCTTCCCCCAAGCATCTGCTGTCTGAAATTAAAAACTGTGTGCAATTTATAAGTATACTTGAATTTCATAAGGTTATATAACATACCAGGAAGTTAAGCTCCATCAAATATTCCCATGAGGTTAATACTTCTGGCAAGGACAAAATTTTAAAAAAATACAATTAGCTCTAAAAGCAGAGTGTATTTAAAAGCACACTTACTGATTCAATTTGTGGGCTCTAATAACCTACGTACACAAACATTTTATCACGACGAGATAAAATGACATAAAGGATATGATAATGTTTAATCTAAAGCACACAAAGATTTTTAAATGTAATTGTTGTAAAATCATTTAGGCTGGTCTCACCCAGAAAGAAAAGTGAAAATGATATATGCCAATTTTATAGAAATAAATACTTGGAAATGGAGGGGGGGGAATGATGTGAATATACCCTCATGCAATATGTAATGAGCCAAAGGAAAATTTAAAATATTTCATTACCTCCTACTTATCAGGTGGCAAGAACAAACACTGCTGCTTCATAACCCAGCTAACTATGTACTCACATGTTGATTTGACTTACTAATGTAAATTGGTCATAAACTTGCATCAGGTCCTCCATTTTTGTACTGTTCTAGCACCACAAAGTTTTCCAGGTTTCCGCTTGTTTCGTGCACAATCTTGGCAATGTACTATGTAGGTCTTCCGTGAATTACTCTCATTAGTGACAAAAAGTAGATTAAAAACCTCCACCTGTTTTATACAAGAGAAAAATGTATTCGATAGAGATGGTGGTATTTACCGTACTGCTTTAGTATAATCATGAATTTCTTGAAAGAAATTGTGAACATGATCCCCTGGTTAAGAGTAGGTGGTAAGAAAAACATGGCTGTGTTTGAGAATCTTTAATAGACCAGGTTTATTTTTGCACCAAATCCAAAGACATGGGTGCAATGCATATTTAAGGGGAGTAATCAAAGGGGGAATGACATACTCATGACAACCACCGGCAAAGCCCAGTTCAAAAGTTTGATAAAGATCAACCTATTTTTAAATCCAAAATAGTAGTATACAATCAGATGGAAGTGATCATTTTTATGTATTCATGAGTACAACATGATTTTAGAAATAATACCTCTATCTTCTACAGAAAGATTGGAGATGAGTCGCTAAGGTATAGGTAGGATAAGGAACAATACACCTAACTGGAATCTATCTATCTCCTAATGACTTATTTTGGTTAGGTCATACAACATTTAAAAAGTCAATGGATTCAATCATTTCAAATAAAAGTTGACATTAGAATTACAGAATTTCAAGGTTTGAAATGGACCATCAATATCCTTGTCTTTTTGGCTTATCCCTTTGAATTTCTTCAGTGACAGAAAACTCTCTTATGATCCCATGTCTTCTTTGGAACAATTAACTTACAATCCCAGAGTTCGCTATGTTATCCACTACTCTCAACAGAGCAGCAATATGAACCTAGTGACCTGAGCTGGCAAGTTGGTGAGCATTCTTCAACTTGTCCTTCTGCTTCTGCCATTTTAATGAGGTGTCTTGCTGATTTTAAACTCTAAATATTTTTGAAATTATTTCCTTCTTTGATATTCCCATATCCAGGTTCTAGTCTAGATAACAACTCTAAGACCACTGCCATAGCTTATATCGCTGTCCTTTCCAACCACTTTCTCCCTGAAACACTTATCTTACCCTTAGTTGCCTGCTCAAAACCTTTTAATGGCTTCAATGACCTCGGAATATCAAATTCCTTAAAACCATTCAAGATGTGCTACAAATTACATGCCACCTAGACTTATGAGTAGAATTTGCACAGTCTGCGTCCCAGCCAAATTGAAACATCTCAACCTTTTCTAAAACCATTCCATTTTCCCATTTTCTTCTTGTTTCTATAGTCCATGACAGTCCATCTCCGATTCTCATCACTTTCTTAGCCTACTGACACACTCTTTTTTTCAAGGGTGGACTCAAATGCTAATATTTTTGTGAATTCTTATGCCAACAGTACAAGAAAAAATTAGGTCATTTTTCCCCCTCAGTGTTTTTATAACAGTAAGCCCAATTTCACATTCATCACAGTCTCATGTACATTGTAATTAGTTGTTTATAATCTGTATGCTCCAAGTAGAATTTAAGCTCCTTCATATTCATAGCAGGCACCACATCTTTGTTCCTACACCTCTTGCAAGCCTTGGCAACAGAAGATTCACAAATGTATCGTAGAATTGCACCAGAGAGGACTGAACATAGATCTGCCTATACTGAACCACACATTCAGTTTATTGGCATCTGTGTACATCTAGATTGTTCCCAGTTTAAAATCTTAGACTAAACTTGCTGATTCTCATCTGTTGAAGATGTACCACAAAAATGACTCTGTAGTAGATACTTTTAAGGTTAATTCACAGTGAAATATTGTTATTATCACACTAAATTTTAATACAATGGCTAACAAAGTTGAATCCAATGTTAACTACTATAAACTGCATTGCATAAAAGTATAAACAAGTTTTAAAAAAATAAAGAGAAACCAAAAGTAGAGAGGGAAGAGGCTTTATAAAACAACTGTGGATAAGAACAATTACTTACTTCACAAATGCTACAGTAATGAGCTGGTTCTTCTTTGTCCGCCCATGCCATATAATCTCTTTTCCTGCAGCGATGAGAGCTTCCCTCAATGTCTGGCATTGCTTCAGAGTTCTTAGAAGACAATACCTATTGTGGGGGAGAAATTATTTGTGACCAGCAACTGAATATTGAATATTCTTAGCATAAAAGATATACCAACTGGAAATAATGCCAATAGACTTGACTCTAATGTCTATGATTTCATAATTTTTCTTTCATCAATTTATTAATTTTTCTCAGATTTAGAAAAAAGGCAATGCTCAGCAGGCCTGAGAACTATTAAAACATTTAAAGTTGACAAAATTGATATCTGGATATCAAAATATAATGGTCTTAATATATAAAAACTGACTCCCTGCTTAAAATGTGAGTTGCTAATTTTGGCTCTTATTTGGGCAAGTCAGTTAACCTCTCTGGGAGTCAATTGCCTTATCCTTGAAATAAGGGATGTGAATTCCAGGTCTGAACTGCTATGATTGTAATAAGGCAGGAAGGCACATTATTTTTTAATCAGCGCTACCTAAACACTCATTAACAGCATCATCTGTACAGCTGCTTTTGAAACTCAAGTCTATAAGCAGAAAATATATTTATGAATTTAGTTACTACAGGATACGATATTCATTTAACTATAATAGTAAAGAAAAAAGTATGTCTGCATTTTATCTTGAAGGTAACAATTGATTCATATTAACACAGTTGAACTTTTCTTATAACTTATACCTTTTCTAAACTCATACTTAGGATGCTAACAACATAGTAAATTCTCACAATTTGTACTGATTCTCTTATAGTTTTCTGTCATTACTTGGAATTCTTTGCTGAATTCTCTTACTCTCCTGTGAATCTTAGTGGCTCAGGTTCTCCATCTCAATGGAGAGGTTGAGACGAGATGATCTCTAACACACTTTTCAGCTCTAAAATTTGGAAACAATGAAAATACCATAAAGAAAAGGAAATGGGTTTAGCAACTGAGCGTTGTCTTGAAAGCAAAGGTCTTATCTATTTTATTCCTGCTATCTACTTATCTACTCACCACCTAGGACAGTGCCTAGCATATAGTAGCTTAATCAATAAACAACTAAAATTCAAATTACAAGTAATAAAACATTTAATTTACCTTATTATTTCTTTGCTATTTTATAAGTTACTGTGTTAAAGTATTGTTATTTATCAGAACCCACGTATATTAATCCGGCAGTGCGGGAGGCGGGGGAATGACTAAATCTTTGTAAAACCTGTTAGCTTATTTAACAAACATAAAACAATATCAATTTCATAGTTGTAGGCCAATTCCTTAAGTACCATATTCAAAGATTGCACTGTCAGCTTGACTTCAACAATTCTTACATATTTAACTTATTTAGAAACAAAAACTATGCTTTAGACCAGTGGTCCCCAACCTTTTTGGCACCAGAGATCAGTTTTGAGGAAGACTAGGTTTTCAACAGACCTAGGGGGGAGGGGCAGGGGGAAATGGTCTCGGGATGACACTGTTCCACCTCAGATCACCCTTCTCATAAGGAGTGAGGAACCCAGATCCCTTGCATGTGCAGTTCACAATAGTGTTCCTGCTCCTATGAGAATCTAATGCCACCGCTGATCTGAAAGGAGGTAGAGCTCAAGTTGTAATGCCAGCTTGCCTGCTGCTCACCTCCTGCTGTGCAGCCCGGTTCCTAGCAGGCCAAGGACTGATACTGGTCTGCAGCCCAGGGGTTGGGGACCCCTCCTTTAGACTGTGGTTGTGTGTCAAGGCTAGGACAGCTATTGGTGCGTGTATGCATGCCTGTACAGGGTGCCAGGGGAAGGTAGCAAGTGAAAATTTAGAACATGGAAAAGAGAGAAGAATGTAATTCAGACTCTGCCTCTAGCTCTTGAACAGTACCTGCTCCTCTCTCTTCCCTCCCCATGTGCCATACAACACTTCTAAAGGTACAGATTTTACTGAACAAGTTTTCCAAGTAGGGCTTCAAAATAAGGTCTCTTATAGGAAAATATTGCCTAAAACTCTGTAGATACCATTGGAAGACTTCAAATTCAACTGTCCTGACACATGGCCAACAAAAATAATATAATAAAAGTAAATAAAAAATAAGAGCCAGACAGGAGCCATGTATTTGCTATTTCACATACATTATGCCAAGTAAGCCTCCTAACAACCTTGTGGAGAAAGGTTATCTCTATCTTGCAGATGGGAAAACAGGAGTGCAGAGAAGTTAAGTTTGTCTAATGTCATAAAGCTATTTAAGTGGCTGAGCTACGAGTTTTTAAAAGAAAATCTCAAGCTTCCCCTTACTATCTCACACTGTACTCTTCTTTTGGTCTCTTTTCACATCTTATTCTCACCCACTCCCCTTCTTTTCTTGTGAAGATGAGATTCTTGGTTGGGCTCAGGAAGCACAATTTTTCCAAACACAGAGCCTTGGTTCTGTGGAATATCAGGCTACTCGTTACTCAGCAGATTAAATTTTCATCTTCAATGACTACTTTAGCAATTAGACTGTAGTTTATAATGTATTGTTAGCTTGGTAGTTTCGTCTTAGAAAAAGGCAGTATATTGATTTCCTACAAATAACAAGGGGTCAGAGATAAGGTTGCTAAGAGTAAATACTAAGCCGTAAGTAGTCAGTCTGCTTCTGGAATAAATTCTGCTCCAGAATTTATATTTTATATTTTGTGTGATACCAAAATCTTAGAAAACTGACAGTTCTATTTATCTTATCTGACGATGAATAACAAAATTGTGATTTCTCTTTGCCTTCACTTTTTTAACATTGAAAATTTTTGTTCCTTCTCATTTTCAAAAGGCAGCACTTGGAACAGAAGGAGAATTCAGAGAGATAGAGGCTCTTATGGAGTCCACAGTAATGAGCAAGTCCTAAAGAAAACATGTGATTCAACTGAATGATAGGGAAAAATGGAAAGTAAAGTGATTTAGGGAAAGGATCCTAGTAAAGAAACAGATATAATATTTAGGACCTTACAGTAACCTGTTCTGCTTTGATTAGCCCCAGACAGATTTTATACAAAGACAACATTTAAGTACATTAACAAGCTAAAAAATAAAAGCTAAACAAAATCAGTGTTCTCATTTCCTCTTAATTTTAGTTTTGCTGAATTTCTGTAAGTTTACCTTATGGTAATTAAGAATTCAATTTGCTAAAAATAGAAGAATAAATCATTTGCAAAAGGTGTAAACACACAGAAGATGGAAAATATTTGCATACGTGCACTTTAGAAAAAGGGCCAAAAATGATTTTAGCAGCTATAAAAGCAGGAAATTCTTTGACGTTTAAGGATCAGTATTCATTTCAGGACCCAATTCCCGTTTTTGGCTGTTTGGATGAAAGACTACACAAAAAGGCAGGGGGATAAAGGAAGTTCCAGAATGGAAGAAAACCATGAGGAACAGGCTGACTGAGGGCTTCGCATATTTGAGGTTATATAACTAGAATCTAATCCAACCAGAAAGTGATCTGCAAAGATGAAGCTTAAAGAGCAATAGAATTTTAGAGAACAACTTCACACAGGGAATTGAATGAAAATCCACTTGCAATATTAGAACAAGAAAACTGGATAAAATAATATGTAGACAAATTATCATGAGCCTTATTTATAGGCAATTAATGCACAATATATTCATAAATTAATACATGAGGACATTAGGCAAAAAATAAACATAGTATGCTATGGATACTAAAAGGAGAGAGAGATCATCTTCAGGTGAGGAGAGGTAGAGAATCACAGAAGTTTCATACAGAAGTTGAAATTTATGAATCAATTTACTTATGAAAAGAAAGGAGAGGTGGTGGAAGGCATATTCTGCACAGAAAGAATGCCACAAGAAGGTTGTATGGGGGCTTCTTTAGGGAACAAACAACTGTTCTTACAAGATTTTAATCTTAGTGTGAGGATTCTGGGGCAGGAAGTAATAGGAATGAAGCCATACTAATATTACATCAAAGTTAAGACAACACTGGGGGTTACTCTGACATTCTAATGACAATGTGACTCAGTTTCCAAAGTAAGTTACCAAATATCAATGTGGAGATAGATAAAATATGGGTTAACTTGGTATTGCACTTTTAAATGCTTTATGATAACAATCTCAGCCACTGAGATGTAGATAACAAATTAGCAAACACCAAGAGGTGATTTGCTCTACCCAGTTTCCCTTACTGAAAGAGCCATGCAGGAAAAACAAGCCAACATGTGAGCTCTCTTGCCATTTGTCACTCCAGGGCTGTGTTCTCCTAGGACAATAGTGGGTATGTGAATGTCAATAAGGCATCTCACAGTTTTATTTATACCAATCACATGGCTGAAAATCAAGGTCTCAGTCAATAAAATACATATCTTAAGAACTTTAAGCTTCTACATGGAAAAAAAGAAAGCATAAAAGCAAATATATATTAACTATGATAATGCATTTGTAGAATTTTTAGATTTTGTTTGGTCAATGTTATAAAAAAGCATTATATATCAAACCCAACAGAGTATCAGAAGGCCACCAGGACTACAGCACTAGGATTAATGCTAATTATGGACTGGGCTTTATGGCTATACCATTACCTATGCATAATGTTGGAAAAATCTTGGTCCACTATTAGGTCAAATGAGTGTGGACTTAAAGAGTTTTATAACACCGTATCTATCCATTTAAAAAAGGGAATCAAAGAGAAAAGGGAGTCAATACTTATGAGTTTGCTTTAATTTACATTTTAAAATTCTGTGTTTGTGATAAAGTGTATTTTATGTAGGTAAGGTAATAAGCTATAATGCATGTGAAAGAAAAGGGAACAAAAAAACTCTTAGTTCTAAAAAAGACCTAACTTGTCTGATAAGATTCACTAGGCACCATGAAAAAGGTTCTGACAGTTCTTCGCATAGAGCTCTGAAGACCTATTTTAATAAGAGTTCCAGGTGATTCTTCTGATCAGCAAGTAAGAACCAATGCAAATCTCTTACTTTATAAGTGTCAAAATTAAAACCAATCTCAGATTTGCAGCATATTTTTCAATAGACACTGATAAAATATCAACTTCACAAATCACTGCATTTTTAGGATGAGAGCCTTTAAGAGACCACAGAAAGAGCTGAAGAGTGGGCAAGAGCAGATTCTATACCTAGACTGTCTGGGTTCAAATTCCAGCTACACATTTCTTACTGTCTGTGCCTCAGTTTCCTCAGCTGCAAAAAGGGGATATTTAACTTATAGTGCTGTTATAAGGATTACATATGTGATACAAAATGTTTAGATTTGTGCCTGGCAGTTACTGCTCAATAAATGTTAATTATTTGAACTTGACACGTCAAATTCCTAAACTGTATTAAAATAATCATATAATTACTAAATTAATTTGAAAAAATTGTATGATGAATGCCAACTCAAAGTATAATAGTTAACACACCAAAAAGAAAATGAAACAAGGTTATTCAAAAGGTGTTTAGTCTGGATTCCATTAGGTAAGGGTTTTTCAATCTCAGCACTATTGGTATTTAAAGCTGGGTAACTCTTTGTTGTGGGGAGCTGTCCTGTGAACTGCAGGATGTTTAGCAGCATTCCTAATCTCTACTCAAAAAAGCTAGTAGCATCTCTCCCCACCCAAGTCATGATATTGCCATATGTCCCCTGGGAAAGGAAAGCAGGGGGAGGAAAAACTGTGCACATTTGAGAAACACTACACTAGGTCCAAGAATATTAACTTACTAAAAAAAACAGAAGGTAATCGGGGTTTCTATAAATGAAAATAATAATTACAACTACCATTTATTGAATGCTTACCCTATGCTAAGACTCGCATGATAGTCATAAAAGTTGAAAGACAGTATTATCTCCATTTTTCAGAAGAGGAAGTCAAGACGAATAGGTTTAGTAATTTGTCCACAGTGCCCCAGTCAGTAAATGAAGAAGCTAAGATATGAAGGCAGATTGGATTCCAGAAAACTACACAGTGCTGCCCTTCCTGTGATATTTTACTGGGATATTAAATAGTGTAGATTCTAAGAAAAATAAAAAAGGATGGGCAAATAATGAACACATAGTGATGACATATACACAGAAGGCAGAGAAAGCACATATAACATTAATATTGTACATATAAGATGGCACATTTAAAAACTGAATACTGGCCAGGCATGGTGGCTCATGCCTATAATTCTAGCACTTTGGGAGGCTGAGGCAGGAGGATCCCTTGAGCCCAGGAGTTGAGACCAGCCTGGGCAACATAGGGAGACCCTGTCTCTATTTTTTTCATTAAAAAAAAAAAAAAAAGGTGGCCAGGCGAGGTGGCTCACGCCCGTAATCCCAGCAGTTTGGAAGGCCAAGGCAGGCAGATCACGAGATCAAGAGAGACAGACCATCCTGGCCAACATGGTAAAACCTCATCTCTACTAAAAATACAAAACTTAGCTGGGTGTGATGGCGTGTGCCTGTAGTGCCAGCTATATGGGAGGCTGAGGCAGGAGAATGGCTTGAATTTAAGAGGCGGAGGTTGCAGTGAACCGAGATTGTGCCACTGCTCTCCAGCCAGGCAACAGAGTGAGAATCTGTCTCAAAAAAAAAAAAAAAAAGAAAGAAAAAAAAAAATATAGAAACAGTGCTTTTATAAGATGGTCAAAAGAATGACAAAATAATATGACAAGAAATTAAGTTTGTGGGGAGTGGTTTTTAATGGGCTTGGCACTGTTGAAATTTAAGAATTTATTTTCAACCATTGGCTTATATGTTATTAGTATTTTTAGAATGTGTTATTGTCTGACAGATTACAGGGGATTAAGACAAATGAATGTGTATACTGAAAATTAACTTTCTGCTCCTCAGTATACTATTTAACATGCTCTTCCTAAATCTAAGACTTCCTAATATTAGACTTTTCAGAGGAAAATGCACTCCTTGGCATTCTGTTTTTGATGTATTTTAAAATTTACAAAACTACTTATCGTGATGATTTAAGTGGAACTCACAAAGTTGCTGATGAAGAAACCAAAATTTCCAATGTATTGAAAACCTACTACCATTGCATTAATTTGACAAAAGTCTAACGTGACTGTAACAACTTGTAGCATATTTGTTGGGATCGGCTGTATCAACTGCCCCCATAAGTCTATTTATTCTGATAGCCTGTTGTCTACAGGAAAATCTCATCAGTACCAACAGCTTGCAGAACTCATCTCCTGCACTAACACTTGATTCCTTTCAAGGGTCCTGCTAAAAACAAATACTTCAGTGGTAAAACAAGGAATGTATGAGTCCTATGAAAATGAAGCAAAGAGTCTTAGGACTGTACAAAGAGAAAATAAAATATAGGCCAAAGTACTGTATCACAGATATCTGAAAATGGGAATCATGAATTTGCAGAGGGTTTCGTTTAAATCAATCTACCAGTTGTAAAATTAAAACCACAGGATAAAAAACATATACTATGACATACATAGATTAAAAACTAATAATAGTCTCCTCACCCCTAATTTTAAGTTTTAAAATTTCCTTTTTAGTAAGACTTAACTTACTCAGGACCCACTAATGAAAATATCTCTGACACAGTTTATACTGGTGTGAGGCAGGAGTTTAACAAAAGTAAATATCATTAGTAGTTCTTGTCAAAAATTTACCCCAAATAAAATTACGAGAAAACAAATCCAGAATGTAGAACTCTGCACAACACAAAGGTCTGCTACCTTCAAAAAGAAAATGTCATTAAAAAAGACTTTCATAAGTTTAAAAGAAAGAAGACACAATGACTACATATTCAATTAAATGTGAACCTTGATTCAATATGGATAAGGGTGGTAGAGTGAGCAGAGGCAAGAGCTAAAAAAATAGACAGGACATTTTTTGGATAGTTGGGAAAATCTAAATGTGGACTGTATATTAAAGGATACTATGGAATTTCCTATTTCCTAGGTATGGTAAATGGTATTACAGGTACGCAGGAGAATAACCTTTTCTTAAGATGCAGGATGAAATATTCAAAGTGATATGTCACTATGTCTGCAAATTACTTTTTCATATAGCTTACATGAAAAAGCACATGCAAGCATGTGAGCGTATACAGAGACTGCTAAATAAAGGTGGCAAAAACTTAACTGATGAATCCAGATGAGGTTACACAGGTATTTACTGTACTATTCTTTCAAAGTAAAAGTTGGAGGAAAAAGTATAAACAAGTTGGGAAGGAGTGCAGCGATGTGTTATGTATGTAAATTTTATATTTTTAAAAGGAGAATAGATATATTAACATAGAAAAACTGTCATAGTTCAATGAATTAAAGGAGGTCAGTACTCTTGATCTTAAAGTTTTCCTTTATTCATTTCTTTGTGTGGGCACTGCTCTACTTTAAAAATAGCTAATGGTTCAGAAAACTCAATAGCTAATACCTTAGCAGTGATTTCCTATCAGCCAGCTAAGGGCTATGAATGTATTATCTCAGACTCCTTTTCTAAACAATAGAACCATACATCCATCTAGCTGCTATTTAACAGAAATTTCAACTTAAATCTTGTAGGAGGAATTCAAGTTCTGCATGTCTAAAGCTAGTCAAGTTGGTAACCATCATTTTCTACACCCAACTCATTTCTCTTATCTCCAATTTCATCAACAAGCACAAATGTTCCACCGTCTGGCCCCTGCCGAAGTCCAGCAATACAGACTTCTCACTCAAGTCCACCACCAAGCACTCATCAAGGGTAGTCTATTTTACCCTCTAATATTTGTCTTTCCTTTTGTCTGAACTGGAGCAATTATCTTCTGATTTATGCCTCTACATTTTCTGCCTTCCATTTAATGTTTCACCTTGCTGCCAAGTGATCCAACATGCAAAAATTTGACTATTACTTAAAATATTAAATAACAATAAAGCCTTCTCATTGGCAGCCATTGCCAATGTGAAGTCTATCTGAAATTTTTAGCAACAAAAGCTTAAATCTATCTTCAGCTAATATGAATACACAAGTATGACATAAAACAGGGAAAGACACTTAAATGTTTGGCCTAAAGGAGAAATTAAGTTCATTTGTAGAGAAAAGTTGTTTCATTTAAACAGTTAAATGACGTCAAAAGAGAAGTTATGCACTGAGCTCCCACTTAAATTTTTCTAAGGAGTTAGGTTGTGAACTTTTAAGTCAGGTTCACTGCATTATCAAATGAAAGAAGTAATCAAGAGAATATATATTCTTTTGACTTATGCCAACATAGGAGATATTTGGAAGAATGTGAAGTAGAAAATGATTAATGCATTTTAGCAAAATGGCTAGATTGTAGAAATTTGAAGAGATTTACTAAATAACTTACTCAGATAAATAGAACTTTATGGAATCACAGGGTCCTTAAAGACCAGATTTGAACTTGAAAGTGCAGAGAAAAAGCAAGAGTGATGTTGACTTGCTTAAAGAAGTACAGGCAGTTCATTCTCAAAATGATAATGAGAAATCAGGAGGTGACAATAGCAGGAAACACCATTTCCCATTATTAAATAACCCAGTGCAAATACAGGTTCATAATCCCTTCCTATAATCCCACAAATTTTTCATAAATCTTGCATAAACTCACGTGGTGTTGAAATGTGACCTGGGGCTACTTATAGCAGTCACTTAGTTCATTAGAGTGACTCTATGTTTTAGTGCTGAAATATTAATGTGTTTGATCCCAGGATACTGCAACAGATCCTGCTGGGAAGGCAAAATATATTATAAATATACTCAATTACCTTTCTAAATCTAAAAAATATTATCTTTTAAAATTTTTTTTAAGTTCAGGGATACACGTGCAGGTTTGTTGTAGGTAAACTTGTGTCATGGGGGTTTGTTGTACACATTAGTTTGTCACCCGGGTATTAAGCCTAGTATCCATTAGTTACTTTTCCTGGTTCTCTCTCTCCTTCCACCCTCCACACTCCAATAGGTCCCAGTGTCTGTTGTTCCCCTTTATGTGCCTATGCGGTCTCAAAAATTAGCTCCCACTTATAAGTGAGAACATGCGGCACTTGGTTTTGTGTTTCTGCATCCATTTGCTGAGGATATGGCCTCCAGCTCCACCCATGTTTCCTGCAAAGGAGATGATCTCGTTCCTATTTTATGGCTGCATAGTAATCCATGGTGTATATGCGCCACATTTTCTTTATGCAGTCTACCATTGATGGGCATTTAGGTTGATTCCACGTCTTTGCTATTGTGAATAGTGCTGCAATTAATACATGTATGCATGTGTCTTTATGACAGAATGACTTACATTCCTTTGGGGGATATACTCGGTAATGGGATTGCTAAGTTAATGGTAGTTCTGCTTTTGGCTCTTGGAGGAATAGATACACTGCTTTCCACAATGGTTCCACTAATTTACAATCTCACCAACAGTGTGTAAGTTTTCCTTTTTCTCCACATCCTTGCCAGCACCTGTTATTATTTTTTTAACAGTCATTCTTGACTGGTGTGAAATGGTATCTCATGGTGGTTTTGCTAAATCTAAAATTCTTAGTTCCAAAACATATTTGGCCTAAAGGGTTTACAGTAAGAGACTGCGAAGCTGCAGTACTTCTGGTGAAGCCTTTACTCAACCTTCCACTCTTTCAGAAGAGCCTTCCTCTATGCTACCCCACCATGGTTTCTTACCAATATCTCTATCATTAAAGATCACATGTTTTAATGGTTAGATGGTTTCTCAATTCACTTTGAGCAGTCAGAGAACTGATCAAATCCATTTCACCTAGCACAAACCTGGGGTACCAATGCAGTACACAACAAACATTTACTGAATAAAAAGAACAGGGTAGAGCTGAGGGAGCGAGTGGATGAGAAAGCACAAGGTAAATTTTGCTTACATTCTTTTTGGTTGAGCGGGCTTTACCACTTAACTATGAAAGCCTAAAAATCACACACTGTAGATTCAGTATTTAAGGACTAAAAACAACAATTCAGGGAGAGAGTTAAGGAAGAAGACTATGTTTGTATATCTTCTCCATTTCATTTCTTACATTTAGCTGTATTTTTTATTTTAAAATAGCCTATAATTTATATGCTCAACATACACAGAATTAATGCTTTATTAAAAGATGATTCAAAGGAGAAAAAGGGGAAGATGTAAAAGTTGCAGTTCACATTAAAGATGGTTTAAAATAGCAAATAGAGTGGTAAAAATATTAATAAGTAGAAAAAAATTAAAACACACACTTAAAGGCAGGAGTGGGAGAAATGGCTGACAAGGCAAGTGGGAATCAGATTTGAGGCATTCACATGCTAGGCTTAAAAAGGCAGATTTTTGAAGAAAGTGTACATTAGTGCCTTTGCAGATGTACAACAGTTGGTCACTGGTGACCTCAAATAAGAGAAGTGCTGGGCTTACCGAAGGTAGAAAGCCAAACTGCTGTGGGTGGCAGAGTGAACGGGAGATGAAGAAAATAACTCAAAACAGAGGGAAGGAATGGCAAGGGAGAACCACTTATTAAGAACGGGCACAGCTCACAAACCAGAAAAAACCAACACCACTTCATTTTTTTGGCAGGAACTAGATTTGAAGATTAGAGCAATGATTTGGATATAACAATTACACAGCAAAACTGTACTTGTGGAAAAAGACCTCCTTCTCTATTTCTGTAACAATACATTCTCCATGCTCTCCTGTTATCTAGTTCACCTATTTCTTTTTCTTAAACAGATATATCCATCCCCCCTCCCAAGTGCTATCCCCAACTCTTTCTTTCCCCTTCCCTCTCAAGGCAGTCACACACTCGTAGGTAGAAGACTCCCTAGTCAGCTTCTTCTAAATAGCTCTATCCAACTCTTACTGGCTCCCCGAACTTGCCCCCAAATGAAGTCATGTGCGATAGACTCACTCAAGCACTTTCACAGACAGATGTGGGTTTAAAAATCTGGCTCTACCTCTAGTCAACTGAATGACCTTGGGATGCTGTGAGGAGTAAGTGAGATACAGTCTGGGAAGCACTTTGCTCGGTGCTTGGCTAAGTACTAAGCCCGATTTATTAATTAGTATTATTACTAAACCATCTACGTATATAGACTTAAAAGCCAAAGAATCTTTGATTCACTCCTTCCTCTTACCAAAAGTTTGCTCTATTTGATAGCTAGAAACACCTTTATGAAACCTAAATTAGATCGTATTAGCTAAAAACTCACCAGGAGCTCACCAACAGAAGTCTTAAGTTTGGTATACAAAGCATAATCTGCTTCAACTTTTACATCTTATTCAACTACTCATCACACATTGCGCTCAAGCCAAATCATATCACCAATTATTGTCAATATACATATAGCAGTGGTATTGTAAATACATTTAAGCTCATGCGAATGCGCACCAGGGAGGGTAATCAGGAGGGAGGGCAAAGAAGGGAGGTATAGGGGAGAGAATGACAGCAGGAGGAAGAGAAAATGATTTGGAGTATACATTTGCTATTCCTCTACAGAGTTCCTCTGACCCTCTCAGAATTATGTTGTTGAATATGACTTTAGTGGTTGAAGACTGGAGTTATTCATACAACTCGGCCTTTCTACATAAGCCAACTATTTTGCCTGGTGCTCAAGTGAAGAAAAGGGATTTACTCCTTCACTGGACGAAAACATAACTGTGTTGGACTTACAGAGACATGGTATGTGTGCTATTTTATGGATAAGCTGGGGCATCTTTCTGGTGCAAGAGTTTGGTTTTAAGCTGGCTTAAGTGTTATTCCTTTCTCTTCTCCCTGCCTCTTCATTTTCATCCGTCACACAAAATACATTCTTCCCTAGAATGCACAGCTTTTTAAAACTCTCTGACTCCTTGGGTTAGAAACATCCAGTGGCTCTATCCCTGAATTTCTTTCAATCTATTTATTTATATGCACTGTCACTTGAAGAAGGACCTATACCATGTATTTATAAACCCTCAGGGCCTAGCCTAGAGCCTTGTATACAATGAGCAAAGACTCATCAAATCAAAGAAAGGGAGCAATGTTGGCTGCTGAAAAGTACACTTTTAGTAATGGTTGAATGACAATATTTCAAAAAGGGAGGCTTATAAAGTAAGGCCTAGGGGTCTAGACTTGTGGTTAACATTTTCAAATGGTATGTCAATTGGTGTGTCAACAGGTACTCAAGCTGGGAGGAAAATTGTTAATATCATGAGAAATACAATCAAGATTTAAATGATCAGACATTTTGTAGTATATGGTAAATTGGAGTACAGATAAGAATGTAAGTGCATCTAGGTTTAAAAAAAAAAAAAAAAAGGAATGTATAACAAACAACAGTATCACTATAAATTATAAGCGGAAAAATACCCAAATTTTGTGTGTCTAATCTCAATACAGGACAACTTTATAACAACATAAATGTCAATGCCTAACATTTCAAATATTGACACGAACAATAATAAACTGGAAGGAGTCTCCAAGGATAACAAGAATAATGAGGGTAGGGTAGGGAATGGAAAAGATGATAGACGTGATTAATGTTTAAATTAATGACAATCAGGTGTCAAGAAGTAAAGGCTGTAATTTTTCCTTGTTCCTTTTTCCCTCTCACCTAACCACTTAATCTATGAGCAATTCCTAAGAGCTTTAGCTCTAGAAGAGTCCCCTAGTTTGACCCCCTATTTTCACAGGGGTTCTCTGTCCAGGTGGTTGGTCTCTACTGTTACAATTGCCTCCTAATTTGTCCTCCCTACTTCTAAGCTTACCCCCCTGGAACCCATTCTAGACAAAGCAACTAGATCCATTTTCTTTTTTTTTTTTTGAGACAGAGTCTCGCTCTTCACCCCGGCTGGAATAAAGTGGCACGATGTTGGCTCACTGCATTCTTCACCCACCCAGGTTCAAGCAATTCTCCTGCCTCAGCCTCCTGAGTAGCTGGGATTACAGGCGCCCGCCACCATGCCCAGCTAATTGTATTTTAGTAGAGACAGGGTTTCACCATGTTGGCCAGGCTGGTCTCGAACTCCTGACCTCAAGCGATCCGCTTGCTTCAGCCTCCCAAAGTGCTAGGATTATAGGTGTGAGTCACCGCACCCAGCCACTAAATCCATTTTCTAAATTTAAAGTAAAACCTATTCCTTTCCTGCTTAAAATCCTCTATGGCAAGCTGTAACACCTAGAATTAATAAACTTCTTACCATGTCCAGAAAGTCCATGTATAATCTCGTTTCCTGCTTGCTTCATTAAGTTTATCACCATCACTCTTCCTTTCTCTCATTCACCTATAGTCACGCTGGTCTTTTTGTCCCATAAACATGCCAAAGTTATTCCCAGTTTAGCCTTCACCTGTTCTCTGTATATGAAAAGTTCTACCCATAGATCTTCGTGTAGTTGATTTCATCTCATTTTCAGGGCTAAGCAGAAAACTCACACTCTCATATCAGTTAAGCAAAAGTAGCACTCTGACCTTTCCTCCTCCCAAATATTTTTGTATTTTATCTTAGTCATATAAATAAATTATTCATATAAAATAATTATACTGTTTTTTCTTGTCCTACTAGAATTTAAGTCTCCAGAGGACAGAAATTTCATCTTAAATGTCTATCATTAGTGCCTAGAATAGTCTCTGGCATGGAGTTAGTTTTCAAACATTTGTTGAATGGGATTTATTCTGCATAAATCCTAAATATATTTAGGAAACTGGGACCAAATGACAGGTAGACTTTAGGCCATTTTGTAACTAACTTTCAAGAATTACAGTGAGATGAAAAGAATATTTAAGAAGTCACTGAATGACCACAAATTATGAATATAGATGCGATTACTGTATCAAGCAGGAGCTGACTACGTGATCTTAAAATCCTTTCTAATTATAAAATCCTAATCTACCCATAATGTAATGAGTTACTTTCAGTCTATATAGCTGTTAGATAAATGGCTTCTATATTGAACTACCTTTAAGTGATCTGACTTAGCATCTAGTTTATGACTACTTCCAACTTACTAAACACCTTCAGTGACTTTAGGTCATTTTTGTCTCAAAAAAAAAATCCACAAAACACTGAACTTGCTATTCAGGGTAAAGTACCATTCTGAAGTATAACAGGATAAATGGAGAGACAATTCCCCCCCCCCTCCACCTATAAATTATATTTATGGAGAATATGGTACCTAAGATCCAATGCTGTAAAGAATTTGTACATTACTTGCTATGATTTGGTATTGGTCCTTTTTGCCTCCCCCTATCCTTCTACTCATGACTAGATAAAATGGTGCAATTGAGAAAAGGCTGTGTCATAAAATAATTCATAGGCATGTTACATTGGCCACACAACTTTTGTTTAAATAAAAGTTTGGATCCAGATTTGAAATCATTTTAACAAACCAGGATTACTTTCAAAAGGTAATATTTTGAAAACAACACATGCTGACCCAATTAATATATCTGCAGGAGAAATACTTTATGTAAACACTATGTTAACAAAGACTAAGACAAATTTATTTTTTAATCAATGAATATAAAGCAGTGTATTCCAAAATGAGCTTTTGGGAAAACTAATTCTTCAAAAGATACTGGTCAAATAAGCTTGGGAAATACTGTACACTGTAACTCTTCTCCCCCATTCACAAATTACATTAACACATACAGTATCTAAAATACTTTACAAAAAATAAATCAAAAAAAAAATTTAAATAAAGAACTTGTTCACTTGCTGAACTTTAATCTATCATTTCCCATATTCCCTTAGCCAGAATTCCCCATCTTTTGGGGACAGAGCTAGTAGTGGAAAATACAGTTTAGGGAAACACTGATATATAGCACTGTTTGAAAATAGTACCTCTAAATAGATTTACAAAATGGCTAAGATAGAAATTCTGAAACAAGAAGCTTACTGGTATATATGTATTCGAACTAGGTCCCTAGATAAGGATTTATATAACTTATATTAAAGTTTAAAAGTAGCTCAGAAAAGAGACCCTTAAAAGATAGATGATGTAATTGAAAATTTAAAAATTAGCATTTTAGTCAAATCCCTATATTAACTGCTAAATTGTCTGTGACAACAAATATTCTGCGATGCCATTTTCCCCTCAAGTTACTAAAGATAGATTTTCAATATTAAAACTAAAGTTCTCCTGGGATATCAGAGAGAAGTGGGAAAGAAGCACAGGTTTGTGAATCTACTAATTTATAATCATACATGTCTTTTTTTCCTTTCTGTACCACAGTGGGCTATTTGAAAGGGAAAAATATTTTTAACATGTGGATTCTCTTATTACATTCTGCTACACTTCTGGACTATTATGCTTTGATGTCAACATAATTCTAAGGGAGAAAAAAAATTTAATAGTTAACACTCCCCAAAAGAGAGGGACTACAGCAGTTTTAGAAAACACTTACTTAATCATTTCAAAAAGCTTTGGATCTGAGACCTTGATATTTCGTGCCATATTCCAGGAAAGATGAACCATGGGTACTATTGACTTCACACTTTGCAATTTGTTCCATTCGTACCGTTCCACTGCCAATTTATACTGGCAGGCTAGGAAAAAAAAAAACAGTTATAAAGCAACCCAAAGTACCAAAAGATATGAAGATAACCATTGTCACCTGCTCAGGTGATATCTTCAACATTAATTCTGAAAACCTCCAAACACTATAAAAATAATTTTTATGCTTTATGATAATTACAGCACTAATATTAGCGATCATATAAAGAGTGCTTCCTATGCCTATGTGCCAAGCATTGTGTTTTTATTTTTATTCATTATCTCATTTACTCTTCACCACTGCCTTATTAATTTCATTACTTGCATTATACAGATGAAGAAATCAAGAACCAGAGAGGTTAAATAACTTGCCCAAAGTTACAGAAGCCAGATCCTGGTCCTAATCCAGGTCTTTTTGGCTCTAAACTCCACATTCTTAACCTTAAGTGAATACTGCCTGAAGGCAGGCATAATTCAAACAGATTTTGACATTATAGAGCTACTCATATGAAATACTAGGTTTTTTTTTTTAATGTGAAAGAGTAATTTTTCTATTTTGTTTTCTCTCACAAGGATTTTTTTAAATAAAATAAACCAAGCACTCTAAATATTATTATTATATCCTTCATGTATATAAAGCCATAAACTTGTTATCTGCTAATATCTATGGTCTTAGATTTCCATTTGTTAACTTGAATTACATTTATTGTACTACAAATTATAATTCTATGCAAGGAGACATTCTCTTACAACTTTTAGTGAGTTATATTTCAAGAAAAAAAGAACAGACCTATTGGATATAATCCTTTATAAACTTTTTTTTTAAGCATATTCTTTATAATACCTGTAAGTGGACCAACATTCCAAGCAATGTTGTTGCACCAGCCAATAGCCTGAACCCAATGAACAGTGCCTGCATTTATCCAGACCAAATCTCCAGGTCGCTGAATAAACCTATACACTGGAACATTTGCTTCATAAAGATCTTCAAGGTTGGGCCACCAAGAACCCATTAGGAAATTCAAATTATTTCTGGAAAAAAAAAAAAAAATAATGCAAATAATGGAAACGGATCAAGTACATTAAGAAGCTCCTAGTAAGACCGGAAGAAAAACGTCACATTTTTTTTTTTTAAATAAACACTTGTTCACTTTATTGAAACATAATTGCTCGTGCAAACAGATCTGCTGTATGTATGTAAACAGTGTGCAATTATCGTTGAGTACTAAATGACTAAAGATCAGTATTACTCTCTTTTTGTTTTCTGAGACAAAGTCTTGCTCTGTCGCCCAGGCTGGAGTGCAGTGCCTCCATCTAGGCTCACTGTAATCTCAGCCTCCCAAGTAGCTGGGATTACAGGCGTCTGCCTCCATGCCTGGCTAATTTTGTATCTTTAGTAGAGACGGGGTTTCACCATGTTGGTCAGGCTGGTCTCGAACTACTGACCTCAGGTGATCCGCCTACTTTGGCTTCCCAAAGTGCTGATATTACAGGCATAAGCCACCATGCCTGGCCCAGTATTAGCATTTTAAATTGATTTTTCAAAGATCCAAATGAAATCCGAAGCTACTTTTAAGTAACACATACATTAACTTTTAATAAAGACTATTTTTGACTGAAGCCTTCTCCCTGGAGCACCTAGAAATCCCTAAAAGGTAAACGGAAGGTGGGAGTTGACATCAAGTCATTTAAATCCATAAACAGGAATACTGTGGCAATACAAGTACCAGGAACTTTCCTTAATTTCTGAGGAAAAGGAGACAGAATGTCAGTCTCTATACAGTTTTGATGAGTACCTGATTAAAACTATGCAGTTGAAAACAACTTTATCAAAAACAAACAATCATGCAAATGCACAAATAATCATGACCACTACTACCAATATACTTTGGAAACATTCCATAGACCATATTATTAAGCTTTTATTTTACTATCTGGCTTCTTATTCTCCACAATGATATGAAGTACTTTTTAAACTACATAGAAACTTTCCCCATAAAATAACTTTATAAAATTGAATTAACGACTTCAAATTTCATATTTTGGGGAAGGAAGAACTTAGTAAAAATGTTCCTTTCCTTAAGATCTAAGAAATCGATTTTATTTGTCTTGTGCTACAGCTCTTGATAAAGTATACTTTACAATTGTTTTTACTGGTTTAAATTTTATCTTTTATCTAGATAAAGGGTTGGCAAACTATGGCCCATGGGCCAAATTCAGCCCACTGCTTGTTTCTGTAAACAAAACTTATTAGAATACAGCTATGTCCATTCATTTATGTACTATCTCTGACTGTGTCTGTGCTACAGTGACACAGTTGTGACAGAGAGCATATGACCTGCAAAGCCAAAAATATTTATCATCTGGCCCTTTATGGGAAAAAAATTGCCGAACTATGATCTAGAAAGAATCTTAGCCTCTCTTTCTTTCTCTTGAAAAATGCAAGACTACTCTTTAAAGTTTAGACTAGAGTGCAAAGAGATAAGGATTGGCTTATTGTGTGTGACAAGGCCAAGTAGATATAGTCCAGAAAAAGTTGCCTATAAAGCAAAAAATGGCTATAAACAAAAATCCTAGCCTTATTTCATCCCTGTATTGCCATTACAAAATTACAGAAAACTTTTTATCCAAAAGCAAGAAATCCCAAATAGACCAAAAAAACCCAAAAAACAAAAAAAACAAACTTGCCAAAAAGTATGCATTGTTTTAATCATATATTCAAAAGAATGGTTATTTCAAGACAGGTATTATTTAAAGCCATAAAATAAACTAAAGACAATATACAGTCACTATCAAAAACAACAATCTTTATGTAAAACAAAATTACAAGTGAAATGCTGAAGAAGCAAGTACTACTTTCACAACTGAGTTATTAAATTTACTTACCTCTTCCTACTAGCTTGATATTTTTATTATCCCCCATGCTCAAGCTTTTTGGACATCATCTGCCTAGTCTAATTATCTTTTTTTTCCCAAGACACCTCTCCATTTAGATAGGAAAGAAAACTACACCCTAAAAAATAGCCAATCCCTACTCAGAAACAATGAACAAGGATCACTATACTATAGCTCCAACAACATAGTATTAACTCAAAGTTTAAGAAATAAAAATCTTCTATATAGCACAATGGAGATTTCCCATATGACAATGTTCTTTCACTGCTGCTACTAGACTGCTGGTACTTAAAAGAAAGTATCAGGTTATTTCATCAGTACATTAGAAACTTTAAAACTCCTTATCTTTGGCTTTCTTACAGTGAAAGAAACCAATATATGAATAGTGAAGACAATATAAGGTAATTATCTCTTGTTTGCATATAAGGAAATGATGAATTAATACCCTTTTTTTGGTTTTTCAACTATGATGCACTTCTTACTAAATCCAAATATTTACAGCAAAGATTCTTAAACCAAAGAAAGAAATGAGAAATTAGTATGGTGCTGGGCACGGTGGCTCACACCTGTAATCCTAGCACTTTGGGAGGCTGAGGTGGGCGGATCATGAGGTCAGGAGTTCCAGACCAGCCTGGCCAGCATGGTGAAACCCCGTCTCTACTAAAAATACAAAAATTAGCAGGGCATGGTGGCACACACCTGTAACGCCAGCTACTCAGGAGGCTGAGGCAGGAGAATTGCTTGAACCTGGGAGGCGGAGGTTGCAGTGAGTCGATATTGCACAATTGCACTCCAGCCTGGGCAACAGAACAAGACTCCATCTCAAAAAAATAAATAAGTAACTAAATAAAGAAGTTAGTATGTGGAATATATGTAAAATTAGTTTTCAGTGTAATCTCATATGTAAATGTTTTCTGTGTTTTCTTTTTCCCTTTATCTAATTGGGATGGGGGGCATAATACCAAATGTGTATATAATTTTATCCTAATTTTCTAATGTTATTACTAAATGAAAATATCAGGTCCTTACATAAAGTACTTTTTAGAAAAGAAGAAAGAATAAGGTTCTATCTAGACAAATGATCAAATTGAAACCAACTAAAAAAAAAATTCCAAAGTACTCTTTAACCCAAGACACAGAAATAAATAAAGGCTATTTCTGGGATCTTAAGGAAAGGAACTAGCCAAGTTCTTTCAACCAGAGAAAACAAAATCTAGGCTGGACTTGGTGGTTCACGCCTGTAATCCCAACACTGTAGGAGGCCCAGGCGGGTGGATCGCCTGAGCTCAGGAGTTCAAGAGCAGCCTGGGCAACATGGTGAAACCCCATCTCTATTAAAAAATAAGTAATACATTTTATAAAATTTCTTCAAAGAAAAAATTGTCAGTTCAAACAAATTCTTCTTGGAATATACACATTTCAAATGAATAAATATGCATCATTTTAAAAATTAAATAACTTTTCTATCTTCTAAATTCATGGGTACTACTATTGCATGAAGTGGTTTCATGGCATCTTAAAGTATTTCCAATAACACAAAATATGAGATTTGGAATCAACTCATTTAAAATGAATTCTTTGCCAAATGTAAATGAATACTGGCAATTTATCCATTAGGATATGCAGCTTGGTAAGCTGTCCTTTACAATTACTGCTTTCTAATATATGTTTTAAGAAAATTTACTTTGGAAACCTACTTTTCACAGAAGTCATTCAGAACACCCCAGTAACCTTCAGGAACAACAAACCATTCACAGTCACCTGGGCCAATATTTATATTAACTGAACAGAAGTTGTTATTTTCTTGATGACCTGAAATGTGAAAAGAAAAAAAAATTGGAGCTCCAGTGGCGCAATCGATTAGCACACGGTACTTATACAGAAAAAAAAATAATCACTACACTACAATTCTATAGAAAAATGGGTCTTGAGAAACAAAACCTTACAAATGCTTAACAGAGAACACTCTAGTAGTATTTAGTTCTTCATCACTGTAGCATTTTTGTGTCAACTCCTAACTTAGAGCTTCTATGACAGGCAGTATAAATCATGGTTAAGCGATTAGGCTCTGGAGCCATGCTCCTTGGCTTAGTCATGAACCTGGGCAAGTTGGTAAATCATTCTGACTCAGTTTCCCTATATGTAAGAACAGATAATAACGATCTCTGTAAATTGTTGGGCTGTTTTGAAGATCGATAAACTAATGAATGCATATAACAGTGCCTAATACAGATGCTCCTCGACTTACAGATGGGACTAAGTTGAAAAAGCATTTAATACTCTGATAAACCCACCATAAAGTCCAAAAATGTAAGTTGAACCATTTCAAGTTGGGGACTGTCTGTACACAGTAAGCAATAAATATTAGCTATTATAGATATCATTACCATTTTTTTCTTGTGAACTAATCTCCAGCAACAGAGTGTTTACCCCATAATGAGGTACTCAAAACAATGTTTTTTTGCCCAATATTTATATTAGTGTCCAATGACAGAGTAGAAAGCAGAACACAGTTCTTCCATCATTTGTTCCAGAACTCTTTGCACTTTATCTGACTATGGATAAAATATCACAGAATTGGGCTTCCAATGGTCTGAGGATAACAACTATAAGCAATAGTTCTAATCCTCGCTGTACATTAGAATCCTCTGGGGACCTCTGTTAAAAACCCACCCTCATGCCTGGATCTGAATCCTACAGAATAATTAATTATATACTTTTAAAAAACTACCAGGTGTGGTGGCTCAAGCCTTTAATCCCAGGACTTTGGGAGGCAGAAGGAAGGATAACTTGAAGTCATTACATGAACCTCAAAACAAGTAGGCATGGTGGCATATACTTGTAGTTCTAGCTACTTGGGAGGCAGGAGAATTGCTTGAGCCTAGGGGTTAACAAGGTTACAGTGAGCTATGATCACATCACTGCACTCTAGTCTGGGTGATACAGCAAGACCCTGTCTCAAAAAAAAAAAAAAAAAAAAAAAAAGGACCAGGAGAATCAAACGAGCAGACGGGATGGGAACCACTGACCCATATTACCCAGAAGCAAGCATAGCTCTATTCTGAAATAATTCTTAAGCACGATTCAGTAAGAATGTCAACAAAGTAGGAAGCAGTCTGGGTTTCAAACCATGGCTGCATCATGTAGCAAAGAGAAGCACCTGAGGGAGACTGGTGCAGCCCACAGTACATTGGTACAGCTGAACTGGTTATTGATAGTATCTCTTCTAACTGATCAGTGCTGGGGTTGTAGCAATTGTTAAATACTTTGAATATCACCCTGTGAAATTTCATGTCAATGCAAAGGAGCACAAAGAAGATGGTACTTTAGTACTGGATAGAAAATTTAGGTCTAAAAACAATGTAATTCATTTTACAAATGAAGAAAAAGATATAAAGAAGAAATGTAACTTGCCAAAAGTGATAAGCTTAATTAGTGGCAAAGTCTAGACTAGATATTAGAATGAGTCTAGTAATGTTTCCACATCATGAAGTTTTTTTTAAACCTGTGAGTTGTGATCCACTTAGAAATTTGCAATCTACACTTCATTGTTTAAATGAAACAATGGAATAGATTGGAAAACGTATTCTTCAATGAAACCGCTGCTGTACACATACATGTGCATTTGGTTACAAATAAAATATATTTTTTATTGTTACTGGGGTTAAAAAAATAATTCAAAAACACCACACCCCCATCACTTTCTGCAACAGATGAGATCAACAATAGAGTCTTGAGGCCAAAAGAACTTATTTTCCAGTGCTGCTTCAATGACTCCTTTCCAGATTAAACTGTTGTAATGTTTCTGAGCTATTACACTAAAAAAAATAATGAAAAGGGGGAAAAATCTTAATCTGAGCCTAGTTAAAAAGTACAATATTGTAACAGGAACAACCCTTTCAGTTTTATTCATTATAAATGACAAGATTCCAGCTGTCTTTGCATGTTTCATATTTTGATTTTGTTCTCAATTTTAACATGATATGTTAGTTCATACAAATTACCTGGTGTTCTGCTCCCTGGAACTTTCATGTATAGTTGAACTGTGTTCATGCCCAGTATGGTATGACCAACATGACTTAGAAGATTTCCTGCTGATACGACACGCACAAAAGCAGGAAGTTTAGTCAGCTCATGTAGCTGCAACTTCCACCTGCAATAAAGTAACACATCAAAAATGAAACTCTGCTACAACTGTCTGTGGAAGTTTATCATTTCTTCAAAACCCTTGTGTTCCTATCAGAAAAACAATTAAATCTATAAATATTTTACTTTTCCATAGGAAATTGCTTAAATTTTAAAATTTTTCCAAAGAAAATTTTCCAACAAAAATAGGCATAAAAATTATTGACCAAGTAAATAAAAGGAAAAAAACCTTTCTATTTTTATAGTTGTATAATTATATTTTATAAATACACTTTCATATAACTATTTCATATAATTAAAAATATAATTTTGTAATTATATAATTAGCATATAGTCAGAATCTTGATGAAAAACTGGACAAAAGTTTTAAGTAAAAACAAAATTTGGCAGGGTGCAGTGGCTCACAACCGTAACCCCAACACTTTGGAAGGCTGAGGTGAAAGGATCCCTTGAGCCCAGGAGTTCAAGACAAGCCTCAGCAACATAGTAAGATTCCATCTCTATTTTTGAAAAATTAAAAAATTTTAATTGTAAAATGTAGCAAAAATAATTTAGCTTAAATTCATGTCAACTTAAAAAAAACGACAAGAAATGAAACAGAAGAGGAAATTGTAGAGAATTTCCAATCTTGCACAGGATAGCTCTTTGCATCAGTTCACAGAAATATGACTACAAGGACTTACTTTTTGTCATCGGATAGGTCAATATTGGTCCCGAACTTTATGGTTTTAAAGGGTCCTTTCCTCCTCCTCCCAGAACTTAAAAAAAGAGACACAATATTAGAAACATACCTTTTAAAAGAAATACTAAGTGGACATTAAAAATGACTTACTTATCTGATGATGTAGATTCACTATCTGAGTGGTCTTTATGATGACTTCTTTTTTCATTTTCTTCCTATAGATTAAGCAAAAAGCAGTCTAGTTTAGTATTCTACAACTGGCAATCCTTTCCACCATACAACTGAAAAAAAGTTCATATCTAGATTGAATAGTATTATTTATGTTTTGAAACTAAGTTTCGTGTTTTTATTTTTTTGAGACAGGGTTTGACTCCCATTGCCCAGGCTGGAGTGCAGTGATACAATCCCAGCTCACTGCAACCTCCGCCTCCTGGACTCAAACGATTCTCCTGCCTCAGCCTCCTGAGTACCTGGGATTACAGGTGCACATGACCACACCGAGCTAATTTTTGTATTTTTGGGAGAGACGGGGTTTTGCTGTGTTGCCCGGGCTAGTCTCAATCTCCTGAGCTCAAACCATGTACCCGCCTCAGCCTCCGAAAGTGCTGGGATTACAGGTGTGAACCATCATGCCTGGCCTTGAAACTAATTTTCTACAGGCCTCTTACACATGAAAATTTCTTCAAACACCACATTAAATAAATACCCAAGTCAAATCTCACTGGCATGGTATCCAGTTTCCTTCACTAGCCGCAAAGTTATATTACAGATTCTCATACTTGCCCCATTTTCAAGAGGAGAGAAAGCCTGAGGAAAGTTGAAAGGCCTAGGACATCTCATCTTGATTATAAATGATGTGAGACAGCAGAGGTGCGTGCATGTGTACATAGCTATATATGTATAAGAGTGGAAGGTAAGATACTTTTTATTCTATTTCCCCCATAAAGATATTTACTTCATCAACCCATAGGTTTGTTTAGATTTTACTAAAAGCAAACTGAGGCTAGGTGTGGTGGCTCACGCCTGTAATCCCAGCACTTTGGGAGGCCGAAGTAGGCAGATCCCTTGAGGTCAGGAGTTAAAGATCAGCCTGGCCAACATGTTGAAACCCCGTCTTTACTAAAAATGCAAAAAAGTTAGCTGGGCATGGTGGCATGTGCCTATAATCCCAGCTACTCAGGAGGCTGAGACAGAAGAATTGCTTGAACCTGGGAGGTGAAGGTTGCAGTGAACCAAGATTATGCCACTGCACTCTAGCCTAGGTGACAGAGGGAGACTCTGTATCAAAACAAATTAAATAAATAAAATAAAAGCAAACTGGATAGCACTTATGAAGTATTTTATGTAACATAAAATGATGAGATGCATATAAAAGCAATGTACTTTTTCAAAACTCCAAAGTAAAATCATCTTTAAAATCCTAAAATTATCTTTAGGATGCAAATACTTACTCTCAATGATTCCTGGAATGAGGAGGCCTGGTACTGTGCATATTTAGCAATTGTAGTATGAGATCTATTACTCTCACAATGCCAGATTTTCCTTGTTCCAGTGGGATCCCAGTTTTCATCTGCTGGCTGCAACAACTGTGTCCTCACTTCTACCATATGTTCATTGTTAGCTTCCACCAAAGTTTTAGTAGAGAAAAGTCCCAGGTCTTAATAAATACATAAATGTAGTTAAAAAATGAAAATTATATTTGGGATATTTTAAGTGCTTTTTTTTGTTTTGTTTTGTTCTTTTAAGGAAGAAGGTAAAGCATTTTATGGCACTTTATCAGATCCCATAAAACCAACTAGGGCCTCTACACAACCTGAGCTATGTGCCAAGTTTGCAGAACCATATGCTGAAGTCCTGAATCTAACTGCTACGTCATCTCATCCAAAAAGAATTAAGTGTATAAAGACTGAAATTTCACTTATTTAATTTCTGCAGATGCCAGGAAATAGTTATGGGGCCATAGTATTTATTAGTAGCATCAAATTTCACCTACACTTTATAATCAAATTTTTTCTATTAACCTAAATCGCAATTATGTAAATGGACCAAAATAATAGCTAAATTTAAAAACCATCACAAAATTGCCAGTAACCCAATATTACCATCAATATTATTCACATCATGGATTAAAGAAGTGATACACATACTCTCTCTCTCTTCTGTACTAAAAAAAATTTAAATAAAAATACAAAAGAAAAAAGTTTCTGTCAGTGCTTGAAAAGTTAAAAAATAGCAAAGAAATAGACAAACTTTCTCCTTTTTTTATTTAAGGCTTACCTAACTTAAGAGCTCCAGCAAGGCCACGTATTACTGTAACAGGGTTGTTTGGATTTGTACAAAATTGATGTAATGGAGGAAAGAAAGCATCACGTTTATTTTCCAACTGTAAAATTAAAATATGTGGTTAGATCTCAGGAAAACAGAGCTTTTATTTAATATTATGCTCCAAATTAATATTCATTTTTTTTTTTTTTTACAGTTTAAGACATTTGATGGGGTGATATTTCTATTTGACAGTATCTTATCACTATGACTTTTGAGTCTAGCTTCAATTAGATAGTAACCACATACATTTCTCCTGCCCATTTTATCAGGACTAAAATATGTAGAAGAAATGAAATTGAAATTAAACTTAAAAATCAAAGTGTTTTAAATATTATTCAGTCTTGAAAAAAAGAAAATCCTGACACATGCTGCAACATGGATAACCTTGAGGACATTATGTTAAGTGAAATAAGCTAGTCACAAAAAGACAAATATTGTATGGTTCCATTTACATGGGGTATCTAGAGTAGTCAAATTTATACAAAGAGAAAGTAGAATGGTAGTCGCCAGGGGCTGGGAGGAGGGAGAAACGGGGAGTTGTTCAATGTGTAGTTTCAGTTTGTCAAGGTGAGAAAGTTCCGGAGATTGGTTGCACAACAATGTGAATATGCTTAACAGTACTGAACTGCACACTCAGAAATGGTTAAGATGGTAAATTTTATGCTATGTGTCTTTTAAAAATTACAATAGAAGAGGAAAATAAGAAAAAAAAAAGTCTAAACAAATATTATCAAAGAAAGCAGACTGAAGAGGACCCATAAAAGATAAAAACTTAATTTTGAATTTTTCTCCTGAGACCTCACTTTACAAGTTTTTTTACATGTCTATCCCAGTTCTTCCCTTACACAGTAAGGGATAAATAACAACTGGTTGGAGAAAGAATTAATGTGATAATATTTGGCCTCTAGGGGGCAAAAGGGTTAAATCTATAAAACAAGCTCTAGTATCATTTTATAGATTCAAGATCATTATACATACACTACCCTAGCTTTATACTTACAAAAAATTTTAGTTTGGGATAGAAGCAGGAAAATGAAAGGAAATAGGGTAGGAAGATCTATTTGGAAGAAACAGAAATAGGAATTGCTTTGACTGAACTCTTATCAACTTCCTATATGAGATTCCTATATTTCTATAAAGCAAAACTAATTCCTAGTTTTAAATATTTTAAATAACCTATTAAGTTTTTTAGTAACATATATCTACTATGACACGTTCTCGAACACTTTTCTGAAGGTAGTATTTTTTTCGGGGGGTGGGTAGATGTATAAAACAGAATGAATGTTAAGGTCCACATAACTAAGTAGAATGCAGATTTAAAACCCAGTTTACTCAAAAAAGTTACACTTTTAGGTAGTGTTTTCCTAATACTGCTCAAAATTAGGGCAATAAAAAGTATTTCTCATGATTCTAGTATCATCACAGTTAATAGCTGAGAAGGTCTTTTAAAAATGCTATTATAAAATCTTTTTGAATATATCTTTTCTCCCCCAAAAATATTTAACCTGCTGCCAATAACTGCAATGTTTCCTAAAGGGCATCCATATAAATTTAAAGAAAGATTTTATGAAAGACAGGTAGCAACAAACACTGTTTTATTTCTAGTCAGTCAAGACAGACTCACGTAAATACTAGGTGTAGGTGGATTCAACTTGTCCTTTGGCAAGGGAGGGTATGGTGAAGATGGTGGTCTTGGAGGCGGACATTTATCCAACAAAATGCTACTGTTAGATAAGCCATTTTTACCTAGATTCCTTAAAAAAAAGGGGGGGGGGGATAAATAAAACAGTTGTACATTTATTTGGAAAACAGAAAAAAAAAATCCTGAATTAAGTCCTAATTAAATTACTAGGCATTTGCACAAATCCATGAGATGTGGATCCATCAGGAAAAACACTAAGAACGATTATTAATTTCAGCAAAGACTTGATTCCTATATATCCTCCAATGAAGGAAAAATAAAAGATATCACAACATATAAACTATTGATGACATTCCTTATTTTGCCTGTAATTTTCCAATTTATTTTCTTCACCTAAACAACAAACATAAGCTCCAATTTCCTCTCCACCATCACATTCTTTTCCATCAATGTTAAAACATTAACTTTACCAAAAAAGTTCTAGATAACAGCAAAAAACAGAATGTCTCTTTTCCTATGTCTCATCTTAGCAATTATAATCAGAATACCTTTGTAACAACTCTCAAACCTGAGATTTTTTTCCTTTTCTCAAATCAGAAAAAAATTTCCTGTACAACTCCTTGACTAATAAAATTCAGCAAGGCGCCAATCTACCAACTTATACAGCAAATTATACTATTTCTTTTTAAACAATGCATATAATTGCTCTCTACTCTCTCACATTGTATATAATTATTACTTACTGGTATTTAGGTTGATGAAGGTATCCTTCGGTTAAAATTATAAATTCTTAAGATAGGGTAGAATTATTCCATAACCATAATTCTTTTAGTGCAAGCAAGAAAGATATTTCCAAAGTTTTTACCAAACTTAGAAAATCAACAAGAAATAATTTTGAGCTTTCAAACCACTCCGGATTAACTAACTTACCTCACTGAATTATTACAAGTTCAAAAGCAATCAATGCATTAAAATATCAAGTACTCTTAACATACTAAATTTCATGTAATAATTTGAAATTTTCGATTATTCTGGGAAGTCAAAAACTCTAATCTTACTTACTTAAGAAGATACTTTCATCACCAATTACAGAATAAAACAGGTTGAAACAAAATTAATTTTCCTAATTTTGCTACACTGAACAAAGTGTTACAAATTAGCCTTTGGTTGGTACTAATGAAACTAAGGCTTAAAATTTCACTGCCATAGACTTTTAAGATGTTATACTAAATAGCACCATGGGTGTTACTTTCTTAATTTTTTCAACTACAACTCCAGGTAAAAACAAAAAAGTTCATGGCAGGTCTCAAAGGAATGATTTACATTGAAAATAATTGACTTTCAAATAACAGTATATGAAAATATCATTAAACTGAAATTTTATGGTCAGCTAACAATTCAGGTTACAGATTGAATAAATTTTCTGTCCAAAACTAGTTTTCAATTATTTCTCCACAAAGCGCATGTGCCTTGTAGATTTAAAGACAGATAGACATTTAAGCTTTCAGATTTGGGTATAAAATTAGTACCAATTTATAAACTCCATCAAATTTTTGCTTTTTACAAGTAGAAAATTTGGGGCAGAGAATGGGAAAGAAACAATTCCAGTATTATCACTAAACCAATGCAAGATAAAACAGTTACAGTATCTACATAAATAATAATTAGTTTTCATGTTGAATTGTGTATCTGCCACTCTATTGAATATAAGCAAAATATGACTCAATACTCAAAAAGAAAATCTTTTAGGAAAGGAAATGGATGTGCTACTGTATAGTAAATGACTACTATTTTAAAGAAATTGAAAGATATGAACCATGTATTAAAACTGACTATGCTATAAAAGAGCATCTCTAAATTAAATATGTCACCAAAATTTAAGCTTCTACAACATTCTGGACATTGAGAGATGAGACTAGAAAATAGGGTTTGACAGACTAGAATTCTGTCTGTTATCATTTATACAGTTCTTTAACAATTAAAAAAGAGACAACCAAGAAAGTAAAACAATGGAAAACGTTGTTGCCAATATTTTCAAATAGAAAAGAAAAAGATGGAACATGACTAAGGGAGCTGATAACAATTCAATCACTTGAATGTTGCCATTAAAATTTTAGACAAGAAAGAAGCAAAAGTATTATAACTGCCTTTTAATGTATACCACTGACCACTGCAACATTAACATAAACTAAAGAATCAGATTAAAAAATAACCAGCACTTTAAAAACTAGCTACGTATATGGAAATAAAGGGGTACCCAATAGTGCATACAAGTCATACCTAGCAGTTTCTTATTGAAACACTGACTACCTGCCTATTAAGCTCAAGTTTCAAACAAACAGGAATTTCCCTGAAGGAATTGATGATATATATAGTGGTCTCCATAGCAAATATAAGCTATTTCCACTCAAAATATACTGACTAATCCTAATGCAAAGGGCAGGGCTGTGGATAACAGGAATAGACTTTATCTTCTGAACGTGTAAGTGTCCAACACTGTTTAGAACACCTCAAGCCAAATAATAAAACTTTAATGTAAATATCCAAAGTGGAGAAAGGAGTTGAAGAAGAAGCAGGTTTTGGAATGGATTTAGAGATTATCCCATCTTAAATCCTTTTTTCCCATTTTTGAAATCTCTCTGAGAAAAGTCAGAGTAGGGGAAAATTAACTGTTGCTCAATTATTTAAAATATTGGCTTAAACTTACTTTCAAATTTACCCATATCATTTGGTAGGTAGAGAAATGGTAAAAATGTGCTCTGTGATCAACTCATCTATACTTAAATTATCTCTTATTAGGAAGCTCCCAGACCAGAGATGTCAAATCTCTTGTACCTGTGTTACTTTCCCCTTGAGTTATAGACTCCTGCCCAGCACAGGCCACCATCAAGAGAACATAGAAATGGCAAAAACATGACACCTATAATTTGCCATCTTACCTTTTTTCTCTATGCCTCAAAAGATTGTTATCTCCAATTTATTAGAGCACTTTTTGGTCTCTTCATTAATTAATTGAGTCCTGGATTTACTGGAATAACCCAAGTAACCCCAGGGTTCTACAGTGTTTTGATGAATCTAAATGTTTACAAGATATATACAAAAAAAATTAAGTCTCCATAATAAGGCAAAATGGCCTTGAGTTAAAAGCTGAAAATAAAACTGTGAATGTACTGAACTATTCTGAAATAAATGTTTGTATATGCCTGGAAAATGAGATGGAAGATTATAATCTTTAATACATTAAGAAATACAATCAACTAAGCACCTATAGCATAAAGCTTTATTAATACAAACTTATGAAAACTGCTACTGTACACTTTGTAACTTGGGGAATAGAACATAGCTCCATGGAACTCTTTCTGACAATATTCCTCCTTAGGTCCATACAGTTCGTGATGTTAGTTATGGGCCTCCAGATCTTCCCCATTTTCTAGCAACCACCCTGAGTCTACAGAGAGTGGATGACGGAGAAAGCCCCTTCTCCAGCAGTGAGAGCAGCAGTACCTAGGAAACAGGACAGAGGCTCCAGCAGATGAGGGAGGAGCAGGTAGAAGACTGTCAAACTGGCAGTGAATCAAGGCACTGTGTCTAAGGAGAGCCAAAGTGTAGCATTTAATCTGAACACTCCCTATTTTCTGTAGGCTCAGAGTTGAGGTGAATGACAGTATAACTTCTAGACAAAAAAAAACTAACATAAAAACCTATAATATAAAAATTTCTAAATAAACAAATTTTAGGAACTCAAGAACCTCACTATATGCTTTAGAAGAATTTCATTTAGAGATCATTCAATGTACTTTTAAGTTACTGACATATAAAAATCTTGTAAGAAAGTTAAGATTAATTATAGTAATCACCATGTTGTACGTCACTAAGGAAAATGCTGCCAACAATGTGGACCCAATAGATAAAGAAAAAAATAAAACGTAAAAAACGATGTAATTTCTGCTCTAGTTTATGTCAGAATAACAGCTAAATAGTTAAAAATTGACAGGAAATAATGAAATAGAAACTAATAGAACATAAAACACAGACCAGCTATGCGCAGTGGCTCATGCCTATAATCCCAGCACTTTGGGAGGCTGAGGCGGGCAGATCACCTGAGGTAGGGAGTTCGAGCCCAGCCTGACCAACATGGAAAAACCTCATCTCTATTAAAAAATATAAAATTAGCTGGGCGTGCTGGCTCAGGCCTGTAATCTCCGCTACTTGGCAGGCTGAGGCAGGAGAATTGCTTGAACCTGGGAGGTGGTGGTTGCAGTGAGCTGAGATCGTGCCATTGCACTCCAGCTTGGGCAACAAGGGTGAAACTCCACCTCAAAAACATAAATAATAAAAATTAAAAAACACAGACCAAAAGGTATTTTAAACACTCAAATGCTTTAAAGAAAAATAACTATAGTGTAATTTACAGTAAAGATCTAGTGTCACAATTAAAGTGATAAATTTAAATTGAAATTTATTTTTAATTAATTCTTCCCCATACTCCACTCCATTGCTTGTACCCCACATCCCTCTCAAGGAGCAAACTTATATATAAATAATAAAATTTAATTTCACCTCAATCATTTGTCAGTTACAAACATTTAATGGTAGACCCAGGATACCTTCTAATAAAATAATCTGAACAGCAGAAAAGATAACCATACTTTTAGATAACAATAAATAAGACATATAAGCACTAGCAACTGCAGGAAGAGGTTTATATGGCTATAAATAAGAACTGTTTTGAACTTTAAAATGTAAAACCTATACTGAATGGTCAATGTAGCCATACTAGAACTAATGTTTATATTTTCTATTTATAGAATGTTTACTTTCTACATATCATGACAATCTACAACCAAAAAAACCATCTTTTTAAAATCTACCATATGTCTGCTCAAACTTAAAATTTAATGTACCAGAAAGTATTACAGAATTATTTCTTGTTTGTTACAGGCATGTTAAATAAATTTCATTCAAGATTTAGTCACTTATGGAGGACAATTATTACAGGAAAATGAGAAAAATTATATATGGGCCATACACAATGAAAAGGCCAGTAAGAATTTATGTCCTATAAATATCAGAGAAAGACGGTGCTGCCTGATCCTTTGATTCTTCTTTTGTGGGACAGAGGAGGTTCATTTCTTCCTAAATTTCTGAGGCCCTGCCCTTCCTAGACTAGCGCAGTATGTCTGGCTCCTTCCAGAATGGCTAACAGTCTGTCATGTCTCTCTATTGCCCCTGACCTCTTCCTTCCTCTTCTGCCTCCTTTATAACCTCTTCTAGATTCAAATAAAAACAGTCCAGTTTTCAACTGTAAGCAAAGGCTAGCCTTGATAATTGATGGGGTCAATTCCTAACCTAACATTTAATAGGCTCTGATCAAAATCAAAAAAGCCAATAGGGTTTTCCAGCCTTTCTGTTTTTGGCTAAATATGATTTAACCCATTTTCTTGTTTCAATCCCCAGAGCTAAGTCAATCACACTGAAACCAACAACCCTAGCAACCAATAGAGGGCAGTAACAGCACAATCAGACACACCCACTCAAAATAAGCAATTTAGGGAGGATCCAAGATGGCTGAATATGAACAGCTCCGGAGTGCAGTTCCCAGCAAGAACAGCACAGAGGGTGAGTGCTCACTGCATTTCCAAACAAGTTTTCATTGCCCACAGACCAGGAGATTACGGGCTGAAAAGCACCAAGAGTTTTTAGTATGGCGGTTTCAGCCGGTGCTGGGTTGGCACACACAAACTCACAAAAGTCTGGGTGGTTGTTTCCACTGGCGCCTGGAACGCCTGGGAGACAGAGCCACCCATCCAACTGAAAGGGAGGGGGGCCGAGACAGAGAGCCTAGCGATCTGGCTTGGTGGGTACCACCCCCACAAAACAAGCAATGTGGAACACTCTGGATTGAGAATTTCTCAGCAAGCGCAGCTGGACCCAGGACAGTCCAGCTCAGTGGGGGACAGGGCGTCCCCCATTACCCAGGCAGTCCACCACTACCAAGGCAGTTCACACAGCAGCTGGGCAGAGCCAGCGGCAGATGAGCAACACCTCTGCTGGCAGACTGTGACTAGACTACTCCGTGAAAGGCAGGGCATCTATGATAAAAGGCAGTAGCATGACAGGAACTTATAAATAAAGCCGACCTTCCTAGGACAGAGCACCTGGGAAGAGGCAGTTATGAGTTCAGCTGCAGCAGACTTAAAGCTACCAGCCCAGCAGCTCTGCACGGAACAATGGAGCTCCCAGCACAGCACTTGAGCTCCTAGAAGGGACAGACTGTCTCCTCAAGCAACTCCCCGACCCCCATATGCCTAAGAGACACCTCATAAAGGAGAGCTCAGACCAACATCTGGCGGGTACCCTTCTGGGACAAGGATAGCAGAGGAAGAAACCTGCAGCAACCCCTGCTGTTCTCCAGGCCCCGTGGGTGATCCCCAGGTGAGCAGGGTCTGGAGTGGACCTCCAGCTGTCCTGCAGCAGAGGGGTCTGACTGTTAGAAGTAAAACTAAGAAGTAGAAAGAAAGAACTTAACATCAACAAAAGGACATCCACTAGAGACCCCATCGAAAGTCACCAACTACAAAGACCACAGGTAGATAAAGCCACTAAGATGGGAAGAAACCAGCGCAAAAAGGATGAAAACACCAACAACCAGAATGCCACTCCTCCTCCAAGGGATCACAACTCCTCACCAGCTAGGGATCAAAGATGAATGGAGAATGAATCTGATGAACTGACAGAAACAGGCTTCAGAAGGTGGGTAATAACAAACTTCTCAGAGCTAAAAGAACATGTGCTACCCCAATGCAAAGAAACTAAGAACCTAGAAAAAAGGTTAGATGAGATGTTAATGAGAATAAACAGCTTAGAGAAGAATATAAATGACTTGACGGAGCTGAAAAACACAGCACGAGAACTTCGCGACGCATACAAAAGTTTCAATAGCCGAATCGACCAAGCAGAAGAAAGGATATCAGAGACTTGAAGATCAACTCAATGAAATAAAAATAGAAGGTAAGAATAAAGAGTGAAAAGAAAGGAACAAAGCCTCCAAAAAATATGGGATTATGTATAAAGACCTAATCTACTTTTGATAAGTGTACCTATCAAACGAATGTGACGGACAGAATGAATCCAAGCTGGAAAACACTCTTCAGGATATTACCCAGGAGAACTTCTCCAACCTAGCAAGGCAGGCCAACATTCAAGTCTAGGATATACAGAGAACACCATAAAGACATTCCTGAAGAAGAGCAACCCCAAGACACATAATCATCAGATTCATCCGGGTTGAAATGAAGGAAAAAGTGCTAAGGGCAGCAAGAGAGAAAGGTCAGGTTACCCACAAAAGGGAAGCCCATCACACAGCGGATCTCTCTGCAGAAACCCTACAAGCCAGAAGAGAGTGGCGGCCAATATTCAACATCCTTAAAGAAAAGAACTGTCAACCTAGAATTTCATATCCAGCCAAACTAAGCTTCATAAGTGAAGGAGAAAGAAAATCCTTTATGGACAAGCAATTGCTAGAGATTTCGTCACCACCAGGCCTGCCTTACAAGAGCTCCTGAAAGAAGCACTAAACAAGGAAAGGAACAACCAGTACCAGCAACTCCAAAAACATACCAAACGGTAAAGACCATCGACGCAATGAAGAAAATGTGTCAACTCAGAGGCAAAACATCCAGCTAGCATCAAAATGGCAGGATCGAATTCACACATAACATTATGAACCTTAAATGTAAATAGACTAAATGCCCCAATCAAAAGACACAGACTGGCAAATTGGATAAAAAGTCAAAACCCATCGGTGTGCTGTATTCGGGGAAACCCATCTCATGTGCAAGGACACACATAAGCTAAAAATAAAGGGATGGAGGAAGATTTGTCAAGCAAATGGAGAGCAACAAAAAGCAGGAGTTGCAATCCTAGTCTCTGATAAAATGGACTTTAAACCAACAAAGATCAAGAGAGACAAAGAAGGGCACTACATAACGGTAAAAGGATCAATGCATCAAGAAGAACTAATGATCTTAAATATATATGCACCCAATACAGGAGCACCCAGGTACATAAAGCAAGTTCTTAACTACCTACAAAGAGACTTAGACTCCCACACAATAATAGTGGGGAGACTTAACACTCCACTGTCAATATTAGACAGATTAACGAGACAGAAAATTAACAAGGATATCCAGGAATTGAACTCGGATCTGGAGCAAGCGGACAGACATCTACAGAGCTCTCCACCCCAAATCCACAGAATATATAATCTTCTCAGCACCACATGGCACCTACTCTAAAATTGACCACATAAATGGAAGTAAATCACTCCTCAGCAAATGCAAAAGAATGGAAATCATAACAAACAGTCTCTCAGACCACAGGGCAATCAAATTAGAAGAACTCAGAATTAAAAAACTAACTCAGAACTGCACAACTTTATAGAAACAACAACTGGCTTCTGAATGTCAACTGGACAAACAATGAAATGAAGGCAGAAATAAAGATGTTCTTTGAAACCAATGAGAATGAAGACACAACACACCAGAATCTCTGGGATACATTTAAAGCAGTGTCTACAGGAAAATTTATAGCAATAAATGCCCACCAGAGAAGTGAGGAAAGATCTAAAATCGACACCCTATTGTCAAAATTGAAAGAGCTAGAGGAGCAAGATCAAAAAAACTCAAAAGCTAGCAGAAGACAAGAAATAACTAAGACCAGAGCAGAACTGAAGGAGATAGAGACACAAAAAATCCTTCAAAAAGTCAATAAATCCAGGAGCTGGTTTTTTGAAAAGATCAACAAAATAGACCGCTAGTCAGACTAATAAAAAAAAAAAAAGGAGAAGAATCAAATAGATGCAACAAAAAAACGATATAGGGGATATCACCACTGACTCCACAGAAATACAAACTACAATCAGAGATTACTACAAACAACTCTATGCACATAAACCAGTAAACCTGGAAGAAATGGATAAATTCCTGGACACCTGCATCCTCCCAAGCCTAAACCAGGAAGAAGTTGAAACCTTGAACAGACCAATAACAAGGGCTGAAGTTGAGGCAGCAATTAATAGCCTACCAACCAAAAAAAGTCCAGGTCCAGACAGGTTCACAGCTGAATTCTACCAGACGTACAAAGACGAGCTGGTACCATTCCTTCTGAAACTATTCCAAACAATACAAAAGAGGGGAATCCTTCCCAAATCATTTTATGAGACCAAAATCATCCTGATACCAAAACCCGGCAGAGACTCAGCAAGAAAAGAAAACATCAGGCCAATATTCATGACGAACACAAATGCAAAATCTTCAATAAAATACTGGCAAACCAATTGCAACAGCACATCAAAAAGCTTATCCATCACGATCAGGTAGGCTTCATCCCCGGGGATGCAAGGCTAGTTCAACATATGCAAGTCTATAAACGTAATCCACCACATAAACAGAACCAAAGACAAAAACCACATGATCATCTCAATAGATGCAGAGAAGGCCTTTGACAAAATTCAACAGCCCTTTATGCTAAACACTCTCAATAAACTAGGTATTGATGGACTGTATCTCAAAATAATAAAAGCTATTTACAACAAACCTACAGCCACTATCATACTGAACAGGCAAAAACTGGAAGCATTCCCTTTGAAGTCTGGCAGTAGACAAGGATGCCCTCTGTCACCACTCCTATTCAATATAGTATTGGAAGTTCTAGCCAGAGCAATTAGGCAAGCAAAAAAAATAAAGAGTATTCAATTAGGAAAAGAGGAAGTCAAATTGTCTCTATATGCAGGCGACATGATTGTATATTCAGAAGACCCTATCATCTCAGCCCAGAACCTCCTGAAACTGATAAGCAACTTCATCAAAGTCTCAGGATACAAAATCAGTGTGCAGAAATCACAAGCATTTGTATACACAATAACAGACTAACAAAGAGCCAAATCATGAGCGAACTCCCACTCACAATTGCTACAGAGAATAAGATACCTAGAAATACAACTAACAAAGGATGCAAAGGACCTCTTCAAGGAGAACAACAAACCACTGCTCTACGAAATAAGAGAGGACACAAACAGACGGAGAGACATTCCATGCTCATGATTAGGAAGAATCAGTATCGTGAAAATGGCCATACTGACCAAAGTAATTTCTAGATTGAACGCTATCCCCATAAACCTACCAATGACCTTCTTCACAGAACTGGATAAAACCACCTTAAACTTCATATGGAACCCAAAGAGAGCCCACATAGCCAAGACAATTCTAAGCAAAAAGAACAAAGCCGGAGGCATCACGCTACCTGATTTCAAACTATACTACAAAGCTACAGTAATCAAAACAGCGTGGTACTGGTACCAAAACAGAGATATAGACCAATGGAACAGAACAGAGACCTTGGAGGCAACGCCACACATCTACAACCATCTGATCTTGACAAACCTGACAAAAACAAGCAATGGGGGAAGTATTCCCTGTTTAATAAATGGTGTTAGGAAAACTGGCTAGCAGTGCAGAAAGCAAAAACTGGACCCCTTCCTGATTAACTCCAGATGGATTAAAGACTTAAAACTACACCAGAAAAACCCTAGAAGAAAACCTAGGCAAAACCATTCAGGACATAGGCATAGGCAAGGACTTCACGACTAAAACACCAAAAGCATTGGCAACAAAAGCCAAAATAGACAAATAGGACCTAATTAACCTCCAGAGCTTCTGTACAGCAAAAGGAACAATCATTAGAGTGAACTGGCAACCAACAGAATAGGAAAAAATTTTTGCGATCTCCCCTATCTGACAAAGGGCTAATATAGAGAAACCACAGAGAAATAAAACAGATTTACAAGAAAAAAAACAAACAAATCCATCCAAAAGTGGGAGGAGGATATGAACAGATACTTTTCAAAAGAAGACATATGAGGCCAACAAACACATGAAAAAATGCTCATCATCACTGAGTATTAGAGAAATGCAAATCAAAACCACATTGAGATACCACCTCATGCCAGTTAGAATAGCAATCATTAAAACAATCTGGAGACAACAGATAATGGAGAGGATGTGGAGAAAAAGGAACACTTTTACACTGTTGGTGGGAGTATAAACTAGTTCAACCATTGTGGAAGACAGTGCGGTGCTTCCTCAAGGACCTAGAAATAGAAATTCCATTTGACCCAGCAATCCCATTAGTGGGTATATACCCGAAGGATTACAAATCATTCTATTATAAAGACACCTGCACACGTATGTTCACAGCAGCACTGTTTACAATAGCAAAGACCTGGAACCAACCCAAATGCCCATTGATGATAGACTGGACAAGGGAAATGTGGCACATATACACCATGGAATACTATGCAGCCATAAAAAATGATGAGTTTGTGTCCTTTGTAGGGACATGGATGAATCTGGAAACCATAATTCTCAGCAAACTGACACAAGAACAGAAAATCAAACACCGCATGTTTTCACTCATAGGTGGGTGATGAACAATGAGAACACATCGACACAGGGAGGGGAGCATCACACACTGGGGGCTCTTGGGGGTGGGGCCAAGGGAAGGGACAGCGACAGAGGGGGAGGTCAGGAGGGGATAACATGGGGAGAAATGCCGTATGTAGGTGACGGGGGGGATGAAGGCAACAAACCACATTGCCATGTGTGTACCTATGTAACAATTCTGCATGATCTGCACATGTAACCCAGAACCTAAAGAACAATTAAAAAAAAAAATGTAAAAAAAAAAAAAGCAATCTACAGGATTACTTCTCACATCTGATACATCAATAAATTTGACCTCAACATCTAAGCATAACAAGGCTTCTGTCAAACTCTTCCTTTAGATGAATGACTACACCGTGTTTTGCTTACTTTTCATAGCTTACATAGCTTAAAAGATTCAAATTATGTTTCAGCATTCTGATCATGCCAGTAAGTCAAACATTTTCACTTTGATGAACTTTCCCACACTAACCTGCATGCCTTCAGAACTTCTGCTGAGCTGGGGTATATGGACACAGACATTGATGGTATGATCTGAGGACTAGGTTTGTGGTTAACCAGAAGCAGATCTGTTTTCATGGGGCTCTGAGACTTCTCCATCCCTTCTCCATTAATTGTGTGTAGCCCACTGTGAGGGCTGTTAAGGCTGGTAACACTGTTTGTGGTTGTCTGCTCAGTGGATTTTGGAGAAGGTGTTGCTGTGGAAATGGCTGAAGATGGTGAAGAGGCAACAGAGTTATCAGTCTTTGTATGAACAGCTGGGTGGACGTTATTGACTTTGTCACAGGTTCCAGTATCCACATTGTTATTGGCTTTTCCCCATCAACAAGGCAGAGAGCTGAGGATTGTCTGAACTTAGTAAACCTGGTGACTTAGAATCTCCATGGCTAGGACTGCAAACAGCATCTGCCGTCATCTGGTGGACATGATTAGGAAGTCCCTCGACACTGGCAGTGCTGTTAGGTGTCTCTCCAGCGTGCCTGCTTGTTTCAGGCACTGTCAATATGTTTCCTGAAGGCTTGCTCTCTTTGGTTAAGGTAATGCCTTGTTGTCCACCTGAGGTAGCAGTGTGAGAGGAGAGGTGATTGAGAGCAGCCCCCTGTGTTACTGAATTGCTAGGCAGGGTGGGATGTCCATCTGATTCTGAATACCAGAGCCAGCTGCCTGGAGATGCTGGGAAGGCCCAGTGGAAGAGAGAGGTCGTTCACCATTAGGACCTGCCGAATGTGAACTCTGACCTTTGTGAAGCCCCCTAAAATGAAAGAAAAAATAGTTTAAATCTAATATTAAGCAAACTCAGAGTGCATATACAGAATTTAAAACATTAAAAAGCCACTAAAAATAAATATCTAACTATGTAAGATAATTTGACCCAAGTCCTAAAGTTATCAAAAAGTACCTGTAATTTAGCTAATCAGTATTTAACATCTTTAGAGAAATTTTCCTTCCTATCTAAAATGACTCCAATATTAGTGTAGAATAAACGACTTCAGATGAAGCATTACAAATTTTAAGTTTCAATATACATATTTTCATCTCTAAAATCAGACATGGATAGACATTACAGATAGAATAGATCATTAATATTTAAAAGCCAATGACCACGGATCAACATAAACCAATTCTCGCCAGTCTGTGATCTGTTAAAAGATTAAGATAGAAAATGAGTTCATTAAACCTTTAAAATTATCATTAACATATAATCTTCTGTAATTCAAATCCTATTGTTAAAGCAGCTATCCTCAAAATTAAGGGCTGAACTATTAAATCTACGAAAATATTTAAAAAACACCTAAAGTTTCTCTATCTATCCAACCACACATATTTAAAAGACTAGATAGGCTTGGTGTAGTGGCTCATGTCTGTAATTCTAGCACTTTGGAAGGCCAGGGCAGAAGGATCACTTGAGGCCAGGAGTTTGAGACCAGGCTGGGCAACACAATGAGACTCTGTCTCCACAAAGAAAAAGAAAAGGATAAAGAGGGAAGAAGAAAGAGGAAAGGAAAGGTGACAGACAAGCTAGGTGCGGTGGTAAGTTTGCCTGTAGTCCAGCCACATAGGAGGCTGAGGTGGGAGGATCTCTTGAGCCCAGGAGTTTGAGGCTGCAGTGAGCTAAGACAGTGCCACTGCACTCCAGCCTGGGTGACAGGGCAGAACCTTGTCATTTATTATTATTTTTTTTAAAAAGGGGGGGGGGGAACATTCTAAGTCTCCACTAATGACTTTGAGATAAACTTCATTTTTCATCAACTTAATTTGAAAAATTAGAAAAATACACTGCTACTGTTAAAGCAATCTGAGGGAGCAGTATACTAACAGCTAATAGAAGTTTTAAGACCAGAGGAAGATCACTTAGGGCATTTAATGGAATGAAAATATGATAAATAGAACTAAGATGTATAATTTTTACCTGAAATTTGCCTCTGGTGTCACAGAGAAACTTCTTTAAGAAGAATATTTCATTTCATTTTACTGACAAAATAATTAAATAGGACAGCCAATTTTTCAGCAACACTGATTAAAGTAACATTGGAATCATAAAACAATGGTTTAATAGTTTCCAAATTATTATAATTTAAGATCAAACCTAGTAACATGTATGGGATTTACAAGATTATCGTAATTATATATTAACATATTTTACCTTATATTCCCAATAATAAATAGACCTCCATCTCCAGAAAAAATTTTAAAGCTGTTGCATTTTGAGTTGAGATCACTTCAGCAACAAGGTTAGAGAAATTTAATGTCATTAATAAGCCATAAAGGAATAAAAATATAGCTGATGACAAGATATTTATATATGAAAGGGTGCATTTAATCATCTAGTTAAAATCAGCTATCATGCCCCTAAAACCAGTTTCTGAAGCCGAAAATTTTAAACCAATGCTTTTACTCAATAGGCTTATCTACCTAAAAAACTACATACATTAAATGTTGATATGCATCGGCCAGGCGCAGTGGCTCATGCCTGTAATCCTAGCACTTTGGGAGGGCAAGGCAGGTGGATCACCTGAAGTTAGGAATTCGAGACCAGCCTGGCCAACATGGTAAACTCCTGTCTCTACTAAAATAGAAAAATTAGCTGGGCATGGTGGTAGGCACTTGTAATCACAGCTACTTGGGAGGCTGAGGCAGGAGAATCACTTCAACTCAGGAGGCAGAGGTTGCAGTAAGCCAAAAATCACACCACTGCACTTGAGACTAGGTGATAGAGCCAGACTCTGTCTCAAAAACAAAAGTTGATACACATCAATGAGTGTGTAAAGGAGTGCAATTAGTTGTAAATGATTCAGTAAGTAACAAAGTTCAATCATAATAAAGGAAGGTTGAAGTTTGTAAGTTACATGAAAATTTCTCATAATGTAAAAATACTGCATATTATATCAATATTTAAAATATTATCCAAGAAAGTCTGGGCATTTGAGTTAAAATTTCATCAACTATAAAATATTTAATTCAGAGGCTATTTAACAAACACACTGATTACAATATGCAGACATGTGACAAAGTAACCACTTTATTACATCTTCTCTATCTGCAAATCAAGGTATTTTAAGCTACAAATTCTTTAGAGTGCTTGCTGAATAATCACCTACAATTAATATAATTTTACTTCCATATCTTAAATTATACCCTTGTTACCAAAAGGAATCTGAATAAACTCATTCAAAACTGTAATGTAAATTCCTCCCTTGAGCAAAAGCTAAAAGGTAGATATACCATTTAGGTCTATCAATTGTCTAGTTTTCATTTCAACTTCAAAAATTATTCAAATAGGTTTATATAAGACAGTTACCAAAGAAAGCCTCTTTATTTAGAGTCTATGATATTAATACCATACATCAATAGCAGAGATAGAGGCTCCCCAGCTGTACTGCTACCACTCTGGGTGCCATCATTATCTTTTAACCTGGATTACAGATATAAGCTCTAACCCGGTCATACCATTTCTACTTTTGCCTCTTTCAGCCTATCCACAGAGTACCAAAGAGGACCTAGTTAAAAACAAACTTAGACCACATCACTCTTCTGTTCAAAATCCCCCTATAGTATCCTGGATACTCCAGAATAAAATCCAGTATCCTGACAAGGTATCCTTGGATACAGTATCCTAAACATGAGGATACCGTATCCTAAACATGATTTTAGCCATCCTGTTTCCAGCTGGAGCACATTTCTCTCTCTTCACACCCCTTGCCTGTCCTATTCTGCCATGCTTGCCACCTTGATTCTCCTCAAACGTGCACAGCACAATCCTATCTTAGGGTCCATTGCTCGTGCTGCTCCTTAGACCTGGAACAATCTTATTACAAATAGCTTCAAGGCTCACTCCTGTAACGCTCATCCAAATGTTATTTTTAGAGAAGGCTTCTCTGCCCTTCTGATTTATAACTGCAACTCTCCTACCACCAATCTCTAGTATTCTGCTGTTCCCTTTCTAATATATTAGCGCTTTTTCCCGTAGTACTAACCACAACCATCATCAAACATTACATATGTATCGCTTATTTGTTTATTGTCTATTTACCTACACCAAGTAAGACATATCAGTGTATTTTCTTTACTGATGTATTCCTAGGGCCTTGAGTAGGACATGAACCTAGCAGGTAACTCAGTATTTCTCTAGTATAAAGTACTCACCACTTTACATTAGGGTCCCACCAAGGATATTACTTCAAGAATAAACTTTATAATCTTAGAAAAAGAACTTATTTCGGTTTTATCAATAATATAAGACTAACCGGCAATCAGCCAAATATTCTCCTTAAGTCAAATATTTCTCATAAATTAATAAAAGTACAAGCAATTTGGCTATATGTACTGAGAGTATTTTCTTAAGGCTTACTCTCTAGCCCTTCAGTTTCACCTCAGCAAGTACCTATATCATGGAAACAATCCAAAATACGGGAAATACTCTATGCACATAAAACCTTCAGAAGTAAAAACTTAGAAATTAAATGTCTAACGAATGTGCTAACATAGAATAAATTATGACCCATTTCCTTGACAAAAATAATGTTCATGCAATTCATTACTCTGTTTCAAAAACTTTAGTGGATCAACTTTGATTTCAAGATAAATTTGGCCTCTCCTTCCCCTCCTTCAGCCTCTTATTTCACCCTCCCCTCTTCATAACCTGTTTTCTAGGCACAATTCACCAGCCCTTTCTTCCCCTAAAGTCTAGTTTCTAGAAGACTCCAACATCTTGGTTATGTGCTCTCCTAGGTACTCTGATAGAACTTTCCCACAAAAGTCACACTTCACAGTCATTATGGTAAATGCTTCTTCACTGGTCTTTTTCTCCCTCTAAAGCAAATACCTAACACCTAGTGTAGTGCCTAATCTTAAGTGGGCAATTTATGCAGAAATGAACTAAGTAATATTACATAAACGTGCTTATGATGCCACTGTAAATTAACGGGTGTGTTTTGGGTATTATATGATCTATTTTCTTCCTTTGTAAATTTGCCAGGTTATCTATGTCGGTAGAAATTGTACAAAGGGAACAAAGATATACTTACATATGTATATAATGAATCACAATGTAGTAATAACATTGTAGTGCTACAAAATTCTTATATAAAACCAGTTCCCCAAACACTTCTCTCAAAGTATACAAAACCCAATAAAAACAATTATGTGAAAAGCTAACAACGCAGCTAGTCCTTCTATTACCTGAGTGGAGTTAGATAGTTGGTTTTTCCACGGCTCCTCTGCGCTGCTGGTCAGGTTTGTGCGGTTATGAGGTAGAGTGAGTGCGTTTCGCTGCAGGTAAGGCACGTTTCCATTACTTCCACTTCCTGTTACATGATTATTGCCTATCAAAATAGTGTCTGTACTTCCCAGCGTTCTTGATGTGCTACAGGGAACATGGCCAGCAGAAAAGGGTCCATTGGCCAAAGGCTGCCCAGGGCAGGCAGGACGGACTCCAGGCTGAGAGACACTGGGCACTCTAGTCAGAGCAAGCTGTGGTTGCTGGCCAGAGACTGAGTTTGTAGGCAGTGATGAGTCAGCTGTTGGTCCGTTAGGAATTCCAGTAGATCGTACCTGTGCAACTCCTGTTGGTCTCATCTGTCAAAAAACAAGGGAAAAGTAAATGCTGGTGTGTAATCTATAGGGAGAGAATCTATAGGAGACGGAATATGAAGATGTAACATTAGGGAATGTGTGATTTTACCCAAATGCTTAATTTCTTTATGTTGAAAAATACATACTAAAACAAGAAATTGTATTTGTTCATTTTAAAATAAGCTTCCTTGGAAAAGCAAAAATCTGTTTCATTAAAAAAAAAAAAAAAGAAAAGAAATCCCATTAGTAATGACAAAAGGAAGCAGCTGAAAATTATAGAAAATGACTCCAGAACTTACAGGTCCTTATCTCAACCACAAAAGAAGGGACATCTCAAAATTTCATTCTGTTACATCTATGCCAGATCCTGTAAACTAAGCCCTAAAGACCTTGCCTCAGTTTAGGATCACTTGTTAAGTACTAAATAATGTAAACAAACCCTTAGAATACATGTGAAATATCATGTAAATAAATAAAATACAAAGTATTGTGTTCAAAATTAAATTTATAGTTGCTTTTGTCTAAAAATCTCCGTCAATTACCAGTATTTTAGGATACAGAGATTACTAAATTCTGTCAAATACCAGTAGAAAGTAAAAGTGAACATAAACATGCTCTAAAATGATATTAGAGTCAATAAAAATACTCAAAATGCTAACAAATTTTAGGGAAAAATACGCTATACACACTTGGTGTTGTTGCATTAAGACAAACTGACTTTCCAGCTGTTCCAGCATCAGTTTCTGTGCTGGATTTAAATTATTTCTATTTGCGCGGAGCTGTTCCAAGTGCTAGAAGAAGAACAAAAAGAGAATATAGTCAAAGATATATTTAGGAAATAAGATCACTATTCTAAGCAACCTTTCCCTGAAATGACTAAACTCAGAACCACTATCTGGTCAAACATACTGTCTTCTGACCGACAGTCAGATACTCCAAGATGAAGTCCTTTAATAAGCTTGAGAAATGTAAGAAGGAACTAAGCATTCATCTGAACAAAGTTTACTATGAGTTCTTTGCAAAAGATGGGCATGAAATTTTACTCATCCATACAGTATTTTTCGGTATTCACACAGAAAGCTCTTGAAACTTAAAAATATATTGACAAGTATGCTAAAAGCAGCACTGTTTGGAATAGGCAAAGTCTGAAGACAACCTGAATGTTCAAAATTAGTGATCTGCTTAAATAAAGGTGTTACATCTATATAAAGAAATATGATGTAACCATAAAAGAACAAGGAAGCTCTTCACATACTGATGTGGAAAAGTCTGTAAAATACACTGTCAACAGTAAATAAGAATCCTATCATTTGTGTAAAAAAGAAGAAAAATAGTAATACGTGTGAGAAAGGGGAGGGAATGTATATTTGCTTGTACATACATAACACACCTCTGGAATGACAGATAAGAAATTAGTAATACCAGCTGCATTTTGAATGGGTAGGGGCCAGAGTTAGAAGAAAACTTTACCCTATATACCCTATATTCATACTTTATGCAGTGTGAACCATGTGAATACATTACCTGTTTGTTTTTTTTAAAGAAGAAATTAAAAACAAGAATGAATGATTTCCATTATTCTGGTAAATGCAGGCTTGTTTTACTTTTGTTCAGATTAACTGAATGTACTACCATTTAACTTACAAGAATTAATACTTAGGGCTGGGTGCAGTGGCTGACATCTGTAATTCCGGCACTTTGAGAGCCCAAGGTGGGCAAATCACTTGAGGTCAGGAGTTCGAGACCAGTTTGGCCAATATGGCGAAACCCAATCTCTACCAAAATACAAAAATTAGCTGGGTGTGACGGCACATGCCTGTAATCCCAGCTACTCTGGGAGGCTGAGGCACAAGAATCACTTTAACACAGGATGCGGAGGTTGCAGTGAGCCAAGATTACGCCACTGTACTCCAGCCTGGGTGACAGAGCAAGACTCTGGTCTCAAAAAGAAAATAGAATTAATACTTCAAGAACTTAAAGTTTGCTACCTCTACTCCTTTTTAATAGAAAAAACAATCTGTCAAAAACATCTTACATACCTGTAATTTCTGTGGTGTCAAACACCATGAATGAGCTTGTTGCTGTACTGGAGGATGTGACACGGCATGTCCACCACTCCAATTGTCAGAAGTATTCTGAGGAAAATTGATTTAAAAAAAAAAAAAAAATTGAAGAACATTTGGTTAAATCCACAGTTGTTAATAACGACTACAGGAGGCCGAATGACTATGAATTGGATATTTACATGTTAAAAAGATGTTACAACATTCAATTATTTTAAAAATAATTTTACATGCATATTAAACTTAGAAATAATATATGTAAAAATTACTGACTATTTAATAAGCCACCCAAAAAGGCCCACCCTCAAACTATGGCCCAAACGGCTAGCCTAAATACCACACTGTCCACTAGATCCAACATTAAATTTATTTCAATGTCAGTAAAAAGTGATGATGAAAAGTGTGCTGAGATCTTAACGGCAGGGAGATGAATAAAATGATTTGATGAATGCAAATTTATCCCTACTTTCTATATTTCATATGATACTAAGGGTTTGGGATGGAAAAACTCAAACCTTTCACTCTTTGATGTCCACAAATTTAAAATGAAGGACAGGAAATGTTCAAACTGCACAATTTCAGGGCAGCTGAAGCTTCTTTTTGACTGGGATTTTCTATTTCTCTAAAACATATACCTTTGTTGGACTAGATGTTCTTTTCCTCTTGGCAGGACTGGACAGGTCATCTACTTGGCTAGAAGGAATCATGTGTAGTGGCAAGGATTGCTGTGAAATTGGTGTTTGACTGAGGCCTAATACAGGTTCAGTATTTGGATGATGAGGTTTACATGCCTAAGAATCACAGAAGGAAGACAAAAATAGGGTTCTATATATTCTTAATTCATTCCTTCAAATTATAAAACTTCACAAGCTGCATACTTTTCAAAGCTATGTGGACATCGCTGAATGCAATGATTGATAATTAAAATTAAATGATTCGTCAATGGAATAATGTGTACCTTCCTTTGAAAAACTTGCCTTAAAAATTAAATAAACCACTGTAGCATTATTTTAAGAAATCTTCAAAATCATGAAAATGCACAAAGGTTCTAGCTTAGTACCCCAAAATCTTTTCCCATATCAGAGGGAGTTTTATTTTGATCTAGATTCCCTTTGCAATTAAATCAAAAGGCTTTTCACTACTAAAAGCCTCCTGTGCTTAGTAAATTAAGCTTGACCACTAGAGAATTGAAAAGAACCCTTAAAGCTGGGCACCTGCAGAACATAACCCAACTTCTCACCTGCTGTGCTGTGTTCATGGCACCCTGCCTGGAGGTAAGCTCTGCGGGGAATTGGTAGGCTCCACGCCTCCTCAATACTAGGAAGTAATTTAGTTTTATTCTGTAGACTACCTTGTGGAAGGTTACACAACTGAGCCTAGGAAAAATTATGTAAAAAGCAAATTTAACACAAGCCTACTTGAGTAAGAGCAAGTCCACTAAATCTTCCTAAATGCTATAGCTAATTGTTCTTAAAAGAAAATAAGATTCTTAATTTGGGGCTTTAGAAGACACTAAGTATAAAGAGGGTTACCGGAATATAAACCTTTGTGAGAATCAAAACAAAGCTGAGCTCTGTTTTCAGAGTTCTCATAGCTGTCTTCTCATGAAACTCCAAGCAAGAGTGAAAGACTGTTTGTGTTTTCTCTAAAATGCTATGACAACTTAAAAATGTAGACAGTACATAGGAAAAAATTATGTAAATTAATATGCATCAACAGAGTAAATGTGCAAAAGAGCATCTTTTAAAATACTGCATATCCTACTTAAAATGAAAAGTAAAATAATATTACAAGCTATGGTATGTTTACAAAATATGAAAACAGATTATAGACATCAAAACACAACTAGACAAACTTTCCAGCCACCCTCCTTCTGCCTGAGTGTTCTGGGGAAATATGTGGCTTTAAAAAACTGCTATTTAAAAATTTTACCTGTAAATACTTAATTCGTGCTGCAAGTGCAGAGGTATTACTACAACTTTTGCTTCTAGTTGCATTTAAGTAGCATTTAATGGCATCCTGAGGCTGGTTGCAGGATTCATATAGAGTGCCTAGGTCCATCCAGGCTGCAGAATGGCCATGGTCCAATTGTACAGCACAAATATAAGCCTGTAAAGCATCCATGGGCTGATTTTGCTGCTGATATAGCACACTGGAAAGGGAAATTAAGAAAATGTCAGTCAACTAGAAGAACTGCTTGGTTTTATAATATGATTTAAACTATGAAGTATAATATATGTGATGCAACCATCTTTGTATATCAATTAAATTACTACTATTTTAATACAAAGGCTTACCCTATTGAACACCATGTATCTGCACTTGCTTCTGATTTATCAATAGACTGCCGGTAAGATATAAAGGCATCCTGAACTTTCCCAATACTTGAATAGCACCTGGGGCGGGGGAGGGGGGGAAATCGAGAGAATTCCATTAATACTGAAACAAATTAATCTGCTGAACGGATGGACTATATATCACAGCAAATTTTTTAAAAACCCTAATAAGCTAATATATTTTATGTGTATGTGTGTGTATATACTTGGTAACTATAATGGATATAATTAGCCCTTCAACAAACCGTGCTATAGTCTGTCTTATAGGTGCTAAAAGCATGCTGCATTAATGAACTCTATTAAAATAATTAGGGGACACATCACTTCAATATTGTAATACTGAGAGCTGCATGCACACGAGCACAGCAAACACACACGCCACTCTTCTTATATAGCTTGACCTCTAGTTTCCTATACCGTCAAAATACAGAGTTAAAAACAAAAATCCTAAGATTGCTGGCTCAGATTTCAATTTCCCTTTCCCAAGTAACAGCACTGAGGGCAATAATTCTTTAATTCATAAAAAATGCACACGTAAGACATAATCTCAAACTAAGTATCAAAAATAGTATAAAGAGCAATATTTTATGACTAAAGGTAGCAAGGTAAGATTAAAGATTCAAGGACTGCCATTTTCTTAATGTGAATATACTTGACGGATACACAGATAACAGCTGAAATTACAAATAAAGAAATTATCTTCTTATTCTGGGCACTAAAGGAAATGAAAAAAACAAAAACCTAGTCCCTATTTTCATGAAGCTTACAATTTAGTTCACAACTGAAGATACATTAAAAATGTCACGATATATCTTATCAAATGGACAGTAGAGACAATAATTGGTCTGAGAATTTAGGATAAGAAGAGACCACCATACACTACAAGATTTAGGAAAGGCAAAAAAGGGGAAGAGTAAGAGTAAGAGATTTGAATATGTAAAGATGCATATTATTTCGTGATTCCTAATTCCCAGACAGTATACAGCATGTTTGCCAAGCAAACAAATTGAAAAGACAACATATACATACATAAAGTTTTCCCAACAATTAATATTTATGGTGTAATTCTTTTATTTTGGATACTACTGATAGTAAATTGTAAAAAAAAAAAAATTTTAATGTCTTTACTTGCTCAAACACCATATTTGTATCGTCATAATTATTCTTTGAAATTGTACTGATTTACATAACCTAAAATTCTGGGAACCACCGATTCAGGCAGAGAAGATGAGAAAAGGAATTTTAAATCAGTTTGAACAGCATGAGCAAAACCTAATGTATATACAAGAAAGCACAGATACAAAACAGTAGAGAATTTTAAATCCAGCCAAAGAATACCCTGAAGTTTGCTTTTCTATCAAGGAGAATAGCACGATGAAAGCACTTTATAGGAATATAAATTTTCTAACAATGTGTAAGCCAGCCTGAAAAGAAAGTAAGTTATAGACAGTAAAAAAGAAGGTGGAACAGGCCAAAATTGGAGTGAAAGTACTGGAAGCAGCAAAAAAAAAAAAAAAAAAGATGAGAGAAACAAGAAACCAAAACATTGATAAAGACTTTGTGATTAACTGATTAGATGTTCACAGGGTGGAGAAATGTAACTTAGTATTTAAGATGGATTAAATAGAAAAAAAATGATCTTTTGGCAAAAGTGAAAGGAGAAGGAGTCGGTTTGGGGAAGAACACGGTGAATATGGTTTGAAATATGCTGACTTTGACATGTCAGGACATTAAAATGGGAAATGTTAAGTAACGAATAGGAGATGTGGTCCTGGAGTTTAAGATACCTTTAAGTATTGAAATCTAGATTTGGAATTCATCCATATGGAAGAGAGGCTGTAAAAACACAGGACACCTACAAGGGAGATGTAAAAATAAGCCTAAGGAATCACTAATCTTGTGGATTGAGAGAGAGAAGAAATATCAGTGATTGAGACAGAGAAGACAGTTTCAGAGTGCATCTACAAACTGTTTTATGAAGGAAAAATTTATGAGAAGAGATCAGCAACAATGCCAAACAGGGACAGACACAAGAGTGAAAGAGAATACTTAACAGATAGTAGAAAACATGCTCTTTTTGTAGTTGTTGTGAAATCAAAGCCATCTCAGATTTATAGATGAATCTGCCTAACTGCTGGGAGAAATAAGCAGTTCTTCCCAAACCCAATGTTTTAACATTCCGTTCCTACAAAGTCAAAGTAGGAAACCAACGTGCCCAGATACAGATGTCCCAGTCCAACCATCAGCCATTTTTCCTCTAATAAAAGTAGGTTCCTCTGAGACAGTCTTGTGTAATTAAAAAACCCCAGGGTGAATCTAGGGTCTAATCTCTGCTCTCATACTAATTACTTGTGATTTTGAACCCACTTTCTAAATCTGTGAAGTGACAGAATTTACAAGGTTAACTAGGCGACCTCCCTGGTCCCTCCCAGTGGTAACATTCTATAGTTCTGTGATAACACAGTCAGTGACTGGTGCTAGCATAACAGAATACCACATCACAATTTTACTTTCATATACACGTGCCAGATGACAAGTAAAGTCCATCTTCGACAAAAAGACCTGAATGCAGAGGTTAAGTAATAGAAAGCCTCAGAAATATTAGGGTCAACAAATCCCAAAGTTTCTTACTGACAACTGAGGTCTTCATTTGGAGCTTTAAAAACTTCTAAAATATAATTTATTCATAAAATTTTTCTTACGATAAACAGATTAGAGGCAACACATTACAAGGCAGTGAAAGAGAGTAAGAAAGTCTAAAGGACTCAGAACTGTATTATTACAGATGGAAAATAATATGTCTCAAATGATTATCTTGAACTCAAAACCAAGTTAAATTGTGATAAGTATCCTTTATTTAATTAGTCAGGAAAAATATATTGTATATTTGGAAAAATTTATCCAAAAAGATTAAATTAAAAGCATTGTGATGTTTTGTAATGTTTTACAATGTAAAATTAGCTAACTGGAAAAAAAATGATGAAATACTGCTCACTGAAATACTGATGATGAAATACTGCTCACTGAAGCTGAAAATTACAGCATGCCTACAATAGTTAATTCTACATATGGTTCATTATACATTAATTTTATATAACTAGAATTTAAATGTAAAAACCTATACTAAAAAGATATCTACACTACTGTATTAAACTATCTTAGGTCAGAAGGAAAATACTTTCTAGTATACATTCCTTTTAATCTATGCTAAAAGAAATTTTCATATATAAACCTGAAAGCAAGAGACAGGCACCCCCTGTTTCCCAGTTTCAGACCTCCTTTATAGGCACTGTATGAAGCCTCACACTCCACAACACTAATAGGATTAGTGCTAGCTCCAAAAGCAAATGGAGTTTAGTTAGTTCATTTCATCCATTTATCAAATAGCTACTTTGGTCAGGCAAAAAAGATACAAAAATAAAAAAATCCAGTTTCTGTTCCTGTAGAAGAGAAACACAAAAGTTTGGACCTTCAAGCTTCACTTAGAAACAACCCAAATTAGGCTCTTTTACAAGCCTGGGGAGGGATTAGGAAATCCTCACCCAAAAATAGGTAGCTTTCCAGTCAACTCTTATTTTATGTTAATAATGAGTTAATCAAATATTAAAAAAATTTTTTTCTTAACCTTCTAAGCATAATATGAGTAATCGAATATTTTTATAGAAGGAAACATCTTACTATTACTTTGTTTCATACAAGCATACTTTGCTTAAAGGAAACATGAAGCCATATAACTAAAATTTAATGTGATTATATGGCAAATTTACTTACAATCAAATATTCCACGTAAAAAATAATAGAACAAAACTTAAAATTAAAACAGGGTAACTTAAAAGAAGTCATAAAACTGGAATCTTCAGAGCAGAAAGGTACCTAACAGATCATCTAATCCAGGGTTTCTCAACTACAGCATTATTGACATTTGGAGCCAGGCACTTCTTTGCTGTAGAGGACTGTCCCATGCATTGCAGCATGTTTAGCAGCATCCCTGGTCTCTACCCATTATACGAAAGTAGCACACCCCACAGTTGGGATGAGAGAAATAAATGTCTCTAAACATTGTGAAATGTCCTTGGCAGGGGCAGGGGGTGGCAAAATAGCCTGCCCCTGAGGACCACTGATCTAATACAATTCTCTAATATGTTAAACACAAATTGAGGCTTTAAGAGGTTTAACTAAACCATCCACAATTCCACAAACAGTAGCTGAATCAGAACTTGAATCCAAGTCTCTTGGCTCCTAGTACACTGATCTTTTCACAATGTCATGAAAGCTAAAAGTGATTAGGAATCAAAATACAATTTGATGACAGTCTAAAACTATAAACTATCAGATATTTATACATGAGGTATAGTTCAGATCACTAAGCATAACCCAGACATTCAATGTATAAACAGTATGGAGGAAAGTTTATAAACTTACAGAAAACTATTTTCATTATACGACACTTCTCCATTCCAACAAATCTAATAATGTATTTACTTTCTCACTGTAAGATTTCAAGTATAACTGTAATTTGAGTATTATGTCAATTCTAACCTAAATATCATTAATCAAAATTATAAATTATAAAGCTTCCATTGACTACCAGTAGTCATCAGGCAGACAAGAAATTAATCTTCTGTTTTATAAAGCAGACTTATAGAAAAAATACTAGAAGTCTGAAGGAAAGGCGTTTAAATACTTCATTTAAAATTACTACTGGAGCCGGGCGTGGTGGCACACACCTGTAATCCCAGCACTTTGGGGGCTGAGGTGGGTGGATCATGAGGTCAGGAGTTCCAGACCAGCCTGGCCAATATGGTAAAACCCCATCTCTACTAAAAATACAAAAAATTAACTGTGCGTGGTAGCGTGCATCTGCAGTCCCAGCTGCTTGGGAGGCTGAGGCAGGAGAACTGCTTGAACCCGGTAGGCAGAGGTCGCAGTGAGCCAAGACTGCGTCACTGTACTCCAGCCTGGGAAACAGAGCAAGACTCCATCTCAAAAACAAAAACAAAAAACAAAAAGTAAAAATAAAAATTACTATTGGATAAGATTTTTTTTTTAAAAACTAGCAATAATTCAAATCAAATAAAAATCCAATACCAAAATAAGACACGTCCTGCTAGAATTATGCTATGAAAAAACTACCACATTTGGAAACTTAATTTTATTGTTTAACTTTGAAGAATCTTGGTAAGAATGTATTTAGAAGAGAAAATACACTGATCAGGTTAGATATGTAAACTGACATTTTAGATTTTAATTCAACTCTTAGCTGGAATAGACAAAAGCAAACATAAATGTCTGGTAAGTCTCACCTTCCGAGGAAATACCAGGACTGGCCAGAATTAGGATCTGCTTCCAAGGACTTTTGGAGATACTGAATAGCATAGCTTTCCTTGGTGGCTTTATCTCCCAGAAGATCTACAGTGTGATGCATCCAACCTACAATAAATAATTTAAAAATATTTACATAAATGACTTAATTGTTCTTCTGTGTTTAAGAATACCAAGCAGAAAACAAAAAAAGTACTCTTTTCAGTCAATTTATTAATTTAATTTGGAGTACACATTTCCAAAACTTAGAACTGCCAATTCTGTCCGTAAGAAAGTCAGTTTCTCATAGTAAGGTCCTGTAAAAGCTACGAAGAGCGTTCATTCAAGAGAAATTAAAACAAATTTTTAGTGCTGATTTAACAGATTATAAATCATAGACTTTTCTAATTTTGATATTTAAAAACATCCAAGTTATGAAACAAAGAATATAAAGATGTTAAGTCTTATTTACTATTCCATGTAAAAATAAATTAATGTGCTCATGTGCTTTTTTTTTTGAGACGGAGTCCTGCTCTTTCACCAGGCTGGACTGCAATGGCACAATCTCAGCTTACTGCAACCTCTGCCTCCCAGGTTCAAGTGATTCTCCTGCCTCAGCCTCCTGAGTAGCTGTGACTACAGGCACACGCCACCACACCAGGCTAATTTTTGCATTTTTAGTAGAGACAGGCTTTCAGCAATTTGGCCAGGATGGTCTTGATCTCTGACCTCGTGATCTGCCCAACTCAGCCTCCCAAAGTGCTGGGATTACAGGCATGAGCTACCACACCCAGCCAATTACAAATCTCCAAGACATTCCATTAACAAAATGTTTATTTCCAAGAAATAAATATAAGGCTATACAATCAACAATAGCTCAGATTAAAAAACATACAAACACTCCTACCTCACTGGTACTGGCTACATATATTCACACCCTATATAAGATAAAAACTATAGGCCAAGCACAGTGGTTCACACCTGTAATCCTAGAATTTTGGGAGGCTGAGGCAGAAGGATCGCTTGATGCCAGGAGTTTGAGACCAGCCTGGGTAACATAGAGAGAGATCTTGTCTCTACAAAAGAAATTTTTTTAAATTAGCCAGGTGTGGGCCGGGCGTGGTGGCTCACGCCTGTAATCCCAAGCACTTTGGAGACCAAGGCGGGCGGATCACCTGAGGTCGGCAGTTCAAGACCAGCCTGACCAACATGGTGAAACCCCGTCTTAAAAAAAAAAAAAAAAAAAAAAAGAAAAGAAAAAGAAATAAATTAGCCAGGTGTGATGGCATGTGCCTGTAGCCCTAGCTACTCGGGAGGCTGAGGTAAGAGGATCACCTGAGCCCAGGAGTTTGAGGGTGCAGTGAGTTATGATCACACCACTATATTCCAGACTGGGGGGGACAGAGCGAGACTCTGTCTAAAATAAATAAGCAAACAAACAAACTAACTATAAAGTATTTGATGACTAAAAAAAAAACACTGCCTTCATAATAAAACCTTAGTTTTCTTGTAATTTTATCCATTAGGATTTTACTTGAGTTGTCTACAATTTTAAGAATTTTAAGAGTGTCAAAATATTTGTTTTTATTCAGTGATTTATAATTATTTTTATGTATATTATCTAAAGATAAATGATAAAATCTAAGCTTAAGTGACTTTAAAACTGTATAAAAATAGTTACATTATGAAAACCTTCATGTTACTACAATGTTGGCTAAAAATTAAGAATAAATGACTTGCCCAGACCAAAAACAAAACTGTAAAAACAACCCAAATATCAAACAAGAAACATGACTTAATAATTATGCAACAAAATCAAATGCTGGGGGAGTTCCTTCACTATCTTTTTGGTGATAGCTACACCTGATATTCAAATGAATAGATTCCCCTCATGTTACACATTAGAATAGAAGTGCATGCTTACAGTGTCAGACGTTCTACAGTTTATAGATAAATTGTGTTACAGTCATTATAACTGATAAAGCTATGAAAGCAAGGTCACCAACCATTAAGTGACTTTAGGTAAATCACAACTTCATTAAGTGCTTAAGCACATATCTGGCACAAAGGAAGTATTCAATCCTCCTTGGGTTAAATACTGGGGGAGTAATTTTGATAATTTAAATGGACCGGCTGTACTAAAGAATTATACTAAACAGAATATGGGAAGAACAATGCTGGGGCAGAGGACAGAAATATGCTGGATTCAGAATAATTTTATCAACTCTGAGCAATGGAAGGAAAAGGAATAGAATAGATAAGTCTCATATTTGCCATACCCAACATATAAAAAACATAAAGAAAAGCACTTATAATACACTAAACGTATCTATTACATACCTAACTGTTGTAAGACAGTTGCTTTTACTTGTGCAGAAAGGTTTTCTGTCTGCAAAAGTTGTTCATAAGCTTCCTTTGCAGAATGATATTTCCTCTAAAGAGCAGAAAAGAGATTGAGAAAAATTAATATTTAAAGAACTACTTCAGTACATTAAGAATTATACAATACTGATGTTTTAAGGCATATTTTTAAGAACTGAAAGTGCTGATTCCATTACTGAATGTTTCTTTAACACTAGACAGTTGAGTAACAAGCCTTGTTCCAGAGTACCTAATACCAGTAAAACTGACATTCATTATAACGAAGTATCATTAAAATAGGACCTTTTAAGAATTTTCCAAATGCTGATAACATCATCTCAAATTTAATAACATAAGTGGTCTCAACTTTATTGATAACATTAATGGATCAAGAGAAGTATTCTACCTCCAAGTGCATAATCTGTCTGCCCAGAAACACTAAGCTCCCAAGCAACTCAATAAATAGAGCACATGTCAAAATTGCTGTAGACAAAAGCTAAAGTGCTAAAGTAGTTAAAAATTTAAGTTTTAAAGATATAGCTTCTGGTATATATAAAATATCCTATGAAAATATTTATCGCACATATGATTTTAAAGACATCAAAACTCTCATAGTTACAGCCTAACAATGTTTGTAAGACAGGACTTCACAGGCAAATGTCTAAATGAAACCACTTAGCCACAGTTCTCAAGAGTACTAATATGACTGAAACTAGTCATAAGGTTGTAACTACAGTTATAAACCTTAAGACAACTCCTCCAAAACAAAAGGAAAAAACTGACAAAAGAAAGCCTCATAAATATTATCTTTAAAACATACTTGGCAGAACAATGGATTGAAGTGGCTTTTATTCATATCATTACAAGCACATAACTGCCTGAGCAAACAATATATTTCCCAAAACAAGTAGGCAGAAATACAAAACTAGTTGCATGAACCACAGGCAAGTCACTTAAACTATGATTCAACATCAATAAACAATTGATGTAATAAAACAACAGTTAATGTCCAATCTTGCTACCTACTGGGTTGTCCTAATGATGGAAACAAGGAGCTACGCACACACACACACACACACACACACTGCTAACATAAGGAAGATTTTAGAGAACTGTCCATTGGGATGATCAGGAGTTATTAAATTAACTTTCACTTATTAGCTAAACTAGTTCCCCCCAAAACACTCCCCTAGTCTATAAAGTCAGTTAGATAGTTAGGCCACAGATAAGGGCCAAGTTATTCAATTCCTTCAATTGATAAATATTTGTTGAACACCTAATACATAACAGGAACTGCTACGACACAGTAGTGAAAAACACATACAGAAAAAACAAACTAAGCATATTGTGCTGTGTATGATAATATTAGAATACATCTCAGAGGAAGACTGAGTGCATATTAAGTTTAGAGTAATAGCAGGCTGGACAGAAAATGCCAAGACTACGACTTCACAAACACCTTCCTAATCCATTTAAAGACAACTGACTGTATCCTAAAACAATAGAGAACCACTGAATGATTTCAAGTAAGGGTGATGAGATTTAAATTTTAGAAAAACCACTTTCATGAATTATCTTAACAAATGTTAAAATATACTCCCAGCACTGTAATAAAAACAATGATATACTTGAAAAAATGGCAGCATATTTGGAAATATAAAGTTAGATTTCTACCTCATACCATATACAACAAAACCAGCAACTGCATTAAAGACCTGAATACGAAAGGTAAAAGTATAAAGTGAAGAGAATAAAAACGTAGGAGAACATTTCCTTGAGATGGAAGAGTATTTATTGGACATGACCAAAAAACCACAAATCATAAGGAAGAGTAAAGATCTGACTCAAAAAGCATAGGCAGAAAAACAGGCAATGGACATAAGTAACCCAACAAGTAAAAGGTGAAAAAAAAATGTAACTATACTCCTCTAGAAATCAGAACATACACGTTTAAATGACATACCACCTTCTACCTTTAAGACTAACAAACATAAAGTTGAGTAATTCCAAGTATGGTAGGGATGTTAGTAAAGGGAGAGCACTCATGTCCTGCTGGAAGGGGATTTACTCATAAAATTAGGAATACAGATATGCTACAATTCAGGCAATCTTACTCTCTGAATATGTATGCCAAAGAAATCTTTCCACAGGTAATGTTCTAAACAGTACTGCTTATAGTATGGAGAAGTTGGGGGGACGTCTAATTTTATGTCACTAGGCAAGTAGAAATAAAACAGGATAGATGCTTAGAGTAGAACATTAAGTAACAATGATAAATAATGTGTAAAAAAGTAACATGAGTTTATCTTTAATAGTGTTGAGTAGAAGTTTTGCCTCTGATAATATTTGGAGTGGCATTCAATACACAGCTTTACATTCGGGATAAATACAAAAGTCAACTACCAGACAGCACTGGAGAGAGACCAAAAACAGGCAAAACCAGAGGAAAAGTTCATACTTAAAGGAAGGAAATGGCATTAGATGAGTAACCCCCTTTTTCTTGGATTTTCACTTGAAGGCAGGCTTCAACTGGTACTTGGCTGGCTAGAACTCAAATAGAAAATTGCCATCTTACTAGCCTGAAGAATCACAAGACAGATTTGAGGCTACCGTAAGAGTTGGAAGTGAGGGAAGATCCCAGAGGGAGATAGAGTGTGGAAACACCAAATTCCACACATAAACTCTGCCTAAAGCTCTGGACTGACTGCTGAATTATGCATGAACAGAACAGATGTCAAGCAGCCTAAAAGAACTAAAGAGATTTCAGTTGCTGCCACTACAAGAGTGACAAAGTTTAGGGTGTGAGTTAACTGGCTAATAAAGCAAAAATGTATCAATCTTCAGGAAAATATAGGCAATCTCTACAATGTATTATTCATGACATGCAGGCTAAAAATTACAAAACTTATGAAGATCAGGAATTACCCATATTCAAAAGTAAAGAAATTAATAAAAACCAACTGTGCAATTACTCAGATGTTGAAATTTGTAGATTATTTTATTTTTCAGATGTAGTCTCACTCTGCTGCCCAGACTGGAGCGCAGTGGCACAATCTCGGCTCACCGCAACCTCTGTCTCCTGGGTTCAAGCGATTCTCCCGCCCCAGTCTCCCAAGTAGCTGGGATTACAGATGAGTCACCACGCCTGGCTAATTTTTTGTATTTTTGGTAGAGATGGTATCTGGCCATGTTGGACAGGCTGGTCTCGAACTCCTGAACGTAGGTGATCTGCCTGCCTTGGCCTCTCAAAATGCTGGAATTGCAGGTGTGAGCCACCATGCCTAGCCCTGTAGATAATTTTAAAGTAGATATTTAGGTAGGGTGTGGTGGCATGTGCCTGTAGTCCCAGCTACTTGGCAGGCTGAGGCATGAGAATCGCTTGAACCCAGGAGGCAGACGTCGCGGTGAGGCAAAGATTACGCCACTGCACGCCAGCCTGGGCAACAGAGCCAGATTCTGTCCAAAAAAAAGCAGGTATTTTAACAAATGTTCACGAAAAGAAAAACATAATCCTAATGGATCAATGTACAAAAAAATCATATTCCAGAAAGAGAAACAAAAGGAAATTCCAGAATTGAAAAATGTTAATCTGAAATTTAAAAAAAGAAAATCACTATATGGATTGAATAGCAGATTGGAAAATATATTAAAAAAAAAAATAAGTGCATTTGAAAACAACTCACTGGAAAGCATACAGATTGAAGCAATACAAACAAAAAAGACAAAAGTTTAAAAAAAAAAAGGCATCTAAGAAGTTTCAGGCAATAGCATATAGTCTACCATACATTAATTGGAGTCCAAGAAGAAGAGAAAACCGGTGGAGCAGAAAATATATTTGAAAACTCAATGGCTAGAATTTTCCAAAACTGATAAAAGATATCAAACTCCAGGCTTAAAAAACTACAAGTAGCATAATTATAAAGGAAAAACCAGTATCTGAGCACACTGAAGTCAAATTATTGAAAACCAAATATAAACAGAAAAACCTTTTGAAAACCACCAGAGAAAAACAATAGAATACAAAAGGAAACAGTAAGAATGACAGCTAACTTTATCCAACCATATCAATAATCAAATTAAATATAAATGGACTAGATACTCCAATCCACCACCACCACTACCACCACCAACAAAGAGACTGCCAGAATAGATTTACAAAAGGAAGGGCCAAGAACATTCTATTTATGGGATGGACATTACAGGCCCCAAGAATTTAAGAATAATACCTTTATGATATACTCAGTTTCTACACGTACTTGGGTCTATTCCTGGGCTTTCTAGGATATTTCACTGATCTATTTGTCTATTCTCATGCCATTACCACATTTTTAACTATACAAGTTTTACTGGGTTAGTACAATCCATACAATCCTCCCATACCTGTTTTATCTTAGCAGTTCTAGCATGTTTTCCATATCAACTTAGCTAATTCCCAACAAAAGTTTGTTGGTATTTTTGTACTGATGTTTGTTACACTAAGGAGAATCAACATCTTTATAGTGTTGAGTCACAGTATCTCTCTTAAGTTTATTCCTAAAGTATGTAATCTACTTGGCTGAACATTATGAATAGAAATTTTTCCTGTTATGTTCTGACTATTGTTGTTGAAGCTGATTAATTTCTGTATGTTAATCTGTGCCTGTAATTGACTTAACTCTCTTATCTAACTACACTGGCTAATACCTATAGTATAATACCAAGTACTAATGGAATAGTAGGCATCTTCACCTTGCTCCTGATTCTAGTGAAAAGGTCTCTAGAATTTTGCCTTAAGTAAAATTCCTGACTTTAAAACTAAAGCATATGTATCTTACTACGATAAGAAAGTAATCCGCAATTCCTATGTTTAGAGTGTTTTTATTAGAAATGGGTATTGAATTTGTCAAAGATTTTTTTCAGAATCTATGGTGATAATGATTTGACTTTACCTTTAAGCTCTATTATTACAACATTAACAGATTTCCTAAGACTTCTATTACTACAACATTAACAGATTTCCTAAGATTCCTAGATTTCCTTAAATTTCCTAAGATTCCTGGCATTCCTGAAATGAATAATACTTGGTCATAGTATATTGTTGTGTTTTTTTAATGAGATAAGATATTCTGTTTGCTAACATTCTACCAGCATTTTTATAGCAATATTCATCATATCAGTCTGTATACTGATTCTCTTATTATACTGTCTTTTATTAGGTTCAGATGTAATACTTGCTTCAAAACGGAATGAGGAAAAACAGTATGACTGTTTTTCAAAAAATTAAACACAGAATTACCACATGATTCAGCAACACCACTTCTCGGGTATGTTGCAAAAAAGAACTAAAAGCAGGAACTCTTAACAACTGACATACACACCCATGGTCAAGCAGCACTATCACGAGAGACAAAAACTGGAAACAACCCCAAGTGTCTATCAACAGATGAAACAGATAAATAAAATGTGGTATATCCGTACAATGGAATATTACTTAGTCTTAAAAGGAGTGGAATTCTGACACATACTACAATACGTGTGAACCTTAAAGACATTATGCTAAGTGAAATAAGTCAGATGCAAAAGCACAAATACTGTATGATTTCACTTTTTTTTTCTTGAGACAGAGTCTCACTCCGTCACCCAGGCTGGAGTACAGTGGCGCGATTTTGGCTCACCGCAACCTCCACCTCCTGGGTTCAAGCAATTCTCCTGCCTCAGCCTCCTGAGTAGCTGGGACTACAGGCGCCTGCCACAACACCCCAGCTAAGTTTTGTATTTTTAGTAGAAGTGAGGTTTCACCATGTTGGCCAGGCTGGTCTCAAACTCGTGACTTCAAATGATCCACCCCTCGGCCTCCTAAAGTGCTGAGATTACAGGCATGAACCACTAGCGCCTAGCTGATTTCACTTTTATGAGATACCAAGAGTGGTCAACTCATAGAGACAGAAAGTAGAATAGTGGTTGCTAGGAGCCCAGTGAAGGTGGTAATAAGGAATTATTACCTAATGGATACTTTGGGATGATGAAATAGTTTTAGTGATGAATGGTGGTGACAGCTGCAGAGCAATGCAAATGTACTTAATGTCAGTGAGCTGTACACTTAAAACTGCTTAAAATGGTAAAACCCAATGTATTCATGAAATAAACCCTACGTATTTATCACATACTTATCTATCAGCTAGAATTCTTTTGTTTATTTTAGAATTTCTTGGGTTTGTTGTAAAATACTTATCTATATTATAGATGTTTAATATAGGTAAGTATTATAGTACTTATCTATATTATTTTGCTATAGTATAATAACAGATAAACTAGTTTTAATGCTTGACAGAAAAGTGCTAAAAATGAAAAAAATTCTTATAAACAGTGTTATTCATAAAAACATTATTTGTAATTATTCCTCAAAGGGGAGTAGTCAAATTAGTTAACAGTACATCTATATGTAAAGGGATATGATGCAGCTCTACAAGTACTGATGTGGAATGATTTCCAAGATATAATACTAAGTTAAAAATTAAAGCAAGGTCAGAAGAGAACATACATTATTGACTATCATTTGAATAAAATTAAATACAAGAAATATACATGTAAACATATGTGGACTTGCTTATATATACACCAAGTTTCTCTGGAAGGATTTAAAACCACTGGTAATATTGACGGCTTTACAGAGGGGGAGCTAGTGCCTGGCGAAGTGGAAGGAAGAGGATACTTCACTGTGTATTCTTTCAAAACTTTTCATTTTGGATTATCTATTCAAAAATAACTAACATTTTAGTAACATAATGGAAAGGGAGAAATCCTCTATCTTTAAACTTTAAAGACTATAAGAATTAAGATGGTTAACTGCTCAAATTATTTCACTAAATTCAAGAAAAAGAAAAGAAGCCTAGTTAATATTATTACTGTAGAAAAAAAATGATTTGGAGGTCCCAGCTAATAAAGCAAGGAAAGTAAATTAATGCATCAATATAAATGTTCAAGAATAATTGATAATATATTTGGAGATACGATATTATACAGTTATGCATCGCTTAACGATTTCATCATTGTGCAAACAGCACAGAGTATACTTACACAAACCTAAACAGTATTGCCTACTACACAGCTAAGCTATATGGCATAGTCTCTTGCTTCTGGCTACAAACCTGCATAGTATGTTACTATACTAAATACTATAGACAATTACAATACAATAGCAAATATCTAAACACAGAAAAGATACAGTTAAAAAAATAGAAAAAGTACAGTAAAAATGCACTATCATAATCCTATGGGACTACCATCATATATGTGATCCTTCGTTAATCAAAACATTGTGTGGCACATGTACAGAGAAGCAAAAGTTATCTTTATTTACAGATGGTATGACAATATACATAAACAACATACAACCTATGAGAATCTTTTTTTTCTTTTTAAACAGAGTCTTGCTCTGTCACCCAGGCTGGTGTGCAATGGCGCCATCTCAGCTCACTGCAACCTCTGCCTTCCAGGTTGAAGCAATTCTCCTACCTGGGGTACCCAAGTAGCTGGGATTACAGGTGAATGCTACCACATGCAGCTAATTTTTTATTTTAGTAGAAACAGGGTTTCATCATGTTGCCCAGGTTAGTCTCAAGTGATCCACCCACCTCGGCCTCCCAAAGGACTGGGGATTACAGGTGTGACCCACCACACCCCACCAATGTATTTTTTTTAAATCTACTAAAATGTTAACAGTTTCGTCTGTAAGATCATAAAAGGTAAAAATACAGGGGTTAGGGGATGAGATCTCATTAAAATTAAACAAACCAAAATGCCTATTATTAAATTTAGCAAAAGTTTTTTTGTTGTTGTTAAATCCTGTACTATATCTCTACGAAAGACATCTTTTTTTTTTTTTGAGATGGAGTATTGTCCTTGTCACCCTGGCTGGAGTGCAATGGCACAATCTCGGCCCACTGCAACCTCCACCTCTTGGGTTCAAGTGATTCTCCTGCCTCAGCTTCCCTAGTAGCTGGGATTACAGGCGCCCGCCACCACACACGGCTAATTTTTGTATTTTTAGTAAAGACAGGGTTTCAGCATGTTGGCCAGGCTGGTCTCGAACTCCTGACCTCGTGATCCACCCACCTCGGCCTCCCAAAGTGCTGGAATCACAGACGTGAGCCACCACCTTTTTATTTTCTTCTTTTTGTTTGAGATGGGGTCTCACTTTGTCACCCAGGCTGGAGTGCAGCAGTGAGATCTCGGATCACTGCTACCTCCACCTCCCAGGCTCAGGAGATCCTCCCACCTCAGCCTCCCAAGCAGCTGTGACTACAGGCATGTGTCACCACATTCTGCTAATTTTTGTATTTTTGGTAGAGATGGGGTTTTACCATGTTGTCCAGGCTGGTCTTGAACTACTGAGCTCAAGCAATCCACCTACCTTGCCCTCCCAAAGTGGTGGGATTACAGGCGTCAGCCACCGTGCCTGGCCAAGACCTCTTTTTTTTTGCCTTTCAAACATTAGAAGCTCAATACCACAAAGCCATTGCATTCGCTAACATTTCTTTAATACCATTCTAGGTAAGTCGTATTCCATAACTTGACAATTCTAATTATCATGTTAGTATTTAATCCTGTGAAGGTAATATGGGGACAGGTCCCTTGGGGATTATGAAATGATCCTCCTTCATTTATTAGTGGGGAAGACTTCTTCCTATGCAGAGAAGTAGAGAAACTTCCTTTTAACTATTGTTTACCTAGCAGTAGCCATTAAATACATGTCACTTAAATTTCCTAAATCCGTATTCATAAATAGGGTCTATTGGTTAAAATTGGTGGAACTATAAAAACTTTTAATAGGTAGGTAAGCAGGCCATCTTGCTTCTCTTTAATTTTTCACTTGAAAATGAAAATTTGTATTACAATCACTAGAGTAGAGCTTTTTTAAAAAAATCCTTTCATATGCTTACAGTGTCATCTCCTGTCACCTAATAATTATATACTGTTTGCCATGAATTTATTATTTTTGTTTTGTTTAATCTGAATCAGTATTAAAATTTATTAGATGAAAGAACCAATGGGAGAAGGGCCCTGTCCCAACATTACTTTTACAGGATTAAACAACAAGACCAACAGACAAGTTCACATCAGAAACAATGAAAGCCAAAACACAAGGTATTGTGAATTTCAAAGCAGTTAGATAAAACAGAATTCCATCTCCAGCAAAAATACTCATTAAAAATAAAGGTTAACACTTTGGGAGGCCAAGGTGGGTGGATCACCTGAGGTCAGGAGTTTGAGACCAGCCTGGCCAACATGGTGAAACCCTGTCTCTACTAAAAAAAATATATATATATACAAAAATTAGCCAGGTATGGTGGTGGGTACCTGTAGTCCTAACTACTTAGGAGGCTGAGGCAGGAGAATCACTTGAACCTGGTAATCAGAGGTTGCAGTGAGCTGAGATTGCGCCACTGCATTCCAGCCTGGGTGACAGAGAAGAGACTCTGTCATTCATTCATTCATTCATTCATAAATAAATAAATAAATAAATAACTCTTCTGCTTCAGCTAATGACAGACCAGTGATGTCATCGAGAACTAGAAAAACTGGAGGAAAACAAAATTGGAACTCAACCTGAGTGTGCATCATTTATGATTCAGGGAGTATGGGGTAGAGGGGGGGATGGAGGGGTTGATGTACCCAGAAATGTGATGTTAATTTTTTAAAGCTCCCCATTTATAAAGCTTCCCAGATAATTCTGCCATAGAGCTGGGTTTGGGGAACCATCAGTAAAAATGATCTCAAACTATCTGATTACATCCTACAACAATATAAATAATGAGATGTCGTAGGATCTACATCTGGTGGGTATGAACTCTGCATGGCACATATATGCCTTATTGTAATACTTGGGCCAATACATCAAAACAGACCTTATAAATTATGTAGACATATAAAAAAACAGTATTTGTTTCCTAAAAAGCTGTTAAAATTTATGTAAACTACAATGACCTAATTTTGAGTCTCATAAATTTATTCTCTAATTTCTATACCACTGCCTAAAATGAATGTGGTATATTTTTTTTTTTTTTTTTTTTTTTTTTGAGATGGAGTTTCACTCTTGTTGCCCAGGCTGGAGTGCAATGGCGTGATCTCGGCTCACCACAACCTCCACCTCCCGGGTTCAAGTCATTCTCGTGCCTCAGCCTCCCAAGTAGCTGGGATTACAGGTATGTGCCACCACGTCCAGCTAATTTTGTATTTTTAGTAGAGACAGGGTTTCTCCATGTTGGTCAGGCTGGTCTTGAACTCCCGACCTCAGGTGATCCGCCTGCCTCGGCCTACCAAAGTCAGGGATTACAGGCATGAGCCACTGCGCCCAGCTACTTTTTTTTTTTTTTTTTTTAATTTTAAGTTCTGGAATGCATGTGCAGAATGTGCAGGTTTGTTACATAGGTATACATATGCCACGGTGGTTTGCTGTACCTATCAACCCATCATCTAACTTTTAAGTCCTGCATGCATTAGGTGTTTGTTCTAATGCTCTCCCTCCTCTTCTTGCCCCCAACTCCCCCAATGTTGTAAACTTTATCATACAACTAAGCAAAATCAAGACGTACCAAATCTTGACTGTGTATCAATCAATACAAACAAAACCAAGATGTTCTAAAATTTAAAAGTTTTTTTAAAGTAAAGGAGCCATGAAATTAATGGCAAGGACATCAAGAGGTGACTCTTTATACCTTTCCAATAGTGACACATAGAAGAGTTATTTCAGTCTTAAGAAAAACAAAAGAATTTTTTTAAAAAACAATGCATTACAACAACCACCTATAAACATTTTGAAAAGAAAGAACGGCATTTGGCATTAAGAATAAGAGAAATCTTAAATATAGCCATTTCAGCTTGCAAATGATCTAGATCAAGTTTAGTTGTTTCTTTTTTCTTGAGACAGAGTCTTACTCTGTTGCCCAGGCTAGAGGGCAGTGGCGAGATCTCGGCTCACTGCAACCTCCACCTCCAGGGTTCAAGCAATTCTTGTGCCATAGCCTCCTGAGTAGCTGGGATTACAGGTGGTTACCACCACGCCTGGCTAATTTGTTGTATTTTTAGTAAAGACAGGGTTTCAGCATGTTGGCCAGGCTGGTCTCGAACTCCTGGCCTCAAGTGATCTGCCCGCCTTGGCCTCCCGAAGCACTGGGATTACAGATATAAGCTACTGCGCCTGGCTGCAAATGAATCAAGTTTAAAGGAAAATATTAACTGTAATTTATTTGTATATAGCAAGCACTCTGTGGAATAACTATTTTACTAAGCAGCATCTTGATCACATTTAATGAGTAGAAAATATAAAGTTTACCTAAGAAGTAATGCCCAGAACGCCATTAAATTATCTGTACATTTCTGATTTCAGTAAAGTATGATAGGAGTGATGATTTTTTTGTTTGCTTTTGTTTTAAATAAAGTTAAAATACTTACCTGGGTTTCATATAAGTGGGCAATGTGAAACTGAACTGCAAAGGATGATGAAAAATAAAAAAATCAGTAACAATACAGCAGAATTTGGGGCAAATTAAGTAAATAACAAAACATCAAACATTATCACAGTCTACATTATATACATTTAAGTAATAGAAAATGTAACTTTTATTTGCTTTTACTAAAACAGAATATATAAACAAACACACTAAAGAACACAATCCTAAGAAACCACATGTATTCATTGTTGGTCATTATAAAATGAAATTTCTGTCAATGTTATTATTAAAATCAGCATTTAATCTATAGCAAGTGAATATACGTTTTACAAAGTTCAAAAGGGCAACATTAAACAAATAGAGAAAACCTTTATAATTTATACATTTCAAAACGCAGTATTTAAAAACTGAATTCCAAGTCAAAAAAGAGCAAAGTCAATATTTAATTTAAAAATGTTAAAACTAAAGTACAAATCAATGTTGACATAAAAAATTCAAAGAGAAGTATGTTTTACAAAGACAATAAAGAGGCTAGTGTTGAAAAGAGTAATACTGGCTCAAAGTAGGCACAACTACATTTGTTGTGACATCAGGCATTATCATAGTTATCCAGTAATCAGGTCAAATCAACTGAACGGCAGTAGCCAAAAATCTCTAAACAGAGAACATGCTCTCCCGTTTGAGTGACCAACCACCTTTTACCACTGAAAATCCCGGGAAATTCCTCAGTCCTGGGCTAAATGAATAATGGTCATCCTATTTCCTGTTTCCCTTCTCAATAATAAACAGAAAAAGAGGCATAGCCCACTTGAAAGTATACTCAGGATGGTTCTGTTTCATATTCAACAGTTTTCTGCCATGTGGCACTCATCCTACCTATGCAGACATTTTTCCCTCAAGAGTAATGATCTACAACTGAGATTTAAACTCAACAGAGTAGAATAAAATGAGAATTTACCAAAATATTTAGTTTGATATTTATGAGACATCCGTAAAAAGTTATCATTCAAACTGACTTACCAAAGTTACCTTGTAGGTACTAGACCATAATGAATTAAAGGATAGTCAGCTGTTTCCTTATTCTCATAAACTAATTTGAAAAGAATTTTAAGCATCTATATATTCTAGATGGTTTATATAACCTGAATATATAATTAAGAAAAAGGTATAAATTAAAACTTTATAAACTACTAAACCAATGAGTCAATTTTTTTCAAATCTAACCTTATCTTAGAAACTAGAAAATATTGCTGCATTTGTTACTTTTCCACCATTTATTCTACAAACACACTAATCAGTACTGGATCCTGAATTTCATTTAGGAAGATAAAAATCCTTTACATTTTCTCAGGAAATTACCTTTAGTAAAAGTAAGACATAATTCATTTGGCTTAGATGATGATTTAATCCATACTATTTCTTAATCCATGTTATATTGAAAATTCCATAGCATTTTCGCTGATTCAACAATTTCCTAGGGCATTTCTAAAGACTAAGACTACTTTTCACTAATATCTCTCTGTACTCTTTTCTTTCTTAAGTGATTTACAAGAGGCTAAGGCAGGAAGATCACTTAAGTGCAGCAGTTCGAGGCTACAGTTGAGCTACTATGGCCCCACTACACTCCAGTCTAAGTGGCAGAAAAAGACCCTGTCTCAAAATGAAATGAAAACTAAAAACAAAAAAGTAACTTACAGCAAAATACTGACTTTCTAAAACCTGGAATTCTTTGTATGACTGAAATTGTCATTAATTGCTTATACTAATTAAAAATTTTATTTTTCAAGTAAGAAAGTTTTTAAGAAATTCAGCTTCAATTAATATTCTTAAACCTTTTTACTAGATACTTGAGTATACTAAATAAATACACCAAAATACATAATTATTGATAAACATATGTAATTGATAAACATATAATACAAAGGATTCCAGGTTTTAGAAAGTCAGTTTTTGCTGTAAGTTACTTTTTTTGGTTTTTTGTTTCATTTTGAGATGGGGTCTTTCTCTGCCACTTAGGCTGGAGTGCAGTGGTGCCATAGTAGCTCAACTGCACCCTCGATCTCCTGCACTTAAGTGATCTTCCTGCCTTAGCCTCCTGTAAATCACTTAAAAAAGAAAAGTACTACACAGAGATATTAGTGAAAAGTAGTCTTAGTTTTAGAAATGCTTTTGAAAAGATATCTATATAGAAGCAGAAAATAACTGTTTGGAAAAAAATACTTCGTTACAACATGACTTATAAATGCATTCTTTTCTAATTAATTGAAAAATGCCATCTCAAACTTTCTATGTGATACACAAAACTATAATAAAAGTCACAAATATGTCTCATAATTACCAATCATTTTAATCCCACACAGGAGGAATCAGTAAGCTATCAGATAAGAATCTTTATATACTCATGTTTTCTAAAAGACCAGCAAAATCTGTTTTTAATCCTACCGAGTCATCTACAATATAATACACAACAGAAAAAAAATCAGTCTTGTTCATTAGTGCAGATAATTTTAATTCAACAACCTACTTCACTGGCCTAACTATTTTAGACACAGGCTGTTCACGGTATCTGGTCTTGCACGTTGCATTTGTGTAAGTAGCCATGGCAACCAATACAGTTACATTAAACAATTCTAAAAGAAAAAATTGCACAGAATTTATCACTGACATTATTATTTGCCATGAAGCGATCTGAATATATGTACAAAACTATGGTACTTAATAATACTTACTTTCAGCATTGGACAAAGTGCAGGGATTACAGTCAACCAAAGCTAACTGAAAATGCTGCAAGAGGAGAGTGAGAAAATTAATGCACTAAATTTAGAGTCACATAAAAGCATCTTAAGATAGTTTCCAGGTATGTAAGGTCTAACACATGATAATGAATACATGCTATGCAAAAAAAAATACAGTAGCCTACCAACTAGAAATACTTTGAATATTTACTGCTGACAACTGACATGCTATGGGGTTATTTTCTTGAGACAGCTGATAATGGAGAATTTGAAGAAGAGTTAATTTGACCAAGTTATCCTATGTATATTTTTATGTATATGACAAAGGTGAAGACTTTTAAGTCTTCAAGTAAACAGGAAGTATTATACAACAGTTTAAATAGAGAATATATGATTCTTTTTAAAAATCCCAGGAGAAGTCTGTTGGTATTGTCAGAACACCACTGCTTATCTCAAAATGAGACATGAACTTGTGAAACGAAAAGCTCACTATGAGAACTGTCATAGAGGGTAAAGCTTTATGTCTTTACTGATCTTTCAATAATCACTGTACTTAAGTGTCTTTTAAAATAGCCTATGTCCAAGTTCATCTACCAAATATAACTGTCCTTTTACAATGTGACATTGTATGTATAGAATCTGCATAATTTCCCAGTCAATATTAAGCCACTAACTTAGTATCCACTTATATCATAAAAGCACATTAACATCAATGCATAATACTAATTTTTAAGAATGCATATTATCAAGAACACTGGGTGACATTTAACATCTAGTTTATCAACATTAAACCAGGCATAAGACAAACAAGTACTAGAGTTAGTATGAAATCTAAGTTTAAAAAGATGACTAAATTTCTTTAAACTCTTCTAAATGATATTCCCACAAATGTATACTCAAATTTTCTGGGCCTCCACAAATTTTTAGCATTAAAAGTAATTAACAAAGTGGAAAGCATTAAAAAAAAAAAAGACCATGATAAATTCATTCCTATCCACAATACAAAAATTTTATTAAAGAGTCGTATTTTTTTTATAACTGCTGGAGAAAGTGCTAATTGATATTCATAAAGACAACTTCTAGATGTAAGCCCCCAAAGAACTTTTATCAACAGAAATAATGATCAGCAAGCACTAAGTACTGTATTTAACAAATAATCAATCAAAATGTACTTGGGTCAACTAGAACCCTCAATTAATAAGAAGCAACTAATGTTGGCTACCCAAAGTCACAAGGAATGAAAAATTAGAAGACATCATTTGGTATGAACACTAGCTATTATTAATATATTCACTCAAGAATGTCTCTTGGTGGAGCACAGTGGCCCACGCCTGTAATCCCAGCACTTTGGGAGGCCAAGCCGGGTGGATCATCTGATGTGATCAATATGATGAAACACCATCTCTAGTTAAAAATACAAAAATTAGCCGGGCGTGGTGACGTGCAACTGTAGTCCCAGCTACTTGGGAGGCTGAGACAGCAGAACTGCTTGAACCCGAGAGGTGGAGGTTGCAGTGAGCTGAGAGCATGCCACTCCACTCCAGCCTGGGCGACAGGAGACTCCATCTCAAAAAAAAAAAAAAAAAAAAAATATATATATATATATAAGTCTCTGATGTGCATGCATAAATAGGCTGCCCAACACTTGTGGTTTTCTTAAAACTTAAAGCTGATTACATCTTCAAAATGGGTAAATTACTAACAAAATGACTTTGTCCCTTAAATATTAAATGTTTAATTTATCCAGCAAGTATTTATCAAGAGCCTATAATGCCCTAAAGACAATGCAGACAGGAGGAATGCAATGGTCAACAAAACAAAAGTGAAAAATCATTTGCCATGGTTGACTGAATGAAAAAAATCTAAAATTTGAACACTTTGGAAACTGCATTCATTTTCCCTTGGCCTACTAAGCAGACTATGTCTTCAAACATCCCTCTGGTGTGCTACCATAGCAATAGAAAACAGACTATTTTAAAATGTGAGTACTACGAAAGCAAAAGCATGCTTTATAATAAATTGCTTTTCTCTAGACAAAAAGAGCAGAAGAGTAGTCACACATTCAGACTGTACTACATTTCTAAGTCTAATTTATCCATAAGCATAAATTAATATTTAGATAGAAGAACACAGACCACCATTCCTAACTCAGCCATCAAAGGATACAAACTGAAATGAGAAGAAACAGCCTTCAATATGGCAATATTTTAGTTTTACTATTTCACTGAAACCCCACAAAGAAGAATAGAGATGTGAAATTCAAATAGCCCAGCCTACATTTCATCTATCAGTAATTCAAGATTCTGCAATGAAACCTGGCAACAGTATTTCTTGACCACATTTTGTGTAATTATTGAACAATCTTAAAAGCAGCAATCAAGTTACTGATAAACCATTTCAAATCCACAACACTATGAAATATCAAACATTTCCAAACAGCAAAGATACAGGAAAATTAGCAAAAGAATACACATTCAGTCGGGTGCAGTGGCTCATGCCTACATTCCCAGTACTTTGGGAGGCTGAGGCGGGCAGATCACCTGAGATTAGGAGTTCGAGACCAGCTTGGCCAACTTGGTGAAACCCATCTCTACTAAAAATACAAAAATTAGCCAGCATGGTGGCGGGCGCCTGTGGGGAACAAAACAAGAATCCATCTCAAAAACAACAAAAAACAAATACACATTCTAAAACATGCATTATGAGAGTGAAAGAACTTACAGAATAATTGCTAAGTGTTTATAAGAAACTAAGAACAGCCACACAAAACAATCCACAAAAGAAAAACACTGAACAACATTCAGCACTCTCAAGAGAGATGAGGGATGGGGTGGGGATAACATGACCACAAAGCTTCATTTACAGGACCTAAACCAGATGCAAAATAGATGTACCTATTAACATATACACCAGTAGAAAAGACTATCAATTATGATAACCAGCCCACAAACATGAAAATACCATGGAAAAATATCCAGCACCCTTCCCTGCAACCAACAGAGGCAGCTAGGAAACATCTGTGCCTCACACTGAAATATTGCAGTGCTGAAACTGGCTACTGCTGTGTGAAATAATTATTATGCAGAAGAGGCCTCCGCAGTTCAAAAACTATATACAAACCTGAAGGCAGAAAGCAGTCTATAGAAAATTAGTTTCCAAGCAAGAAGATTTACTTACGACTTTTTTTAATGTTATAGAGATTTTCTTTTTATGGAGCACTTCTGGTCCAATTTAACACAAGGTTTGATTCATTACCATTTCTGTTGACATCTTTATCACCAAAGTCACCTTTTGTTTTAAAAGCCTTCAACGTGTTCAATATTTCAAAATAATGTTATAGTGTTTTGCCTAATATAGCCAATGGAACTTGATTTCTATTGGGGAGGAGAAATCTATATTCATGTAATTAACACATAAAACTTGAGTTTCAAGATTTTATTTCCCTTTAAATTGTTTTATTTCTAGCTGTATATAGTCTGTATCTCATGAATCTTTTCACTTGTAGAAACCTTCAACTGTATTCCAATCCCGAAAACAAGCAATGGGATAATGCTTTGCAATTGATAAATTGTGTATTGAGTTATAAGTTATTAATTTGGAGCAATGTTTGGATTCCAATACCAATTTAGAATGTTCTGATTCAGTGGGTTGGGAGTAACATCCTACAAACCAGAAAAAACTTCTGCAAGTTATTCTAATATACAGAGTTAAATCACACTATTCTATTTTGAAGTTTTAAGATTATGTGCTTGTCCCAGAAACCTTTATTTCAGACTATATAAACAAGGTATGTAATTGATACTGCTGTCTATATCCAATTAAGGTAGACACACGGCATTTTAGGACTGACACTCTGGCAACCAGCTTTTACCAGCTTTTATCTATGTCAGGCACTCCTCTATGGGTATTCACCAGCAGAATACAATGTTCACTGAAATTAATGTGTTAAAAGGAGTTTTAAAAGTTTAGCCTGCTCTGAGAACGCACAGAAAAGACAACTCTGTAACATAGTCCAAAAAGATATAGATGAGGAATGTAAGAAAAGAGTTACTTCAGGCTGAGAAAACTATTGAAGTTATTTTTACAGAGCCCTTATAAAACCAGGTTGTACTAACCATTTAAGCGAGAAAATGAAAGGTGTGCCAGGTACTCTTGCATGTCAAAAGAAAATCACCTTTTTCTTACTGTTACAGATTGCCACACTTCTAAAACTATGATTAAGGGCAGGTCATGGTGGCTCACGTCTATCATCTCAGCATTTTGGGAGGTTAAGGTGGGCAGATCACTTGAGGCTAGGAGTTTGAGACCAACCTGGCCAACATGGCAAAACCCAGTTCCTACTAAAATTACAAAAATTAGCTGGGTGCGGTGGCACATGCCTGTGGTGGCATGGTGGCACACACCTCAGGCAGCTGAGGCATGAGAATCACTTGAACCCAGGAAGCGAAGGTTGCAGTGACCCAAGATCGTGCCACTGCACTCCAACCTGGGCGACAGAATGACATTCTGTCTCAAAAAAATAAAAATTAAATTTAAAAATAAAAGTATAATTTAAAACCAACAAACTTGATTCCTAAAACGAATAGTCTATGGCTAAGAATAGGCAAATGCCTTAGGATGTCATGGTACTTACTTTAAAAATGTAGTCTCTAAAATAAGATACAGAACTGAAAATGGCTACGTTTTGGTAAAGCTTGTGAGCCATGTCCCTGGCCAAGATGATCTGACTGAGGTTCTTCCAAAGCCCTCAAATTCAGTTCTGATTCTCTGTGTAATACAAGGTTATTACAACTATTTCCAGGAGGACTTTATTGCATACCAGTGACTTGCTAATAGCTAACAAATCCTGGCAATCTTCACTCAAAAAAAAAAGAGACTCCTTTTTTGAAGTTTACCAGCCGGTCTCTAAAAATTTCTTTAACAAAAAAAAGGAAGACAAAACACATTGTACACTGAAGATGTTCAAAATCTTAGTTCCAGCTCTTATTTTTGCTTCTTTTTGGCTCCAGATTTATATCTGTCTGCATGAATATCTGATATCCCTCAGGTACCTCCAAATCAATTTACTCCCAAATGACTTATCTCCATTCAGAGCCTTTTCACCTCCTAAACCCAAAACCAGGTGTTACTTTTATTCCCTTATTTAACACAGTAAAGTGGTATAAGGCTGGTCGTGGTAGCTCACACTGGTAATCCCAGCACTTTGGGAAGCCAAGGCGGGCACGTCACCTGAGGTCAAGACTCTGTCTCAAAAAAAAAAAAAAAAAAAAAAAAAGTGGCCTGAGCCCATAAATGGGGAATCTCTTCCCACATCAAGTCAGTTGATAAATCTCTAAGTTCTCTAGGATACATTCATTACCTTGCACCCATCCATCCGAAGAGCAACCATTTATCTTACAGCTCCTGCTCATCTTTCTTCCTGTAGCTGTATCCTACCTAGTCTTCCAACTCTTCATTTCTATTACACTTTACAAAAGCATAGGTATGCAACTGACTAGAAATTTTTAAAAATTGGTCCTAGTTTGCATCTAATCCACGTACACGAAATGATCAGAATATGAGCCAATTTAATTTCCAAGGTATTTCTATCTAGTGAGCAATTTGCATTGATATTAGAGTAAGACTGATATGTACACAAATAACTAATACAAGGTGAGGATGATACATATTTTATAAAGGGGGAAATTACTGCAAAAATGTCCACTGTAGAATATCTTTTTAAAACATAACTTTTTTTTTTTTTTTTTTGAGACAGTCTCACTCTGCTGCCCAGGCTGGAGTGCAGTGGTGCCATCTTGGCTCACTGCAACCTCCGCCTCCCTGGTTCAAGTGACTCTCCTGCCTTAGCCTCCAGAGTAGCTGAGATTACAGATGTCCGCCACCATACCTGGCTAATTTTTATTATTTTTAGTAGAGACAAGGTTTCACAATGTTGGCCAAGCTGGTCTCAAACTCCTGACCTCAGGCAATCTGCCTGCCTCGGCCTCCCAAAGTACTGGGATTACAGGCCTGAGCCATTGCACCCGGCCTAAATTTTGTATTTTTAGTACAGACGGGGTTTCACTATGTTGGCCAGGCTGGTCTCGAACTCCCAACCTCAGGTGATCTGCCCGCCTCGGCCTCCCAAAGTGCTGGGATTACAGGCGTGGGCCACTGCGCCTGGCCAAACATAACCTTTTTTTAAAAATGTGACAATATAGTGACTGCTTCATAAGCTGCCTTTGAAGACCAAATATATATATATGTATATATTTACACACACACATACGTACACATATACTCGCCTCCAAAATATATATATAAATGTATATATACATACACATATGCATATACTCTTGTCTCCAAAATATGTATATAAATATATATAGATATATATTTATATATATGTATACATATACAAAATATATAATATTTAAATGTCTCCAAAATATATATATAAATATATCTATATATATGTATATTTATATACATATTTTGGAGACAAGAGTCTCACTCTGTTGCCCAGGCTGGAGTTGCAATGATTTCTGCTCACTGCAACCTCTTCCTCCTGGGTTCAAGCGATTCTCCTGCCTCAGCCTCCCGAGTACCTAGGATTACAGGCATAAGCCACCACACCCAGATAATTTTTTTTTTCTTTTGTATTTTTAGTAGAGACAGGGTTTCACCATGTTGGCCAGGCTAGTCTTGAACTCCTGATCTCAGGAGATCCACCTGCCTCAGCATCTCGAAGTGCTGGGATTACAGGAGTGAGCCACCGCGCCCGGCCGAAGACCAAATATAATGACCTTAAGTTGTTATAAGTTAGCACCCAAAATCACTTTTTAGTTAGAAATGACTTCTGTAATTAAAATATACTAGAAGAGAGAAAACTATAACACAGGGAACCTTGGAATCACCCTAACTCCTCAGTTTCAAAGAGAAAGAAACAACAGTGTTACTGCACATATATGAGCAGTCATGTAGTCTTCAAACATGCATTTTGGAGGTATTGAAGTATTTTAGCCACTTTTACTAATTCACACTTGAAGGCATGTTACAGAACTCAGGGGCAGAAATAAATATCAAACAGAAAACCAAAATTGGGCAGGCAGAGTGAAATAGAGAAAGCATTATCAAGTGGCCAGATAAATCAATTAGGAGGTTGCCTCATATCAAAAAGTATTATCTAGGAAATTGGTAAAGTACAAGTTGATGAGTAGTAGAAGAGAGAAAGAACAGGGAAAGGATTATTTTTTACTACAAGTGAGAAAAAATAGAAAACAAACAGCAATGACCATCCTCTGCCAAAAGGAACAGTGATGTTACACTCAGGTAAAACTGAGTACTACCATATATGACTGAAAGGAAAAGAAAGATTTAAATCAAAGAAAATAAACTGGCTTGAGTTTCCTCAATCATAATCCAATCTACTGTCAACCATAAAAAAGCCAAGCAAAATCTGTATAAAGAACCAACAGCTATACTAAAGGAAGACATACAGAGTGTAACTAATGCTAAAAAAGAATGTTGTTCTTCTTAAGACGACCAGAATAGTGTGCTAAAAATTTTTTAGCACTGATGGTTTATCGAAAAACAATGTATATTAAGAGTTGCCTCAGTGAAGCATGTTAAATGTTAAATATGGTAGCAATGAAAAATGACCTTGATTGTGAATCTGCCCCTAAACTTAGTGATGTTGCTGTTGCTGTTACTCCAGTAAGAAATCCACTAAACAAAAAATACCAAAAAATAAAGATTAGTCCTCACTACTTTTACATCCCAACCAATTCCTATGAAGATTCTACAAATGGAGCTTCCATGATATGCCAATACTCTGTAGATCCTTTCTTGAAGAATTTATTTCCCTTCCTGGTCCCATGTTCTAGGCCAAATCTCAGGATAAACACCAAATCTTACAGTTTTATAACTACCACCAATTATTCCAAGCTGTTGGGGGCGGGGGAGAGGATAAGACATTCCCAATCCCCTTAGAAAACTGAGTCACATGAGTGAGATGCCTTCCTCCACTCTCTCTCAAATCAAACCACTCAAAATTAAAATTTTCAAAACGCCAGTTGAAAGAGGTGAGAGCTATTAAGCATGATAAAGGAAATAGGGCAGAGCAAGTATGGAGAAATAATAGTCAACTTTCTTTTTTCTTTAAGAGACGGGGCGGTGGGGGCAGTCTCACTATGTTGCCCAGGCTGGTCTCAAACCTGGGCTCAAGCGATCTGCCCACCTCAGGCCTCCCAAAGTGCTGGAATTACAGGCATAAGTCAACATGCACAGCCCTAAACTTTCATTATCTTCACACAACTGAACAAAAATATACTGTTAAAATGTCACTAAAGAAACATTACGAGTATTTTAGAAACATAAGGCATACACAAAATTAATTTAATAGCTAGCATTCAAACTCAGCAAGTATTTCCAAAATATAGAAAGTGCACGATATCTTAATTATATGAAACAAATGATCTGTGCATTCTACATTAATAAAATAATAAAAGACAGGGGGCATTTCAGATTTCAAAAGTGGTTTCTAAAAGGAGGTACATATAGATGATCATGTCATCATGTATTCCTTCTGCCTAAATATCTTGGCATTAAAAAAATTACTGAGTTTACATAGGATAGATGATCAAATGAGACACCTGGAAATGAAGTAGTTCCTAAAGAAGAATATGGTACAAGACAGTGGAACTGCTACTTCACTTAGAAGTTTCATGTCAAGTATAATAAGATGGGAAACATGTTGAATGAATTGGTGAACTGAGCCATCTGGAAAAAACAACTGCAGTATCAGTTTGGATAGAAAAAAATTCTGTTAAATGATGATGAATAAAACCAGCTTTTTTCTTTCTTTTACATTTTCCAGCCTGTGCTATAAGTAGGCATTTTCTCATTCTATAGCCTCTTCCATTTTATTTATCTACCCATTCGAGAAATACCAATACCCAGTAAAATGCCAAGCTAACACACAAGTCTTATTTCAGCTCAACCCATTTCCTTTGAAACATTTACTGTTTCTGTAATTCTCATCTTCCTATCCCTTTCACATTAACCCCTTCAATCAGCACTTATGATATTCAAATACCAAATTATAAAAAGGGGACTTATATTGGCATCTCAGCCAATGATCTACAGGTTTCCATAAAAAAGCCACCCTTTTTTAGTTACCTACCTTTAAAAACCCAGAAAAGTCCTAAATTGACATACTTTAAGAATATTTAAATATGAAAACATTAGGGAGAATTCCTATATAAGTTCATTAAATAGATGTACAGGCATTGAACTGACTGAAGAATATGGGTGTCATTCTATCTTATTCTTCACATGAAGGAAATAATTTTAATAGCCTGTCAGGATGTGAAAATTAAGGGCATTATATAAAACTGTTTGTCAACAGTAGTACTCTTTTGTTGAAGTAATGGTAGTACACTGCTTCAAATATATAAGGAAAATAAGTAACTGTCATTATATATTATTAAAGGATAATGAAATAAAAATCCTGAATTAGGTTGGATGCAGTGGCTCACACTTGTAATCCCAGCACTTTGGAAGGCCAAGGTGGGTGGAACACCTGAGATCAGGAGTTCGAGACCAGCCTGACCAATATGGTGAAACCCTGTCTCTACTAAAAATACAAAACTTAGCCGGGTATGGTAGTACATGCCTGTAGTCCCAGCTACTTGAGAGGCTGAAACAGGAGAATTGCTTGAACCTGGGAGGTAGAGGCTGCAGTGAGCCGAGATCACACCACAGTACTCCAGCCTGGGCAACAAAGCGAGACTCTGTCTCAAAAAAAAAAAAAAATCCTGAATTAACTGTATGGCATTTAACTTGGCAACCAAACCCACCTTGGGGGATATTAGCTGAAGCAAAGAAGAAAAACAACAAGAAAACATCTGTCACCCTCAAATGTACTCTGGATCAGATAATATTAAAACAACTAGTTCAGAGGCCGGGCATGGTGGCTCACACCTGTAATCCCAGCACGTTGGGAGGCCGAGATGGAAGGATCACGAGGTCAGGAGATCAAGACCATCCTGGGCCAACATGGTGAAACCCCATCTCTACTAAAACTACAAAAATTAGCTGGGTGTGGTGGTGGGCACCTGTAATCTCAGCTACTCAGGAGGCTGAGGCAGTAGAATCGTCTGAACCCAGGAGGTGGAGGCTGCAGTGAGCCGAGATCTCGCCACTGCACTCCAGCCTGGTGACAGAGCAAGACTCCATTCTCAAAAAAAAACAAAACAAAAACAAAAACAAAAACAAAAACAAAAAAACTAGTTCAGAAATTAAGAATTGGTATCTCCACTGCTTACTAAACACATGAAATCTTTATTGGTCAATTTAATGTAAAAATAATACCATATGATTATAAAGTTCACTGAGCATTAGCTTCACATTTCTGAGGATGGGCAGAGAGACAAAAATACAAGGATTAAATTGTATGCTGGGTGTGGTGGCTCACGCCTATAATCCCAGCACTTTGGGAGGCTGAGGCGGGTAGATCACCTGAGGTTGGGAGTTTGAGACCAGCCTGACCAACATGGTGAAACCCCCTCTCTACTAAAAATACAAAAATTAGCTGGGTGTAGTGGTGGGCACCTGTAACCCCAGCTACTTGAGGTTGAGGCAGCAGACTCACTTGAACACAGCAAGCAGAGGTTGCAGTGAGCCGAGATCGCGCCATTGCACTCCAGCCTGGGCCACAGTGAGACTCCATCTCAAAAAAAAAAAAAAAAATTTTAAGACAGAAAAATTGATTTCTCCAACAGGACTTACGCTGACCCCAAACTATGGTTGTTTTACACGGTAGATAACTGAGACTAAAGGTTGAAACAATTTATTTGCAAAATATAAATTCTACAAGATAACATCAGAAAAACTGTTCTAGACATTAGGCAAAGAGTTCATGACCAAGAATCCAAAAGCAAATGCAACAAAAACAAAGATAAATAGCTGGGACCTAATTAAACAAAAGAGCTTCTGCAGAGCAAAAGAAATAATCAGCAGTGTAATCAGACAACCAATAGAATGGGAGAAAATGTTTGCAAACCAGGTATCCAACAAAGGACTAATATCCAGATCTACAAGGAACTCAAACCAATCAGCTAGAAAAATAAATAAACCCACCAAAAAAGTGGGCAAAGTACATGAATTGAGAATTCTCAAAAGAAGACATACAAATGGCCAACAAACATACGAAAATTGCTCAACATCACTAATGATCAGGGAAATGCAAATCAAACCCACAATGCGATACCATCTTACTCCTGCAAGAAGGGCCATAATTTAAAAATCAAAAAATAACATAAGTTGGCATGGATGTGGTGAAAACTACTGGTGGGAATGCAAACTAGTACAACCACTATGGAAAAAAGTGTGGAGGTTCCTTAAAGAACTAAATGCAGAACTATCATTTAATCCACAGCAATCCCACTACTGGGTATCTATCCAGAGGAAAAGAAGTCATTATATAAAAAAGACACTTGCATACACTTTATAGCAGCACAATTCGCAATTGCAAAAATATGGAACCAGCCTAAACGTCCATCAACCAACAAATGGATAAAGAAAATGTGGTATATACACCATGGACTACTACTCAGTCATAAAAAGGAAGGAAATAATGGCATTCACACAAACCTGGATGGAACTGGAGACCATTATTTTAAGTGAAGTAACTCAGGAATGGAAAACCAAACATCACATGTTCTCATTAGAAGTGGAAGCTAAGCTATAAGGATGCAAATGCGTAAGAATGAGATAATGGACTTTGGGGATTCAGGGGGAAGGGGGGACAAGGGAGTAAGAGATAAAAGATTACACCCTGGATACAGTGTACACTGCTCAGGTGATAGGTGCACCAAAATCTCAGTAATCACCACTGAAGAACTTTTCCATGCAACCAAACACCACCTGTTGCCCCAAAACTAGTGATATAAAAATTACACACACACACACACACACACACACGTACATATATATTCATCTTTATATCAATCATGTGGGATGGATAGAATTATTCTAGTTCTTCAGACACAGAGAAAATCAAGAGTACCCAAAGTCACACAGATGTGTGGCAGGGTCAAAGTTTTTAAAACCACATTTCTGTGCTCTGAGAGCTGTTTACATAGCACCAACACAGAATTTCAGAGACACATTTTGTGAGAAAGTTATCACCAGTGACAGAAACAAAACAGGAGGTCCTAGAATGCATTTCATATGTGGGTGAAAAAAAGGAATCTATTATGAAAATACACTGTATTTTATTTAAATAGTTTACCATCTAAAAAGCATCATACATACTTGGGCAGAGGGGAAAGGAAATGGGGTAAAGAAGATCTGATCTGTAACGGACAGATTATTCACACCACTCCCCATACTAGAATAACCTTTTACTCACCCTGTCCCTCCACTGGATAACAACTGTTTATTTACAGATTTGAACAGTGCTCAAAGACTGGGCATAACTGGTTTAGAAAACCACATCTCCTTTGATAAGAAATCAATTAGGAATGGCCATGTGGCCTATTTCTGGCCAGTAAGATGCAAGGTGAAGTATTTTTGACGAGATCAATAAGAAACCAGGATCTTCTCCTACATAAAATGATGATCAGCATCATTTACTGTGCACTTATTATATGCCAGCATTACACTAAGCACCTAAGTCACTGCTCTATAACATCTTTTTATACGAGATATGAAAAAGGATGCATTTCACTTTGATTGCATCTGGCAACCATCTTATATCAAACAGAGCAAGCAGCCTTTAGAAAAAGCCAATGCAGAACTAAGAAGAAAATGAATCCTTGATGAAACCCTGAATCAGTTGAATCAACCAATCCTGAAGGCTAGACTTCACATATGAGCATATTTTTTATTGTTTTAGCCAGTTTGAGTTGGAGTTTCTGAGGTTACAGCCTAAAAAGCACTGTGCAAGAAAACAGCATAATGCAGTGGAAAAGTCATCAGAGGTTCTACATTTATCCAGATGAAGGTGAGGTATTAGAAAAATGGAAAACCACCTACAGGGGGATATCATTCCTTCTATTCCTACCTTCACTCACTCTGAATGCTAAGCACTTAAGTAATATACTAAAATATCTCCTCCTCTTTGATTAAAAATGTTGATGCCCCAAATTCTTCTTAAAATAGATAAGCAATACTAGAGAGAAGGCTGAAAAAGCCAACGTCAGAATGAGATAAAAAGCAAACGAAACCTTCACACTATAGGGACGAGAAATATCATGGACGCTTTAAAGGTAAAAGTTCCCCCAAAAGAAGGCTGTCCTAGGTTAAGGCAATTTTGCTAAATAAGATCACCATGACTTGACTTTTTAGACTTTCTACCTGAACAAATAAAAGTGGTATGCAGGAATGTTCCCACCAAGCCTAAGTAAAGTAGAACAGTTTCAATCAGCCATGAAGCACTTGTTTCCCTTGATTAAAGATTTTAAATATCGCCACCTCCATTTAAATGGAACTTTGCATCTTTAGAATTACTTAAGGTATCACTGTACTGATACACAGATAGTCACATTCCATAATTTGGGACACATCTGATTGCTTTTTCCTTCAAATGTATTTCCTAAGCAACATTTACCAAACTGCTACCAAAAACACTTCTGCAACATAATAAGCATATTGTAATAATATTGTGAATTGCTTAAATGTTTACTCTATAAGACATTTCAAGTGTCTTTGATAGCTAATAAAACTGCAAAAAAAATGTGAGGCAACATATTTTCCAGTTCACATTCACTGACGTCCCACAGAATGGTGCCAGAAATGCGACTACTCTAAGCTTGAGGAAAACTGGTAACTTCCAGGCATGCCTCATTCTCCACACTACTTGCACTTACCCTGGACCCTATTCCTCGACTGCACTTACCTTCAACCACTGTGTGATCTAAACTCTTCACGATCTACTGTTTTTAGTGTTTTGGGTTGTATCTGTCTCTCTTTCACATCATCAGCATTGTTCTTTTAACTCATGTAAGGTAGAAACAGTACTTGCATAGTTTTCTACTTTTAAAATCTAGAACAATTAGATACTCTTGAGTACAGTTTTTTTTAAACCTTCAGTAGTTCCTTATTAGTGAGCTCAAAACATCTTTCTGTATCTCCCCAATCAACCCTTCTTTAGAATCAAGATAGTCTGCAATGAAGATTCAGAATACAACAACCATTATAAACAACAACCATAAATTCACAAAAACTTAGTAACTTTTTCCTAGAACTGATACTCCTTTCAAAATGTTAAGTCCTCTTGTTGGGCAGGGAAACACTATTTTCAGAAAAACCCCAGCAAGACCTAAATTGATGGTTCAGATAGCATAAAAAACTCAATGAAAAATGAAAAATTGGAGAAATATCAAATTTCCATGGATAGGAAGTTATTTAATCAACATATCATCTTTTCCCAACAATGTTTATGCTCACAAACCAACAGTCCAAATGCGTTGCAGAAGACATTCTTTTTTCTAATTTAGATATAAGGTGTGCTTCTGTTGGTAGAGGTGGGCAGATTTCTACTGAGACCCTTGGAAACAGATGGTCAATGATCGGCTCACAGATAAACATCCATTAAGTAGCTGGTTCTGAACTCTACAGTGGCAAATCCATTCTAGGGGAGTTATTTACATACCCAAATTGAGATTGAAACCTTTACCCTTTCCTGATGACAGATCTTAGTTAAAACTATTCTTTTTAAGTGTAATTGTATAATGTTACCATGGAAGTCTTAGCATAACTACTTTGTAACTTGAAACTCTAGTTCACAGTTGATAAACAGTTCTGTCACCTAAATTTTCAAATTTTCTTTTAAAGTGGCAATATAAATCCCAACATTTCTCAATGCTCTAATATTTAAGAACAAAAACAAAAAACCATAAAATGAAACATTGTATCTTGAAAAAACCCAACAACCTACCTTTAAACTAGACTCATAGTCTGTGTTCACTTTGAACATAAGCCCAAGTCGTAAATGAATTTCCTTGGCTCGACAAAAGCTGGGATCAACATAAAGCACCTCCTGAAATGCTTTAATTGCCCTGAAAGAATATAGACATAAGATATCTTAACTTTTTAACACGCGCATGAATTTTTGCTTGGTAGTACAGTATAACTTCTGTTTTATGCAATATTGTTTTAAAGGAAATGTTGGTTTTATAAAAATGATGTTAATAAATACTAAAAAAGTAAAATTGGAAGGGGGCACATGGACCTTTTATATAATTAAATGTATATAATCTAATTTAATATAAGGGGGAAGGAAGATCAGTTGAATTTACTCTAAATTATTCAAACAGACAATATTTCATGGTTTAATCAAATTATCAGTATAAATAACTGATTTCATTGTTTCTGGAATTTCCTAGGGGAAAACAGGGTGGGGCAGACAGAAAGTTTTTAAGGATAAGGGATTAATCTTGCTTCTAGTCTACTCTAAAAAAATAAGTCTTCTTTCTAAAATTTTACATTTCTGTCTTTCATATTTAGGCTTACAAACCATCTGTACCTTATCTTTTATACTATGTGAGGTTAAGAGACAGTCTTCATATTTTCTAAACTCATATCCAATAGTCCCTGTATCATTTGTAGAAGTGATCATCCTTACTCCAAACTCTATGGTGCTACTTTGTCCTAAATCAAATATCCATATTTGTGTAGGTCTACTTCTCTATTCCATTTCATTTTTCTTCGTCTATCAGTTTATCTTTGCCCCAAATTCACACTGTATGTTTTACAAAAGGTTTTGATTACCAATAAAACAAGTTCAGGGGTTGAGGAAAGAAACACTTTTCACTGAATACATTTTTATATTGTTGAATTTTATCATATGAATGCATTACCTACTCAAAAGTAAATATTAAAATAATGACAAAGAAAAATGTCTACTTTGAATATTATATCAGATATAACAGTATATTCAGTATCATTTTAGATTCCTCTACACGATTTAAAGCTTCTTCCAAGCACAAGCTAATATATTCTTTGCAAGACTTTTAATAAATTATCTCTACCCCTACAGACCTCACAACTGGCTATTTAGAATCTTAGATGCTTTCAAAACAAAAACAATCGTTTGTATAAAATAGTTCAAAACATCATAACCACAAAAATAGAGCAAAATAATACTTCATGTCTTTAGTAACTTTACTTTGATGGATTCATACATTATTTACTTCCCAAAAAGATATGAGTGGTTATGTACATGTTTACTGTAAAATTAAGAGTTCTAAAAGGCAGTGTTTATTGCAGATGGCAGGGAAGGGTGGAACACAGGTCTGGCATCAGACACCTTTACCCTGATTATGACAGTACTTAACTTTCTTCTTGAAGGGGAGCTGCTGGGTATCCATCTGTTAGGTGGTTTTTTAAGTAGGTGGGGGTATGTGTGTGTTTTATTATCTGATGTATACAGGCTTTGAGGCAGGAGAGGAGAGTTAAAGGAAAGAACTGTGGTAAATTACCATTCTCATTGAAAGGCAGCTTCCTACTTCTCTCAATCAATGTACACTCTGGGGTTGGGGCAAGTCACATGTTTGGAAAAGGCATCAAAGGGGTTAGGGCGAGAACAAATGCAGCAATAAATGGTGCCAATTAAAACATATGGTGTGACTGGGAAAGGGTATACAAAGGCTTTTAGAAGCTTCTGGGGTGATAGCAGCATTTTTTTTCTTGATCCAGGTGGTGATTATATGAATGTTTATTTAATAACATGTTAAGATATACACTGATTTATGCATTTTTCTGTAGGTATGTTATATTTTATAATAATAAAATTATGGATAATGCTTCTTAATCAACCTTACCTTATGATATGACCAGAAAACTCTTTAATGGAATGGGTCAGAACTAAGCAATGTCCACACATGCCAATAAAAAACCCAGGCAGGCCTGAGTCTAAGATATGAAAGAAAAAGAATGAAAGTGGAAAGAAATAAAGAAGTAATAAAGAATTCAGTTAAGAAAAAGGTATAACAAAGAGTACGTGAGGAAGAGAAGGAGAAGGAACACAGAGCACAAATAACAGCCCCTCAGGTGCAATATTTCCTACTCTCAGTTTCTATTTCTAGTCTTTTCCCTAAACATAGTATTTGTGGATGTGTTTTACTCCATAGGTGCCTTTAGCACAGACATCTTTTCCACTTAGTTCACAATGTCACACAGAGGCAAAGAAACATGGATTTTAACATGTTCTCTGTTAACAAACTGGGGTTTTAAAAAAAGCACTAATTAACGATAAGCAAAAACACATGTTCCAAATAACAGCGGTCTTGGGTCTACGTTTACTCTTTAAAGACTATTAAGTGCCCAGGACAAGGTGTAACCTATATATATATAAAATCAAGGTTCTCCTCGTTGTTCTTTCAAAGTTTGTCTGTAATCGAGTACCTTATAGACTCAATCTTATGCTTCTGTATCTCATTACTAGATTACTGAAATAGTCTCCTTAAGGACTTTCCTTGCTCTGCTCTGGCTTGTACATAGTGCCTTAAATATGTGGCTCCTGTGTTTGCTTAATAACTACAATACTATAAATAAAATCTCCATGTTGCACTTAAGATGTGTGAGCAGTACCTATTCAACTACATTTCCTCTTATGCCCTATTATTGCTCCTCCTCAGCTATGAACCGGCTTATCTCAAGAATTCTTTAATATCGGTTTCTTCACTGCTTTTCCTTACTAATTCTCCTATCTGTAATATTTTGATTCTTCCACTCCCCCTCTAAAACCATTATTATCATCAAGACACACCACCCGAACTGGACAACGACTATTTTTTGCTTAGTGTAAACCAGCACTTAGGCCTACTTTACAATCAAATCATTTCATTCACTACGTATCAGTGTGTTGTCTCCAGTTTTTCCAAGTCTATTCCTTGAGGCCTGTATTTTTCTTCTATGTTTAATATCCTAAAATAATAAATCAAAAGGTTTAAATTTAATAGATGTTTACTGGTGCCATCATGTTTACAGTTAATTGATGGGACTTCTTTACTGATCAGTTCTTCTCATCTAACACAAAACACATTATTCGAGTATATAAGTTCATTTCCTTTTCTAGATTTTTACCCATGTTCCTCTCTCGTGTGTGTCTTCAGTTTTCTCCATCACAAGAAAAACAAATAAGTAAATAAATAAGAAATAAAACCACTGGGGGAGGGGGAGAGGAAGTAGAAGGAGAGTTGGATTTGGAGTTAAGAGTTTAGAGTTAGAGTTTGGGGAGGTGGGGGATAGAGAAAATAGGTAACACTCAGACTACATTCTCATTTTGGTCATCAGCTTACTGCATTCATATTTCATCAAAATGGAGGTGGCCAGAACATGATCTCTGTAGCACAAACTAGACTAAATCATCAACACATTCAGTTTCTGTTACCCTCAGAATTCTGACTGACAGAGAATTTTAAAACATGAGAAACAGCTACCAAAAACCATAAATACTTTTATGATACAATGCCTGGAAAAGATTACAGTTTTCAAACATTTAAAGCATATCCTCTAATGAAATAAAAGACATACATATTGCTCTGCATGGTATCATTGGCATTTTTCTTAAAATCTGAAAAATGTAGTGTTTTTATATCACCAAAATAATTTCTATAGATTTTCAGTTTAAAGATCTTTTCATTTAATGTTTGCCACTGTTAACAACTTTAAAAGAAAATGATATAAAGCTAAAACCTCAATAACACTACCTACAAAAAACATACACGTGTGCTGAATATATTTCATAATGGTCATTTTAAGTAAGATTTCTAAAGCCTTCTCTAGAGCTTTAGCCAAAATAATAATGTTAACATTCTTAGCAGAGTTTCAGCACATTTGGAAAGACACGTAATAAAACTTTAAGTTCTCTGAGGCTAATAAGCTGAATCAGAGATTTCTAATAGAGATATGTAAAGGGATAAATCAACTAATTCCACAAATTTTCATAATAAAAGAATATTTTAGCTCTAATTCAGTTATAACACATACACACACAACACAGATATATATATGTATTAGGAAATTTAGAAGTTATTTCTAAATAAGACAATTAGATTTGATGAAGTAAGAGACAGGTAAGATTTTAAAAGGTGGAGATGAAAGAAGGCAGATTAAACAGTAAATGGCACAAAGTCAAACAGGTAAAAAAATGCTTAAGATGTTTTCAGGGGAAACGTTAATACAGTGTGACTGGTACAAAGAATCTATTAATATTTAGGGGAGCAGTAGGCTAGAGAGGATCATTTTGAGGTTGAAACAGAAACGACCGTAAATGAGAGGCTAAATTAGAAATATCATACCCTGGATTATTCACACTGACAGTTGCTAATATAGCACCTGTCCTGGGTTCTTTTCCCTCACTACCCACTTTTCTTTTCATCACTTCAGGAGTGGGATTATTTTTTTTTTTCCCCTACCCTGTTGCAAGATTTATGTTTTTATTCATAGTTTCCCTGAAGCCTAATTAATTAAATCCCTTTCAAAATTTCTCTGGGCAATCTACGTAACACCGTTTAAGTGTAACTTTATCAGAACTGCCTTAGTTAAATCTGCTGGTTATTTTCTGAAAAAAAAGTGTATATAATAAACTCAAAACATGTTAACATCAACTGCTTAGTTTTAGTGGAAATATAAGAGCATGTTTGAATCATGATAGCTCAAAAATATAATTAGATGTTTGCCAGGCTCCATGCCAGACAAGCCTCAGAACCAATGATATTGCCATGCATTAGGTATATGTTGCATTATTCTTTTGTTCCATCAAAAAGCCATGAGAACTATTCTGTTTCTTTACTGTACCCAAAGTAGTGACTCTACAGGAGAGCAGAAATTCCTATACCCCTAAGAGCACTTGTGACTAGTACAGTGCTATGGAAATGAATCCTACAGAAACTTTACACCAGGCTTGGTGGTTCACACCTGTAATCCCAGCACTTTGGGAGGCCAATGCAGGAGGACTGCTTCAGCCCAGGGGTTCAAGACCAGCCTGGGCAACACAGTGAGACCTCATCTCTACAAAAAATTAGCCAGCCATAGTGGCTCAAGTCTGTAGTCCAAGCTACTCGGGAGGCTGAAGTAGAAGGATCACTAGAGCCCCAGGAGGTTGAGGCTGCAGTGGGCTGTGATCATGCCATTGCACTCCAGCCTGGGTAAGAGAGTGAGATCCTGTCTCAGAAAAAAAGAAAAAGAGGACTTTACTAGTAATATGTTAATACTTCTGTCTTTCTAAATTCATCTCCACCTCATTCTCCTAATCCTTTTTGATGTCAAAGTAATAATTATCACATTTCCTTATTAGACCTGTCAATTATATTTGGGGGCTTAATTTCCAAAATCCTATGCCTCTAGCACAGTATCTCTCACATTTGCTGCCGTAAGACCATTCTTGATATTGATCAATGGAAAGAAGAAAGGTTACAGGACAGAGATAGTTAATAAGGATTCTTAGGAAGATATATTTAGAGAGATGGCTTTAAGCTATACTAGGAAGAATGATTTCTATTGTGCTGTCAAAAGACTTTTTTCCCTCAACTATCTTTTTTTAGTCTAACTTTCCCTTTCTTTCTATTTCACTTACTCTCACCCTAGGATACAGGTTTCTTTCCAAAGGCAAGGAGCTCAGTCCAAGGTATCCCCTAGCAATTAGCCACCTTAACAAATAAGAACAAGTGAACGCAGGCACATGCATGCATGCACGTGTAAAGGAATGACCTTTTAAAGACTGGTTTCTAGCACTCTGCTGCATATATTTTACACTCTGCTTCTATGTCTTCCTTTATCCGTCTGGACATCTTATAAGTTTGGTCCCAGATTACTAAGTAAGACAACAGCGTAGTTGTTACCATAAGTCCAATGAAGATGGAACAGTTGCTCTAATGTACTACTTGACATGGGCTCCTCTGTCTAAGAAGAGGCTGCAACTGATACTGGAAAAACTGACCAAATAATTGAACTATCTAGAGACTGACCAATAAAATCAACTCTGAAAGAAAATACAGGTAGCATAACATGACAATAGGTTAATAATAATACTACAGTTAATAAAATTGCTCTCAATATTTTAAGTCACCAACTCAGACACACGTTGGTTACATACATTATCATCAAATGCCGACAGACACCACTAGCAAATACCAAATTTTACTTAAATTATAAATGTACCAGAGATACAACACTCTGAAACATCATAGGCAGATTCTTCATGCTGACAATCCAAAACAAAAACCCATACTCATCCCTAGATACATTTCTCAATAAATCCCAGAGCACCTGACATGTAACTAAAAAAATTCCTGATCCCAGTAATCAACAGGTATCTACGAATAAAACAAAAAAGTAGTTTTAACCTAAATAAGCTCCTATCAATTAAGGCTGTACTCTAAAACTATCACCAAGCACCTACTGCATACTTTCTAATTTTATAGCTGTTAAAGAAATAGCAAGTTAAAGCAGAAATGTGAGGCACAATTTGTGAAAAAACATTTGATTAGCAAGAAAAAAACACGGGCCAGAGTGAATTCATAAGATAGGGTGTGAGATGTATCATTTTAGGAAGCAGCTATAAGAATTAAAACTCAAGACATGAGAAAATGATGGTAACCAGGACAGGATCAACAGAGCAAGGGGCACTTATTAATTCAGACATTGCATTGTCCTTGTATCATCCTGTTTCATTTCTTAGGTCAACTGAAAAATATAGAAATCATATATAGATAAGGAACCACAGCTACAAGCCTGCTAACTTAACATGGCCACATGCTTATTTAAAGCAATCAACATGTGAACTATAGACAGGTTCACCTCACTACTAATTTTATGTTCTTCTCTTCAGTACATAGAGAGGCTTACAAGTTTACCACAGGTATGTGAAAACTGGCTGGTATGGGGTAGAACTGAAGAGTTCCTCCCCTCAGATTTCACATAAATTATTTCTAGCTGGTGTAAAGATTAAATCAATGTGCTCAAGTGAACAACGACAAATACTGATTAAATAACCACCTATCAATCTTAAAACCTGGGGACAGAGTACAATAAAATATTTGATTGGAGAATATGAGCATAAGCTTGCTCCTACCATTCACCAGTTATGTAATACTGACTTACACACACACACACACACACACACACACACACCTCGCTTTCTCCATCTACAAAACTAAGGGGGGGGGGAAACTAAATTATCTCTAAGACTACTTCTATTTCTAAAAATTTAGAATTTTGAATTCTATAAGTAGGCTATTAAAGAAACTAAAAGATTTCAAAACAGTCCTAATCTATCTTTGGTTTTAAATACAATACACTGAACATGAAGTTAGGAAGCTTTATTTAGGATTAAGCAAAGGATAATTTAAGAGAATAAAATTACAAAGCTTCTTCATAAAGATCAATTATACTTTTGTACGATTTACAAAGAAAACCAGTGATGTGAATCATTATAATACACTATATACACACAGATATTCTCTAACAAAGCAGTGCTTCCGCACATGATCAAAAGCCAACAAGACCAAAAGCTAAGAGAGAAGAAAAAGGATACTAGGAAAACCATCCATGTATAAAGTCTCCTCTTTAGGGAAACCATGTAAAATCATTGTCAATGCATATGCATATGTTCTGTGATAAGTATTCAGGGTGCCCAACAGGTATATGACAGAGTTGTAACATTTTGCCAAATACTCAATCCTTCCTTTGGACTCCCACAGAATTCACTCCTGAACTTAAAATTCTGGATCACAGAAGGACTCTGAAAAGGTCAGATACACTAAAAATAAAAAATATCGCCAGGTATAGTGGCTCATACCTGTAATCCTAGCACTTTGGGAGGTTGAGGTGGGAGGATCATTTGAGGTCAGGAGTTTGAGATCAGCCTGGCCAACATGGTGAAACTCCATCTCTACTAAAAATACAAAAACATTAGCCAGGCATGGTGGCGGGTACCTGTAATCCCAGCTACTCAGGAGGTTGAGGCAGGAGAATCACTTGAACCTGGGAAGCAGAGGTTACAGTGAGCCAAGATCGTGTCACTGCACTCCAGCCGGGACGACAGAGAGAGACTCAAAAAAAGAAAAAAAGTCTACATCGGGTTTACATTTTATAAAATGTACAATACCTCATTTGATCATTAAAACTCTACAAGAAAGGCATGTGACTGCTATGTAGTTTTGTTTTTTAAACAAATGAGGAGGCTGGGCACAGTGGCTCATGCCTGTAAATCTCAGCACTTTGGGAGGCCAAGGTGGGAGCATGCCTTGAGGCCAGGAGTTCAAGACCAGACTGGGCAACATAGGGAGGCCCCATCTGTACAAATAAAAATAAAAACAAATTCACTGGGCATGGTGGCATGTGCCTGTGGTCCTAGCTACTTGGGAGGCTAAGATGGAAGGATTCCTTGAACACAGTAGGTTGAGGCTACAGTGCGCTGCAACCACACCACTGTATTCCAGCCTGGGCAACAGAATGAGACCCTGTCTCAAAAATAAATAAAATAAAAATAAATAAACTAATGAGGAAACAGACTTAGAGAAGTTATTTAACTCAAGATCAAACTAAGTGGCAATGCTGTGACCACAATACCAATCTTCCAATTAAAACTATTTTTTTTCTATTAGCACATACTATTGTCTGGTAAAAGGAAAAACAACAATGGGGCAAAGGCCATAATGTAACAGGGTACTACACTTTACAGTTTAGAAAATCTTACGTATTATTATATTTAATCTCCAACTCTGAAATGGTACTATTGTTTTACAGAGAACTGAGAGTTTATGATCTGGTGCCTAGTTACTGGATATTGGAAAGTGCTATTCGTTATGTGGCAGGGAGAAGCAGTCAATCTTGTCTCGAGTACTGAAAACTAGCCATCATAGATCATTTACCCACATATCTTGACATCGGAGATCACAGTCATTCACCAGTTCAAATAACCCGGGGAATACCAGTCCATAATGAATGACTGAGAAATTCCAAAAAGCTTTCTAATCTAAGCCTTCTTCAACAGAATCTTATACTAGATCCTTTTAGGAAAACATACAACTCTAAAAATCTAAGGTGAGCCAACACCCTTGAAGGAACAATCTAATCATTTTAAGAGATTGTTGAAAAGTGTAGGTTTAACAACAATATATTTTGTATTTTTACACATACACACACACACACACACACACAGATCAAGCACAAACAAAACAAGCAAACAAGCCATTTACTGAAAACAACTGGAATTACTGGTTTTATGTCAACTTACCACTGAAACGCATTATAATGGAAGTAGACCAAACCAAGACCATATAAAAAGGCAGCATTCTGTAAAGGAAGGGAAAAAGATTTTTAGGAAAAATACTTCTATCTACATGTTATTACTGTAAAATATGGTATCCAAGATGCTTTATGTCTTAAAACTCTATCATGTATTACAATATATTTGCAATATATTTTTAAAACACTAAAATAACAGTGAGCAGATGACACAGGTTCCAATCAACTTAGAGAGGTAGTCCAGCTTCTAGTTAATCAAACCAGCCCTGAAATAAAAATACTAGCAGAAATTCTACGGGCAAATCTAAAATTAAAAATCTATTCTTCAGGAATATGAAAAGGCTCAGTCTATGTTAGCCTATTCTCTCTTGCTATATCTACATTCTTTCTCTGGTTCTTTCTGCTTCTTGAATTGGATTTTATTTTCTATTTAGTACTGCCAGAAAGGTAATTAGAATTCAAAGGAAATGCACAATATAAACCTAAAACACATTTTAGTATTTAAGAAAAATTGTGTCATGCCAATCATCACCTAGGCCTTAATACCTTAGGCTTTAAACATCATTGACTCCTTTTGCAGTATGAAACAGACATGCGTCAACACTTAACTTTGACCTCTGGACTCCAAACAGGAACCAGGTATTTATATAATTTATATAACTGTTTTTTTCTTTCTTTTTTTTTTTTTTTTTAAGAGACAAGGTCTCACTCTGTTGCCCAACGCAATCACAGCTCACTGCAGCCTCAACCTCCTGGGCTCAAGCAATCTTCCCACCTCAGCCTCCCAAGTAGCTGAGACTAAAGGCATATGATACCACACCCAGCTCCTACTCCTTATTTTCAAAAAGGGTAAATGTTCGAGTACCTAGCATATGTTTTATCAATAACCAAGCAAATCTATTTTAGTAAATCTTCCCTATTAAAAAAAAGTAAAGCTTTCATATTGATCTGTCTGAACAAATTTCTTCTTCTAAATTATAAATTTCAAATTACAAATGTCTCTGAATTCTAAAAGTTCAAAATTATTAAACTATTATTAAAATGCTTGTCCCACTGCCTTGAGTTGCATCTCCCAAGAAACAGACTCTGAGATGAAGGTTTTTGTGCAAGTAGTTTATTTGAGAAGTACTCTAGGAAATACCTTTAATGAAGTAAAGGATGCCAATAAAGGATGCATTATGGAGCTGATTATGACTCCAGGCAACTGGGACTCAAGCCTGCTGGAGATCTCTGGGAGAACGTATGGAACATTTCTCAGAGTCATCTTGCTTTAAGTATGAAGGAACTAGGGAATTATACCACAACTTCTGTAATTCATTATTTAAGGAAAAAGAATCAATGATGTTTAAAGCCCAAAATGTAAACAGCTTGTCAGAGGTATTTGAACCAGAAGAACTCCATCTTGAATAAGGGCTAGGTAAAATAAGGTTGTGACCTACTGAGCTGCATTCCCAGGTTAGGCTTTCTTGTCACAGGATGAGATGGGAGGTCAGCACAAGATACAGGTCACAAGGACCTTGCTGATAAAAACAAGTTGCAGTAAAAAAGCCAGCCAAAAGCCACCAAAACCCAAGATGGCAACGAAGTGATTTCTGGTCGTCCTCACTGCTCATTATACACTAATTATAATGCATTAATATACTAAAAGACACTTCTACCAGTGCCATGACAACATCAGAACCCTATAAGGTCTAAAAAAAGGAAGAACCCTCAGTTCCGGGAATTGCCCACTGCTTTCGTGGAAAACTCATGAATAATCCACCCCCTCGGTATTCAATCTCCACCACCCTACAAATTCTATCCATCATTCAAGATCCATTTAAATGCCACCTTCCCCATGAAGCTTTGTTCCCTGTCCCACCTCAAACCAGAGGTGATTTTTTCAACCTCCAAATTTGGTCTTAGTGCTCTATCATCTGACACTATTATGTAACGAGTAAGAACTTGGTTTTATGCAAAATCTAACATCAACTCTTTCAAAAGGTTCTCAAAAATCCTACGAAGTGGTACAGGGTTTCATTCTATAGAATGAAGAAACTGTGGATCAGAGAATAAATTTACTCAAGAAGACAGGTACTAAGTAGCAGAAATAGGAACTGAAGCTAGGTCAGTCTCCAGAGCTCACTCTTAACTATTACACTATATATTTTTTATTTATGTGTTGACTAAACTCCATCCTATCAAACGAAAGGGCCACAAAAGCAGGAATGATCACTGCCTATATTCCTAGTTATCACCTAGCACAGGGTGCACTTCCATACAGTAGATGCCCAGAGATTTACTAATCTAATTACCTAGTACAGGGGGACTTCAAAAATTTCATGGAAAAACAAAATGAAAAGATAAAAATATAAACATCATTTCTCAACATAAGCTCCATCAAGTTCAAGACACTTTGTAAGCAATGATATCAGCCATTTAGTCCAGCCCTAAACAATTGATGGGTTCTGAGGATTTAGCCATGTCAATGCAGTCTTTTTTGTATTATTTGCTAAAGAAAAAAGTGGGTGCCTTTTAAAGATTTTTAAAAGTAAGAAACAAAAAGAAGCCGGAAGAAGCCAAGTCAGGACTGTAAGGTGGGTGCCTAATCATTTCCCATGAAAGTCTCAAAATATTGCCCTTGTTTGATGACAGGAGTGAGTGGGGGCACTGCCATGGTGAGGCTTTCCTGGGCATTTTTCTGCTAAAGCTTTGGCATTCTTAAATATATAACCTCTGCTTATTATGAGTATATCACTCTTCCACTCTCCAGAAAGTCAACAAGCAAAATGTCTTGAGAATCCCAAAAACCTGTTGTCATGATATGTGCTCTTGACTGGTCTACTGTCACTATGACAGGACCAATTTCTACCTCTTGGTAGCCATTGCTTTGATTTGAAAGTCAGTGAAAGTCAGTGCTTTGTCATTAAGATCATACTGGTAAAGCCAAGTTTCAATTCCTGTTACAATCCTTTGAAGAAATGCTTCAGGATCTTTTTTTTTTTTTTTTTTTTTGAGATGGAGTATTGCTTTGTCACCCAGGCTGGAGTGCAGTAGCGCAATCTCAGCTCACTGCAACCTCTGCCTCTGGGGTTCAAGCAATTCTCCTGCCTCAGTCTCCCAAGTAGCTGGGTCTACAGGTGCATGCTACCACACCCGGCTAATTTTTGTATTTTTAGAGGAGATGGAGGTTCACTATGTTGGCCAGACTTGTCTTGAACTCCTGGCTTCATGTGATCCATTCGCCTCGGCCTCCCAAAGTACTGGAATTACAGGCATGAGCCACCACTCCCAGCTAAATTATTTTACAGAGTTTGACTCTTTTTGTTGACAAAAACATGTATATATAAGGTTCAGTCCTACCTGCAGTTTCAGGATCCCACTGAAGGTCTTGGAATATATCCCTCCATAGGTAAGGGGGACAACAGTAATTAGGTTCTAAATAATAAAATTCTATGTTGTTATAACGTTACCAATTTTGGGTTGGAATGAGAATTTGATTGTAATCATCTTTGAAGACAATTGCATTTTTATGCTAGGCTATTAAGAAATAAAACCATGCCAAAAATATTACAAAAACATCAAATGTCTTAATCTTACTGTATTATGACTGTAATTCCACAAACCCAGTGATACACAGTTGGGGGAAACAATCTGCTATTAACCCTCTGGGTACCTTTGTCTACCAGATCTCGGAAAGAAAGAAAAATACAATACGATGAAATAAAATAAACCCTACTGAGGAACAAAAAAGGGGGAAGGTGGGTCTAGAATGAAGGCATGAATTTCCAAATACTTTCTTTATAATTACCTCCATCTGTTACATATACCACGAATAACTGAAATTACATGACTCTTAACACTGAACAAGAAAGTCTAATGGTACTGCAGATTTTAGATAGTGGTAACAATCTCACCAGTTGACCAAGCCAAAAAGTAGTCCTACTTTTCTTCTCTCACCTCCTGCCCACCAATAAACCATGTTCCTTTTATTCAGAGTTCATTTTACAATCTAAAAGCCTTTTAATCTACCCCTTCTCCATTCCTACTATCTTTCTCCAGGTTAGTTAGGACCTCAACTTTATATACTTGGCCTATTTCAACAGTTTTTTAACTTGTCTCCCAAATTGTAGCCTCTCTCTCTCCATTTCTGCCTCTTTCAATCTGCCCTCCACACCACTGCCAATGATCTTTCAAAAACTCAAACATGGAAGTGCAAAACGTGCACTTTCTATTTTAAACTCCTCTGAAGAAGAGTCCCCACAATCTAGCTTGATTTACAAGGGCCTTCATTTTATGACTCCTGCTAAAATGTTCCCAATCTCATAGCCACCACCTCAGTCAGGACAAATAACATGCAGGTCTGTGAATAAAATACAACCTTACACATTTCTATGATTTTAACCATGTTTGCTTCTTCTGCCTAAAAAAAGCCATTGCCATCTTTCCCTAACTTACTCCTTAATCAGGCAAATTTCTATCTATCCTTTAAAAAGCAACATTCACCTCTTCTTCCAGAAGTATTATTTGACATATTCCCAAACCCAGAGTGAGTTATAGTTTCTATCACATGCTTTTGATATGGGAGCGCTGGGAAGGGAATAGCGTGGTCCCTTTAAATGATATGGAAAGGGGGAAAGGAAGTGCCGGGGTAGAGGAGGGTGTGGTCCCTAGTTAGGGCTCTACCCCCACAAACCTAGGTGAGGACAAGCACTTCTGCCTTCCTGCCCAAATGTTGCGCTTTCCAAGACCACCCTGGTCTCCTACGTCCCATCCTGGGTCTATAAAAACCCAAAACTCTAGCAAGGACGAGACAGAAGCTGCTAGACGGCAAGAGGAACACATAGGCAGAAGAAGACAAGTGGCTGGACATCAAGAGGACCTCGAAGGGAGCACGCAGAAGGAAGAGTACACCGACATATGCTGGCACATTGCAGGTCACTGACTAGCAGGACTAGGTGGAGTTCGGCCGGGACAGTCGGAGGAGAGTCAGGACCACCAAGCAGCCATCTCCCCTCTGGCTCCCCCATCGGCTGAAAGTTACTTCTACTCAATAAAACTTTACACTCATTCTCCAAGCCCACGTGTGATCTGATTCTTCCAGTACACCAAGGCAAGAACCCAGGATACAGAAAGCCCTCTGTCCTTGCAACAAAGTAGAGGCTAATTGAGCTGGTTAACACAAGCCGCCTATAGACAGCAAACTAAAAGAGCACCCTGTAACGCATGCCCACTGGGGTTTCAGCTATAAGCATTCACCCCTAGACACCGCTGTGGGGTTGGAGCCCCACAGCCTGCCAGTCTGTATGCTCCCCTAGAAGTTTGAGCAGCAGGGCACTGAAGAAGTGAACCACACTCCCATCACACACCCGTTGAGGGGGAACAAGGGAACCTCTCCCATTTCACTTCCAAATGAATACTCACATCTATTATGTAATTTATCTTTTCCACTAGAATATGAGCCTACAAATGGTAGAGATAGACCCCAAGTTGTGGTTTGATCCCTATAGCAAAGTAAACAGCATATGTAAGTTATTCCTGTCACTGAGTAAATCAGTATCTTAGTTTTTAATAACCTGTTACACATTTTTCATAAAAGGATAATACTTTGTTGATTCAATTTATACAGAATCATTTCCTTATTATAGTCTGAATTACCTTCTGGACAATTAAAAGAACGTTAATAGTTAAAATAATATAGCAGAAGAGGTTGGCAAAAGCTCATTATATGCGTCATGCCCAAAGTCACAACACTGAAGCAGAAGTTCTTCTTCCGAAGTGTATGTGTAGTATTGTACAGCAATAATGAAATCAGACTGTAGAGGCCATCTCATAACTAAATTTCAGGTTAATTTAGGCATTAAACGTGTTGAAATATTAATTACAGTTCTGTCTTTCCTACAAGCTCTAAATAGTTTCATATTATGAAGCACTTCCAGACTCATATATTTAAATATTGAATATATTTGTGAATTAAAAAAACAAAACTGGAATTAAAAGAACCTTGAGTTCTCCCATTACAATAATTCTCTCTTCAACATTTCTCTCCTACCCGACATTAACCCATAATCCCACATCAGTACAACACTGAAGAAAAAATAAAACCATACAGAAGAAAACCTCACCAATCAGGCCCAATTAGGAAAATAAGGTGAGCATAAATTCAGGGCTGGTAAGAAATACAATTTTCAAGCATGTGCTAAATCAGGCAGTAAAACAGTATTATTTAGACCTTTTTAGTGAATCTGTTTTTAAGGGTAAGAATTATCTGTAATTAGCATACCAAAAAATATGTAAATTAATCTATACAACAAACTGAAATATTAGGTTGGGGTAAAAGTAGTTGCAGTAATGGGAAAAAACCATAATCACTTTTTCACCAACCTAATATTTCAGTTTGTTGTATAGTTTAATTTACATGTTTTAATACTGCAGCAGTAATATTATAAAGTTTCATATAGATCTTATGCATGTTAAATTTACTAATCAATATTTTTGGTGTCCCAAACTAAATTTTGGCACAATCAAAACCTTTAAAAATTAGGGTTGTAAAAAATTAATGAATTGATCACTATTTTAAAAAACTGCCCCCACAAATACTTTAATCAATGTACAAAAAAAATACACATCCTGCGTATCTTGTAATAGACCAATTAGTTTTTCAAACTGAAATGCTGTTCTCCATCCTTCCATGTTACTAACGTTTAATCAATGGTTCTATTGAGATAGGTATCGCTTCCAGAATCCAAAACCTTTTCTTTCTTTTGTTAAAGTGGAAAAAAATAAGAAAGTCAGTTTTGTTTATTTATTTTAGACTGTCTCCCAGGCTGGAGTGCAGTGGCGTGATCTCAGCTCACTGCAACTTCCGCCTCCTGGGATTAAAGCATTCTCTGCCTCAGCCTCCCAGTAGCTGGGATTACAAGCAAGCACCACCACACCAAGTCCAGCTAATTTTTGTATTTTCAGGAGAGACAGGGTTTCACCATGTTGGCCAGGCTGGTCTCAAACTTCTGACCTCAGGTAATCTGCCTGCCTCTGCCTTCCAATGTGTTGGGATTACAGGTGTGAGCCACTCCACCCAGCCCTGAGTGTCTCTTTCATGCTAAGGAGATAACTCAGGGCAGGCAGCCCCTATGTAACTTCAGGATGGGGGCTGGTCACAGCAAAGAGCAAAGCATGATTAGACCATTAGCACATTTCAGTCCCATTCTCCAACCTCTGGGTAGAGGAAAGGGACTGAAGGTTGATTTAATCAGTCATGCCTACATAATAATGCCTCCATAAAAACCCAAAAGGACAGGGTTTGGAGAAGCTTCTGGATAGCTGTACAAGTGGAGGTCCTTGTGCTGGTCCAGGTGTTGGCCTACCCAGAGAGAGCATGGAGGCTCCAAGCCACTTCCCACATGACCTCATCCTATGCATCTCTTCATCTGTACCCATTATAATAAACCAGTAAACCTGTTTCCTGAGGTCTGTGCCACTCTTGGCAAATTAATGGAACCCAAGGAGTAGGTCATGGGAACCCTGACTTTTATATAGCCAGTTGGTCAAAAGTTCCAGAGGCCTGCACTGGCATCTGAAGTGGGGGTAGTCTTGCGGGACTTAACTCTCAATCTGTGGGATTTGAAACTATCTCCAGGTATTGTCAGAATTGAACTGAATTAGAGGACACCCACCTGGTGTCCACTGCAGAACTGATTGCTTGCCAGGTATGCAGGGGAAAACCCACACACACATTTCGTTATAGAAATGTTCTGTGCTGTTGAGAGCATAGGAGGAGCTGAATTTTTTCCTATATCCACAGACCATTCATTATAAAAACATAAAGTAGGGGAAGGGGAAGAGCCCTCGAAGTAAAGTAACAACAGAAGGGAACATCTTCAATATAAGTCTACAAAAACCCTACAGCTAATATCACATTCAACAGTACAAATTTAATGTTTTCTCCCAAGAAACAAAACACGGGTGTCCCCTTCCCTTCATTGTATGGAAGGTCCCTGCCAGTACAAGGCAAGGAAAAGACTAAAGGGCATCCACAAGTAAGAAAAAGAAAAAATAAAATTTTCTTTATTTGCAGACAGCATAATGTATGTAGAAAATCCTATCTAGAGCAACATTACTAGAACAATATAATTTAGTAGGATAATAGGATACTAGATCACTATGCAATAATATAACAGCAATAAACAATTAGAAACAAAATTTTACAACCACTCCAATCACAATAGCATCAAAAAACAAAAGCAGGAATAAACTTAAAACATATGTGATAACAACTAGAAAGTACTGCTGTAGAGTCTTAAAGAAGGCTAACAGAGGGTGAAATACGGCATATTCACGAACAAGCAAAAAAATGTGTGCACAAATGTTCACAGCAGTATTATTCACAATAGCTAAAAAGTGGAAACAATCCAAATGCCCATCGACTAATGAAAGGATAAACAAACTGTGGTATATTGATCTAATGGAAGTGTTGAGCAGGATATAGAAAACTGGAACCCTCACACATTACTGGCGGGAATATAAAATGGTACAGACATAGGAGAAAAAAGTTTTGGCAGTTTCTCAAAATGCTAAACACAGATTTACCCTATAATCCAACAATTCCATTTCTGAGTACCTACTCAAGAGAACTGAAAATATTATAGCATGTGAATTATACTTTGATAAAGCTTAAAAAAAAACCCAGAGACTAGAAAAGGTATTTTCAATACACTGAAAAAATAATATATATGTCTAAAACTTCTACACAGTGTTCTCAAAACCTCTGCATAGGATGATTGTTGAAGGGCTTTCCCAGACAAAGCCAGTCTATGAAGACTGGAATAAGAACCTACTTAAAAAAAAAAAAGATAAAAATCCACAAAAAATCTGAAACGGCAATTCAGATTAAAAAACCTCACTGGTCAATAAATTTAAAAGTAAACATGATGTAAAAGATCATGCACTGCTTAAACTAAGACAAGAAAGTGGATGATTCATTGTTTCACTGCTATGCACTTTCATTTAGTTAAGTCTTTCAATTAGGTAGGCCTTCTTAAAAATTGTTAAAGAGTTCATCATAACTTTCCCATTACAACTTCCCATTTTAGCCTGGTATACACATCTTCAGCCTTCTTTACTCCCAGGTACCAACTTTAGAAATGAAAACCAAGGAATCATTTTGTTATTGTTATTTGTTTAGTTTTGCTTTATTTTTTACTTATCACACTTCCATCATATTTGACCAGTAAAATGTGTCAGAGGAAATCTAATTCTTAATAAAATATAAGGATATTCATGTAAGATAGCACAAACATAAATAATACTCTCTCCCCATTTCTAATACCTTTCCCCTAGAAGCAATATTTTTAAGCAATTAACCAAAAAAGGCAAGTTCAATTCATTTTGAGTGTAACTGGCAATAATCTGCCCAAAACATAAACATGAAATTAGCATGCAAATGTGCACTAACCTTCCAGTAGTCAGATTGTAAACTGTAGTACCTCTGGTATGCAGATAATGCTGGAAGAAGGAAAATAATTATAAGTCATAATTATGTCTCACTTTAAAGTCAATAATACACTTAACAAACATTATAACAAGATTCCCACCATACCACCTCCAAGCAGATAGTGATATTTCAGACCAAACAACTTAAAATCTGGGCCCCCCTCAGGAGTTCAAGAACGTAAAACCATGGTCAAATCTCAGATCTGCGCTTAAACAGCAAGCAGGCTAACCCCTTGGATCAATCTGACCTTCCTCAAAGATCAAAACTGGCAAAAGATTAAGATTTTCCAAGGCTACTCCAGAATGTTCTAGATTATTTGTTCTCACAAGAGACCTCACTTCCAAGAATGGCTAACAACTCGACCACCTTAAAGAACAAAACTATTTCTTCTGTATTGCTTCCTATCCTACAATCAACACAAAACTTACCCCGCAATTACCTTTCTCAACCTCAATTACAAAATAGGACAACCATCCACCAAATCCATCTTGAGGCATAAAAGGTTCTGAAAAACTTAAAAGTAGCTCCTGTCAAACTCAAAATTCAATGAAGTAAATGTAAAAAAGTGAAAATTACATATGTACATTACAATTGGTAGAGACTACCCTTCTTAAAAAACAAAATACTGATGAATAAACCCCATTCCATACCAATTAAATCAGAATCTCTTAAGGCAGGAGGCTAAGCACTTATTTGATCCTTCAAGTACAGATATGACTGAGGGACACCCTAATGACAAAGGCAGTAAAATGGAGACTGAAGCAGGATTAAAAAGTGGCAGCAGCTCAGATACATTCTAATATGCTGGGGATGCTTACACGATGAACCAATTTATGAACTTTAGATATTGGTACAACAGAAGCAAACTGCAAACATTACGTGAAGTGCTTTCATAAAATTAAACAGGCAAAGGAAGTTAAGAAAAAAATTGGATATAATGAAGAGAGCTTGCTCTATCAGATATTGGAATTATCATAAAGTTGTAAGAAATGGAATCGAAAAGAACTGAAAGCCCAAAATGAGAACTTTATATAGGAATTAGCACAGTATATAGGTGGCATTTCCAATCAGTGGGGAATTATTAATGTAATCAGTACCCAAGTATTTATAAGTAAGCAAAAAAGTAAAATTTCTAACTCAAATCATATACTAAAATAATTCAATGACTACATTAAAAAGTCAAATATAAAAAGAAGCCCATAAAACTACTTACTAGATGAAAACATGGGGGAATAATGTTTTTCTGGTCAGCTAGAAAAGGATTTTTTTTTAACTTGTGGTTTACAGTCCACAAGCTAAGATATGGAAGACCATGATAAAAACTATTTGAGAAGCAAATGGTTACCTCAACTCTCTCACTCAATCCTTGATATTGTTTAGGCAATATGACCAAAAAAATACAGAGATTCTCCAACAAAAGGCCATGGAGATCATATTCGGAGATCCCCAATCACATGCTCAGAGCCTCCAGTTCTCAATTATTCCAATCGTGAAATATGGACAGCTAAGAATTATCAGACATCTAAAGAAAACCTCTAACCAAGAAGACAAAAACTAACACAAACAGAAAAAAAAACAACCTAAAAGAAAAAATAATGACTATTATACAGGGGAAAATATACTTCAAAAAATTCTTACTAGTCTTAAATAAGGGAAAATATTGTTTTCATTGAGGGGGTGGAAAGGGGGTATATGCAGGAGAACAAACAGAATGCTCTAGAAAAAAAATTAAATTCAGTAAAGTATGATAGGAGAAATGCATAATTCAATGAAAAGATTAAAATGAAATTTGAAGAAATCTCTCAAAAAATAAACAAAAAGGACACAAACAGAAAAACTGTGTCCTGGAGGTCTAACATATCAATAATAGAGCCCCAAAAAGAAAGAATAAAAAAAAGAAGAAAATTCAGAAAATAATTCAAAAAAAAAATCCCAGAAAAGAAGGCTATGAGTTGGTAGTTTGAAGGGTCCTACAACAAATGTGTAATTCTAGAAATAAGGCAATAGAACAATGTTTTCAAAATTCTGAAGGAAAATTATTTCCAACCTAGAATTATATATCCAGCCAAACAATCTATTAGGAAAGTAGAATAAAGGTGTTTTCAGATATGCAAAGTCTCCAAAGAAAATTATCTCCCAAATACCTTTCCTGAAGAAAATTCTGACAAATACGCTTCCGTTAAAGGAGAGTATATACCAAGAAAGAAAAAGATATGATTTATTGAAAGCAGGAGACAAAACAGAGACAAGAGGCCATGGGAATACCCAAGATGAAGAAAAAGAGCGATCCCAGGATAGCAGCTATGCCCCAGATCCAGGTCACTGAGGCTTATCATTAAAATTCTGCTGCCCTTGTAACTAACCTCTTCTAACCTGAGGACCAAACATCCAGATAAACCTGGGCCCAGGTTCTTAACTGGGCTTGGCTTTTTCTTGACCATGTTCTGATGAAGATTCTATTCTCCCTTCTATATTCTACAAAATAGATGATGTGAAGGCTCCCAGAAGTGTTCAGTGTTCTGCTTTAATTTACTTTTGTTAAGGGGAGGGGAACACAGACATCACAGCCAGACATGGGTTACACCTACAGAGGCAGGGAGGAGGATGCAACTGGAGAGAACACAGGCTGGTGGTAGCAGTACCATTCTATTTCTTAAATTGTATAGTAGGTAGACAGGTGTCAATTTTAATAGTCTTTAAACTATATATAGGTTTTTAGACATTCTACTTAAGTATAATACACTGCTCAATTTAAAGGGAAAAAAGTATTAAGGATCGGAAATTAGCAAAAAAAAAAAAAACATTTTGTAACATACTGCATGTTACCCTTCACTAGTGACCAAGTTGTTTCTTCAACAAAGCAGTAAATAAAACATTATCTTCTGATTATATATGAGATGCTGAATAAAAGAAGACTTACCAAAAATGGAAGTTAATGCTTTCTAAAACTCTATATGCAATGTTTTCATATTGTTTATTGTAAACTGCCAAAACATATATAAATACTATATAAATAACATTCTGAATATGTTCAAATTACAGAAGCATTACCCAAAAATATCATCACATATCTGAAAAAGTAACTTTTACATATGAATAATGCTCCTCTTTTTGCATAAAGATGATGTCAACCAACCTATCATTGGAAGGATATTAGACTATGAGCAATTTTTCCAGTTGTGGTGAAGAATTAAATTTTAAGCCATCCCCCATTTCCTAGTTCTTCATGTATGAGGGGGTAGCTAGTTCATAAAGGTCATTAATTAACGGTTTTCTACAAAGAAAAGCACACTAAATTATCAAACTAGCTGAAGAAAATAGTCAAGCAAGAGTCTGTGTAGTCAATGGTGTGGCTGACATTCTCACATCCATTTCTAACCACACTCTCATCCCCATTATTGACTTGAAAGGATTATCAGTTTCCTGGCAATCTCAGTGATTGTTTTAGTACAGAAATGGGCACATGAGCTCAGGCAGCCCAATCACCACTGATTTATAGGTGACAGACATGGAAAAGGTTCTCTGTCTACTAATGGATGTGAACAAAGAAGTATATATTACCAACTGCCACCACAAGGGAAGTATCTTAGGATGAAGCCCACAGAAGAAACACACTGAAAGTAACTGGCTCCTTCTAGACTTCAAACTATGCCTAAAGAAAACCTCACCTATGAACTTCCTATTATGTGAAGTAATAAATGTCCCTATTGTTTAAGCTAGAATCAGGTATTTAATACTTTTGCCTAAAAACATTCTGAACAACAGAAGACTTGGTTCCTGAGAATTTTGTGCAGTCACCATACCAAACCTGGAGACTGCCCTTTTAATGATATTATAGAATTTCCACAAATTTGGAGGGCATACTTTCAATAATTTGATAAATTATATATATACATCTGGCTTCATAAAATTCTCTTTTTAGGATTGGGGAGCCTTTAAAAAGATAGTATGTTTTTTGAAGCAAATAAAACTGAGGTATAAGAAGTGCATGTGATGTGAAAAGATGTTACCCCCCGCCCCAAAAAAAAAAAACCCAAAGAAATAAAAAACTAAAGAGAAAAAAATTAAAAAATTTTTAAAAGAAGTTCATGTAATTATCAGTTGGGAGAAACATGACATCCATACGAAAATATGGTGAACTGAGAAATAAATATGAATGCTCAAATTCAAAGTCACAAAGTTAATACTCTAAATGGCAGGAACAGATTTGTAATTGACCCATTTCTTCCATGAGCATTTGTTCCATGAGCGCTCTTCTACTTGTTTACACATTTTATCAACAATTATACTCTACCCTCATTATACTTAGTATCTTATTTTAGGGAGATCTTAACATACTGTTTCTTAATCAGAAAAACACATTATTAAAACTTTAAAGGTACAGTATACAAGTACCCATCACCAGAGTCTCTCTAGTAATATCCTTTTAACCAAAGCACACTCCTTATTCCTAATCTTTAAGTTACTTATCCATGAAAATTCCTAGTCTACTGTAACTAGAATTTTCTAAAGTCCTTAATACAGAAGGAAAGAAATCAGTTATTTGGACATCTTCATAATGCTTAAAGCCTGTTTAAGAATGATTACAGAAAATGGATTAAAGAAATGGACAATTTTCGAGAAGTCAAAATCTATGATTGGAAAACACACATTTCATGTTCTTATACTATAAATATTCAAAATATTCCAGGATGGAGTATTGTCATTTGACAGACAAAAGACAAAAAAAGAAAGAAAATTTTCCAAGCTCTAACTTAAGGCTTCTCCACGTTAGCAGCTCTTGGCATGTAACTTGCCCTGGCCATCTGTAACTGCTTAAGAACTGAAAAAAACAAAGCAAATTTTGCCCAAAAGTGACAGAAATGGAACAAATGACCAACTACTTGAAGGAAGGAAGAATGGAAGAAAAATCTATCACTGGCTAGAATTTCAGGGAACTTATAAATGGGAAAACTTCCAGCTCACAAGTACAAAGAAACAATTTTTAAGAGTTTCAAGCTTTTCATATTAATGTCAGGAATGATTATTATACTCCTCTAATTTCTTCCTTCTGAAATTCTTACTATCTATCCTTTAAGTCTCTCACCTCTAATTTCTATCTGTTTATACTTTTGCTATATACTTTGAAGTAATCTGCTACCTGATTTTCTAATTAACTAACAACTCAGTGACTCTTTCGCCTATAATTTACCACGTATTTATAGATATTAATACATATTTTCTATTAATTAACTGCTCCTAAGATTCATCATATATATTTATCTGAATATATATGCTTGTGCATATATATATTGTCCCCAGGGTTTTGTATCTCTCAGGTTGTCCTCCAATCCACAGAAGTGAAATCACCGCATCATCTCCACAGCTGAAGGCTTATCTGTCTGAGAGCCCCATCAGCTATTTGGCTTAGGAGGTTAATAGGTTAGCTTTAGAATTAGGGGTAAAGAGAATACAGTAGACACTGTAAAGAACCACTCGTATACCACTTCAAGAAAGAACTGCTGGGAGTCTCAGCTTGCTGAAAGCCTCTGTAAGATTCTACAGAAGCTACTTCAGTTGCAGAGAGCCAACCTGTCCATGATCATACTTCTTCCCAGGCTGGCCCATGTTCAATATGGAATAATTGGAGTATAAAGGCCTGGCTATCTCTGACCCAACTTGGTATAGCTCTCAAGGGCCATTCTGACTCCAGAGCTTCCCAGGAAGTTAGTAAAGGTTGCCACAGCTTAATTTCTCCCTCTATCCAATACTGGTTCTATCCTCCACCTTCCTAAGCTGTTGAACATAAAGGAAACTCCTTACTAAATATCTTGTATGCTACACTCCCTCCTGAGGAATAGAACCTACAACAACAGGCTGAATGCACTGAGCCTCTATTTTCCCACAATTCCCTACCCAATTACTATTTTAAGACTTAAAATAAATTCCTATAAGCAAAATGACCAAATAAAGTGACAGGACTTTTTTTAAACTCTTCATTTATATCACCAGCCAGAAAGGCTAAGAAAACGTTTTACAAAGCTTTTTTTTCCTTCTGTATCAAATTCATCTGAAATAACAGAAAAGATAAATGATTACCAAATTATACCATCTTCAGACCAAAATTTTTTTTGGAATTCTTATAAGACAGAAGTAGATGAGAGCAAAATGACAATTAAAAGAAAAACCACAGCCCAAAACATACAAAACAGGTTCTACCATTTTCTACTGTAGAAATATAAGCTTTTTTTTTTCCCCTACAAGGAAATAAACTCAAGAGGAACACCAAGCTCAGGAAACTTTCCACAGAAAAGATGACTATGAATCAGGGCAAATAATTACAGGGCTGTCTTCAGAAAAACAAGGCCAGTAAGTCGCCTATGTACATATACCTGAGCAGTTCACTCACAGAATTACATGTTTATTATATGGTTTATTCCAGGGAAGTTATGGTTTATAATGTGTTCTCTAAAAATAAATATCTATTTGCCCAGGGTTAGTAGTTCTCTTATTCTGTACTGGTTCCAAGAGAGGAGGAGGAGAGAAGCCAAAGGTAACAAACGTCTCTATAAATTGGTAATCTTGAGAGTATGAGTGTGTGTTGAAGAGGACCTGAGAGGGCTATTAGAGATCGATTCTAGTTTTTGGACTTGCAGAAAGACAGTGAAGAGAACAGATAGAGAATTTTTTTTAAGTGGAAATGTGCCTTAAAAAGCCTCAAAGAGGATTTTTAAAAATAACAAACTACATCTAGGAAATAATCAGAAACCACCAGCTTGAATATTAAAATATACTGAATATATCTGCATACCCTAGCATCCATTTTCTCCTTCCTCTTCCCCCTACTACACATTAATCAAGCTGTTGACTACTTATCAATGGCCAGATCATCTACACAACACTAAACAAAGCACATGTTTTCAAGGACTTAATCCTTAGATTATCCTTTTCTTCTCTTACTAGATTACTCTCACCAGCTACTTTGCTAACAGTCTAGTTGCCACATGCCCTCCCTTCTAAAAAAGAAAACACATATCCAAGATGAATGCCCCTGATTCATTACCTTCATATCCAAAATTTTTATAAGTGGCCGGGCACAGTGGCTCACATCTGTAATCTCAACACTTTGGGAGGTTGAGGTGGGAGGACGGCTGGAGCCCAGGAGTTCAAGACTAGCCTGGGCAACAAAGCAAGACCTCTGTCTCTACAAAAAAATACAAAAATTAGCTAGGCATGGTGGCGTACACCTCTAGTTCCAGCTACTCAGGAGGCTGAGGTAGGAGAATCATTTGAGCCCAGGAGCTTGGGGCTGTAGTGAACCCTGTCTCAAAAAAAAAAAAAAATTTTATAAAAGAAAAATAAAGCTATAGTCATAATCTAACAGTGTTAAAAGTTAAAAGATTTATTGTTTAAAAGGAAAATAAATAAATAAATAAATAAATAAATAAAAATAAAAGATTTATTGTTTAACAACCACTAAGCAACAAGTACATACAGCCCCATATGTAAACCTAATTTTCAAGTCTAGGTCTCTCTTTACATGCTCTAAAATTAGCATGTCCTCCAACTACATAAAGGTGCAGCAATAAAAAAGTAGCAGATTGTACACAATTCTACAGGCATACCTCGTTTTATTGCACTTCGCGTTATTGTGCTTCACAGATATTTGGGTTCTTTACAAATTGAAGGTTCATAGCAACCTCCCGTAGAGCAAGTCTATTGGTGTCATTTTCCAACAGCCATGTGCTCACTTAATGGCTCTGTGTCACATTTTGGCAAACCAATATTCCAGACTTTTTCATTATTACTGTATCTGTTATGATGACCTGTGATCACCAATCTTTGATGCTACTATTGTAGTTGCTTTGGGGAATCATTAACTGTGCCCATATAAGACAGTTAATTGATAAATGTTGTGTGTGTTCTGACTACTCCACCAACAGGCCATTCCCTGGTCTCTCTCCCTCTCCTTGGGCTTCCCTATTCACTAAGCCACACCAACATTGAAATTACGCATATTTAATAACCCTACAATGGCCTCTTAGTGTACAACTGAAGGAAAGGGTTACACATTTCTCACTTTAAATCCAAAGCTAGAAACCATTAAGCTTAGTGAGAAAGGCACTTAGAAAGCTGAGACAGACCAAAAGCTAGGCCTCTTGTGCCAAACAGCCAAGTTATTAATACAAAGGAAACATTCTTGAAGGAAATTTGAAGTGCTACTCCACTGAGACACAAAAGACAAGAAAATGAAAACAACCTTACTGCTGATACGGACATGGTCTAAGTGGTCTGGATAAAAGATTCAAACCAGCCACAACATTCCCTTAAGCCAAAGACCACTTCAGAGAAAGCCCCTAACTCTTTCCTCGGTTCTATGAAGGCCAAGAGAAGTGAGGACGCTGCAGAAGAAAAGTGTGAAGCTAGCAGAGGCTGGTTCATGAGGTTTAAGGAAAGAAGCTATCTCCATAACATAAAAGTGCAAGTTGAAGCGGCAAGTGCTGATGGAGAAGTGTAGCAAGTTATCCAAGAAGATCTAGCTAAGATTATTGATGAAGGCAGTTACACTAAACAGACAGACTTTCAATCTCCATGAAACAGCCTTCTATTGAGGAAGATGCCATGTAGGACTTCATAGACAGGAGTTATCAACACTCTGGCTTCAAAGTTTCAAAGGACAGGCTGACTCTCTTGTAGGAGCTAATCCAGGTGGTGCCTTTAGTTTCGAGGCAATTGCTCATTTACCATTCAGAAAATCCTAGGGGCCTCAAGACTTATGCTAAATCTACTGTCTGGGCTCTATAAATAGAAAAACAAAGTCTGGATGACAGCACATCTGTTCACAGCACAGCTGACTGAATATTTTTGAGCCCACTGTTGAGAACTATTGCTCAGAAAAAGGATTCCTTTCAAAATATTTATTGCTACTGACAATGCACCTGGTCACTCAAGAGCTCTGATGGAGATGCAGAAAGGTTAAAGTTGTTTTCTTGCCTGCTAACACAACATCCATTCTGCAGCCTATGCATCAAGGAGTAATTTTTACTTTCAAGTCTTAATTCTTTTTTGAGACCGAGTCTCTACTCTGACCCAGGCTGGAGTGCAGTGGTGTGATCTCAGTTGACTGCAACCCTGCCCCCCACCCCCACCCCCACCCCCCAGGTTCTAGCAATCCTCCTGCCACAGCCTCCCAAGTAGATGGGACTACAGACATGCACCACTGTACCCAGCTGATTTTTGTATTTTTGATAGAGACAGGTTTTGCCTTGTTAGCCAGGCTGGGCTCAACTCTTGACCTCAGGTGATCCACCCACCTGCGGACTCCCGAGGAGCTGGGATTAAGTCATGAGCCACAAGCCTCAAATCTTATTAAAGTAATATATTTGTAAGGCTATATGGCTGCCACAGTGGATCCCTTCATGGATGTAGGCAAAGTAAATTAAAAGCCTTCTGGAAAAGATTTCATCATTCGATGCTATTAAGAACATTCAAGGTCAAAATACCGACATAAACAGGAGAGTTGGAAGAGCTCATTCCAGCCCCATAGATGACTTTGAGGAGTTCAGATGTCAATGGAGGAAGTAACTAGCAATGTGCTGGAGCAGCAAGAGAAACAGAATTAGAAGTGGAGTCTGAATGGATAAGAAACTGCTTCTATAGATGAGCAAAGAAGTAGTTTCTTCAAAAAACCAAAAAAAGAGTGAGTCTCACTTCTGTCATCCTGGCTTAAGTGCAGTGATGTGATCCCAGCTCACCGTAGCCTCGACCTCCCAGGTTCAAGTAATCCTCCACTTCAGTCTCCAGGGTGGTCCATGCCACCACACCCCAGCTAATTTTTTTTAAGATATAGGGTCTCCAGGCTGGTCTTGAACTCGTGGGTCTCAAGTGATCCTCCTGCCTTTGTCTTTCAAAATGCTGGAATTACAGGCATGAGCTACTCTGCCTGGCCAAAGGAGTTCCTTGAGATGGAATCTACTCCTGATAAAGGTGCTGTGAACATTGTGGAAATGATAGCAATGAATTGAGAATATGATGTAAATTTAGTTAACAGAGTAGTGGCAGAGTTCGAGAGGACTGACTCCAGTTTTGAAAGAAATGTGCTACCATAAGTAAAATGTTTTTCAAACAGCATGCGACATGCTACAGAGAAACCTTTAGTAAAGGAAAAGTCCACTGATGCGGCAAAGTTCAATATTTTCTTATTTTAACAAACTGCCAAGCCACCCCCAACCTGCAGCAACCACCATCCTGATTATTCAGCAGACATCAAAACTGATGCAAGACCGTTTACCAGCAAAAAGATTACAACTTGTTGAAAGCTAAGGTTGGCTGTGTAGCACTTTTTAGCAAGAAAGCATTTTTTAGACATAATGCTACTGCACACTTACAGTGTAAACATAACTTTTATATGTAATAGGAAACAAAAAATTGTTTGGTTTTATTACAATATTTGCAATAAATTGCAGTGGGCTGAACCAAACTTGCAATATCTCCCAGGTATGCCTATATATTTTTGGTACAATAGTTCCTGTAATTCCAGCACTTTGGGAGGCCAAGGTGGGAGGATGGCTTGAGGCCAGGAGTTCAGGATCAGTCTGGGCAACATGGTGAAACCCTGTCTCTATGATAAATACAAAAATATGCTGGGCATGGTGGTGCATGCCTGCAGTCCCTGCTATTAGGAAGGCTGAGGTGGGAGGATCAATTGAGCCTGGGAGGTTGAGGCTGCAGTGAGCTGTGATTGTATCACTGTACTCCAGCCTGGGAGAGAGAGTAAGAACTTTATCTCAAAACAGCAACAACAAAGCCCCACACAACTTTGGCTTAACATACACATGAAATACATTGTTATGGGCACGTATTACAGATTATCATGATGTTGAAGACATAAAAAGTTAGTCAAGTCATTTAAAAAGAGGTTTGCAAAGCCAGTAAAGTCACATCTATTGGCATTTTCTTTAACTACAAAAAGTACAAAAAAACATAAAATCGTTATTTACTTACTAGATGTCAGATCTGATTTTCATGATTTTAGTTTGTTCTGATGTCACTTACTGGGCTCTCTAAATTAATGGGACTATTAAAATTCAGATGAGATCCTTGAGCAAGAATACGACAATTGTATCAGGTGATTGGTTGATGGATTTTATTTATTTTTAATAGTTTATTTAGAAATAATGTTAGACTTACAGAAAAGTTGCAGAGATAGTACAGAGTTCTTACATACTCTTCACCGAGCACCTCCTAATGTTAAGAACTTACATAATCATAGTACAATGATCAAAACCAGGAAGTTACCATTGGTACAATTCTATCTAACTGAGTGCAGATCTTCCTTGAATGTAACTGGTTTTTCCCTTAATGCCTTTTTTTCTGTGCTAGGATCTAATCTAGGTTCCCACATTGCATTCAGTTGTTGTGTCTTCTTAGTCTCCTCCAGTCTCTGACAGTTCCTCAGGTTTTGTTTTTCATGACCTTGACATTTTTGATGAGTACGGTTATTTTGTAGAACGTCTTTCATTCTGGGTTTGTCTGATGTTTTTTCTTATGATTTGATTGAGGTTAAGCATGTTTTGCAAGAAAACTGCAGAAGCGATGTGTCCTTCTCAATGCATCATACTAGGAGGGGTGCATGGTGTTGACATGGGTTTTTGCTAGTGATATTTTAACTTTGAACCCTTAGCTATATTCTTCACGGTAAAAGCTCTTCCTCCTCCCTTTATTGTTCATACATATCTTGGGGGAGATACTGTTGAGACTATGGGATATACAGTTTCTCCTCAAACTTTCTCCCATTGATTTTAACATGAATTGGTAGATCTTGTCTGCAACAGTTATTACTGTGGTGTTTGGCTAAACATGATTTTGTATTTCCCTTATTCCTTCTGCATTTATTAAGTGGAATTCTTCTGTGGGGAGAGATGTCCCCTTTTCCTCATTTATTTATTCAACTATTCGTTTATATGTGTGTGTTCTTATGGATTTCTATTTTATTATTATGGGTTATAATCAGATGCTGTTATTATTCCTTTTGTTGTTCAAATTGTTCCAGGTTTGGCCACTTGGAAGCTCTTTCAGGTTGGCCTTTACCCTTTCAAAGCACTTGCCTTCTATTCTTGGGCCACCACCCTGTTCCATGCTCATCTTCGTCCCTGCACCAGTCCTGGAGTCTATTACTTCTCCAAGGAGCTCTGGTTCCTTTTTATTAGAGAATAGTATATAAAAATCAAAATCTGTATACTCAGTATAAGGACGGATCTTTAATCACCTTTGGACTTCTATATTGCATCTCAAAAGGAGAAGTTAAAAGTTAGCCAGAGGAGCCACCGGTTGTGTCTCCCAGCCCGATTAAGGATTAAGACACCCTACTGCTAACCACAATCCCATCTATAGATCACTGATATGGTCTGGAGGAATGTTTCTGAAGGCATTGTTTTTACTAAACAGGATAAAACCCCCACCTAAGTCACGTACCCATGTATACTCCATGGATCAAGACCCCTTCACATGTAATTTCTAGAGTTGTAAGCCCAAGACCCTTTAGCATAGAGTTGTAAGCCCAAGACCCGTTCACATGTAATTTCTAGAGTTGTTAAGCCTTTAAAAGGGCAGGGACTTTCTTTGTTAGTTTGAGGTGGCTGTCAGGCAACTATGCCACTGCTGCTACCACCGGCCGATAAATCACCCCTTCCTTCCCAGTTTGGTGCTTGAGAGGTTTGTCTTGCGGCTTTCCTGCTTTAGTATCTTTATGGGAGTGTTATTGCTCCTAGGACTTCAGTTGACAGAACTAAGGAATATATGAGTATGTTATATATATTTACATATATATGCAAACCTATGTGTGCACACACACAAACATACTGATAGTTCTTTCCTTTTGAGGACAGGGCCTCGCTCTGTCACCCCAGGCTGGAGTGCTGTGGCAAGATCATGGCTTACTGCAGCCTTGAACTCCTGGGCTTAAGCCATCCTCTCACCTCAGCTTCCCAAGTAGCTGGGGCTACTGGGGTGTTGCACCACCATGCCCCGCTAATTTTTTTAATTTTTAGTAGAGAGGAGGTCCTGCTATTTTGCCCAGGCTGGTCTTGAACTCCTGAGCTCAAGTGATCCTCCCACCTCGGCTTCTCAAGCTGTTGGGCCATTGGCCACACTTGAGCCACCGTAGCCTGCGTAGGTTTCTATATATATGTAAAACCATGGGTTGGTACTGACACCTATTCTAATCCAGTACCACAAAGTTCATTCTAACCTTCTCCCTTTCCTTATTTGTAACTTCTGTCTCTGTCGGAAACCTCACTTTCATAATATAGAGTATACTCACTTATTTGTTGACTTCTAGAATCCACAATAGGTGGTTACAGATTGTTACCCTGTACCCTAATGAAAACATATCTAGTAATTAAAGTATTGGGTACGAGACCAACCCTGTTCGTGGGTGGCCTTAGTCCTGGTGGTGACAAGGGATTGAGAAAAGGAAATAAAGACGCGAGTAGAATTTTTGTGCATGGGTGCAGGCATTAGTCTCCAAGCTATGGTTTTTACCACCGCTTTTATTAGGTGGATACACTTGTTAATTGATAGGTAAAGCGGGGTGATCAGGGGAGGCCTTGAAACTATTGGGCAAGGCTGTGAGACTAACGTGGGCAAGATGATCGGTGAGGGGAGAGGTGTGGTCTGCAGCAATTCTAGGCAAACCTAGAACACTAAATTCTACCTCAGGTTGCTATCAAGGTACATTTGCATCAGAAGCATCGTGGCGAAGAGGCCACCAGGATGTGACCACACCCAGATCTTACAAGGGGCCTTTATCTGTACAGCATTGCAGACACAGAGCAATCAAAATCACTCTATATTTTGAAAACAAGCATGTCCAGTTATCTCTGCCCTGCAAGGCTTTTCTTCCTTGCAAGCTTTCCATATGCAAAGACCCTCCTGGTATCTTGTAAACAACGTCGCTTTCCCTTCTACGAGTCTTGCACAAGTCTTCTTCCCAAGACCCTCATGCCGCCTCCATGTTGAGAAGGCTTTCTTCGGACCGAAGCAGTATTTCCTGCTCTGCAACCACCTGCGGTGTTCCACGGTTTTACCGTGCTCTCAGATGGTCTTTACCTTAGGCTTCCTGTTGCTGCTTGATTTCTATTTTACTGCACCAATCTTTGACATAGCTTAGTTCGGTGTATAAATTTAAGTGTACAATAAGCAAAACAAGCTTATAATTATTTAATTAGAAATAACATAGGTCTGCTTCGGGCCATCTTGACTCACATTAGAGTATTTGTATGTACTGACACTTTGGTCTTTAGCTTTATAGTATCTAGTCAAAATAATTTCCAAAGTTCTTAGGTTAGTTATTTTCTTTTCACTCCCTTTAGTTAATCTTATTCATCCCTAATGCATTAGGTTCATTTATACTTTACTATCCCATTGGGTCCCTCTAACCCTAGTTGGTTTTAATAGTTATTATTTTTTGGCATATAAAAATATTACAGTTACTGAACACTGCTACTAAACACTACTACATAAAAAGGTGTATTGAAAGTGTCACTTTCTCCTTGTTTTTACTATCTCCTTTCCATCCCCCATCTTTGTTTTGCCTCTTGCCCATGCCCTGTGGGTACACAGTCTCGTTAGTTTCTGGTTTGTCCCTTCCTTTATTTCTGTTACACTAATGAAAATATATGTGGGAGTTCTCTTATGTTCCTTCTTTCTCATACAGTCCTTACTGTCATACAGTTCCTTATTGTAGTACAGTTCACATACCATACAACTCATCCTTTTAGAGTGTACAGTTCAGTGGTTTCTAGTATATTCACAAGGTGATGCAACCATAGCAACTATCTAATTCCAGAGACACTTTCGTCACCCCCAAAAGAAACTCGGTATCGACTAGAAGTCACTTTCCATGTCCCCTCCCAATCTACTTTTCTGCAAGCATTTGCCTGTTCTGGATGTTTTGTGTTAATGGAATCATCTAATATGTGGCATTTTGTACCTGGCTTCTTTCACTTAGCATTCAATTTTGTAGAGGTTGATAAATATTGTAGCATGTATGAGTACTTCCTTCCTTTTGATAACTAAATGTTATTGCATTGTATGATATATACTACATTTTGTACATCCATGCATTAGTTGAGGGACATTTTGCTTTCTACTTATTAGCTGTTATGAATAATGCTGCTCTGCACATTCATGTACAATTTTTTTGTGTGAACATATGTTTTCAGTTCTCATGGGTACCTAGGGGTGGAAGTGTCTGTGTCTTGTGATTACTCTTTGTTTACATTTAGAGAAGACTTCCAGATTGTTTTCCTCTTCCCTTTTTAATGTGAAGAGTATATTATACACTTTTGTATCTTACCTTTTTCACTCAGTAGTATACCCTGGAAGTGGCTGCAAATGAGTTCATTCTTTTGAAGAGAATTCCTTTCATATTCTTCGTTTTTTTAGAAACAGTCTTAGTCTGTTGCCCAGTCTGGAGTGCAGTGGGTACAGATCATCGCTCCCTGCAGACTTAATCCCCCTGGGTCTAAGGGATCCTCCTGCCTCAGCCGGCAGTGAGTACCTGGGATTACAGGTGTGTACCACCACACCTGGCTAATTTGTTGATTTTTTGTAGAAATGGGGTTTGTAGTGTTGCCCAGGCTGGTCTCAAATTCCTGGGCTCAAGTGGTCCTCCCACATGGGGCCTTCCAAAGTGTTGGGATTATAGGAGTGAGCCACTGCACACAGCCTATTGTTTTTTACAGCTGTGACTTGACTGTATAGATGTATCTTAACCTCTTCAATTATTCATCTATGTATGGGTATTTAGGTTGTTTCTTATGTAAATAATCTTGTGCATAGTATTTTGATATTCTTGAGAACTGTATCTTCAAGGTAGATTTCTTTTTTTTTTTTCTTTTTAGAGATGGGGTTGCACCTTGTTGGTCAGGGTGATTTCAAACTCCTGACCTCACGTGATCCACCCACCTCGGCCTCCCAAAGTGCTGGGATTACAGGCGTAAGCCACCATGCCTGGCCTTTCAAGGTAGATTTCTGTAAGTGTGATTGCTGGTTCAAAAGTTAAGTGCACATGTGGTTTTGTTAGATATTCCCAAATTACCAAATTTTCCTCCACAAATGTATCGATTTGCATTCCCACCAGTAATGTATGAAAGCACCAACAGAATGACTTTGTCATACTTTTAATGTATATATATTTTTTGCCAGAGATAAGTGATTAAAAAAACAGTAGTCATTGTGGTGACCCCTTGTGGATGGGCGCTTAATGCTTGCAGATGGTGGGTTCTTATAGCTTGAAAATGAAATACATTGTCCACTAATACCGCATTCATACATGTGACTTGTTATGTGCAGGTGAAGTCCATTAGTTCTGGCCTAGTCAGGATTGCTCATTTTAACATTTTGCATTTAATGGAAGTGCTCCATTGATATATGGTACCTGTGCTCTAAAATATGTGTGGATTTTAACAAAGGATAAGTGAAATGTAAGAATATTTCTTCCTCTAGAATGTGTGATACAGTAGTTATTGGTTCACATTGTACATAGTTATTTTCAACAGTATATACAGTACATATTGATATCCATGGTATGGTAGTTCTTTGGACTCGTAATGGCAGTATGTTGGAACCTGTCATAGTTCCATAAGGAAGAGGGCAGTTGTAATGAAAATTAAACTGTGAGTTGAAAGTTCTGGGTTAGGGCAATCCTGTTACATTTTACTGGTGCCAGAAAACTAAGACAACATGAAGAAATCTCTATCTTATAGGGTAACAAGTACTGCCCAGCAAGACTGGAAATTTAAGTTCATTCCCAGAGAGAGCACTGTTCCAGGTACTTGGAACACATTAATTAAAGATCAAAGATTCTGGCACTTGACGGTTTATATTCCAGTGGTTTCTTTTTAAAAAATTATTTGGCCGGGCATGGTGGCTTATACATGTAATCCCAGCACTTTGGGAGGCCGAGGTGGGTGGATCACCTGTAGGCAGGAGTTCGAGACCAGCCTGGCCAACATGGTGAAACCCCGTCTCTACTAAAAATACAAAGATTAACTGAGCATGGTGGTGGTTGCCTGTAATTTCAGTTAGTTGGGAGGCTGAGACAGGAGAATCACTTGAACTCAGGAGGCGGAGGTTGCAGTGAACTGAGATCACGCCACTGTACTCTGGCCTGGGCGACAGAGTGAGACTCCTTCTCAAAAAAAAATTATTTTTCTTGCTTTCTTTTTTTTCTAGTGGTTTTCTAATGAGTTGATGTTCCCAGGAAAATAGATGCTGAGTGCTTATTGTGAATGGAGCCAGTAAAGGTCTGGGATAGTCTTAAAGTAGAATCACTTTTGCTGCTATAAAAACTTCAAATAATACTTCATTTTACTGATTACAAAATAAGCCCACAAGAAGCACAGGATGGTAACATATTATTCACCAATCCCTTCTCTCTAATTTTATTTATTTATTTCAGGCTTACTTATTATACAAATTTAATGTGTACACATGATGTTTTGATATACATAGTGAAATGATTGCTATATGTAGTAATTTAACATACCCACATCTCACATAGCTACTTTTTTTGTGTGTGCTAGGAGAATTTAAAATCTACTTTTAGAAAATTTCTGGTATATGATACACTAATATTAATTATAATGCTCATGGTGTACTTTATTTTTTGAGACAGAGTCTTGCTCTGTCACCCAGGCTGGGGTGCAGTGGCACCATCTCCACTCACTGTAATCTCCACCTTGAGTTCAAGCAATTCTTTTGCCTCAGCCATCTGAGTAGCTGAGATTATAGGTGTGCGCTGCCACACCTGGCTAATTTTTTGTATTTTTAATAGAGATGGGGTTTTCATCGAGTGTCCAGGCTGCTCTCGCACTCCAGGCCTCAAGTGATCTTCCTGCCTCGGCCTCCCAGAGTGCTGGGATTGATTACAGGCATTAGTCACCACACCCAGCCCTCATGCTATACTTTAGATCTCTAGGTTTATTCATCCTACATATCTGCAACTTTGTTCCCTTGACCAACATCTCCCCTACTCTCCCAACCACTGTTCTAGTCCCTGTTTCTATGTATTTAACTTTTTTTTTTAAGATTCCGAATATAAAAAAAAATTATTTAGTTCTCTTTTTTGTTCCTATGTCTGGCTTTTTTCACTTAACACAATGTCCTCCAGGTTCATTCGTTTTATTGTAAATGGCAGGATCTCCTTTTTAAAAGTGGAATGATATTCCAAAGTGTGTTTGTATCACAATTTCTTTATCAAACCATCCACTGACAGACATGTAGATTGGCTCCACATCTCAGCTAGTGTGAATAATGCTGTAGTGAACATGGGAGTGCGGAATCTCTCTCTGAGATGCTGCTTTTATTTCTTTTGGGTTAAAACCCAGAAGAGAGATTGCTGGATCATATGGTTGTTTTCTTTTTTAATTTTTTGAGAAACCTACATACTGTTTTCCATAATGGCTGTTCCAATTACATTTCCACCAACGGTGTTCAGATACTCTCTTTCTCCACTCCCTCATCATCATTTATCTCTTGTCTCTTTGGTAATCACCATTCTCTCAGGTGTGAGGTGATACCTCATTGTGGTTGTGATTTGTGTTTCCCTGATGATTAGTGATGTTGAGCACATTTTTATATATCTGTTGGCTATTTTTATGTCCTGTTTGAAGAAATGTCTATCCAGGTCCTTTGCCCATTTTAAAATCAGGTTATTTATTTTTGTTTTTTTGCTATTGAGTTGTGTGAGTTCCTTATATATTTTGAATATTAACCCTTTATCAGATACATAGTTTGCAAATATTTTCTCCAAATCCATAGGCTGCATTTTCGTTTTGTTAATTGTTCTTTTGCTGTACAGGAATGTCTCTCATTTTAAATGATTCTTAATAGTAGTAATGGAATAATAGTAGTATAGTTTTTTTTTTTTTGACTGGGGTTTCATAAGAAAATTAAACCCAAATGCCCAAAGACATTTGGACACTTGTTACATGTAAAGAATTAACTTCTCTCCAATGTATCTAGGATGGCACTAGTTATGTACCATCCTTGTGAGAATTGAGAAAGTATCCCCTCTGATCATTGTCTGTGTTCTGAGGTTCAGCTAACAAGCCCCAGTTGAGAAAGGTCATGGGCATTGTCAGCAGTTAGATCTGTTCTTTTTACCCCCCTCTTCTTTCTACCAGTTAGCAGAATGATGTTAGGCAAGTCTTAATCTCTTAGCCTCAGTTTTCTGATCTGTAGAATGGGAAAAATTTAGACTGAGCGTGGTGGCTCACACCTGTAATCGTAGCACTTTGGGAGGCCAAGGTGGGCGGTTCACCTGAGATCAGGAGTTCGAGACCAGACTGGCCAACATAGTGAAACCCTGTCTCTACTAAAAATGCAAAAATTAGCTGGCGGCGGTGGCAGGTGTCTATAACCCCAGCTCCTCTGGAGGCTGAGGCAGGAGAATGGCTTGAAACCGGGAGGCAGAGGTTGCAGTGAGCCCAGATCGTGCCATTGCACTCCAGCCTGGGGGACAAGGGCAAGACTTCGTCTCAGAAAAAAAAAAAAGGGAATAATTATAGCTGCACTACATAGGATGTGAGGATTAAATAAACAAAATCTTCCACATCTATATTTATTTAGTTCTATGTCTTTAAATACTATCTATATGCTGATTGACTCACATTTATGTCTTTAGCCTAGACCTCCTCCCCCAAGGTTGAGTGTCATAGTTAATCTGCTTGTTCTCATGTATAAGTGGGAGTTAAATGATGAGAAAACATGGACACATAAAGGGGAACAACAGACACTGGGGCCTTTTGGAGAGTGGAGAATGGGAGTAGGGAGAGGATCAGGAAAAATAACTAATGGGTACTAGGCTTAATATCTGGGTGACGAAATCTGTACAACAAAGCCCCATAACCTGAGTTTACCTATATAACAAAACATCTAATAGACATCTCAAACTAAATTTGTTCAACACAGAAGGTGTGATTTCTATTCTCGTTATTTCCTCTGAATCTTCTCTTAGTATTAATAAATGGCAGGACCATTCAACTAGTTGCTCAGACCAGAATCTAAGTGATCTATGATTCTTCTTTTTCTTTGTATCGTATAACTAGTATATTAGCATATCATCTTGGCTCTATTTTCTGAATACATTTCTTTTTTTTTTTTTTTTTTTTTTAAGACAGGGTTTCACCATGTTGGTCAGGCTGGTCTTGAACTCCTGACCTCAGGTGATCCGCCCGCCTTGGCCTCCAAAGTGCTTGGATTACAGGTGTGAGCCACCACGCCCAGCCTTTCTGAATACATTTCTAATCTGATCATATTTTGTCATCTCTGCCTTATGCTGGTTTAAACCACCACCATCTCCTGTGTGGTAAATAATAATAGTCTCTTACCCGGTTTCCTTGTTTTCTTACTTAACTTCTTATAGGCTGTTTTCTATTTCATAACTAGAATGACATTTTCAAATGTTGATCACTCCTTTATTTAATACCTCAGATGACTTCTAAATTAAATTAGAATTATTATTTTAAAATAATTTTTTTTTGGAGATGGAGTCTTGCTCTGTCGCCCAGGCTAGAGTGCAGTGGCATGATCTTGGCTCACTGCAACCTCCGTCTTCCAGGTTTAAGTGATTCTCCTGCCTCAGCCTTCTGAGTAGCTGGGATTACAGGCACATGCCACCACACCTCGCTGATTTTTATATTTTTAGTAGAGACAGGGTTTTACCATATTGGTCAGGCTGGTCTCGAACTCCTGGCCTCCAAGTGATCCACCCACCTCGGCCTCCCAGAGTTCTGGATTATAGGTGTGAGCCACTGCCCGGCTATTTTAGAGTATTTTAAATATTTTAACATTTTAAAATAATTTAAAATATGATTATTTTAAATTTAAAGAACAGCCAAATTCCTGGTTGTGGCCTGCAAGGTCCTACATAATGTAGTCCCTGCCTCCCTCTCCTTATTTACTTCCGCTTGGGCTACATTGAACTTTCCGTATTCCTTGACCGGGTCAGACACACTCCCAGCGTTTAAAACTTGTTCGTCCCTTCCCTCAAGTTTTTGCACTGCTCACTCACTCACATAATTCAGGCTTCTGCTTAAAGAGAGTGCCTCACACTTCACCCCTGTAAGAGATCTTCAGTGAATACAGTATAGAAAATAGTGGCCACTCCCTACATCCCCTGTCTCTCTTGCTTTATTTTTTTGTGGCACTTATGCTTCCTGATATTGAATTACTTGCCTACCTGGTTATTGTTTGTCTTCCTTACTAAAATGTAAACTCCATGAAAGCAGGAACCTTGGATATGTTGTTTATTCCACTGCCTAGAAAAGTCCCTGGTCTCAAACTCCTGGGCTCAAGTGACCCTCACACCTCAGCTTCCCAAAGTGCTGGGATTATAGGCATGAGCTACCAAGCCTGGCCAGATTGAGTAATTCTTAAGCTGAAGGAGGACTATTGTGTCAGTTAAACAATGGTGTGAATTCTTTGCCTTGAGTACTTACATGTGAAATGTTAGGATTTAGAATTTATAGCATTATCTAGAGCACATAATTGTTGATAGAGTGTTAAGTAGCATGTAAAAAAACTTGAATTTTTAGCTCTTGTTCTTGTTGCAAGTGTTTAAGCTATTTGGTTGTCCCCTAATGATAATGGTAGTAATTTGTGTGTGTGTGTGTGTGTGTGTTTTTGGGTGGGGGGGGGGGGGGGACATGGAATTTCACTCTTGTTACCCAGGTTGGAGTGCATGGCTCGATCTCAGCTTGCCGAAACCTCTGCCTCCCGGGTTCAAGCAGTTCTCCTGCCTCAGCCTCCTGAATAGCTGGGATTACAGGCATGCGCCACCATGCCCGGCTAATTTTGTATTTTTAGTAGAGATGGGGTTTCTCCATGTTGGTCAGGCTGGTGTTGAACTCCTGACCTCAAGTGATCCTCCTGCCTTGGCCTCCCAAAGTGCTGGGATTACAGGCATGAGCCACCTTGCCTGGCAGTAATGTTAATTTAGCAGTGGTGTTTCCTCTTGTTTTGGTGAGTTATTTTTCCTTACTCTAAACTCCTGATTTAAGGTCACTGTTAAGCTGAGCGTGGTGGCATGCTTACAGTCCTAGCTGCTTGGGAAGCCAAGGCGGGGAGGATTGCTTGAGCACAGGAGTTCAATACTAGCCTAGGCAACATAGCAAGACCTTTCCTCAAAAGCAAAAAAAGGATGTCTCTGTTGCTTTTGATTATTTTTTGAGATACATTGTTGTTTTTTAAAAAATACAATAGCATTTATGGAAGGCTTTTTAAAGTTTTGCTATATTTTAAGACGTAAGTCACTATACCATAAAACTCTTTGGTCATGGGTATTTTTATGTGATATAATTCAAGTAAGTAGCCTTGCTAACTGATAGTATCGGAAATAAGTGGATAACCTAATTTAGAACTAGGAAGATTATACTTCAGTGTTAATATAATTTAAAAGCATGGTGGGCCATTATCTTTTTTATAAGGTATTATTGAACTTTCTTACGTAACCAAATATTCAGTCATGTATAATGAAATTTAGTAATATGATCATAGTATCTGCTTTCTCAAAATTTGCTTATTCTTTTGGAAAGAATGAGGGATGGAGAATGATGGAAAGATTTGTGTAATTTAATGATGGTGGTGTGGTAGGGGACTAGACAGATGCACGTAGAAAGGAATAACATTAGCAAATACTGAGCATTTACTGTGCAGTCACTGTTGTAAGCAGTTTCATGTATTATTTTTTATTTTTAAATTGGTGGATAAAATTGTATGTGTTTCTTGTGTGCTACATGAAGTTTTGAAGTATGTATATACATTGGGGAATGACTAAATTAGCTAATTTACATATACATTACTTCACTTAGTCATCATTTTTGTGGTGAGAATACTTATCCACTCTCTAGCGTTTTTCCGTGTATTATTTAACCCACGTTTAAACTTATGAGGTAAAACCTTATTTGCAGATAAGGAATTTGAAGCACAGAGAGATTAAGTAACTTGCCTAAGATCATAGAGCTAGGAGGTGGTGCACACTGAATGAGAATTCAGAAATGAAAAAGTGTTGGTGGAGACTGGGGGGGCAGAGCATGGAAATGGCCAGCCTCAATGACATAGTTTGGGTTGCCTGATCTAAAACCCCATCCAAGTAGTGTCATGTGGGCAGGATCATGCTATAGGGGTGTTCAGGAATCATGGTGACAATGAGACAGAACTTTAGAGACTACCTATTGCTTTGATTTCTTTCTTTCTTTTTTTTTTTTTTGAGATGGAGTATTGCTCTGTTGCCAGGCTGGAGTGCAGTGGCACAATCTTGGCTCACTGCAACCTCCACCTCCTGGGTTCAAGCGATTCTTCCGCCTCAGCCTCCGGAGTAGCCAGGACCACAGGCATGTGCCACCATGCCCTGCTAATTTTTGTGTTTTTAGTAGAGACGGGGTTTCACCATGTTGGCCGGGATGGTCTCAATGTCTTGACCTCATGATCCACCCGCCTCGGCCTCCCAAAGTGCTGGGATTACAGGCGTGGGCCACCGCGCCCGGCCTGCTTTGATTTCTTAAAGCATGTTTCTAGTTCTGTTCTGCCAAGAAGAGGAATAGATGATAGAAGAGAACAGTAACTGGTGTAAGGATTGGACTTTGCTATTAAAAAGTGAATATTAGTCAATCTTTATGACTTGAAATATAAAACTTTTCTTGGTAGACCTTGAAACCCAGTGATATTAAGGAGTAACCTTAAGCAAACTGTCTAAAATGCAAATGGAGAATAACAACTTGCATTTATTTATAGTTTTTTAGTTTATAAAATACTTTTGTAAACATTTTCTTAATTGATACAAATAAGACCTCTGTGAGACAGGCAGGCAGATGTTATTCTCCCATTTGACAAACTTCCTTGGAAGAGAGAGGGAGCTGCCTTAGGAATGAGCCCCTCAATAGCCTCAACCTCTAGTTGTTCTTTTTTATGGTACAACCAGAAATGAACTGGTTCTGGTTCTGCAACCAAAGCCTAGAAGTTGCTGTTTCTTTGTAAAATTTCCAGAGTGTGAGTGATGGGCTTCTATATTGTATGGTGCTGCAAGTTTGATCTCTAAAATAAGTGATAGGAAAATTACTTAATCTGGAAGCAGAAGAGGTACTTGGCATTACGAATGGTCCAAGATGGCTTATGGTAGTTGGCATGTTCTTAAATAATGTTTGTTATACCAAAAGCCGAGGCATTTTAAAGAAATGTTATTTTGATTAAAACTTTAATTCTAATGGCAACACTGTAGTATCTTTTAAACCAATATTTTAACTAAAACCTATTAGTAGGCTGCAGTAATACTGATGTGGTTGTGATTGCATCATGGATTAGCATAGAGCTGGGGCACTTTACTTTTTAGAAGCTGAAAAAGAAAGTCTGGTAACTTCTAAAAAGGCAGTTGTGTGGCAGTAGTGAAATGTTGATAAAAGTTTAGTATGTCCCATTTCTCTTGTTCTTTTGAGAATGGTTCGAAATGCTTTGGTTAATTTAAATTGTGAGATATTAAGGATTTCTCAAAACTCTCAAAGGTATGTTACATAAAGGAATACAATCCAGTATGAATCACAGAATCACTTAGCTTTAAAGTAATTGATTAGTGACAAAATGTGACTTTGTTTTGCAAAAATCTAAGACATTGCTGAATATTTTATATCTTTATATTCGTATTTAAGATGTCTTTTAGTTCTTTCTGTTATTTTTTCCTAGTGCTGTCTTGTACTGCCTCCTTATCACCTCCCTCTTCCTTTTCGTCTGCCATCTGTTGGTTTGGCTCCTTATTTCAGAGTAGGTAGGCAGGAAAGGGTTTTTGTACACAGGATAAAACTAGTCCTGCTTGGGAGCTCAGTGAGCTGGAGGGCTTATGCACTAACTCTGCTGACAATAAATTCTGGAAGTACCAAAGGCCCATAGGACTAGAAAGACAGCAATGACTCTGCAATATTGTCTGCAGTTTTTTTCCGTGACTGTTGCTTTATTTAATAAAAAACTTAAAAAATAAATAATACTTGAGCACTTTTTTTTTTCACAGAGAGGTATAAATTGGTTAGATACTGTTAACAGACTTGTACATAAGAGTAATTACATAGGAGAGTTTAGCATGTTGACTAATTGTGATGTTCAGGTCAAATGATTCCTTATGGTACTGTATAAATATAATTTGATTTTAATAAATTAACATTCACTTGTGCCTGACTCTGGATTAATCTGTTATGGGAATAGGTAGATACTATGATAATTCAATTCCCATATAGCATTTTTTTCTTATCTTTTTATCATAGAATATTTTAAGTATATATTAATATAAAAGTAGAGGGGGATAGTGTAAAGAGCTCTCATATACCCAGTATTGAACTTCAAGAATTATCAACTTATAGGTAGTCTTGTTTCATCTATATTTCTATCTAGTACCCCTCATGCCCAATCCCTAGATTGTTGTTATTGTTGTTATTATTATTATTTGAGGCAGAGTCTTGCTCTGTCACCCAGACTGGAGTGTAGTGGCGTGATCTCAGCTGACTGTAACCTCTGCCTCCTGGGTTCAAGCGACTCTTGTGCCTCAGCCTCTCAAGTAGCTGGAATTACAGGCGTGTACCGCCACACCTGGCTAATTTTTGTATTTTCAGTATAGAGATAGGGTTTTGCCGTGTTGGCCAGGTTGGTCTTGAACTCCTTGCCTCAGGTGATCCACCCAAAGTGTTTGGATTACAGGCATGAGCCACCACACCGACCCCTGGATTGTTTTAAATCAAGTCCTTGACATATGTAATGTTTACATTTCAGATATTTCAATAATGATTTTTAAAAGATAGAGTCTCTCTCTTTCTCTCTCCTCTTTTTCTTTTGAGACCAAGTATCATTCTGTCGTCCACGCTGGAGTGCAGTGGTGCAATATTGGCTCACTGCAACCTCTCCCTCCCGGGTTCAAGCGATTCTCCTGCCTCAGCCTCCTGAGTAGCTAGGATTACAGGTTCGTGCCACCATGCCCAGCTAATCTTTGGTTTTTTAATAGAGATGGGGTTTCACCATGTTGGTCAGGCTGGTCTTGAACTCCTGACCTCATGATCCTCCTGCCTTCGCCTCCCAAAGTGCTAGGATTATAGGTGTGAGCCACCGTACCTAGCCTCTCTTTCTGTTTTTATAGCATAACCATAATAACATTATCATACCAAAAAATGTATAGCAAGTTCTTAATATCAAGTATGAATCAGGCTTCATATTTCTATCATTTATAAATAGATATAGACCTATAGTTTATTTGCTTGAAGTGAAATCCAAATAAGATTCATACTTTGCAATAGTTTGGTGTGTTTATTAATCATTTTAAATCTTTAGACTCTCTTCATCTCTTTTTTTTTCTTAATTTTTAAATGAAAGAAACCAGGTTGTTTGCCCTAATAAGTTTCCCTTAGTCTCATTTTGCTGATTGTATCTCTGTAATGTCACTTAACATGTTCTTCTGTTTCCTGAATTTCCTGTAAATTGATAGGTTGGTTTTTATGTTTTTTTTTTTTCTCAGTACTTTATAGGAGTGATTTGTGTTTTCATCAGGAGATATGTAAGGTCTTACATCTCTTTGTGATGTTAGCGGCTATTGATAGTAATTGCTTAGACTTCCTAATTCATCAGGGATTGCAAAATAGTGAAATTTTATTGTTCCTTCTTCATTCATGTGTTAGATGGCATTTTCTTTTTTTCGTATTTCTTCAACACTGTAAGTTGTATGTTTGGGACACTATATTTACGCCAGCACTGGTACTGGGATGATTGGCAAGGTTCTGTGGTGGAATTCCTTTAAGGGAATGTTGAATAAATAGACTTTATTCAAAGGATGTTGGTAAATAAATAGGTTAAATCCCATCATGAAAATAAATAGCTCGTGACTTAGTGTGGAGCTGGTCACTGATGTTTGTTCTTTTTAAGAGGACAATGTTGATATTCAGAAATTTCAAAAGTAATTTGTGCAGGGCAGTAGTTATTAGTTTATTGAACCAGATTTCTCAGCATGAACTTGAGAACAGACCTTTTGTGTGAATCAGGTTAATAAAATATTGAGTTTATATAAGACAGCATATTTTGTATTAAAGGTTGTCAAAGAACTGGAGGAGCAGCAGCATTTCCCATTGTGGCTCCTTGACAAAAGGGCTCTGGAGTCGAATAAACTTGGAAAACAATGTGTACTTTATTTTCTCTTAGAATTTCAAGTACATATTAACATATAAAAGACTTACAGTAAAGAAGCTTGTTTAACATTAACTCAGTATTTTCCAAATTTATTTGATCTCTGAACCTTTTTTCCTCCGTTACAACATCTTGAGGGACTAGTGATCTAAGGAACAAATTTTGGGAAATGTTAGGTGATATGGTTTGGCTGTGTCCCCATCTAAATTTCATCTTAATTGTAGTTCTCATAATCCCTATGTGTGGTGAGATGGACCCTGTGGGAGGTAAATGAATCATGGGGATGGTTACCCTCATGCTGTTCTCCTGATAGTGAGTTCTCACGAGATCTGATGGTTTTAAAAAGGGCTTTTCCCACTTTTGCTTGTCATTTCTCCTTCTTGCTGTCATGTGAAGAAGGATGTGTTTGCTAACTCCTTCTGCCATGATTAAGTTTTCTGTGGTCTCCCCAGCCCTGTGGAACTGTGAGGCAATTAAAATTCTTTCCTTTTTAAATTACCCAGTCTTGGGCATTTCTTCATAGGAGCATGAGAATGGACTAACAGGTTAGAGGATTTGAACAGAGTAAAAAAATAAATAAATCCAACCATGAAGAGCGTGTTTGACTTCATTACAGTGATGTGGAGAAGCTTTTGATAGGTAAATAGTACATTGCATTAAAGTACTTTCACATGAATTCTTATTTGATCCTCTTAACAACTTTGAAAAGTAAACAGGTAGGTTTCATATTTTCCACAGCAGAGCTGGTTCTTGGGTTTAAATTTTCTGCATCTTAAAAGCTAATGTTGGCCGTGTGCACTGGCTCACGCCTGTAATCCCAGCACTGTGGGAGGCCAAGACAGACAGATAACTAGAATCCAGGAGTTCAAGACCAGCCTGGCCAACATGGCAAAACACTGTCTCTACTAAAAATACAAAAAGTAGCTGGATATGATGGCACACATCTGTAATCCCAGCTACTCAGGTGACTAAGGTATGAGAATCCCTAGAAACCGAGAGGTTGAAGTTGGAATGAGCTATCATGCTATTGTACTCCAGCCTGGGCAACAGAGCCAGACTGTTTCAAAAAAAAAAAAAAAAAATCCTAAAACCCCCAACAAAGCTAATGTTGTCTATACTAAATCACATAGCCTTAGTTCTTGGTGAATAACATTAAAGAAGAGTAGTGCATGCTCTTGAGATGAGGATTTGGGTCACAAAGAAAAGTTGCATTTTAAGAAATGGAAATAACTCCCTTCTAAGTGTGAAAAGTAATGTATTTGTTATAAAAAATGATTTTTAGATAGTGGAAAAAGGTGAAAACTATCTGTAATCACACCATGAAGAATAATCATTGTTAAATTATGATGTGTAGTTGTTCAGATTTTTTTATAGATCTATTTATAGAAATACTCTTTTCCAAATTCTATACACATTGTTTATAACTTAAAGTACTGTATTTTTTTTTTTTTTTTTTTTTTTTTTAGACAGAGTTTTGCTCTTGTCACCCAGGCTGGAGTGCAGGCGTGATCACAGCTCACTGCAACCTCTGCCTCCTGGGTTCAAGCCATTCTCCTGCCTCAGCCTCCTGAGTAGCGGGGATTACAGGCGCCCACCACCACACCCAGCTAATTTTTGTATTTTTAGTAGAGAAGGGGTTTCCCCATGTTGGCCAGGCTGGGCTCGAACTTCTGTCCTCAGGTGATCCGCCTGCCTCAGCCTCCCAAAGTGCTGGGATTACAGGCGTGAGCCACCGCGCCTGTCCAAAATACTGCATTCTTAGGAGAGGACATTGATAGACATTTGATCTTCTGCCTCTGCCACAGTAAAATGGTACATGCAGAAACAACAGGCATACAATGTTAATTTCCTGTGCAAACTGGGATGGATAGTTTTCTCTCTTCTTCCTCGCATCCTAATAGCTGACCTGTTAGTACAGGCTAGGTCAGTAGGTAAAAAATTATTTGGGGATAGGCTAATTTAAGGAGACTATGAGTAGTATAAATCTTCATTTTATTGTTTATTCTTTAGACTTTGGGGATTTATTATTTTGTGGGTTGATATTAAAAAAAAAAAAACGCTTTCACACTGTCCTAGATTAAAAGATGAGCGACTCAGATTTTGTAAACATTAAGAAGAATAAAGTGTAGTTCTCTTGGAGCACTCTATATACGGCCTCTTTTAGTGTGTGTACTTATGAGTGTGTGTGTGTGTGTGTGTGTGTGTGTGTGTCTCCATATCTGATTATCAGTACTGTTGTAGTGGTGGGAGGGAAAAGAGTCTGTTGTGTTGTGAAATGGATTTTTGTACTTGAAGTCAGTTCTTTAGAAACCACCTGTAGATTCTTTACCAAATCTTACTTCCTGATTTATTGACAACGTCTAGTAATATGCTTTGTTAATCATTATCTCTGTCCAAGCAGATTTTTATGAAGGTCTTATTTTGAAAATATTCTTCTTTTTGAGGATTGGGCAATATGTTTTATTTATGTATCACAATATTGTTGATTGTAAGTTGATGGTCAGGTGTCTGTTTTTAGCTATTCTAGTTCCTTACTCTTTCCATATAAAATTTTAAAATAAGGTGCTTATAACTACAAAAAAACTTTCTGGTATTTTGTTAAGTATTAGATTGAATTTATAGATCAATTTGGAGGAGAATTGACATTTTACAATATTTAGTTTTCCAATTTAGGAATGTGGCATGTCTCTCCATCTATTTTGATGATCGTTGATTTTCTTCATCAATGTCTTTATAATTTTTAGCAGGTAGATCCTGCACGTTTTGTTAAATTTGTAACTACGTGTTTTATTAAAAAATATTTAAAAACCTTTTTTACCAAAGTATAATTTACATTCATAGAAGTATATATATAGTAAGTGTGCAGTTTCATGAGTTCCACAGGGATGGATTTATTTTCATATTCTGCTTATTTTTTGTCAACCTGAGAGATTCTCAGGAGGGAGTTAGGTACAGTTCAAGATGAGGAAACAAGAAAAACTTCCCATTTCCTTCTGAATCAGTTCTTCGTAGTGTGACTTCAGTGTTTTGTATAAAAGTGAATTCTCAAGGCAATAGATGTATTAATAGAAAAGTAAGCACATACACATTTCCAAATCAGTTTGCCTTTTAGATTTTCCCTGCTATAACTTACTTCTAGTCGATGCAATACAGATTTGCCTAGATGTTTTCTAATATAGGAATTTATACTGTTTTGAAACAATGAAAATGTGGGTTGAAGATTTAAGAGATGGAAGATTCTGTCTTCCTATAATTTTTGGTGAACCAGGATATTTGGTGCCCTACAAAGCAGAAGCTTAAGTAAACTTGTCATCTTGCTGTCTGGCTTTTCTCTTACTTGTAGGAAGGGTAGGCAACGTAGTGTCTATGTGCATGGGAACAGTGTTTTTCTGCCAGCTCATTTTTGAGCAAGAGTTACAAATCTAGCTCTAAATTTATAGAGATGGTATCACTGTAATTACTTAAAGAAAAATGATTATGTTGTAAGGAAATTAAAAGTGAGATTTGTTTAATACAGATACTCCTGGGGATAATTGAGTTTATTACATATGCTCCATCAGGAAGAACATGGTTAATAATGGAAAAACCATGTTTATCAGTTAATTCCTATGTATACTTTTATTGCAAAAGATAACCTTTTTTTTTCTTTCCTCTTTTTTGTTACTGGGGCTCAGCTGTGCCTGATTCAGCTGTTTCTACACTCCTCCCCAAACTCTGATTTTGAAAATTTCTCAAATTTATAGAAAATATGAAGAATAGTGCTTTTCACCTAGTTTCACAAATTGCAGCATTTTGCAGCAACTGCTTTTTTCTTCTCCTCTAAACATACATACATTTTGCTTTAAGTAAGAGTAAGTTGTAGTCATCATGATACTCCCCATCCTCTCCCAGTACACTGGCTTGTATCCTCTAAGAAGCAGGATGTCTCCAACATAACCACAATACTTTTTATCACACCAGAGGAGAATAACTTTAATTCATTATCACCTAATACGCAATATTTGTGTTTAAGTCTTTCTTGTTTCCCACATGTCTCTTATAGTTGCTTTTTGTTTTTTTTCAGGTTCAGGATCCTGTCACATTCACATATTGCTTTTGGTGTTTATGTTTCTTTAAATCTAGAATAATCCCCAGCCTTTTTTTTCCAAGTGACATTAACTTTATTGAAGAATCTAAGTCAGTTGTCTTATACAATGTTCTACAGTATGAATTTGTGTATTGTTTATTTAAGATTATATATTCAAGTTAAACATTTACTGCATTAACACTATATAGGTGATGTTATGTACGCCTTATGTCACCTCAGAAGGCACTTAATGCCATTTTCCTCCTTTATAGGTGATGCTGAGTTTGATTGCTTGTTTAAGGTGGTGACTATCACCAGATTATTTCTTTGCAAATGTACATTTCTTTCCCCTTTGTAATTAATAAGCAGTATAGGTGGTGGTATTTTGAGATCATGTGAAAATTGTCTCTCTCACAACCCTTTGTCACTGGTTTTAGCATCCATGGAAAATTATTCTTGCCCCCCTTTTTTTTAAATAAAAAAATACATAACCAATATATACAAATGATAAGAAACTTACCTAGTATAAAAAAGGTTATAGCAAAAGATATATCTCTCTTTAATTCATTCATACTGTATCTTCATTTTCCTAGTTTTTCCCAGAGTTAACTGTCATTGGTTTCTTATGTGTTTTCCAGAGATTTTCAACCACTCTAGTCATGCATTCATATATGTGGACCCTCTCCTTTTTCTTTTTACACAGGTGGCTTATTTCATGAAGCATGATAGTTTAAAGATCTACTCATAGTATATTTCAAAATTTCATTTCTTTTTATGGCTAATATTTCAGTGTATGTATATATACCACATTTTGTTTATCCATTCATCTGTTGATGGACAGTTGATCTATTTCTGCCTTCTGACTATTGTGAATAATGCTACTGTTAACATTGGAGTACAAATATCTGTTTGAGTCTCTGCTTTTAATTCTTTTGTATATATACCTTGAAGTGGGTGCTTGGTCTGCATCTTAGTGTATTTTAACTTAATGTATCATAGTTATCATTTTCAACTTAATACATTCCAAATAATTATAGATCTTCCTCATTCATTTTAATGATTGCCTTGAATTGTAGTATATGTGTATAATTTATTTATGCAGTTTATTATTTGCAGACTTTAGATTGTTTCCTGGCTGGGTGCAGTAGCTCCTACCTGTAATTACAACACTTTGGGAGGCTGAGGCAGGAGGATTGCTTGAACCCAGGCGTTCGAGACCAATCTGGGCAACACAGAGACCACATCTCTATTTAAAAACAAAAAACAAACCAAAAATCATTTCCCCTTTTCATTACTTTTATTACCCTTTTTTTTTTTGCTAATCTAAACAAGGCTGCAATGAATAGGATATTTCTTAGTTTAAACAGTACCTTGTTTCTTGATTGAAACTACATTATGAAAATGTTGATTGAGCCTAGTCCTGCTGAGCATACCTTCTACATGTCCTTAAAATTCATCTCCTTACAAGCTCAATATAATGTTGCTCTTTTATTTTAGGTCCTTACTTTTCAACTCAACTTTTGTGGTGGTCCAGGATCGGTCTATTGTGTCCTGGCCGGTCTTTCTCTTCATTATCTTAGTGTTATCCACAGCTCCTGATGTGTAGCCTTGTTATGGGAACATTATCATATTGTACTGTAATTGCTTAAATTGCTTATATATCTTTATATGCTTTGAGGTTCTGAGTCTTTCTTTTTTTTTTTGAGACAGAGTCTTGCTGTGTCGCCAGGTGCCAGGCTGCAGTGCAGTGGCACAATCTCGGCTCACTGCAACCTCCGCCTCCTGGGTTCAAGCAATTCTTCTGCCTCAGCCTCCCAAGTAGCTGGGACTACAGGCGCATGCCACCATGCCCAGCTAATTTTTGTATTTTAGTAGAGACAGGGTTTCACCATGTTGGCCAGGATGGTCTCAATCTCTTGACCTCGTGATCCACCCGCCTCGGCCTCCCAAAGTGCTGGGATTACAGGCGTGAGCCACTGCACCCGGCCGAGGTTCTGAGTCTTTTAGGGGCACTGCTTTGTATGTAGTAGACCTCCTTATTATAGATCAATTTTGTACATTCTCGTTAAGTTCTTGTAGTGAGAAGTTAGAATACCTTTGTTAAAATTAACACATATTTACAGATTTAGAAAAATGCACAAATAGGACTGACCCTTAGTTCATTAGAATATACTAAGAGTTCATGCCTTTATTTTGTTTATTTTTTGATGAAGAGGTTAAAAGGTAACTTTGAAGCCAGTCAGTGGTTGATAACTATTATGTCTTCCTCCTCTATCCTATTTCTTTTGATACAATTAACTCTTTCAGATAATCTTTTGAATTTTATTTATTTATTTATTTATTTTTTCATGGTTTCAATGGACACTTTTATTGTTTATTTAATGGATCATCAATTTCACCTCCCTACCTACAAAGGCAATTTCATCTTGTTTCCACGCTGAGTAGTGAAACAGTGACAAAGCTAGTAAGTATAAGCTACATCAAAAGAGAACTAAGCTAACACAGCTCACTAACAGGCAAAATATAAATATATGCACTCTAGAATGCACAATGGTTTAGTCACTAAGAAATTCAAATGGGATCTTGAAGAATGCAGGCATATCCAGCGTGCAGTAAAGATGAGCTGAGATGCTGTGCAACTGTTTAAGGGTTCCTGGCACTGTATCTCTTGGCCACTAGCTGAGTCAACATGGAAGGTTTGGCTAATGCCAAGTAGAGATGCAGAAAATGCTAAGTTGACTTGGGGGCTGTGCCTGGAACTAAAAGGCAGGAGAGTACTAAATATTGCTGAGAGCATCCACCCCAGGAAGGACTTTACCTTCCAGGAGCTCTAAACTGGCACCACCCCCAGTGCTCACATGGCTGACCTTATCCTCCATGTTCCATTTGGCACAGCAAGTGGCAGTATCTCCACCACCTATGATGGTGATGCAGCCCCTAGAAGTGACTTTCACCACCTCATCCATGAGGGCTTTGGTTCCCTGGGCAAAAGCTTCCCATTCAAATACCCCCCACAGGACCATTCCACACAGTCTGCTTAGCCCGAGTGACAGCCTCAGCATACTTCTTGCTGCTTTCAGGACCACAGTCCAAGCCCATCCAGCCAGCAGGTATGCCAGAAGCCATGGTGGCTTGGCCAGTCTTGGCATTCTCATCAAACTTGTCAGCAGTGACAAAGTCAACAGGCAAGGTAATCTTCACACTATTCTTCTCAGCTTTGGACATTAGGTCTTTGACAATCTTGGCTCCCTCTTCATCAAACAGAGAAGTGCCGATCTCCATGTTGTTGAGCACCTTAAGGAAGGTAAAAGCCATTCCACCACCAATAATCATCTCATTGACTTTGTCCAGCATATTATTGATCACAGCTGGATCTTGTCTGCAACTTTAGCTCCGCCCAGGATGGCCAGGAAGGGTCCTCTGGGCTCTCCAAGGCCTTGGCAAAGTAGTTCAGCTCCTTCTTCATCAAAAAACCACCAGCCTTCTGTGGCAGATTGACTCCTACCATGGAGCTATGGGCTCTGTGAGCAGTGCCAAAAGCATCGTTAACATAGACATCCCCTAGCTTGGAAAGTGAAGCTCGGAAAGCTTCTGTTTTGTCTGGCTCAGCTTTAACCTTGTTCCCAGAAGCATCTTTTCCCTTCCCTTCTTCCTCCATGTGAAAGTGGAGGTTCTCCAGCAGGATGACAGACCTAGCAGCTGGATTGGCACAGCCTTTCTCCACTTCTGGGCCTACACAGTCCTTCAAGAACAGAACATCCTTGCCCAGCAGAGATTTGAGTTCCACAGCAACTGGCTCTAAGGAGTACTTGTCAGGCATAGGGACCCCATCAGGCCGGCCTAGGTGGCTCATAAGGACTACTGACTTGGCTCCATTATCTAAGCAGAATTTGATGCTTGGGACAGCAGCCTTAATCCTCTGGTTGTTTGTTATCTGGTTGTTCTTCATAGGAACATTGAAGTCGACTGTCATAATGACCCGCTTCCCTTTCACGTCCAGCTTGTCCAGCGTCAGCTTGTTAGAAGGAGACATTTTGGAAATACAGCGGGGGAAGAGGTGAGTGATTCAGACAGCTAGGGAGCTGGCTGCGGACGTGCGCTAGGTAGGCTTGCAGAATCTGAATTTTATTTTTTTCTCACTAAAATCATATGCATATATAGGTATTCTGTGACTGTTTGAGGAGCTAGCCAGAGTACCTACTTCTGACATTTTTGCTATTTCTTCATTTTTTATTTTAGGGAGCCCATTAGAATGAGTTCTTGCAGTTTCAAGTTGGATATAACATTGGGAGTTTTGTGAGGATAAATTTACTAAAAATGTTGATTGTCACGAGAGAGGCTTTCCTTTATAGTTGCTAACAGTTTGATGATTCTAAAGAAGTGGAAGGTGACTTTTTTTCTACAGACAATATAAGGACTCCCAGGATCTTCACTGCTCTAGAAAGTAACTTCTTTTGATGTCTAGCGTCTGATTCATGGCCACTGGTCAGCTGCAGATTAAGGTATTTGCATGTGCTGACATTTCTGTTTGCAGTTCTGAATTAATTGCATCTATTACCATAATAGACTGTTGACAAATGGATAACTTACTTTACTTTTTTTTTTCCCAAAGATTCTTTCATTAAAAAGTGCATTGATGAGCAGTGCACAGTGGCTCACCCCTGTAATTCCAGCACTTTGGGAGGCTGAGACAGGAGGATTGCCTGAGGCCAGGAACCTTGGTGACATAGTGAGACCCCCGTCTCTGGAAAAAGAAAAAAGTTAGCTGTGAGTGGTAGCATGTGCTTGTAGTCCTAGCTACTTAGGATGCTGAGGCAGGAGGATTACTTGGACCTAGGAGTTGAAGGCTCCAGTGAGCTCTGATTGTGCCACTGAACTCTAATCTAGGCAACAGAGCAAGACCCTGTTTCTTTGAGGAAAAAAATACACTGGGGCCAGTCGTGGTGGCTTATGTCTGTAATCCCAGCACTTTGGGAGACCAAGGTGGGCAGATCACGAGGTCAGGGGTTCAAGACCAGCCTGACCAACATGGTGAAACCCGATCTCTACTAAAAATACAAAAATTAGCCCGGTGTGGTGGTATGCGCCTGTAATCCCAGCTACTCAGGAGGCTGAGGTAGGAGAATCACTTGAAATCAGGAGGGGACGTTGCAGTGAACCTCTGCACTCCAGCCTGGGCATGCCACTGCACTCCAGCCTGGACGACAGAGTGAGACGCTGTCTCAAAGAAAAAATGTACACTGATGTTCTAAAAAAGAAACCACCTAAGTTTGATAGCAGCCGTTATTTGGAATCATTATACTGAAAACAAAATAATTAAAAACATAGTAAATTTGCTTATAGCTGTTTGTCACAAACTTTTTGTATTAGAACACTGTAGTGATTTTTTTTTTTTTGGTCAAGTAGGGTTACTATAATGTTATGCTAAACTTCTATAAAGGAATACAAAAGAAGAAACTTAAAATAGCTGATGTTACTTACCTTTAGGGGATATACGATAAATAATTAGAGACCGTATAGCGTAACAACTAATATTTATTTTCACAGTTTTCAAAGTAGTTCCTTGTGCCAGATACAGAAATTCCAAGATGAGAAAGATAATTGAGGGTTAAGGTTGTTTAAGTGGGTTTAATTTGGGTGGAGGGCAGAGGAGGTAGGATTTGAATTAGCAACTGTAGAAAGTTTAAGTGGAAAGGAAGGGGTGGGCATTACAGAGGACAGCAGCATGAGTAAGGGCACAAAGGTAGGAGTGAACATATCTCAACTGAGTGATATAGGGATTTGTAGGGATTCCTACCTGACTAGAGCAGAGACAGTTGGGGGAGCATGGGGTTGGAGGGACAGTTGATTGTGAGTCTTAGGCAGACGAAGTGATTTGAATCCTGGGGTGCTATCTATATCAGTGAGGGTCCTGGCAGGAAATAAATGGACTAATTGTGGAGGTTTTGGGTAGGAGTAAGGAGAATAACAGGGTATTGTGATGTTCCCAAGGCCTAAGACTTTTGGGAAGCTGTTTAGTATACTTTTAAGCCTGAGGGGGAAAAGAAGAGGAACACTGGAAACTGATGAGAGCTGGAGCAGTGGAAGCAAGCTAGTGGTCAGGACCTGTAGCCCTAGAGGAAATGGCTTTGTGAGGTAGGAAGGGCTAGAGAAATAAAAATCCCCAATTTCTTTTTCTTCTCATCCTCCCATCTCTACCTATGTGTGGCTCTCAATGGCCCAGTGCAACTGGAAGTAAGAAGAGAACTTGAGCAGTGTAATCCCAGAGATCAGCCTCAAAGGGTGCAAAGCAGAGCTTGGAAGGGTAGAGAATAGACTTGATTCGTGGAGGTTGGGGGCAAATAGAGAACGCCTACTCCACGACCCATTTTAAATTATTGCAAATTTATAAAGTAGGGGAGTGTTACAATGAAAATGCTCTTGGAGGAAGATTTGGTTTAGTGGATTTTGAGCCTTAAAAAAATCTCTCAGGCCTGGTGTGGTGGCTCACGCCTGTAATCCCAACACTTTGGGAGGCTGAGGCTGATGGATCATGAGGTCAAGAGTTCAAGACCAGCTTGGCCAACATAGTGAAACTCCTGTCTCTACTAAAAATATAAAAATTAGCTGGGTGCAGTGGCACGTGCCCGTAATCCCAGCTACTTGGGACTGAGGCAAGAGAATTGCTTGAACCCAAGAGTGAGCCGAAATCACACCACTGGCCTCCAGCCTGGGTGACAAAACAAGACTCCATCTCAGCGTTGGGGGGTGGGGTGGGGCGGGGAATCTCTTTCTGGGCAGAGTTCCAACTTAAGAAAGGCAGAATGCAGTTTATTATCTGATTTATCCTTATAGCCCCCAATGTAGCTCATTTTATGATTTCTCTGTAGACTTGTTAGACCAGAATTAATTCTTCTTCCACGAAGTTCTGAGCCCTTGCAGTGAGAAAGCTTGGGTGCCAATGGCTCAAAGGGACAAAAGAGTAGGGCAGAGTACCAGCCTTGCAAAGCTTGAGTCTGGTTGTGGGGTGGGTGGAACAGTAGTGATGAAGACAGGTACACAAATAATAACAAACCGGGCAGAGTATCATAAATGTGTAAGCAGAAGTATGAGAGTTAGAGGAGGAAGTGATTACATCTGTATTGGTGGCCAGGTGTGGTGGCTCACACCTGTAATCCCAGCACTTTGAGAGGCTGAGGCAGGTGGATCATGAGGTCAAGAGATCAAGACCATCCTGGCCAACATGGTGAAACCCCGTCTTTGGGGCTGGCTGTGGTGGTGCGCGCCTGTAGTCCCAGCTACTTGAGAGGCTGAGGCAGGAGAATCACTTGAACCCAGGAGGCGGAGGCTGCAGTGAGCCAAGATCGCGCCACTGCACTCCAGCCTGGCGACCAAGCGAGACTCCGTCTCAGAAAAAAAAAAATCTGTGTTGGTGAATGGAGGGTGATTACAACGTGAAAAGCTTCATGGAAGGAGTCACCTTTGAGATAGGACTTTGAAGGAGAAGTGTGGATTTTGACAGGTAAAGATAATGTGGGTGAGGACTGTCAGTTGTAGGGATGAACTAAGGCATGGGGGATGGGAATGTTTTGTTAAAGATTAGGATGTATTTAGGGGAGTTGTGAGAGTTGAGATTGGAAGGCAAACTTGGCTGTCTCTGGATAGACTTAAATCCACAATAATATCTTGTATTTGGTTTGATAAGTAGAAAGTTATCCGTGGTTTTAATAGGTAGGTAATGATGTAATTGATTAGAACTGAGCTTTAAGAAGATTAATCTGGCAGAAGTAGGTAGAAGTGCATTAGAATGGGGAGTCTCCGCAGGAAGCCATTGTAGTTTCCCTGGGCAGGTTATAGAGGCTGAAGCAGGATGAGGCCAATGGGAATGTGTAAAAAAGGATGGGCTATAAAGGAAAGGCCTGAGTCAGAGACTACAGCTTTGATCCTGGGTACCTAAGAGTGATTTATTAGAAGAAGCTGGTTAGAAGCATGTAGGGGAAGCTGGAAGAGATGGCGTAATTTCAGATGTGGTGAATTGAGGGCAGGAAGCATTGATGTAGCGATGTCACTAGGCATTTAGAAATATGACTGGTGCTCTGGACTGGGAATGGCTGTTTAAGACCAGCCTGGGCAACATAGTGAGACCACATTTCTACCAAAAAAAAGAAAAGAAAAGAAAAAATGAGCCAGGTATGTCTCTGTGCACCTGTAGTCCCAGCTACTCAGGAGGCTGAGGTAGGAAGATAGCTTGAGCCTAGGAGTTTGAGGGTGCACTGAGCTATGGTTGCACCCATGAATAGCTGCTGCATTCCAGCCTGGGCAACAGAGCAAGACCCTATTTCAAAGAAAAAAAAACACTTTTGTTCTGCAGAAATGCTCATCAGAGGTGATTTGGGTGGTATCTGTAGTGATGATGAGTTAAGCTTTAGCAATGAACGGGAAGTGGTTGATGTTATGAAAAAATACATACTGAGAAAAAGGAGGTTCTAGAACTTTTGGGAATACCAGCGTTGGGTGGACAAGAGGCAGGGTCTGCAAGTTACTGGGTTTTGTTTGTTTTGAGACAGGGTCTTGCTCTGTTGCCCAGGCTGGAGTGCAGTGGCATGATAATGGCTCACTGCAGCTTTGATCTGCCAGGCTCAGGCAATCCTCCTGCCTTAGTTTCCCAAGTAGCTGGGACCACAGAAACCACTATACATGACTGACTAACTTTTATTTTTTGTAGAAATGGGGTCTCCCTGTGTTGTCCAGGCTGGTCTTGGTCTCCTGGCCTCAAGCAGTCCTCCTGCCTCAGCCTCCCAAAGTGCTGGGATTACAGGCATAAGCCATGGTGCCTGACCTTTTGTTTGCTTTTTGGTCAGCTTTGATGAGGTACAATTAACATATAATAAATTCACCTTTTTAAGTCAACAGGTTGATAAATGGTAATACAATTATGTAACTACCACCACAATCATGATACAGTTTATTTTTATCATACCCAGAAAGTTCCCTTTTACTTCTTTGCTGTAATCTTCTCCACCTGTTCTTTAGCCGTTAGCAACAACTGATACACTTTTTATCACTATGCTTTTAACTTTAGAATTTCATGTACATAGAAGCATAGTTATGCAATCTTTGTCTCTGGCTTATTTAGCTTAGCATAATGCTTTTGAGATTTATCCATGTTGAGTCTCAAAATAATGAATGATAGTGCTTTTTATATTCATTATGTTTATAATGAATAAGCATTATGTTGCTCAAATCAGTAGTTCATTCCTTTTTATTACTGAGTTGTATGCCATTGTATGCGTTTATTATGATGTACCTATTCATTCATCAGTTGATAGACACTTGAGTTTCCAGTTTTTGGCTATTACGTATAAAGGTGCTATAAGTACTCATGTCTAAGTCTTTATGTAATCCTGTGTTCTCAATTTTCGGTGCAAATACCTAAGGACTAGAATTGTTGCATATGTGGTCAGTACAGTGTAAGTTTATAATAAACTGCCAAGAAGTTTCCCATGTCACATTTCTACTAGCAGTGTATGAAAGTTTTACACACTGGTGGTGACATCCTCACCAGTACTTGGTATTGTCTGTGTGTTTAAATTGAGGCATTTATTGAGTTTGTAATAGTATCTTGTTGTGGTTTTAATTTCCATTTCCCTGTTGACTAACAGCGTTGAACATCTTTTCATGTGCTTATTTGGCTGTTTATATATCTTTGGTGAAGTGTCTTTTCAGACATTTTGCTCAATTTAAAAATTGAGGTTTTCTTATTGAGTTTTTTTTTTTAATATATATTTTTTATTGCATTTTAGGTTTTGGGGTACATGTGAAGAACATGCAAGATTGTTGCATAGGTACACACATGGCAGTGTGATTTGCTTCCTTCCTCCCCATCACCTATATCTGGTATTTCTCCCCATGCTATCTCTCCCCAACTCCCCACCGCCCGCTGTCCCTCCCCTTTTTCCCCTGACAGACCCCAGTGTGTGATGTTCCCCTCCCTGTGTCCATGTGTTCTCATTGTTCAACACCCGCCTATAAGTGAGAATATGCGGTGTTTGATTTTCTGTTCTTGTGTCAGTTTGCTGAGAATGATGGTTTTCGGGTTCATCCATGTTCCTACGAAGGACACGAACTCATCATTTTTGATGGCTGCATAATACTCCATGGTGTATATGTGCCACATTTTCCCTGTCCAGTCTATCATCAATGGGCATTTGGGTTGGTTCCAGGTCTTTGCTATTGTAAACTGTGCTGCAATGAACATTCGTGTGCATGTGTCCTTATAGTAAAACGATTTATAATCCTTTGGATATATACCCAGTAATGGGGTTGCTGGGTCAAATGGAATTTCTATTTCTAGGTCCTTGAGGAATCACCACACTGTCTTCCACAATGGTTGAACTAATTTACACTCCCACCAACAGTGTAAAAGTGTTCCTGTTTCTTCACACCCTCTCCAGCATCTGTTGTCTCCAGATTTTTTAATGATCGCCATTCTAACTGGCGTGAAATGGTATCTCAATGTAGTTTTGATTTGCATTTCTCTAATGACCAGTGATGATGAGCATTTTTTCATATGTTTGTTGGCTTCATGTATGTCTTCTTTTGTAAAGTGTCTGTTCATACCCTTTGCCCACTTTTGAATGGGCTTGTTTGTTTTTTTCTTGTAAATCTGTTTTAGTTCTTTGTAGATTCTGGATATCAGCGCTTTGTCAGATGGGTAGACTGCAAAAATTTTTTCCCATTCTGTTGGTTGCCGATTCGCTCTAGTGACTGTTTCTTTTGCCGTGCAGAAGCTGTGGAGTTTGATTAGGTCCTATTTGTCTATTTTGGCTTTTATTGCCAATGCTTTTGGTGTTTTGGTCATGAAGTCCTTGTCTATGTCTATGTCCTGAATGGTTTTGCCTAGATTTTCTTCTAAGGTTTTTATGGTGTTAGGTCTTATGTTTAAGTCTTTAATCCATCTGGAGTTAATTTTAATGTAAGGTGTCAGGAAGGGGTCCAGTTTCTGCTTTCTGCACATGGCTAGCCAGTTTTCCCAACACCATTTATTAGACAGGGACTCATTTCCACATTGCTTGTTTTTGTCAGGTTTGTCAAAGATCGGATGGTTGTAGATGTGTTGTGTTGCGTCGAAGGCCTCTGTTCTGTTCCATTGGTCTATATCTCTGTTTTGGTACCAGTACCATGCTGTTTCGATTACTGTAGCTTTGTAGTATAGTTTGAAGTCCGGTAGTGTGATGCCTCCCACTTTGTTCTTTTTGCTTAGAATTGACTTGGCTATGCGGGCTCTCTTTTGGTTCCATATGAAGTTTAAGGTGGTTTTTTCCAGTTCTGCGAAGAAGGTCATTGGTAGCTTGATAGGGATAGCGTTGAATCTGTAAATTACTTTGGGCAGTATGGCCGTTTTCACGATACTGATTCTTCATAGCCATGAACATGGAATGTTTCTCCATCTGTTTGTGTCCTCTCTTATTTCATTGAGCAGTGGTTTGTAGTTCTCCTGGAAGAGGTCCTTTACGTTCCTTGTTAGTTGTATTCCTAGGTATTTTATTCTCTTTGTAGCAATTGTGAATGGCAGTTGGTTCTTGATTTGGCTGTCTTTAAGTCTGTTATTGGTGTATAGGAATGCTTGTGATTTTTGCACATTGATTTTGTATCCTGAGACTTTGCTGAAGTTGCTTATCAGTTTCAGGAGATTTTGGGCTGAGACAATGGGGTCTTCTAGATATACAATCATGTCGTCTGCAAATAGAGACAATTTGACTTCCTCCTTTTCTATTTGAATACCTTTTATTTCTTTTTCTTGCCTGATTGCTCTGGCTAGAACTTCCAGTACTATATTGAATAGGAGTGGTGAGAGAGGACATCCTTGTCTAGTGCCAGATTTCAAAGGGAATGCTTCCAGTTTTTGCCCATTCAGTATGATATTGGCTGTTGGTTTGTCGTAAATAGCTTTTTGAGATATCGTTTTGAGATACGTTCCGTCAATACCTAGTTTATTGAGGGTTTTTAGCATAAAGGGCTGTTGAATTTTGTCAAAGGCCTTCTCTGCATCAATTGAGATAATCATGTGGTTTTTGTCTTTGGTTCTGTTTATGTGGTGAATTATGTTTATAGATTTGCATATGTTGAACCAGCCTTGCATCCCTGGGATGAAGCCTGCTTGATCATGGTGGATAAACTTTTTGATGTGCTGTTGCAATCGGTTTGCCAGTATTTTATTGAAGATTTTTGCATCTATGTTCATCATGGATATTGGCCTGAAGTTTTCTTTTCTTGCTGAGTTTCTGCCAGGTTTTGGTATCAGGATGATGTTGGTCTCATAAAATGATTTGGGAAGGATTCCCTCTTTTTTGGATTGTTTGGAATAGTTTCAGAAGGAATGGTACCAGCTCCTCTTTGTATGTCTGGTAGAATTCGGCTGTGAACCCATCTGGACCTGGGCTTTTTTGGGTGGTAGGCTCTTAATTGCTGCCTCAACTTCAGCCCTTGTTATTGGTCTATTCAGGGTTTCGACTTCTTCCTGGTTTAGGCTTGGGAGGATGCAAGTGTCCAGGAATTTATCCATTTCTTCCAGGTTTACTAGTTTATGTGCATAGAGTTGTTTGTAATAATCTCTGATGATGGTTTGAATTTCTGTGGAATCTGTGGTGATATCCCCTTTATCATTTTTTATTGCATCTATTTGATTATTTTCTCTTTTCTTTTTTATTAATCTGGCTAGTGGTCTGTCTATTTTGTTGACCTTTTCGAAAAACCAGCTCCTGGATTTATTGATTTTTTGAAGGGTTTTTTGTGTCTCTATCTCCTTCAGTTCTCCTCTGATCTTAGTTATTTCTTGTCTTCTACTAGGTTTTGAGTTTTTTTTTTGATCTTGCTCCTCTAGCCCTTTCAATTTTGATGATAGGATGTCAATTTTAGATCTCTCCTTGCTTCTCATATGGGCATTTATTGCTATATATTTTCCTCTAGAGACTGCTTTAAATGTGTCCCAGAGATTCTGGTATGTTGTGTCTTTGTTCTCATTGGTTTCAAAGAATATCTTTATTTCTGCCTTCATTTCATTGTTTATCCAGTCAACATTCAAGAGCCAGTTGTTCAGTTTCCATGAAGCTGTGAGGTTCTGAGTTAGTTTCTGAATTCTGAGTTCTAACTTGATTGCACTGTGGTCTGAGAGATTGTTTGGTATGATTTCCATTCTTTTGCATTTGCTGAGGAGTGATTTACTTCCAATTATGTGGTCAGTGTTAGAGTAGGTGCGATAATGGTGCTGAGAAGAATGTATATTCTGTGGATTTGGGGGTGGAGAGTTCTGTAAATGTCTATTAGGTTTGCTTGATCCAGGTCTGAGTTCAAGTCTTGGATATCCTTGTTAATTTTCTGTCTCGTTGGTCTGTCTAATATTGACAATGGGGTGTTCAAGTCTCCCACTATTATTGTGTGGGAGTCTAAGTCTCTTTGTAAGTCATTAAGAACTTACCTTATGTATCTGGGTGCTCCTGTATTGGGTGCATATATATTTAGGATCGTTAGCTCTTCTTTTTGCATTGATCCTTTTACCATTATGTAATGTCCTTCTTTGTCTCTTTTGATCTTTGTTGGTTTAAAGTCTATTTTATCAGAGATGAGAATTGCAACTCCTGCTTGTTTTTGCTCTCCATTTGCTTGGTAAATCTTCCTCCATCCCTTTATTTTGAGCCTTTGTGTATCTTTGCATGTGAGACAGGTTTCCTGGATAGAGCACACCGACTGGTTTTGGCTTTTTATCCAGTTTGCCAGTCTATGTCTTTTGATTGGGGCATTTAGCCCATTTACATTTAGGGTTAATATTGTTATGTGTGAATTTGATCCTGCCATTTTGATGCTAGGTGGCTGTTTTGCCCGTTAGTTGATGCAGTTTCTTCATTGTGTTGCTGCTCTTTGCCATTTGGTATGTTTTTGGAGTGGCTGATAGTGGTTGTTCCTTTCTATGTTTAGTGCCTCTTTCAGGAACTCTTGTAAAGCAGTCCTGGTGGTGATGAAATCTCTGAGTACTTGCTTGTTTGCAAAGGATTTTATTTTTCCTTCACTTATGAAGCTTAGTTTGGCTGGATATGAAATTCTGGGTTGAAAGTTCTTTTCTTTAAAGATGTTGAATATTGGCCCCCACTCTCTTCTGGCTTGTAGGGTTTCTGCTGAGAGATCTGCTGTGAGTCTGATGGGCTTCCCTTTGTGGGTAACTGGACCTTTCTCTCTGGCTGCCCTTAGCATTTTCTCCTTCATTTCATCCCTGGTGAATCTGATGATGATGTGCCTTGGGGTTGCTCTTCTTGAGGAATATCTTTGTGGTATTCTCTGTATTTCCTGGACTTGAATATTGGCCTGCCTTGCTAGGTTGGGGAAGTTCTCCTGGATAATATCCTGAAGAGTGTTTTCCAGCTTGGATTCATTTTCTCCGTCACATTCAGGTACACCTATCAAACGTAGATTAGGTCTTTCACATAGTCCCATATTTTTTGGAGACTTTGTTCATTCCTTGTTACCCTTTTTTCTCTACTCTTGCCTTCTCGTTTTATTTCATTGAGTTGATCTTCGACCTCTGATATCCTTTCTTCTGCTTGATTGATTCAGCTGTTGAAACTTGTGTATGCTTCGCGAAGTTGTCATGTTGTTTTTTTTCAGCTCCATCAATTCACTTATATTCCTCTCTAGGTTGGTTATTCTTGTTAGCATTTCGTTAAACCTTTTTTCAAGGTTCTTAGTTTCTTTGCATTGGGTTAGAACATGTTCTTTTTAGCTCACAGAAGTTTCTTATTACCCACCTTCTGAAGCCTGTTTCTGTCATTTCATCACACTCATTGTCCATCCAGCCTTGTTCCCTTGCTGGTGAGGAGTTGTGATCCCTTGTAGGAGGAGAGGCGTTCTGGTTTTGGGTGTTTTCCTCCTTTTTGCGCTGGTTTCTTCCCATCTTTGTGGATTTATCTATGTGTGGTCTTTGTGGTTGGTGATTTTTAGATGGGGTCTCTGAGTGGACGTCCAGTTTGTTGATGATGAAGTTATTTCTTTCTGTTTCTTAGTTTTCCTTCTAACAGTCTGGCCCCTCTGCTGTAGGACTGCTGAGGTCCACTCCCGGCCCTGCTTGCCTGGGGATCATCTGCAGTGGCTGCAAAGCAGTAAGGGTTGCTGCCAGTTTCTTCTTCTGCTATCTTTGTCCCAGAAGGATACCCGCCAGATGTCAGTGTGAGCTCTCCTTTATGAGGTGACTCGTTGCATATACAGGGGTCAGGGGAGCTGCTTGAGGAGACAGTCTGTCCTTTATAGGAGCTCAAGTGCTGAGCTGTGAGCTCCGTTGTTCATTCAGAGTTGCTGGGCAGGTACGTTTAAATCTGCTGCAGCAGAACTCATAAACCCCTTTTTTTCCCCCAGGTGCTCTGTCCCAGGGAGTTAGGGCTTTATTTATGAGTTTCCCTGGTGCTGCTGCCTTTTTCTCAAGGCTGCCTTGCCCAGCGATGAGGCAGCCTAGTCACTGCCTGCAGAGGCTTTGCTGAGCTGCTGTGGGCTCCGCCCAGCTGCTGTGTGAACTTCCCTGCAGTCCTGTTTATACCGGTGTAGTTAGAACTGCCTGGGCAATGGTGGGCTGCCTCTGCAATAGCAAAATACCTCCGTAGTGGTGGATTGCCTCAGTAATGGCGGATGCTCCTACCCCACAGAGCTGGACCGTCCCGGGTTCAGCTGTGCTTGCTGTGAAGCTCTCAATCCAGAGCGTTTCCGATTGCTGTTTTTTTGTGGGGGTGGGGACCAGCCGAGCCTGATCACCTGGCTCTCTGCCTCAGAGCCTTTTTTTTTTTAAGTCGAATGTTCGACTGTCTCCCAGGTGTTCCAGTCGCCTGTTGAAAAGGCGCTGGGATCTGTGCGATTTCCCGTGCGGCGACCCACTGCGCCGGCTGAAACAGCGGGCGCTGAGATTCGTGGCACTTTTTTTGCCCGGGAAGTCTCCTGGCCTGGCTGCCTGTTTCAGTCCCCTTTTTTACTCAGATGAATGGGCGACTCTGCCTTCCCGGAGCTCCAATTGCCAGCTAAAACAGCATCCGGACCCATGTATTTTGTATGGGGAACTGCTGCACCGGGGGCGCCAAACAGCGGCGCCATGCCAGCCAAACCAGCCGTGCTGGCGACCCGTGGGGCTCCTCCCCCCTGGGAATCTCCTGGTCTGTGGGCAATAAAAATCCATCTGGGAATGCGGCGTCCACTCAGTCTCCATGCTTTCACTGGGAGCAGCAATCCTGAGCTGCTCCTAATTGGCCATCTTGGATCCTCCTCTCTTATTGAGTTTTAAGGGTTCCTTTTCATTTTCTTAGCAGTGCTTTCTTTTTTTGAGATAGAGTTTTGTTCTTGTTGCCCAGGCTGGAGTGCAATGGGACAATCTTGGCTCACTGCAGCCTCCACCTCCCGGGTTCAAGTGATTCTCCTGCCTCAGGCTTCTGAGTAGCTGGGATTACAGGTGCTCGCCCAGGTAATTTTTTGTATTTTTAGTAGAGACAGGGTTTAACTTTGTTGGCCAGGCTGGTCTCAAACTCCTGACCTCAGGTGATCCATCTGTCTCGGCCTCCCCAAGTGCTGGGATTATAGGCGTGAGCCACTGTGCCTAGCCAATAATGCTTTTTAAAGGGCAAAAGTTTTTAATTTAGATCAGGTCCAGCTTACCAGTTTTTGGTGTGGTGTTTAAGAAATCTTAACCCAGGATTGTTAAGATTTTCTCTTATGTTTTCTTCTAGAGATTTTTTAGTTTTAGCTTTTATGTTGAGGTCTGTGAATCAATTTGAGTTAATTTTTATATATGGTATGAAATTAGGGTCAAGATTTATTTTTCCTGTATGCATATTCAGTTGTTCTAGCACTTTTTGTTGAAAAGGTGCTTTGACACTAAGGTGTTTAAACTGCCTTGACATCTTAGATAAGCATCAGTTGTCCATATATATGTGGGTCTATTTCTGTGGTCTCAGTTCTGTTCTGTTGATCTGTCTTGATGCAAGTACCACTGTCTTGTTGCCAATACCATGTTTTGATTACTGTAGTTTTATATTAATAATAAGCTTTAAAGTCAGATGATATACATCTTTAATTTTGTTCTCTATCAGTTAGAATTGTTTTGCTATTCTCAGTCCTTTGCCTTTCTGCCTTCCAGGTTTCTGTGAGGACTGTGAAAAGTTTTGCTTTGTTTTGTTTTTTCATTACCCAATTGAGATCATGTAATACTCTTGAAAGAGTGATTAGGAGAAACATATTTTATCATAGGAACAAGACTTTTAAGAAGGAATAGAATTGGCAATTGGTTCATCGATACCTTCTGAGGTTTTAATTTTATATATATATATATATATATATATTTTTTTTTTTTTAGATTGTACTTTAAGTTCTGGGGTACATGTGCAGATCATGCAGGATTGTTGCATAGGTACATACGTGGCAATGTGGTTTGCTGCCTCCATCCCCCCTGTCACCTGTATCTGGCATTTCTCCCCATGTCATCCCTCCCCAACCTCCCCCACTCCCCCACTGTCCTTCCCCTAACCACCCCCAACAGACCCCAGGGTGTGATGCTCCCCCTCCCTGTGTCCATGTATTCTCATTGTTCAATACCCACCTATGAGTGAGAACATGCCTTGTTTGATTTTCTGTTCTTGTGTCAGTTTGTTGAGAATGATGGTTTCCAGATTCATCCATGTCCCTACAAAGGACATGAACTCATTGTTTTTTATGGCTGCATGGTATTCCACGGTGTATATGTGCCACATTTTCCCTGTCCAGTCTATCATCAATGGGCATTTGGGTTGGTTCCAGGTCTTTGTTATTGCAAACAGTGCCGCAGGGAACATACGTGTGCATGTGTCTTTATAATAGAACAATTTATAATCCTGTGGATATATACCCAGTAATGGGATTGCTGAATCAAATGAAATTTATATTTCTAGGTCCTTGAGGAATTGCCACACTGTCTTCCACAATGGTTGAACTAGTTTATACTCCCACCAACAGTGTAAAAGTGTTCCTATTTCTCCACATCCTCTCCAGCATCTGTTGTCTCCAGATTTTTAGTGATCGCCATTCTAACTGGTGTGAGATGGTATCTCAATGTGGTTTTCATTTGCATTTCTCTAATGACCAGTGATGATGAGCATTTTTTCATATGTTTGTTGGCTTCATTCATATATGTCTTCTTTTGTAAAGTGTCTGTTCATATCCTTCACCCACTTTTGAATGGGTTTGTTTGTTTTTTTCTTGTAAGTCTGTTAGAGTTCTTTGTAGATTCTGGATATTAGCCCTTTGTCAGATGGGTAGATTGCAAAAATTTTTTCCCATTCTGTTGGTTGCTGGTTCACTCTAACGATTGTTTCTTTTGCTCTGCAGAAGCTCTGGAGTTTAATTAGGTCCCATTTGTCTATTTTGGCTTTTGTTGCCAATGCTTTTGGTGCTTTAGTCATGAAGTCCTTGCCTATGCCTATGTCCTGAATGGTTTTGCCTAGATTTTCTTCTAGGGATTTTATGGTGTCAGGCTTATGTTTAAGTCTTTAATCCATTTGGAGTTAATTTTAGTGCAAGATGTCAGGAAGGGGTCCAGTTTCTGCTTTCTGCACATGGCTAGCCAGGTTTTCCAACACCATTTATTAAACAGGGAATCCTTTCCCCCATTGCTTGTTTTTGTCAGGTTTGTCAAAGATCAGGTGGTTGTAGATGTGTGGCATTTCCTCCGAGGCCTCTGTTCTGTTCCATTGGTCTATATCTCTGTTTTGGTACCAGTACCATGCTGTTTGGATTACTGTAGCCTTGTAGGATAGTTTGAAGTCAGGTGGTGTGATGCCTCCAGCTTTGTTCTTTTTGCTTAGGATTGTCTTGGCTATGTGGGCTCTCTTTCGTTCCATATGAAGTTTAAGGTGGTTTTTTCCAGTTCTGTGAAGAAGGTCATTGGTAGCTTGATGGGGATAGCAGTGAATCTGTAAATTACTTTGGGCAGTATGGCCATTTTCACGATACTGATTCTTCATAGCCATGAGCATGGAATGTTTTTCCATCTGTTTGTGTCCTCTTATTTCCTTGAGCAGTGGTTTGTAGATCTCCTTGAAGAGGTCCTTTACATCCTTTGTTAGTTGTATTCCTAGGTATTTTATTCTCTTTGTAGCAATTGAGGTTTCAATTTTTAAAAAGTTAGCATGGGGCTGGGCATGGTGGCTCATGCGTATAATCCTAGCACTTTGGGAGGTGGAGGTGGGAGGATAGCTTGAGCCCAGGAGTTCAGGGCTTCAGTGAAGAATTATGATTGTGCCGCTCCCACTCCAGCCTTGGCGACAGAACCAGACCCTGTATCAAAAAAAAAAAAAAAAAAAGAGGATGATATGCAACATGCGAAACCATCATGATGTTGATAAGAAACAGCATGATTTAGTGGTTAAGGGGTCACTTGGCAGACTAGTCTGGTTTGAATCCTTACTCTACCAATTACTAGCAGTGTGTTGTGCCTTCTTTTCCTTTCCAGGAAAATGGGAATAATACAAGTACTTACTTTTTTCTTTTTATTAGTTTTTAAATTTAAATGTTATTTTATTTTTCGAGACAGGGTTGCTTGCTTTGTTGCCCAGGGGCACAATTACGGCTCACTGCACCCTCCACCACCAGGGCTCAAGCAATCCTCCCCCCCTCAGCCTCCCAAGTAGCTGAGCCTATAGGCATGCACCACTATGCCTGGCTAATTATTTTTTGTAGAGATGGGGTCTTATTATGTTTCACAGGCTAGTCTCAACCTCCTGGGCTCAAGTGAGCCTCCCACCTTGGCCTCCCAAAGTGTTGGGATTACAGGCGTGAACCACCACACCCAGCCCCTAACTATTTCATAGAATTGCTCTGAAGAGTAAATAAAATAATACATGTATTTTCTGCCACATAGAAAGTGCTTCAGTGAATGTTAGCTGCTATTATTGCTTTGTTCACCTGGAGAATGCTAAAAGCTTCAGAATTTGATAGACTCACTTATAGGAACTTAAACTCACTTGCAGTAATTTGTTTATTTCAGTTTTAGAAAGATAGTTGTAGTGCTGCTTGGTTTTGTCCCAGTTCCTTGGTAGTTTCTTAACCTTTTTTTCCGTTGGTAAATTTTGGTAATTTATGTATGTATGTCAGTTTGGATTTGTGCATTGCACCAGGAGTGGAAAAAAAGAACAATTGGCTTTTTGTGGTATAAATTGGCTTTTTGTGGTAAATTAATAAAACAACAGTTTTTCCTTTGCTAATATTTAGCTGGTTCATCAGAATTGTGAACTGGTGGTTCTAGAATATGAGTGAAAACCTATTAGTTTGATTTGATTTTGTCTCTAGTTCTTTACTCGCTGAATAGGCACATCTGTTTCCAGGTTTATTTGACTAGTTCTCATTGTTAATATTGCAAAACAGTTTGCCAGCAAACTCAGCAAATTTTTTTCTTTTCTAAGTGTACTTTCTTAAATAGCAGTAATAACAAAAAGTTTTTTAAATCAGGAGTTTAATTTTGCACAGCTAACCATTCATAATTTGTGTAGTTTAATGAATAAGAGTGCCAACATCAATTATTCAGCCTAATGAAGCCTTCTAGAAGTAGATGTGGCAGGAGTGGGGAGAGCTGGACCAATGTACATTTAAGTTTCAGTTGTAGAACTTTGCAAATAGGCTCTTCCTCCTGCACTTTCAGAAATGCCCTTGAGAAGTCTTTATTGACACTTTCTTTTATGATTCTCTGAGCATTGTGTATAGGGGGAGCCATGGGGCGGTAGATACCTAGAGTTCAGTTTTAAACATGATGTGTTTGAGATTCCTTTGGTACATCTGAGCAAGTATATCATGCTGCAGTGGATGTCCAGGTCTGGAGCTAAGAGAAGTTTTGACTAGAGTCATTAGCATATGAAATAGGTAAAAACCTTGGGAGTTGCTGGGATCCAAAATGGCATGTACATTAAGAGGAGAAGACTGAAGTGGACTGCAGAAAGGATCTGTAGGATATATCTACTGTGGTAACACCACACTTGGACTTGCTCACATTATGTCAGTTCAGAGTAAGACAATATATGGGATTAAATTATATTCAATATGCGTAAGGGACTACATGGATTCAGATTAATTCAGGAAATACTTATTGAGCTTCCTCTATGTGCTTTACCTATGCTTATTAATAAGCACTAGGGATATAAGCAAAATCGACACTGCCTCTGCCCTTACAGTCTTTATAGACTAGTGTGAGAGATTGTCTTTGCTGTTTTTACTCACAGCACTTCTGACAACAAGTATATGAGTTTATTTTCAACACCAATCAATTCTTCAACTTTCTGGATACCAACTCACTCTTCCTGCAATTCATTTCCATTCTGACACTAACTATCCAGAGTTAGCATCAGACTCCACAGGTTTAAGGGTCAGTCCCACAAGACTGCTCACACTTCAGATGCTAGTTGCATGTATTGAGTCCCATACTTCTGACTTGCCTACAGATGGAGGAGTGCCTACAACTACCTCCTCACCTTTCAGTAACTTGCTAGAAAGGCTCACAGAACGCAGAGAAACATCCTATTTACAATGACTGGTTTATTATAAAGGATACAACTCAGGAATAACCAAATGGGAGAGATGCATAGGGCAAGATACAGGGGGAAGGGGCATGGAGTTTCTGTGCCTTTCCTGACATGCCACCCTCCCAGCATCTTGATGTGTTCACCAACCTGAAAGCTTTCTGAACCCTGTCTAGGGGTTTTTATGGACGCTGCATTATGTAGGCTTGATTGATTAAATCACTGGCCATTGGTGATCAACTCCATCTCCACCCCTTTTCCTCTCCCTTAAGGTCTGGCAGTCGAACTGAAAGTTCTCACCCTCTTATTACTTGGTTGGTTCGTCTGGCGACCAGCCTTCATCCTGAGGTTATCTAGGGGCCCACTAAGCGTCACCTCATTAGCGTAAACTCAGGTATGGTTGAAAGGGGCTTGTTATGAATAACAAAAGATGCTCCTATTACCCCATCACAAAGGAAATTACAAACACCAAATATGTATTTCTTATGCCACAGATGGACATTAAACAAATGAAGTATATATAATAGCAAACCATGCAAGGTGCTATGAAGGTAAAGTACTGGATGCTGTGTGAACATTTTAAGAGACCTAACTCGCATGAGTACAGTCAGAGATAAAGGTATCCCTGAGAAAGTGACATTTAATTCAACTAGTGATATTGTTACCGAGAACCTAATTAATATCCCTGGTACTGTGCTGTTTAAACTGGTATCTTGTGGCTAAACATTAACTGGGTGAAAGAGGGTGGAATGGAGAAGGCAGGCTCTAAATAGAGAAACTGCCTGTGCAAAGTTCCTGAAATACAAAGGAGCATGGTGCCTTCCAGGAACTGAAGGATCTAAGGCATCTATAGAAGAGAGAGCAAGGAGAGAGGTCAGTTCTTGGCCTTCTTGTCAGAAGAGAGATTTTGTTCTTTAAAGAAAACCTATTCTTCTGAAAAATTTTGAACTCTTTTCCCCTTTCAAATAGTCTTCATCAACTTTTAATATAGAAAGATATGAAACAAATGCGTGAGTGGAGAGAATATTTCCCCATACCCCAGTTTCTTTCTTTTCTTTTCTCCCTCCCTCCCTCCCCGCTCCTTCCTCCTCCCCCTCCCTCCCCCTTCTTCTCTCCCTCTCCCTCTGTCTCTCTCTTTCTTTCTTTTTTTCCCTGCCTCCCTCCCTCCCTCCCTCCCTTCCTTCCTTCCTTCCTTCCTGCCTTCCTTCCTTCCTTCTTTTCTTCTTTTCTCTTTCTTTTTTTTTTTTCTTTCAACGGGGTCTCACTGTCACTCAGGCTGAAGTGTAGTGGCATGGTCATAGCTCACTGTAGCCTTCACCTTCTGGGCTCAAGGGATCCTCCTGCCTCAGCCTCCCCAGGAGTTAGGACTGCAGGCACATGCCACCACATCTGGCTAATTAAAAAAATTTTTTTTCTATAGAGTTGGGATCTTACACTGTTGGGCAGGCTCAGGCTGGTTTCAAACTCCTAGCCTCAAGCTATCCTCCCAGAACGCTGGGATTATGGATGGTAGCCCCTGCACCTGGCCGTGTTTTAGAGTATCTTGAGTCTGATTTAGGAATGGGTCCTGAAACGTCACAGAATTTTTCTGCTCCTTTCTGGGTTCTGCTCACAGAATTTCTCTGACTCCTTTCGGGGTTCTCTGCAATTTTTTTTTTTTTTTTTTTAAGATGGGATTTCACCATGTTGGTCAGGCTGGTCTTGAACTCCCAACCTCAGGTGATCGCCCGCCTTGGCCTCCAAAGTGCTTGGATTACAGGCGTGAGGGTTCTCTGCAATTTTAGTCTTGCTTGTAGCTATCCTTGTTAAGTGCTTACCATTATTTTTTTGGCATTTTATTGTCCCATCATCTTCCATCTTCTGTCTTTTCCTCAAATTCCATATTTTTTTTTGTTTTCTAAGCCTAGTTCCTTAATAACTCTGATCTCCACTACTACCCATAGAGATTGTAACTGTCTTCCAGGAGTTTTGCAGATCGTTGCCTCCTTTGGATGCCTGCAGAAAGGAACAATGTTTTTTATTTTTTTGTTTTTTTAGAGACAGAGCCTTGACTTCCTGGGCTCAAGTGATCCTCCTGTCTGAGCCTCTTGAGTAGTTGGGAATACAGGTGCAAGCCAACCATGCCTGGCTAATTTTTAAATTTTTGGAGAGACGAGGTTTTGCCATATTTCCCAGGCTGGTCTCAAACTCCTGGGCTCAACTGATCTTTCTACCTCAGCCTCCCAAAATGCTATGATTGCAGATGTGAGCCACTGTGTCTGGCCAATAGCTACTTTTTGTTGAAGTTTTAAGTATCAGAACTGAATTGAGGAAAGAGATAGGTAGAAGAGGGTGTATCTGCTAAGCTATACAGTTTATAATTTTGTTGAACAACTCCATGTCATTGACTAACTGATTTCAACTTAACTTGTCTGAAAATTAAATGTGCAATTATGACCTATTTCTGAAACTTATCTTAAAAAGCAAGCTCAGAGATGATGCTTTAAAAAAGTCAACTTCCTTTAAAAAAATTATTTGTGACCTTTTTGCTTTGAGTTTGGAATTGGGACCCCCAAACCTGATGGTAAAATATTTTATTTATAATTCCACTGAAGTAAGAAATACTGTGCAACCACCAAATGCTTAGGGATTAGAAAAAACTGACATTAATACACGTATGAGTTACCATTTTGGTAGCCAAAAATATTTAAATATAGAAAGTAGCAGTAATTAATTAGTTAATTTAACAAACACTATGATGGTCTAAGTTGTATGGTAGAGAATTAAAATAAGGTGGAATCTGTCCCTAACAGTGAGGAGTGCATTATCTATTAGGGGGAGTAACAATCTTAAATAATTTAATTCAAAGTGGGAGGTATCCTGTTAGAGAATTAGCACTAGTTTTCAAGTTCTGAAAAGCCCTGCAAGGTTTTTTTAATAGTAAAGTTTGAAGATTGAAGAGGAAGGACTTTACTAAGTGATGAGAAGAGGATAGAAGCAGTGGTTTGAAGGCCTGGAATGACTTGGTAATTTTAAGAACTTGTAAGATTTTCTTAAGTGGCTGTTACGTAAGTGGAAGAGGATAGAAAAAAATTAACTGGAAAACATTTTAATTCCAGGTTGTAAAGAGGCAGTTGTTGGTTAAAAGTAATTAGCCTTTACCTGGTTAAGCACTGAATAGTCATTTGAGGCTTTCACTAAGGGAGTAATGTCAGATTTTGGTTTGTAGAAAGATGGAGGATACATTAGAATTGGGCAGAACCTGCTATTAGGGAGCTGAATATGTAAGCTACAGCAAAGAGAGAATTTTCAATTAAATTTCATCTTAAAGCACTGATTCTGGGGTTGAATGGAGAAGTAGCAGGTGGTAGAGTCACACTTACCTAAAAGAAGTGCTTTAGTGAGGTTGGGTGGGGCTGGGGGACTTGGGCATGTGTGTTTTGACAAGTTCTAACACTTGATTCTCATTCACATTCACCCAACATTTAGAATTACATTTTCCAGGGAGTGATATTATAGGGCAGTGAAAATGGCACTGGACTTCAGAATCTGGTGACTTATATTCAAATCCTGACTCTGCCATTCATCTTGCATGTAATCTTGTCAAACTATTTAATTTTTTGAAGTTTGTTTCATGTTATTAGTAACTGTCTTATGGATTTTTGTAATAATTCATTTAAAGTTCTGAAATCTAGTAGGTATACAGTAAAAGTTTTGTAATCTCCAGACAGGTTTTTCCTGCCTGCTGCACAGACAAAATCAATTAATAGAGACCACTGCATTGCAGTAAAGGAAGAGTTTAATTTACAGGAGGCTGACCATGCTATGCATGAGACGGAGTTATTATTCAAATTAATCTATTTACCCAAAGGCTTGGGGTTTAGGGTTTTCAAGGATAGTTTGGTGGGCAGGGGATTAGGGAATGGGGACTGTTGATTAGTTAGGGAAAAAAAAAAAAAGATAAGAGTGTGAAAAACAGTCCTGGTGCGATGAGTCTGTTTCTGAATGGGGCCACAGGATATTAAGTCTTGAGCCAGGAGTCCAGGTGGTGCCATTCTGAAAGGTATCACAGAAAAAAACAATCTCAGGTTCTATAATAATGATTTTATCTATAAGAGTAATTGGGGAAGTCACAAATATGGTGACCTCTGGCCACATGATCCTGAATAGTAAGGAATGATAGAAGCTATACCTGTCTTGTGACCTCTAGCCATATGACTCCTGAGCAGTAAGGGTTGATAGAAACTATGCTTACATCTTAGCAGAATTCAGGCCCCTCTCATAATCCTAACCTTGTGGCCTTTCATTAGTTTTATGAGGATACTTTAGTTTGGGGAAGGGTTATTATCATCATTGCTTTAAGGTTAAACAATAAATTTCTCTGAAAATCAGCTTGGTCTTGTAAACCAAAAATAAAATTCTAAGCTCTCCAGCCATCTGAATGGATCCCTCCTCTCAGCAAGGGCATTCCAGTTAACCTGATAAACTGGTTCTGGCCATGATGGAAAGGGGGAACCGGATATGCCTCATGACCCTCCTGGATATGCCTCATGACCCTCCTCGCTTTTGGAATTACTGATAGAACAAGACTCTTTAAGTCTGGTAAGAGACATTTACAATCTATTCTCTCTGAAATCTGCTACCTGGAGGCCTCATCTGCATGATAAAACCTTGGTCTCCATAACCCTTTATTACACAGACATTTCTTTCTTTAGATAATAATTCTTTCAGCCAATTGCCAGTCAGAAAACCTATCAATGTGTCTATGACCTGAAAGCCTCTGCTTCAAGTTGTCCCGAGTTTCTGGACTGAACCAATGGACATCTTACAAGTATTAATTGATATCCCATGTCTCCCTAAAATGTGTAAAACTAAGCTGTACCCTGACCACCTTGAGCACATGTCATCAGGACTTCCTGAGGCTGTGTCACAGGTGCGCCCTTAACCTTGGCAAAGTAAACTTTCTAAATTGATTGAGACCTGTCTCAGATACTTTGGTTCACAATCTACACCCAGGCACGATGAAGGATAGCTTGGAGGTTAGAAGCAAAATGGACTTAACTGTGTCAGATTTCTCTTACTGTCATAATTTTGCAAAAGTGGTTTCAGTTTTGTGAGTTTAAGTTTTAATTTAGTTTTTAAAATAAAAAATTTGCATTAGAAACTACTGAATTTAGTCACATTTCAGTACTCTTATCCACATATTAAATGAAATAGAAATTTATTAAAAGTTGCAGAAGATTTAACTGTTAGAAAATGTTTGTTGGCATATGGACTTAAGGGATGATACCCTTTAGTAGTAGACTAAATTTAGTTTAAAAAATATAATCAGTTTAGTCTACTGCTGGTTCAAATGGGCAAACATGAAATATCTTCAGATTAATTAAAAATAGGGACCTTTGGTATCAAAGCTTTTCTATTTGGTTGAAAATCAACCCACTTTGACTTTCCAATTAAATGTTAATTTTCTTATATTAAACTGATATTTGTTCTGTCAACTTTATCTCTGTTTCTGTAATCTTTAGTGCTGTCACCATCTCTCATACATATTTCTGTAATCTGCTGTTTTTATTGGTTATTTTATTTAAAAATTATCATTACTCTTTGTCTACTTTAAATTTTTATTTCCAAAATGGTAGATGCAAGGAGAACATGTTAATAAAACCATTGTAAAAGCCAAGCTTTAGTGACTAAGAAAATTGACCCAGTTTCTCCTTCCTCAGAGTTTTAAGATCTTTAAAGCAGAAACTTGTGCTTTAAAACTGTATTGCTATATTTTCAATGTTATAATTTGTGAGTATGTCATTTAAATGTTCAAGTAGGAAAAAGGATGATTATTCCTTTACTTGTTTTTCTTTTTTTTGTTGAGACAGATCACTCTGTCACTCAGGCTAGAGTGCAGTGGCATAATCTCGGCTCACTGCAACCTCTGCCTCCCGAGTTCAAGTGATTCTCCTGCCTCAGCGTCCCGAGTAGCTGGGACTACAGGCATGCACCACCACACCCGGCTAATTCTACAGGCGTGCACCACCACACCCGGCTAATTTTTGTATTTTTAGTAGAGACAGGATTTTGCCCTGTTGACCAGGTTGGTCTTGAACTCCTGGCCTCAGGTGATCTGCCCGCTTCAGCCTCCCAAAGTTCTGGGAGTACAAGTGTTAGCCACGACACCCTTTACTTGTTTTTCTTAAACTGCTAGGTACGTATGGGGGAGTGGGAAAATAGCGATCTTAGTTGTTCCAAGATGAAAGAGTGGCATCTCCTGCTAGAGTCTCCATTTTAATGGATGGTAGGTGAGATATTATAAAATATATATTTGATCTTTCTCATGTCTCCTGGAGTATAACTCCTAAAATTCTTGGAATCTCCAAAGTGATTTGTGTCTTTTTGTATGCTGATGAATTGGCTGATGGCTGGCACCTCTGGTTAGCTTTAGGATTGGAGCTGGTCACTGGAAAGACTGAGCCATGGTTAGAGGGCTAGTGCTTTCAGCCCTATCCCTACCCTCCGCGGAGGGAGAGGAAAAAGGGGCGAAGATTGAGTTGATCACTCAGTGATTCGACCAATAATACCTAGTAATGAAGCTTCCATAAAACCACAAAAAGACGAGGTTCAGGTGTTACAGGAAAGGGGTTCTGATTCATACCCCAAGAGAGGGTTCTTGGATCTCACTCAAGAAAGACTTCAGGGTGAGTCTGTAAAGTGAAAGCAAGTTTACTGGGAAAGTAAAGGAATAAAAGAATGGCTACTCCGTAGACAGAGTGACTCCAAGGGCTGCTAATTTTCATTTTTATGGTTATTTCTTAATGATATGCTAACCAAGGGGTGGATTATTCATGCCTCCCCTTTTTAGACCATATAGGGTAATTTTCTGAGGTTGCCATGTCATTTGTAAACTGTTGTGGTGCGGATGGGGGTGTAGCAATGAGGACAACCAGAGGTCAGTCTCATGGCCATTGTGGTTCTAGTGGGTTTTAGCCAGCTTCCTTACTGTAACCTGTTTTATCAGAAGGTCTTTATTGTTGAAAAAACGCTCACTTTGAATGAAGAGACCTTCCAAACAGGCTTTGTGTGAGCAACCTGGCTGTTTATTTACCTGGGTGCAGATGGACTAAGGCAAAAAAGGGCATTAGCAAAGGGCAGTGGGATCGGAGTTGGTTTTATAGGTTTGGGTAGTTTTTTGGGGCGGGGGTGTTGTAGAGTAAGATTACAGTGGTGGGGGTAGGGGGCAAGGAATATACATGACCACAAGTTCAGTTACAGTGGCAGGGTTGGGTGAGACGTATGTACATTATTATAAGAACAGTTAAGATGGCAGAGTTGGATGAGGGGCTTGTCCTGGGAAGTGATTAGGGACCATGGAAAATGCAGGCAGGGGCTGGGAGACATTAGCCGAGGCAAACAGGACTTTAGACTTTAGACTGCCAGGCGTGGTGGCTCACGCCTGTAATCCAAGCACTTTGGAGGCCAAGGCGGGCGGATCACCTGAGGTCAGAAGTTCAAGACCAGCCTGACCAACATGGTGAAACCCCGTCTTCAAAACAAAACAAAACAAAAAAAAACTGACTTTAGCAAGTCAGGCTCCAGGCTTGCATATGGAGACCTGACATTTATGACCTGTTTTGTGCTGACCTCCTGTCTCATCCTGTGATTCAGAATGCCTTAACTGTCTGGGAATGCAGCCCAGTAGGTCTCAGCCTCATTTTACCCAGCTCCTACTCAAGGTGGAGTTGCTTTGGTTCACACGCCTCTAACATGGAACTTCCAGATAGTTGAACCCATAGACGTTCTGTTACTGGAAAGGGCTCCCTATCCAGACTCCAAGAAAGGGTTCTTGGATCTTGTACAAGAAAGAATTTGGAGTCCACAGAGTAAAGTAAAAGCAGGTTTATTAAGAAAGTAAAGGGATAAAAAATGTCTGCTCCATAGGCAGTAGCATGGGCTACTCCAGTAAGGATACTTTTAGTTATTTCTTGATTATGTGCTGAACAAGGGGTGAAGTATTCATGAGTTTTCTGGGAGAAGGGTGGGCAGTTCCCAAAACTGAGGATTCTTCCCCCTTTTAGACCATGTAGGGCAACTTCCTGACATTGCCAGGGCATTCGTAAACTGTCATGGTGCTGTTGGGAGTGTCTTTTAGCATGCAAATGCATTATAATTAGTGTATAATGAGCATTACGGACTACCACAGGCCACTTTTGTGACCATGCTGGTTTTGGTGGGTTTGGGCCAGCTTCTTTACTGCAACCTGTTTTATCAGCGAAGTCTTCATGACCTGTGTCTTGTGCCGACCTCCTGTCTCATCCTGTGATTTAGAATGCCTAACCTCCTGGGAATTCAGCCCAGTAGGTCTCAGCCTTATTTTACACAGCCCCTACTCAAGATGGAGTTGCTCTGGTTCAAACGCCTCTGGCAGTTCCTGGAGGGTGGCGTCCCCCTGAGAGGGCATGGAAGCCCTGGGCCCCTTGCCCTATATCTTGCCCTATTCTTCTCTTCATCTGGTGTTCATTGATACCCTTTGTAATAGCCTTTATTTTAAACCCATAAATGTAAATATGTGTTTACCTGAGTTCTATGAACTGCTCTAGCAAATTAATCAAACGCAAGGAGTACCGTGTGGGAGCCCTGCTTTATAGCTAGTCAGAAGCACAGATAAAACAACCCGGGGCTTGTGATTAAAGTCAGAAATGGGAGACGGTTTTGTAGGACTGAGCCTTCAACCTGTAAGATCTGTTGCTGTCTCCTGGTAGGTAGTGTCATAACTGAATTGAATTAGAAGACACCCAGCTGGTGTCTGCTGCAAGATTGCTTGCTTTGGTATATGGAGAAAATCTCCCACACATTTGGTCACAGAAATGTTCTGTGTTGTGAGAGTATAATAGGAAGAAACTGAGTTTTTTTGTTCTATATCATCAGAGAAGGTAATATGAAATATTATTTTATATTAAAACTGTACCATATATTATGAATAAAATGCCAAAATTATAGGAGTTTAAAGTAATTTCTTGCTTAAAAGGGAACAGTTAGTTGGGGATACTCCAAACTCCTGGAAGCTTGCATTCATTCTGCTTTGCTTGTGATAGAGTTATATCTGGAAAGAGTTTTGGAAAGTCAGTAATGTATTCTGCACTTGAAGTTATTTACATCCTTTTTGTATTCCTTCCAGAGGTGGATAGAATGTAGTAAGAACCAATTTTGTATGTTGAACATTTGGGTTTCATTTTCGTATTATTTTAGAAGTGAAAGGGACTTTGGAGATTATTTTATTCAAATCCCTTATTATTATTATTTTTTTGAGATGGAGTCTCACTCTGTTGCCCAGGCTGGAGTGCAGTGGCTGTGATCTTGGCTCACTGCAACCTCCATCTCCTGGGTTCAAACAATTCTCCTGCCTCAGCCTGTTGAGTGGCTGGGATTACAGGCACGGGCCACCAGGCCCAGCTAATTTTTGTGGTTTTTAGTAGAGACAGGGTTTCACCATGTTGGTAAGGCTGGTCTCGAACTCCTGACCTCGGGATCTGCCTGCCTTGGCCTCCCAAAGAGCTGGGATTACGGGCATGAGCCACCGCGCCCGGCCTTCAAATCTCTTATTTTTCAGATGAGTCCTGGGAGAGGGGTAAGCGTTCTTGCCCAAGGTCATTTCTTGGATATCAGAACCTTAACTTCCTGATTCCATCTAATATTTATTGAATTGTGCTGGCCTCCTTGTAGCTAAGGTAGAGAGATTGGTAAACTGGTTTAAGACATTCAGGTTTGAGAATGTTGGTCAATTGAATATAGAGCTATCAACTCAGGGAACCTACTTTATTGAAGTTTTAGGGAAAATGAAAAATCAATTGCCAATTATTACACTTTGCCCCAACTCAGACTGTTGGTGATAATAAGAATTACACTGGAAAGCAGTTGATTAAATCAGTGATTTTGTTTTTGAACAGTTGTGGGGCATCAACATAGGAGATGCTACTGCCAATAGATAATTATTTAGCTTTGAAATAAATGGTTTGAAAACTGCTTTTATAAAATATTTGAAGAAATATCAATATCTTTATTCTTAGTAAGAAAAAAAATTTCATTCTAAATTTTCACATTTAGAGAGGGACTGCTGATTATAGGTCATGTGAATGGGCTTACAGCTAAAAACATGTAGACATCTAATTGATTTTAGTTTAAGTGTTTTAGCACTTAAGGAACCCGGATTTTCAATTTGAACTCCCTCAATGAATTGTTTTTTTGCTTTCATTTGCCTACAACATAATGTGTTAAAGAAAGAACTAGGGAGAATTTATCCAGTAACTAAAAGTTTTATTGGAAATGTTACTAGTTGGATGTTCTGTTTTGTTCTTTGAACCTCCCTGTGCAGATCTTGTTTTGAAAAGGATTGTCCCCTTATTTTTGATAAATCTTGCTGCATTGATGATTCATCTTTCTGTTTGTAGAAGGCATCTTCAGAATATACATAGAGGTCGTATTTGTAATGTATGTGTACAGTACATATATACATATAAATCTGAAAAATTTTGAGTCCCAACATAATGTTCCAAGTAGATGCTCCTTGGAACATATCAGATTTTGGATTTTCAGATCAGAGATGCTCAACCAGCAACAATGCAACTATTCTAAAATATGAAAAAATTCAAAATTTGAGACACTTCTGGTTTCAAGCATTTTGGATAAGGGATACTTAACCTGTATATACTCACAATGAGAAGTTGTAAGTAAAACTATCGCAGAGTGTCTGGGGTAGAAGATTGATAGATATGTCATCTCTTGGGTATTTATCCCCATACTGCAGATTTCTGTATGTCCAAGGAAAGGACAAACCCATTAAACCTACTTTATTTTTTATTTTCCAAACTTTCTGTGTTCTGGTTAGAACCACGATAGATAAAATCAACCCGTGGAAAAACTTTTAGGAGTTTTGATTGTTAAAATGATGTTAAAACAAGCCTTCTAGGCCTGGCGCGGTGGCTCATGCCTGTAATCCAAGCACTTTGGGAGGCCAGGGCGGGTGGATCATGAGGTCAGGAGATCGAAACCATCCTGGCCAACATGGCGAAACACTGTCTATACTCAAAATACACACAAAAAAATAAGCTGGGTGCCTGTAATCCCAGCTACTTGGGAGGCTGAGGCAGGAGAATCACCTGAGTCAGAGGTTACAGTGAGCCGAGATTGTGCCACAGCACTCCAGCCTGGCAATAGAGCGAGACTCTGTCTCAAAAACAAAAACAAAAGCCTTCTATAAAGATGTCTATCAGTTTTTATATATCCAAAGTAAAACAGTAGTGGGATAGGGATTATAACTTTTGATTATATTGCAATTGAAAACAATATGGTCATACAAACTCTTTTTGTTTTTTCTTTTCTTGAGAAACATTTAAGACTGAAGAGAAGTACAGAGAATTAAAAAAAAAAAACCCTCCTGTGTTTCTTCTGCCAGCGTTTAACAAGTGTTTTTGCAACCGTTTTTAACATTAGAGAAAGGGAAACATAAGGTACGCACGAAGTGATGTCCCGTTTGATACCTGCCAACCCCCTGGGCAATCACTATCCTGAGTTTGGGTGTCTGTCATTCTAGTATTAAAAAAGTACTTTTATATACATCTCCATTTATATCTACAACCATTCTTAGTAGTAGAGATAGCAATAATAAACAAAATAATAATGATCATAATAGTAGCTTACATTTATTGAGTATGTACCATGTTCTAGGTGATGATTCTAAGAACTTTATATGTGTTATATCATTTAGCCCTCATGGCAACGATAGAAGTTCTTTTATTATCCATCATTTTACAGATAAGGAAATTAAGCCATGGAGAAATTAAGGAAATTGCCCTGGTCAGCTATTAAATGGTATAGCCTAGATTCAAACCTAGCTATTCTGTAAGACTTTGGGGTTTTCCTTTTATCTTGTGCAGTTCGGTTCCTCTAGTATTGTTTGTGTGTGTGTGTGTTTCCTAAACACTAAATATTGTTTCGAACATTAAAAAAATTATGCTGTTAGACACTAAAAGCAATTGTAACAAAAAAGTTGACAAATGAGACCTAATTAAACTGAAGAGCCTCTGGAGAGCAAAAGAAACTATCAATAGTAAACAGACAAATGTAGAATGGGAGACAATACTTGCAAACTATGCAACGGACAAAGGTCTAATATCCAGACTGTATAAGGAACTGAAATTTGTAAGCAAAAAACAACCCCATCAAAAAATGGGCAAAGGGCATGAACAGATACTTCTCACAAAAAGATACATGAGGCCAAGAAGGATATGAAAAAACGCTAGCATCACTAATCATTAGAGAAATGCAAATCAAAACCATAATGAGATATGCCACCTGACACCAATCAGTGGCTATTAATTAAAAGTCAAAAAATAACAGATGCCAGGTGAGGTTGTGGAGAAAAGGAAATGCTTATGCAATGCTGGTGAGAATGTAAATTAGTTCAGCCATGGTGGAAAACATTTTGACGATTTCTCACATAACTTGAAACAGAATTATCATTTGACCCAGCAATCTCATTATTGGGTGTATACCCGAAGGAATATAAATCATTCTACCATAAAGCTACATGCACATGTATGTTTATCGCAACACTATGCACACTAGCAAAGAGACGGAATCAACTTAAATTCCCATCAGTGGTAGACTAGATAAAGAAAATGTGGTACGTATACTCCATGGAATATGATGCAGCCATAAAAATGAATGGTATCATGTCCTTTGCAGCAACATAGATGGAGCTGGAAGCCATTATCCTAAGCAAACTAACACAGGAACAGAAAACCAAATACTGCATATTGTCACTTATAAGTGGGAATGAAACATTGAGTACTTATGGAGACAAGGCAACAACAGACACCAGGACCTACTTGAAGGTTGAGAGTAGGAGGAGGGTGAGGATCAAAAATCACCTATTGGGGCCAGGCGAGGTGGCTCACGCCTGTAATCTCAGCACTTTGGGAGGTTGAGGTGGGCGGATCACCTGAGGTCAGGAGTTTGAGACCAGCCTGACCAACATGGTAAAGCCCCGTCTCTACTAAAAATACAAAAACGAGCTGTGCGTGGTGGTCTGCACCTGTAATCCTAGCTGCTCGGGAGCCTGAGGCAGGAGAATCGCTTGAACCCGGGAGGCGTAGGTTACTATAAGCTGAGGTCGCACCACTGTACTCCAGCTTGGGTGACAGAGCAAGACTCTGTCTCAAACAAAACAAAACACAAACACAAAAAACTATTGGGTTCTATGCTTACTACCTGGGTGACAAAACAATCTACACCGAACCCCCTGTGACATGCAAGTTATCTATGTAACAAACCTGCACAAGCACCCCTGAACCTAAAGTAAAAGTAGGAAAAAAATGGAGTTGTGGAATTATTTTAAAAAATCACATTGTTTTTGTCGTGTGTGTTTTTCTTTATAGTATAAAGTATATACTTTGGTATTGTGAATATAACATTAGTTATTACTTCCTTATTGGTGAATATATAGGTTGTTTTTCTGTTACAGAAAAAATGGAGTGAACATTCTTACACAAGTCTTCTTGTACACATTGGGTTTCAGTGTTAAGTATAGAACATATGCATTAATTTGGAATAGTACCTTTATGATATGTGACTAAGTACAGTACTACATGTACTTAGATTTCTATCTGAACTCTTAATTCTTTTCTATTGATATTGTGTAATATAATCTGCCTATTCTTGTGCCCAAATCACATTGTTTTATTCTGGCATTATAATTTTTAATATCTGACAAGCTAAGACTTTTCTGAGTTTGTAATTTTTTTTTTTTGAGACAGGGCCTCGCTTGTTGCCCTGTGCTGGAGTGCAGTGGTGCAATCTCGGCTCACTGATCCTCCACCTCCCGGGTTCAAGTGATTCTCCTGCCTCAGCTTTCTGAAAGACTAGGATTACAGGTGCGCACCACCACACCCAGCTAATTTTTTTGTATTTTTAGTAGAGTGGGGGTTTCACCATGTTGGCCAGGCTGGTCTTGAACTCCTGGCCTCACGTGATCTGCCGGTCTTGGCCTCCCAAAGTGCTGGGATTACAGGTGTGGGCTCACTTTATAATTTTATTTTTGAGAATTTTTTTCCTCACGATTTCTGTGTGTTTACAGATAATCTTAAGAAACAGTTTATCAAATCCAAGTTGATATTGAGTTAATTTTATACATTAACTGAAGGAGAACTAACTCTCTAAAATGTGAATTCTTTTCAACAAGAGCATTGTTTAGCTCTCCATTTATTACAAGATTCTTTTTTATTCTCTACCAGGATTTTATTTCCAGTAATATTGCTGCACATTTCTTGTTCAGTTTATTCTCATGTATTTTATATTCTTGGTTGCAACTCTAAATGGAATTTTGGGGGGGGTTTGTATATAATTCTTGGTTATTGTAGTTGTGTATAGAAACTTTTGAGTTTTGATTTTTTTTTTTTTACTCAGCTGTTTCACTGTGCTCTTTCTAGTATTTAGCTGGATTCTTCTGATGGGTTTTTGAGGTATTCAGTATCACCTGTAAATAATAAAAATGTCTAGAATATATAATACTTCGTTGTTCAATTTCATTATTTTTACTTTTACTTTTTTTGAGGCAGGGCTTGCTTGGTTGCCAGGCTGGAGTGACATGGGTGGCACAATCTTGGTGGCATGGTCTTGGCTCACTGCAACTTCTGTCTCCTGGGTTCAGGTAATTCTCCTGCCTCAGGCTCCCAAGTAGCTGGGATTACAGGTGCCCGCCACCACGCCTGGCTAATTTTTGTGTTTTTTCTTCTTCTTTTTTTTTTTTTTTTTGAGATGAAGTTGCACTCTTGTTGCCCAGACTGGAATAAAATGGCATGATTTCAGCTCACTGCAACCTCTGCCTCCCGGGTTCAAGTGATTCTCCTGCCTCAGCCTCCCAAGTAGCTAGATTATAGGCATGTGCCACTATACCTGGCTAATTTTGTATTTTTAGTAGAGACCAGATTTCTTTGTGTTGGTCAGGCTGGTCTTGAACTCCTGACCTCAAATGATCTGCCCACCTTGGCCTCTCAAAGTGCTGGGATTACAGGGGTCACCCACTGCACCCAGCCTAATGTTTGTATTTTTAGTAGAGACAGGGGTTTCACCATGTTGGCCAGGCTGGTTTTGAACTCCTGATCTCTGGTGATCTGTCCACCTTGGCCTCCCAAAGTGTGGGGATTACAGGTGTAAGCCACCACGCACGACCTCAGTTTCATTATTGATAATAGTGGTGACAAGTGGGCACTCTTATCCTGTACTTGGATCGAGTCAGTACTGATAATCGTTTTGTTTTATGATATGTAATTTAAAATCATTTAAAAAACCCTTGTAGGCCGGGTGTAGTGGCTCACGCCTGTAATCCAAGCACTTTGGAGGACAAGGCGGGCGGATCACCTGAGGTCAGGAGTTCAAGACCAGCCTGACCAACATGGTGAAACCCCGTCTTTTTTAAAAAATTAAATTAAAAAAAACCCTTGTTTTCCTGCTTTATTAGATTTTTTTTATTAGGAATTGATGTTGAATTTTATCAAGTGCATTTTTAACATCTCAACATAACGTGAAATTTGTTAATGTTAATAGATTTGTCTATGTTGAGCCGTCATTATATTCCTGGAATGAACCCCTATTAATGCACTTTATCATTTTCCTTGCTAATTTTTTTCTTTAATTGAGACAGAGTCTCACTCTGTTTCCCAGGCTGGAGTGCAATGGTGTGATCTCCTGGCTCACACTCCTGAGTAGCTGGGATTACAGGTGCCCGCCACCATTCCCGGCTAATTTTTGTATTTTTCGTAGAGACAGGGTTTCACCATGTTGGCCAGGCTGGTCTGGAACTCCTGACCTCAGGTGATCCACCTGCCTCGGCCTCCCAAAGTTCTGGGATTACAGCTGTGAGCCACTGCGCCCAGATGCTAATTTTTTAATTGTAGATTTTTATTAATTGTAGATTATGAAACAATTGTGGTAGTATTACAGCTGTACTTTTTGTGCTTGGTTGAGTTTTGGTATTATTACTTTATTGACTGCTTAAAAAGAACTGAGACTCTGTTCTATGCCCTAAAACATTTAAAGTAGCTTAGGAATTGTCTGTTGAAGTCATGATAGAATTCTTCCTTAAAACAATCAGGGCTTTATTTTGTTGTGATTATATTTTCTTTAAATCTCATTACTGATTTATTTCAGTAGTATCCCAATTATATTATCCCAATTCTCCAATTTACATCAAATAACTGTCAAATTGGTTTTCTTGTAATGCATCCTTCATTGAGGGCATATAGGTATCAGATGCCGTGTTAGGTGTAGATAACACTTGTTCTCCAAATCATCAGTCTCACTTGTAATAGACAACAGAATAAAAACCCAGATTCCCAAATTCATTCATTTATTGTTTTTTTTCACATTCTTGAACTGCTTTCATTCTCCTACAATTTTATATGAACATCTTTATGTATTCTAGCTATTCTGATCTACTTTCTGTTCTTTAATTGCACTTGAACTTTGTTTCCTTTGAATTCAATTTGATGAAACTGGCTTGTAAGGTTTTTTTTTCTTTTTCTTTCTGTGTCATTGTCTCACTTTGTCACCAAGACTGGAGTGCAGTGGCATAATCTTGGCTCACTGCAGCCATGACTTTCTGGGCTCAGGTGGCCTCACTAGTAGCTGGGACCACAGGCGTGCACCACCACACCTGGTTAATTTTTTATATTATTTGTAGAGTTGCGGTTTTGCCATATTGTCCAGGCTAGTAAGTTTTTTTTTTTTTAAAGAGATGGAATCTTGCTATATTATCCAGGAGTGATTATGATGCACTACAGCCTTGAACTCTTGGCCTCAGGTGATCCTCCTGCCTTACGCTCTCAAGTATCTAGGACTACAGACGTGCACCACCAAGTCTGGCTCTATAATATTCTGACCAAAGTCATTCTTGATGTCGCGAAATTTTTTTGTGTATTTGGTTGCCCACTGTTGAGTCTCTCCTTTTTTAGTAACTTACCCCTCAGTTCATTTTGGAGATACATTATCTGCCATATTGTTTTTTTTTTTTAATTTAAATAATTTATTGGTCAGCTGTGGTGCCTCATACTTGTAATCACAGAGGTGGGCAGATCACCTGAGGTCAGGACTTCAAAACCAGCCTGGCCAACATGGTGAAACCCTGTCTCTACTAAAAATGCAAAAATTAGCCGGGCATGGTGGTGGGCGCCTGTAATCCCAGCTACTTGGGAGGCTGAGTCAGAAGAATTACTTGAACTTGGGAGGCAGAGGTTGCAGTGAGGCTGAGAACGTGCCATTGTCCTCCAGACTGGGCAATAAGAGTGAAACTCTGTCTCAAATAAATAAATAAGTAGAAGAATTTATGAAGTTGAAATTCACATACAATGAACCATCTTAAAGTGAGCGATTTAGTGGCATTTAGTACTTTTAACAGTATTGTTCAACTACGGTCTCTATCTAGTCCCAAAACATTTTCATAATTCCAAAGTAAAATCTTACTAACCAGTTCCTTCATTTTCCCTTCATCTCCAGCCTCTGGCAACTACTAATCTACTTTTTATCTCTATGCATTTGGCCACCCTGTATATTTCTTATAAGTGGAATCATATAGTATGTAGCCTTTTATGTCTGGCTTCTTTCATTTGGCAAAATGTTTACAAGGCTCAGTCAAATTATAGCATGTATCAGTATTTCATTCCTGTTTATGGCTGAATAATAAGCCAGTGTAGAGAATACGATATTTTCTTTATTCATTCATTTCTTGATGGTCATTTGTGTTGTTTCCACTTTTTGGCTATTATGAATAATGCTCCAATGAATGTTCGTGTACAAGTTTTCATATGAACATAGGTTTTCAGTTCACTTGGGTATAGATCCTATGAGTCGAATTGCTGGGCCATATGGAAACTCTGTTTTTAACTTTTTGAGATACCACCACCAAACTGCTCTTCACAGCTGCCTTTTGATCTTTCTTTTCTTTTCTTTCTTGCAACTAGAAACAGGATCTTGCTGTGTTGCTTAGCCTGGATTGTAGTGGCTGTTCTCAAGCACAATCATAGCATACTGCAGCCTCCAACTCCTGGCCTCCAGCAATTGTCCCACCTTAACCTGCTAAGTAGCTGGGACTACAGGCAACCTACACTGCACCCAGCTTGTCTTTCCATTCTTACCCGTAATGTTGAGTACCTTATGTTTTGTCCTTTTTTCTTAATTTTGTTAGCTGATTGTTTTCATTTTTTCCACTAAAGAATTAACTCTTGGGCCAGGCATGGTGGCTCACACCTGTAATCTCAGTACTTTGAGAGGCTGAAGTGGGAAGATTGCCTGAGTTCAGGAGTTCAAGAACAGCCTGGACAACACTGTGAGACCCTGTCTGTAAAAAAGAAAAAGAAGAATCATCTCTCTGAGATATAAATCCTGTTGTTTCTGAATTTTTCTAATTTACCAATTTCCCTTCTCTTCCTTTCCCCTTCCCCTTCCCTACTTATTTATTTAGAGACAGGGTCTCACTCTGTATTGCCCAGGCTGGAGTGTAGTGGCATGATCTTGACTCATTGCAGCCTTGACTTCCTGAGCCCAAGGGATCATCCCACTTCATCCTCCTGAGTAGCTGGGACCACATCATGCGCCACTATGCCTGGATAATTTTTTGTATTTTTTATAGAGATGGGGTTTCTCCATGTTGTGCATGCTGGTCTTGAACTCCTGAGCTCAAGTGATCCACCCACTTTGGCCTCCCAAAGCGTTGGGATTAAAGATGTTAGCCAGTGTGCCCAGCCTATTATTCTTAAAGTTTATTTTGTTGTTTTTCTAATTTTGAATTGAATTATCAATATATTTAAATTTTTTTAGGAGACCGGGTCTCGCTCTATCACCCAGGCTGGAGTGCAGTGGTGCAATCATAGCTCACAGCCTCGAACTTCTGAACTCAAGCGATGGTCCCACCCAAGCCTAAGTTGCTGGGAGCACAGTCACGTACCACCATTGCCAGAAAATTTAAAAATTTTTTTGTCAAGACCGTGTCTTGCTATGTTTCCCAGGCTGGTCTTGAACTCCTGGCCTGAAGCTGTCCTCTCACCTCGACCTCTTAGAGTGTTGGGGTTACAGGAGAGAGCCACCACACCTGGTTTTCATTTAATTCTTACTTAGAAATGAAGCATTTAAGTCTTTATATATTTCTTTTGAGTCAACTTTGACTACGGTCCCTTGATTTTGATACATATTTCTTTTATATAACTTTCTAGATAATTTATAACTCCTTTCTCCTTCCTCTCTTTGTCTAAGAAACTTAGTTTCCAAACATGTAGCTTTTGCCTTGTTTTGGATTTCTTTATTTAAAAATGATTTTTAAAAATTTGCACTGATGCTGGGCACGGTGGCTCACGCCTATAATCCCAGCACTTTGGGAGGCTGAGGCGGGCGGATCACCTGAGGTCAGGAGTTCAAGATCAGCCTGACCAATATGGTGAAACCTCGTCTTCAAAAAAAAAAAAAAAAATTGGAATGATAGGCGGGGCATGGTGGCTCACGCCTGTAATCCTAGCACTTTGGGAGACTAAGGCAGGCAGATCACGAGGTCAGGAGTTCAAGACCAGCCTGACCAACATGGTGAAACCCCGTCTCTACTAAAATTACACTCCAGCCTGGGCAACAGAGCGAGACTCTGTCTCAAAAAAAAAAAAAAATCCATAATAATAATAATGTTTTCTCCTAGCATTTTGGGAGGCTGAGGTGGGCAGATCACAAGGTCAGGAGTTTGAGACTAGCCTGGCCAATATGGTGAAACCCTGTATCTTCTAAAAATATAAAATATGAAAATATAAAAATTAGCTGGGCGTGGTGGTGGGCACCTATAGTTCCAGCTACTCGGGCGGCTGAGGCAGGAGAATCTTTTGAACCCAGGAGGCGGAGGTTGCAGTTGGCCGAGATCTTGCCACTGCCCTCCATCCTGGGGCAACAGAGCAAGACTTTGTCTAAAAAAAAAAGCTTTTGGCATTTATTCCATGCATTTATGAACATGCTCTATAAATATATAAATCCTTTTAATATAATTGTTACTATATATGAACTATTATACGCAAATACTCTACATGTTTTTTTTCTTAGGGTATCTTGGAGATTGCTCTATTTTAGTTGTTTTGTAAATACTTTTTGGTTTTACTGCTTTCTGGCTAGAAATTATGTGGTCTAATTTATGTGTATATTTTTGACTTGTTTGTTGGATAATAGTCAATTTGAAAATATTTTCCACTGGTACTTATAAAGAACATATTTTAGGATATGCATAATATTTTAGATTAGTTTATCATCTTGGACTACATAGATGACTTTAGGATGTCTGTGAAACTTTTGGAAATGTGCTTATATTTTTAGGAGTATGTGCATGAGTTTTATTCTTTGGAGAGTCAGGGTCCATAGCTTTTATCAGATTCTCATAGGAGTTCATGGTCTACCAGTCGATTTAAGGACTGGTGGTTTATATATTATTGTACTTTATTTAATTTGTCAAGTACTGGCATATACTTCAGAGGTACTGTGGTTTGGTTCCAGACCACTGCAATAAAATGAAAAGTACAGTAAAGCAAATAAATGACAGTAAAGCCAATGTCATAGTAAAGCAAGTCACACAATTTTTTTGGTTTCTCAGTGTATATAAAGGTTATGTGTACTTGCATGTACAGTATTCTGTAGTCTGTTAAGTGTACAATAGCATTATGTCTAAAAAAATTTGCGTACCTTAATTAAAAAATATTTTTGTTTTGCTAAAAAATGCTGAGAGTCTTCTGAGCCTTCAAAGAGTTGTAATCTTTTTGCTCATGGAGGGTCTTGCCTTGATGTTGATGGATGCTGACTGACCAGGATGGTGGTTGCTGAAAGATTGGGATTAATTTGGCAATTTCTTAAAATAAGACAACAGTGGAATTTGCTGAATTGATTGGCTCCTCCTTTCATGAATCATTTCTCTGTAGCTTGCAATGTTGTTTGATAGCATTTTACCCACAGTAGAACTAATTTCAAGATTCAAAAGGAGTTAGTCCTCTCAAACTCTGCTTACTGCTTTACCAATTAAATTTATGTAATATTCTAATCCTTTGTTGTCATTTCAGTAATATTCACAGCATCTTCACCATGAATATCTTTCATTTCAATAAACTACTTTCTTTCCTTATCCATAAGAAGCAACTCCTCATCCATTAAAATTTTCTCATGAGATTGCTGCATTCAGTCACATCTTCGGGTTCCACTTCTAATTCTACTTCACCTGCCATTTCTACCACATCTGCAGTTACTTCCTCCACTAAAGTCTTGAACCTCTCAAAGTCATCCATGGGGGCTAGAATCAACTTCTTTCTAACTCTTGTTAATATTTATATTTTGGCTTTTTCCCAATGAAGCATGGATGCTCTTAATGGCATCTAGAATGGTGAATCCTTTCCAGAACATTTTCAGTTGACTTTACCCAGATCTCAGAGGAATCACCATGGCAGCTATAGCCTTACAAAATGTATTTCTTAAATAATAAGACTTGAAAATCAAAATGACTTTTTTATCCATGTGCTGCAGAATGGATGTTGTGTTTAGTAGGCATGAACACAACATGAACCTCCTTGTACATCTCCAGTAGAGCTCTTGAGTGACGAGGTGGGTGGTCAGTGAACAGTAATATTTTGAAAGAAAACTTTCTTTTTCTGAGCCATAGGTCTTAACAGCAGGCTTAAAATATTTAATAAACTGTGTAGTGACAGATGTGCTGTTATCCAGGCTTCCTTGTTGCATTAATAGAGCACAGGGAGAGTAGATTTAGAATAATTCTTAAGGGCCCTTCGATTTTCAGAATGATAAAGAAGCATTGGCTTCAAGTTTAAGTCTACCAGCTTCATTAGCCTCTAGCAAGAGACCCAGCCTGTCCTTTGAAGGCAGATATTGAATTCTTTCTAGCTATGAAAGTCCTAGATGGCATCTTTCAATAGAAGGCTGTTTTGTCCACACTGAAAATCTGTTAATGTAATTACTTTTATCAATTATCTTAGGTAGATCGTCTACATAGAACTTGTTGCAGCTTCTACATCAGCACTTGCTGCTTCACCTTGCACTTTTATGTTGTGGAGACAGTTTCTGTCCTTAAACTTCATGAGTCAACCTCTGCTAGCTTCAAACTCTTCTGCATCTTCCTTACCTCTCTCAGCCTTCATAGAATTAAAGAGAGGGCCTTGCTTTGGCTTAGCAATTGTAGGGTTATTAGTTGACTTGATTTCAATATTGTTGTGTCTTAGGCAATAGGGAGTCCCAAGGGTAGGGAGACTGGGGAATGGCTGGTTGGTAGAGCAGTCAGAACACACACAGTTTGTTAGTTAAGTCTTATTTGGTGTGGTTTTGTGGCACCCCCCCTAAACAATTACAATAGTAACAGTCAAAGCTTACTGATTACAGGTTACCATAACAGTTATAATAATAATGAAAAGGTTGAAATATTGTAAGAATTACTAAAATGTGACACAGATACATGAAGTGAACACCTACTTTTGGAAAAATGGCACCAGTACACTTGCTCAACTCGGGATTGCCATAAACCTTCAATTTGTAAAAAAAGGCAGTATCTGTACAGTACAATAAAGTCAAGCACAATAAATGAGGTACGGCTGTATGTAAGTCTCTATTACTGTGGTTGCCATTCTTCCTATATTTTCTGTGGTTTCTGCTTCATTGTTTTATTACTATGCTTGTATGTAAAGGTTTGTGATAGTTTTATCTTATTAGTGATTATGCTGTTCATCATTACCGAGTAACCCTTTTTGTCCCATTTATTACCTAATAGATGATGCTTTTTTTGTTTGCATTTGTTTGTTATATGATTACCCTATACATTTTATCTTCAACATTTTGAAATCACTTGTTTTAGATCCATCTCTTATAGATAGGATACACATTTTAAAAATGATTTACTTACTAGATTTATAGTTATATACATTTAATTTATAGCAGAGATGATAAATTTTGGGCCACAGCTACCTTCATATATGTTTTGTTCAGTTAGCATATAGATTATTATTATTATTTCATATCAGTCTTTGTCTTTTGGTTTTAATAGGTGAATTTTACAGATATTGATGTAGTGGCTGTGCTTGGTCTTTAGTCTCTGTTTTACCTTTTTAATACTTGCTTGTTTTCTTCCTTTGTTTCCTGCTGTTAAATGGCCTCTGTTTCTTTGATTCATTTCCTGTTCTTTCTTTGTATAATTTGGAAAATATATGGATATACCCAGATGACTAGATAGCAGTAATTAACCAGAAATGGAAATGAGGAAATTCCATTCATAGTAATCACAAAATCAAAAATACTGAAGAATCAACAGAAAGGCACAGGATTTATATGAAGAAAATCTAAAATAGGATAGGAACAAATATAAAGACACACTTTGCCCTTGGATGAACAAATTTCATAAAAATGTCTATTTTCTGAAAATACATAAATCAAATTCAATTCAGATTAGAACCTCAATAGTGTGTTGGAAGGGATGCCATATAATTGAATAAAATAATGTTAAACTTTGGGGACTTGCCTTACCAGTCATCAGAACATTTATATATTTATAAACCTATTGTAATCAAGTCACTGTTGTCGTAAGAATAGACAAGTGGACCGGGAATAGAGAATCCAGAAATAGATCCTATTAGTGGAAAAGTGAATTATTTTGTTATTTAGATCTTCTGTTTTCTTATTTTTATTCACTTGATCCATTTTGTACTGAGAGTGGTATATTTGTGTCTCGTGTTATTAATGTTTCTATTTGTATTTCCTTGCATCTCCTGTAGGTTTTGCTTTATAAAAGCTATTGCTATGCTATTTTGTTTTAAAATAATTCCTAGCTAATTCTTTTGCTTTTTAAAGTTATTTCATCTCTTTGCTTGGAGGTCTTTAGAATTTTATCTTTATCTTTGAAATTAGATAGTTTTTTTTTTTTTTTTGAGACAGAGTCTCGCCCTGTCGCCAGGTGCCAGGCTGGAGTGCAGTGGTGTGGTCTCGGCTCACTGCAACCTCCGCCTCCCTGGTTCAAGCAGTTCTCCTGCCTCAGCCTCCTGAATAGCTGGGACTACAGGCATGCGCCACCACGCCCAGCTAATTTTTGTATTTTTAGTAGAGACGGGATTTCACCATGTTGGCCAGGATGGTCTCTATCTCTTGACCTCGTGACCTGCCCGCTTCGGCCTCCTAAAGTGCTGGGATTACAGGTGTGAGCCACCGCGCACGGCCAATTTGATAGTTTTACTAGGCTGTTTCTTGGAGCTGATTGTCTGGATTAATTTTCCCAAGTATCTTGTGTATTGATTCAGATATTTTTTCTATTTTAGAAAGTTTTCTTGCACTGTAACTATAAAACCAGCTCTGTTTTGATTGGTTTGGTTTTGTGTTTTTTTCCCTTAGGTAATCAAATAATATGAATATTATTCTTTCTTTTATTTTTTCTTATTTCTCTCTGACCCTTTTTATTTTTCTTTATGTCATTGAGTCTACTCTTCCTTGAACACTTTTATAATTCATTCTTCATTGCTGAAATAATTTTGTCTTTTTCCTCATATTTCTTTCCTGAGTTCAATTACCTCTTTTCCTTTCCTTTTCTTCTTTTTCTTTCTTTCTGTTTATTTTTGTTTTCAGTTTTTGAATTTTTGATTCAGGGTTTTTCATATCATCAGTTTTGTTTGGATTGTTAACTTACACTTTCTTTTGCTTTGTTGTTACCAGGGAATTTTCTTCAATTTATAAGTGTAAAATTTATTTATTTACTTTTTTGTTTGTTTGTTTTCCACAATAGCTCCATATGCACTGAGTTTTCTTATGTTCATTTTTATGGTATTGACTATTTTATAATATTCTTAATTTAATTGTATTCTCTTCAGTCAATATAGCAAAGTCCAAATATAATAGCAGAATCTTGTTTTGCTTAAGGAAAGGGTTATTCCGTCTCCGATTTTATGGGTTCTCTTTTGCCTTTCAGAACACTAAGTATTTCTGCTTTTCTTCTTTTACCCTTCACCACTCAGTTGCTAAAGCTTGTTTCTCTCTTCCTTTTTGCTTTTTCTTTTCCTCTGCAATTTCAACAAATGCTTATTTAAATGCTTATTTAACACTTGTCTCTTTAAATTGCACCTGCTCTTTTAAACCATGCTTGCTGCTTTAAATTAAATGTACTTTAAAATTTCTTTTCTATAGTCTGTGCTCTGATCTGCCCAAATACTTTTCCAGTATTTTCGGATGCAGTGTGGATTTAATCTGTCTGGGAGTCACTCCAAATCATTTTTAGGCCCCTTTACTAGCCTTCCTCCTCTGTCTTTTCTGCAGTTTTTCTTAGTCTGCCTTTGCTTGCCACAAAGCCTGTGACTGGATGAAGAGGAAAGCATGTACCCTAGATTTGCTGTCTTTTTATCTTTTTATTTTGTTATTTGCAATTTTGGCATTCTGTATCATCAAGTTACGCTACAGGTGTGGTTAGGTATAAAATTTAATTTTTCCTTCTTGTTTTTCTTACTGTTTGGGGGATGAAATTTTGGGCAGATAGCTATGCAGCTACCATTGTCTTCAACTACGTGGGAGTCCTGGATTACTTAATAAATGGTGATGGCATAACTAGCCTTCTACCTGGAAACAACAAAATTGGATTCAGTTTGTGCTATATAGAATGTATTAAACTTCCAGATGAATGTAGAATTTAATTCCAGGTGGACTAAAGACTCATATGTGTGTGTGTTTTTTTAAAAATCCCTCAAGAAAATCAAGGTGATTTTATATAGGTGATTACCTATATAATCTAGAATTAATGTGGAATCTGGGTGTAAGAGTGGGACAGGGATACCCTTTTGACTAAGAATGGAAAACAGAAGTTATAAAATAAAAGATGCGTTTGTATGTAAAAGGTAGATTTAGAAGAAATATTTGCAGTGTTGAGGACAGATTGTGATAAAATACAAAATCTTTTACAAATTGTCAAGATAACAAAATGGGAAAATGCATGAATAAGTATTTCCCCGAAGAGCATATCCAGATGACTAACAAACATAAGATGTTCAGATTTATTAGTAATCAGGGAAATAAAAATTAGAATAACAACATATCCCTGTACAGCTATCAAACTGGCCAAATTTAAAAGGACAAAATTACATATGGCTTACGTAGGAAGGGATGGAGGTAAATAAGGCACTTTTATGTCCTCTGCACAATGCTGGTATTTAATACCAAATGAAATCAGGGTGGGGTGGAGGATCATGATTTCTCCCCCCTCCTAAGTGCATACTTTCCAAGTATCTTAGGAAGATAAATTAAGCATAGTAGTCATACACTTGTGAAGGCAAGTGTCATCAGATTTTATATTTAGAATTTAACGGGGCATATTGAGAAATAAGAGACTCCTTTTAGTTACTGTAGTCTGGGATCTTTATCACTGGAGTGCTTTCTTGAAAATCTGCCTATATCATGAAAATTAAATTCCCTTCAGTGATTGAGGATCTTTCTCTATTACCAGCTATTATAAGTGATATTCTGGGGATTGCTTGAGAGACAGGACTTAGTCCCCACCTTCCCTGCAATATTTGGTAATTAAAAATTTTGTGTATATATAAAAAACATATATCTAATACATCCTATTTCTGATGCATTTTGAAATAAATTACAGATGTCTGTTTACTTCCCCCAGATATACTTCAGGTTGCATATCGTTAACTGTTCAGTATTTAATGAGATAAAATTTATATGCAATGAAATCTAAAAATCTCAAGTGCACTTTCACTGAGATTTATTTATTTATTTATTTTTAATGTAGAGACAAGATCTCACTATGTTGTCCAGGCTGGTCTCGAACTCCTGACCTCAAGCAGTCCTCCTGCCTTGGTCCCCCAGAGTGCTAGAATTACAGGCTTGAGCCACCATGCCCAGCCAAGTAGGTTTTAACAAATGCACAACCTGTGCAATCCACACCAGTATTGAGGTGTAGAATATTACCTCAAGAAGTGTCCTCATGCTCCTCACAGTCAGTTCATGCCCCCATCCACTGGAGGCAGCCACTATTTTGATTGAAAAATTTTTATGGACTTACGTTTTATTTTGGATAAATCCTCAGGAGAGGAATTGTTGGGTCATGGGGTTAGGTATATGTTTCGTTTTATGAGAAACTGCCAGACATCTTTCCAAAGTGAATGTTCCATTCTACAATTATGAGTCCTAAAGTTTTTTGCCCAGGGAACTAGAAGGTTGGAGTTGCCATTTATTGAGAGGAAGAAGTCTACCAGAGGGACAAATTTGGGTGGGGGTAGTGGTAGTAGTAGATTAGGGGCTCAGTTTTGGATATGTTAATTTTAAGATATCCAACCATAACCAAAACTGTTAGATAGCCATGTGGAGGGGCCAAGTAGGGAATTGTGTATACGAATTTGGAGTTAGAGAGAAGGTCTGGGTTGCAGATAAAAATTTGGGAGTCATCAGCATGTAGAACTTTATGTTATACTGACATTGGCATCAGGACTGAATGGAAAAGGTACATCTGAAGAAATTACTATTTTTTAAAATAAACTTTATATTTTGGAATTTTAGATATACAGAAAAGTTGCAAAGATGGTATAGTTTCCATATACCCTTCACCCATTTCTCCCTGATGTTAATGTCTTAGTACATAACCGTAGTACATTTATCAAAGCTAAAATAGTAACATTTGTACAGTACCATGAATTTCCAGACTTTTTCTTTTTTTGAGACAGAGTGTTACTCTGTTTGTCTGTTGCCTCTTGCCCAGGCTGGAGTGCAGTGGCGCGATCTCAGCTCACTGCAGCCTCAGCCTCCCATGTAGCTGCGATTACAGGCATGCACCACCATGCCTGGCTAATTTTTGTATTTTTAGTAGAGATGAGGCTTCATCGCGCTGGCCAGGCTGGTCTTGAACTCCTGGCCTCAAGTGATCTGCTGGCCTCGAGTGATCTGCCGACCTCAGCCTCCCAAAGTGTTGGGATTACAGGCGTGAGCCGCCGTGCCCAGCTACATTTCACCAGTTTGAAATCATTAATTATAATGTAAGATGAAATTTTAGAAACACTCTATGAATTCTTTGTATGTTTTTGACTGTTTTCTCTTCTCCCTTTGCAGGACTAATGGCTGAAGGATAAATCAACATGGCAACTATGGTTCCACCAGTGAAACTGAAATGGCTTGAACATCTGAACAGCTCCTGGATTACAGAGGACAGTGAATCTATTGCTACAAGAGAGGGAGTTGCTGTTCTTTATTCTAAACTGGTTAGTAACAAGGAAGTAGTACCTCTGCCCCAACAAGTTTTATGCCTCAAAGGACCACAGTTGCCAGACTTTGAACGTGAGTCTCTTTCAAGTGATGAGCAGGACCACTATTTGGATGCCCTTCTTAGCAGCCAGCTAGCATTGGCAAAGATGGTATGTTCCGATTCCCCGTTTGCTGGGGCACTTAGAAAACGACTGCTTGTACTCCAGCGTGTCTTTTATGCACTTTCTAATAAATACCATGACAAAGGCAAGGTGAAGCAGCAACAGCATTCTCCGGAGAGCAGTTCTGGTTCAGCAGATGTTCATTCTGTTAGTGAACGCCCCCGGTGAAGCACTGATGCACTTATAGAAATGGGTGTTCGAACTGGTCTAAGTTTATTATTTGCACTTCTGAGACAAAGTTGGATGATGCCTGTGTCAGGACCTGGTCTCAGTCTTTGCAACGACGTTATTCATACTGCAATTGAAGTTGTGAGCTCTTTGCCACCATTATCATTAGCAAATGAAAGCAAGATTCCTCCTATGGGCTTGGACTGCTTATCTCAAGTAACAACATTTCTGAAAGGAGTAACTATTCCTAATTCTGGGGCAGACACTTTAGGTCGTAGATTAGCTTCTGAGTTGCTGCTTGGTTTGGCAGCTCAGCGAGGCTCATTGCGATATCTTCTTGAATGGATAGAAATGGCTTTGGGGGCTTCGGCAGTTGTACATACCATGGAGAAAAGCAAACTACTCTCAAGCCAGGAAGGAATGATCAGCTTTGACTGCTTTATGACCATATTGATGCAGATGAGGCGTTCTTTGGTACGTACTATAAATCTCAACTTTAAAGTTCATATAACAATTTTTGGAAAAGTCAATGGTTTTTAGTGAATTGGTGGTAATAGGAACGATTTGAGACTTCTGGTGATTGTTGAGTTAACTAAATGTTTACTTCAAGGGAAGAAGCTTTTATACATGTTGATATATCAACACTGGTTGGTATAGTGTTAAGACTACTGCATCAGGAGTCAGGTTTGTAGTTTTAGTTTTGTGGATTCTCATGTAAACTAGGGAAATTCATCTAACTATGTTTTAGCAAACTTATGAAAAATGAGAGATTTTGGTTAGTGATCAGGTTTTTAGAAAATAAACCTTATTTTCATCCTTCCCAATTTGTATTTAACATTTACTTTTGTTTTTGTTTTTTGGAGACAGAGTCTTGCTCAGGTGCCCAGGCTGTAGAGCAGTGGTGTGATCTCGGCTCACTGCAACCTACACCTCCTGGGCTCAAGCAATTCTCCTGCCTCAGCCTCCTGAGAACCCAGGATTACAGGTGCCTGCCACCACACCCGGCTAATTTTTTTTTTTAAGTAGAGATGGGATTTCACCATGTTGGCCAGTCTGGTCTTGAACTCCTGACCTCAAGTGATCCGCTGGCCTCGGCCTCCCAAAGTGCTGGGATTACAGGTGTGAGCCACCACACCCTGCCATATTAAACATTTACTAAATGCCAACTACTGTTCTAGTCCCTGGGGCTACAGCCTTGGGAATAGTTTCTGCCCCTATGGAGTTAACAGCCTAGGAGTTAGATAATAAATATATAATTTCAGGTAGTGGAAAAGTTCTGAGAAGAAAAATAAAAGAGGGAAAAGGTGTAGAGACTGGTAGACTTAGGACTGAGGTTGGGAGGTGAAAACTTGCTGTTTTAGTTAATGTGGTCAGGGAATGACTCTCTGAGTTGTGTCATTAGAGTATAGAACTGAATGAAGGGAAGTGATGAGATAAGCAAAGATCTGTGAAGAGCGTGTTGTCAGAGGAAATTAATTATTTGACTGTCATAACCTTGGGATACATTAAAGAATAAATAATAAAATAGTATAGTATAATTAATTTAAGGAATTCATAGGACAAATATAATGCCTTTGTGAAAACCAAGAATAAAAATTCAAATGTTAAAATACAAATTTAAGCTGGATGTGGTGGCTCATGCTTGTAATCCCAGCACTCTGGGAGGCTGAGGTGGACGGATTACTTGAGGCCAGGGGTTCGAGGCCAGCGTGGCCAGCATGGTAAAACCCTGTCTCTACTAAAAATACAAAAATTAGCCAAGCTGGTGGTACACACCTGTAATCCCAGCTACTTGGGAGGTGGAGGCAGGAGGATTGCTTGAACTCAGGAGGCAGAGGTCGCAGTGAGCAGAGATCATGCCACAGCACTCCTGAGCAACAGAGCGAGACTCTGTCTGAAAAATTAAATTAAAAATAAAATACAAATTTATAATATTAAGACTCAAACACTTATAAACTGACTTAATTTTAATTACGTTACATTGATTAGTCTTTTTTTTTTGGAGACAGAGTTTCCCTCTTCTTTCCCATGCTTGAGGGCAATGGTGTGGTCTTCACCTTCTAGGTTCAAGTGATTCTCCTACCTCAGCCTCCTGAGTAGCAGGGATTCCAGGTGTGCACCACCATGCCTGGCCAATTTTTGTATTTTTAGTAGAGACAGGGTTTCCCCATGCTGGCCGGGCTGATCTTGAACTCCTGGCCTCACGTGATCTGCCCGCCTTGGCCTCCCAAAGTGCTGGGATTACAGGTGTGAGCCACCACACCCAGCCTACATTGATCAGTCTTTTCCGTGTCCTTTGTTACCAGATACCAACTAACAAATCTATTGTTAAAATAACTAAAATTGTCACTTATAAATTACATATGTGTATTTCAAGTCTCCCTTTACTGTCAACAAGTACAAAGCTTTTGGGCAGGAATGTCTCATAAAAACCAATTATGTTGAATTTATTTTCAAACCAGGGGCATCGAAGTTTTCACCTACCTTACTTTTTGCATTTATGAACTGAATGGTAAATATTGGGTCATTTTTCACAGTTTTATCATAGGTAAGTATTTGGGGATTTTAGATCATAAGATCTGTGAAAATTTGAATTTCTTACTGTTACATAAAAGAGAAGCATGCTGTGGTTTGTTTGGGATATGGAATGTTGACATCGGTTCTGTGATCTCCGCTTGAGGTGCCCAGGGATGCAATGATGTTAAGTAGGAAAGGCTTTAGGGACCAACTGTGGGGAGGCAGGTAGGCCTCTTTGTGTTTTCTTATTCAATATTCAGTTACTTTCACTTGCACATGTTTTTCTAACTTTGTTTTTTGATCCTAATTCTTTCTGGTAACATCCTCTTATGTTTTACTCCTTTCAAGTCTGTAAAGTCATTTAAAGACCTAAAATAATTTATCTGTTCATGGTCATATGTTAATATTTCTGTAAGAAGTTACTTAATTCCTCATTTTACAGGCTATTTATTTTGCATTGCCTTTGTTACAAAAAAGATATAAATTATTGCACCATATAGTTGTATGATTAATTGCTTGCCAGTGGTGTGTTTACTGTTTGAACATTTGCTAGGTACCTTGGGGCAGAAGCCTCTTCCTCACCTTACCTTCTAAGGCCTTATTCTGCAATATTGCTCCTTAATGGAAAGAGGATGCCCCAGGAAACTAGACTTCTTTCCTCCATGTCCATTTAGCCTCATTGTCGAGGCTTGTATGCATATTAGATAATTGACTGGCTAGTTTAAATATTTTTCTTTCTTTTTTTTTTTTTTTTTCTGTAAGGGTGCTGGTAGCAGCGATCATTAGCTATTCATAGTGACTGATAGTTTAAATCAGTCCTTCAAGCTTAAGAAATCTTTACAGTAAATATATTTACCTCTGTATATTATATATATATTTAATCATCATTTAATTAGCCTATAATATCCTATCCCATTCCTTTTTTGATTTCTTTAATTTACTGCTCCCAAATACCTGGAATAAGGGAAGAAAACTTTTGTCCAGTGCCTACTATCCAGTAGGTGCTGTTTATGTACTGTCTCATTCAATTATCATGTTAATCTATGAGGCAGATATTATTTGCCCTTAAATGAAGCAACTGTGGTAATCAGCTTAAATCTGCACATCTGTTGAGCAAAAGAGCCAGAACTATAACATGTACTCCTGATTTAGGCACTTTATAGGCTAGGCACTGCGTTAAGTAATTTTTACAACCCTGAGTTTGTCTGCAAACCCAGTGTTTTTTCTGATGAATATATGCAGTTTTTACCTTATGTTAAATTGATTTGTTTTTTCCATGAAGGCCTACCTTGAAGTAGATCTAAAATAATTTTTTTTAACTGCTGGATTTCCAGTTTTCTTTTTACTTGGCCTCTCATTTCCAGACAAAATAGCAAATACTATTGCTAGTTAGTCAGGGAGGTGCCTCCCCTCCTCTCAAGGCCATACCCTATAATATAGCTCGTTATTAGGGCAAAGGTGCCTCCAAAAAGCTAGATTGCATTTCTCAGAATTCTAGATCTATGCTGGGGAAAAGTATTATGCATTTGACTTATTTTAGCTCTCTCAAAGCCACCTCAGGCGTACATTAGATTGAATTTTAATTAAATCTCAGATTGGTTTTAGGGGAAAGGAATGGTTATTAAACTGAACTATATATTTGTTATTTCTTCCTGCACAGTCAGTGATAGTATCTGATGCTTTTGGTCTCCAGAACTTGTGTTTCTTTTTATTAATTAATTAATTAATTAATTAATGAGATGGAGTCCTCTTGCTCTGTCGCCCAGGCTGGAGTGCAGTGGTGTGACCTTGGCTTACTGCAACCTCCGCCTCCCGGGTTCAAGCTATTCTTGTGCCTCAGCCTCCCCAATAGCTGGGCTTACAGGCACCTGCTACCATGCCTGGCTAATTTTTGTATTTTTAGTAGAGGTGGGGTTTTACCTTTTTGGCCAGGCTGGTCTTGAACTTTTAACCTCAGATGATCCACTTGCCTCAGCCTCCCACAGTGCTGGGATTATAAGCGTGAGCCACTGTGCCCAGCATAGAACCCGTGTTTCTTATACTTTACTGTTGTCTGAGAACTAGGAAATATGTAGAGCCTCTTCTGACACACTAGACCCCAACCTGACATGATCCTCCCTGTCTTGAGTTTCTCTCTCCTTGAATAACTGGGCCAGAACTTATCTCCAAGCTATAAAAGAGAGTCACATAACCGTCTATTGAGTATCTGGTACAAGGCCTAACAAAAATAAGTTCAATCTGTAAATTGTATTTACTTATGTGATTCTTAATCTCTGCTGTCCACACTTACGTAATGAGTTTGGTGGGAACACACAATATACTCATTGACTTACATGAGAATAGGGGAGTAATCTCAGTGTACATCTTCAAATTATAAAAAGTAACCATATGTACACCACTGGCCTTTGATGCCACTAGGTGTTTACTGCACATGGTGTGCCAGATACTGCTAGCTACTGGGTTAAAAAGATGAATAAGCTTTGTAGCATCTATGCCTTTAGGCACCCTACAGTGTAATGAACGAGGGATGCACAGTATTTCAAATGAATGATAATGGACTATAGTAGAAGTCTGTGCTGGGAGGAGATGATGGGATGAAGAAGAGGACTGGAGGCAAAGAGGCAGAAAATGTCTTATGGAGGAAGTACCCCTGAAGTTAATTGAAAAGTAGGAGGAATTTGCCAGCAAATGTGAGGTGTGTGAGTCGGGGGAGCTGGAGAAGTTTTCAGATGAGAGGCTTACAAAGCAATTGAGGCATGGGAGAGCAAGCCCCAAGATGTAGGGAATGGAATGAGATGAGATTGAGGCTGCAAGCTTGGCAGGGCCCCATATCCCATGCTATAGGCTTTGGGGGGATTGATCCCATATGCAGTACAGAGTCATTGAAGCATTTTGAATAAAAACAGCCAGAACAGAAGGAAATGTACTACATCTAGTCTTAGGTCTTTGAATATCTTATCTTAAGCAGACAAATGTGGGGGGGAAAAATCATGTTATTTTTGATGGTAAATAAGAGGAAAGTAACTAAAGACCTGTGAAACCAAAAATTTATTTTATTTTTGTTTATTTATTTTTTATTGCATTTTAGGTTTTGGGGTACATGTGAAGAACATGCAAGATTGTTGCATAGGTACACACATGGCAGTGTGATTTGCTGCCTTCCTCCCCATCACCTATATCTGGCATTTCTCCCCCATGCTCTCTCTCCCCCAATTCTCCACTCCCCGCTGTCCCTCCCCTATTTCCCCCCAACAGACCCCAATGTGTGATGCTCCCCTCCCTGTGTCCATGTGTTGTCATTGTTCAGCACCCACCTGTGAGTGAGAACATGCGGTGTTTGATTTTCTGTTCTTGTGTCAGTTTGCTGAGAATGATGGTTTTTCCAGGTTCATCCATGTCCCTACAAGGGACACGAACTCATCGTTTTTGATGGCTGCATAATATTCCATGGTGTATATGTGTCACATTTTCCTTGTCCAGTCTATCATTGATGGGCATTTGGGTTGGTTCCAGGTCTTTGCTATTGTAAACTGTGCTGCAGTGAACATTGTGTGCATGTGTCCTTATAGTAGAACGATGTATAATCCTTTGGATATATACCCAGTAGTGGGATTGCTGGGTCAAATGGAATTTCTGTTTCTAGGTCCTTGAGGAATCGCCACACTGTCTTCCACAATGGTTGAACTAATTTACACTCCCACCAACAGTGTAAAAAAAGTGTTCCTATTTCTCCACACCCTCTCCAGCATCTGTCTCCAGATTTTTTAATGATCGCCACACTAACTGGTGTGAGATGGTATCTCAATGTAGTTTTGATTTGCATTTCTCTAATGACCAGTGATGATGAGCATTTTTTCATATGTTTGTTGGCCTCATATATGTCTTCTTTTGAAAAGTGTCTGTTCATATCCTTCGCCCACTTTTGAATGGGCTTGTTTGTTTTTTTCTTGTAAATCTGTTTTAGTTCTTTGTAGATTCTGGATATGAGCGCTTTGTCAGATGGGTAGACTGCAAAAATTTTTTCCCATTCTGTTGGTTGCCAGTTCACTCTAATGACTGTTTCTTTGCTGTGCAGTAGCTGTGGAGTTTGATTAGGTCCCATTTGTCTATTTTGGCTTTTATTGCCAATGCTTTTGGTGTTTTGGTCATGAAGTCCTTGTCTATGTCTATGTCCTGAATGGTTTTGCCTAGATTTTCTTCTAAGGTTTTTATGGTGTTAGGTCTTATGTTTAAGTCTTTAATCCATCTGGAGTTAATTTTAATGTAAGGTGTCAGGAAGGGGTCCAGTTTCTGCTTTCTGCACATGGCTAGCCAGTTTTCCCAACACCATTTATTAAACAGGGACTCATTTCCACATTGCTTGTTTTTGTCAGGTTTGTCAAAGATCGGATGGTTGTAGATGTGTTGTGTTGCGTCGAAGGCCTCTGTTCTGTTCCATTGGTCTATATCTCTGTTTTGGTACCAGTACCATGCTGTTTTGATTACTGTAGCCTTGTAGTATAGTTTGAAGTCAGGTAGTGTGATGCCTCCCACTTTGTTCTTTTTGCTTAGAATTGACTTGGCTGTGTGGGCTCTCTTTTGGTTCCATATGAAGTTTAAGGTGTTTTTTTGCAGTTCTGTGAAGAAGGTCATTGGTAGCTTGATGGAGAAAGCGTTGAATCTGTAAATTACTTTGGGCAGTATGGCCATTTTCACGATATTGATTCTTCCTAACCATGAACATGGAATGTTTCTCCATCTGTTTGTGTCCTCTCTTATTTCATTGAGCAGTAGTCTGTAGTTCTCCTTGAAGAGGTCCCAAAAATTTATTTTATTTTATTTATTTATTTATTTTAGACAGAGTTTAGTTCTTGTTGCCCAGGCTGGAGTACAGTGGTGTGATCACAGCTTACTGCAACCTCCGCCTCCTGGGTTCAAGCGATCCTCCTGCCTCAGCCTCCCGAGTAGCTGGGACTATAGGCGCATACCACCAAATCCAGCTAATTTTTGTATTTTTAGTAGAGATGGGTTTCACCATGTTGGCCAGCCTGGTCTCAAACTTCTGACTTTGAGTGATCTGCCCGCCTCGGCCTCCCAAAGTGCTGGGATTATAGGCATGATCCACCACACCTGGCCCTAAAATTTGTTTTAATTTCCACTTTATTTTTGGACCATTGAACTTTCTGTCATGTTGACAGTGTGAACAAATGATGTTATGCATTTAATGGTCCATATTTTTCAAAATTTAATTTCTCTAAAAATGCCCAGCTTTAGCCTTGTTTTTTTATTATGCAGTATATTTACAAAATACACTAAGAATTCTGTGTAGAATGGCTTTTTTGTTTTGTTTTGTTTTTTAAACAGAATCTCGCTCTGTCGCCCAGTCTGGAGTGCAGTGGTGAGATCTCAGCTCACTGCAGCTTCTGCCTCCTGGGTTCAAGTAGTCCTCCCTGCCTCAGTGTCACAAGTAGCTGGGATTACAGGTGCCCACCACCACGCCCGGCTAATTTTTGTATTTTTTAGTAGAGCCTAGACCGTGTAGAATGAGTTTTAGAGGTGTCTTTAATTGTAACTGACTGAAACTGGAGTAGACTTATCCTTAAATACTGACTTTTTGGGAAGAAATTAACAACAGTCATTACAGTGTTTGTAGGATATTTTATTGATTTGGTATTGTTAAATTTGGCAGTAATTAATTTTTTTTAATTTTTTTTAATTTTTAAAAATTTTTTTTTTTTTTTCAAAGATGGGGTTTCACCATGATGGCCAGGCTGGTCTTGAACTCCTGACCTCAGGTGATCCACCCACCTCGGCCTCCCAAAGTGCTAGGATTACAGGCGTGAGCCACTGCACCCGGCCTGGCAGTAATTTATTAAAGGCTCTCAGTATTTTCTCTTCTTTCTGAATATATATATACATAATGCAAAATATGCAAAATAATTATTTCTATCAGTTTTGAGATCTTACTATGTAGTGGAAATTGTGCTAAGCATATTTTACACATAATTTCAGTTAATTATGCAACAGCTCTTAATATTACTGGCATCATTCTGGTCTCAAGATGAGACCCTTTCAGTCAGAGCCAGTAAGTGATGGAACTAGATTTAAACCCAAGTCTATCACTAAAAACTTTATGCTATTTTCAACATTTTCTTCATACTGTAGAAAGGCATGAAAGAGGGATCATTATGACCCTCGTGCCACCTCCTAGAAAGGTACATCAGTCTACTCCTTATCTGTTTTTGTTTCAGTGATCACTAGAGGTAGCTTTTAGATAAGGAAGCCACAGATCACAATTGGATTTTTCTCAGAAATGCTTCACAGCTAATTAGGAAATGTGAAGATGTTGCAACCAAGTATTTGCTGGTATGGCAACATATTGTATGTCTAGAGACTAGTTACTTTTAAACACTTAGCTTCTGGTGTGATTCCATACCTGAGTCTGGACTCTGAAGCCTTACTACTCAAAGTGTGAGCCACAGACAATAGCATTGGCATCACCTGCATTTGTTAGAAATGCAGAATCTCAGGCCTCGTGTATACTTACTGATTAGTATCTGTATTTTAACAAGATCACCAGGTAATTAGTGTCAACACTGAAATTTGAGAAGCACCATCCTAAGTAATTAAAAAGAAAAACTGACTTGGTAGCAGCGGGTTAACAGCAGATGACCCAGCAATGAAAGAAAATCGTCAAATAGATCTTAAGACAATGAGCATTGTGCTGTGATGGGTAGGCTCTGGTTAGCTATCATATTTATTATTGAAGGCTATCTGAGAAGTGAGGGATTTGGGACAGCTGAAGAGAATGACTAAGAATAACAATTAGTAATGGTGTGGGGCAGTAACAGACTGTGACAACAGGAAACTTTACATAGTACATTCATAAAGAACTTAGAGAAAGGAAATGGAAGCCATATGAAGAGACTGAAGATTAAACTTATCTGCAGCTTTACTGGGGTGAGGAGAGTGGTGTGAAAAATCAGTCATTCACCTGGACTTCATCATGGTAGCTTTTGATGGCAGAGGGGGAACTTGTTAGATGACAAAAAAGCTCTGTCATGCAATACTCAGCTATTTGGGGAACTCTCGAAAGTGATTGACATTTGAATGATTTGAGGGTGGCAGGATATTTGCTTTTTTTTTTTTTTTTTTGAGACAGTCTTGCTCTTGTCACCCAGGTTGGAGTGCAATGGTGTGATCTCAGCTCACCGCAACCTCTGCCTCCCAGGTTCAAGCAATTCTTCTGCCCCAGCCTCCTGAGTAGCTGGGATTACAGGTGCCTGCAACCATGCCTGGCTAATTTGTTGTATTTTTAGTAGAGACTGGGGTTTTACCATGTTGGTCAGACTGGTCTGGAACTCCTGACCTCGGGTGATCCACCCGCCCAGCCTCCCAAAGTGCTGGGGATATTTGCTGTTTTTATTTAAAAGTATTATTTACTGTTTATCTTCCCAGTAGAGACAGATTGATGAAAATTTCACCATTGTTTTATTTACCTGGTGGACTAGAAAGGGGATAGATGAAAATATAGAACAACTTAAAAACCTATAGGCTGGGCATGGTGGCTAACGCCTGTAATCTCAGCACTTTCGGAGGCCGAGGTGGGCAGATTGCCTTAGGTCAGGAGTTTGAGACCAACTGGCCAACATGGTGAAACCCTGTCTCTACTAAAAATACAAAAAATTAGCCTGGTATGGTTGCGTGCATCTGTAATCCCAGCTACTCAGGAAGCTGAGGTAGGGGAATTGCTTGAACCAGGGAGGTGGAGGTTGCAGTGAGCCAAGATTGTGCCACTGCACTCCAGTCTGGGTGACAGAGTGAGACTCCATCTCAAAAAAAAAAAAAAAAAAAAAACGCTGGGCGAGGTACCTCACATCTGTAATCCCAGCACTTTGGGAGGCTGAGGCAGGCAGATAATCAGGTCAAAGAGATCGAGACCATCCTGACTAACATGGTGAAACCCCGTCTCTTAAAAAAAAAAAAAAAACCTATAAAACTTTAGGCTGGGCGCAGTGGCTCATGCCTGTAATCCCAGCACTTTGGGAGGCCGAGGCAGGCAAATCACCAGAAGTGAAGAGTTCGAGACCAACCTGAGCAACATGGAGAAACCCAGTCTCTACTAAAAATACAAAATAAGCCGGCCGTGGTGGCTCATGCCTTGTAATCCCAGCTACTCAGGAGGCTGAGGCAGGAGAATTGCTTGAACCCAGGAGGCAGAGGTTATGGTGAGCTGAGATTGTCATTGCATTGCAGCCTGGGCAACAAGAGTGAAACTCTGTCTCAGAAAAACTACTGTATTATGAAACTTAAAAAATTCTAAGTAAACTTCATTAACAGTTAATAAGCTTTATTAATATGCTGTTTTTTATTTGGAGAGGGAGTCTCACTCTGTCACCTGGGTTGGAGTGCAGTGACACAATCTGCAACCTCTGCCTCCCAGGTTCAAGCAAGTCTTCTGCTTCAACCTCTCAGGTAGCTGAGATTATGGGTGCGCACCACCTTGCTTTGCGATTTTTTGTAATTTTAGTAGAGTCAGAGTTTTATCATGTTGGCCAGGCTGGTCTCAAACTCCTGACCTTGGTTAATCCACCCACTTTGGCCTCCCAAAGTGCTGGGATTACAGGCGTGAGCTACAGCGCCTGGCCCATATGCTTTTAATGATATTAATTTTAATTAAAATTAGTATAATTACTAATATATAACTAATGTAAGTAAATAAATTAGTATTAATCAAATTAATTGGATTAATACTAAATCAGTGTTTTTGTGACCAATATGATTGTTAATAGTGTAAATACAATTAATTTAATATTTATTAATAGTCAATAAGCCTTAATAATATTAATAAGCTTTTTTAATAGATCCTGAGGTGGGAGGATCACTTGAGCCCAGGAGGTCGAGGCTATAGTGAGGTACGTAAACCAAAAAGTATCTGACACAGGTCTAAAATCAATTTAGGTTTATTGTGTTGAGGTTAAGGACAATGCCTGGGAGACTGGTGTAAACCAAGAAGTTTCTGAGACAAGAAGTGTATCTTTCTCAGTCAGTTTAGAAAGCCGTATCACTTCAGCCTGGGTGACAAAGCAAAAGTTCCCCCCCCCCCTCCAAAAAAAAAGTGTATTTTGCCAAGGTTTAGGACGTGCTTGTGACAGAGCCTCAGGAGGTCCTGATGACAGGTGCCCAAGGTGGTCAGGGTACAGCTTGCTTTTATACATTTTAGTGAGACATAACACATCAATCAATACATGTAACATATTACTGACTTGATCTGAAAGAATGGGATTAGAGGTGTGGGGGGTGGGCTTCTAGGTCATAGGTAGATTTAAATATATTCTGATTGGCAATTGGTTAAAAGAGTTACCAGTAGAAATGCATGTCTGGGTTACAGTAAGGGGTTGTGGAGATGTAGGTTTTATCATATAGATGAAGCCTCCAAGTTGCAAGCTTAGAGAGAATAGACTGTAAATGTTTCTTATTAGACTTAAGGTCTGTATTGATGTTAATGCTGGATGGATGTAATGATGCATGTCCAATCTCCTACTTCCAGTCTTGGCCTGAACCAGTCTTCAGGTTAAATTTTAGAGTGCCCTCTCCTAGGAGGGAGTCCATTCAGATGGTTGCAGGGGCCGGGGGGAGGGCTTTGAATTTTATTTTTTGTTTATACAGATCTGTGCCTTTCTCCAAAAGTGATACTGAGAGCTTCAGTATTTAAAGGGGAGAAGCAGGCTGGAGGGGGAAGAAGGAGGGGAATAGAAAAGCAGCAGATAGTGGAATAGTTAATTATGTATTTCTCTGGCACTCAGCAGAGAGGCCTTTTATATAAGATAAGGTGAACATAGAGTAGTTACCTGTGGGGATATTTACCCTTTTCTGTATAGCTACCTGCTTTGGAACAAAAGGAAAGGCAGCTTCTTGCATGAGTCAGCTTTCAGCTTAATTTTTTTCTTTTTTCAGAATGGAGTCCCAAGTTTTTATTTTCCTTTCACAGCAATAATCTTTGCCACTGAATTTCAGCCTTGGCAACAGAGCAAGACCCTGTCTCAAAAATAAATATATAAATATTAAAAAATTAGGGTTAGGCTGGGCACAGTGGCTCAAGCCTGTAATTTCAGCACTTTGGGAGGCTGAGGCAGGTGTGGATCACCTGAGGCCAGGAGTTCGAGACCAGCCTGGCCAACATGATAAAACCCTGTATCTATGAAAAATAAAAAAAATTAGCCAGGTGTGGTTGTGCAGGCTTATAATCCCAGCTACTCGGGAGACTGAGGCATGAGAATGGCTGAACCCAAGAGGTGGAGGTTGCAGTGAGCCGATGTTGTGCCAGTGCACTCTAGCCTGGGTGACAGAATAAGACTTCATCATAAAAAAAAAAAGGGTTAAATCTAAATACTGTGGGCATTTGAAGACATTGCTTGGAATTTTTATTTGATCCAAAGTATTCCTTTTTTTATTATAGGAATCATGTTACTTAAAATAGCCAGATTTGAAAATCAGAGAATTTTAGAGTTGGATGAGATCTTGTGGGTCATCTAGGTCAGTCTTTCCTCTCCTTTAGAGGATATACTTTTCCGTGGTATATCTTCTAAAAGATCATTTAGAGTAAAATTATTTTATAATATAGTATCCTTTGAAATAAAGCCACTGATGAAAATTTCACAATTATAAGATGGATAAATTATAGAAAGAACTTGACATTTGTAGTCTAAAGACTTAGGATATGGAAATTTAAGGGACAATGGATATGGAGTTCACTTTCTGATTTATTTATTTATCTGAGACAGAGTCTTGCTCTGTTGCTCAGGCTGGAATTCAGTGATGTGATTTTGGCTCACTGCAACCTCTGCCTCCTGGGTTCAAGTGATCCTCCTGCCTCAGCCTTTCAAGTTGCTGGGATTACAGGCATATGCCCTCATACCTGGCTAATTTTTTTTGTATTTTTTTAGTAGAGATGACAGGGTTTGCCATGTTGGCCAGGCTGGTCTTGAACTCCTAAGCTCGAGTGACCTGCCTGCCTCAGCCTCCCAAAGTGCTGGGATTACAGGCGTGAGCCACTGTGCCTGTCATACCATTTTTTAAATGAGATAATGATTTCTCCCATTGGGTCCTATTGTGGAAAGAAGGCAGTAAGTCCCAGAGAGGTGCTGTGCTTTCTCAGCTGTGCTAGGAAAAAGATGAACTGACTTCTTGGTATTAGCAGTGGCAAATTCTTATTAATCTGCAGCAACCTCAATTCTTGCCTCTTCAGGAAAAGAATTTGACTGAGGGGCATAAGGCAGAAGGAGAGACTGAGGCAAGTTTTAGAGCAGAAGTGAACATTTATTAAAAAGCTTTAGAGCAGGAAGGAAAAGAAGTGAAAGACACTTGGAAGAGGGCCAAGCGGGTGACTTGAGAAATCAAGTGCCCCAGTTGACCTTTGACTTAGGCTTTTATATGTTAGCATACTTTTGGGGTCTTGTGATTCTTCCCTTGTGGTGGGCTGTTCACATGCACAGTGGCCTGCTAGCTGTTGGGAGGTGAGCATGCTCGGTATGTTTCCCAGAGTTGTATGCATGCTCACTTGAGGTATTCTTACCATACTCGTTGAATGTCCCTAGAGGTCATATACCAGTTAAACTCCTCCATTTTGCCTCTTTAGTGTGTATGCTTGAGCCCACTCACCCAACTCCTGAGATTTTATCAGGAAGTTGCCGATCACAAGTTTCAGATTTTTTCTATCTGTTGGGAGACTGCCTTTCCCTGGTGCTGGCTGCAATCAATTATGATTTTAGAGAGACAATTAACCACTGCCTGACCATCACTAGATGGTTACCTAACATACCTGGTGGTAGGGATTGTGGGGGCCTCTCTTCTGCCCTGCTCATGTCGGACTAGCTACCTATTGTAACACTGGGAGTTTGATTGTGGTGAAACTAAGAAGGGAAGAACAGAGTTTCTGTTGCTTTGGTCAAGTCATTACTAAAGCTGGCTATATTCTGTCAGGTGGGAGGCAGGTGGGCAATGCACCCATGGGGAGTAGAGTATTTCCTGACACCACATTTTCTGCATATTGGTCAGCCAAAGAGTGTGTAACTGGCAAAATTTCCACTTCCTCGATTGTTTCTAGAGTCCTGTGTCCCTTGGAATAAATCACTTTTTAATAAGGTAATCAGCGAGGGATTGGCACTTAATTTATCATGTAATGCAATAGCCAGGTCGTTTAATAAAAATTCCTTGCAAAAGTTAGTTTAATGACCTAATGTTAGGATTTGGTTTCAGTGCACATAATCATGTAAACAGGTTTTCAAATAGGTGTTGTTTTTGTAGACTTTTTAAGTAATTTTAATCCATATGTCTCTCCCCTTCCTACACTGTATCCCACAATGTTTTAATTATAGGGTTCATCTGCTGATCGAAGTCAGTGGAGAGAACCAACCAGAACATCGGATGGCTTGTGCTCGCTTTACGAGGCAGCGTTATGTCTCTTTGAAGAGGTATGTAATAATCATGGTGTTTGTATTAAAAACTGTGTGTTAAAATGCTATGGCATGTATTTATCCCTTAAAAATAATCCATTTTCTCTGGAAAAGCTACAAAAGAAAGTGGCACCAGTGGTTACCTCTAGAGAGTGGAACTGGGGTATCTAGGGTGGGGAGACTACGAGGCATACTCTTCAGTGTATACCCTTTCATTTATTTTGAATTTTGAATTATGTGCTGGTAACTTTAATTGAAAAAAATTTATATTAAGTAAAACACATAGAAAAACATACAAATATATAGCTTCATGAATTATTAGAAAATAAATACTCTTCTAATATGTATCTAGGTAAAGAGAGAATTTTCTTAGTCATTGCAGAACTCCTTTCCCAGCCTTGTCATAATCTCTTTTCTCCTCCCCAAAGTAACCAGTATTCTGACTTGTAGAGTGAACACGTCCTTGCATTACTTTATAGCTCTGTCACCCAGATGTGCATTCTTAGACACTATGGTTCAGTCTTCTCCATTAACAAAATAGTCTTTTAAATCTTTTAATCTATACGCTCCTTCTTCCATTTTTCTTTTCCTTCAATGTGTTTATTCAGGAACCCAGGCTTTTTAGGCTGTAGCATTTCCCACAGCTCCATATGTTTCTTTATCCTCTGTATTTCCTATAAATTGGCAGCTGGATTCAGAGGCTTGATCAGTTTCAGGTTTTAAGTCTTTAGCAAGGCTGCATACATGTTGCATTCTTCCATCAGGTTCTATCTGGTTGTCTCTCTTTGTGGTATTAGCAGGCTTTGATACTTAATGACTATGTTAATTAGTTTGTGCTTGGTTGCAAAATATAATATTCTAATTCTATCGTTTTTTAATTTATTAATTGTAATATTTTTATGAAGAGATTCCCTTATTGACTGATTACTCTGCTACAGTTTACATAGGAAAGACAGAATACATACTCGATCCTTTCCATCTGCTCTTTATCTACCAGTTTTCAATTTAATGAATTGTCCTACCATCTTCCAAATTTGGCCAATTAACTTCATTTAAAAAATATCATTATGGGCCAGGCACCGTGGCTCACACCTGTAATCCCAGCACTTTGGGAGGCTGAGGTGGGTGGATTGCCTGAGGTCAGGAGTTTGAGACCAGCCTGGCCAACATGGTGAAACCCCATCTCTACTAAAAATACAAAAAAATTAGCTGGGCATGGTGGTGGATGTCTGTAATTCCAGCTACTCAGGAGGCTGAGGCTGGAGAATTACTTGAACCCGGGAGGCAGAGGTTGCAGTGAGCTGAGATCACACCACTGCACTCCACTGGGCAACAAGAGCGAAACCCTGTCTCTCTCTCTCTCTCTCTCTCTCTCGCTATCTATCTATCTGTATCTCCTGGGCTCAAGTGATCTTCTGGCTCCGGCTTCCCAAGTAGCTGGGACTATAGGCATTCGTCATCACACCCGGCTAATTTTTTAAATTTTTAATAGAGATGAGGTCTTGCTATGGTTGCCCAGACTGGTCTTAAACTCCTAAGCTCAAGTGATCCTTCCACCTTGGCCTCCCAAAGTGCTGGTATTATAGACGTGAGCCATGGTGCTCAGCCTGTCTCTATGTTTTAACCTTCATTTGGTATTAGTTCTACAAGTAATTACATATTTAATGCTCAATACTAGGCTCTTTGTCAATGTCTCTTTATTCTTTTTGATAGTTTGATGGTTATTCTCTAGTAGATTTCTCAATAAAGATTCATCAGAAGAAGATTTCTGAGTTTTTGCATGTTGGTAATTGCTGTGCTTTTTATTCTTATGTTAGTATTGATAATATTCTTTAGTTCATCTTTTCTTTACTTCACATTTTCTTTTCTTGTGTATCTTAAATATGTTACTACATTCTCTTCTGACATAAACTGTCAAAGTCCAAAGGTAATCTGATTTTCTTTCCTATGTGAGTCATACATATTTTGCTGAGAACCCCTAAGAATTTTTTTTCCTTTAAAGATCAGTAATTTTACTATAGAATATATCTTGATATTATTGATTCTTGGTTGATGTTCTTAGAGATACGATAATTCAATATGTTGTTTGGAATCTTTTTTATTTCAGGAAAATGTCCCTAAATTACAGTTTCTTAAAATTTTTTTTATTCCTTTGATTGGATTCTATTTAGGGATTACTATTATATGTATGTTGGATCTTTGCCTGAATTTAGTACTTGTCAGTTTTTCTTGAATGCTTTGTCTTTTTTAGTTTTTTAATTTCTAAAAATGCCTTTTATCTTTCATCACTCTTAGGTCATTATCTACTTTGGTTTCTTCTAGTTTAGTTTTCAGTTCCAAAATGATTTTTTGTCTCTTATTTCTAATCCTTGAGTTATGTTACCTCATTTTTGAGGGGTTGTAATTCAGATTTCTGTTTTTCTTTTGTGTGTGTGTGTGGTTTTTTTTTTTTTTTTTTTTTTTTTTGAGATGGTATCTCACTCTGTTGCCTAGGTTGGACTGCAGTGGCATGATCTTGGCTCACTGCAACTTTATAATAACTTTATATGAAACTTGACCTCAATACTTTTCTGTTGCTTATTTCTATGTGAAATTAGTTTTCCTGAACTCTTAGAATGAGGTGGGATTTAAGATGGTTTTTAAAGCTCCATACACTCTCTTCCCTCATATGTGTAATGTTAAAAAAAAATGGTTTTACAGTTTGTTCTCCTTCCCAACTTTTATCTTGGTATTCTCTTTCTATCTTTCCTTTCTGTTGTCCCTATCCTGTTCAATATTTATTCTGCTCTCAGTAGTTTCTCTCAGTGTAGGGGCTTTGTCCTGGAAAGGAACCCTGGCTGACCAGTATCAAGAGGCGTGAGCCACCACACCTGGCCGTGATAGACCTTTAGATGAACAATTCTTACCCTCTTGGCCCAAGTATCTTCCTTTGTCTCCAACAAAATTCCAGACCTTTTATTAGGGACTGGCAACTGTCTTCAGATACTGTCCTCATGTTCACTGGAAAATATTTGTCTAACACACATATTATTCTATTGTTTTGGATACTATTTAAAGTATCTGACTAAGATGACCTTATCCTCCCCCATTTGATGTGCTGGCAAACTGATATGTTGACTTCTTAAGTTTCTTTGATTGTTTTGCTTGATTCAGCAAAACCAAAAAACTAAAAGGCAGAAAACAAATTGACAGTCGCTGTAGTCAGACTTCATGTGTTTATTGTATTGAGTTCATACAAGTCAATTAAAAAATCTATTAAGTTCTAATACATTAGTGAGCAGAAGTTTACTTCACAAAATGTAGTAAACAAATAGATGGAAAAACTTTAGTTTTGCTAACAATAAAGAAATGTGAAGTTAAGATAAGGGCATCTTCCTTTTTCCTCACTTATGTTTGCAAAAAAATTTAAAAGCGTAATACTCATTATGTATGGATTCAGTGAGATTGGTACTCGAATGGCCTGGGTCCTATGCTTTTGTCAGGCAGCCTGGATTTTTAAAAAGGTTTATTAATGGCAATAGACTTTACCTTAATATTTTACAGAAATGGTAAATAAGCCCTGATTTTTATTTTATGTATTCAGATATATGTGCGAATGTTAATGTTTTTAGAACAGCCTCCTTTCATCCATTACTAGTGATGTAGTACCATTTTGGAATGCAATTTGGTATAGTATGTTTCAGGAATCAAAGGATTCTTGTCTTTTTTTGAATATCGAGTCCATTTCTCAGTTTCTCTGCTAAGGAAGTAATAAAAAGTATAGTAACAACTATATCCTTAAAAATGGCCTATATAACAAATAAATAGGAAGACTCTAAATGTCTGTAAAAGGAAAGTGGTGCCAGATATGGTTACATGGTGCCTGTAATCTCAGCTACTTGGGGGGGGCTGAGGTGGGAGGATTGCTTGAGCCCAGAAGTTTGACTTTGGCCTGTGAGATAGTGAGACCCCATCTATTTTTTTAAGAAAGTTGGGGATGGGAAAGTGGTTGAATACATTGTGATTTTTTTTTTAGTGGATGGAATATTATCTATTCAATCATGAAGACTAGGTAGACATGGATTTGCGTGACTCCTTTGTGCCATTTGTCACTTTTATGTATCCACTGTGGTGTCTGTGTTAAAGAATATATATATGAAAAACTCTGTAAGGACATATATTTAAAAGGTAAAATTTATTGTATTAAGGTGATAAGATTATCCATAGTGATTTTTTTCTATTTTATTTCTTAAGCTTTGTTTTTCTATAATGTTTTTGTATGCAATAATAAAATATTTAGCCAAAAGAGGATTGAGTTTGTGTCTCCCCTTTCCCACTTTTGCCACTAGATTAGTGTCTTTTAGTGGTTTATTCCATATAAGTAAATAGTCTAGTTATCTTTAAGACTGGATATATGTTCACAGGTCCTTTGAGCAGGAAGGAAAGGCAACAGTAATTTCAGTGACCATATATATATATATAAAATGTCCAGACTAAAACCGTCTTGACTATTTGTTGCATATTTTAAATTTTTAATAGGTTTGCAGAATGGCTTCTGACTATTCGAGAACGTGTGCTAGCCCAGATAGCATTCAGACTGGTGATGCTCCCATTGTCTCCGAAACCTGTGAGGTTTATGTTTGGGGGAGCAATAGCAGCCATCAGTTGGTAGAAGGCACACAGGAGAAAATACTGCAACCCAAACTGGCTCCTAGTTTCTCTGATGCACAGACTGTAAGTTTTCTAAATAGCTTACTAACTGGTAGATAATATGGTGTATATTCATGCTTATTTGCATTAAATAATATTGAGTATTTTTTAAATGAGTGGAAATTATTGTTTCTGTTCTGAAAACTGTGTTAGTTTTTTCATTTTAATAGAAAAATATGTTTTTAGTCCCCAGTATTCCTGACAGCATTTATAACTTTCGAATAACTAAATTGGGATCTCAATTTTTGAAAAATGTTAAGAATAGCAACAGACTTTACCAGTATGTTCACCACAAATGACAAATAAGAGTAAATAAAGGCAAGGTACGGTGGCTCATGCCTGTAATCCCAGCACTTTGGGAGGCCAAGGCGGGTGGATCATTTGAGGTCATGAGTTTGAAACTAGATTGACCAACATGGTGAAACCCTGTCTCTACTAAAAATATTTACCAAAATTAGCCAGTCATGGTGGCGCATGCCTGTAATCCCAGCTACTTGGGAGGCTGAGGCAGGAGAGTTACTTGAATCTGGTAAGTGGAGGTTATGGTGAGCCGAAATTTCACCTCTGCACTCCAGCCTGGGTGACAGAGTGAGATTCTGTCTCAAAAAAAAAAAAAAAACATAAATAAAAACTGGAAGTTCTTTTTGCCAGATTAGCATTTTATATTCTTATGATCACTTTTTTTTACATTTATAACCCAGCTAGAACTTTCTATTTTATTATTACTTTCATTAAAATGTATTTTTTTTCCAAATAGTTTAGAATACATTTTATATGGTTCTTGCCATAATGTACCTTGAGGAATTTATAGAAAAATTTTGCATATTGCCATTCTCAATTATAAGAGGATATTAAGCATTTTACTTTGTTGTTTCATTCGATCATAACCTGGACAATAACTTGAAAAGATAAAATATACATGAAGATTTGAACTCAGCAACAAAGTCATAAACATGAAAAGACCATTCGTATTCTTTTAAATTTCTGTATATTCCTTAATCTCTCTGGAGAATCATGCCATATTCTGCTTTAAAAGATGTCCTTTGAGCCTCTTTGATAAAATCAGCCTTAAATATTATACTTTGATACTCAGATAAGTATTTTATATTTACGATTTTTTGTTTATAGATTGAAGCTGGACAGTACTGCACTTTTGTCATTTCTACTGACGGCTCTGTTAGAGCTTGCGGTAAAGGCAGCTATGGGAGACTGGGCCTTGGAGACTCCAATAATCAGTCAACTTTAAAAAAGTTAACATTTGAGCCTCACAGATCAATTAAAAAGGTTTCATCTTCTAAAGGATCTGATGGTCACACTTTAGCTTTTACGACAGAAGGAGAAGTCTTCAGTTGGGGGAGATGGTGATTATGGGAAACTGGGACATGGAAATAGTTCAACACAGAAATATCCCAAGCTTATTCAGGGACCTCTACAAGGAAAGGTATGTGCTTTCTTTTTAGTTATAAAAATAATTAGATCCATTGGTGTGGTAATTGACAATATCTTTCTGATCTTGATGTTTTCTTTCTGCCATTGCCCCTTACCCCCAACCCTTTGACTTAATCTTTTGTTTATCTGTTTTACAGTTTACAGAATACCTTTATATACATTATTGAATTTTAATTCTTATATTCTTATAAGAATAGTTATAAGATAGTTATTATCCCTATTTCACAGATAAGCAAACTGAGAGTCATTCATTCAACAAGCATTTATTTAACACTTTCCAAGTATCAGGCAGTATTTTAGGCATTAGATGTGTAGCAGTGAACAAGACAGATAAGTCGCTAATCCTTTAGTCTTCAGGGTAGAGATAATAAGTTAAAACATATAAAATAGTTTCAGATAATAGTAAAGAAAAAAATGAGCAATAAAGAGTAACTTGGGCAGGATGTGGTATTAGGTAATGAGGTAGGTCAGAGAGTGCTCTTAGAAGAGGAGGCATCTTAATAGACACCTGAATGGTGAGGCATTTAGACTAGCTAAGTAATTGCCAAGGACCCACACAAATAATTAGAACCATTAGAAACTGAGCCTATATCTTCTCTTTTTTATTAACCAGCCTACCTACCTACCTTCCTTCCCTCCCTTGTTTTTTTTTTTTTTTTTTTTTTCTTTTCTTTTCTTTTGGAGACAGGGTCTCACTCTGTCATCAGGCTGGAGTGCAGTGGTGCTATGTCAGCTCACTGCATCCTTGATTTCCTGGGGCTCAGGTGGTCCCCCTAACTCAGTCTCCTGAGTAGCTGGGACTATAGGCATGTGCCACCATGCCTGGCTAAGTTTCATACTTTTTATAAGAGATGGGATTTTACTATGTTGCCCAGACTGGACTTGAACTCCTGAACTCAAGCAGTCTGCCTGCCTCAGCCTCCTAAAGTGCTGGGATTACAGGCATGTATTTCAGCACTTACTTGACTCCTTAGCCAGTCATCCTTGTCCTGAGCATAGCCGCCACAACTGTACATGGAAATTCCTGGATGGGTTGTAAATATTAGTATCTGTGAAGTCTCTGTGTATAGGATCAAATATGGACTATACGTTTTAACATGTGCATGCTCATTATGTTTACTTGTATGCAATGCAGGTAGCTGTTTGTGTGTCAGCTGGATACAGACATAGTGCTGCTGTCACAGAGGATGGGGAATTATACACCTGGGGTGAAGGAGACTTTGGAAGATTAGGTAAGATTTTTTTAAAATGGAAGTTATTCTAGAAAAATAGAAATGATTACAGTTAACGAGAAGCCGTGAGAGTAGATTTACTAGTGAAAATAGACTGTCATTTATTTTGTTTAAGCTCAGAGGAAGGTAATTTTATATAGTTAAGACCTAGATTTTAGTGCTGATATTTAAGATGTAATTAAATCTAGCAAGCATTTACTGAGTGTGCCCTATTATGACCAGGCACTGTAGGGTTTCTGGGATAAGAGCAATACCATCCTGATCCTGAAGTTTATAATCTAGTGGGTAATGAAAACAAGTCAACATGAGCATGAAACAGGACAACATAAGGTAAGTGCTATGAGGGGGAGCATGAATAGATCATTTTAATGGTTCACTGAAGTGACTGCATGACCCAGTTTAGGAGCAGCTTGGAAGATTGTTTGAGAAGATGTTAGAAATGATTCTCTTTTTCATACTGCATTTAAAAAGTATCTCAAGTCTATTTTAAAATTGTAACATTTATTCTACTTGTGAGACCTAGAGAAAAAGAGGTAACATTGTTTCTTTGTTGTTGTGTGTGTTTTATCCAAGGTCATGGTGACAGCAATAGTCGTAACATTCCAACATTAGTAAAAGACATTAGCAATGTAGGAGAGGTTTCTTGTGGCAGTTCACATACTATTGCTCTGTCTAAAGATGGAAGAACTGTGTGGTCTTTCGGAGGAGGAGACAATGGTATGTATCCTTTGTTTCAGTAGCTTTGGGTTTTTTCTTGAGATTTTTAAAAATTTATTTTTCAGTTATATATGCCTAGTGTAGAAAGACTCAAATACAGATGAGCAGAAAGAAATTAAAAAAGAACTGAGCTTTTACAAATGTTGCTTTAACCATTGTTAACATTTTGGAAATAGAGTAATAAATAAATATACATTTATACAAATATTTACATATATTTCTACTTGGATGTCTTTTTAAAAACCAAACTGGACCTACATGTGTATATTTTATATAAGTTTATGTATGTTTTGACATGTATATGTTTTGCTTTAATAGTATTTTTTTTTTTTCTGAGACAGGGTGTTGCTTTGTTAACCCAGGCTAGTGTGCAGTGACGTAAACCTAGCTCACTGCAGCCTCAACCTCCTGGGCTCAAGCGATCCTCCTACGTCAGCCCCCCAGTAGCTAAAACTACAGGCACACACCACCACGCTCAACTAATTTTTGTATGTTTTTAGAGACAGGATTTCACTTTATTGCCCAGACTGGTCTCGAACTCCTGGGCTCAAGTGATCCGCCAGGTTTGGCCTCGCAAAGTGCTAGTATTAACAGACGTGAACCTCTGCGCCCGCATGAGTATCTTTTTTATATCAAGAAGCATGACTCTACATCATTCTTTTAAGTGGCTCAAAGTATTCTTTTATTTGATGGTGGCACAGTTTATAAAACCAGTTTCTTATTGTTGAGTATCTAGGTGGTTTCCATTGTTTTCAGTATTAACAACACAATGAATGAGTAAATCTTTGTTCACTTTAATTAGTCACTCTTCCTAGCAATGTGAGTGCTTCCCCATAGTCTTCAACAACAGCATGTATTAAAATTAATATAATTAAATAATTTCAATAGTGAAAATGGTGTCATTTAATATTTACTTTTTTTATTCCTGGTGAAGTTGGATTTGTAGATTGTTGGCCATTTGTTTTTCTTCTTTAATGATTTGCCATCTTTTCAATTTCATGAACTATTGAATCTTTTTAAAAATATTTTGAAAAATTATATGCATATACATTCTTGTATAGTGCTTGTATATTATGTCAGCAAATTTGAAGTTAGTAATAGAGCCATTAAAGGGGGAGAAAGACAGAAAAATAATTTAAAAGTTATTTTAAATGCTTGATTTAAAAGTGATTTTAAATTGCTTGATTTTAATTGCTTGAAATTAGGATATAAAAGTCTATCAGTGGTTGTTTGTTAGCTTTCTTATATTAAAAATGCTCATTTGTTAACATCCTCAGCTATCAGAAACAAGCTTTTCATATCTGTCAGGTTAGTGATGGAAAGATTCAAGCTCTTTATCAACTTCAGTACTATTAACAAGAGTAGAGGTTCTTTGAAGCAAGTGAATTGTTTAATGTGTTTGTTTTTATAGGTAAACTTGGTCATGGTGATACCAACAGAGTGTATAAACCTAAAGTTATTGAAGCTTTACAAGGAATGTTCATTCGCAAAGTTTGTGCTGGGAGCCAATCTTCACTTGCTTTGACATCAACAGGGCAGGTAGGGCTAAGAGATGAGTGTAAAAGACAGAGTATTTCAGAGGATTACGTGACTAAAAAGTAATTATTGTATTTAAATTTTTAAATTCAAATAAATACATTTTTAGGCAACATGCTGAAATGAAGTATTTTCTCCTCTTTGAAGTAGAGTATCTGAGAAAAAACCAGGTTTTCCAACCTGGCCTATGTGACCCAGATAAACCTTAGTGGAGGCTCTGTTCTTTGTATTAAACTGATTTTCTAAAATGTTTTAGCATTTAGCTTCCCTTAAACCTTTTCCAAAACATCATCGATAGTGGAGGAAAGCTGAACCAGATCTTGATGGAACCAGTGATATGAACTAAGAAGGCAAGAGGGTGATCAAAAAGAGGATAAAGAGAATGCTTAGGTATGGAAAATAATCTGAAAGAGGTGTTTCTGAGAAACAGGGTAAAGTCAGGCTTAGGATAGTCAGAATTTTATGAGCCTTTATAAAAGTTCATAAGCTTTGGACTTTTATAGCTTATAAGCTTTGAACTTTTACATGCTTATTTTCACTCTTACCCTATGTTTGTCAGGTATGGTTAGAGACTGACAGTATTTGTCCCTGAGTATCCATCAGTGATGGCAGTAAAAAGGTGAGCTGACAACTTACTCTGTCATGTATAGGAGGCCACCTTGTGCCAGGCAGTGCTGTAAAAGTGTTTAGTGACTAATTTGCAAGACCGATGAGCAGAAAAGCTGAAATTAGCATATAATTTGGTTATTATTTGAGAAACTAGAATGCCTTGTGTCCTAAAAATCTAACTCAAGTTATTCATTATTACATTAGTTAGTTGCTGCCTTAAAAATGTCACTTCTGTGTATTTCTCACCTTGGGTTTTATAGTAAGAGTCCATGAACTGAAGTTAAAAGATGCTTATGTATTTGATGTATACATGAGCAAAAAACAGACAAATTAACAGACATTCCTTGAACATCATGTCCTTCTTTTTTAATAAGAGGTGATAATTTCTGCTTTGCTTACAAATGATCATATAAGATAATCATTAGAATTGAGAATTTCTGTAGATTATCAAGTACTCTTCAACTATTAGTTGGTGGTGGTAGTAGTAATAATAATAATACTAACAAATCTATTACATTGAATTCCAAGAGAACTTGTAAATTGTTTATAGAATAGTAATATCATAAGTACTTTAAGTTATATTAAATCAAATATATATGTATGGAAAAAAGTAAAGTAAAATATTTTTAAAGGTTAGAGTATTTCTGTTTACCATTAAACTTGAGCATGAAATGATGGTCAACATTTGCTTTTCCCTCAATCTCTCTCAGCCCTTTCAGGCCTCTTCTATACTGACTTCCCACCATACTATATGGTATGGTACAGTTCCTAAAGGCAAGGCAAATGTTTCTCATCTGGTGCTCAAGCAAAGGAACACTGCAAGAGAAAACTCTATGTAGGCCTTACTGAGTGAGAGTATTACAGTGATGTATCACTTAACAGGATATGTTCTGAGAAATGTGTTGTTAGGCAATTTTGTTATTGTGAGAACGTTGTAAAGAGTACCACACAAACATAGATGGTGTAGCCTACTGCGCTCCTAGACTATATGGTGTAGCCTATTGCTCCTAGGCTTCAAACCTGTACTGCATGTTACTGTGCTGAATACCTTCGCAAATTGTAATAAAAGGGTAAGTATGTATCTAAACATAGAAGAGGTACAGTAAAAATACTGACATCAAAGTTCCATTAAATCTTGTGGGACCACTGTTGTATAATGTGGTCTGTTATTGACTGAATGGTGCATGACTGTATTATAATTTATGAGTGATTTAGGACATTTCCTATAATGATTTTGACTGTACATTATTTCATTGTCCTTATCTTTAGTTCCTAACATCTTGTAAAATGTGCCTTATGTACTGGAATTTGTTGCATTCAATACTTAAGTTACCTGAAAACAAGTACACTTATATGTTCTTATTTTATTTTATTTTGAAGTCAGGGTCTCATTCGGTTGCTCAGGCTGGAGTACAGTGGCACAAACAAGGCTCACTGCAGCCTTGACCTCTTGGGCTCAAGAGATCCTCCCCGCTCAGGCTCCCAAGTAGCTCGGACCACAGGCCTGTGCCACAATGCTTGGCCAATTTTTAAAGTTTTTGTGGAGACCGGGTCTTGCCATGTTATCCAGGCTGGTCTTGAACTCTGGCTTTGAGTGATCCTCCCACCTCTGTCTCCCTAAGTGCTGGGATTATAGGCTTGAGCCACTAGACCTGGACAGTGCTTTTTAGTTTTTATTGAAGTGGTTTAATCACTCAGCAGCAGTCTTTCCTAAAATAATTGCAAGACAAAAACAAATTCTTAAATTTGGTGGCATAAAGATAAGAGTCTATATAATCTTACCAAAACCTATTGAAGATAAAGAAAAAAATCATTCAGATCGCTCATTGTTTTGATTTTGTTGATTTTGGGTTGCCAGATTGGCAGTTACTCACTTATTTGTCTTGCCGAAAACAAAAAAATTTTTCCCAGCTAACCCTTTCCCCAAGCATCTTAAATCAGTCAGTGGTTGTTTTGGTACTGATTAGTCAAAAATGAAGATGTTCAAGAGGAACTATCTTGCTCCTGCTTCACATGGCCCTCTTTGTAAGTGATAATTATTGTAACAACGAGGTGAGGTATTTTAATACTAAATAATAAACATAAGTTTTGTGATTTATATAATCTATTTTATAATCTTACCAAAATAGTGAGAAACACATAAAGGAGTTTTAAGACAGTATTTTCAAAGCTAGTAAGATGGGGCAAATATAACAAATTGCAAGCCAGTTAGTTTAGCAGACTGTCACAGAAGACCTTTCTGTTTTTTCTGTGACCAGTTATTTTTGTTTTCAGATTAGCTGTTTGTCTGCCTATACAGCAAATGCTTAAAGGCAGCATGACAAATTGCTGTAACAATCTTTAAAATGATCAAAATGATTTTAACATCAGAAAGTTATTTATTCTCAAACCACACTCTAATTTCATAGATTTTATTTATCCATAAACAAGCCAACAATCTCATCATCTCAGAGTTACGTGTAGTGTATTCCTGTTTTTTCAGGTCTACGCTTGGGGCTGTGGGAGCTTGTCTAGGTTGTGGTTCTTCAGAAGCTACTGCTTTGAGACCCAAGCTTATTGAAGAACTGGCTGCCACAAGAATAGTTGATGTTTCAATTGGAGACAGTCATTGTTTGGCTCTTTCTCATGGTAAAGTCATTTGTTTTTAAGGAAATATTATTAACTTTGTCTTCTGTAAATATATTTAAATTTGGCTTTTCTTTTATATAATACTTTATATTTTGTTTTTAGATAATGAAGTTTATGCCTGGGGCAATAACTCAATGGGGCAATGTGGCCAGGGAAATTCCACAGGTCCTATTACTAAACCAAAGAAAGTGAGTGGCTTAGATGGCATAGCCATTCAGCAGATTTCAGCTGGAACATCACATAGTCTGGCATGGACTGCTCTTCCTAGAGACAGGTAAGAGTGCCTATTTTTAAAAATTCTTGTGTGTTTTAACACAGAAAATGTCAATAAAAAGTAGAAACACTAATAAAAATGGAAATAATTGTGCTTTGTTCATAAAATACTCTTCTGAAATAGATAGGAATGCTTTTTCTCTGTCATAGAAATGACATTAGATTTCTTTTGAGTATTGATGTCAGACACGTTTCACAAGCAAGAGGTCATACCCAGTATTTAAGACATTGTCTTAAACATTTTGAATCCTCTCTTATCTCTAGATACTGATTTAAAAAAATTAAATGTCTGCATATCAAGAGGAAATTAAAATAATTAAAATCAGAACTAGGCTTTATTGATTTAATGTTATTTAATGTCAGCACTCTTTATCTGGTTGGTTTTTTGAAAAAGTTTTTTTGAAAAGAAAAATTGCTGTACTTTTAAATCAAGGAGGTTACTTTTTGCAGAAACTTAGCTTTTTCCTAATGTGCTAACTGTATGTGTTTAGTTAATCAGGTAGGTGAGTTTTAGTCAATATTAAGATACTGAATTTTAAGGAATGTTTATTTCAGATATTTTCAAATACACATGGGCTAATTTATAGCTTTGAATGTATTTTGTTTGCATTCTATATCTTTGACTCAGAGTTTTAAAATGATATTCTAATCAATTAAAAATATTTATTAATAGTTATTCCTCTTTACACAAAAGCCAAAATAAATAAGTTGAATATAAATAGTTTGCTGTTAGCATTAAATCTCCATCTTCCCACTTCACATGTAGGTAGTTGAGTCCCAAGATCTTAAAAGTATTCACAGTAAATTTCAGGATTTTGTCTTTTAATAGATTTCAGTATATCACTCTATAGAGTCAGGATATTTTTCTTAATATGAAATATACATTTTCTAGACTCTTAGAACCAAAGGGACTTTAGTAGATCATGTAACTCAGCCCTCTGCTTTCAGGTGAGTAGACATCCAAACCTTCCAAAACAAGTGGTGGTTGTATGCTTTCTTCTTAAAGATGGCAAATTCGTGGTTTTCCTTAGTCACTAAAATGAAAGATTTTATCAGTTTCATAATCAGTAATGTCTTCTGTGTATGTTGTTGAAATCATTCATCTTTGATGTATATATGTGTATATATATTTTTTAAGATGGAGTCTCACTTTGTCACCCAGGCTGGAGTGCAGTGGTGCAGTCTCTGCCCACTGCAACGTCTGCCTGCCAAGTTCAAGCGATTCCCCTGCCTTAGCCTCCTGGGTAGCTGGGATTGTAGGCATACACCACCATGCCTGGCCAATATGTTTTAATTTTGGTTTTTGATCATGTATAAAAACTTCATTTTAAGACTGTTTTATTATTTTCTTATGTGTCCTTCTAGACAAGTTGTTGCATGGCACCGACCTTATTGTGTAGATCTTGAGAGAGTACCTTCTCACACCTGCGTTCTTTTCTTGAGAGATACTGTGATAAAATAAACAGTGAGATTCCCCCCACTCCCTTTCCCTTCATCAAGGTATGTTATATGTGTGTTTGTGCATGTATATAAATTGAATTTTGACTTACTGTTCTTTCTTGTTATCCCAAATTATATGGAACTTTTTTATAATCTAGGAAAGAGCTAACCTTAGATACTTACTGATAATAACCTTTAGGAAAAAGTTACTCATAATTTCACAAATCATGTTTTAAAAAATTACTGTTGTTCATGACTTGACAAATTTTTTTTTTTTTGGGACAGAGTCTTGCTCTGTCACCCAGGCTAGAGTACAGTGGCTGATCTTGGTTCACTGCAACCTCTGCCTCCCGGGTTCAAGCAATTCTCCTGCCTCTTCCTCCTGAGTAGCTGGGATTACAGGCATCTGCCATCGTACCTGGTTGATTTTTGTATTTTTGGTAGAGACAGGGTTTTGCTATGTTGGCCAGGCTGACCCTGAACTCTTGACCTCAGGTGATCTGCCCACCTCATCCTTCCAAAGTGCTGGGATTACAGGCATGAGCCACTGCACCTAGCCGACAAAATTTTTAAATTGAAAAAAATGTTACCCCAACTGGGTAGCACATACACTTTTATGTTTCAAAAATTCATAGCAGTTTATTTGGTTTCAGGGAACACCACAGTTTTCTCAAGCTGTGCCTAAAGCTACTTTCAAATCACCTTGCTCTTGCACTTGCTGGAGGGGGTAGCTACCAGCATTCTCGGGAGGCAGGCGGGCCCACTTCGAAATTTGCTCTTCAGACTGATGGACTCAACTGTCCCAGATGAAATCCAAGAGGTAAGAGAATAGAGAAAGCCACATCTTTCACTGAGATTTTAGCCATACAATATATTCAACTGTACACTGGACAGTTTCAATTGGATGTTGTTTCCCTTACTCCTATTTTCTTGGTGGGAGCAGATATTTTTGGTTAACTCATCCTTTGAGACAAAGGTCAGATGCTATCTCTGAGAAACTTTTTATTCCTGCCCTCCCACCAGATTTGGTTTTCTTGTATATGTTCTCATTACATCACATTGTATTATAGTTGCCTATTGACAAACATGTCACTCTTTTTCACCAGAAGATGAGTTCCTGAGGGCAAAGACCTAGTCCATGGCTTGGTCAGTAGTAGTAACTGAATAAGTGGACTGGGTCATCTACTAGAACTGTAACCAGAGCTAAGGAGAGGAAGGTCAGCTTAAGGAGGAAGAAGTGGCCTAGAATAGAATAGTGATTATAAATAAGGAGCGTATAGGTAGAAAAAGCATATAGTATTATAATACAATATTAAATTTGGGGAAAATGTAAAAATGTCTATATATTTGTAGTACAAAATATAGTAAAAATAAATATTTTCATAGGTAATAATAGAAAGTATAGTTTAAACCAGTGTGCTCCTAAATTATCAGTGGATCAAAGAAGGAAATTACAAGAGAAATTTAAAATACTTAAGATTAATTAAAACAAAAAACATAGCATACCAAAACTCATGAAATGCAGCTATAGCTGTGCTTGGAGGGAAATTTATAGCTTATAAACATCTATATTAAAAAGAAGAAATATGTTGAATCAGTAATTTAACCTTCCACCTTAAGAAATTAGAAAAAGAAGAGCCAACTCAACCCAAAGCAAGTAGAAAAATGGAACTAATGTAGATTAGAGTGAAATTTTAAAAATAAAGACTAGAAAAACAGTTGAGATCAAGGAAACTAAATGTTGGTTCTTTGAAAAGACAAAAACCAACAAACCTCTGGCTGGACTGACCAAGAAAGAGAGAGAGGATTTAAATTATTCAATTCAAGAATGAAAGATGAGATATTACTACTGACCCTACAGAAATTAAAAGGGAAATTGAGAGGCAAAGCAAGATGGTAGAATAGAAGGCTCCTCTGATCATTCACCCTGCCAAGGACACCAATTTAACAACTATCTACACACAAAAACCATCTTCATAAGAACCAAAATCAGGTGAGCACTTATAGTACCTGGCTTTAACTTCATATGACTGAAAGAGGCACTGAAGAGAAAGAAAAAACAGTCCTGAATTGGCAATGCCACTCCTCCCCCCTGTGGCAGTGGTAGTGTGTGCAGAGTGTCTCTGGGTGCTGTGGGAGGGAGAACACAGCAATTGTGAGGCATTGAACTCAATGCTATTTTGTTAGAGCAGAAAGGAAAACTGGACCAAACTCAGCTGACACTTGTCCACAGAGGGAGCATTTAAACCAAACCTAGCCAGAGGGAAATTGCTGATCCTAGAGGTCCAATTTTGAATTCCTTCAAGCCTTGCCACTGAGGCCTATAGTGCTCTGTGCCTCCAGGTAAACTTGAAAGGCAGTCTAGGCCCAAAGGACTATAACTCTTAAGCAAGTACTAGTGCTGAACTGATCCCAGAGACAGGAGACAGAGGGATACATGACATACTGAGACTCCAGCTGCGGCAACCGAAGGAGTGCTGGCCCCCCCAACTCCCCGCCAATGCCAGGCTACCCAGCTCGTGGCTCCAAAAGAGACCCCTTTCTTCCATTTGAGAGGAGAGGGAAGAGTGGACAGGACTTTGCCTTGCATCTTAAATACCACCTTGGCCAAAGCAGGATAGGGGACCAGTCAGAGTCACAAGGCTCCCTGTTCTAGGCACCAGCTCTCAGGTGACATTTCTAGACATACCCTGGGCCAGAAGGGAACCCACTACCTTTAAGAAAATGATTCAGTACTGGCAGTATTCATCACCTGCTAACTGAAGTGCTCGTGGGCCCTGAATAACCAGCATTGATACCCAGGCATTACGTCAAGGGCCTTGGGTGAGCCTCTAAGACTTGCTGGCTTCAGGTATCAGCACAGCCATGGAGGGATAGAGCACCAAATACACTCTTAGAATCCCTGATTTGAGGACTTGATTCTTAATGGCATTTCTAGACCTGCCTTGGGCTACAGGAGAAACCACTCCCCTAAGAGTGAGTCCCAGGCCAGGCAGTATTCACCATAAGCTAACTTAAGAATCCCTGGGGCCTGGCGCGGTGGCTCACGTCTGTAATGCCAGCACCTTGGGAGGCCAAGGTGGGCGGATCACAAGGTCAAGAGATCGAGACCATCTTGGCCAACATGGTGAAACCCCATCTCTACTAAAAATATTAAAAAAATGAGCCAGGCTTAGTGATGCGCGCTTGCTACTGGGGAAGCTGAGGCGGAAAAATCACTTGAACTGGGAGGCAGAGGTTTCAGTGACCCGAGATCACACCATTGCACTCTAGCCTGGCTCCATCTCAAAAAGAAAACAACAACAACAAAAAGAATCCCTGGGCCTTAAGGGAACATTGGTGCTTGTCTGGTAATACTCCTTGTGGCCTGAGGTGGTGTTAGCTACGGGGTGAGGCTCCTCTAGCTTTGGAAAGGGGAGGCATGAGTGAAAAAGACTGTATCTTGTCGTTTGAGTGCCAGCTCAAAGTACACCAGCTATAGTACAATAGAACACTGGGTAGACCTCTAAGATTTTTGACTTTAGTTCCTGACTTCCAGACAGCACCTCTATAGAGTTGGGAGGGAAGAACACAGGTCTGGCTGGCTTTGCCACTGGCTGATTGTAGAACCACAGGGCCTTGAGTGAACACAGGCAACGGTCAGGGAGTGGTTACAGCAAGCCTTGAGCGAGACCCAGTGCTGTTCTGGCTTCAGGTCTGACCCAGTGCAGTTATAGTGGTTGTGGTCACAGGGGGTGCTTGTGTCACTCCACCCCTAGCTTTAGGTGGCTGAGAACAGAGAAAAGGAGAGAGACTGTTTGGGAGAAAGTAAGGGAAGAGAACAAGAGACTGCCTGATAATCCAGAGAATTCTCCCAGATTTTGTCCAAGACCATCAAGGTGGTATCTCTATGTGGCTGCAAGAACCACACGCTACTAAAGCAGATACAGCTTAGATCACAACACCCAAGTCCTTTCAAATATCTGGAAAGCCCAAGATATGTCTAGAAAGCCCAAGAAGGATGGGTACGGATAAGCCCAGATAGTGAAGACTACAGTAAATACTTAACTCTTCAATGCCCAGACACTGGAGAATATCTGCTAGCATCCACACCATCCATGACCTAACCAAATGTACTAAATAAGGCACCAGTAACCAATCCTGGAGAAACAGAGTTGTGAACTTTCAGGCAGAGAATTCAAAATATCTGTGTTAAGGAAGCTCAAAGAAATTCAAGATAGCACAGAGAAGGAATTCAGAATCTTATCAGATTAATTTAACAGATTAAAATAATTTGAAAGAATCAAGCAGAAATTCTGGAGCTGATGAAAACAATTGTCATATTGAAGAATGCCTCAGAGTCCTTTAATAGCAGAATTGATGGCAGAAGAAAGAATTAGCAAGCTTGAAGACAGGCTATTTGAAAATACATAGTCAGAGGAGACAAAAGGAAAAGAATAAAAAAGGATGAAGCACACCTACAGGATCTAGAAAATAGTCTCAAAAGGGCAAGTCTAAGAGCTATTGGCCTAAAAGAAAAATCTCATGAAGGAAAGCCCAGGACCAAATGGCTTCACTGGTGAATTCCACAAAATATTTAAGGAAGGATTAACACTAGTTCTTCACAAACTCTTTCAGAATATAGAAGAGAAGCTAATACTTGCCAACTGTATTCTGTGAGGCCAGTATTACCCTAATAGTGGACCAAGACATTGCAGGAAAAGAGAAACTGTAGACCAGCTATTAAAGGGCTCTGATGCATTGTTCAATATCCATTATGAAGATAGATGTAAAAATTCTCAACAAACTACTAACAAACCAAATCCAGCAACTTACCGAAAAGATTGTACACCATGACCAAATAGGATGTATCCCATTTTCAAAGTATGACTATCAGTCAATATAATATGCCATATTAATAGAAAAATCAACAAAACCATGTGATTATCTGGATGCTGAAAAAGCATCTGACAAAATTCAACATCCTTTCATGATAAAAACATTCAACAAACTAGGAATAGAAGGGAACTGTCTTAACCTGATAAAGGGCATCTATGAAAAATTTATAGTTAATATCATACTCAATAGAGAAAAACTGAAAACCTTCCCCCTAAGATCAGGAAATAAAATAAGGACTTCTACTCCTGCCATTTCTATTCTAGCTGGGGCAGTTACATAAGATAGTAAAATAAAAGTCATGTAGATTGAGGCCGGGCGTGGTGGCTCACGCCTGTAATCCCAGCACTTTGGGAGGCCGAGGCGGGTGGATCACGAGGTCAAGAGATAGAGACCATCCTGGCCAACATGGTGAAACCCCGTCTCTACTAAAAATACAAAAAATAGCCGGGCATGGTGGCACGTGCCTGTGGTCCCAGCTACTCGGGAGGCTGAGGCGGAAGAATTGCTTGAACCCAGGAGGCAGAGGTTGCAGTGAGCTGAGATTGTGCCACTGCACTCCAGCCTGGTGATAGAGCAAGACTCCATCTCAAAAAAAAAAAAAAAAAGTCACGTAGATTGAAAAGGAAGATGTAAAACTATTTCTGTTCGCTGATGACATGATTTTGTGTGTAGAAAATCCTAAGGAACACACGCACACACACTCATACACAACTACTAGGGCTCGTAAATGAATTCAGCAGAGTTTCAGGGTAAAAGAAAAATGTATAAAAATTGTTTCTATACCCCAGCAATGCACAATAAAAAAAATTAAGGAAACAAGTTTACCTATAAAAGCATCAAAAAGAATAAAATTCTTAGGAATACATTTAACAGAAGTATAAGACTTGTACACTGAAACCATAAAACATCATTGAAAGAAATTAAAGAAGGCCAAAATAAATGGAAACATACCTCATGTTTATGGATTGCAAGACTTAATATTGTGAAAATGTCAGTAATGTGGTTTACAGATTCAGTGCAGTCACTGTCAGAATTCTTGCTGGCTTTGTTTGGCAGAAATTGATAAGCTGATCTTAAAATCTTTTGGAAATTCAAGGATTCAGAGTAGCCAAAATAGTCTTAAAAAAGAAGAGTAAAGTTAGAAGACTCACACTTTCCAACTTCAAAACATACTACTTTATAGTTAACAATAATAAAAATAGAGTGACTTTGTCAGAAGGATAGATATATAGATCAATGGAATAGACTTAAAAGTCCAGAGATAAACTCATACATTTGTGGCTTATTGATTTTCTACAAGAGTGCCAAAACAATTTAATAAGAGAATAGTGCCTTCAACAAACGGTATTTGGACAACCATATACCCGCATACAAATGAACGAAGTTGGTCCCTTGCATCACTTACAAGAAAATTAACTCAAAATAGATTAAAGACCTAAATATAAGATAACTGTAAAACTCACAAAAGAAAACATAGGTGTAAATCTTTATCACCTTGAATTAGGCAACAGTTTCTTAGCTGTGACATCAAAAGCACAAACAACCAAAGGAAAAATAAATTGGACGTCATCAAAATTAAAAACATTTGTGCTTCAAAAGATACTATCAAGAAAACGAAAAGACAGCTCACAAAATGGGAGAGATATTTGTAAGTGATATATCTGATGAGGTTCTAGTTTCTAGAATATATAAAGAATTCTTATAAGTCAACAATAAAAAAGACACCCCAGTTTTAAAAATGAACAAAGAAATTGAGTAGACATATCTCTAGAGAAGAGATGCAAATAGCCAATAAACACATGAAAAAGTGTTCAACAACATTAATTATTAGGGAGATACAAATCAAAACCACATTGAGATACCACTTCACACCCAGTAAGGCAGACTAATAGCAAGTGTTGGAGGAGGTGGAGAAATTGGAACCTTCATGCATTGCATGAGAATGTAAAATGGTGCAGCTGCATTGGAAAACAGGCAGTTCTTTAAATAAAGTTACTGTATAATCCAGCAGTTCCACTACTAGGTCTGTACTCAAGAGCATTGAAAACATATGTCCACACAAAAACTTGTACATGAATGTTCATAGCAGCATTATTTATAATAGTGAAAAGGTGAAAACAACACAAATGTCTGTCAACTGATGAACGAATGAACAAAATTTGGTATATCCATACAATGTAATATTATTCAGACGTAAAAAGGAATGAAGTATTGATACATACTACAACGTAACTGAACCTTCTGAACATTATGCTAAGTGGCTAGGCACAGTGGCCTTCGTATGTTACTACATGAGGTTAATGATGTCCATGTATCTTATTACTGACAATGTCAGCCTCAATCACATGGTTCAGGTGGTTTCTGCTGGGTTTCTACATCCATCAGTAGCTTCTGAGAGAGGATTGATAGAAAATACATTAAATGAAAATATGCTCACACTTAAATAGTTTGACAGTTGAGTATCTTCATGAATGGTTTAGGCATAAATTTCTAAATTAGAAATCATTTTTCCATAAGACTTGTGAAGTCATTGCTTCATTGTCTTCTAGTTTTCAGTGGTGCTACTTAGAAAATTAGTGTGCTTGGCCGGACATGGTGGCTCATGCCTGTAATCCAAGCACTTTGGAGGCCAAGGCGGGTGGATCACCTGAGGTTGGGAGTTCAAGACCAGCCTGACCAACGTGGTGAAACCCCGTCTTAAAAAAAAAAAAAAAAAGAAAAGAAAATTAGTGTGCTTTTTATCCTTTGTATGGAAATCTGTTTTTTGCTCTAGATGCTATAAAGCAAGTTCTACTTGTCCTTTGTGTTCTTACATTTGTTTTTTTTTGAGATGGAGTCTTGCTCTGTTGCCCAGGCTGGAGTGCAGTAGAGCGATCTCAGCTCACTGCAACCTCTGCCTTCTGGGTTCAAGCAGTTGTCTGCCTCGGCCTCCCAAGTAACTGGTATTACAGGCGCCCACCACCATGCCCGGCTAATTTTTTTGTATATTTAGTAGAGACAGAGTTTTACCATCTTGGCCAGGCTGGTCTTGAACTCCTGACCTTATGATCCATCTGCCTCGGCTTCCCAAAGTACTGGGACTACAGGCGTGAGCCACCACTCCCAGCCTGTGTTCTTACGTTTCAAAATGATATGAAGTGATGAGGGGGAAGGACACAGCCTTCAATATTAAGAAATTATTTTGGCCAAGCATGGTGGCTCAGACCTGTAATCCCACAATTTTGGAGGCTAAGGCCGATGGATCACTTGAGGCCAGGAGTTGAAAAGCAGCCTGGCCAACATGCAAAACCCCTTCTCTACTAAAAAATACAAAAAGAAAATTATCTGGAAGTGTTTTGTTGATTTTCTCTTTATTGTTTTCTGTGTTCTTCTCTCTCTGGAATTCCTTATTATTGGCATACTTGACCTCCTGAACCAGTCCTGTTAATTTTCTTGTGTTTTCCATCTTATCCCCCCTCTACTTTATAAGAAATTTAATTCTATATTCTAGTCCTTCTATTGAGATTTTCTATTTATTATCTTTTTAATTTATAAGGGCTCTTTTCTTCATTCTCAAAGTGTTCCTTTTTTAGTAGCCTCCTGTTCTGATTTACCCTTTTTGAAGATACTAATTTTTGTTCTTGTGTGTTCTCACTATGTACTTTTTTAAAAATTAGACCATTTCTGTTAGTTTTAGTCTCTGTCATAGTAAAGGCTTTCCTTAAATTTCTGATAACCTTTGGCTGCCCAGTCATTGTTAAGGGTGTGATGTTATGGCCAGGCGTGGTGGCTCACGCGTATAATCCCAGCACTTTGGGAGGCTGGTGTGGGCAGATCACCTGAGGTCAGGAGTTGGAGACCAGCCTGGCCAACATGTTGAAACCCTGTCTCTACTAAAAATACAAAAATTAGCCAGGCCTGGTGGTGGGCACCTGTAATCCCAGCTATTTGGGAGGCTGAGGCAGGAGAATCACTTTAACCCTAGAGGCAGAGGTTGCCATGAGCTGAGATTGTGCCATTGCACTCCAGCCTGGGCAACACAAGCATGACTCTGTCTCCAAAAAAAGAGAGTGTGTTGCTAAAAGGCTGATTGATGCTAAAAGTTCTCTACATAGTGATGAAGTTTATCAAATTTATTGTAGATTGATGTGGCTGGGCTATTTTTTTGGGGAAGGTAACATTTTATGTCTGTCACTTAAAGTCTTTTCTACTGGGCTAGTCAGATTCTTCAAAGGAAGGCTCTTCTAGGCTACTGCCAGAAGGTTTAAACCTGAGTGATGATCTTCTGGTGGGGAAAAGAGCTTGGGAGTCTCAGTATTCAGAACGAACACTTTGTTTTAAAATCTCACAATTTTAGTTTGATATTCCTACTTTCAACTGTGCCATTTATCTTAACCAGTTTTCAACCAGTCCTCCTGTTTTGAGGTCCTCTTTTGTTCCCCCTTGCAGGAGTACCTGAGCCCCTAGGAATTCTACAGTATAAATCAAAGTGTTTTTTGGTTTTTCTCATTATTGACTTAGGGTGTAGCCATTTCAGATCTTTTAAATTGGTTACCGTTTATCTATTCCTTTCTATTTCCAAAATTTTGATGATGTTTTTTCCTTTATCAGTTTTAGAAGGGGGGTCTTTTTGAATTATCCCCACCTGCCACCCCTGGCCATTGTTTTAGATGGGCTTTTGGAAATAGAATACGTGCATTCAGTCCTTAATCCTTAGTCACCTTGTTGAATTTACACAGCTAAAATTTGGTTTTACCTTTTATTTTAGCTTGATTTTAGTTTAAGTAAAGTAATCTGAGAAAGTCATTAAAGATTTGTCCTGTTCTTAACTTTGTTGGAGGACACATGCTTTTTGATGGAAGGGTTATTCTTGTACACTTGAGTTTTTTAATCATTATAGTGATTCAAAGAATTATTAATAGAGCATTGATTTATAGAAAAATTGAGTATTAGAACTGACAAGCACTATGTAGTTTATCTAGTCCAACACAGTTTTACTGATTAAGAAGCCATGACCCAGAGAAGTTCTGAGGCCTAGGATAATGCAGCTACTATTCCTTATGCTGTTCCTACTACCTGGACCTTTGTCTAACCAGGTTCTACTAATTCTGCAATTCTTAAATGCCTAATCCTCAGAGATATCTTCCATGAGCCCATAGGCTGTGTTAATTGCCATGTTTGTGTTCTCATGCAAGTTCCTGCATCCTTTTACTTTCCCTATATGACTCCTTTCACATTTATACTTTCTTGCTCAGGGTCTTTCTTTTCCATTAGATGTAGCTCATGAAAGCAGAGATTTTGTCTGTCTTACTCTTTTTCTGTACCCAGATCACTTTGCACAGAGCTTTACCAGTCTGAATGCTATAGAAACAACACTAAATATTTGTTGGGTGATGACTAGGTATTTCGTGGCAAATCCAAAATATGTATTCATAGTCTTCTGAAAGACATCTGAAGGAGGACTTACATACTTTCTTTTTTATCATGCCAACATTTTTAGACTTACATGATCCTAATAGTCAGTGAGTTCATTTTAAATGTGGTTTTATTAAACACATAAGAACCAGGCCAATCAGTACACTTTTCTCTTTTGATATTAGGTGGTAATTGAAACTCTGTCAGTGGGAGCAACCATGCTCTTACCTCCATTACGAGAACGGATGGAATTACTTCATTCTCTTTACCCCAAGGACCTGATAGATGGGAAAGCTTATCTAAAGGACAGGTAGGCCTTTGTGTGCTATGTAAGTAAAGCAGTAGTTTCATAAAAATTTAGACTAAAGGCAATAAAACTAATCAATTGCCATGTGTGCATGGAGCATAAGTACTTGATGGGTCTAATAAATCCTGGTTATTTAATATTTTATGCTGGAAGAATTTCCAGATGTCTGACAACGTTAAGTGAAGCAAGTGATAGATAATTCATTAAGTTATTTGGGGCTAATTATTAAAATAAGGACTGATTTTTCCAGTGTTTCTTATGGTAGTAAGCCAGACACTCTGGCTTATTTGTAGTATGCTGAGTTGAAATCAAGTGCATGTGCTTCTCTTGGCTCCATGCTGAGATCTTTGTCTGAAATTGTTTGTATAAAGAGTAAGAGATGACTGTTAGGAAAAAGTATTTGATGATATGAGTATGCTTATTCTTTCCATTGTTATCTTATGCACCTTAAAATAAGTGTATTTTGCCCAACCAAGTAGAATTTAACAGTTTCAGAGATATAGATTTGAGGAAAAAATTTGGTACTTATTTGCAGTATAATATCTACTCATACTTTTCTTTCTTTTTAAATCTTTTTTAGAGACAAGAGTCTTGCTCTGTCATTTAGGCTGGAGTAAGCTGGTGCAATCATAGCTCACTCTATCCTTGAACTCCTAAGCTCAAGGGATCCTACTGCCTTGGCCTCTGGAGTAGCTCAAACTGTAGGCACATGCCACCACACTTGGCTCTTTTTTAAATTATTTTTGTAGTCGTGGGTCTTGCTGTGTTTCCCAGGCTGGTCTTGAACTCCTGGCATCAAGTGATCCTCCTGCTTTGGCCTCGCAAAGTGCTTGGATTATAGGCATGAGACCACTGTGCCTGGCCCACAAGTGATTTTTTTTTTTTTTGAGACAGAGTTTCACTCTGTCACCCAGGCTGGAGTGCAGTGGCACAGTCACGACTCACTGTAGCCTCAACCTCCTGGGCTCAAGCTATTTTCCCACCTCAGCCTTCTGAGTAGCTGAAACTACAGGTGTGCACCACCACGCTTAGCTAATTTTCATATGTTTTGTAGATGGGGTTTCGCTATGTTGCCCAGGCTGGTCGTGAATTCCTGGTCTTAAGCGATCCACCTGCCTTGGCCTCCCAAAGTGCTGTGGTTATAGGCATGAGCCCCTGCACCCAGCCTACAGATGATTTTTAATGAGTATTTTGCATTAGTTTAGATTCCAAGTGATTTTTTTTTTTTTTTTTGAGACGGAGTCTTACTCTGTTGCCCAGGCTGGAGTGCAATGGTGCGATCTCGGCTCACTGCAGCCTCCACCTCCCAGGTTCAAGCAATTCTCCTGCCTCAGCCTCTTGAGTAGCTGGGACTACCAGTGCCCACCAGCACACTAATTTTTGTATTTTTAGTAGAGGTGAGGTTTCACCATACTGGCCAGGCTGGTCTCGAACTCCTGACCTTGTGATCTGCCGTCCTCAGCCTCCCAAAGTGCTGGGATTACAGGTGTGAGCCACCACGCCTGGCCTCAAGTTATTTATTTTAAACATTAGAATAAGTAGTTGTCATTGGTCATGTCACAATGTAATGTGTAATATAATTTGTCTATTGGCGTTTCTTACTCCTCTCTACTTACAGTACTAAAATCATTTTGCATAGTATGCCATGCTAGCTTAGAGGTTTAATAAAGGCTAAAATAAAAACCTGTAAGTTGCATTTTCCTAAATGGGATTAAGTGGGTAGTTTTTATAATTACATACCTCCTGAAGATGATTGTTTATTAAGCTATTAAGTGGATTAGTTAGCATCATTAGTATAGTTTTTTTCTGGGATCCTTTTGTTTTCTCTTCTAATGCATATTATGCTAGTTACTTGTTCCTATTTTATTGTTTAGAGAATGCAGCTGGATATCATACTGACAAGTTTGCAGGATCATACCCACGTAGCCTCCCTACTTGGCTATAGTTCACCTTCTGATGCTGCTGACCTCTCTTCTGTGTGTACTGGCTATGGAAATCTGTCAGATCAACCTTATGGCACTCAGAGCTGCCATCCAGACACCCACCTGGCTGAAATTTTGATGAAGACCCTCTTAAGAAATTTAGGATTTTATACGGTAAATTTCATTGTGTTTTCATTGTAGTGAAAAAAGAAGAAAGGGGTAGGGATCTCTTTAGTCAAGGTATTTTGACATTGAAACACCTATGATAGAAATAAAACTCTAGACCCCTCTCCCCCCAGGGGGAAAAACATGTCAGGTTTTCTGAAATATTGTGGGGGACCAAATAACATGTATTTGAGAATTTCAAAGGGATTTTTCTGATATTGTAGAATGATAAACAGTAAAACAGGCAAGAACATTTTTGAGAGAATAATAATGAACAAGGGATTAATTAATATTGCTAGACATAATTTTCTAATGAAACAATGCACTTAATACTGAATGAGAATAGGTTGGTCAGTAGGAGAGAGGACAGTGGATCCTATAGCTTTCCCTGTATTAGGATGCCATTAATTCTAAATGTCTAGTGTTTCTTAAATTCATCTTTTTTTCCTTCCATTTATTTGAGTTCTAAGCCAGATCATTATAATTCAGTGCTAATAGTGTTATAGCTGTTGTCACTATTGCTGGTCTCAGCATCTTACTGCTGGAATAACTTTGTATTAAATAACTTCTTTATATTAAAGAATACAACTTATTTGTATTAAAACCCCTTCAGGCCAGGCGCAGTGGCTCACGACCTTAATCCCAGCACTTTGGGAGGCTGAGGCAGTGGATCACCTGAGGTTAGGAGTTTGTGACCATCCTGGCCAATATGGTTAAACCCTGTCTCGACAAAATTGCAAAACTTAGCTGGGTACCTGTAATCCCAGCTACTCAGGAGGCTGAGGTGGGAGAATTGCTTGAACCTGGATGGCGGAGGCTGCAGTAAGCTGAGATTGTGCCACTGCACTCCAGACCGGGTGACAGAGCGAGACCCCCCTTCAGACTCTTGATCATTGGCTCATGCACCATTCTTACCTGAGCTCGTCCTTTTCCAGAATTGTACATTGTACACCTATTTCCTGTTGTTTTTCTCTACAAATCTATGATGTAAGGCTTGACTATTCTAGGAAACCTTGCCCAAATAATGCCATCTAGCCAGAGATGTGTATAGCTACACATCTCTGTACTCATCAGCACATAACAGGATCAGAGTGTACTGTGCAACTTAACTTTGATTTGTTTGTATATCAATTCATGTTGTTTCCTATGGCTCTTCAGGGCCTGGTCTGTGTGCTCTTTTTCTTCCAATACAAGTCTTAGCGTTCTGTCCCATCCACGTTAAGAGGCTGTTCACTAAGTCAGAGTGAAAATTCTTCCTACAAAATTCTTTTCTTTCAGTTTTAAGAATGTAAATTTAATCTGATGTTAAGGGGTAATGGCTGCAAATGGATAAGAATAATGTTGTGTATATAGCCATTTGCTAATGACTGAAATATTTTCCCAAAGTTATAAGGAATGTTACAACAAAATTGTAAGGAATATTAGGGCTGAGGCAGATGTATATATTATATGGAAATGGAAATACTAACTGCTTTTGAGTTGAAGTAATAAATTATTGTCTCTTTCTGATGTGATTTAAATTAAATTTGTTCTAAGATTTTAAAATAATGGTACTGATTAACAACTTACAGCAAGGGCCCTACAGTGTTCTCATATTGTGTCTTGTATATTGTACATGAAGACCAAATTTTCTACCTAAAGATATTCAGCACATGATTATTTATAGGAAATAAAGTTGGAAATAACAGAAATATCTAAAAATAGAGGAATGATTAAGTAATTTATGGTATATGTGTTTAATGGAATATTTTATTACTTATATTTGATATGCACATGGTTTATGAAAATGTGTAAAACATTGATTCCATTGTAAAAGAGCAGACTAAGAATAGAATATGCAGTACAATATTAGGAAAAATATTTTAAAAAGGCAAAATCAGGAAAGAAATACACCAAAAAATACTATAGTATTAGTCATTTTCTTTCAGTGGTTGTTTAAATGATGCTTTAAACTTTTTAAAATAGAGTTTTGATATTTTCTAAATATACTAAGCATTTCTTTTTAAAAAAATTTTTTAACTTGAAATAATTTAAAACTTACAGATGAGTTACAGGAATCATTCAAAGAACTCCCCCTGCACTTCTCAACCAAATTTGTTCTCTCTTTCTAAATCATTAGAGAGTAAATTGCAGATGGCTAGCTGCCTTTAAGTATTTAAGCATATATTAAGTATATATTTTTTAAAAACCAGGACATTTTCTTACATAACAACAGAATAATTATTGAATTCAGAAAATTCAGCATTGATACAGAACTGTTACTTAACATTTCTACAGTTGCCCCAATAATGTTCTTTATAGCAGTTTCTGGCCCTAGCCCTTCCCCTTCGGGATCTTGTCCAGGATTATACATTGCATCTAGTTATCATGTCTCTTTTTTTATTTTTATCTTTATTTTATTAGAGACAGGCTTTCTCTTACCCAGGCTAGAGTGCAATGGCACCATCATAGCTCACTGCAGCTTTGAACTCCTGGGCTCAAGTGGTCCTCTCACCTCTGTCTCCTATGAGCTGGGGCTAGAGGTGTGCACCACCATGCCCAGCTAATTAAAAAAATAAAATTGTAACAAAAAAAAATTGTAGAGATGAAGTCTTGCTGTGTTGCCCATGCTGGTCTTGAACTCCTATCCTCAAGCAGCCTTCCTACCTCAGCCTACCAAGGTGTTGGGATTATAGGTGTGAGCTACCACACCCAGCTACTTCTTTTTTTTTAATGGAAAAACCAAATAGAAGTTACTTGATGGATTTTACCATGTAATAGCTAGTATCATAAGGATTATAGCAAATATTTAAAAATTGGCAATGGGAGAAAGTCTATAATTCTTTTTTGTTTGTTTGTTTTTGAGACGTAGTTTTGCTCTTATTGCCCAGGCTGGAGTGCAGTGGTGAGATCTCAGCTCACTGCAGCCTCCACTTGCTGGGTTCAAGCGATTCTCCTGTCTCAGCCTCCTGGGTAGTTGGGATTACAGGCACCTGCCACCATGCCCAGCTAATTGTATAATTTTAGTAGAGACTGGGGTTTTGCTATGTTGGCCAGGCTGGTCTCAACCTCCTGACCTCAGGTGATCTACCTGCCTCGGCCTCCCAAAGTGCGGGGATTACAGGCGTGAGCCATTGTGCCCGGCCCATATAATGCTTCTTAAATCAGATTTATGGTAGGACGTTACTTTCAATTTCAAACACTTTAAATATAAACTTCCTTTGTGTGTCATTTTAGGATCAAGCATTTGGAGAGTTAGAAAAGAATAGTGATAAATTTCTACTTGGAACATCATCATCAGAAAACAGTCAGCCTGCTCATCTTCATGAACTGCTATGTTCACTACAGAAACAGCTGCTGGCATTTTGCCATATCAATAACATTAGTGAGGTATGTGATTTGTTTTTTGTGATGATCTATCAGGGACCTTGAAACTCAGATATTTGGATAGGCCATGATATTTTTGGACCTTGAGTCTTTCAAAGTAGTAATTTAGGGACTTCTTTTCTCCTTAGAACTCGAGCAGTGTGGCATTGCTTCATAAACATCTTCAGCTTTTGTTGCCTCATGCCACAGATATTTATTCACGTTCTGCAAATTTGCTCACAGAAAGTCCTTGGAATGGCAGTGTTGGAGAAAAATTAAGAGGTGGGTTTGGTATTTTATTATTTCATTTCGTATTTAAGCAGTGGTTAAGAAGCAAGAATACTTGCATTTCCAAAGTCTTAAGAGGGCCGGAAGCCTCTGACTGGAAAAGGAGTGATCTTGAATCTCCTTTCTATGGAAGATTCCTTTAATCTTGGTTTGGGGGTAGTGTTAGCAGTAATTGATCTTAAAAAGAGTCTACTTGGCATGACAGAGGCCTAATTTAAAGGCATTGGTTGATATAAACTAACAAAGATTAATTTTAAATGGCATAAAGTGAGCTTTTTAAAATCTGGTCTTTAAAAAAAAAAACCTGTTCTTTCTTTACCTTTCTCTTCAGCATTTACCATTTTTTCACTTTCCTTCTTGAAATTCTTTCTTCTTTGGGCTTCTGTTTAGTCACAGTTCTTTTTTTCTCCTCTTCCTCTGACTACTCTTTTTCACTGGGTTCCTATAGGCTTCTCTTCCTTGGACATGCCCTCTAATATTGAGGATCCTCCAAATTTGGCCTTCAGTCCTCTTTTCTCCCTCAATGGTCTTATCTAGTGTCAGTGTCTTTGACAGCCATATGTATATTAATGACTCCTATATTTCCATCTAGCTGAGAACACCTTTCCTGAGCCCTAGATTCTTCTTTAATTGCCTACTGGGTGTGTTTTCTTGGTTATCGAAAAGACAACTAAAATTTAATGTTTCTCTAAAACCAGTTGCCTCTGAAGTTCCCCCCACTAAAAAAGGAAAGAAACAAGCTGTGAAACTGAAACCATTGCTTATTAGATACCTCTATTTGGCTGTTTCACAGCAGCTAAAATATGTTGAAACTGAGCTAGTTTCCGAATGGCCCTCTCTGCCCTGATACACAATGAAATATTGAAACAAAATTGATTTAAAACCAATATACATTATAAAAACACGTTTTAAGCCAATCTCGATTTTTTAAAAAGTAAATTTAGTTTAAAAACTATAAAAATATTCCCTCACTAGCAGGTAAGCACCAAGAGGACAAGAATTTTTGACGCTCTGTTCATAGCTATATCCCTTTCACTTAGAATTGTGCCTGGTATGTCAATAAATATTTCTTGAGTAAATTATAAAATGAAGATAAATTAATGAATGAGAAATTCATAATGCATTTTAAGGAAAACAGTTACAATCCTTAGAATTTGTTGGCATGGAGGATACATATGCTTTCCTGTAAAATGTTTGTTGGTGGTGCTTTCTGAAAGTGAGTAAACATGATACTGCATCAGCTACCAAGTAGGTGTTCAGCGGAGAGTTATTGAATGAGTCTACTCTAGTTCCAAGCTAAAATATATTTCTTAGGTTTCTTTTTTTATCATTTGAAACAATTGTCCCGTGTTTAATTTCTTGCCCTTCATAGATGTGATATACGTCTCAGCTGCAGGCAGTATGCTCTGCCAGATTGTTAACTCCCTGCTGTTACTCCCTGTGTCAGTGGCTCGGCCTTTATTGAGTTACCTCCTCGACCTGTTGCCACCTCTTGATTGCCTTAATAGACTCCTGCCAGCTGCGGATCTTTTAGAAGACCAGGAGTTACAGTGGCCTCTTCATGGTAAGTAAAGACAATAAACGAGCAATTAGCCTTTGAGAGAAGTTGTTCCTCTTGCACACCTCACTCTATTTTTCCATTGGAGTCTATCTAAGGAACTTCCTCACTGAAATCTTAAAAATTTTTCAGGTTTAATTAAGGCCTTTTATTTTATTGTAAAGAATCCTGGCTGGAGCATAAAAGAATCTAGATTTTAGTCTTGGCTCTGCTAGTAACTTGCTCTATAATCTTGGGAAAGTCACTTATTCTTAGAGCCTTGGTTACTTCTCTTGGAAAGTATTGGGGTTGGAAAGATGACCTTGAGGGCCTATCTTATTTTAACATTATACAGTTTAGTGACCAAGTGTCACTTAGTCCAAGTGTCAAGTTTACAACCATATCAGGATGTTGATTAGGCTTTATATGGAGTTATTCCAGGTTTATTCTTTTCTAAAGTGTCTCAGAATTTGATAAGATTCAGTCTATTTCTATCAGGTGAGTAAGGTGTCATTTTATTTTTTTCTTCTGTATATTTTTTCTTCTGTATATTTTCTTCTGTACATATTTTTTTCTTCTATATATTTTAACTGATATTTTTCTATAATTTTCTTTTTTCATGCTATCCTTTCGTATTTTCACTACCAAAATATACTAATCTCATAGCATGAATGTGGAACTTCCCTTTTTCTCCTGTACACTGAAATAAATTGTGTAAGATAGGGGTTATCTCAGTTTTAGAAGAATTTATCTATGAAACTGTCTGGCCCCCCGGTGTTTTGTTTGTAGGCAGACTCTGGCACTTCTCTTTTCTTCAGTGGTTAGTGTTCCCTTCCATCTTAGTTTCTTCTCACATCCATTTTGGAAATGTGTATTTTTCCAGAAATGTTATTTTGTTGGTTTTCAAATTTATTGGCATAAAGTTGTTTATAATATTCATGGTTAAAAAAATCTCCAGTATATCTATGGTTATATCCTCTTTATTCCTATTTTTTGAATCTCTGTCAACTTTTCTTCTTGAGTAATTTTATTAATGGTTTATCCATTTTCCTTTAGATAACTTGCCCACTGTCATTTCAAATAACTACTTTTAACATTTGTTGATCTCTATTTTTATTTTACTGGTGTGTGTTCTTTATAGCTGTCATTTTGTGAAGTGAAGAACTTTTAAAAACAAATGTACAATAAGAAAGCATGGATTTGGGCTGGGCACAGTGACTCATGCCTATAATTCCAGCACTTTGGGAGACCGAGGCGGGTGGATCACTTGAGGTTAGGACTTGGAGACCAACCCGGCCAACATGGCAAAACGCTGTCTCTACTAAAAATATAAAAATTAACCGGGCATGGTGGTGTATGCCTGTAATCCCATCTACTTGGGAGGCTGAGACAGGAGAATCGCTTGAACCTGGGAGGCAGAATTTTCAGTGAGCCGAGATCGTGAACTGCACTCCAGCCTGGGCGACAGAATGAGACTGTCTCCCCCACGCCCCACCACCCTCCAAAAAAAGCATGAGTCTGGATATTAATATTAAGACAATTCTGAATTCACGCTTTAAAAAAGCATTAGACAATCTTGAGTGTCATTTTAATGGATAAATTTGTGTGTTGATTTTGGAGGAATAAATTCAGAGTACTCTAAAGATGGTGAATTTTGGTCTGGATAATAAAAAGTAGGAATATAATTGTTTGGAATAATTTGTCATATGTTTTATCTTAAAATTAGTAACATTACCAAGGAAAATTTTATTTGATTGCATAACTTCTCTGGATATTATTTTAAATTAGCCTGGTAAAAAGAAAAAATATAGAAAGTTTTGTAATTTGTGTTTTCATTGTAAAACATTTTGCATCAATACCTTATTGCAGTACAGTAGGAGACCATGAGAAAGATTTTGAATCTTAAAAGTATGAGATAAAGACACAATAACTAATGATTTTGTCTTTAGGAGGGCCAGAACTGATTGATCCTGCTGGTCTGCCGTTACCTCAGCCAGCTCAGTCTTGGGTATGGCTTGTGGATCTAGAAAGAACAATTGCTCTCCTTATTGGGCGATGTCTTGGTGGCATGCTCCAGGGCTCCCCTGTGTCTCCAGAGGAACAGGACACTGCATATTGGATGAAAACGCCACTTTTCAGTGACGGTGTAGAAATGGACACTCCTCAATTAGGTAATGTGCTTCTCTGCAACGTTTAAAATACCTGCCTATTTGTACCTCAGTTGGAGGTTATTCTAAGTTTGCTAAATAGAGAACTGACAGGCACCAGTTGCAACATCAGCAGCATAGGGAATCTGGGACTATGACTTGGAGCCCTAAGAAAAATGGTTAAATCCTGCAGCACTGTATGGTGAAAAGAGCCCCCAAAGGAAATAGAAATTGTAGATCTGGTCCTACTCTGTCATATTTATCACTGATTTTGAGCAAATCATCTTATTCAATGCCTCATCACTTATCTTTCGAGGCTTGGGGGTTATGAAACTGCTTCATGGAATGTAAAGCACTGTAAGAATACTTAACCATGACTTATCAATGCAGCACCCCTCAGTTATGAGTGACAATCTCTTCTCCCAGCCTGTCTTGCTTTCATGCTGACATTATGTTATGCGAGTCCTAATTTTTTCTTTCGCATTTACAGTGCCTTTAGGGTTTCCCTTTTGCATCATCTTCCATTTGTGTATTTTGCTGGCAGGCCCTTTCCTAGACTGAACATGAAGACTCACCCCGTACTGCAGATAATCAGTTGTTTTATCTAGGATTGATCCTTTAATCTCTCTAGGCTTGTCATTTTGCGTCTATAAAGTAATGATTTGGATTAGACAGGCTACATGACATTATTAGATCTAAAATTTATTATTTCTCTGATAAGAGAAAGAGACTCAACATTTCCATGAAGGAAAAGTCCAAGAGAGATTGAGAGAAAAGAAGGAAAGGAGGAGAGCTGAAAAGAAAAAGTAAAACAAATTATGAGAAAGATTATGCTTCAGGATTTGGAGAGTTGGAGAGTAGGAGTGAGGGAAGTAGTTGAAGATTTTCTTCTGTTTCCAAATATGAGTGTACATTCATTTCATTTATGAACCAGAAAGTGATTTTGGCCATGCTGATGAATGCTGGACTGGTATTTATGAAATATTTTGTTAAATTAAAATTACGGATTTTCAAGGGATATTTAACATGGTAAAGATAGTTCCACTGCTGTCAGTGTTTAACCTTGTGACATTTCTAAAGGACCTCCCAAGAACAAGAGTATTTCTATATCTACCTTCCTCATATTTCTGTTCTATTTACTCAATTAAACTGTCCTTGAATGTGAATACAATCATTTCAGTTTAATATTATTTTTCACTTTTAAATTATAAAACATGAAACTATTAAAATTTTATTTTACTTGTATGTATTAGAAAAAGGTATTAGCCTTTGTAAAATTATAGCTATACAATAATTTGGTTATATTATGGGTTAAATGGACTTTTAGTACTAGCCCAAGAACCTCACCATCACTTAGAATATGGTTTTGTTTGTTTTTTTAAATGTGAAATGAATTCTGAATGTCAAATGTTTTACTGAAAAGTTAGGAACCACCTGTATAAATATAAATATCAACTGAGAAATTGTTCATGGTATCTTTTACATGGATCATTTTTAACTGATTATTTTTACTTAAGTCTTTTAAAAAATGGTCTTGTCTCTTTTTGAATGGTTCCTTGTTTCTCAAAGAGGATACCATTTCATTTTGAACAAGACAGTGTTTTCTTATACAAGACTGTTGCATGTGTAGGACATTTAGTTTCTCTGGCCTCTGCCTGCCAAAATGCCAGGGCTGGGGTGTATAGCTCAGAGGTAGAGCATTTGACTACAAAATGCCAGAGTGTTTTTTGGAGTGTCACATTTGGTGGAGTGTCACATCCTTCTGGAGAATGTAAGAGGGGTGATACTACCTCCAACTGAAAAACAGTAAAGGACTTTACTTTGGTAGCATCTACTTAAAATGGTTTAAAATTTATCATTTGATATGCATTAAATAAATGTGGTAAGATTTTACTTGTAGCACCAAAATTTAAGATGTTAAAATTGGCAACTTGAGTATTTTTTTTTAGATAAATGTATGAGTTGCCTGTTAGAAGTGGCACTTTCTGGAAATGAAGAACAGAAGCCTTTTGATTATAAATTGCGGCCTGAAATTGCTGTCTATGTAGACTTGGCACTGGGTTGTTCTAAAGAGCCTGCCCGAAGCCTTTGGATCAGCATGCAGGACTATGCTGTTAGTAAAGGTAAGAAAAAGAAGATAAAGGGAGTAAATTTGTGGTTAGCTCATAACGCTAACAAATATATATGCAATATATATTAAAGAAAATCACACGGATCACCCTGTTTTTTTTAATGTGAAAAGGTATTTTATAAATAACACGTTTAAACAATCTGTTTTTCCCTTTGTGGAGAATAGTGTAGCTATTTCTTCATATACATGTTTCCACTTAAACATACTGTGTGAAAATTGAGATTTACGTAATAGATTTATAGGTAATCATTTTACTAAAGTGTAGGAGTCTCCCCATATCTGTGGGTGATGTGTTCCAAGACCCCCAGTATGCCTGAAACCATAGGTAGTACCATACTCTATATACATTACGTTTTTTATTATGTATACATACTTACACATGATGAAGTTTAATTTAGAAATTAGGCATAGTAAGATATTAACAACAACAATAATAAAATAGAACAATTTTAATAATATGCTAACTGAATCATTACTTTTCTACTTTGGGGCCATTATTAAGTAAAATAAAGGTTACTTAGGCTGGGCGGAGGGGCTCACGCCTGTAATCCCAGCACTTTGGTAGGCTGAGGTCGGCGGATCACAAGGTCAGAAGATGGAGACCATCCTGGCCAACATGTTGAAACCCCATCTCAACTAAAATGTAAAAAATTAGCTGGGCATGGCAGCACGCACCTGTAGTTCCAGCTACTTGGGAGGCTAAGCCTGGGGAATCGCTTGAACTCGGGCAGCAGAGGTTGCAGTGAGTTGAGATCGCATCACTGCACTCCAGCTGGGTAACAGAGCAAGACTCCGTCTAAAAAAATAGTAATAATAAGGGTTTCTTGAACACAAGCACTGTGATACTGCAGCAGTTTATCGGATAACCAAGAGGGTTACTAAGCAACTTCGTGAGATTTCAGATTTCCTACTCAGAAGGGCATGTAATTTAAGATTTATGAATTGTTTATTTCTGGAATTTTCCATTTAATATTTTTGGAGCACAAAATATTTTTGGACCACAAGTAACTGAAACCATGCAAAGCAGAACCATGAATAAGGGAAGACTATTGTATTCCATGCTATGTAAATGGATCTATTTTAAGAGTCTGTTTAATGATTTGCTTCCCTTTGCAAGCCCTGGTTTAATAACTGAAGGGATATGTACTTAGAAGTATAAACTCTAGGTGTGGTCAGTATTTCTTCATCTGTAAAACATTTTGCCTACTTTAGAGTGCTAGTGAAGATACCAGTTTGAGGTAAGATGTACTATTAAGTGCCATTGTAAAGTACTATACGAGTATGTGGTAGTATTTCAGTTTCTAATATTATTTGATTAAGAAAATTAATTTTATAGGCTGGGCACAGTGGCTCATGCCTGTAATCTCAGCCCTTTGGGAGGCTGAGGTGGGAGGATCACTTGAGGACAGGAGTTCGAGACCAGCCTGGCCAACTTGGCAAAATCCTGTCTCTACTAAAAATACAAAAAAATTAGTTGGTCGTGGCAGTGCGTGCCTGTGATCCCAGCTACTCGGGAGGCCGATGCACAGCAATCACTTGAACCCGGGAGGCGGTGTTTGCACCACTGCACTCCAGCCTGGATGGCAGAGTGATACTCTGTCTCAAAAACAACAGCAAAGAAAAGTAATTTTATGTACATATTTTCAAAGAATGTACCTGATTTCTTTTTAGCTCCTCTGCTTTTTTAACAATGATCGGGATTGTTTAGAATCACCTATCACTAGTTTTCTTTCTCCATGTCATTGTCTTACCCTATCTTTAGTTTAGTCCCATTTTTTTGGATTTTCTTCCTTGTGTGATAAAAATGGCAAAAATAAATACATTTTTACTTTTTATGGCCTTTATTTTTTATAAAGAAATGAAATGAGATACATATTATTCAGATCTACCAGAAAGACGACATCTTTGAAAGTTTAATTTAGTCCATTTTTTTTTTTTTTGAGAGGGAGTTTCCCTCTTGTTGCCCAGGCTGGAGTGCAGTGGCATGATCCCAGCTCACTGGAACTTCCTCCTTACAAGTTCAAGCGATTATCCTGCCTCAGCCTCCCAAGTAGCTGGGATTATAGGCATGCACCATCCAGCTAATTTTTGTATTTTTAGTAGAGATGGGGTTTATGCCATGTTGGCCAGGCTGGTCTCGAACTGCTGACCTCAGGCGATCCACCTGGGTCGGCCTCCCAAAGTGTTTGGATTACAGGTTTGAACCACTACGCTGGTCCCATTTGATTTGTTTTTTAATCATTTATTCATTCATTCTGTTGTGGTGACTTCTACCAGAGTTGAAATACTAAAGTAATGAGGAGGGGGAAAAGTTTACTTTCTAAGATGTATTTTCTGATATTTCATATTTGTAACATTTGCTTGGGATATGCTGTTAGGTTTTCTGTATCACATTATCACTTATTACCTTATAATGAGAACTTTAAAGAAAACCAACTAGCTATCAGGTGAATAAAAACTTGTTGTATGGGTTTGTTTGTTGTATTACATATATACTGTAAACATAGACGTTATACCTGAATAGTGGAAACATTCTTTGGTGTTTGGTATGAAATGAACATACCAAACACCAAAGAATGAAGGTGTTTTTAAAGAACCCATTATTTTAAAAATTGCGTAGAATAATCCCTGCTAAATTTAAAACATGGCAAAGGATACTACTTTAGTTTGCTTTTAAAACTAATATTAGGTTCCTTGAAATGGAGTCTTGTTGGATTTTTAGTCTTAGCAGTTCTCAGAATAGTAAGCAGTTCCATGGAACAGATGATTTCTTAAGAGCTTGATGAGGAAAAATTTTGGACATAATACAGACTGTCATTCTGTGATTCTCTGTGGGCTGTAAGATTTTCTTAAAATCTGGCATATTTGTTCTTGTCAATTTTTTCACCAATAAAGCAGGATAAGTCTGAACTTAAATTTCTGACTTAGGCATACAGAAATGAAAACCAACATGTAACATTTTTATCTTTCGAGATGGGAGGTTTAAGAAAGAATTAAGAATCAAAATTAATCTGAGGCTAAAAATTTTTCAGGGGTATTTTTCGTTGGTTTTGTTTATAAGTAACCCAGACATATAGCAAATCTGACAAATGAACAGAGATTATCAGTCCTTCTGGGAGCAGAGTGGACAATAACTGTCCGACCCCCATTTGAAATCTACTGAATATACTACATTGTTAAAGTACAATACTGGTGTGCCAATACAAAATTAAAGAATGGGAAGAGGTCGAGTGTGTTACCTCACGCCTGTAGCTCCAGCTACTTAGTAGGCTGAGGCAGGAGGATTGCTTGAGCCCAGGGGTTTGAGACTGCCGTGAGCTATATAGTCACCACTGCACTCCAGCCTGGACAACAGAGTGAGACCCTGTCTCTTGGAAAAAAAAAAAAAAAAGGAAGAAAAAGCACCTGACTGGTCCTCATCAATAATGTTGTGATTTGGGTTTTCAATTACATGTCTTAATTTCTGTTTTAAGAATTGTTGTTTCATTTCTTACCTGCTTAAATGTACTTGTATCCACAGTATATACTTTTATGGCTTTGAATACCACATACATGTATATGCGACCTAGTTTACTCACTATCTCCTCTAGAATGTCTAATGGAGAGTATTTAAAACTAGACTCTTGATTCCAGCTCCTTACCCTCAAAACTTCCTGTGGTCTTCCTTTCTCAGTAAATGCCAACTACATTTTAAATACATTTAGAGTCATCTTTGACTTCTCTCATATTCTCACATCACACATCTAACCTATTAACAAATCCTGTCAGTTCTACCTTCAAAATGCATATGGACTCTCTAGCCTCTTGTCACTACCTTCGCTACTCCTACCTTTTTCTGAGCCATCATCATTTCTCACCTGAATTACTGCAATAACTACTTCTACTATTGCTGTCCCTGTAAGTCAGTTCTCCACTCAGAAGAGTGAGCTTTCAAAAATACAAGTTAGATCATCTCTGTTCAAAGCCTTCTGATACTGCTTCTCATTTTTCTCAGGGTAAACCTGGAGGACTTGTACTGGCTTGCAAGGGCATTGGGATCTGGTCCCTAGCCAGCTCTCTCGTGTCTTCTACCCATTCCTTGCATGCACGTTTTGCCCCAGCCACACTGGCCTTGAACCCATCCCAGAATCTCTGCACTAGCTTTTCCTGAGGGGACCCATTTTCACATGGCTTCTTCGCCCACTTCATTTGGATCTCTGCTCAAATGTAACCTTATCAGAAACTTTCCCAGACCACCCTTTATAAAATAGTAATCCCACATAGTACAGTACTCCCTGTTCTCCTTCCCCCTGTTTTATTTTTCCTTATAGCACTTACCTGTCATATTAATGTTTTCTTTTTAATTTTCTCTCCCGCCCCCCCCCCCCCCCCCAACAAGAACATAAGCTCAGTTAGATCAGGGATTTAGTTTTGTTCACTGCGATATCCTCAGTGCTTGGAACAATAAGTGGGATCTAATGAGGTGCATTTTTGTTAAGTAACTGTTTAGAAAGATGATAAAATTCAGGTGTTGGATGACTAAAGCTATAAAAATTACCTCTGAACTGTTTTCTGAGCCTTTTTAAATGTCAATGCATCATTTTTATTTTCAGATTGGGACAGTGCAACTTTAAGTAATGAGTCACTCTTGGACACTGTGTCTAGATTTGTTCTTGCAGCTCTTCTGAAACACACAAATTTACTTAGTCAAGCATGTGGAGAAAGCCGGCAAGTAACTTAAAACTATCCTCAGACAAATATTTGCTCTCATGATGTTAGAAATTAGGTAACTTTTCTGTTTTGGTTCTTCTTTTAGATATCAACCTGGTAAAAGCTTATCAGAAGTGTACCGTTGTGTATATAAAGTTCGAAGTCGTTTACTTGCTTGCAAGAACCTTGAACTTATTCAAACCAGGTCATCATCACGGGACAGATGGGTAAAGTTTGAAATCAATTAATTTCTATGTTTTTCTGCAAGCTTCGAGAGCTAGCTCTTTATTGGTTTATGTGAGAAAAAAAAAGTGCCTTGGTTATCCCATGTGTTCAGTACAGTTGAGTAGTTCTTTTTCTAGTAGTAAAATAAAGATTTGAGATTTACTTAACCTCACATTTGCCAAGTGTGATATGGGTTCTAAGAAAGTTTAGTTGGCTGCATAAATATTAATAACAAATTGAATGGTTCGAATCTTAGAAATTATTATTCCTCTCTTTGTGCTGATCAGACCACATTTGAATTATCCTGTTTAATTTGGGGTGCCATAATTTATGAGGGACATTAAGAAATACCTTGGATTGATAAAGTTCAAAAATCATCTCACACAAGGACTAGAAAGTATCAAAAATGTTCGGCTTAGAGAAGTGAAAACCAAGGAGGGATATGTGTGTGTATGTCACATATTAGCTGCCCTAAAAATACTTAAAGAACTTCTCTATAAGAGAAGAAATAAATGTGTTCCTTGTTCCGGAAGACACAACTAGGACCAAAGGGTACAATCAAATGGGGGAATCATTGTTAGCTGAATAGGCCTTCTGATGATTAGAGTTGTCTACCATTGGAAATGAAAATGGAAACTACTCTTTTTTTGAGGCAGAGTCTCACTCTGTCGCTTAGGTTGGAGTGCAGTGGCATGATCTTGGCTTACTGCAACTTCTATCACCCAGGTTCAAGTGATTCTCCTGCCTCAGCCTCCTGAGTAGCTGGGATTATAGACATGCACTACCACGCCCTGCTTATGTTTTGCATTTTTAGTAGAGACGGGGTTTCACCATGTCGACCAGGCTGGTTTTGAACTCCTGACCTCAAGTGATGTGCCCACTTCGGCCTCCCAAAGTGCTAAGATTACAGGCATGAGCCACCACACACGGCCGAAACTACTTATTAAGAACAGTCCAGAAGTAATTCTTGTAGAAAAAAAGGAGATAATTTCTGAAGTGCTTGGTAATCCTAATAACATTATCCAAAAATTATAAATGCAAACCTGGATAAAAAACATTATCTTTGTAGTGCTTACCTTGAAACTTAACTAATCAGATGTTTTGCACTCCATTATTTAGTCCTTAGATTTAAAAAACCGAACTCTGTCTCTCCATTTGTAGACTTTTTACATATACTGACTTAGTATTTGTGTATCTGTTAGTACCTTGAAAGTCCATGAAATGTATTTGCCATTTTGTTGAGGCTCAGGTTTGAAACTCATACGTGGGGATAAATGACATGTAGTGTGTGAGTCTGACTGCTCAGTATCCCCAACTCCATGAAATTCCTAGGTTATTTAATAGTCATGAGTCACAGATAACTTTTATGATGGATCTGAGGATATAATTAAAATTTTTCATTTGTGCTTTATATTGAAGGACATTTATGGCTGTCTGAGTATCTGTTATAAGGATTCTTTCCCTTGTCTAGATGACTGCTAGGTAGTAACCACTGTGGGAAATGTTAACATTGTCCTTGGCAGATTTCTGATTTTTGGTTTGTTCAGGGGGCAAAGTTAAAGAAAAAAAATTAAAACCAATACTGTTTTTTTGTTTGTTTGTTTTTTTATTTGTTTTGTTTTACCAATACTGTTTTAAATTTAGAATTATTAAACATTATTTATACAGAGTAATAGTAACATAAACAACTTGAAGAAAATGGAATGTATTCAAAATTATGTGCTTTAATGACCTTCTATGCTTGGTATTGTGTTCATTACAATTTATTTTAAGTTGCAGCTCTGTAGGAATTTACAGCTGAATAGCAATATAGATATGAATCAATTTACAGAATGACATTTTAATCAAAATACTAAGGAAGGAAGAGCATATGTGTATTGTGTATATATTTTGTATACATATATTCTTTCTAAGATTTATCTAGTATATCTTTTGAGGTTTTGTAGTAAAGTTCATGTGTTATTACTGATACCAACAATATTTTCCATGATAAACAATTTTAAGGTTTTTTTTAAAGTTTTAAAAAGAGTTTGAAAAAGTGTATTTAGTATAGTTTCTGATAATTCCTTTAAGATATCAGAAAACCAAGACTCTGCAGATGTTGATCCTCAGGAACATTCATTTACTCGAACTATTGATGAAGAAGCTGAAATGGAAGAACAGGCTGAGAGAGACCGGGAGGAAGGGCATCCGGAGCCAGAGGATGAAGAGGAGGAACGGGAACATGAAGTGATGACAGCTGGCAGTGAGTATACCCTTCTTACTTTCTAGGTACAAACTGTGGCATTCTTTTTTATAGAGGAACTAACTTGAAAGAGAAAGGCAAAGTTTCTCCATAGTTTATCTAAAAGGACTTTATATTCTGCTGGTGATCTCAATTTGTATTAGCTGACATTTCACGGGCTCTTAACAACTGTGCTAGTACTATTCTCATGATTTTGGATTGCATATTCAGGGCTGAGAAGCTCTGGAAGCAGGAGATGTCAGTACCTGCTTCACTGAGCCTCATGCATGAAATGAAACCCATGAGTCATTGGATAGGGTCATTCAAAAGATGTCCTCTGGGGTACCAAGTTGTCCATCAGCTTTGAAGACCTCTGTGGGGGTGAGGAAGAGAGCCCTTTTTATCCCTTAGGAGAGTCATATTGTTTTCCCATGTGTGGAACTTTTAAAATTATAAATTTCACCCACTGACTACACTGCTATTTCGATAGGGAGCAAGAATATACATGGGACTGCTATTGACTGGGTGAATAAAACTTTTCATACTTTTATATTCCAAGGCTACAGATAGTTTTTAAAGGTAATTATTTATATGTTTAAAGAGAATGTCAGAGCTTTTAAAACATTTATTTATTAGTATCTTTTGAGTGATTTGGCTTTTTCAAGTTAAAGTGTGTATTCAGTCTGTACCCTAAAACATTATGGTCAGCAATGCATTTGGTGTTGAGATTGTCTGTATCTCAATCAACGTGGCACTTACTTTATTATCAACTTATTTGTGTTCTGCATACTTCTAAAAATGATTTTTGTGGGAGCTGGAAGCAAGACTAAACTTGATTTAAACAAAAGAAAAAGTGTCTAAATGGAGTAAAGGGAGTTGGAGATGGGGCAGGAAAATAATTGTATTTTAAAAACCTAGGCCGAGGGAACTTTTGCAGTTGAATGTAAACTTAGTTTAGAAATTCCTGGAAGCAGACTAAAGGCGAAAATATAGTAACAAAGTATAACCTTCAATTATAATACAAGAAAAAATGATAGTCATCTGGGAACTAATACTTTTCAAACTAGCTGTGCTTTTAGAGCATCTATATATGTTGGGCACTGGGTCAGATGCTTTATATAGATTAGGCCATTCTCACAACTGTCTAAGGTTCTAGTATTACCTCATTCTAAAGATAGATGAACTAAGGTTTAATGATGCAAAATTGTATGACTTGGGCCACAGTTAGTAACAGCTACAATTAGAACCAGGTCTGCCCCAAACACCAGTGATCATTCTCTTAACCACTGATTTCTAGCTCTGGACTCTGAGAGGACTTATTGCTTTGATTTTTTTGTAGAAACAAGGGACTTTTAACAACATAATGAAAATGTTGTCACCGTTCTGTAAAATATACAGATCAGTTTTTAAAGTTTGTACTTTCATATTAACTGATGAATCTAGTATTTTACCAACTTTTTTGGCCTGAATTTCCCATTAAGAATACTGTCTTCAGGCCAGGCATGGTGATTTATGCCTATAATCCCAGCACTTTGGGAGGCTCAGGCGTGCAGATCATTTGAAGTCAGGAGTTCGAGACGAACCTGGCCAACATAGTGAAACCCCATGTCTACTAAAAATACAAAAATTAGCCAGGCCTGGTGGTGGGCACTTATAATCCCAGTTATTCGGGAGGCTGAGGCAGGAGAATTGCTTGAACCTGGGAGGCGGCAGTTGCAGTGAGCCAAGATCGTGCCACTGCACTCCAGCCTGGGCGACACAGCTAGACACCATCTCAAAAAAAAAAGTAAAATAAAAAAAGAATACTGTCCTCACACCAAATTTGTGCAAAAAATTTCTTTTCTATTGTGAAATATCTACCACTGCATCAGAACGTTAACTCCACTGATGTTTTACACTTTGAACTGGGGAAAGACTGGCATCAGATGGTTATTCCTGGTGATGCTATTTCACTCTGGAGGCAATCTTGCCCCATGTATTAAAACTAAATTCTTTGTTTCAGCAAAGACCTTTAGTGACAGTGCTTATTTAATGCGTTTAAGATACAGCAAAGTGTAGAGGTTAGGGATTATATGGACTTTGGAAGGGGAAAGACAACTTTTTGTTGTAACTAATATAACTTAAATTTTGTCTGTTTTTGTTTTTTTTTTTGTAACCTCCCTCACATTTTTCATACCAAGGTTGTGAACGTTTTAGAAATAAGCAGTTATTTTTATGTAACGTAGTGCTTCACAGGCTTTTGTGGGCTTTAAAATCAGCTGAAGGGCCTTTAAAACACAGATTGTTGGGTCCCCCCTCCTAGGGGTTCTGATTCAGAAGGTCTGGGGTAGGTCTGATAATTTGCATTTCTAACAAGTGCCCAGATGATGTGGGTGCTGCTGGTCCGGGACCATACATTGAAAATCACTGATCTAATTAATTAATAACATTTGCAATATGATCAAATTTAAATTCTATGAAGGTGGATTAGTATTTCCTAATGTAATTTTTATGAAAATACAGCATTTTAATATATTTTAAATGTAATTTTAGCTAAGTTAATTGTGTTGTTTTTAATGTCTAAAAAATAATTTTTCCCTCTTTCAGTAAGTTTTTGGTCCAAACTTTTTGACTATTTTTATTGTTATTTTCTTTGCTCTTCTCTCCCCATGTGTTAAGACCTTGTTTTTGTGTTGCATGTTACAGAAATCTTTCAGTGTTTCCTCTCAGCCCGTGAAGTAGCTCGTAGCCGAGACCGAGATAGAATGAACAGTGGGGCAGGGTCTGGGGCTCGAGCTGATGATCCACCTCCTCAATCTCAGCAAGAGCGAAGGGTCAGCACAGACCTTCCTGAGGGTCAGGATGTGTACACTGCTGCATGCAACTCCGTGATCCATCGGTGTGCCCTGTTAATATTAGGAGTAAGTCCTGTGATAGATGAGCTTCAGAAGCGAAGAGAAGAAGGACAGTTGCAGCAACCTTCAGCAAGTGCCTCTGAAGGGGGTGGACTTATGACCAGGTGGGACTGACTAGACACTGAAAACATTACCTACTCATTTTCCTTTGTTACCTTATGCACTGAAATGGTTTGTTTCCAAAGTTACAGTGTTCTGATGTTAACGTAGACATGAAAGAAGAAATGCAAATTGACTAGGATGAATTTAAAGTGATATAAATACTGATACTGATTTCGCATGGACTATAAATTTCTGATTAAATGAGGAGGCACAATTTTTCATATATATATAAACAACAATAGTGAAAAAGCATGTGAAGTTACTTGCATCCCTCTGTAGTTTAGTGACATGCAAATTATTTTGAGAAGGGCTTTGTGCTTAGACAAGAGTCAGGATTTCCTATCAACTGACATTATTCCTCGCTGTGTGTGTATATGATCTCTGTGCTCCAATTCCATTCCATTTTATGTTCACTTACAATCCTAAATAAAAAAACTTTGTTTTGTGTGCATGTGAGACAGGAGTGAAAGTCTTACTGCAGAGAGCCGGCTAGTCCACGCAAGTCCAAATTATAGACTGATCAAATCGAGGAGTGAATCTGATTTGTCTCAGCCTGAATCGGATGAAGAGGGTTACGCACTGGTAGGTATACCCAGATTCAGTAAAGAAGGATTTTTGTTTTCAAAGTATAGATACAGAAGACTTTGGTTAGAGTAAGTAATATGTTTGGTTTAGACATATAAAATCTTTTTTCAAAAAGAACTTTAAGAGAAATAATTATATTGCATAGATATTTACCATATACATGTTAATGGTTTCAATCTCTTGCTCTCACTTCTTTCTAAACTCTAAATTCATATATCTGACTCTGATGGACATTCCACCCAAATGAGTCAGGTTACCCAGTCTTAACCTATCCACAAGTGAACTTGTCTCTCCCAAACCTGTTTGTCTTCTGTTCCCTGTTTTAGTAGATAATACTATTAACTATCCAGGCTAGAAACCTGGGCTCCTTGACTCTTCCTTTTTCTTATCTCTACCTCTTTATCCTCTGCCCCTTCCCAATCCAGTTAGTTAGGTCTTAAAAATTTTATTGTTAATGTGTCTCCAATGTCCTCTCCTCTCCCTTTTCTTCTGCCACTGCGTTCTTTTAAACTGCCTCACCTCTTTCCTTGTGCCCACCTTCCACATTTCACTAGACGAATATATCTAAAGTACAAATCTGTTTATACCTCCTCTACTTAAAATCTTTTAACAGCTCTGTTAACTATCAAAAAAGCCTCAGAACCCGGACTGCAGGCATTTTAGATAAAGATAAATAAGATGCTAATTTATATAAAAAGGAAGTAAGGTAAAGGTACACTACATTGTCACTGGTAAATATAAAGTGAAAACTATTTAGAAGATTGCTTCTATTTGAGGAAGTCTGGACTTGGAGTTAATTGATAGCTAGGTTTTCAGTTTGGCTGTTCCTCTGCCTTATGTGTGATTCTATATGTGCCATGACCTCCCTGAGCTTTAATGTTCTATTGTGTGATATAAAGATGGTAGTGCCTGCTGTGTATATAGTAATGTGTCAGACTTGGCCTCTAGTCCTGATTCTACTGTTAAAGAGCTGTGGGATCTTAGTCATATCATGTGACAGCTCAAAGAGAAACACTAGCATTTGAGATAGACTTACCTATAAGCTCCATGTTTATTTCTGAAATTCCTCTATTGTATGAACTGAGATAAGGGATATGAAAATATTTTTGAAAAAGGACAAAGTGCTACATAAAGAAAAAGTTATTGTTTAAAAAAATCTTCCATAAGGGATTCCTCATCTGAAGAAAGTTGAACAGTGTCTTTAAGTTTCATTGTATCATGACATTTTGTTTATACTTCCTCCTTTCTTTTTCATCTGCATTAATATCTCTATGCTCCCACTTCACACTCCCAGTCTTATAGTCTAGTGAGATTTCTCTGTGTTCATTTATTTCTCTGTCAATTTATTTTTTTCTGACCAATCTGACTCATCTAGTCTCCTCACTCTGTGATAATTCACCTTTTTTTGGTGGTATGGGGGACAGGATCTTACCCCATCACTCAGGCTAGAGTGCAGTGGTGTGATCGTAGCTCACTGCATCCTCAAACTACTGCGCTAAGCAGTCCTCCTGCCTCAGCCTCCCAAGTAGCTGAGATTACAGGCATGTGCCACAATGTCTGGCTAATTTTTAAAAAATTTTTGTGTCTTGCTCTATTGCCCAGGCTAGTCTTAAACTCCTGACCTCAAGTGATCCTCCTGCTTCAACCTCCCAAAGTGTTGGGATTACAAATGTGAGCTCCCAACCCTGTGATCATTTTAAAACATAGATCATGTCATTTCTCTGCTCACAGTCCTGCAATGACTTCCCTTTCTCAGACTAGAAGCCTAAGTCCTTACAGTGGCCTATAAGGCTCTACATGTTCTGGCCCCACTACCTCTCTGATTTCTGCTACTCTCTTTGTTGATTCTCCTTCTGCCACACTGGACTCTTAGCTGTTCCATGAATCTACAATACAAGTTCCCTTTAGGGCCTTAACTGGCTGTTTCTTAGGACTGGAATGCTATTGTCTGCATGGCTAACTCCCTCTTCTTCAAGTCTTCATTCTGTTACTTTTTTCGTAAAGCCTACCCTGACCACCCTATTTAAAATGGCAATTTTCTTTTTTTCCACATAGTCACTCCCTGTCTCCCTTGCCTTGCTCTGTTTTTTTCTGGAGCACCAGAAAAAACATCTAATGTGTAATTTAGTTATTATATTCATTGATCAGTTTGTCTTAGCCTACGTTAGAATATAAGCTCTTTAATGACAGGATTTTGTTGCTGTTTTATTCACTTCTATATTCTAAGCACCTGTAATAGTGCCTGGCACATGGTAGGTAGTCAAGAAATTTTTTTTTTAATTTATAAATAACTGTCTATTCTATTGTGGCAAAATTTCCACATGCATTTGGTTTTTTCCATTTTTTAATTCAAGCCCTTTGTTACCTTTTTCTGGAGTAGGTATTTTCAAACTGATCTCCCTACTTTTTCCACTTTTGCTCCTTAGACACTTCTGTCCAAGTTAGAATTCTTGAAAACACACAACAACAAAACACCTACCTGCTGGTTTTCCTTCTCAAACATCTCATCTTACCGCAGAGAGCTGGATAGTCCGTGCAAGTCCAAATTATAGACTGATAAAATCGAGGAGTGCCTACACTGCCTACTTGGAAATCAAAGATTCTGGAAAGTGGAACCAGTATTCTTCTGCAGTGCTCTGCATTTTTACCATAGTAGTTCATCTGCCAGACCCCAAACATAACTCCTGAGCCTTTGTTAGAGCACTGTTTGCCTTAAAAGTTCTACGCTTCTTTGCTAATGTCCTGTCTTTCCCTGAAGGACTGTCTAAAATGTTACTTCTTCCAGAAAGCTTTCTCAGCTACTTTACTCTCCCAGTTGTCCCATGACCACTTGTTAGGCTCTCTAATAATCCACTGTTTGTGTTGGACTTACTTATGTATTATTAGTATGTCTTCGCAGTAAACCCACTAGAAATCTAGGATTTTTTTATTTTTATTTTTTCTACATGCCCCTGATATCTCCTACACAGTGCTTTATATATTGCAAATGATTAATACCTCATTTCCACTGAAATGAAAATATGAAAAGGAGGATGGGTATAATTAAAGTGGCATACTTTTGGGCAATCAGCAATGAAATCTGACCTAGAATAGGGTTAAAACTCACTATGGACTTCGACCTGTACAAGGCATTAAGCCTTCCTGAGCCCGTTTCTTTATCTTTGAAATGGAAAATAATGCTTCTTACACTTGCCTCAACTGTGTTATGAAGAATAAATTTGGTAATACAATTTAAAACATTTGGGAAATTATAAATGGGGACAACAGATCAATGGAGGAGGATTGAGCTTAAGATTTAATTGCCAAGATTGTTCATTTAGATTTTCTGGTTGTTCACTTAGTTTTTAGAAAATTTTTTAAAAGGCTAATAAACCCATTTTTAAAAATGATTGAGCCAGGCTCAGTGGCTCACGCCTTTAACGCCAGTACTTTGGGAGGCTGAAGTAGGTGAATTGCTCAGGAATTCGAGCCCAGCAGTTCAAGACCAGCCTGGGAAACATGGTGAAACCTTGTCTTTACAAACAGTACGAAAAAAAAAAAAATTGGCTGGGTGTGGTGGCTCACCCCCTGTAATCCCAACACTTTGGGAGGCCGAGGCGGGCATATCACAAGGTCAGGAGTTAGAGATCAGCCTGACCAACATGGTGAAACCCTGTCTCTACTAAAAACACAAAAATTAGTCGGGCGTGGTGGTGTGCACCTATAATCCCAGTTACTCAGGAGGCTGAGGCAGGAGAATTGCTTGAACCTGGGAGGTAGAGGTTGCAATTAGCTGAGATCATACCACTGCACTCCAGCCTGGGTGACAGAGTGAGACTCCATCTCAAAAAAAAAATAAAAATAAAAATAGCTGGGTGTTGTGGCACGTGCCTGTCCCAGCTACTTAGGAGGCTAAGGTGGGAGGATCACTTGAATCTGGGAGGCAAAGATTATAGTGAGCCAAGGTTGTGCCACTGCACTCCAGCCTGGGTGACAGAGCAAGGCCCTGTCTCAAAAAAACAAACCAACAAACCCAGATTGACTTTTATCATGTTTCCTTATGGAGTATTAGAAAGATGGTGTCATAAAAGATGGAGAAGATAAGAACTAGAGAGAAAGAAGATTCCATTTCAGATGAAGGGAGATCTGGGCTAAGCCTTCAACTTCAGACAGTCTGGGGTGGATGAAGAGGAGCAAGCACTTGAGACAGTTTGGGTTTTCCAGCTGAAATATTACCCTTCTATACTATATGAGATTATTTAAGAATATTATTTATATGTTTGATATCTCGTTTACTCTGGATTGTTAGTGAATGAAATGCTTTTTTAAAATGATTGAAGTTAACCACTTTAATGTCAAATCTTTGTTTTTACCTTCTTTCATAAAATGTGTTATACAACACATTATCTACTTCTCCGTTTTAGCACACAGAGAAGACCAGCCCTAAGTTTAACTGTTTGATGGGTGTCATTTTTAGCAACATTTCTTACTGTACCCTTCTAGTCTATTCCCTAGCTCCCTCATTTCTCACAGGATTTGATTTAGCATATGAAAGTAAATACTTTACAAAAGGATAACTTAGATGAATGAATTAGGACTGAAAAAGGCTAAGAGAGGAAAATAAAGCCCTGGGTAAAATATTCTTATCTTGGCGTATATCCTGTGGTGTTCTGCTAGAGGTTGGTCACCACACAGGAAAAGCATAATGAGTTACATAATTCACAGTGTCTAAAAGATAAAAAACAAAATTAATTGTTCACGAGAACTAGATGTTTCTGCTTCTGAGGCCTGAGATTATTTTCTTCCATGAGCCCTCATGGCAAAGGTACTATGTAATGAAAATGTTTTATTTCCTGACACAATGATGCCTTGAGGAATTTTGTGATGACTATTTGGTGTTTTATCCAGCATCAAATGGTCCAAGAATATATAATACTTATTTCTGTTGATATATAGGTGGGTGAGTATAAAAAAAAAAGTGTGTGTCTGCAGTATGGGCACATGTATATGTGTGACCAAGTAAAGATTTTCTATAATAACGTTTTTCAAATGAATCTGTTTCGTTACTTCTTTTCTTTTTTTGAAATGGAGTCTCACTCTGTCACCCAGGCTGGAGTGCAGCAGCACAATCTCAGCTCACTGCAACCTCTGCCTCCCAGGTTCAAGTGATTTTCTTGCCTCAGCTTGCCAAGTAGCTGGGATTACAGGCGTGTACCACCACATCTGGCTAATTTTTGTATTTTTAGTGGAGATGAGGTTTCACCTTGTTGGCCAGGCTCATCTCAAACTCCTGACCTCAAGTGATCCACCCGACTCGGCTTTCCAAAGTGCTGGGATTATAGACGTGAGCTACTGCTCCCGGCCTTGTTTTGTCACTTCCAAGCCTTACTTTTTTGACACAAGCTTTTTGAATTGTATAGTTGAAATTGCTAATACCATAATGTCAAGTCTATGCATAAGCTTAAGTCGTATATATGATTTGTTTATGGGTGGATATATATGTGGGCCAAGTAGGCAGTTATCTACACTCCACCTCCACCAGATGCACAGATACACAAAGAAATATATTTCCATTGTTCTGGTAAGCCTTCACTGCTTTATTAAACTGTCTGTAGTTTCACCAATTTGAGACTTGTCTATTTTAATAGGTTTTCAAAAACATGTAAAATCTTTTCAAATACTAACAGAGGTTTAGGATGGTTACTTTTCTGTTAGTATGGAGACATCAGATTATCTTTGTTTAAACACCTAGCAAAGGCTAGTGGAAGTTTTGAAAAGAAAGGAAAGTGAAGCTGGAGGAAGGAGTAGTAATTCTGGATAATAGGACACTACTGCAAGGCTTTAGGCATCCAGAAGGTATTAATAAGATCATACTGATAAAAGACAAAGATTCCAATGGAAAACAGGTTACAACAAAAACTGCTACTCTGCAATGTTAATGTGACTTTTTTGAGTTAGTGTTTCAGAGTTACATGTGCTTGATCCTTCTTATAGCTATGTTCAGTGGGTTTTTAGGGACATTTTATTATTTGTTGGACTTGAATGATGAATAAGCAAGACATTGCTGTAATTATATAGATTTTTATTCTAATACTTTATTAAATCTTAATCTCAAAATACTTTTCACAAATAAAATTTATTTACTTTTTACTTTTAATAGAGTGGCAGACGAAATGTTGATTTGGATTTGGCATCATCTCATAGAAAGAGAGGTAAGTATAAGTATTAAGAATATACTAAATATCTTAGTGAGACCCTATCTCAAAGAAAAAAAAGAAACATGGTCAATAAATTAAGTAGCTGTTTTTATATCTAATGTATTTAGATGTGATTGTCTTTGAAACGCAATTGCAAAAAAATTCAGATCCATTTTATCAGAAGAGTTAAAAGGAAGACTATTTTCTTTGAAATAAACACCCTTTAAAAATCTGGGAATGTTTAGTAGTTAATAATCAGTTATTTTCTCATTTGTTATATGTTTTGGCTTTTTAAAAGTCCTAAGTAATTCCAAAAACAGTACATTTTATTATGGTGGAAAGGGGTTATTTACATTATTTTCCATGTTTTAGCTCATAGAGTTGCTATAGTTTAAATGGTATTACAGGAAGAAATTCTTACCCCATACACATGTACACACACTTTCAAATAAAAAGTTTCTAGTTTTTTTTCCTCTTGGCCTATTAAGATAAAGCGTGTAAGAGATGCTTTATCTCTTACATTAAGAGATACTGTATCTCTTGCATAAAATTTTTTTACAAAATTTCTTAAGGAACAACTTTAGAGTGTCATTGAGAGTTAAGGTCTTTTGTTAATGAATAGTATAGTTAACTCATGGTTATGTTTACAAATTGAGGAAAACCCCAGCAGTTTTGGATAATATAAATCCAAGAATAACTAAAAACCCTCAAGTATTATTCTCTATTAACTTGTACTGCTTTTTTAAATTTTTATTTATATATTTTTTTGAGACAGAGTCTTGCTCTCTTGTTCAGGCTGGAGTGCAGTGATACCATCATAACTCACTGCAGCTTTGGCCTCCTGGGTTCAAGGGATCTTCTTCCTACATCAGCCTCCCAAATAGCTGGGACTACAGGGGTGCACCACCATGCCCAGCTAGTTTTTTATTATTTTTGTAGAAATAGGATCTCCCTATGTTGCCCAGGCTGGTCTCAAGCTCCTGGGCTGAAGCAGTCCTCCCACCTTGGCCTCCCAAAGTGCTGGGATTAATGTATGCATGAGCCACCATGCTGGCTTAACTGGTACTTTTATTTAAAACCATTTATTAAGTGGTCATGAAAATGTGAAATGTTAAAAATTGCCACTTGTGGCAGTTTTATAAAACTCTGTGAAAACATTTTTTTCCATGGTATTAAATCTTTTGTATTTCAGAATGAAACCCTGCTCTTAATAGCTTCCTTGGCACAATGTTAGGTTTCTCCCCCCATAGTAAAACAAACAAACAAACAAACAAACAAAAAAAAACTGAGAAATGGGAGAAATACACGTGATTTTTTTCATTTTCATATATATAACTCAGAAGAATAAATGTCGTTACTTAAAATTTGGCAATATTTCATCATTTAATTAGAATTAGAAAGAAGGGGCCATGTGTGGTGGCTCATACTTGTAATCCCAGCACTTTGGGAGGCTAGCCTGGGCAACATAGTGAGACCCCTGTCTCTACCAAAAAGAAAAAAAAAGCCAGGCATGGCTGCATGCATTTGTATTTCTAGCTACTCACGGAAAATCACATGAGCCCAGGAATTTGAAGTTGCATGGTACTGTGATCGCACCACTGCACTCTAGCCTGTGTGACACAGTGAGATCCTGTCTCAAAAAAAAAGGAATACAGAGAATGGTTTCTCTAAAATATTAGGAATAATAAAGACCAGAGCCTTCTTTATTGAAGAGTCTTTTGAGATCATAACATACCAAAGCTGCTGAGTTTCTTAAAAAAAAAAAGTTAGATTATTTGTGGTATCAAAAAAAATTAAATGATGTTTAGCATAATGTGCAATATGCATTTTATTATTTTGTAATTCTTTAAAAAGTGGTAGTTCATTTTGACTTAGGAATTAAATTTTTGGAACAGATGTACTTTTCTAATTTTGTTTAGCTCAGGTGAATATAGTCGGTAAAAGTTGTATGTTATATTAATAAGGGTGTATCATTTGGTGCTAGAGAGAAAATAGCTCCATACTTACTAAGTAGCATAAGAGATCCAATTTATAGTTTATACTATATTACTTAAGTTTATAAGTAATAGTTCATAGGTTAAAATTGTTTTTTTCTCTGAAATCTCTATCATACTTATGGAAATATAATTTAAGATTCAGTCTCTGTTAACCAGGTCATCATATGGCAAAATAATATCTTTGGAATAAAACAAGGTAGACTCTTCATCTTTGAACTAAGAAAAAAACTGTAATTTGAATGTGAATTACTTAAGCATGGATATGACATATTTAGGAGATTATATTTTCAAAGAGATTTTACAAACATATTGTGTATTTAATGACTGCCCTTTGACACAGTGGGTTTTTGTTTGTTTGTTTGTTTTGCTTTTAAATGATCGTAAAACAAATGACTCTGTTTTTTTCCTTTATTGTCAATATGGACCAGATGCCTTAAGCTCTAATTTCTTAATTGGGCAGTTGAACCTGCCAAATCTGAGTATTGTTTGGGGGCCATTCGAACTTTTGAGTGTTCTGATTCTGACTTGAGCCACGAAGGACAAACAAATGTCCAGCCAAGTGAGAGTTCTTTTTTTTTGAGACAATGTATTGCTCTGTCATCTAAGCTGCAGTACAGTGGTGCGATCACGGCTCACTGCAGGCTCGACATCCCTGGGCTCAAGCCACCCTCCTACCTCAGCCTCTCAAGTATCTGGGAGGGACTACAGGCAAATGCCACTATGCCTGGCTAATTTTTTTTTTTTTTATTTTATATTTTGTAGAAACGGGGTTTCACCATGTTGCTCAGGCCGGTCTTGAACTGGGCTCAGGGGATCCGCCCACCTTGGCCTCCCAAAGTGCTGGAATTACAGAAATGAGCCACCGTGCCTGGCCAAGAATTCTGTGTGCTTGTTTACCCCTTCCAATGTTTTGAGGAGGAAATGTAAAATTTTTTCCCTCGTACAGCATTTGCATTTACTAGTCTCAGTGGTCTTGAGTTACTAAAAGCCTGATGAGAGGAATAGGCGAGAGATAATGATGTTTAATTATATCCTGTCTATTGAAATTAAATGGATGTATAAATGACAATGGGTGTATACACATTTTCAGCTGCTCTTAACCATGCCTGCAAAGGCTCCTCCTTGAGAGGGCTCATTGCCTGTAATCTCAGTGTTTGACAATGGGGACACTAAGATTTACGCTGTTGAACCACAATTGCGCCTTTTTCTCCCTTCACCTCAGTTAATGTTTCACAGTTGGTCTAAGCTCTTAGTCTAAGAAAGTGAATATGTAGGAAGGGGCAGAGAAATGTGGGCATGTACATTTACTTCGGCCACCTTGCTCAGCTTTTCAGAGGTATCAAAGCTAAATTTACTTCTAAAAGAGGTGGATGAAACATTTCTTCTGCTTAGCACCTCAGAGGAAATATGAAATTTGCATTTAGTAAACATTTATAAACTGCTTACTGTGTGCCAGGTGTTGTTCTAAGCCCTTCACAAATATTAATAACTCACTTTAATATTCATAACAGCCTGATAAAATTCTTGACAAAACCTGTAAAAATATGTTAGTCATTTGGTACTTTGATAAAACTGAAAAGATTTGCTATGGTTTTACAAAAACTAAGCTAATTCTTCACAGAAAGACAGTACCATTTTGCAGAGACTTGATTTAAGTTTTCTTATTTAAGCTGAAGATGATACAGTGAAAGTGGTGGGATATCAAATAACTTAAGAAGCAACATCAGAATTCTTAATAGTTAAAATACTGTATAGTTTGATTTTTGCCCCAAGGTCTCCAAATATTTTGTTAGGGTTTTGTTGCTAAAATAATACTGTAAACATTTATCAACATGTGTGTTTCATGGTATAACATGTATGGGCGAAATGCTATTTTGTCTGTGCACTTCAAATTAGATGATATAAAGAAAAGTGAATGTAAATGTTTCTCTCCTGTATCAAATTTCTCCTTTTGTCTTCTGATTCTCATGTGGTAGTGTATTTACTCCTTTTTGGCCAGTTGAGCCCCAGAAAAAGAAGAACTTCAAGCAAGTACATGATGGCATGTTTAATTTTTTTCCCCCTTTTAGCTTGCCTACATATTTTATGGTTTATAAAGTATGTATTGCAGCTCTGCCATGTTCATTTTGAAAATTCCATTTAAAAACCGAACTTGTAAGGACAAGTAAACAATTTCAAAAATTTTTTGTTTGATTTTGTATTTTCTTTATATATAGTAGGTGATTCTGAATTAATATTAAGAATTGGGCTTAGTCTCAGTTGCTCTGTAGAAGCTTTTAATACGCTTTTCAGATATAAAATTTCCTATATTCAGATAGTACAGAGCAAACCAAAGTTATCAGATTGTTATACTTTAAAAAAAAAAATTAAAGTTCTTTCATCTCCCATTTCCATATTATAAGTTTCTGTGTTTCAAGAATATTTTTGATGTCAAACTAAATATTTTGATGAAAATTATTTATCCTGATGCTTCCATATAGTTTGTTTCCTGTTCTTATATTTTATTTATACAAAGTTACAGTTGGGTTAATTTCATCCATTAGAACTCAGCAAACTACAGCTAGGTGGCCAAGTCTGGCCTGCCACCCATTTTTGTGAATCAGGTTTTATTGGAACACACCCACACTCATTTGTTTATGTGGTTGCTTTCATAGTACAGCAGCAGAGTTGTGTAGTTGTGACAGAGACCTTGTGGTCTGCAAAGCCTAAAATATTTACTGTCTCACACTTTACAGAAAAAGTTTGCTGACCTCTGCTTTAAATTGCAGAGGATTTAGTTTTGGGCTTCTTTAGCCATTCATTTCATCGAATATTTTGGTTTATATGAAGACGATTCAGTATTGGTAGATTCATGATTGAACCTTTATATAGGCAAGTAATTGAAATTTCCATCAGTGATTTGTGAGTTGCTTAATAATGATTATGTAAGACCACTGCCCATAAAATTAAGGAATTAATGTTATTAGTCAACAAACCAATTTTTTTTTGCCTCTGTTTCCTCAATTGTGAAAATTGGATTCAGTCTTTAGGGTCTCTTTTTCTTCTAATAATAGTTCCTTGCACATTTTATGTTCATTTTGAAAAGTAATTCATAAGTATTAGAAACTAGAGGAAACTTTTATTCTGAAATATTATTATTAAAAAGAAACACCCCCCCCCCCCCACCACCACCAAAAAACAAGCTCAATGTGAGAAACAAAAGCTATCTGTAAGTTAAGGCTAAATACAGATTCTGAATTTGGGGTGCTTAAGGAAATGAAAAAAGAATATATATATATATATTTACATTAGCCTCTGCTTTATTCTTAAATATTTTTAACTTAACACATTATGCATCTATGGCATTATTCTTTGGATTTTTAGTCTTTTCTGTGTTATATGAAAGAATATTCAGCTCTACAATTTGGGAAAATTTTTAGATAGGTTGTTATTTTTCACATTCAGCAAGACTGAAAATTAAGCTTTTTTTGATTTTTTTTTTTTTGAGGCAGGGTCTCGCCCTGTCATCCAGGCTGGAGTGCAGTGGTAAAAATTAAGCCTTTTTTAATCTTCATAACTCTTGCTAAAACACAGAGGTAGATAAACCATATATTCTTTGCCATTCTACATTATTTTACTAGGATACACATAAATTATTTCATGGTTACTTTGTAATATTAGCTCCCTGTTATGAATTTTGAAGTCTTAGGGTTTGATACCAGTATAGTAATTCCAAAATAAGATTATACACTGAATATTGTGTTAGTTTGTTTTCTATGTGGACATTAGTGTTTAAGTAGCTACCTTCCCAAACTTTTCTATCTAGTTATATAACTGATACAGTTTTTATGATGCATATTTAATTGAGTACCTTACGATGCTTTTCTAATTGAGAAATTTAGTATATTCACATAATAGGATGTTATACAGCAAACAAATGAACCATGGTTACACATAATAATGTGGATGAATGTTAACAATATTATATTGAATGAAAGAGTATGTCCAAAAAGGTGATATAAAATGATACTCTTTTTTAAAAGTCGACAAGAACTAAAACCATTATTTATCTTAGGAATACATTAAAACAATAAAAACAAGGAAATAATAAACCTATGCTTCAGGATAATAAAACTTTAGGTAGCAAGAGATGGGCTGGAGGAGGAGCAAATAGATAGATATAAGTTACTGTTAGTTTTCTAGTTCTTGTATTCACAGATATTTATTATGAATATGTGATTTCAAAATTGGGCCATGCATGGACCAATGATGAGAATATGTCATGAACAAAAGATTGTAGTTAATCAAATTCATGTACCTGAGATCAGTTAAAGATTTGTAAGAACTGGACATTAATATATTTATTTAAAGCTAATATTGGCATATGACTTGAACAGTTGGTCTTGTGTTCAAACATGTTAACATTTTGCTGTCTAATGTAAAGATTTTAGCTTAAAAAATACCCACTGGCAAATCTAATCGTATTATATTTAGCAACTATTTTGATGCCACTTGATAATTTTATATGGGTATCATTTTACAGTAAATCTCACATATTCTTGTCTGTGAAACTTTGCTTCCTCTATATAGGAGTTTCACAACCTGCAGTAAATATGCACATGACACAGTCAGTGAGAATGTTCCTTATATTAATGAAACCCAAAGGGTGATGTTTGTGTCTCCTTTTTGTGTAAGTTTACTTGCCCTTCTATATTCATTTTTTGGTAATGTTTCATTGCAGATATGTAGACACGTTGTTCAGTCTTAACTTTTTGTAATGATAATGTTAAATTAGATGAAATCTTTCTGTTTTGAGTAGGTCTTAACCAGCAGTATCTTAAGTGCCTAGTTCCTTTTTGTTTGTAAATGATGGTCTGGTTTAATATTGCAGAGCATTTTAAGCTGAGCATTTTAAGCTAAGCATTTTGAGAACAGCTTCTGCCTTTCTTTTTCTTGTGGCAGCGTGTTGCTAAAGCGCTTACAGAGACACTGGTACATCAAATAGGGCTTTCCCTTTATTTTCTTACATTGCTCTAATTTTTGTTTGTTTGTTCTTTTTTACCAAAGCATTTTGCTCAGAATTCACTTAATGCATGCGTGTATTCAAACATGACTATCCATTTTTCACCAGTTGGTTATGGTAGCAGCACTCAGCCTTATCTAGTTTCAGAATCTATGCTCTACTTGATTGCCGTTGATACACGTGTGTTCTGTTTGTATATAGGTCCTTTGCACAGTCAGTTGGAATCCCTGAGTGACTCTTGGGCTCGCCTGAAACATAGCAGAGACTGGTTATGCAACTCCTCCTATTCCTTTGAGTCTGATTTTGATCTTACCAAGTCTTTGGGAGTTCACACTTTGATTGAAAATGTTGTAAGCTTTGTGAGTGGAGATGTGGGGGAATGCCCCAGGTTTTAAAGAGCCAGAGGAAAGTATGTCTACAAGTCCTCAGGCCTCCATCATTGCAATGGAACAGCAGCAGTTAAGGGCAGAAGTAAGTCTTTGATATTTACTCCTTATGAGACCTCTGGAAACTTAAACTGAACCACTGAATGTATAGTTCTAGGAAAAACCTTTCCTTATCTTCTATTCCTTGCCGCCTTCTTTCCCCTACCTGAGCTTTTCAACATAGCTTTCTTAACTAGAACAGCACATTATTTTGTTTGAACTAGACAAAAGTGCATTTTAAAATTGTCATCTCTGGTAACAATATACTCGGAAGTCTTCACATGTCTCCTAGAAACTAGGGTGAGACTGGCTGATTACAATAGGTCACCAGCACCTTCTTTTTTTTTTGAGATGGAGTTTCGCTCTTGTCGCTCAGATTGGACTGCAATGGCGCTATCGGCTCACTGCAACCTCTGCCTCCCAGGTTCAAGCGATTCTCCTGCTTCAGTGTCCCAAGCAGCTGAGATTACAGGCATGCACCACCATGCTTTGCCAATTTTTTTTGTATTATTAGTAGAGACAGCAGTTTCACCATGTTGACCAGGCTGGTCTCGAGCTCCTGACCTCAGGTGATCTGCTCACCTCAGCCTCCCAAAGTGCTAGGATCACAGACGTGAGCTACTGTGCCCAGTCCTGAGCCTTCATTTTTGGCCCATTTGTCTCAGTCTAAACTAGACATCCGCTTTAGGTTAGAACCTCACAGAAATAATTGCTGCCATCAAGACCCACTAATGAATGCTAAAATGAGTGAGCAAAACTTGAAAGAGACATAAGATGTTTGCATAGCCTTAAAGTATCTCCCCCCCAAATATTTATTCATTGTTGTGGTTTTAACATGTCCACAGTTCTTTCATAGTTCTCCCTGCAGCAGGTGGAGATTAATTCTTCTCTCCTTGAGGGTGGGCTGGACATAGTGGCCTGCTTCTAACAAATAGGATATGGGAACAGGATAAAATTGTAACTTTACATTGCAGAAACCTGGCAGGTATCATCTTAACTAAATGATTAAGATTAGCTGGGTGTGGTGACTCACACCTGTAATCCCATCACTTTGGGAGGCCAAGGTGGGTGGATCACCTGAGGTCAGGAGTTTGAGGCCAGCCTGGCCATCATTGTGAAACCCCGTCTCTACTAAAAACACAAAAATTAGCTGGACATGGTGGCGGATGCCTGTAATCCCAGCTACTTGGGAGCCTGAGGCGGAAGAATCACTTCAACATGGGAGACAGAGGTTGCAGTGAGCCGAGATTGTGCCACTGCACTCCATCCTGGGCAACAAGAGTGAAACTTCATCTCAAAAAAAAAAAAAGGTCAAGATTAACATCACCAGTAATAAGTCATGTTGAAATCATGTGCCCTTGATATAATGTGAACACTTTATGTGCTATTCTTTCCTCAAATCCATAATTCCATCTAATTGCTAGAAAAAAATATACAGACAAACCAAAATTTAGGGACATCTACAAAATACATGAACCACTCTTCCGAAGTGTCAAGGTTATGAAAAATAAGGAAAGACAGAAATCGTCATAGGGTAAGAGAGACTAAAAAGTCATGGCAACTAAATGCAATGCAGTATCTAGGATTAGATCCTGGAACAGGAAATGAACATTACAGAAAAACTGAAATCCAAATAAAGTCTTTTAATTAATACTGTTTTAGTTCAGGTTTAGTTAATTGTATTGTACCAATGTTAATTTATTAGTTTTCATAAATATACCATGGTTATGTAAGATGTTAACATTAGGGGAAGCTCAAGGAAGAGTATACAGGAACTCTCTGTACCGTCTTTACAACTCTTCTGTAAATGTAAAATTATTTCAAAATAAAAAGTTTTTTTTAAAAGAAGAAGGATAAGCTGATCAACTACAGTGATGTGCAGTGTCTTTCTAGGGAAGATATGGCCAGATGTTCCAAAAAAAAACCACAGAGAAATAGTTCAGAAGTATTTCTTATTCCTGGGCTAAAGAGTATTCATTCTTTATAAACTTATTATTAATAAAGGAAGCAATAGCAGTACATACTACCTTATAGTTTTGAAACCTTCACATACATCTCCTTGTGAGCTTCACAATAGCTATGTGAGTAGACTAGATAAAGCATTATTAGTCTTATTTCATATATGAGGAAACAAACTCAGGAAGTTAAGTGACTTTCCAAGACCACACAGTAAGATAGAAGAGTCTGGCCGTGAAACCATGTCTTCTACATCCAGAGCTACTACTTTTCCCATTGTACTCTAACCCTTTTTTTTAGTCTTAAGTATGCTTATAGAGTTTTTAGAAATATCTTGATAAAAACCAGCAATAATAATAAAATAAATGTTTATCTTAGAATAGATTCATATGAAATGTCCGAATTTTCTAAATGTTAAAAATGCTATCTTTGGCATACAGAGTTCCTTTGTGTCCGAGTTCAGTGAAGAACTCTAGAATATGTTTTTTTCCTCAAGCTTCGTTTAGAGGCACTTCATCAGATCCTCGTTCTATTGTCTGGGATGGAAGAAAAAGGTAGCATCTCACTGGCAGGAAGCAGGTTGAGTTCAGGCTTCCAGTCATCCACACTGCTCACGTCTGTGAGGCTGCAGTTCCTAGCAGGGTGTTTTGGTTTAGGCACTGTTGGACACACAGGAGCCAAGGGAGAGAGTGGCCGATTGCATCACTATCAGGTGGGTGACACCTTGCAGTTTATACAGATTTTAACTGTCTTTTTACAGAGCCAGTCTGATAATGTGAAGCTTTTTGGTGTTCATGATTAAGTTTAAAAATACAAAGACTTAGGTTTTTTAAGATATCTCATTGGTTTCATTTCCTAAATAACGCAGTTGAGATTTGGTAAGCCATGGTACTATTGTACTACTGTAGATTCTTTGCTGGCTCAGTTTTATTAATCCTTAACCAGATTGGATAAGGATAGATCTAAGTTAGAATAGAGATTGGAGTTTGGGAGGATGAGTTTCAAGAGTTGACGTTTTTGACTTGATCATTTACCTAGTTTTATGATTCCTTTGGTAATTTAGAAAAAAAAAGTGTTTATGTCTTTCATATTTAGGTGGGAAAAACAGCTTTGTGAGGAATAGAAGGATTACACAGACTCAAGAATTATCAAGTATTTAAAATTAAATTTGGATGCTGAGCATGGTGGTACATACCTGTAATCCCAGCACTTTCGGAGGCTGAGGTTGTTGGATTGCTTGAGCTCAGGAGTTTAAGACCAGCCTGGGCAATATGGCGAAACCCTATCTCTACAGAAAATACAAAAAATTCGCCAAGTGTGGTGGTATATGCCTATAGTCCGAGCTACTTGGAAGGCTGAGGTGGGAGGATCACTTGAGCCTGGGAGGCAGATGTTGCAGTGGGCCAGGATTGCACCACTGCACCCCAACATGGGTGATACAGCGAGACCCTGTCTCAAAAAATACACAAAACTTTCATATGCTGAAATATTGTAAATAATTAAAAACCACCATAATGCTCTAGCATAGACTAGAAATAAAATGTTATTACTTCTTTTTGCAAGCAGGTATTATTGTTGCTAATAGAAAAAGTAAATCTTTATGTGTAATTCAGGATGGGATCAGAGCAGCTAAGAGAAATATTCAGATTGAAATCCAGGTAGCTGTGCATAAAATTTATCAACAGTTATCTGCTACCCTGGAAAGAGCCCTGCAAGCAAACAAGCATCACATTGGTAAGTAAACTGTCCCGTCAAATACAAAGTGCAGGTTATGTTTTAGCCTGCGGTTGTGATGATAGTTATGGCCTATATTTTGTGTCTAACGTTAGTAGATAAACTTAAAGAATAAATAATTGAAAATATAGTGTTTCATGTTACTGTTAATATTTTAGAAAATGATTCTTTTTAATAAATGCTTTGTTTACTGAAAGGAAGATTCTTAACTATCTCTCTGTCTTTTAGAAGCCCAGCAACGTCTCCTTCTGGTTACGGTTTTTGCCCTGAGTGTTCATTATCAACCAGTAGATGTTTCTTTGGCAATTTCCACTGGTCTGCTAAACGTATTGTCACAGTTGTGTGGCACAGACACCATGCTAGGACAGCCCCTGCAGTTGTTGCCAAAGACGGGTGTTTCCCAGCTTAGCACAGCTTTGAAAGTGGCCAGTACAAGGTTGCTCCAGATTCTAGCCATCACTACTGGGTAAGTATGGTAGATGTCTTTGCAGAATTGTATGAGGCCTAGTCTTCCTCCATTTTAGAATTCTCCCTTTCCCTCTAATCTGCTTTATGTATTTAAGCACTGTATTTACCCTTCTGTGTTTTTGCTACTTATTTTTTTTCTTTTATTTCACATAGGACCTATGCTGATAAACTGAGTCCCAAAGTAGTTCAGTCCTTGTTGGATCTACTCTGTAGTCAGTTGAAGAATTTATTGTCCCAAACTGGTGTACTACATATGGCCTCTTTTGGAGAAGGGGAGCAAGAAGAGGGTGAAGAAGAAAAAAAAAGTTGACTCCAGTGGAGAAACTGAGAAAAAAGATTTCAGAGGTAACGTAAGCCTTTTCTCTGTCTTTACCTACAAGCATTTATTAAATCCCCAATGTATGCATATGATTAGAATGTAGACTTCCTCTTCCTTATGAGGTATGAGCGGATTTTTCTTTATTTACAAACCCCTTTTCTCTTCACATATATATGATTTAGATGAGCTTCTGACCAAACATCCTGTCCTTAGAGTCTTTTAACACTGATGTTGCGACCATACTACCCATTCTCTAGGTTCGGTCTTTCTTGGCTGTCCAGGCACTTGGACCTAGATTTTAGATGACCGACTTCTCCCACATTATATTTTGCCTACGGGGAAGCTCAGATGTTTTCTTAGCATTTGATCTTGACAAGCCATCTCTAACCCTTGATCCTTACAAATCATCTCTGTTTTATTATTATTATTTTTTGAGACAGAGTTCCACTCTGTTGCCCAGGCTAGAGTACGATGGCACGATCTTGGCTCACTGCAACCTCCGACTCCCGGGTTCAAGTGATTCTCTTGCCTCAGCCTCTCAAATAGCTGGGATTACAGGTGACTGTTACCATGCCTGGCTAATTTTTTTGTATTTTGGTAGAGACAGGGGTTTTGCCATGTTGGCCAGGCTGGTCTCGAACTCCTGACCTTGGGTGATCCACCTGCCTCGGCCTCCCAAAATGCTGGGATTACAGGCGTGAGCCACCGTGCCCGGCCCCTGACAAGCCATCTCTAACCTAAGTCCTGACCTAAATCTTCCCCCAGTTCAGGTGCAGTGGCTCACGCCTGTAATCCCAACAGTTTGGAAGGCTGAGGCATTGGATTGCTTGAGCCCAGGAGTTCAAGATCAGCCTGGGCAACTTGGTGGAACCCCATCTCTACTAAAAATACAAAAAGTAGCCTGGCATGGTGACGCATGCCTGTTGTGCCAGCTACCTGGGAAGCTAAAGCACAAAAATTGCTTGAACCCAGGAGGTGGAGGTTGCAGTGAGCCAAGATCGCACCACTGCACTTCAGCCAGGATAACAGAGTGAGACCCTGTCTCAAAAGAAGAAAAAATTCCCTCAGCACCAAGGGTTTTGATAATGTGATTTTTTTTTTCGTTTTCTTTTTTTTTTGTTGTTGTTATTTGTTTGTTTGTTTTCTGAGACAAGAGTCTCACTGTGTCACCCAGGCTGGAATGCAGTGGTGCGATCTGGGCTCATTGCAACCTCTGCCTCCTGGTTCATGCCATTCTCCTGCCTCAGCCTCCCAAGTGGCTGGGATTACAAGCATGTACCACCACACCTGGCTAATTTTTATATTTTTAATAGAGACAAGGTTTTGCTGTGTTGGCCATACTGGTCTTGAACTCCTTACCTCAAGTGATCCACCTTTCTCAGCCTCCCAAAGTGCTGGGAATACAGGTGTGAGCCATTGCGCCCGGCCTGATGTTTGGGAACTGGGTTATATTATACTGGTTACATTATAACCCAGTTATAGGAGGAGCTCGACTTCTTCCTAGACTACTCTGTTCTCTAATCACCAATAATTCTTTATTATACTTAGTCATCATAATTATAGCATGCTCATTTTTATTGTACAGAGATATAAAAGATGTTTCAAGTTTAGGCTTCATTTTCTGCCCTTTGCCTATTCTATTCTTTTACGTTTTCAGAATTTAGTAGTTGACAGCCTAAGATTTTGAATTAGATTTGTGCTTACTGCAGTTTCAATGTAAATTATATGACATAAGACTATTTTTTGTTGGCTCTTGGTTGTAACATAAACTTGTCTCTTCATTGTAGCTGCTCTTAGAAAACAACACGCAGCCGAACTCCATCTAGGGGATTTTTTAGTTTTTCTTCGGAGAGTTGTATCTTCAAAAGCAATTCAATCAAAAATGGCTTCCCCAAAGTGGACAGAAGTGCTTCTAAATATAGCATCTCAGAAGTGTTCTTCAGGTATATGTCCTTTGCCTTTGTCTTAGAGTATTTGTAGATATTACATGTGTTTTTTTTAAGACAGTGCCAGACTTTAGCAACATTGTATGTGTGACCTTGATTGGAAGGCTTTTCTTTCTTGCGTACCTATTTGATCAAAAGAAAACTCTAATTTCAGGCCGAGTGCAGTGGCTCACGCCTATAATCCCAGCACTGTGGGAGGCCGAGGCGGGTGGATCACGAGGTCAGGAGATCGAGACCATCCTGGTTAAGATGGTGAAACCCTGTCTCTACTAAAAATACAAAAATTAGCTGGGCATGGTGGTGCAGCCTGTAGTCCCAGCTACTTGGGAGGCTGAGGCAGAATTGCTTCAACCCAGGAGGCGGAGGTTGCAGTGAGCCGAGATCGCACCGTTGCACTCCAGCCTGGGTAACAAGAGCGAAACTCCCTCTCAAAAAAAAAAAAAAAAAAAAAAAGAAAACAAAACTCTAATTTCAGAAGTAAAAATATGCAGAAAATCAATAATGTAGCTCTGGAAAAGATTATGGAATTTATCTAGAAACTTCATCCTCTTTGTTCAAATTGCAAAACTAAAAGTAAGCAGAGAACATCCTGTTTAATATATTTTAGCACAGATTCTGACCTTGCTTCTTGGATTATCAGGATGCAGATCTGAATTTGTACGGTCTCTCTTATCATGATGTGATTTCTGTTGCCTTGATTGTGACTTCTGATTGTTTGATATTTATCACAGTTCTATATAATAAGCTTAACCCCTGGTCCTTACCCTAAAAGGTCTGCTTACATAGGTTACAGTCACTCCTTTCCTGTTATCTTGCTAAAATTGTGGTAAAATGCACATAACATGAAATTTACCACCTTAATCATTTAACTGTACAATTTAGTGACATTAAGCATATTCACAATATTGTACAACAATAACTACCATCCATTTCCAGAACTTTTCATAATCTCTAGTCTGTTTTAAGTATGCCAAAACATAAGGTCATCTTCTGTGATACAGGTTAGTTTATATGTTTACATGCTCAGTATAGTTTTTCTTTTAATTAGTATAACTTACAACAGCTTCTTTTTTTTTTCTTTAATAAGGTAAGGCTTATATTAAGTTTTAAGAAGATAAAGAAAAATTAGATATTTATTTTCAACTGGTCTTAGTACAGTTATGTGTATTTTTTAATTACATATTTACATATCAATATCTTATTTTCTACCTCGGATTACTTCATTTATTTATTTATTTTTCTGAGACAGAGGCTCACTGTGTTGCCCAGGCTGGAGTGCAGTGATGTGATCTCAATTCACTGCAACTTCCCCCTTCCGGGCTCAAGCAATCCTCCTGCCTCAGCCTCCCAAGTAGCTGGGATGACAGGTGTGCACCACCAGTCCCAGCTGATTTTTGTAGTTTTAGTAAAGATAGAGTTTCACCATGTTGGCCAGGCTGGTCTCAAACTCCTAGTCTTAAGTGATTTGCCCACCTGAGCCTCCTAAAGTGCCAGGATTATAGGCATGAGTCACCACGCCCGGCCCTTGGCTTACCTTAGAAAAGTACAGCTTGTTTACTCCCTGTTAACCCTAACAATACCTGTGAGACAGTCAGTGCATGGACGGGGGAGAGGCAATGAGAGGGAATAATAAGCCTGAGCTCTGGAGATTAACAGAGCTGTTTAAAATTCTACCTCTATGAGCCTGTGTGGCTTTGGTCAAGTTACTTCTCTGAGCCTTATTTTTCTCAACAGTAAAATGGGCTATAATTCAGTTTATGAGGATTAATAGAGTATATGTATGTGAAATGTGCAGCATAGTATCTGGCACAGATACTTTCTTTACAATGCTTTTCCCATTATGTATACCTAAAAACTGAGGCATAAACATGAATATATTCATAAGCATTGATGGGTACAGGATGGATCCAGAATTCTTGTGAAAACAGTTTGAAATCAAGTTTGTTCCAGCCATAAATGTTTAGCAGCCTCAGGAAATTTTTTTCCCACAAGTACATTTTAACTTTGAATTTAAGTCACATTGATAATAAGAAAATGTCTTTTCTCCTCTAGGTATTCCTCTGGTTGGTAACTTAAGAACAAGGCTCCTTGCACTTCATGTCCTTGAAGCTGTGCTGCCAGCTTGTGAATCTGGTGTCGAAGATGATCAAATGGCCCAGGTTTCTATTTTTAAAGTTATTAGAAGACGTTTTCCATATTTGCAAAATGATTCACCCAAATCTGTACTTACAGTCTCTTCAGTTGTAAATGTGTCTTTTATTCAGTAGTGTAACTTTTACTTTTAGGATTGCTTTCTTTATTATTTCATCCCCAAGGAGAGAGCAAAAAAAATTAAGTTACAGGGTGTGAGAAGTAGAGGGTTAGAGAATACTCTGCAAGGTCAGAAGGAAAGAAAAATCTGAAATTTCTTTGGACCTCTAGAGGAAGAAATGTATGAGAGTGTTTGTACTAATTAGAGGTCTAAATAGTAAGGCAAAATGGGACTTGCTTTCTAATGGGTTAATATTTCCTTTTTTTTTTTTGAGATGGAGTCTGGCTCTGTTGCCGTGTCTGGAGTGAGTGCAGTGGCGCGATCTCAGCTTACTGCAACCTCTGCCTCCCGGGTTCAAGTGCTTCTTCTGCCTCAGCCTCCAAGTAGCTGGGATTATAGGCACATGCTACCATGCCTGGTTAATTTTTTGTATTTTTAGTAGAGATGGGGTTTCACCGTGTTGTCCAGGCTGGTCTCAAACTCCCAACCTCAGGTGACCCACCCGCCTCAGCCTCCCAAAGTGCTGGGATTACAGGCATGAGCCACCGTGCCTGGCTTCTAATGGGTTAATATTTCTAGAAAGTGATATTTAACTTATAACCACCAAAAGTAGCTATTGAACATTGGTATAATCAAACTTCACATGTGACTTAATATTACAGTTAACATGATACAGCTTTTCTAGCAATTCTTAAAATTACTTTTTATAAATTTTATCATTCTTTTTTCTTCAATAAAACAGATTGTTGAGCGCTTATTTTCCCTTCTATCTGATTGTATGTGGGAGACACCCATTGCTCAGGCCAAACATGCTATTCAGATAAAGGAAAAAGAACAAGAAATAAAATTACAGGTAATTGATTTTTCCTAAAAGGTGTTTCTTGACAGCATAAGTGAATATTCTGTTGCTTGTCACCGAATGCCTGTTCCTCTGAGGCACCGAGCTCTGTCATTTATTCCATCTCCTCTCTCTGCATTCGGTCTCCTTTTCCACTGATTCCCTCCCCTCAGCTTATAATCATGCTTAACTCTCATTTCCCCTTTCCTACATCATGTTTTTGTCTGTAAAGCCTTCTCTGTCTTCTCCCTTGTCTTGCACTACTAAGATTCTTGGAAGAGTAATCTGTGTGTTTCAGCCACTTTCTTACTTCTCATTAGCTCTTCAACCTGACCATTTATCTTCTATCAAAGTGTGAAATTAAATGACAAAGATAAGTGTTTGTTGCTAAATATAGTGTATCCTTTTTTTCACCCACATCTTCTTTTACCTCTGGAAACTCTATCCTTCTGTTGTTTTCAAAATGCTTTCTCCTGGATCTCCCTATATTCTCTGCCAATGCTGATTCCCTTTGAAAGCAACTCTTTTTTAGTGCCACTTTTACCTTGCCTTTGTCCCAAAATGTTGGTGTTCCACAGAGTTCAATCCTTAGCTTTTCCAGCAGTCTCATCCGTACCCAAAGCAAGGACCAACACGCTTTGATTTACAGTTTTAAAGGCTCACTCTGCAGTGCCTTCCAAACTTAAATGCTAGCCCAAGTGTCTCCCCCCTCAAACCTTCCCCTGCTTTTTTTGATCCCATTTCTGATTGAAAGCGCCACCATCCACCTAGTTTCCCAAACTGAAATTCCTGGGAATTCCAGACTCTCCTAATGTCACGTGCATGTAGTCACTAGCCTCAATTGATTTATATAGCTTGTGAATCCGTCTCTCCATTTGCCTTAATTCTTATCTTGGTTTTCATGATTCTGCACTTTTCCTGGTTCTTCTCCTACCTTGATAGAATGGCCTGTTCTCATTCTATAGTTTCTTCCTGTTCTATTCAATCTAAGTGTTGGATTAATCTCCATTTCATCTCAAAGAAACCTTATTCAGATGCATATGCAATTTATTCTCAAATTTTAAATTCAAGTTCTGGTATCTCCCCTGAATTCTAGACTTATATCCCCATCTTCTACTAGTCTCATCACTTAAGTGTCTAATAGGCATCTCATACTCAGTATGTCAAAAATGGCACCCTTAGTTTCATCACATTCTGTTTCTTCCCCAGGCTTTCCCAGCCTCTTAGTGAGTTACTCAAGTGAGAAACCTAGGAGTCAACTTGATTCCTCACCCCCATTTCTCTAGATTCTGTTGGCTCGTCTTTAAAATGTGACTTGAATTTGCCTACCTCCTCATCTCTTCTGTCATCACCCTATTCCAAGCCATTATCACCTCCAGCCTGAACTCTGCAGTAACCTCCTAACTCTTCTCTCTGCTTCCGTTGTTATGCCCTAAAGCCCATTCTCTGCACAGGGTCCAGAGTGATCTTTTAAAATTGTAAATCAGAGCATGTTGATCCCATGCTTAAAACACTCCAGTGGTGGCCAGGCGCAGTGGCTCATGCCTGTAATCCCAGCACTTTGGGAGGCTGAGGTGGGCAGATCACCTGAGGTCGGGAGTTCAAGAGCAGCCTGACCAACATGGAGAAACCCCGTCTCTACTAAAAAAAAAAAATACAAAAATTTGCCAGGCATGGTGGTTGCATGCCTATAATCCCAGCCACTCTGGAGACTGAAGCAGGAGAATCACTTGAATCCGGGAGGCAGAGGTTGCATTGAGCCAAGATTGCCATTGCACTCCAGCCTGGGCAAGAAGAGCGAAACTCCATCTCAAAAACAACAACAACAACAACAAAAAACACTCCAATGGTTTCTCATCATTCTTGGGATAAAATCTACAGTTCCTTATCCTCTCCCCTTTGCTCACGATAGTGAGCAAGTCTAGGCAACTTGCCTCCTTCTTCTTGTGTTTCCTAAACACAGTCATCTAGCTCATTCCTTAGGGCTTTAAACTGGCTATTACCTCTAGATACAGTTTTCAGAAATTTCTTGTCATTCAGTTCTCAGTTATCACATCTTCAGAGAGTCTTTCCCTAATCAATCTAGAGTAGTTACCATACACTCTTTGTCATGTCACCTACTTTAATTTCAGCCTAGCACTTAATCCTTGTATTTTCTTATTTATTTTGTCTCCCTCTTCCAAAATATAAGTTGTGTGAGAGCAGAAACCTAATGCCCTGCTGAATATGAAGGACCTGATAGGATACCTCGTAGAGAGTAGATGCTTAATAAATGCACATTGAATGAATGAATGAATGAATTCAAGCCCTATTTCCTTTTTTTTTTTTTTTTTTTTTTTTCTTGAGACAGAGTCTTGCTCTGTCACCCAGGCTGGAGTGCAGTGGTATGATCTCGGCTCACTGCACCCTCTGCTTCCCGAGTTCAAGTGATTCTTCTGCCTCAACCTCCTGAGGAGCTGGTACTACAGCTATATGTCACCATACCTAGCTAATTTTTGTATTTTTAGTAGAGATGGAGTTTCACCATACTGGCCAGGCTGGCCTTGAATTCCTGACCTCATGATCTGCCCACATTGACCTACCAAAGTGCTGGGATTACAGGCATGATCCACCGGGTCCAGCCCCTTTACTGTTTCTTACCTGAACTTGCAGCAATATCCTGATTAGTCAGTGTCTCTGCCTTCATCTTATATACCCCTGGTAAAATGATGTTTATAAAGCACAGATCTGATCAGAGATCTCCTATATACCTCATTCTTTGTAGGCCTCCCTAATGTCAGTAGAATAAAATTCAAACTTAATATGGCACACAAGGTTTTCCATGATTTGATTTCTTCTTCTCTTTCTGGACTTGTTTTCTGCCGGTCTTGTCTTCCAGACATTACATAGTGCCTATCCTTACTTTAAATCACTGAACTCTATTGGACCTCTATGTGTTGGCACATGCTGTAACACACTGCCTTAAAATGTATCTCTCCTTTGACCAGCTGCTTACTGCCCTCTCATCATTCAGGACTCAACTAAGAAGTCACCTGGTTTTGAACATTACCTTGTCCTCAAGCATGGTTAGACACACTTTTATGTTTCTACTATGCCTATTATGTAATGTTGATTATTCTCCCACTGTAATACTAGCATTATGTATTTGTCTTCTGTCCACTAATGGGACTGTAAGCTCTTTATGGGCAGGGATCATGCTCTATTTATCATGTATTCCTGTTGCCCTGAACAGTAACTGATTCATAGTAGATACATAATAAATCTTTGTGGAATAAAACCGAGGAGCCTCAGAATATATCTTACCTGAGATATGGGTTACTCCAAAATACTGACCCAGCTTCTTTTCTGGTAGAAGCAGGGAGAGTTGGAAGAAGAAGATGAGAATCTTCCTATCCAAGAAGTATCCTTTGACCCAGAGAAAGCTCAGTGTTGCTTAGTGGAGAATGGACAGATTTTAACTCATGGCAGTGGAGGGAAAGGATATGGATTGGCATCTACAGGAGTAACTTCTGGGTGCTATCAGTGGAAGGTATGTAGAAAATATAAGTAGTTTTTAGCATTTTGTCTTTGAGTCCTTCTTTTTTCCAGGTTCTTATAATAAATGTGTAGAAAGACTGAAAAAAAGTCATGATATGTAAATGTTCTATTATTAAGTAAGATAATATAAATGGAAACCAAATGAAAGGTATACAGGAACTCTGTGCTATTTTTGTAACCCTTATAATTCTAAAGTTATCTCAAAAATTTTAAAAATGGTTGTTTGGTTGTTTAAAGTCGTACTACAGCCCTCCGATAAGGAGTCACACAGACTCATTTTCCTCTAGCAATGAAAATGAAGCAATGTGTGTGATGTTTTTGTCTAGGAAATTCCATTAGAGATTCAGTGCCCACAGTTTTTGTAGGGGACTGTTCATGTGGGTATCCTCTGCCTAGCATGTACTAAAATTTTAGATTCCCAGAAGGAAGGCTGGTATTTAGCATAAACCATATTGTTTGTACAGTCTAGACACAATAAGCCAGCCCTGTATCAGTTGGGTAAAATTTTATCAGTATAGGGGACTGTTTACCAGTCAGGTTCCCCCATGCCATCCAAGAGCCAACCATTTCTTTTTTTTTTTCCTCTGTTGCTCAGGCTGGAGTGCAGTGGTACAGTGGTGCAGTGATATGATCTCAGCTCACTGCAGCCTCTGCCTCCCAGATTCAAGCAGTTCTCTGCCTCAGCCTCCCGAGTAGCTGGGATTACAGGTGCCTGCCACCACCCCCGGCTAATTTTTTTTTTTTTTTTTTTTTTTTGTAATTTTAGTAGACAGGGTTTCACCAGTTGGCCAGGCTGGTCTTGAATTCCAGACCTCAGGTCACTTACCTCGGCCTCCCAAAGTGCTGGGATTACAGGCGTGAGCCACTGCTCCCAGCCTCAAGCATGCATTTCTAAGGATAGTAGTCTCTGTTGTGTTAACCCCTTCTTTTGCACAGTCTACTCCTTTATCTCTTGGGCATGGTGTATATACAATAAAACTATCAATAGGACCCCATGCAGCAGAATAAGATTGACCAGTAATATTGACTTCACTTATGCCTTTTAGGGGTCCTAGACTTAGCCAGTTACAACAGATCTTATTAACCAACAGTTGTATCTTAAAAAGCCATGTGGTTTCATTCTTAAGCTTTTTTTTTAACTTTTAAAACTTTTCAGTCCTGGACTGGCCAGAGTTGTGCTGTGTTAAATTAATGTGCTGGCATCAATTTAGCACAGCACAACTCTGGCCAGTCCAGGACTGAGGTGTTACCTTGATAAGGTACACACACAAGAAATATAATCCCTTAGGGCATGTGTGTTACCTTTGGAAACAAAGAATTTATAATTATTAGGGCATCTCTAATCAGAACATAAAATAGGCAGCACTGGTTAACATGACACCAATGTGACCTGCCCCCATGGGACCTTCAGCTCTGATCCCAGTTCAGTCTGAATAATTTAGTTGAGTCTTGGTTTCAGAGGGACTGTCTGAAAGCAGTCAGTTTTAAAGGATTTTGTTTTCTGTGACATCATTATTTCTGTCTCAAGAGTATGAATGACCTCTTGAGGTGTTTTGTGGAAATTGCAGCAGCTGGAGCCACCCACTGTGGTCTTTTGACAGACTTGTCAGATTTGATGAGAAATTCAGCAGTCAGTTTGAATTTAAAGTGCTCACAGCAGCTTTAAGACAAAATAGTTTTGTTTTGTTTTTTTGGTTGAGATGGAGTCTCGCTCTGTTGCCAGGCTGGAGTGCAGTGGTGCGATCTTGGCTTACTGCAACCTCTGCCTCCTTGGTTCAAGCGATTCTCCTACCCCAGCCTCCCAAGTAGCTGGGACTACAGGAGCCTGCCACCACACCTGGCTAATTTTTTATATGTTTAGTAGAGACAGGGTGTTGCCATGTTGGCCAGGATGATCTCGAATTCCTGACCTCAGGTGATCTACCCACCTTGGCCTCCCAATTACAGGTTTGAGCCATCCCGCCCTGCTCAACATAGATTTTTTTTCCCCCCTGGAAGATAGAGAACTTTTACGAATAGTTCTGAAAAACAGAGGTCATGTACGTCCGCCCTACTCCTCCATGCTTCCCTAAGTTGCTAGTTTTTGTTTTTCCTCTGTGTGAAGTTGATGTGTTCCATTTAGTAATTACAAATGTTAAATATTTCTTTCTTTCTTTCTTTTTTTTTTTTAAGAAAGAGTCTTGCTCTTGTTGCCCAGGCTGGAGTGCAGTGGTATCATCTCGGCTCACCGCAACCTCTGCCTCCGGGGTTCAAATAATTCTGCCTCAGCCTCCCGAGTAGCTGGGATTACAGGAGCTCACAATGATGCCTGACTAAAATTTTGTATTTTTAGTAGAGACAGGATTTCCTCCATGTTGGTCAGGCTGGTATCGAACTCCCAACCTCGGGTGATCCCGCCCGCCTTGGCTTCTAAAAGTGCTGGGATTACAGGCATGAGCCACCCCACCCAGCCAAATATTTCAATTTTAAAAAATCATTTTTTATTTTTATCTAGACCTTTTGTCCAGAAGGGTTGGATGCAAAAGGAAGAGTATTCACACAAAACATTTGCATACAACTTAACCAGAAAGGTTAGGAATTGGTCAGGACAAAATTTCAGTTACAATTTTTTTTTTCAAAATAGGTTTATAAAACCTTCTACATCTTTCATCCTAATCATTTATCCAGTGAGCAGTCTGGAAAAGATCAGTCTCTTTCTGGGAACAGTTTTATTTAATAAACTGTCCTATTGATGAATGTTGTATATCAGGAGAAAGGTGAGGGGTGTAGAGTCAAATGATCAGTCCCTTGTTGCAAACTGCAACCATTCTAGAAAACTTAACATGTTGGGACATCACCTAAATGGTACTGAGAGTCCAGTCTCTTAATGAGTGGATGGAAGTATATTGCTCCGAGAAAACAAGCTCTTTTCATGGGCGTCTGCAGGAGACCTGGCCTGTCCAGCCAACATCCATGGCCCCACAAAGGGCGAGTGTTCCAAATCCACAACTGTCCTAGATTTTCAGTTTTGTTCATTCAGCTTGTGCCTGCTTTTAGCTGAGCAGAATTCATGTTTGGTTGAAATAGCCCAGAGCACACAGTATCAGGTTTTAGCTTAGAGTCAGGTCTAGGCATTTAAAATGTGTGAATTCGGGATTCCAAGCCAGCAGCTTTTTTGGTCAGCAATTAAATCTAGATGGAGCCAGGTATGGTGGCATGTGCCTATAGTCCCAGTACTTGGAAGGGTGAGGCTGGAGGATTGCTTGAACCCGGGAATTTGAAGCCACAGTGAGCTCTGATTGCAACACTGCATGCCATCCTGGGTAACAGAAGGAGACCCATCTCTTTTTTTTTTTTTTTTTTTTGAGACAGAGTTTCGCCCTTGTTGCCCAGGCTGGAGTGCAATGGGTTGAGTCCACTCTCGGTTCACCGCAACCTCCGCCTCTCAGGTTCAAGCAATTCTCCTGACTCAGCCTCCCAAGTAGCTGGGATTACAGGCATGCACCACCACGCCTGGCTAACTTTGTATTTTTAGTAGAGATGGGGTTCCTCCATGTTGGTCAGGCTGGTTTCGAACTCCCGACCTCAGGTGATCTGCCCGCCTCAGCCTCCCAAAGTGCTGGGATTACAGGCGTGAGCCACCGAGCCTCACTGACCCTATCTCTTAAAAACAAAAACAAAGCCTAGATGTTGTAGAAGCAGACAGTAGGGTTTTAAGTCTAGGCTTGAAAACAAGGCTTTCCTAAACTCTGTTTGTCAGTCTTGGAGTCCAAATTGACCTACTCAAAAATATGTACTTAGGCTGGAAATCCATCAGCCTCTTAGTGTTAGACATATAATTTTATAAGAATTCATTGGCCACTGAATGTTTTTTAACACTCTAAAAGCATATCTCTATCTCCATCTAGAGCTTGCCTCTCTTTTTATCTCAGAGCCTTTTCCCAGAGGCTCCAATAGGAAAAAATCATAGCAAAAACCCACCAGTTATGAACACTTGTTTTGTTTCTAATATAGAGTTTAAATGCCAGTCTACCCGCTGGTGACAAAAAGCAAGGAATTTGTGTCCCACTAATACGTTTTTCTTTTGGAGCTTTGCCTGATCAGGATGATACTTTAGCATTTATGAAGTTACAAGTTTGTAACATTTTGCATCTTAATTTTTTTTTTTTTTTTTTTTTTTAGGTATCCTGTTGCCCAGGCTGTAGTGCAGTGGCACAAACTTGGTTCACTGCAACCTCCACCTCCCAGATTCAAGTGATTCTCTTACCTCAGCCTCCCGAGTAGGTGGGAGTGGAGTAGGCACTCATAACCATGCCTCACTAATTTTTGTGTTACTAGTAGAGATGAAGTTTCACCATGTTGACCAGGCTGGACTCAAACTTCTGACCTCAAATGATTCGCCTACCTCGACCTCCGAAAGTGCTGAGATAACAGGCGCGAGCCACCATGCCTAGCGTTTGCTTCATTTTTTTTTCGTACATCCAGATGTAGGTGCCCCAAAACAAAGCTGTTTTTAAAAGGTTCCCTTCTTCTTTCTCACATCTTAAGTTTACTCAAACCTCTAGCAATAAATTTAGCATTTACAAGGTAAATTGTGGCAGGGGGAGAACCTGCTGTAGCAATAGCAGCAGCTCAGCTTAAGAAAATAGCTGGAGTGGTTCCTTTCTATTCTTGTTTGTTTTTGTAGATTTTGTAGAGATGGGAGTCTTGATCTGTTGCTCAAGGTGGTCACAAACTCCTGGCCTCAAGCAGTCCTCCCTCCTTGGCCTCCCAAAGTGCTAAGATTACAGGTGTGAGCCACTGTACCCATACTCAAAGCTGTCAGGGGTTTTTGAACCCTTTCCCCTCCCACTGGAGGAGAGAGCAACTAACAAGCTAATTTTGCTACTCTGGCTCATCTAAAGCCCATTCGTTGGGACTATTTGGGCCCTTTCTCTTCAGGAAAGAAGTTGTTCCTGGAAGAAGAACAGCTCAGCTTTTACCTGAGCTGCTTTTTTTTCTAACTTCAGCTGGCAAGGCCAAGAGCATCTGGGGGAGTCTATCAAACTATCTTGTGGTTGGATTTATCTTAAAAATTCATCTGTAACTTTTGCCTCTCAAAATGGATAGCAGCTCACCTTCTGTTTCATACTACGTGTAACTCCATAGACACGTAGGTACCAGAGTTTTATCTTTTTCTTTTGTCTCTTTCTTTGTCCCCAGTAATATTTAACTATACTCTAATGCATCAGGCTTGTTCTAGTGAATCTCACTGCTGCCACTGCTATGTCATGAGTCCCAAGACCACCCTCACATTCAGCGATTCACTAGAAGGACTTGTCAGACTCCTCATGTTGATACACTCACAACTGAGATTTATTCTATTGATGCAGTAAGAATATATAGCCAGCTAATAAGGGAAGGACACAGGTGAGATATAGAGGAATCCATGTATAGACTTCCTCCTGTTCACTCCCTCCCATGAGCACAAGCTTTCCCTAGCAAGAAAAATACATATGTGTAATGTTTCTAGAGAAGCCAATTAGAGATGCAGAACCCAAAGTTTTTACTGGGGGCTTGTCATATAGACACCTTCAACCTGCCACCAAAATTTCATACTACCAGAAGCAGAGCAGGTATTCAGCATAAACCACATTGTTTGTTTAAATGTTCTAGGTCAGTGAGCCACCTTTATTACTTAGAAGAAGTTGGATTTTTTTTTGTTTGTTTTTTGAAGTCATTATAAGAAACTGTTTACTAGTCAAATTTCCAGGTACTAGCCAAAGGCCAATTTTGCAAGCATGCCTTTTTGAAAAGTAGTCCCACTAGGTGTAGTGGCTCACGCCTGTAATCCCAGCACTTTGGGAGGCTGAGGTGGGAGGATTGCTTGAGTCCAGGAGTTCAAGACCAGACTGCGTAACATCACAAAACCTCATCTCTACAAAAAATAATTTTAAAAAAATTAGCCAGTCATGGTGGTGTACACCCGTAGACCTAGTTACTCAGGAGACTGAGGCAGGAGAATTGCTTGAGCCCAGGAATTTGAAGCTTCAGTGAGTCATGATCATGCTACTGTACTCCAGCCTGGGCAACAGAATGGAACCCCATCTCTTTAGAAAATTCAAAACAAAACGAAACACCTAGTCTTAGCTTGTGATATTAACTCTTTTTGTAAACAGAAGTATACACAAGAGAGTAGTTAAAAAATCTATATGTAAAGAATTAAAGCTTTTTCATTAATAATTTTCCGGACTACACATACTTCCTTAGCTTCATTGTTAAGTGGTAAGTTAAAATTGCTTATTTTAAATACTGTAGATATTCAAAGGTTATTCTAAATGTTCTGCAAGGTAAAGAATAAACTTAAAATCTTTCTAAATTGATGTGATTATTTCATTTTCATGTTATTTTCACTTAAAAGAACATATTCCCATAAATGTATAATTATTATTTATAAACATATTCCTCGTGTTGGTTAATGCAGTTAATAGCATATAAATAGATTTTTTGAGTATTAATGAATATCCCACTTTTATTTTAGTTTTATATTGTGAAGGAAAATAGAGGGAATGAAGGCACATGTGTTGGAGTTCTCGCTGGCCAGTACATGACTTTAACCACCGCACTACCTCGGATATGTGGCTCTATAGGGCCTACAGTGGTAACCTCTATCACAATGGAGAACAGACTCTCACATTGTCCAGCTTTACTCAAGGAGATTTCATTACCTGTGTGTTAGACATGGAAGCCAGGACCATTTCTTTCGGGAAAAATGGAGAGGTACTGAAACCCATTCACAAGCATTACACTTTTCTTGTTTCTACTTATAATCAACTCAGTTGTCCAGTTGCCATTTAATCAAATTACAGGTGATCTACTTGTCTCTCCTTTTTTTCTAATACTTTCTGGTTCTTAAAACATTTATTAGCAACAAACAAAAGGAAGATAGTAAAACCCCACTAAGACTTTTTGAAACAGATGAACAAATTATGATCACTTATTATATGTAGTCTTTTCTTTGTTAGCAAAGTTAATTGAGAATTTCATCAAGTAACTTTTGTTCTGTCTCGTAAAAGCTTTAGATTCTAATGTGGTTAGATATTATCAGTTTAAAAATTTTCTATTTTTTTTTCTTTTCCTCACCAACTGCCACATTCTAGGAACCCAAATTAGCTTTTGAAGATGTGGATGCAGCAGAATTGTACCCGTGTGTGATGTTCTATAGTAGCAATCCAGGGGAAAAGGTAATGAAGCTTCAAACCTTTATTTAAGAATATTTGTTATTTTATTGTTTAGCATCAGGAGGTGTTTATAAATATAATAACCTATTTCTTCTCCCATTAAAAGTACCTGACTTAGGTAATGTATTCTTCTAGAAGAAGGATACTTTTAGAAAGTGCCTTTACGAAGTGTTACTATTTAGGCACTATTTCATCTTCTGGCAATTGAATCCAGTGAGTCAACTTTCAAACATATGTGCATTTACAAGAACTACAGGAACTAGTTTAGGGATAATCTAGTTCATTGGGAATTATGAATATGAGAGAGAAATCTAGAAATAATCTTAAATGTAATAAGATCCTATCAGCTGAATAATAGGAGTTCTAGTCATGGTGGAGAAACTACCTTTCATTCATTCAGCTGGGGGAATTTTCAGGTGTTGTGGATGATGTAAATTTGAACTTCATGACAACAGTATTAATAGGATACCCTCCATTGTAAACTTTCTTTTTTACCTCATCTAAAATCCAGGCTGAGAAAAACTTTGTGATCTCCCTATGCTGGTGGGTGGGTTTTTTTATTCTTTTTTATTTTTATTTTTTATTTTTTATTGCCCTACTCCATCCTTTCACTTGCAGATGCATAGTATATAGTTTAAGTCAAGTCTTAATAATTTATAGCCATTATGTAGTGGAAAGCTTTCAACTTATGTCATATATAATATTTCCATAATGAAATTGCTAGACCTGGTAAATCTCAACAATGAAAATTATCTTTTATTCTTTATTTTTAAAAGTACATTTTTTTAATGTCAAGGAATTATAATTTAAGGCTAGCTGGGAACTGTTTATTGGACAGCCAGCAACCAAACCTGAACTGGAGATGAAGTAAAGATGCAGCCCAGTGCCTGATTTCATCCCTTGCCCTGTGTAGGTTTGCAGCCCAAAGTAGGTTCTGTCATGTTCAGGTTCAAATGATGGCCTGGTGCTTTCTAACATCTGTGAACCTTTAAGAAATTCACTCAGCCTTAGACTATGTAGCAATCAATTTATTCTATCCGGAAGCCTTTGTGATAAATTTTAGAACCTCTGAGAAACACAATACTAATAGTAGTTAACTTTTTTTTTTAATGTTTACAGTGTGACTGGCACTGTACTAATAAACACTTTATGTGCATAATCTCACTTAATCTTTAAAATAACTGTTAGAGACAGATGCTATTATTAGTGTCAGTTTTTAAATGAAAAGCTAAGGCTTAGAGAGATTAAATAACTTCCCAAGATTATACAGAGTTACGATTTGAACTCAAGTTTTGTTCCTCTTTTAACTTCTGTGTGTTATTTGCAATGTGTATCCAGATTGTGACTATTCCAAATGTCTGGATTTATGATTTTACTTTTGCACCCCTTGAACAACGTAAGATGTCCAGGACTCATTATTCTGGAGTCTTGAGGATGAGAATGAGCATATCCTTAAAGCTTATTTCAGACTAAATTGAGTCAGTCACACATGCCTTTGTCTCTATAGTCATCTTTCAAATGGTCCTAACATCTCTGGAATTCATGAATTACAGGAAATTTAAATAACAGGGTAGCTTATTCCGGTGGACCATACTACTAATAACTTCAGTGTATCTGTAACATTTCCTTACTCTTTGGGGGCCAGTTGGTATAATTCATATGTATGCAGAGACCCAAATACTAGTTCACCATGGGATTTCACATGTTAGAATTTATAGTGACTAAGAAGAACTAATAATAGCACACCTTTTCCACTCTCTTTACTTTTATATAGGTGAAAATTTGTGATATGCAGATGCGTGGCACACCCCGAGACTTACTTCCAGGAGACCCTATTTGTAGTCCAGTAGCAGCAGTGCTGGCTGAGGCCACTATTCAGCTCATCCGTATACTTCACCGAACAGACCGTTGGACTTACTGCATTAATAAAAAAATGATGGAAAGGCTGCACAAAATTAAGATATGTATCAAAGAGTCAGGTCAGAAGCTAAAGAAAAGCCGCTCGGTTCAGAGCCGAGAGGAAAATGAAATGAGAGAGGAGAAGGAGAGCAAAGAGGAAGAGAAAGGTAAACACACTAGGCATGGCCTCGCTGACCTCTCAGAGCCGCAGCTGAGGACTCTTTGCATAGAGGTGTGGCCGGTGCTGGCTGTGATAGGAGGAGTTGATGCTGGTCTTAGAGTTGGAGGTCGGTGTGTTCACAAGCAAACTGGGCGCCATGCCACGCTGCTGGGAGTGGTCAAAGAGGGCAGCACGTCTGCCAAGGTCCAATGGGATGAAGCAGAAATTACTATCAGGTATGATCTGTTGAGTTACACTTTTAGCAAACGAGTATTTAATGGTGAAATAGGCCATTGCCTGTGGACAGTGAGTAATCATGTATTTTAGGTTAGCTGCCAGTTAATCTTTAAAAATATTTCTCATGCATTTAGGTGTTTGTACTGTAATTTCTTAAAGGAGAATTTTCTAAACGCATGTTCTTTGAAATACTAGTGGATTTTAAACATATATAGTCTTTTTGTTTTGTTTTGGGGAAGAAATTGTAAGCTCAGCAGTTTATAGGTTTCACTGGGATTTTTCTTCCAATTTTTCATTTGGCTTTTTGCATTTTGATCATTTCCATTACACACTGACTGGGATAGTAAAAAGCCAGCCAGCTGATATCTGTTCATTGCATTTTATGGTAGCAAGGCTCTGAATATTGATCTGACTAAAATTAGGCTTTGCATTATCTGTAATTTTAAGTATTCTTCCTTTTTATGAAAGCACATATTTCTGTCCCTTCAATGTGTATAAGATTTGAATAGATATGAAAGTTATATTTATACGTCACAAACTGGGTTTTAAAAGCATTTAGGTGTGTTTGCATTCAGGTAGGATTTACGCGAAGTACAAATTTCATATGTGTACAAGGAAATGCAGGTTGAGCATTCCAAATCCCAAACTCCAAAATCCAAAATTCTCTGATGAGTATTTCCATTGAGCATGTTGGTGCTCCAAAAGTTTCAGGTTTTCACTCAAAGGAGGTGCTCATTGGAGCATTTCAGATTTTGGATTTTTGGATTTGGGATGCTCAGCTGGCAAGTACAATGTAAATATTCCAAAATTTGGAAAAAGTCAAATCCAGAACACTTCTGATCCCATGCATTTTGGATAAGGGATACTCATCCTGACACTTATCTTCGTTGATAAGGGGACTCATTTATCTAATGACTTTACATAATTGTATCATTTGAAAATACAGATTTATTGGTGATATTATGTAACTGTTCATTATACTGCCTAATGTGATTCCTTTAAAATTACATGTTAATATGACATGAACAATATTTTATTTTATTTTATTTTATTTTATTTTATTTATTTGAGATGGAGTCTCGCTCTGTCACCCAGGCTGGAGTGCAGTGGCACAATCTTGGCTCCGCCTCCTGGGTTCAGGCAACTCTCCTGCCTCAGCCTCCCGAGTAGCTGGGATTACAGGCACCCACCATCATGCCCGGCTAGTTTTTGTATTTTTGTATTTTTGTAGAGATGAGGTTTCACCATGTTGCCCAGGTTGGTCTTGAACTCCTTGACCTGAGGTGATCCACCTGCCTCAGCCTCCCAAAGTGCTGGGATTATAGGTGTGATCCACCATGCTCGACTGGAACAATATCTAAAGCAGTGCTTCTTTGTGGTTTTGGAGTGGTACTGTTTCAGAATTTAGTGAATGCTATGGATCATCTTAGCCAAAAAGTACATATACATAAACTTTACGCAGAATTTCAGGGGTTAATGGACTCTGCCTTCCCCTCCATTCTATCAAACTAAGACACCAATGACAGCTTCACAGAATGACATTCAAATGTCTACCTTTCCTCTCATTCTTTGCATTGTTTCAGAAAGGATTTGTGATGCTTCATATAGATGCATACAGTAGGCTGGGCTTGTTGGCTCATGCCTGTACCCCAGCATTTTGGGAGGCTGAGGTGGGTGGATCACCTGAAGTTCGGAATTTGACACCAGCCTGGCTAACATAGCGAAACCTTGTTTGTACTAAAAATACAAAAAATTAGCTGGGCGTGGTGGTGTGTGCCTGTAATCCCAGCTACTCAGGAGGCTGAGGCAGGAAGATCTCTTGAACTCAGTAGATGGAGGTTGCAGTGAGCTGAGAACGCACCACTGCACTCCAGCCTTGGTGACAGAATAAGAATCCATCTCAAAAAAATAAAAAATAAAAAGAAGAAAGAAAAGATGCATACCATGTAGTAAAATAAGTAAATTAATAAATTAAAACAAGAAAAATGAGGCTAGGGGAAAATAAGATTAGGAAGGGAATGTAAAACCAAGATTTAGGTTAGAACAACAAAACTTTATACTGGCAAAAGCTTTTTTATTACATTTTGTATAATTATATCATTCTTAAACTTCAGGGAATTCTTGTCAATATCAGGAAATATGTAATTATATTTTGGCTTAAACTATATAGGAACTGAGACTACAATGTAAACTTTTTTATGGGATAAAGTCCTCTCTGAAATAAGGTACAAATAGCCATTACCTATATCATAAACTAGATTTATTATACAGATTTTCTGAATAGCTTACATCAAACTACATCTGACCAACCTCCTGTTTTTGTAAGTAAAGGTATACAGCCACACCCATTTATTTGTATCAGTGGCTGCTTTTGCACTATGATGGCAGGTTGAGTGGTTGCAACTGAGACTGTGTGCCCTGCAGAGTCTAAACTATTTCTTGTCTGGCCCCTTACAGAAAGTTTGCTAACTCCTGCTTTACATTATATATTAGTGGATATTCTTATTTGAAAGCACATGCACATCTCATTGTTTCTGCATTTAGCATCACATCTCCCCATTTTCTCATAATAGACTCATTTTTCTCTGTGTTTGTAATGATTTCTCTAGTTTGTATAAATTATTCTCTGTATTGTGTACATGATGCATCTTATTTTGTCTACATTATTTTCTGTATCTTCCTCCTGTCTTTCCCTCACTTGCTTCTTCCTGTGTCATTCTGATCTTTATTAAAGCTTCCCAACTTTTTGGTCGCCTAGTGATACTCCATTGTATAATCTGGAACCCTGTGAACCATTGCCGTTTGATGTGGCGCGATTCCGAGGCCTGACGGCTTCTGTGCTGCTGGACCTAACGTATCTGACTGGCATTCACGAAGACATGGGGAAACAGAGCACCAAGCGACATGAAAAGAAACACCGACATGAATCTGAAGAGAAAGGGGATGTTGAGCAGAAACCTGAGAGTGAATCCGCTTTAGATACGCGAACAGGCCTAACATCTGATGACATCAAAAGTCAGGGTACCACAAGCTCCAAATCAGAAAATGAAATCACTTCGTTTTCTTTAGATCCCACACTGCCAAGTGTGGAATTCCAACATCAGATAACAGAAGGGAAAAGAAAAAATCATGAACACATGTCCAAAAACCATGACATAGCCCAGTCAGAAATTCGAGCAGTCCAGCTGTCCTATCTTTACCTTGGTGCTATGAAATCACTTAGTGCCCTTCTTGGCTGTAGTAAATATGCTGAGCTGTTGCTGATACCAAAAGTTCTGGCTGAAAATGGCCACAACTCAGACTGTGCTAGTTCTCCAGTTGTTCATGAAGATGTGGAGATGCGAGCAGCCCTGCAGTTCTTGATGCGACACATGGTGAAGCGAGCAGTCATGCGGTCACCCATAAAGAGAGCACTGGGATTAGCTGATCTGGAACGCGCTCAAGCCATGATCTATAAATTAGTGGTCCATGGGCTTTTGGAAGACCAGTTTGGGGGCAAAATTAAGCAAGGTATGTTATCTGATTTTTTTTTTTTTTGCGTTTGTGCTGTTGAAATTATGTTCATAATTGTTGTCAGAAGGGATACATTCTGTAAGTGATTTGTAAAAAAAAATTTTTTTAGCCAAAGCAATTTTCACATCATTTTCTCTTTGAAAGGAAAACAGTTCTTTTTTGTTATTTTTATATTAGTGATCCTCTGTCTATAATTTTGCTATTTTAAACCTACACAAACGTTGGAACTCAGCAATTATTACTACATTTTATAAAAAAAATTTGACTCATACCAAAAAAAGTATTTATTGATGTGACTCAAAATACATAGTATTCTGGCCAGCGTGGTGGCTCATGCCTATAATCCCAGCACTTTGGGAGGCCGAGGCAGGCGAATCACTTGAGGCTAGGAGTTCAAGACCAGTCTGGCCAACATGGTGAAGCCCTGTCTCTACTAAAAATACAAAAATTAGGCCGGGCGCGGTGGCTCACACCTGTAATCCCAGCACTTTGGGAGGCCGAGGCAGGCAGATTACGAGATCTAGAGATCGAGACCATCCTGGTCAACATGGTGAAAAACGGTCTCTACTAAAAATACAAAAAAATTAGCTGGGCGTGGTGGTGCGCACTTGTAGTCCCAGCTACTCAGGACACTGAGGCAGGAGAATTGCTTGAACCCAGGCGGCGGAGGTTAACTGGGCATAGTGGCACGTGCCTGTAATCCCAGCTACTCAGAGGGCTGAGGCAGTAGAATCTCTTGAACTCAGAAGGCGGAGGTTCCAGTGAGCCGAGATTGAGCCACTGCACTCAAGCCTGGGTGACTGAGACCCTTTGTCAAAAATCAAAACAAAACAACAAAACAAAATACATAGTATTCTGATAGCTTCTCAGAGACATTTTAAAGGAAATTTTAAAGTCTCTACTTTCATTGACTGCATATTGCATGTAAAAAGAAAAGCCCCCTGTTTTATCTTGTATCCTCATATCTGGGGAGAATATGAATTCAGAAATAAAAATGAGACTCATTCAGTAAATGTTTATTGAGTGCCTACTATGTGTCGGGTACTTTTTTAGATTCTGGAAGGCAGCAGTTAACAAAACAAAGTCCCTTGCCTTCATGGAGTTTATGTTCTTCCTTCTTTCTCTTCTTTCTTCTTTTCCTTTGTGTTTATTCCCTTTCTTCCTGTCTTAGCTTAGTAAATAGAGAGAGGGGGATACATGGTGTATATAAGTAGGAATGTTAACATCATGATGATTGTGAAGTGATGTGGCTTTTTCTCAAACCTGATAGAATTGCCTGCCTTTGTAGCAACTGATATTTTAGTTATATTTATTTGTAGGCTTCCTTAATAGATTCAAATATATATATATATATATATATATATATATATGTAAGTACTTTGTAAACTTTTAGAGATTTTAACTCTGTGTGTGTGTGTGTGTGTGGTGTGTGTGTGTGTGAATGAAATTGTCCTTTTTAAACCATGGAGTTTCTGTCGAGGTTTTTACTCTTCTTGTATTTACATGCCTCTTTATCTTTGCCTATTTGTAGATTAAAGATAGGCATCAAAATGAAAGTGTGAAGGAAACACAGTTTTAATGATTGGATACCTTAGAGAACCTCTTGTTAGATCTTACAACCAAAAGTGAGACTTTTTTTGTTTTTAAGAGAACCCTCTTCTCTAAAAACAGAAATGTGTAATTGCAAGGGCTCATTACAATACTGTCTGTAGAGTCTGGAATTAATGAGTACAATAGTGAATATAAAGATGTATATATGTAAGATTTTTTTTTTCTGTCAGTCTTTCATACAAATGGATGCTTGTGAAATATATTTAGAAACTTTTAAATTTAAAAGGTAGAAGATTTTTATTCCCACTGTCATTTTTGAAAAAACATCCTTAGCTCAAGATGGATTAAAGGTAAAAATAATAATAATAATAATAATAATAATAAACAAATCCTTACTACTTTCTTAACCTTTATTTTGGTTTCTAGAGATTGATCAACAAGCTGAAGAAAGTGACCCCGCCCAGCAGGCGCAGACACCGGTTACTACTAGCCCATCAGCCTCAAGTACAACCTCCTTTATGAGCAGCTCTCTGGAGGACACCACAACTGCCACCACTCCAGTTACTGACACGGAAACAGTGCCTGCATCCGAGTCCCCGGGAGTGATGCCTCTTAGTCTTCTCAGGTAGAGAAGTTGACCTTTAATGTCTGCCATACTGATGCCTGTGTTTCTGAAGGCACAGTTGTCCTCTTATGAATAGTATGCCCAACTAAATCCTGGGGTACTAGAGCTAGAAAGAAGCTAAGAGATCATATAGTCAAGCTCATTTTACTGAAGTTAGGAATGTCCCTCAGAAGTTTAATAACTTGCCCAAAATCTCACAGCCAGTTAGTGGTGACCCCAGGTCTAATCAGCTGTGGTGCTGACGAGCAGGGACTCTAACATCCTCTCTGTTATGATGATCTTTTTTTTTCCCCTAAGTTTTTGAGTATTTTTTTTTCCTCAAAAAGTAAATACTTGTATTTTGAATATTCATCTCCATGAAAATAGTTTTCTTTTCTCAGGTTGTTTTCCTTTTAAGAATAATTCTTTAACCATATTTTTATTCTTACAAAAATTTCAAACAACTCTACTTTTCAAATGAAAGAGCATGTCTTACGATGCTTCTTCAGCCAACTCTTTTTTAATAGATTTGTAAATTCCAAGTGATGCTTATTTACTTAAATTTCGTTTTGCTTTAATTTGCCAGATGTATACACAAATGAAAACTTTTGAGGGAAGAACTTTCAGGGAGAAACTGTTTTGTGGGTTCTCTTAACTATGACTTAAGTGAAATAAAGGAAGCAAAATGGTTAGCCTCCGTTTTTTTCTTTCACCTCTTTCCTTAGTTGAGAAGGCATTATGATTCCCACTATGTAGATCAACATCTTAAAGAGTGGAATCGGGGAGTGTCTCCTGTAGTGATTCTCAGTTTTTGGTGTGTCCAAGAGCCACTTGGGAAACTTTTTTTTTTGAGACAAAGTCTCGCTCTGTCACCCAGGCGGAGTGTAGTGGTACAATCTTGGCTCACCACAACCTCTGCCTCCTGGGTTCAAGCAATTCTCGTGCCTCAGCCTCCCAAGTAGCTACAGGCACCTGCCACCACACCTGGCTAATTTTTGTATTTTCAGTAGAGATGGGGTTTTACCATGTTGGGCAAGCTGGTCTTGAACTCCTGACCTGAGGTGATCCACCTGCCTCGGCCTCGCAAAGTGCTGGGAAACCTTTTAAAGCTCTAGAGCTGTATCCCTCAGCAAGTCTCATTCAGTATGTCTGGTGAGACCTACAGTTTACATTTTAATTAAGTTTCCCTAGTGATTCTAATGTGGTGGCTTCAGCATACACTTTGAGAATTACTGTTATGGTCTTGTGCAGGAGTACAATTCTAGTACCATTTTTAGTCCCCACATATCTTCTACTTCTTAGCTCTCTCACTGGAATAACAGTTTCAGGAGGCGCTTCTGTTCAAGGAAGATGGAAGATAGAGGAATGATAGGTCATTCTTTTTTTTTTCTTTTTCTTTTCTTTTTTTTTTTTTAAGAGATAGGGTCTCACTCTATCACTGAGACTGAAATACAGTGGCACAGTCATAATTCATTGTAGCCTCAAAGTCTCCTAGGTTCAAGCCATCCTCCTGCCTCAGCCTCTTGTATAGCTGGGACCACAAGTGTATTACCAAACTTGGCTAATTTAAAAAAAATTTTTTGTAGAGACAGGGTCTCACTTTTTTGCCCAGGCTTGTCTTGATCCTTTGGCCTTAGCCTCCCAAAGTATGCTGATATGACAGGTCTGAGCCACCATGCCTACCTGATAGGATGTTCTAATATGGTTTTTAATCCTCTGGCAATTACAGAATTCAAGGTGTCCACACAAGATCTGTAGCACTGTGACCCCTTGTAACCTTTTAAGCTCTGACTAGTGTGGGCATGGGGTTTGGTGGTAAAATCATGCCCTCTTGCTGCCATAGGCATTCACCAGGACTTTTGACTCCTCATTTCTTCTGTGTTTGTTTCCCCTGCTATTGGCTGGGACTTCATTAGAGTTGCACTTGGCTCTTACTGGGTGAACATCATTTAGTAGAAAGAAAAACCAGAGAACTACTGCTTCCTGTGTATACACCATTGTTATCACTGACTTGGTAGACATTACATTTTTGATGCTTAGAAAATTCCTAGTTCTTTTGGACAAATCTAAAGAGCAGTCAGTGTGGATCTTCCTGGACTTTATTCTTTAACCAGTGTCCGAATTTCTCAATTGAAGAGGGTTTCTGTCCCATACCTTTCCCCAGCTATGTTTCACGTTCTCAACTCAAGAGGGGCTGCGTCCCAGTACCTTTCCTCGCCTGTTCAGCGGCATATCATTCATGTACTATTTTGCAATTGTGCTAGGTGACTAGACAGTTATCTTTTCTTCCCCTAACTTGCCTATAAACCATTACTTTGAATCCATGTAATTTTGTTACTAGTTAGTGAGTTTATATTAATATTTAAAAGTAACTGCACGTTATCTATCTTTAAAAGCCTTCCTTGCTCTCTAACTACCTTATACGTACCAATATACCCCTCTAATTTTGGTATTATAGTCTAAGGAAAGCTACATGAAGGCAGGCATTTTTCATCTATTTTGCTAATGGCTGTATTCCCCCCCACTTGCTGTGTTGCTGGCATTTTGCTGAATGAATCATAAGGTTTTATTACATTTATACTGAAAGTGCTGTATGAGATAATCAGTTTTAAAAGTGAGGAGTCTTTCTCCACACCCTCCATTAAAGTATAACTAATCTGTTTAGTCTTACAGGTTGCATATTCTTCTATAAGAAGATTGTGATTTAAGTATTATTTCCTAAATTGGATTTTTATTCTAATCACTGTTATTTTCTTAAAGGCAAATGTTCTCTAGTTACCCAACTACCACTGTACTTCCCACACGTCGGGCACAGACTCCTCCAATATCATCGTTACCAACCTCTCCTTCTGATGAAGTAGGAAGAAGGCAAAGTTTAACTTCTCCTGATTCTCAGTCAGCAAGGCCAGCTAATCGCACAGGTGCGTGTGCTAATATGCACTATGATATCCAAAACTTGGGATTCCACATGTGTGGGACTTTATTATATGGGCATTGTGTTTTGTCTTCACAGAAGGTAAAACAGTGATTTTAATGAAGGGGAACTGCCCCATTAAACGGAGCTGTCATCTTCATTTTGAAGCTATGTATTGAATTATGGCCATTTTGGAGTGAAATAATGTGCTGTACATTAGTCATATCAGTTCTTTATTTTTCCCAATATAGCTATTTTTAGTGTTGTAAATTTCCTTCTAAGCACTGCTTTAGCTGCAGCCCACACATTTTGAAATGCTCTGTTTTCATTTTCATTTTAAAGTACTTTCTAATTTGCCTTTGATATCTTCTTTGACCTCTGGATTATTTGGAAGTATGTTATTTCGTTTTCAAATATTTGGGGGATTTTCTTCATATATATATATATATATATATATATATTATTGCACTTTAGGTTCTGGGGTACATGTGCAAATCATGCAGGATTGTTGCATAGGTACATACGTGGCAATGTGGTTTGTTGCCTCCATCCCCCTGTCAGCTTTATCTGGCATTTCTTCCCATGTTATCCCTCCGCAACCTCCCTACCCCTCGCTGTCCCTCCCCATCTCCCCCTAACAGACCGCAGTGTGTGATCCTCCCTTCCCTATGTCCATGTGTTCTCATTGTTCAACACCCGCCTATGAGTGAGAACATGCAGTGTTTGATTTTCTGTTCTTGTGTTAGTTCTTTTTGTTATTGCTATTTTTATTATTGTCAGAGACCATATCTTTTTTTTTTTTTTTTTGCACTGAAATCGCACCACTGCACTGCATGCCAGCCTGGTGCCTGGTGACAGAGTGAGACCATGCCTGTACTCCTAGCTACTTGGGAGGCTGAGGCAGAAGAATCGCTTAAACCTAGGAAGCGAAGGTTGCAGTGAGCCGAGATCGAGCCACTGCATCCCACCCTGGGCGGCAGAGTGAGACTTTGTTTCAAAACAAAAAAAGATCATTATTGGGACATTTGGTAAAACTAGAATAGTACCTAACAGTGACAGCACTGTGAATTTCCTTACCTTGATAGTTGTTTTGTGGTTATGCAGGAAAATGTCCTTACTTGTAGGAGTTACATATTCAAGAAGGTAAAGCATCCACATGTCAATACTTGGTGTAATGGTTCAGGGGAAAAGAGTTCTTTGTAATATTGTTGCAAATTTCTGTAAGTTTGAAATTTTTTATAAGTGGGAAATGATTTTAAATTAGAAAATGTTAAAGAAATTTGCAGCAGGTTTGTTTTGTAGCAGGTTTATTTTTGTGAAAAACCTTACCTATCCATAACAAATTTAATACCAGTTAGCATGTCCTTCTTTTTTTTTTTTTTTTTTTTTTTTTTTTTTTTGAGACAGTCTTGCTCTGTCACCAGGCTGGAGTGCAGTGGTGTGATCTCGACTCACTTCAACCTCTGCCTCCTGGGTTCAAGTGATTCTCCTGCCTCAGCCTCCCAAATAGCTGGGACTACAGGTGCACGCCACCACACCCAGCTAATTTTTGTATTTTTAGTAGAGACTGGGTTTCACCATGTTGACCAGGTTGGTCTTGATCTCTTGCTCTCGTGATCTGCCCGCCTCAACCTCCCAAAGTGCTGAGATTACAGGCGTGAACCACCATGCGTGGCCTTCTTTTTCTTTTTCTTGAGACAGGGTCTCTGTCTGCTGGGCTGGAATGTGGCAGTGTGATCTCAGCTCATTGCAATCTCCACCTCTTAAGGTGAAGTGATTCTCCTATCTCTACCTCTTCCAAGTAGCTAGGCCTACAGGTGCACACCACCATACCTAGCTAATTTTTGTATTTTTTGTAGACACAGGGTTTTACCATGTTGCCCAAGGTGGTCTCAAATTCCTGGTCTCAAACGATCTGCCTGCCTTGGCCTCCCAAAGTGCTGGGATTACAGGTGTGAGCTGCAGTGCCCAGCCGCCTATTCTTAGTAGAGGAAGGTTTCATTAAACTTGGACAGTACTAGGAAATTGAGGACTATGAAGACACTTTTTACTCATGATATCTATTGATATTTAGGTTCTTATTTCTCTTCCTTTTGTCTCAGCCTTGTCAGACCCAAGCAGTAGACTTTCAACTTCTCCTCCTCCTCCAGCAATTGCAGTTCCTTTGCTGGAAATGGGGTTCTCTCTTCGGCAGATTGCCAAAGCCATGGAAGCTACAGGTAGGATAAGTTTTTATATATCAGTATATACAGCTGTGAAAAGTCCTCTCTTATTAAAGACAGCATAAATTTTAAGAGGCTATGAAACTTGGTAAGATTTTTAACACTACCTTTTGTTATAAGAGCGTCATAGCAAACACTCTTAAACTGATAACATAAAAACTAATTCTTTGCCCAAAGTCAGCAACAGACTGTTTTTCCCCTGTACAGGTGCTCGGGGAGAGGCTGATGCCCAGAATATCACTGTCCTTGCCATGTGGATGATAGAGCACCCTGGGCATGAGGATGAAGAGGAGCCCCAGTCGGGCAGCACAGCAGACTCCAGGCATGGAGCAGCCGTCCTAGGCAGTGGCGGGAAGTCAAATGATCCCTGTTATTTGCAGTCACCTGGAGACATACCATCAGCTGATGCTGCTGAAATGGAGGAAGGTTTTAGTGAAAGGTGAAATTCCAGTTTCTGTATTTTTGTTCCATGTGTTATAAATTTCAAAGCCCCGTTTATTATATATCCCTCTATAAATACTTGTAATGGTATTAAAGTTGACAAATATAGATACATGAAAGTAGGGGCATTTTAGTTCCAAGTTTATATTTCTGTGAAGGGTAAAAGTGACATGACAAGTTTTTATTTGAACAGATGTTTTCATGGCAAGAAAGAATTTCATAATTTTTGTGTAAAATTATACTGAAAAAGGAAATAAAATTAAAACAAGTTTATTTTGAAGTAAACATGCTAATAAAATAAATTTATCTCATAAAAGTGAATAAAATTGAGCATTTTAATATTGGAAATTGACTTAATGCATTTGATAGAATTGAACTTTTAAGTCTTTTCTGTGTAATGTTTGTGTTTTTATCTCTTCTGTGGTTTTTAATGCCTAGTAGAATAAGCCCCTTTAAGTGTAAAAAGATTTCTTTGATCCTAAAATGAGATGTAATAGAATGTCTTATAAATTCTCCCTAAAATCTTTTCTCTTTCATTACTTGTTAAGATTTTAATCTTTATTTTTCATTTTAACTATGGAGTCATATAGTAACCAAGGCTTGTGTCTTATATAACATGCAAACTTTTTCCAACAAGCTCAGTGAATATTTTCATAACATATTTTGAAATACCTGTTTTTCCTAGGCAAGAATTCTCAAATCATTTTAATTTTAAGTAATCATTAGGATTTAGTTAAGGTAATATTTAATCTCATTTAAATTAGAGCTGCATTAAACATTTCATTGTTGGCAGAATTCAAAATCAGATAAAGTTATTGCTCAGGGCATAAGAGATGATAGATGTATAGTTGAACTATACAAGGGATAAAAGATACGTTTCAAATTTTATTATAGACATATTTTATTCTCAGTGAGAATAAAGTAATACCACAAGTAAGCTTACACCTATGCTTTCTTTTCACAATAGTTTTTAAAAATTTCTGTTACTTCCTCTTGCACTTGTAGCCCTGATAATTTGGATCATACAGAGAATGCAGCTTCTGGAAGTGGACCATCAGCTAGAGGTCGCTCAGCAGTAACAAGAAGGCACAAGTTTGACTTAGCTGCTCGCACACTGCTAGCAAGAGCAGGTAATTGTATGTTTCATATTCTTTTGTTTGTGAAAGATCTCATTTTGAAAGGCACATTAAGGAATATGCAAACTAATGATACTAAGTGTTCAGTCCCTCCACATTAACAGAATAGCTATTTGGATAGCATTTTCTAGACATTTACATAATTTTCTTTAGTTCAAATCATAGCATACATTCATAGACTTATTTTTTAAGTTCCTGCTGGGTGCAGAAGTCTGTACTGGCCACTTGTAGATTTTGAGAAATTGTGTAAATGCTCTTTCTTCTGCTCTCAGTCAATTATAATTTAAGAAGTGATGATGCATGTTTAATATTTAGCATCAGTGGTGAGAAAGAGCTGGAAAGGGCACTGTGCCAAGAAAGCAGGCGCTGGCTTTTCTGATGTACTGCTCTGTGGATGTTAGGGCTTCACTACTAGGTAAGGACCAGATTCCCTTGTTACATTAGTAAATTCTAGGATTATGTTGTGGGCATGTAAAATATAAAGTATAGGGAATATATTTTCCAAACCAAAAACTTTAATATGTGATTTGCCAAAACAGAATTTGATCATTGAAATACTAGAACATAAGTAATGATTCAATAATTTGTGGGAACAGTGAGAGAAATTGATACCATCCTAGAAAATACAGTATGTATGTTTCTCATATAATTAAGGTGACTGATTTTTTTTTTAAACTAAAAGAATAGTAATAGCTCATATTTATTGAAGTTTTTTTTTATGATTACCATTATAGCAGTGGCTCATGCCTATAATCCCAGCACTTTGGGAGGCGGAGACAGGAGAAATCACTTGAGGCTAGGAGTTTGAGACCAGCCTGAGCAACATAGCAAGACCCTGTCTCTACAAAAAAATTTAAAAAAACAGTTAGCTGGATATGGCTGCATGTGTCTATAGTCCTAGCTACTCAGGAGGCTGGGACAGGAGGATGTCTTGAGCCCTGGGGTTTGGGGTTACAGTGAGCTGTGATTGTGCCACTGCACTCTAGCCTGGGTAACAGATCCAGAGCCTGTCTCTAAAAACAGCAACAAAAACATGTTTAAGCACTGCCTGGATTCTCTTATTTAAACCTATCAATAGCCCAGTGAGATATGAGTGCTATTATTATCCCCATTTGCAGGAGAAAGAACACATGTGATAGGTATAATTTGATGTTTTATGGTCTGGGATCCAATAAACCAACTTAGATAGGTTCTCACCTACATGTATGGCAGTTAAGAACTGGCAGAATATTCAGAATTATTTTTTTCATGCAAATAAAATGCCTTTTTTGTTTTGTTCTGAGCGGGATTATACCGCTCTGTGCAGGCTCACAGGAATCAAAGTCGGAGAGAAGGAATATCTTTGCAGCAAGACCCAGGGGCGTTGTATGACTTTAATTTAGATGAGGAATTGGAAATTGATCTTGATGATGAAGCAATGGAAGCTATGTTTGGACAAGACCTGACCAGTGACAATGATATTCTGGGAATGTGGATCCCAGAGGTACTGGATTGGCCTACCTGGGTGTGTGTGACTGCAGCGGGGGCTGCTCTGACTTATTTTCCTGCCCTCCTGTTCATATAGCTTACTAACAGCAGCCTTGCCTTGAGTTGAAACACTCTTAAAAAGTTCTATATCTCATCCTGAGGTTTGGGGATTTAAAGCATGAGGTTACGTTGATGCCTACAAACTAATAAGAAAAAATCTCTCTTGCTTTCTCTATGCGATTTTATTGCTTCTCTCCCCAGACTAGATGAATAGAGCCATGTTGTGGTAATACGTGATTCTGATGTCAAAGATAGATTACAAAACAGGCATCAGGTTTCAGTAGATGTTGCCGGGTTATATAATATGGCTGCTATGCTTATGTTGCTATCTGAATGCATGCTCTTTTCCTTCACAGGTTTCATTTAATTACTGTAATGCCTTATTCTAGGAATCAGTGCTCACCTAGATCTCATAAATACCTCCATCCAGGTGCAGGGTACATGGTGGGTTTGTATATACGCATTGTTTAGCATTACATTTTTGTAGCAGGGAGACCAAAAAGCTCGTAGGTGTAAGTCCTACAGGAAAGAGAATCTGCTATGTAAATAGGATAAATAAGTCCTAATGATTTTTCTCAGAAATTCATAAAATAGGTATACATTTTATGGCCAGATGAAAATTAGTTCTTTTCACCAGTGGAGTTTTTTGTTTTAAAAGCCTCATTTTGAGATAGGACAGATTGTCATGTTCATTAACTCTTTTCTCAGTAGGATAATCAGTTACTTGTATTATTGATATAACTTATTAGAGTGAGAGAGGGCAAAGAATGCCTTCAGATTGTGTCACCTGAATTCTGATTTGAAGGAAAATTTTTATATAGCATTAATGAACATGTTAGAAATATTCTAGCATGTGTAATAATCAAAGGAGTTAATTTAATGTCATAAATAATCTACTTGGCACTTCTTGGTTTTATGTTAACTTGACTGTAATCCTTTGGTATGAAATCATTTTGTGCAGCATGTTTGTGAGTCTGAAGACAGGGAAGAAGTGGTGGTGTGTGAACTGTGTGAATGCAGTGTCGTCAGCTTCAATCAGCACATGAAGAGAAACCACCCAGGCTGTGGGCGCAGTGCAAACCGCCAGGGCTATCGCAGCAATGGCTCCTATGTGGATGGCTGGTTTGGTGGTGAATGTGGGAGTGGAAATCCATACTACCTGTTATGTGGCACCTGCAGGGAGAAGTACTTAGCCCTGAAAACCAAATCCAAGACCACAAGTTCTGAAAGGTACCTTGAAATTATGTAGATATCCAGACCTCCTGAATGATAGTACCTTATACCTTAAGTCTTGGGAACTGTAGATATTTCATGTAAGGAGTTACATTTAACCTTCCCTGAAATCCTATGATTCCTGCACTTTGGGCAGAAGGGATGGAGGCATTTGAGAGATTCATGTTCCCAGCACAGCTGGGGTCCTGTCGGGATCTCTGAGAGTCCAGGAATAGGGGCGTGGCAACATATCCTTCCCTGCAGTTTGACTGTGTTAACCTTTGACTTGTTGGCAAGTTATGGTCAGGACCCTTGCCTTAACCCTCAGGAGGCTTCTACTCAATTTTTTTCATTGGTGTTTTCTACCTTATTTCTGTTATTTTAATTAAGATCTTTTTCCTGATGAAAAAACAGACTTTTGATTAAACAAGTTCGATAAAAATATTATCTCTTTACATCCTTAATCCCTAGAAAGTAGGTTTGTTGCCCTTATGGTCAACTATTAAAATCTTTAAGGCTCTTATGGAATCGAATTTGGTTAAAGGAGTTGTTTTAGGTTACCTAGAAATCTCCCCAGTTGTTTGGTAAAATAATCATTGATTTTGTAAGCATGCGTGTTCCCACATACCAGCAATTTTTATTACATTAGCCTATAACATGAAACATACTTTTTTATTTTGTGCTGCTTTATTAATGACCTCTTAAAATGTTCTAATGACTTAATTTGCATTTTGGGGTACTAACTATTTTATATAAAAATGCAATGTTCTTCATATTTGGTGCAGGTACAAGGGACAAGCTCCAGATCTAATTGGCAAGCAAGACAGTGTGTATGAAGGTAGTTTGTTTTGAGAGCCTCTTTATTTTACATGTTTTTTTATATATCCTCTCTGCTAACATCTGTTACTAAAATTCACCTTCGTGTGTGTGTGTTTGTATTTGTGTACATGTTAACTTAAATTTTCCCTAAAAAACTCAAGGTAGTTTAATAGCAACAACCCTGGTTTAAAAGTCAAAGGAAAAGGACGTGGTTTCAAACACCAGCTTTACCACAGAGTATTAATTTCTGTTTGGCGTATTTTTTTCAAAGTAGGGAAAGGGTGTGGTATATTTCAAATTTCCACCCTAATTGTGGAAAGTAAAAAATAGAGATGAGCATTGATTTTTCTGGAGCACTCATTTTCTTGAAATAATTCATTCCCTAATGATTACAGACAGGCTAAGAACTCTTTGTTGGATCTATGATAGTATTTTTAATTAGTTTAAACCTATCTTACCAGCTGTAGCATTTGCTATTGCTGTCAATTTATTTAACTACACTGACTCTCTTTCCTTGAAAGCCTCATGTATGCTTCAGGAGTGCAGTTTGGAGATGGTGCCATAGTTCCTTTTGTGGTCACTGGACTTTGAATCCATCTGCATTTTATTTAGTTAGTTATTTATTCATATTTTTTTTAATTTTTTATTTCTTTGAGATGGAGTCTTGCTCTGTTGCCCAGGCTGGGGTGCTGTGGCATGATCTCGGCTCACTGCAGCCTCTGCATCCCAGGTTGAAGCAATTCTCCTGTCTCAGCCTCCTGAGTAGCTGGGATTACAGGTGCACGCCACCATACGTGGCTAAGTTTTGTATTTTTTGGTGGGGATGGGGTTTCACCATGTTGGCCAAGCTGGTCTCAAATGCCTGACCTCATGTGATCCACCCAGCTTGGCCTACCAGAGTACCAGGATTATAGGTGTGAGCCATCGCACCTGGCTGCCCATCTGCATTTTAGATGTATTCTTAGAATAACCATTGCCAGCAGAGTTATGTAATATTTGAATTCACATACTATACATTTATTTATCTAAATTCCAGAAGACTGGGACATGTTGGATGTTGATGAAGATGAAAAACTAACTGGTGAAGAAGAATTTGAATTGCTTGCTGGACCGCTTGGTTTAAATGACCGGCGCATTGTACCAGAACCAGTTCAGTTCCCTGACAGTGACCCACTGGGAGCATCAGTAGCAATGGTCACAGCCACCAACAGTATGGAAGAGACTCTGATGCAAATAGGTAAACTGAAATGCTGATTTGCATTGATTTTATAGCATCTATTATAATTTGTTTATTAGATAGGTAAATAATAAAGGTAAATAAGACTAATGGTTCAACATTGTCTCACCTCAACAAGTCTCTTTAGTTAGTTGTTTTAACATTTTGAAGGTATAATGTGATACTAAGTTTTGTCTGGGCATGATGGCTTATGCCAGTAATCTCAGCACTTTGGAAGGCTGAAGGAAGAAGGTTGCTTGAGGCCAGCAGTTCAAGACCAGCCTGGGCAACATGGTGAGATCTATTTCTATTAAAAAAATGAAGAAAAATTAGCTGGGTATGGTGGTGTGCACCTTTAGTCCCAGCTATTCAGGAGGGTGAGGTGGAAGAATCGTTTAAACCCAGGAGTTTGAGGTTATACTGAGTGATGATTGAGCCACTGCACTACCGCCTGGGGGACAGAACGAGACCCTGTCTCAAGAGGAAAAAAATAATGTTTTGACTTATTTTTGCCTTTCATAAAGCAATATCAAAGCAGTAAAAAGATTTATGAAACTTAAGTTAAAAAAAAAAAAACTTGGTGTTATGAGAATCCTGTAACCACCTCAAAATTATTGTGCAGTCTTCTTTTTATTTGGGTGAGAGGGTGTGGTAAATTTTTGGTATAGCGAATACAAAATGAAGAATTGGGCAGTATTGGTAATTAAGTCCTTTATAAATTCTCAAACCATGTTTTTAAATCTTTCTTACATCTTTCTTATCATCAGTAGATGTGATACATGGGCAAAACAAACAAAACAAAAAATATATTTAATGGAAAAATTCCTCCTATGGTAAATACCTTGTTAACATAGAAATATCTAAGTTAGAAATATCTACGTTTAAACTTAGAAATATACAAGTTTCTCCTAAGAAGTTTTCAATATAACCAAGTTCCAGATGAGCGAATGACATTGGTTTGTTAAGGAACCTATGTAGAATAGGAAAGTTTTTTAGTAGTCCAGACATATTTTTTCTTACCTTGTTGAGAACTAAACAAAATCACGTTTTTCAGGTTGCCATGGCTCCGTAGAAAGAGCTCTTCTGGGAGAATAACGTTAGGAGAGCAGGCAGCTGCCCTAGCAAACCCTCATGACCGTGTGGTGGCTTTAAGGAGAGTGACTGCTGCTGCTCAGGTTCTTCTGGCCAGAACCATGGTCATGAGAGCACTGTCTCTTCTCTCGGTCAGGTAAGTGTTATTTTGTGACACATGATCCTCAGTTAACTTCTAGTATGCATTAGCTGGGAGTCTGCTGGTACTTGGGAGAGTGAGATAGAATTTTAGAAGCTTGAATATATACTGTTGAATGAAAGATGTTAGACGTAGTCATCATAGTTATTCACTCAATTGGTCATTCAGCTAGTGCTTGGCCCTTTTTAGGTGGAAAATTATGTCATTATCACAACTGAATAAACTGCATACATTTCATTTTGTTGCTTGAAATGGGAAACTAAGGCTGTTGATCCAAATGGTGCTGCATTAAAAGCTAAAGGTCAAAATGTATTGACTGTGTAGCTAAGTCAGCCTGCGGGGTGCCGTCATGGGGATCCTTGCTCTGTTCATATTGTGAAGTGTAATGTAAAAAGAGGATGAGAACCAGAAATACCTAAAAGCCATTTAAGAGGTGATTAAGCAGGAATATTTAATGGCAAATCAGTGAAGGCAGAAGGATGCTGAAAGAAAAACAAAACATCCATAAGACTGTGTGGTTTTGGATCCAGGACAGGCAAATAGGATAGTACAGAAGAGAGTTCAGAAACTGACCCACACATGTAAATAAACACTTGAGTTCTTTGTGGTTTGATTTGTGACAGTAGTTCACACTGTAGAACAATAGAGAAAGGATGTTTTTTCCCAATAACTGAAGCAGGGTCTGATGGTTTATCCACATAGAAAAAAAAAGACTTGGCCCCAACCTCATACAATATAAAGGAAATAGTTACAAAGTGGCTCTTAGATCTAAAAATGAAAGATAAATCAATAAGGTTTCTCAAAGATAACATAGAAGAATTTCTTCTTGATCTTGGGACAGGCAAAAATTTCTCAAGCAAGTCACAAAAGGAATCTGCCATAAAAGATTGATACATTGGAATACAATAAAATAGAAAACCTCTGTTTAGCAAAAGTGATGTGAAAAGTAAAAAGAAATTAAAAAGCAAGCCATAGAATGGGAGAAGATATTAGTAATGCATCTAACCAACAGAATATATAAAGAATTCCTGTAAATTAACAAGAAAAAGACAACGCAGAAGAACAAAGGGAAAACACATTAAAAAGTGTTTCACAAAAGAGGATCTCCAAATGGCCAGTAAACATGAAAAGATGTTCAACCTTATTGAGTATTCAGAGAAATGAAAATTAAAACCCAATGTGATTGAGAGGCCAAGGCGGGAGGAACCCTTGAGCCCAGAAGTTTGAGACCAACCTGGGCAGCATAGTGAGACCTTGTCTCAAAAAAAAACTAAGACAGTAAACCCACCAATAAGATACTACTGCCCACCCACAAGAATGGCAAACATTTGAAACACGAGCAAGAAAAAAGTGACTGAAACAGCTAAAACTCTCATACATTGCTACTGAGAAAATAAATTGGTATAACCACTTTGGAAAACTGTTTGATAGTATCAACTGAAACTGAATATGAACATACTCTGTGACCCACAGATCCACTTCTGGGTATATATCCAACAAAAATACTTAAATATATGCCCCCAAAGACATCTCCAATCGTTCATGGTAGTACTATTCATAATACTCATATGTTGGAAACCACCTGATTATCATCTGTGTGGATAAATGAACTTTGGTAGATTTCATGTATATGTCAATGAAAATGAATAAACTGCTCAATGTTACAAGATTTGCATGAATCTTACAAACATAATATTGAAGAAGCCAGACACAAAAGAGTACATACATTATTATTCAATTTACATAAAGTTCAAAAACAGGCAAAACTAATTTATAGCTTTAGAAGTCAGGATAGTGGTTACTTTTGAGAGCATCATAATTGAGGAGAGCATAGTAACTGAGAAGAGCCCAAAACAGGTTTCTGAGATATTGGTGATGTTCTGTTTCTTGACCTAGAGGGTGGTGACATGGGTTTGCTCAGTTTATGAAAATTTATGCCTTGTGAACATTCCTATTTTACTTTGGCAGTTCAGTTTTACTTCAAGTATATGCCAATACTTATTAAAAAGAGAGAAAGTTTAGATGCCAGTTTCCAGCTTAATATCTTTGGCAGCTCTGAGGACATGTATGGCTAATGATGGTTCAGCTTATATTTTATTATGGTTGTTGATGCTGTGAATGATATGTGGGACTCCAAATGGTCCCATAAGAAATCCATTTTCTTAATCCATCTGAAATGTTTTTCTTTATTGGCAGTGGTTCCAGTTGTAGCCTGGCTGCTGGTCTTGAGTCTCTGGGGCTAACAGATATTCGAACCCTGGTTCGATTAATGTGCTTGGCAGCAGCAGGGAGAGCTGGCCTCTCCACCAGCCCTTCTGCCATGGCTAGCACCTCAGAACGATCACGAGGTGGGCATAGTAAGGCTAACAAACCTATCTCTTGCCTGGCCTATCTGAGCACAGCAGTGGGATGTCTGGCATCAAATACTCCTAGTGCTGCCAAACTGCTGGTACAGTTGTGTACACAGGTAAGCAAGTTTCAGTACTTTTCCGCATAACATTGCTTATTTCTGATTGATTCTTGAAGTCTTTTGAAGTGAAACAGTTTTATTCCAAAATTACATGTAAAAATTAAACCTGTTTTTCCAATTGCTTCTTCAGAACTTGATTTCTGCTGCAACAGGTGTAAATCTGACCACAGTTGATGACTCAATTCAGCGAAAGTTTCTACCCAGCTTTCTCCGAGGAATTGCTGAAGAGAACAAGCTTGTGACCTCCCCAAACTTTGTCGTAACACAGGCCCTTGTGGCACTGCTAGCAGACAAAGGGGCCAAACTAAGACCTAACTATGATAAGTCAGAAGTCGAAAAGAAAGGTAGGTTTCATACTACTGAAATATACAGTCTTCTTATCGACTTGTTTCCTATTTTTAAATAATGTTTTTATGTTGTTAGTATATGATAAATTACATGATATGTGAGTTTCTTAAGTTTAGAACGTAAAAGAAGTACATGGATACTTTTTCACTGTATATGGAAACAAATATTAGAAAATGTACCAAATTAGTTTAGTTATAGATTATGATTTGAGTTACCATAGATAATAATCCTGGTAGGTTTCTTTAATAAAATTTAGGTGAAGGTAGTGTTACTTTTCTCTTTGTTTGAAGATTATAACATTTTGAAGGGACTGCTTATCACTACTATCTGCCTTTCTCTTCATCAGTACCATTTAGCCAAGAGATACTGGCTTTTGTTTTTGTTTGTTTGTTTTTGAGACAGAGTGTCACTCTGTCGCCCAGACTGTAGTGTGGTGGCACAGTCTTGGCTCACTACAACCTCCCCCTCCTGGGCTCAAGTGATTCTCGTGCCTCAGCCTCCCAAGTTGGTGGAATTACAGGCATGTGACACCATGCCCGGCTAATTTTTGTATTTATAGTAGAGATGGGTTTTTGCCATGTTGGCCAGGCTGGTCTTGAACTGCTGGCCTCATGTGATCCACCCACCTTGACCTCCCAAAGTGCTAGGATTACAAGCTTGAGCCACTGTATCCGGCAGATACTGGCTTTTGGATCTATCAGCCCAGTTTCTTGACTAGCTACAATCAGGATCACTTTTGAGCAACAAAAGCCAAATTGTTTTTCTTAAAGACATGCTATCTCTGTCCTGGTTTTAAAATTGTTTCTGCTGGTTTCTCAGTCTACTGAGTCCTCAGAGCAAAGACTATTGATTGATGTATAATAAAATGTATATTTTTAACGAATCAGATTTCTTACAGAATTTGATGTGAGATAAATGCTTTAGTGCTTGTGTGCATATCTTAGTGAAATAATTGCTTACAAAAGTGCTAATTCTTAAAAGATATGGGTTAACCCATTTACTTGTTCACCACCACCAAATCTCACCTGAGCGTCATCATTTCATTGTTTTGTTTAAGCAGGTTTAATTGCCCAATTGTATGCCCATCCTTCCTGTGATCCTTCTGCTGTAGGCCCTCTGGAGCTGGCTAATGCCCTGGCAGCCTGCTGCCTCTCCTCCAGGCTGTCCTCACAGCATCGGCAATGGGCAGCTCAGCAACTTGTGCGTACTCTTGCTGCACATGACCGCGACAACCAAACCACTCTACAAACACTCGCCGATATGGGAGGAGATCTTAGAAAATGCTCCTTTATCAAGTTGGAGGCTCATCAGAACAGAGTATGTGTTTTAAGTGTAAAGTGTGTTAATCACCTAATGTAAGATGAAATAGTCTCTGCCCTTCTCAAAGAGCTCAAAGTTTAGGTCTCCCTTTTTGTGTTACTCTATCTCACACATACACACACACACACAGACACACAGACACACTCCCCCACAACCGCCCCCCCCCCCCCACACACACACAATGACAAAGATGTTCCTGGCAGTTACCAACTCTACTTTCTCTGCATGCTGGTTTGATATAATAGTATCTGAATGGGAGAATAAGATGGGGGATGAGAAGAAAGTAGAAGGAATAGCTTTACAAAAGATGAAGGCTTATGTATTTGGCCCTCTGTATCTGGGGGTTCTGCATCCATTGATTCAACCAACCACCACTGGAAAATATGGGGGAAGAATAAATAAAAAATAATGATCCAATAATAAAAAAACACAAAAAGTACAGTATAACTATTTACATAGTATTTATAATCTGTTAGGTATTTAAAGTAATCTAGAGATGATTTAAATTACATGGGAGGATATACATATGTTATATGCAGACACTACCCCATTTTTATAAGGAATCCATCAGCAAATTTGGGACAGGGCATCATGGAACCAATCATCCACAGGTACTGAAGGACAACATGCAAGAGAAAAAGAAATTAGCCTATTTTAATCTAACTCACTGGGTCTTTGTCTCAGCTATAATAAGAAATGAAAACTGAATTGTATTACTTAAACAATTTTATTTGTCTTTTCATTTATTATTATTTTTTTAAGACAGAGTCTCACCCAGTCTGGAGTACAGTGGTGAGATCTCGTCTCACTGTAGTCCACGCCTCCCATGTTCAAACGATTCTCCTGCCTCAGCCTCATGAGTAACTGGGAATATAGGTGTGTACCACCATACATGGCTAACTTTTTGTATTTTTAGTAGAGACAGGGTTTTTCCATGTCCAGGCTGGTCTCAAACTCCTGACCTTAGGTGATCCAACCACCTCGGCCTCCCAAAGTGCTTAGGATTACAGGCGTGAGCCACCGTGCCCAGCCTACTTAAACAATTTTTAAAATTACTTGTTAGTATGTGTTACTTATTTTGTAGAACACAAAATGTTAAAGTACTTATTGAGTAAACATACTTAGTCAAGATTATAATGGGTCTCAGATAATTCAAATATGTTAGTGCATAGTACCTTAAAACTATACTTCAAATAAGTATAGCTTCAAAGAAACTTGCAAGCCATTTAGAAAAGAATGGAGGCTGAGTGTGGTGGCTCATGCCTGTAATCCCAGAACTTTGGGAGGCTGAGGTGGGCGGATCACTTGGGGCCAGGCATTCGAGACCAGCCTCACCAAAATGGCGAAACCCTGTCTCTACTGAAAATACAAAAATTAGCCAAGCATGGTGGCACATGCCTGTAATCCCAGCTACTTGGAGGCCGAGACATGAGAATTGCTTGAACACAGGAGGTGGAAGTTGCAGTGAGCTGAGATTGAGCCACTGCACTCCAGTCTGGGCCATGGAGCGAGACTTCATCTCAAGAAAAGAAAAAAAAATGAAATGGATGCTTTTCTTGTACAGTTTCATGGTAGATTTTAAAAAATTGGATACAACTTTTCAAAATAATAAAATCATTTGAATCAGATATTGCTAGACTTACCTGTTTCAACTTTTTCTAGGTAATGACATGTGTTTGGTGTAATAAAAAAGGTCTTTTGGCTACAAGTGGCAATGATGGCACCATCCGCGTATGGAATGTTACCAAGAAGCAATATTCACTGCAACAGACTTGTGTGTTCAACAGATTGTGAGTGCTAACATCACATGTATAACATTTAAAATAAGAGAATCCTAAACATCCTTCATCTTGGTTGTGTTAATAGAATCATATTGTCACTAAAAGTTTTTAAAATTTTCCTTTAGATTAGTATTACTGTATCTTCAGTGTGTGTTTTTAACTTTCCAGGATAACAATTTGGAAAACATAATTTTAAACCATGTGTATCTGGACTTAGAATTAAATCAAGATCTACTAGTAAATAAATGTTCAGCTATGTAAAACAGTAGGCTAATTTGCCATAGGTCTGGAAGAGTTGTTTAGGAATTAGAATAATTATATTGCTTCCGTATCAGAATGTAGCATTTTTAATAGCTTTATAGCCACCTGTAGCTATTTCTTTTCTGAAAACTTTCCTAGGGATGAGGGAAATAAGAATCAATGTCTTCTGAATAATAACCATCTGTACAACCAGTACAAAATTTAAATGTCTTTATTGACAAGTTGTATACTATATTAAATGAGGAAAAGTCTAATATCACTCTTTTATAATGCATTTTTCACATGATGACAAACATTAATGAATGTGTAACTGGTAAATACTGCTAGCCAAGCTTTTGAAACGTAAGAATCTGTTACGTACACTCTAGTTTATATGAAACCCTTATTTTAAGGTTTGGGGTTTAATTGACTTTTGAATGATGGTGATTAGAACTGCATACCTATCTGTTATCTTCTAGGGAAGGGGATGCTGAGGAAAGCCTGGGATCACCCAGTGATCCAAGTTTCTCACCAGTTTCCTGGAGTATCAGTGGCAAATATCTAGCAGGTGCTTTGGAAAAGATGGTGAATATCTGGCAAGTTAATGGTAAGAGTCATGTAAATACTAGTAAACTTCTGAAAGTAGTTTTTTTTTTTTTGAGCACTGTTGCCTGGGCTGGGGTGCAATGGTGTGATCTTGGCTCACTGCAGCCTCCACCTCCCAGGTTCAAGTGATTCTCCTGCCTCAGCCTCTCAAGTAACTGGGATTACAGGCACATACCACCACACCAGGCTAATGTTTTATATTTTTAGTGGAGACAGGGTTTCACTATATTGGCCAGACTGGTCTCAAACTGCTGACCTTGTGATCCGCCCACCTCAGCTTCCCAAAGTGCTGGGATTACACGCATGAGCCACCGCGCCTGGCCTGAAATTGGTGTCTTTTTTTAAAGCCTTTCTCTTAGTCTTCTTTGTCCAAACACTGTATTCTCTTCACGTTGAAACTCACAAGCCTTCCAACAACTTCAAAAATCTATGTACTCTGTGCTTCAAATTAGAGAGGGAGTACTCATTTCTTGACTTTTCTTTCTTGGAGTTTCAACTAACCTAGTAGTTATAAACTTAAAATTATTTTTATGTACCACTAAATATTCAGAGTAGGGTTTGAGGAGATGTAATGGTCACTGAATTTTAAGCTACATATTCTTTTGAATTGCTTGAAATATTTCCATTATGTTTATTTTGTAGGCACAAATTCTTAATCAATTTTTATTATCTTCTCTGGAAAGTAAAAATAATTATTGTAATATTGGGCTTATTAGTATTTTTGTTTGTTTTTACATATTTGAGGAATAGTTGTTCTGTGTCACATATTTGAGGAATAGTTAGCCTTAAGGACAGGTAATTCTTATGCTAATTTGGTTATTAGTAAGTGTTGAGAAAGGACTTAAGTGCTTGACATTTGTACATTCCATGTTTTTCTTTACTCTCTTCTGTAAAGCTACCATTTGGCCTGATTAATAGTTACAGATAGCTGGACGTGGTGACATGTGCCTGGAATCTTAGGGACTTGGGAGACTGAGGCGCAAGGATTGCTTGGGCCTGGGAGTCTGAGGCTACAGTGAGCCATGATCATGCCACTGCATTTACTCCAACCTGGCTAACAGTGAGATCCTGTGTCAAAAATTTAAAGAAAAATTACAGAAAAACATTAATTTGATTTTTTTAAATTTATTTATTTATTTTTGAGATGGAGTCTCTCTCTGTCGCCCAGGCGGGAGTGCAGTGGCATGATCTTGGCTCACTGCAGCTTCTGCCTCCCAGGTAGCTGGGAGTACATGTGTGTGCCACCATGCCTGGCTAATTTTTTTTTGTGGTTTTAGATGAAACGGGGTTTCACCATGTTGGCTAGGCCAGTCTCGAACTCCTGACCTCAGGTGATCTGCCCACCTTGGCCTCCCAAAGTGCTATGATTACAGGCATGAGCCACTGTGCTTAGCTGAAAGACATTAATTTTATGATCATATATAGTATATAAATGACGGATCCTGCCTTTACAGTCTTATTCATTAGTAGGCTATTATGAAATTCGGGACTGCTTGGAGTATATATTAGAATTAGGTAGTACTTAATTTTTTCTTTTTAATAACTAACTAACAACTAGTTAACATTTTTTCCTTCTTTAGGAGGAAAAGGATTAGTAGATATTCAGCCTCATTGGGTATCTGCCCTGGCTTGGCCAGAAGAGGGTCCGGCTGCAGTCTGGTCAGGAGAGTCTCCAGAATTGTTGTTGGTGGGACGGATGGATGGATCTCTAGGACTGATTGAAGTTGTTGATGTGTCCACCATGCACCGTCGAGAATTGGAGCATTGCTATCGAAAGGATGGTAAGTGGCGGCACTTATGTCTAGACTCAGTTTTTTGGCACTTGCTTTTAGACTTAGCTTTTTGGCACTAGCTTTTAAAAATGCCAAGTGGATATTATCTTGGCTCTGTTTTCAAAATTTTCCAGTTGTGTTTTAATTTTAATTAGCTACTCAATTGAAAGGTATTTATCTCCCAGCCCCCATTACATATTTCTGCCAAAATGAGATTTAATAGTATTATAACATATTAGTCATTTATCTTTTGTATGCCTGAATATTTATAGCAGATTCCAAGTCTCCTTTGAAAGTTAGAGGTCATAATCATTGGTAGAGGTGAAATTGTTTGTTTGTTTGTTTTTTAGACGGAGTCTCACTCTGTCGCCCAGGCTGGAGTGCAATGGCCCCATCTCAGGTCCCTGCAACCTCCGCCTCCCAGGTTCAAGCAATTTTTCCGCCTCAGCCTGCTGAGTAGCTGGGACTACAGGTGCACACCACCACGCCCAGCTAATTTTTTTTTTTTTTTTTTTTTTGTATTTTTAGTAGAGATGGTTTCACCATGTTGGCCAGGCTGGTCTTGAACACCAGACCTCGTAATCTGCCCGCCTTGGCTTCCCAAAGTGCTGAGATTACAGGTGTGAGCAAATGTGCCCAGCCGAAATGAAATTGTTTTTTTAAAAAATGAGTAAAATTGAAGTAATGGAGGAAGGGGGAAAAGGGGAGTTCCTGGTCTGACAAGAGATAGTAAGAAATCTGTTTTCTTCTTACTGTGTTCCTTTGAACATGAATGCATCTCACTAGATAGTTGTTTGTTGTCTGGGGGAGGTAGAGTAATTCAGAGGTCATAGTGCCTGTTTACATGGTATTCCATTAACAGAAGAGGTTTGTTTTGTTTGTTTAAAAATAGGTAATACCTTCATAGGGCTCAAAAATTTAAGTTTTAAAAAGGATACAGTAAAGTCTTTCTCCCATCTACTCAGTTCCCACACTCCCAGTCTACCCTCACAGATAAATACTGTTTTTACTTCTTTTGTAGGCTTTCAGTGTTATATATACTTAAAGAAGTAAGAATATAGATTGTTAGAACAGAACATTTTGATAGAATATGGAAACATACTAAGTAGGGGATATTAAATAAGCAGAAAAGAGACATAATTTTCTTTCTATGACTTGTGTTATTTTACTTCTCAGTTTCATGGTAGATTCTGATCTAAAAGGAAAGAACCTACAGTGACTTAAAACCACCAAAGGAATTTAATTTTTATCTGTATTTTTCAACAGCCACTTGAAAAAGAAAGAAAGATTATAAATGAGGTAGTCATTGTCACAGATAAGTGAAATTTTTGAAAAGTATGTTAGTTACATGGAATCCCCAGTGTATGCCTGCATTTTGTCTAAATGCGTTGAAGAGCTGTTTGGAAACTTACGGTGGTTGCATTATCATATATTTGTTTAAAAGTCTCTGTCTTTTAAGTCAGGCAACGACAAATAATTCTCTTTTTTTTATTCTTTTTCTTTTGTTTTTATCATATTAGTGTCCGTTACTTGCATTGCATGGTTCAGTGAAGACAGACCATTTGCAGTGGGATATTTTGATGGAAAATTGTTACTGGGAACAAAGGAACCACTTGAAAAAGGAGGCATTGTTCTAATTGATGCACATAAGGTAAATGTATTTTTTAAAAAATAATTTTATGGGATACAAGTATAATTTTATTACATGCATAGATTACACAGTGGTGAAGTCAGAGATTTTAGGATATCCATTACCCAAATGACATCCATTGTACTCATCAAGTAATCTCTCATCATCCACCCTCCTCCCAGCCCTCACCCTTCCAAGTCGGCCTTGTCTGTCATTCCACACTCTAGGTCCGTGTGTACACATTATTTAACTCCCACTTATAAGTGAGAAAATGTAATATTTGCCTTTCTGTGTCTGACTTATTTCACGTAGGATAATGGGCTCTGGTTCCAGCCATGTTGCTGTAAAATACGTGTGGCTGAATAGTATTCTATTGTTTATATAGACCACGTTTTCATTATCCAGTCATCCATTGATGGACACTTAGGTTGATTCTATATCTTTGCTATTGTGAATGGTGCTGTGATAAACATATGAATGCAGGTATCTTTTTGAGAAAATGATTAATATTTTCTTTTGGGTAGATACTCAGTAGTGGGATTGCTGGATCAAATGATGGTTCTATTTTTTGTTTGTTGAGACCTCTCCATACTGTTTCTGATAGAGTTTGTACTAATTTACATTGCCACCAACAGTGTTTCAGAGTTCCCCTTTTCACTACTTTCTTGCCAACAGCTGTTGTTTTTTGTTTTTTTAATATTATAACCATCCTGACTGGGGTGAGATGATATCTCATTGTGTGTTTTTTTTTAATTGTTTTTTAATTTAAATTTTTATTTTTTTGAGATGGAGTCTAACTTTGTCACCCAGGTTGGAGTTTAGTGGCATAATCTTGGCTTACTGCAATTTCTGCCAGGTTCCAGCAATTCTCCTGCCTCAGCCTGCTGAGTAGCTGGGATTACAGGCACCCACCACCATACCCAGCTAATTTTTATATTTTTAGCTTCACCATGTTGGTCAGACTGGTCTCAAACTCCTGACCACAAGTGATCCATCCACCTCGGCCTCCCAAAGTGCTGGGATTACAGGCGTGAGCTACCACACACGGCTCATTGTGGTTTGAATTTGCTTTTCTCTGATGATTAGTGATGTTGAGCATTTTTTCATATGCCTGTTGGCTATTTATATATTTTCTGGTGAAAGAATCCTTACCAGATACTTACTTTTTCTTGTTCTTTTTTTTTTTAACTCTACTATTGCTTAATGCTAGTTTCTTTTAAAAATTTTTTTACATCAGTCACTTATGACTTAATGTTCTATTGTTGCACAAAGTCTTTGGACCATGGATATACATGGATGAGTCTATGTAAAAATAAATAATCAAGCCATGAAAGAGTAAAGCCAAAACCATGAAGTATGAACACCTTGGGAATACCTCTTGTTCAGATGCCTCCTAGTAATGTCAGAAATTCCATTCATGAAGAATGATTTCTTTACCTTAAACAGAGGTTGCCAATTCAGATATTTACAGGACAATCTAGGCAAGTAGCATAAATGCATGAAACCAGGAGTTGAAAGGTATGGAAGAGGATTGAAAAAAATAAAATCAGAAGAGCACAATGATCGCAACCATATAAACACAAAATGTAGCCCAGATTCTCATAAGTGATTGCTATTTGGATGTGAGGGGTGCATTTTGTTTTGAGTCTCCTCTTTTTATACTGGAATGATTACCAGTCAATAAGGATAACTCTTAATAAATACAAATGCTAATGAGAGATAACATACCCTTTTGAGTAAGAATTTCTTAATTCATTAATTCTACTAACATTTGTTGAGCTTTGACTGCAGCAAATATATATAACACAAACTATATTAAAGGGTAAGTTGGTCTAGTGATTGGGAATGAGATGGCAGTATCTGATTTGCATATAATATTGATTTCAAAATAATTGAGTTATAAAAATATAGGTTATGTATTATTGAATTTAAAGTATTTGTGAAGGAAACATTACTCTGATTTTTTTTTTCTCTTTGTGCCATTTTAAGGATACGCTTATTAGCATGAAGTGGGACCCCACAGGTCATATTCTTATGACATGTGCCAAAGAAGACAGTGTGAAACTCTGGGTCCTATTTCGGGATGCTGGCGCTGTCTGCATTCACTCCGCCATCCATCTATTGTAAATGGCATTGCTTGGTGCCGCCTTCCAGGGAAAGGATCCAAATTGCAGTTACTGATGGCCACGTATGTTGTCATTTTGCATCTATGGGTCTTAGTTTTTATATTGGTATAGACTGTTATTTGCATTAAGTGTGGCTTCTCAGTAGTCTTAAAGAGTTTATTGCCAGTTACTATTCTTATAATGTGTAACATTATAAGATTACCTCAGAGAAAAGAAAGAGCAGTAATTGTCCAATGTGAAACTTGGTATGTAATCTCCTTATCTCTGGGTATATTGGCCTCAGCTTCATTTCTTGTAAAAGATTACATGTATTACAGATAAGTTTAAAAAATATTGTAGTGGTTCTATGAGATCTTAATTGATTGCAATTTGGAAATATTTTTACTTATGCATATTGACATTTTTTGGTTTTATGTGATCAATTTTTTTTTAGTGGCTGTCAGAGTGGCTTAGTATGTGTTTGGCGCATTCCACAAGATACTACACAGACTAGTGTGGCTAGTGCAGAAGGATGGTGGGACCAGGAATCAAATTGCCAGGTAACATTCTTGTGTTTTTGAAGACTCAATCTGAAACCATGGAAAGAATATGACATCAAAGTAATTCTCCCTTGGTTACTAAAAAGTTACCACCATATTCCAAAGGGCAAGATCCATTGGAAAATATAAATAATTGTCATACTTTGTATGGTCTCTGAATTAGCTTAATTTTTTATAAATCAGAGATACCATAATTGCTTGGTAAAATGAGATATTCCATACATATTAAGTGGTGATTGTTCTGTGATAATGGGTATAATTGATACTACAGATAGATGAGTTATAAGTTAAGTTGTTAATAACATAAAATAGAAACTCCATGGGAGCACATCCGTCCAGAGAATCTCCTACTGATGCCAGAAGCCCTGCTATGAAGAGTGATTCCTTTATCTTAAACAGAAGTTACAAATTAAGATATTTAGAGAGCCCTCTAGGTGAGTAACATAAATTCATGAAGCTGGGGGTTGGCAGGTTTGGAGAGGGTAAAAAATAAAAACAGAAAAAAGAAGCATACGTGCTTTATACAAAGGCACGCAGCTGATTGTCAGTTTCCAGAATTAAGAGCCTATTGTTACCAGATTGTTTTATTTTTTCCTATAGATGCTAAGAATCCAGTGTTTAAGTAAAATCTCCCAATATCAAACACTGGCACCTGACTTAAAATTGTTAAACACTGAGTGGCCAGTCAGATCACATCTCTGAGCTACCAGTTTATAACTTCTGTTGCTCTTCTTTTTGCTCATGATACCCATGGCAGAAATACTTTATATCATCTTTGGGTAATGTCATAACTAAAAGGAAGAAGGAACTTAAGGGCGGGGAGAAGGTATGAAGAGAGATGGAAGGAGTAGCCAACTCACTAATAGGAGAATATCACAGAAGTGGAGATGGGAGCACTACAGATAAGTCTGGCTTACTCTTTGTGCTGGAGGGTAGCCCTATAGACAGGCCTTACCTGTGTCACTTCTAAAGCCTGCAGAACAAATGTGTGACAAACAGAACCATCAGCCAATAAAAAGAGGAATCTATTTGAATAGAGTCAGCATGTGCACTTCACAAACGTTAGGGGATAAAAATGAAAATTTAAGTAGAAATTTAAAAATCAAAACACAGGTTAAAAAGTAGCCAGAATTTTCCTGTCTCTAAGGGATAATTAGAACTTTGAGATGTTATCATTTCTGCCAGTCTGAAGAGTAGAAAACTAGTTTAGAAATATATTTTTTAAAAAAGATGAAAGTCAGCTTCAACAAAGGAGAATCAGATTGATATTTTATTATTCAGTCAAGCTAACTATCCTTTATGAAAGAAATTATCTCTCCCCTGTGCCAATTTTATTCTAAAATATAAAATTTCTAAGAGTGAATGATACATTTTGAACTTATAATTTATCTTTATTTTAATGCATGTTAAAAATAATGAATTTCAGGATGGATATAGGAAATCATCAGGAACCAAATGTGTTTATCAGCTGCGGGGACACATCACTCCTGTTCGAACTGTTGCCTTTAGTTCTGATGGGTTGGCCCTGGTGTCTGGTGGACTAGGTGGGCTCATGAACATTTGGTCTTTAAGGGTAAGAGCATAGATTTTCTTTTTATGTTGAGGAATATTTTGACATTAACTTAAACACGTGATAAAAATTAACCAACCCTAGAAACATTTTATCTTGTAATCTCTTGAATACTGAGGAAACTTCTTTCCGAATCTTCAGCCCTTACATTTTTCTTACTGATGATAAGTATTTTTAAAATCAGTTGGGTCCTAGAAAATTGGGTAGTAGGTATGCGATTGGACACTGCTGAATTTAGCTAAAATGTAGACTTTAGAATATGTTTTTGTCAATGTGAAGTATAAGTTTAAAGGTAAATTATACCTAAGATTCAATGATCTGTATTGGTAAATCTATCTCATTTTAGGATGGCTCTGTCTTACAAACTGTTGTGATAGGCTCTGGAGCTATTCACACCACAGTATGGATTCCAGAAGTTGGAGTAGCTGCTTGCTCAAATAGATCAAAGGTAATATTGTAGTTATATCAAATGATGGAGTGTAAGCTTGTAAGGAACCTTAGAAATCATAGTCTAACCACCTCACTTTATGGAGGAGAAACCTGACATCCAGAGGGATTACTACTGTCCAAAACAGTACAACTATTTAGTAGCAGAAATAGTACTTTTTTCTACTACACCCCATACTTTGGTGACAGTGCTTAATTATTGAACAATTTCATTTCCGTTGGAAGGGATAAAGTGGATTTTGACTTTCTGCCATAATTTTTGACAGTAGCACTAAACCATCTCAAGGCCAGGTGCAATGACTCATGTCTGTAATCCCAGCACTTTGGGAAGGCTGAGGTAGGCAGATTGTTTGCAGTCAGTAGTTCAAGACCAGCCTGGCCAATATGGTGAAACCCCATCTCTACTAAAAATACAAAAATCAGCCATGCATGGTGGCACATGCCTTTAGTCCCAGCTACTTGGGAGGCTGAGGTGGGAGGATCGCTTGAACCCAGGAGGCAGAGGTTGCAGTGAGCCAAGATTGTGCCATTCTACTCCAACCTGGGTGACAGAGCAACAGCCTGTCTCAAAGGAAAAAAAAACTATCTCAAACATTTTTCTTTGAAAAGAAGAACCATTGCAAAGATGTTTAACTAAGTGTACAAAATATATCTTGGCTTTCAAATTTAATAATCTAGTAAAAATGCTGGTCCCCTGCTGTGAAGTAATTCTATGATGTGACATTATTCCCTACAGTAATATTTTTCACACCCTTAAAGATTAGAGCCAATGTATTGATTTGATTTCTATTTTATATGGTTAAGTGATGTTAAAATAAGCTGTAAACCTTCATGAAAGGTCCTACTGAAAGTAAAATGTAGAATCAGACCCTAGGCAGTAGTGGCATGTGTAGAATAAGTCAGAGAACCACAGTTAAAGCAGTGCTACCTCTTTGCAGCTATTCTTGTAGTCACGTCAGACATGACTTTTGAAATATACTAGATGTCTTATTCTGCAAGTTCTGAAGAAATAGTTAATAATTGACATTATTTCCTTAAAAAGTAACCAGCTAATCAGAGGTAGTTCACAAATTTTATTATTATTTCTTAATTATTTTTACTTAGACAAAATTTAGGATATGTTGAAGTTCCACAGGCATTAAAAGTATAGCCTTTTTGGATATAAAATATCCAAAAGCAAAGATATTCCAGTTACTAGAAGGAATTTCTCAGATTACATGGTGATAGCATTATCTTTTATTTAAACAAATTTATCATGTGGCATGATTTATTTTCAACCAGGATGTTTTGGTCGTGAATTGTACAGCAGAATGGGCAGCTGCCAATCATGTTTTGGCAACCTGTAGGACAGCACTGAAACAGCAGGGTGTTCTGGGATTGAACATGGCTCCCTGTATGAGAGCATTTCTGGAGCGGCTCCCCATGATGCTTCAGGAGCAGTATGCCTATGAAAAGGTAACTCATTACAGTCACTCCTAGAGATCCACAGATAACCGGTGCTTTGGCATTTGGTTATAGCCTTGAACTTATCTGTTGAGAGCATGAGGTCTGAGGAAAATAAGTGGGGCTATTTGGGCAGAATCAAATGAAGGTAAGTCAGGCCTGAAAGAGTTCTTTAGTAATCTTGAGTCTATCCTTGCTTTATTTTCACCAGAGTAAAATAAAGAAACAAATAAACACTACGTTTGGGCCGGGCGCGGTGGCTCACGCCTGTAATCCTAGCACTTTGGGAGGTCGAGGTGAGTGGATCACCTGAGGTCAGAAGTTCAAGACCAGCCTGGCCATCATGGTGAAACCTCATCTTTAAAAAAACAAAAACAAAACAAAACAAAAACACTAAGTTTGTATTACTGTTTTTCAGATTATTTATTCACTCCAAAACTTCTTATAATACTTATGCAGCAGAATATCATCTTCCCTTTTCTGACCCTTATATCTATTTTTATATGACTTGGCCATCCCAAAGTTGGGGGATAGGGATGTATGTGGGTATCAGAATGAGCATCATTTCCACTTACCAGATAAATCTTTGTGGAAAATTTTAGTGGAAGAGCTATGTTGAACTAAGCAGGGTCATTAAATACTGGAATGAGGAATTACAGCATTTGAACTTGTCCAGACAGTGATCCTAAAGTAGCCTGTCTTCCAACTCTCAGTAGTTACAGTGTAGTTCCCCTAGCAGAACTCTTTGTTTTCTTTTTTGCCAAGCTACCTTAATGTAATCAGCTGTTACCACACCCAGTTAATTTCACTGATTTATTTCCTTAGGTTTTCTTTTCTGAATCGCTTAAGCTCTCACAGTTGCATTACCACAACTAGGGAATGCCATGGAAAAAGAAAGGATTTTCCTTTTATGGCTACCAGAATTCTCTTGATAAAGGAGGAAAAGTGAGAAGAGCAGACTTCTGTGGTTTAATAGTTATCTGCTTTTTTTTCTAATCAAGGAAAACCGTAATGAAAATGTACTGTATGCAGTGTGATATCTTAGATTGGATCCTGGAGCAGAAAAGGAGTATTAGTGAGAAAACTGAGGAAAACCAAATAAAGTTTTCTGGTTTAGTTAGTATTATACCAATGTTAGTTTGTTAGGTTTGATAAATGTGCCAGGGTTGTATAAGATGTTAACATTGTATAAAGTTGGGTGAAGGGTATACAGAAATTCTGTGTACTATCTGTACAACTCACTCTAAATCTAAAATTATTTCCTAGCAAAAAGCTTAAACAGTAGAAACTTTAAAAAATGACTGTAGACTTTCAGAATACATTAGGTTAATTTAGAATATTTGGCACAAACTCTTCAACATAACATCCTTGTATTTTCATTTAGCCTCATGTAGTTTGTGGCGACCAACTTGTTCACAGCCCCTATATGCAATGCTTGGCTTCCCTTGCTGTGGGACTTCATCTGGATCAGCTGTTGTGTAACCCCCCAGTGCCACCACACCACCAGAACTGTCTCCCTGACCCTGCATCCTGGAATCCAAATGAATGGGCCTGGTTAGAATGTTTCTCAACCACTATAAAAGCTGCTGAAGCCCTGACCAATGGAGCACAGTTTCCAGAGTCTTTTACTGTTCCAGATCTAGAACCTGTTCCAGAGGATGAGCTTGTATTTCTAATGGTAAATGTACTGTGAGCTGCTGTTATTTGCCGCTGAGATTTTATCGTGGGTATTTGGCATGTAGCACACCCCTAATAAGTCTTTGCTAGTATGAATGCCTAGAAGGATACCCTTAAGAGAAACTGAAAATATTTTCTTTCAGATAGTCACTTTTAATCTGATGGCAGGCCTCTGTAGTGACAGGAATTGATAATGTAACCACTATTGAACTCTTGTAAACCTGCCAGCTCTCAATGACATAGCCCCATATTTTCTCGTTTTCTTTTGTCCATAGGTATTTTGTTAGTGCGTTTCTTGTATATATTTTAGCATCTTTTCCTGGTCGTTTTGTGAGTTATGTGCCACATATAGATTCTAATTTATTTGGCATTTCAGTCATGTCTTTAATTAGCATCAAATAAAATAAAGAAGAGCATTCTAATTGTCATTTCATTCTGATTGTATTTGAGAGTGTCTACTGTAGGAACTGTGACATAGGTAAAATACCTGTGTAGACTACAGGCCAGCACATGATCCACATGATCTGACAACCTCTTTATATACTTAAGATTTATGTATACAAACATTTGGATAGATAAATATTAATACAATATGAAACAGACAAATCTAAATTGAGTACAACTATGTAACTATAGTCATGCATCACTTAATGGCGGGGATATGTTCTGAGAAATGCATTGTTAGTCAATCTTGACTGAGAATATCGTAGAGTGTATAGTACTTACACAAACCTAGATGATATAGCCTACTTTACAACAAGTCTATATGGTATAGTCTGTTACTCCTCAGCTACAACCTGTACAGAATGTTACTGTATTCAGTGCTCTAGGTAGTTGTAACACAATGGTAAGTATTTGTGTATCTGAACATAGAAGGTATAATAAAAATAAGGTTTTATAATCTTATGGGACCATCTTCATACATGCAGTTTGTTGTTGACTGAAATGTCATGTGGCACATAAAGTATAGAATATTTTAATCAGGAAATGTCCTTCTAAGCCCATTTGGCTCAGTTCTGTAATATTGTAGATGAGAAAGCTGAAGCCTAGAAAGATGAAGTGATTTGCCCACAGCTACACAAAGAGTTTATAGGGTTGCAGGGTCCTGCACATGACTGTATATCTGTGGGTGTTCAGAAGACACATGGTTAGCTTTGAATCACCAATGCCGTACTGATAGTGAAAGTGTTTATAATAAAAAGAAATATTGACAATGCATAAAACCACTCTTAATTTCTCATAATATTACCTTGTTGTTTTTTGGAAAGAAGACAATGATTAGATGAAAACTTTGTGATTAATTAAGAACAGATGAATCTTGACTAAGCAGAATTGATCACTATATACCCCCTGTTTTGCAGGATAACAGTAAATGGATTAATGGCATGGATGAACAAATTATGTCTTGGGCAACTTCCAGACCTGAGGTCAGTAAAGATGAAGATAACTGTATAATGGTTCTCAGTAAATGTTTTGATTCTAAATGCTTGTATGTTTGTGCCCTGGTGTCTCCCATACAGGCTGGCACACACTTGGTACTTAGTACCTGTCTATTTGAATAAATGGATGACTCTAATTTTGAGATGATTGTGGTTTTCTAGGACTGGCACCTGGGAGGTAAATGTGATGTCTACTTATGGGGTGCTGGCAGGCATGGACAGCTGGCAGAAGCTGGAAGAAATGTAATGGTACCTGCAGCAGCTCCCTCATTCTCACAGGCCCAACAGGTAACTAATAGGGTAAAAAAATAGAAACGATTCCTGTAAAAACATGTGAGAAAAGAAAAATAAAATTAAAAAAATTAAAACAACAACAAATAAAAAAATAAAATGAAAAAATAGAAAAGAAACATGGAACTGAAAATTCTAGTTCTTTTGCTTGTCTTACTGTGAGATAAAGCTTGTCCATTTTGTAATCTATTGTGAGGAATGATTAAAGAAAGTCATGATGTATAGCTTCCAAATAAAAACTTGCTATGGTTTTTATCAGACTTAAGAAATTAACAAATTTCTAAATTTTTCTTTCAAGTTTAAGGAACTAACATGATGTATTAGGCCTGCCCAGTATGTATTTATAGAAGTTTAGATACTCCTAATTAGTGATTTTCTCTTTGGTGCTATAAACTTCCTAGGATCTTTAGCCAGATTTTGTTCGACCACTCCCCTTCTCTGATAATCCTGGTATGATATAGTGCCAAATCCTTCTTGAGGCCACTGCTTTCTCTTTTGCTCTTCTCCTCAGTTGGTCCCAGAGTGCATGACTTGTTCTTATGTACGTTCCCTCCAGTTTCTGCTGCTTTCTAGCCCAGTCTTTAGTATTTCCCCATCACTCCTTCCTTTTTCTTCATCCATTTTGTTCTAAACTATTTTAAATAGTCAGATGAATCTCATACATCTCTTGTTTAAATAAGCAGTTTATAGTCATCAAGGAGTTAAGGAACTGCATAGTTATTATCAACTCTTCCCTTTTAGTAAAAGGATAAAAGAATTGATAAAGGCATTTGTGTATACGTGGAATTATTTCAAGTGTTTGCATGTTAAAGTTATATAATAAAGAATAAAATATTTAATTCTGTGTTTTTCTACTAGGTCATTTGTGGTCAGAATTGTACCTTTGTCATCCAGGCCAATGGCACAGTGTTGGCTTGTGGGGGAAGGAAGTTACGGCAGATTAGGACAAGGAAATTCAGATGACCTTCATGTGCTGACAGTTATTTCAGCCTTACAAGGTAACATTGTCCTTAATTAAAAGCTGGTTAGAACCTATGGCCTAACTGTAGGTTTGGTCATGCAAACCTTTGCCTTTCTCAATCCTTTTCTAGATAAAATCATATCAGGTTTTTACTTATATTGAAATCCTTGTTTAGGCATGTGTACAGCCTTAATTTCCATATTTTAAGCTATACGGCAAGTTATTTATCATAGGAATGCTAGAATTCAATAAAATATAAATAACGCTTTTTGAGACCCACTGAAGATTGTAAACAAATGCTTAAAAATTGCAAAAGTGTAGGTAGACGGATGTTAATAGCAGTAGCAATCATGCATGTGTTTTATTAAAATTAAAAATCAGTTTGTATGGAAATCTGCAAATGTGCTGAAGACTTTAAACGATGTCGTCAGAGTTCTGTGTGACTTGGAAAGAGAACATTTTGGAGAAATCGCCGCACAAGCCCCCGGCTTGCTCATTAACTGAACGCATAGTGACCCTGAAGCCTACAAAGAGAACCCAGATGGTTTTGTATGTAAAAGCATGCAAGTAACTATGAGTTCAAAACAAGTTCCTAGAAGCTCAAGTTCTTTTCCTTGTGATCTGGGTGTGAAGAGAACAGCAGTAGAAATGAGAATGTGTGCTGGGTTCCTATCTCTTCTGCTGCTCCTTGGCTCTGGGACATTGCACAAACTATAAGACCGCTTTGTGACTCAGTTTTCCCAATTGTAAAAATGGGGTATTAGTATCTGTTTCATAGGTTCTTTGTGCAAGTAGAAAATAAGATAATCCGTGTAAAGCGTTTGTAGGAATGACTATAATTATTGCTGTCATTCTCCTTTTCCTTGTCAACATCATTCTTTTACGTGACTGCTCCCATTTTGCTAGGTTATGGCTACAAATTCAGTTGAAAACTAAAGAAATAGGGCTGGGCACTGTGGCTCACACCTGTAATCCTAGCACTTTGGGAGGCCAAGGTGGGTGGATCACTTGAGGTCAGGAGTGGAGTTCAAGACCAGCCTGGCCAACATGGTGAAACCCTATCTCTGCTAAAACTACAAAAATTAGCTGGATGTGGTGGTGTGTGCCTGTTAATCCCAGCTACTCAGGAGGCTGAGGCAAGAGAATCACTTGAACCTGGAAAGCTGAGGTTGCAGTGAACCAAAATTGCACCACTGCAGTCAGCCTGGATGACAGAGCAAGACTCCGTCTCAAAAAAAAAAAAAAAACAAAAAACTAATGAAATTATTCTTATTTTCATAGTACCATTTTGGTGGTTTTTGATTGAGGGCATTCAGTAGCAGCTGCAAGTATAGAGGAGCATTTTAACATCCAGTGACTCCTATTGGGTTTCTGTTCTGTTCCAGGCTTTGTGGTGACCCAGCTGGTGACTTCCTGTGGTTCTGATGGGCACTCTATGGCCCTAACTGAAAGTGGTGAGGTTTTTAGCTGGGGAGACGGTGACTATGGTAAACTTGGCCATGGGAACAGCGACAGGCAGCGGCGGCCCAGACAGATCGAAGCTTTACAAGGAGAAGAAGTGGTGCAGGTCAGGCAGGAAATGGATAAGTTTGCCTTTCAGCATAAATACACTAGTTGTTGAACAGGTTTCTTAAAGTTAGGTAACAGAAAATATAGTAAAAATATATTACACAATCATTATAAGAGATCCATTTGTTTTGGATGTTCAGATTCATTCTTGAGCTTGTCAGAAGTTTGAATAGGCTTTGGTGTTAAAACGGTCTTTTCTTGAGCCAGCTGGTTGGCACAGACGAGGGTGCTGCAGGCCCTTAGAAGGAATACTGTGAGGTTTAGCTTCTGCCACACAGTTCTTAATACACAGATAAATGGAAAACTTTGCTTTCAATCTATCATTTTCGTTACAAAAGCTAAGTTCATAAGCATTTTCTGGAAAAGAGTATTCTAAAATAATATTGTAAAATTGCATAGCACCTTACAGTTTACAAACATTATACAGTTTATTATCTCATTTAGTCTAGATCATCTGTACATAGCTGAAGAGTAGCAGTAGTTAGGGTATGCTGTTCAGCTTGGGCTTCCTGAGACTGAGACAGCTCAGACTTGGGACAGCAGGAGAGCAACTTGGACGTATCTGTGTACTGGTTGACCGGATGCAGTGGCTTATGCCTGTAGTCCTAGCTACTTGGGAGGCTGAGGTAGGAGGATTGCTTGAGCCCAGGAGTTCAGGGCTACAGTGAGCTGTGATCACACCACTGTACCTCAGCCTGGGTGACGGCGCAAGATACTGTCTCTTTAAAATTTAAAAAATAGGGGTCGGGCCAGGTGGCTCACGCCTGTAATCCCAGCACTTTGGGAGGCTGAAGTGGGCGGATCGCAAGGTCAGGAGTTCGAGACTAAAAATACAAAAATTAGCCAGGCATGGTGGCAGGTGCCTGTAATCCCAGCTACTTAGGAGGCTGAGTCAGGAGAATCACTGGAACCCAGGAGGCGGAGGTTGCAGTGAGCCAAGACTGCGCCATTGCACGTCAGCCTAGGTGACAGAGCGAGACTCTGTCTCAAAAAAAAAAAAAAAAAAAAAAAATTAAAAATTAAAATAAATAAATATTTTTTAAAAAAGCATTGGTCTTGAAGAGCCAGTTTTCAGTGAAGTTTATATAAAATTTATTGCTACATTAATACCAAAAGTGGCAGATATACTTTTTTCTTAGTTTTTCTTATTAAAAATTTTTTTTCTCCTTGGTTCTGTCTTAGATGTCTTGTGGCTTCAAGCACTCAGCAGTGGTAACTTCAGATGGCAAACTGTTTACCTTTGGGAATGGTGACTATGGTCGTCTGGGTCTTGGAAATACCTCTAACAAAAAGCTTCCAGAGAGAGTGACTGCACTCGAGGGATATCAGATTGGACAGGCATGGAATAAATCAATAAGATTTTCTAGCCGATCATTGTATTTCATTTCTTCTGTGTTCACTTGGACACTCTTCTTTCAGGAAGATCAGGATCACCAGTTGTACCTAACCTCATGTACATTTTGTTATGGTCTAATCGATCATTTTAATTGTTTGCCAATGTGAAATTCATATTTTCAGTCAATTCAAGTTTGTTTATATGACAAACCAAATGTAACCCTTATTTCAGGATGTGAATATTTTTAATATTCTATAATATACTAATTCTCCATAATATACTAATACCACTTTCTGTAAAACCCTTAAAAGGGCCGGGCACCACTTTGGGAGGCCAAGGCAAGCAGATCACCTGAGGTCAGGAGTTTCAGACCAGCCGGACCAACATGGCGAAACCCCATCTCTACTAAAAATACAAAAATTAGCGAGGCGTGGTGGTGGGCGCCTGTAATCCCAACTACTGGGGAAGCTGAGGCAGGAGAATTGCTTGAACCCGGGAGGCAGAGGTTGCAGTGAGCCAAGATTGTGCTATTGCACTCCAGCCTGGGCAACAGTGCGAGACTCCGTCTCAAAAAAGAAAACAAAAATCCTTAAAAAATACAGATACTTGTGGCTCCTGTCTGGTAGCCTTGAGTTGAATGGCTGAATTGCAACATCACTGGTAGCTACTGCTCCTAAGCAGTAATTACCTCTGTCTTGTGTACATCAAGAGTGTCCCTTAACAAGGAAATGTTTTTGACTTTGTCTGTATCATTCTTTAGATACTTTTTGATATGAATGAGTATCTTTGAGTTATGTGTACTTTTCCCCTATCTTTCGTACTGTCTGATTATGGTTTAGCCACAGACATTTGAAGGATTTCACCTTAAAGAAAAAAGTTACATATGGACATTAGGAATCACTTCCTGTTGACTTACTTTGATTACCATTTGTAGTATGCTCTGAACCAATGTAGATATTTGGAAACATAGCCAAGTGTTTCACTGAAGTAGAGAAAAGAGTCCCAGAAACGGGGAGAGGGGGCAAAGGGTGGGGTATGTGTTTTAGGTCTTGTGATTTGCCTTACCAAATACTGTTATTTCTTCAGGTGGCCTGTGGATTAAACCACACTTTGGCAGTGTCAGCAGATGGCTCCATGGTGTGGGCTTTCGGAGATGGAGACTATGGAAAACTAGGCTTAGGAAATTCCACTGCGAAATCTTCACCTCAGGTCAGTATTGCCTTGAATCTGGGTTTTCAGTCAACATAAAGAGTTTTCATCTATGTCAGTAGTTATTTTTAGTTGGAAATAATTTACCTTTAGTATTTTTGGTAATTCATAATGAAGTTTAGAAGCCTCTGTTGTGCATTCTTGAATGCCCACATGCTAGGTCTTGATTTTAAGTAAGCTGTTAATAGCTTCTGCAAGGATAAGCTTCTGTCTCCCTAAACGAGTGGCACACTGTAGGACCTCTGATGTAGAGAAGAAATAGTTAGAAGCATATCTGCAGGGTGTCATGGAAGGAACTATGAGTAATCCTTTGTAACTCTGCATGCAGCTGCCATGTCTGCTTATTATTACCACCGAGTTACATAAGTACATACTTCCTTTTAAACAGCAATACAAAGGAAATACGAGTCCATAAAGAAAGAAATTAAAAGCTGTTATTCACACTATAGAATATTTCTTGGCTCCACAGAAGACTTCCTATGTGATTCTTTTATGTGGGTTTTCCTGACACATTTCACCATCAGTGTGATTTACAAGGCTTCAGTTTATATTTGGATTCACCACCATTTATAGTCTGTGACATCCTGATAGCTAGATTAGTGAACATTCAGCTAGGGATGCAGAGAGGCAGGAAGGCCCTCTCTGGGGGAACATATAAAGCAGTTACTGTCACCTGTGAAAGCTTCAAAGTTAAACTAACATGATCTTCAAGTGTTTCTTAAAAGGTCATGGAATTCCCTGTGGTCTCTGTTACCCAGAGGAATGTTTCTGCTTCACATAGGGCCCTGGGCATTTTAGTCAAACTGCCCCTGTCCCTTGCACACTCCCTCCTGCAAATTCAGTTAGCTTGCAGAGGAGTAGGAGAAAATAACATTTCAGGTTTGGATTTGGGTTGAACAGGTAGGTGACACTTAGTATTTTTGTTGGAAGATAGTTATTGATACATGCCATTAGACAAATTCAAGAGTCATTTTTTTCTTTTTCTTAAAGTTGTGTGCCTTTTAATTTTATTTTGCAGAAAGTTGATGCCCTTTGTGGAATTGGAATAAAAAAGGTTGCTTGTGGAACTCAGTTTTCTGTTGCTTTGACCAAAGATGGTCACGTATATACCTTTGGTCAAGGTAAGACATTTTTCAGCTTATTTGTTTGGCTACACATGCATTGTAAACATTTGCCTTCCAGTGTCATAGAATGTGCTCTAAATTGAGTCCTTTTTTTTTGTTTTAGGTGGTGAGTAGCCACTATTACCTTCATTCACTAGATGATTTTACACTCTGCTTTCATGAATTTTATTGTTAAGACAAACTCCTCTCCCCATTAAGACCCCTTATGCCAGATCCTCTACTCTTGCTAGAAGATTCCCTGCCAAGGGCCATCCTCTCTTCTTTTCTACTTTCCCTGACATGCTGCCACAAATACTGCCTTGACCACCAGAGCTCCTCTGTCCTGCCTCATTCTCCATCCCTTCTAGGGGTTGCGGCTACAGATCTTAGGAAATGAAGGAATTCATAGGCACTCTGGGTTCAAATCATAACCCAGGCATTCACAGTGGGACTCCTTGGCAATAAATTCACTTATGTGGAGATTCTTGGCAAGGGTATTTGATGAGGGATATGTGAGACAGGTGTAAGGAAGAGGAAGTAAACCATGACTGAAGTTTCTAGGGGTAAGGGGGGTAAGGAGCTTAGTTTTAGTTATGTTGAATGGACCTATTTGCCCTAGATAAATGTGTAGAAATGTCCACTAGGCTATTGAGAATTTAGATCTGGAGCTCCAAAAGGCTTGGTTATGGAGATGTAGGTTTAGGACATTAGCTGCATTGAAAAAACCCACAGAGAGAGAGAGAGAGAGTACAGAATTGAGAATAGAAGAGAATAGAGCTCTGGGGAATGTGATGTCAAGGGCAGGTGAGCACAGGAAGAAGACTTGAGAGGGCCAGGCACAGTGGCTTATGCCTTTAATCCCAGCACTTTGGGAGGCTGAGGCAGGCAGATCACCTAAGGTCAGGAGTTCGAGAGCAGCCTGGCCAACATGGTGAAACCCCATCTCTACTAAAAATACAAAAGTCAGTTGAGTGCAGTGGCAGGCACCTGTAATCCCAGCTACTCGGGAGGCCGAGGCAGGGAGAATTGCTTGAACTTGGAAGGCAGAGGTTGCAGTGAGCCAAGATTGTGCCATTGCACTCTGGCCTCGGTGACAAGAATGAAAATTCATCTCAAAAAAAAGATTAAAAAAAGAAGACTTGGAAGAGCTGGCTTTGAAAGGAGTGGGAAGGAAGGTCGCTGGTGAGCCAGGGCAGTGTAGTCCCTGAGAGGCAGGAAAAGCTGAAGCCACATTATCAAAAGGCCGCATGATGTTCCCATGGGCTGGAGCCTGAAAAGAAGCCACTGCAGTAGGCAATTAGGAGCTAACTCATGACTTTGGAGAGTAGAATTTCAGTGCAGTGGAGAGAGTGGAAGTTAGACTGCAGAAGGCAGCCCAGCCAAATGGACCTAGCAGACTTTGCGCAGAAGGGACTGGCTAGCACCCTCTAGAAGTTTGGCAAGGTAAGGGAGAGGTTGGTTGGAAGTTTGAGGACAAGACAAGTTGAATGATCTCTCTTTTTTTTTTTAGAATATAAGAAACTTAAAATTAGCTGGCCACGGTGGCAGGTGTCTGTGGTCCGAGCTACTCACGAGGCTGAGGTGGGAGGATCACTTGAACCCAAGAGGTCGAGGCTGCAGTGAGCCGAGATCACACTACTGCACTGTACTTCAGTCTGGGCGATAGAGTGAGACCCTGTCAAAAAAAAAAAAAAACATAAGAAACTTGAGGGCCTGAACTGTGTCAGTCAGACTCCGTCTTTTCAAGTATGAGGATATTGGAGAGCGTCGTAGTTTGAAATAAGCTACCGATTTTAGGATATAACTTTTTAAACATTTGTATGAATAAAGAGCCTGTGACATTATGCAAAGACATAGCTTCAGACTTTTTATTTATTCAGAATTTGGTGTACCTTTCCAGAATAGCAGCTTTAGCCTCAGTGAGTTATTTGCGTCATTGCCATTCTACCATAAGAAGCTAAATGAATGATCAGAAAATAGAAAAGGACTGTGGTGTGCTGTCCATAACATTTCCACGTTTTTGTTTTGTTTTTTCAGATCGCCTGATAGGCTTGCCGGAAGGGCGTGCTCGCAATCACAATCGACCGCAACAAATCCCTGTCCTGGCTGGAGTCGTCATTGAAGATGTGGCAGTTGGAGCTGAACACACACTTGCTTTGGCATCAAATGGAGATGTGTATGCCTGGGGGAGCAATTCAGAAGGGCAGGTAAATACTTATATTGCTTGCTGCCCTCTCATATTCTAGAAATCTGACAGTGTTCTTCAACTGGGGAAAGAAGGAAGCTAGGAAATTCATAATCTACTGCAATGCTCCAAGCATATCACTTTGCCATGGGACTGATTATTTTGTAAGTCTGGTTATGTCTTTCTCTCTTGACTGTGGCCAAAGAAGTATTAAACCATGGTTTAAAAAATGCTGGCAGTACAGCAAAGTGATGAAGGGAATTAACTGAGTATGTATGTGTGTGTCTGTGCACGTTGTTAAGTGCCCGGCATGTAGTAAGCTGCAGTCTACAAGGATCTGTTACTGTCCACATTACCGTCACTACTACAGCAGTATGTGAGATGAGGTCCTGGGAACATCAGTTGATCTGGGAAAAAGAATGAAACTAATATTTTTATATGTTATAATATGATGGTATACAAAGTATCTTTAGGTTTATGCAGGAAGTCTTGTCACCCCCCATTATTTGTAGCGTTAAACTGATCCTCTGATTGATATGAGACTCAAGAGGTTGATGTGTTCACCCTCCTCTATCTATGAAGGAAGGAGAGACCTTGGTGTGAGATGTCGGAGGTGCTTGTTATGACAGTGACTTGTAGCTCCACAGGCAGAGCCACCTTCCCTTCCTCCATAAATCCTCTCTGGGTCTGGCTACCTGTAGTGCCAGGGATCCTCAAGTTGAACGTCTAGCATTATTCATAGTAGCCTCAGTTTTTGGCTCCTGTGGTCTCCTCATGACTACGTTAACAGACAAGGAAGCTACTCATCATTGTGGTTGAACATTGCCTTACTAAGAGTTAATATTAGAGGCACCTTTGGGAGTTTCCTGGCAGTGCCTTGACATGATCCTTCCTAATGATGTTTATTTGCTTAGCTGCTGAAACACTGGCTGTCCCAGTCAGACCCTAAGTTTAGAGATTTGGAGATAAGAAGTTGCTTCCGTATATGTTTTTATAGATGTTTGTTTATTGTTACACAGAAATCGGTGTGTTTTAAGTAAAAGCTCCATAGATCATTGTGTTATAACTTAACTTTCCAAGAATTTATTTCCTTTCCATAAGTGGAATCCAAGGATGTGTTTAGTCATTTACACTCATCTGTTGCATTCGGAATGGCCTTGTTGCAGCTTGGTTTTTAGCAGACAGTCTGAGCTGTGAGGACTGTTACGATAGAGAAGATCACAATGTATTTTATTATTGATGCTGATGCGTAGGACACTTACTAACTTATTTGTATCTGCCACCACCTAAGAAAAATTTTATATTCACTTCCTCTCTTCCTCCTTCTATTTGAATTTCTGTATATTTGTGATTAATTCCCAGCTTGGCCTGGGCCACACCAACCACGTTCGAGAACCAACCCTGGTAACAGGTCTGCAAGGGAAAAATGTTCGGCAGATCTCGGCTGGCCGCTGCCACAGTGCTGCATGGACAGCACCACCTGTCCCGCCAAGAGCACCAGGTGAGGAAGGAAATATTCATGCTCCTGCAGCTTCTCTTTGAGCAGTACCCCATGGCACCGTCTGCTTGCCAGTTCCAAACTGTATCCAACATCATTGTGAAACCATCAAGTGTTCTGCCACACAACCAAAACATTCTTTGTGCTACGAACACTGAAAGCGTTTTCATAGCAGGCATTTCTCCTGCTCACATCGGTATGAAGCAGGCCCTCTCTGCACCCTCCAAAAAAGAATACATATTACTTATGCAAGCAAACATTTATAATTTTAGCAGCAATTAAGTTTTGTTTTTTTTTTAAGACAGAGTCTTGCTCTGTCACCCTTGCTGGAGTGCAGTTGTGTGATCGAAGCTCACTGAAACTTCCACCTCTCAGGTTCAAGTGATTCTCCTGCTTTAACCTCCCAAGTAGTTGGGACTACAGGTGTCCACTACCATTCCTGGCTAATTTTTTGTACTTTTAGTAGAAACAGGGTTTCACCCTGTTGGCCCAGTTGGTCTTGAACTCCTGACCTCAAGTGATCCGCCTTCCTCAGATTCCCTAAGTGTTGGGATTACAGGTGTGAGCCACTGCACCCAGCCAGTTTTTTTTTGTTTTTTTGTTTTGTTTTGTTTTGTTTTTTGAGACAGTCTCACTCTGTCACTCAGGCTGGAGTGCAGTGGTGCAATCTCGGCTCACTGCAGCTTCCTCCTCCCGGGTTCAAGCGATTCTCCTGGGTCAGCCTCCCGAGTCTAGGATTACAGTCACGTGCAACCATGCCCATCTATATTTTGTATTTTTAGTAGAGACGGGGTTTTACACCATGTTGGTCAGGCTGGTCTCCTGACCTCGTGATCCGCCCTCCCTGACCTCCCAAAGTGCTAGGATTACAGGCATGGGCAACCGTGCCTGGCCAGTATTTTTAATAATAAAAGAAATGACAAATTATAGCTTTCTAAGGCCCATTGTTAGAAATAAAGATTAAAAGCCCTGAGACCATTTGTCAAATTCCTCATCTTAGTTAACTATGTGAAACATGGTGTCTGTGCATTGACACAGGAAATCAGCTTGCTGCCATTTTATTCCTGTGTTTAGCAAGACCAGTGGGCTACTTCTAGCTTTTTGCTCTTTGTTTTACTTTTAATTTATTATTAATTTTTTGTATATCTGCAAAAAGATTTAAAGAAAACTGTAATGCATACTTGTGTACTTAACACCCAACTATAGGCCCTTTTTGATTTGATCTATCTTCCATTCCCTTTAGATGTAGCTATTATCTTAATGTTGTGACAACTGTCATTCTTACACATTTCTTCATATTTGGTCTGTTCCTTTTTTTTTTTTTTTGAGACAGACTCTCACTCTGTTGCCCAGGCTGGAGTGCAGTGGCATGCCATCTTGGCTCACTGCAACCTCCGCCTCCCAGGTTCAAGTGATTCTCCTGCCTCAGCCTCCCAAGTAGCTGGGATTAGAGGCATGAGCCACCATGCCTGGGTAATTTTTATATTTTTAGTAGAGATGGTATTTCACCATATTGGCCAGACTGGTCTTGAACTCCTGACCTCAAGTGATCTACCCGCCTTGGCCTCCCCAAGTGCTGGGATTACAGGCGTGAGCCACTATGCTGGGCCAATGGGCCGTTTCTCATCCAGGCCCTCAAGCGTTGTTTTTGTACCGTCTTTTGGCATCTGAGGCACTAGAATTTCTTTGAAGCAAATTTGTGCCTAAGAGCTCAGCATTCTCTTCCAGTTTTGTTAACCCCTCTATTAGGGGATCCTAGGATACCCCATAGGGATTTTTTTCTTAGATATCTAGGAGAGCAAAGTGGGAATGCCAGGTAGATTCCAAGTAAGGAAGAAATGGTTTCTATTAACAGAATCTACAATGATCAGGCTGCTTACGCACCAACAATTTCAGGTACTCAGTGGCTTCAGAGGGATTTCACTTCCACTTCAGGGCAGAAGCTATCCAGTGTGACAGGTACAGGTTCAAGTTCTGGGACCACATTGCTGAATCCCAGCTCTTCCACATATGATCTGAGTGACCTTGGGACTCAGTGTTTTGTTTGTAAAATGAGGATAATAATAACACCTACTGCAAATAGCTATAGAATTAAGTGGACCTATTCATGTAAAGCTCCTAGAATAGTGTCAGGCACATAGAAGGTACTCAGTAGATGTTAGTTTTTACTAAGAGCAATAATAATACCTGTAAGAATTGCACTGTACCAGTCTTTATTTATAGGAAACTCAAGTGAGTTTGTATTTTGCTTTTACTCTTTTGTGTATTTTTATAGGATGGTAGCTGTGGATGCAGGCCTTAGAGTCTTTGCTTCTTACAGAAGTCTTCTTCTTGTAGTAAAAACCTTCATGAATCGTGCACCTATATGTTTCTGTCATGAATACTTTCTGTCAGATCCCTAGCAAATATGGGAGTTGGCTCTGCTAAGTTTCCCATTTCCATTTTCCAGAACTGCCTACCTTGTCCTTACCCACACTTGGAGTATTATGAAGATAACAGTTAATAAATATGGAAGAAAAAATTTGGCTTTATTCACTTCCTTGTTTTTGTGAAGGAACTGCCTAAGTTCTATTAAATAAATGGGAAACGAAAAGAGAAAATACCAGATTTCATTTCCACAATGATAAAGACATTTTATTTTATTTTATCTCCACCCCCTGATAAAGACATTTTAAAAACCAACACAAATGCACACTCAAAACTAAAATGAATCGATGGATAGAGGTTGGAATGGGTGTCCATTGCATAATTATCTCAACTTCTCTTTATGCTTGAAATTTTTCAAAATATGGAAAGTGAAAGCAATGCTGTTTCCTTCACAAGTGCCCATTTGGTTTCTGGACAGGCGTGTCAGTACCTCTGCAGCTGGGCCTGCCTGACACAGTGCCCCCCCCAGTATGGGGCACTGAGAGAAATCAGCATTCACACGGTGCGGGCCAGGCTCCGGCTGCTTTACCACTTCTCTGACCTCATGTACTCATCCTGGAGGCTGCTGAACCTTAGCCCCAACAACCAGGTAACAGACTGGCGTGGTAAGCAGCCAGGCACAGACTGGCGTGGTAAGCAGTGCCCATGACATGCTCGCCAGGCCCCAGGGCCTTTCCCCCTGCGTTTGGAAAATTCTTTCTTGGCTAATAAGATAACAATTCCATTCCCATTTTATTGCTATTTTAGGGATAGTCTAGAGGTTGGTCATGATGCAGCTGGACACAGAGTGATCTTCATTCTGTGATTTGGTTTGTCCAAAAATCAAGTATGAATGGCTAAGCATGCCATTTCTTTTTTGTTGTTGTTTTTTTGAGACAGAGTCTCGCTCTGTCGCCCAGGCTGGAGTGCAGTGGTGCAATCTTGGCTCACTGCAACCTCTGCCTCTGAGTTTCAAACAATTCTCCTGCCTCAGCCTCTCAAGTAGCTGGGATTACAGGCATGCGGCATCACGCCCAGCTAATTTTTGTATTTCTAGTAGACACAGGATTTTACCATGTTGGCCAGGCTGGTCTCGAACTCTGGACCTCAAATGATCCACCCACGTCAGTCTCCCAAAGTGCTGGGATTACAGGCGTAAGCCACTGCACCCAGCCACTAAGCATGCCATCTCTACAAAGTCAAAAATATGATTTTAAAACGTAACCACACAAAGCTATTAGAGCCACAGTCAGGGTTGTTATGTAAATGAATCTGAGAAATTTCAGATACTTTTTCTCTTCTTACAAATTAGCATTTTGGATCCTGGGGGAAAGGGAGGTTGGAGAAATAAAGTAAATTTTGCTGATCTGTCTATCTTTATGGACTATTCCAGTAACAAGCTGGCTAGCTATTTTGTGCATGTGTATGTGAGAGAGAGAGAGATCGAGAGAGAGAGAGATTTGACAAATCACTGCTATAAATAGATAATCAGCCAGGCAGCAGAGTCTTGTGCAGCACTAAACACAGTGTTAGCAAACTGTAATTAGTTGGAGAAATGTTTATAATGTAAAGTTAACTGAGAAAGCTCAAAATGATACCAACAATGTGAAAAATATTATGTATACATATACAGAAGAGAGCTGGAAGGAAATAGATCAAATTATTAATGGAGCCATCTCTTTATGTTAGGATTTGGAATTACTTAATTTGTGTACACATGTGTGTATCCTTTGTATTTTCTAAGGTTTTTAAAAATAGCAAGTATATATTTTATCAGAAAAAAATTTTTTAAAGGTTACTGATAGTTACTAATCCTGAGTTTTTGCTTTTAAACACCATTTTTAAAAGCGTGTATATTCTTATTTTCAATTTTTAAAATAATGTTGAAACAGGGTCTCACTCTGTGCCCAGGCTGGAGTGCAGTAGCATGATCTCAGCTCACTACAGCCTCAACTTCCTTGGGCTCAGGTGATCCCCCTCACGTCAGCCTCCTGAGTAGCTGGGAGTACAGCACCATGCCCAGCTAATTTTTGTGTTTTTGTAGAGACGAGTTTTGCCATGTTGCCCAGGCTGGTCTTGAACTCCTGGGCTCAAGCAGTCCGCCCACCACAGCCTCCCAAAGTGCGGGGACTACAAGCATGAGCCACTGTGGCCGACCAAAATAATGCATGTTCTACAAGTGAAAATTATTATTTCTTTTAAGCCTAGATTATACCATTTCTGATAACTGTAGTTTCTGTTACAGAACAGCACATCCCATTATAATGCTGGAACTTGGGGCATTGTACAGGGACAACTTCGGCCTTTGTTAGCCCCAGAGTCTACACTCTTCCAATGGTGCGCTCCATAGGAAAAACCATGGTTCAAGGCAAAAACTATGGACCTCAGATTACTGTGAAGAGGATATCAACCAGGTTAGCATATGTATGCATGTTTCACTAACTAGCTGGGACTTTTTCAGATGAATATTATTACTAATTTCTGTGCGCCTTAGCTTCCTCACTTCTAAGGTAGGGTAGATAGTAATAGTACTTATGTTAGTACCCAGTGTGGTTACAGTGGGCCTAGCAGAGTGTTTGGCTGTTTAACTAGCTTTTTCAGTCACTGATGGGAAGCTATCACGTGATCTTGGGGAACTCAGTAAGCGTTGTATTTCATTGCTTTTTTTCTCCCTTTCTTTTAAAGAGGTCGGAAGTGTAAGCCCATTTTTGTCCAAATAGCAAGACAAGTAGTTAAGCTGAATGCATCAGACCTCCGTCTGCCTTCCCGAGCGTGGAAGGTTAAGCTGGTTGGAGAAGGGGCTGATGATGCTGGAGGAGTGTTTGATGACACCATCACAGAGATGTGCCAGGTATTTTCCTGCAGTGTCCCCTGCTGAGTTACCTAGTCTGCTAGTGGCCATTTTGTTGTTTTCAGTGATTGTTCTGTCAGGCGTGTTTTATAAATGTAGCAAGGATGTATTTGTGAGCCTCATATAAAGTCTGCTGTTAGTGATATATAGGTAAATTAGAGCAACAGTTTTTGAAATGGTTTGTCAAGATTACCTTACTACATAAATATCAGTTCTTAGACATCTACCAATGATTCACCATCTGTTGTGTTGTAATATTGGCAGAGCAAACAACAATGACATATATTCACATTTATGTAACAGACAGATCCAGGAGCACCATGTGCTCTGATTTATTCTGGCGCTTTTAGAACAAAATAGAACTGCCAAATTCCAGGGGAGTTTGAAAAATAAATGTTAAGAACTGGTCTTAAAATTAGACCAGTTCTAATTTTAAGATCCGCATTGGCAGCTTTGCTTCCAGATCAGCTTTGTCCTTTCCAGCTTTGCCTAGTATAAGGATTTTTTCAGTAAATCCTGTGACTAAAATGATGCTTGGCTATCATTATTGAATCAGTTTGAAACATCATTGCGCTCTGCTCACAGCCACCACAACTCCTGCACTGGGTTAACTTTCTCATTCCTTTTGGTTCCTCGTACATGACTGCTTTCCATATTGGGGGTTTCCTAATTTCATTTTATACTGAAACCACAAAAGTAAATTAGGAAACCGTTGGTTGTCACGTAGCATGATCAATTCCTCAAAATATTCTTTTTAGTATGATCTTTAATTGGTGTTCTCTTCATGTGTTTGTCATTTCTCAAAAAATTTTTTCTTCTACAGGAACTTGAAACTGGTGTTGTTGACCTTCTTATACCCTCTCCCAATGCCACTGCAGAAGTGGGTTACAACAGGGACAGGTATGGCAGTCAGCAAGTATTCATTATATGTCTAAAATAATAATAATAGCTCACATTTATTGAGTGCTTACTATGCACTGTTTTCAGTGCTTTGTACCTGTTTATCCCCCTTCAGTCCTTATTATAACCCTAAGGAGTAAATATTGTTATCCTCTTGTCAAAGATGAGGAAACAGGCCAGGCACGGTGGCTCATACCTGTAATCCCAGCGCTTTGGGAGGCTGAGGCAGGTGGATCACCTGAGGTGAGGATTTTATCATGACCAACATGGTAAAACTCTGTCTCTACTAAAAATACAAAAATTAGCTGGGCATGGTAGTGCACACCTATAATAATCCCAGCTACTCGGGAGGCTGAGGCAGGAGAATCACTTGATTTGAACCAGTTGGCAGAGGTTGCAGTGAGCTGAGATCGCACCACTGCACTCCAGCCTGAGCGACAGAGCGAGACTCCATCTCAAAAAAAAAAAAAAAAAAAAAAAAAAGGAAACACTTCCATCAAGACTTGGTCTTTACTGAGACCCAATCAATGATTATATAACGGGGAGAGGAGGCTCAGACTTGATCATGAAACCTGACTTATTTTATGTTTCTGAAGGTCCAGTTGGCCTCCCTGTAATGAATTTTCTGCACCAAAATGTATTTAAAAGTTTTATTATGCTAGCAGGTCACAAAATTTAGTATTTGCAATTACATATTGTCTTTATATTTGCAAAATTTTGAATTTTGGATCCTGTTTCATGGACTTGTAAATTTAAACAGAATGATTTTAGGAAATAGGGCATTCTGGAGCAGGTAGCTTAAGACCCTTACATAGTTCTTCTAAAAATAGTTCAGAATATAGCCTATGTGCTGCTTAAAACATTAACCACAGTTCACGTGTGGCTTTTGAAAACTCAACATGTGATTAGGGAAGCTGAAGAACTGAATTTTTAGTTTTATTTAATTACTTTAAATAGCCGCATGTGGGCCGGGCCTGGTGGCTCACGCCAATAATCCCAGCACTTTGGGAGGCTGAGGCAGGCGGATCAGCTGAGGTTGGGAGTTTGAGACCAGCCTGACCAACATGGAGAAACCCTATCTCTACGAAAAATACAAAATTAGCCAGGCATGGCGGCACCTGCCTGTAATCCCAGCTACTTGGGAGACTGAGGCAGGAGAATTGCTTGAACCTGGAAGGTGGAGGTTGTAGTAAGCCGAGATTACACCACTGCACTCCAGCCTGGGCAACAAGAGCAAAATTCCATCTCAAAAAATAAATAGTAATAGCCGCATGTGGCTAATAGATGCCATGCTGAACAGCACAAGTATAGACCATATACTGTAGCTGTCAACTTACTTCTAATAGAAATGAGGAAAATACTGCTTGAAATATTCCCTTTAATTTTGCAGGTTCCTTTTTAACCCCTCTGCCTGTCTCGATGAACACTTAATGCAGTTTAAGTTCTTAGGAATTTTAATGGGGGTTGCCATTCGCACAAAGAAGCCTCTGGACCTCCACTTGGCCCCCTCTGGTGTGGAAGCAACTGTGCTGTGTCCCACTCACCCTGGAGGACCTGGAAGAGGTAGATCTGCTCTACGTGCAGACTCTCAACAGCATTCTTCACATTGAAGACAGTGGCATTACCGAGGAGAGTTTCCATGAGGTAAATCTTGGCCAGTCTGTGTTTCTGCTGGTGTAGACTTTCTGTATGCACAGGCTAGAATGTTTCTGTGTAAAATTGAGATACAGTATTCCACTTGCTGTCTGGCTGAACCATGCCATATCTATGCCATTGCTGCCCTTAGCTGCTCCTTCCCTGTTAATTTTTTTCTGCCTGTTAGAGTGAAGAACGAAGGAAACCAAGGTGGAGTGGGGGCCTGGGGTCATCAGAGTTCAACAGGCCTGGTTTGGCAATAGGGAGATTTGGTCCCATTTTTAACTACAGCTGGCTGAGTCATCACATTCCTGCTGATCAAGTAGCCTGACCAGTCCTACCTGTCTTGTTTTCCTTGTTTATATCCTTAAAAATTCTAAGTTTGTTATTGCTGTGCTATATTTATGTTTAAAATGCTTTTTGCTGTCATTTCTACCATGTAATAAAAATTCTTTTTTCTTCTGTTCTTAGATGATTCCTCTCGATTCTTTTGTTGGCCAGAGTGCTGATGGCAAAATGGTTCCTATAATTCCTGGTGGAAATAGTATCCCACTCACATTTTCCAATAGGAAGGAATATGTGGAGAGGGCCATTGAATATCGACTTCATGAGATGGACCGACAGGTGAGATGAAGCATCTTGGGAAGTACACATGAATGCTTGGGTTTCTCTCCAAATTAGAGCTGACTGGTTATGACAACATCTGCTAGTATGCATTTACTTTGTTGATTCCTCTGTATGTATGTATATATTTATTTATTTATTTTAATTAATTTACTTATTTATTTTTGAGACAGCATCTCACTCTGTTGCCCAGGCTAGAGTGCAGTGGTGTGATCTCAGCTCACTGCAACTTCTGCCTCCTGGGTTTAAGTGATTCTCTGGCCTCAGTGTCCCCAGTAGCTGGGACTACAGGCACATACCATCATGCCCAGCTAATTTTTTTATTTTTTGGTAGAGACAGGATTTTGCCATGTTAGCCAGGCTCGTTTCGAACTCCTGGCCTCAAGTGATCCGCCTACCTCAGCTTCCCAAAGTGCTTAGATTATAGGCGTGAGCCACCGCATCTGGTGATTGCTTTGTATTTATATTTCAAACTCTATTCAGAGACTTCTCAGGCCTTCTCCATACGGAATGCCTTAAATCAGTTGTGAATTGGTTTTTGGTTGGACTGAGACCAGGTTTTCATCTGGCATTCAGACCTTGTCTTCTTACTCCTCTTTAGTTCTGTTTGTCCTCATGTCTTACTGCTTCCTAATTCAGTGTCCCCCACTCTAGTTGGGTTAGTCAGGGCCCACAAAAATGAACCCCCAAATGCTGGTCTTGTGATCTCACATTGCTTTCCCTTTCCCTCTCCTGCCTCTGTTCTTTAAGCCTCAAAACATATCACATACTTCTTTTTTTTTGAGACGGGGTCTTGCTCTGTTGCCCAGGCTGGAGTGCAGTGGTGTAAACTTGGCTCGCTGCAACCTCCACCTCTTGGGTTTAAGTGATTCTTCTGCCTCAGCCTCCCAAGTAGCTGAGACTACAGGCGTGTGCCACCATGCCCAGCTTTTTTTTTTTTTTTTTTTTTTAGTAGAGGTGAGTTTTCACCATATTGGCCAGGCTGATCTCGAACTCCTGACCTTGTTATCCGCCTGCCTTGGCCTCCCAAAGTGCTGGGATTACAGGTGTGAGCCACCACACCTGGCCGAGGTATCACATATTTCTATGTCATGGTCTAAGAATTAGGCCCTAGAATTTAGGTTTTGTTTCTTCAGTTAGCTTGTAAGACATTGAATGAAGAATACATTTTCTATTTCATTTGAGTTGTTCTTGTTCTGTGCTGACAGGTAAGTAAGCATTTAATAAATAATGGGAGTGTGAATGAGTGACTACAGAAATATCGTGTCCAAAAATCGTTCTTTTGATAATACAATCATTAATAGCTGTTTCAATAATCCTCTGTTTGCAGACTATGTTAGGGTCTTCTCAAGAGCTGGACCCAGGCTGTGAAGCTATAGAAGTTTAGTAATTTGAAGTTTATATATTCCATACCCCTCACTCCTGGCTCCTGCTTACACTTTGGCTTTGGGCCAAGTCCAGTCAGAAAAATGATAACTTTAGCTTAGTGAAGTTGGGTCTTATCAGTGATGCTTATTACACAGCCAGGAATTAGTGTTTGTCTCCAGTTCATGAATATTTTTAATCCTTAGAGAATAAATAACTGACTAGAAATATATTGATAACCTCCTGCAGGCAGCCATGGTGCTAGGCACTCTTACGTGCTGTTTTTCCCATAGTTACTCTGTGACGTAAGAATTGCTGTCACTGTTTCACAGAAGAAAGCACTGAGTGCCCACGTCAGAGCCAAACCCCAAACCAGGCTCCAAGGTGGTGTCCAGACTCTTCTGAGGTCCCTTCTTCTGAGGATTGGATAGATACTCTTTCTCCACAGCTGTGCTCTGCTCCGCCTTGGCTTTGTTCTGTTCTCAGTAACAAGCCTTTCTTCCTCTTCCACTTTCTCTTCATCTCTTAGAACCGAGCGGTTATCCCATAGCTGTTCTCAGTTGTCCCTCTGCCGTCTCCAAGCAGCCAGCCCCATACCTCAGCCTAACTTCTTTTCCAGACAGCTTTTGTTTTGTATTTTTCACCAAGTGTAACAGCTTATTTGTTCATTTTTGTTTTCGTTTGGCAGACTATGGTGGGGTATTATCTTTACTATCAGTAGAGACTGCTTTCACTGCCTATCCCCGATCCTTATGGGACAGCCTTAGTACCCGTTTTTCATTATTTTACTTTTTAAGAGAGGGTCTTGCTCTGTCACCCAGGCTGGAGTGCAGTGGCACAATGATAGCTCACTGTAGCCTTGAACTGCTGGGCTCCAGGGATCTCCTGCCTTAGCCTCCCAAGTAGCTGGGATGACAGGGTAAGCTGTTGATTGCACTTGGCCCAGTTTTTTAAATAATAAATTGTGTTATGTATATTTAAAGTATACAATATGATAATATAGGATATGCATACAGATAGTAAAAAAGTTGCTACAGTGAAGCAAATTAACATACCCATCACCTCACATAGTTACTCACTTCCTTAAGGTATGGTCCCTATTCAGATTCTCAGACTTTTTAAATGGTAGATGGTTTTGAGTTGGCCAAGAGCAAAGACATATTTATGAAACCAACCTGGAACAGTGGTGAGTCTGTGTAGGGTATGCACTACTGTACAGTCTTGGAGGAGACGTTTTTCTAAATAGGCTGTCAAGGCAGCCCCTGGTTGCATCCCACTTAGCACTCCCCAACTTGCCCGTGCCCAGCACTGTGATGCTAAGAGAACAGAGCAGGGTGGACTTACCCAGTCACATAGAATTTCATGTGGTTACTCATACAAAATTCTCATCAAAGCCATGTGAGAGCAGCAATGTCTGCTTTTTTCAGATGCAAAAATTAAGAGAGTTAATAATTGGTGGAGCTGGGATTTAGAACCCAAGTCTCTTGACTAAACTCTTTGCCTTTTCAATTGCCTTCCTAAAGAAGGACTTCCCATTTTTACTTTCTTCTTTGTACTTTCAGATTTTTTTACAATAAGCACAAATAATTTTTACAAAAAGGATTTAACTATTTTCAAAAGACAAATATAAATTTAAAAAACAGTAGACAGCTAGATGAGTCCCCCAAGAGCTTCTTACCTTTATGAGGTGAAGTGTCCACACATGCATAGTTTGACAGCACATGGCTACATGTGATTAGGAATATGAGTGAGTGGGGCTGGCATCAGGGAGGGTCCCAGTGGGCTAGGATTTGTAATGGAGGGAGGGCAGGCTCCTAAATTGGACTTGAACTAGAACCAGGAGTGTAAGAATCCCACAAAAGGGAGAGGTTCTAACAAGGGTTCAGAGGCAGGGAGGGTGGGCGGTTTTCACTGACTCTCATGCCTGGAGGTCTGAGAAACAAGTAGAGGGTCTGGGGGAGCAGATGAGCAGGCAGCAGGAGGCACCCGCCGCACAGGGCCCATGGCAGTGCCAAGTTCACGCATACTCATTGAATGAGCAACCTCTCCCGGGAGCAGGTGGCTGCAGTCCGAGAAGGGATGTCCTGGATTGTTCCTGTGCCGCTGCTATCCCTTCTCACAGCAAAACAGCTGGAGCAGATGGTGTGTGGGATGCCTGAGATCTCTGTAGAAGTCTTGAAGAAAGTGGTACGGTACCGCGAGGTAGATGAGCAGCATCAGCTGGTGCAGTGGTTCTGGCACACGCTGGAAGAGTTCTCCAATGAGGAGCGGGTGCTTTTCATGAGGTTTGTGTCGGGAAGATCTCGACTACCAGCCAACACTGCTGACATTTCTCAGAGATTTCAAATCATGAAGGTTGATAGGGTAAGTAAGCTGTTTATTTTTTTCCTTTTGTAATGTCTGCCTTATCGCTTCCTTGTTGTTGTTTTTGAGACAGGGTCTTACTCTGTGGCCCAGGCTGGAGTGCAGTGGTATGATTTCAGCTCACTGCAACCTCCGCTTCCTAGGTTAAGCAGTTCTCCTGCCTCAGCCTCCCCAGTAGCTGGGACCATCGGCGAGCGCCACCACGGCCGGCTAATTTTTTTGTATATGTTGGTAGAGATGGGGTTCTCCATGTTGGCCAGGCAGGTCTTGAACTCCTGCCCTCAGGTGATCTGCCCACTTCAGCCTCCCAAAGTGCTGGGATTACAGGCATGAGCCAACATGCATGGCCCTCTGCCCCTTATTGCTTTTATGTTGAGAAAACAAAACTGTGACCCTCAAGTAGGCCTGCTGATTCATGCTTAATAGTTGCAATTTCCAGAGTAATGAAAAAATCAAGGAGTAAAATTTGTTTAGAAACATCATTTAGCTTCAGTGGAAAAAGTCCTAAGTGGATGTAGAGAGTATATTACACCCAGCAACCTTCCCTAAGTCTTCTAGCATCTTCTTGAGTTAAAGCTGAACTTGACCAGAGGGATCGTTAAACTACCTCTTCCTGTGCTAAGGCATGGCCTTGTTTGTTTTCATGAAGATATTAACCATTAACTGGTGGGTGTACCCCAGTAGGAAGCCAGAGATGCAGGGAGCAGTGATAACACTCTGTGCTTGCCTGCGTGGTGTGCATTGTGGGGCAGGCAGGGTTGCATCTCTGCCATCTGATGAAAGCCCCGAGCTACAGAGCCCTAGCCCAGCTGCCATTTTGACAGATGGCTTAGGAGTAAGAGGACTTAGAGTCTGAAATGCACACTGCTGCCAGAGTCATCCTTCTTAAGCACCATCTGACCATGTCACTCTGCTCCTTTCAGAGACCTCTGTGTTGACTCTGGAATAAATGCCAAAGATCTTAACTGCCTTAAACACTTCCACAGTCTGGTGTCTGCTCCACTTTCTGATGTTACGTCTTGACAGTTCTCATGTTCTGGTTATAATGGGCTGCTTGCCTTTCTCCCCCAGTAGACCAGGCTGTGTTTAAAATTCTGTGTTTTTATGTAAGCTGTTCCCTCTGCTTTAGTAAGTCCTCTCTCACACCCCTTTCCATCTCTGGCAAGCACTTACTCATCCTACAAGCCCAGTGCCAGTCGTCTCCAGGAACCCTTCATAGATGCTTTCCTGGAGCGCCCCTACCATTCCTGAAGGCAGACCTATCCAGACTCCTCCTCTCCACCTCCTCAACACTGGGTACAGCCCTCAAACCAAGAACTTAACTGCATTAAGTGAGGAGTGCCTCTCTTCCCTGTCTCCATCCCCACTCTTCAGAAGCCCCGCCTCTCCCACATGAGCTGGGACATTCTCTGAGCAGGACCCCTGATGTTTGTTCAGAAAACAGTAAGGGAAGTAGGGCCTCTTCACACACAGGCCCTTCCTGCCAGCTTAAGTGTCTGGCTTTGTGGTGTTTTTCTAGTAGCTACTTCTGGAGTTGCTGTAGCCAAAGCTATTCCTCCCTGTGCTGCCTCCTGAGGCTGCAGCTGGCTGCTGTGTTCCTGGGCTAGGCTTGCTGGGGAAGCCACCTGCAGGAAGGGTTATAAAAAGAGCCTTTCCATAAGTTTTCTGCGTGACTTGCCAAGAACTATAAGTTGTAAATCTGTTTTGTTGCTTCAGAGCAGGAGGGGGAGGAGGAAATGGCTTATTGCTTTTCAGCTCTGGAAACAATCCTTGCCTTTTATCAGTCTTGGTAACTCCTGCCTTTCTAGGAGTTAATCCACCACTAAGCTCCAGCCTCAGGGTTGTCAGCCTCAGTAACTGACTACCGAAGACGTTTCCTTTGTGGCTTTTAGATCATTTCTGCAGTACCCACATTTAAGTCATCAGAGTCACCTAGTGGCACCTCCCTTCCTTGCTGCTTTCAGTTTTTCTGCATTCGAGCTCTGAGTCATCCATCACTGGCTCTGGTGCATTTGGGCTGCTGGGCCGTCCCCCTCCCATTGCAGGACAAGTGGCTCACCTAGGTGTGGGGCTCTGGGGAGAAGGGCTGATTTCAAGAGGATGCTGAGTGAGAGAAGACAGGTTCTTTTTTTTTTTTTTTTAAGCAAACCTTTTAAAATTTTATAAAAACAGTATAATGTCATTCTGTTATTACAAATTGTTTAGGAAATAGTTGTTTGCAAGGAGAGATAAGGAACATATATAATCCTGTCTCTCCAGTAGTAGCTATTTTTACCTTTGTGAATTCCTCGTGGACTTTGCCTCAGTTGTACAAATTTTTACATAATGTATCTAGAATTTTTTCTGCCTTTTTCTAATCTCCTGAACACTTTTCTGTTTTGCTGCTAGTCATCATAATTATAATTTTAAATGATGTATCACCATCAGTTAAATGGATGGACTGGGGTTTAATTGACTGCCCCTTTCTTAAGTGAGCTGTGCGAGGCAGCCATGGGGCCTGCAAAGGAGGTAGAATATACACGAGGAGGAGGCAAAGAGGTTCTCAAAGCTGGCTGCATCTCACAGTTGTGCTTTCCATCCTGCCTGCTCTGTTGGGGGATCCCTGCAGCTGGCTTCCAGTCTGCACCCTCTTGGTGGATGGGTACGAGGGACAGGTGCCCTCTTACTACACTCTCACCCTCTTCCAGTACACACTGTGCGCAGTGTGTTCTCTCAAGCCATTCAGGGCTCCTCCTCACTTGACACACACAAGCATTGGAGAAGGTGAGGAAAGGAAGGAACATCTTCACCCAGAGCCTTGAGGGCCTATGGGTCAGGAGGGCGGCCCCTGCTCGTTCTATCTGGCCCAGTCTCTGTGTCCACTTGACGTAACCATGTGGCCATGTTAATTCCATCTTGAAGGCAGAGAGAGGTCATGTGCAGCCCTATTCCCCTGTATGGCACTCTGATGTCCCCAGTCACGGCTCTGGGTCTCTCTCCACAGCCTTACGACAGTCTGCCTACCTCACAGACCTGCTTCTTCCAGCTGAGGCTGCCCCCGTACTCCAGCCAGCTGGTCATGGCCGAGCGCCTGCGCTATGCCATCAACAACTGCCGCTCAATCGATATGGACAACTACATGCTCTCGAGAAACGTGGACAACGCCGAGGGGCTCCGACACTGACTACTCACCGCGCGGGTGCTCTCACCCTCCCTTTTTCCCTCAATAATGCTCACTTCTGATTTGATGTTGATATACTTTTATGGTAACTACATAGATGTTTTAGGAACATAAACCAACATTATAAACAGTGGCCACATTATTTACTCTAAATGTAACAAAGAAATTAGATGTTTTTATTTTTCTGTGATTGTACAAAAACAAAAAACAAAAATGAAGTGCTCTCAGTCAGGTTTTTCCTTCATATTTTTGGTCACTTTTGATAAGTTTGCATGAAACCATTTTGGTGCATTTTTAGTTGGGAATGGTACATTTTTGTAGACCCACCCAGTGAACATGAAATTGTACATTGTGTATAATTGTTCATTAGAAAGGACAGTTTTACATGAATATTCATATATTTATTTTGTTTTAATTTGAATTGCCTGTTCAGGGTTCCTTATGCAGAGAAATAAAGCAGATTCAGGAATTGGAGCGTGGCTGTTGGTGTTGCTTCCTGCGGAGCTTCTGACTGGGAGTTGCCATCGAGGCAGACGTTAGCCCAGAACAGAATGAGCTTCCAGGCTTGTCTTGCTCTGATGGCTTTCTGACACATTCAGAAACATTCCTTTACATTGAGGGTGGGCTTCACTTGGAAATTACATGTGGTTCTAGGATACCCCTGTGGGTTGGAAGCCCCTGTGTTCCATTGCTCTTCTGTCATCCTGGGTCTCTCTCACTTTGTTCCCTCAGCTGCTCCGCACTTGTTAGCACCACCCTTCGTTCCCTGGACAGTCCCAGCATACCTAATGTGGGGTGCAACTGTACCAGACAAGGAGGAAGAAGACCACAGTAATGCCGCCTGGCCCTTCCTATGAAGAACCGACAAAGACAAAATGAGCATGTGATGGAATGAAAGAACAGGGCAGTTGACAACATGTTCCTGTGGGGAGGGCAGCCAAGTGGAAGGTGTTACAGAAAGGCCGGCTACCGCGAGCAGGCACTTAGCATGTATAAATGAGTGAATAAGTAGATGAATGTGTCAATCAGCGTGAGAACTGATGAGTGGCTCCCATATCCTTGAATGATGGAATTGTGTAGAGGGCTGGGAAAGGGGTCATATTCTTGGTGCTCAAACACAGCCGCCCCCGCAGGCCCTCAGTGCTGGTGCGTGTCAGCAGTGTCAAGGTGAGAGTGTGTTTCTGGGGGAAGGGGCCACCTTGAGAGCAGCTGGGAGGGCTCTGGCTTCTTGGATTGTGCGCAGGAAGAGGGGGAGGCTTGTGGACAGCTTGTCTCCCTCACCTGCAGCAAGTCCGTGCCACAAGCTGCTCCCACTGGACTTCCTGGACAGGGTCTTTACCGACGGCCTGCTCAAATGAGGTGCCAGCCAGCCAGCCCTCTGCAGGCAATTATTTTCCACAAGGAAGGTAGAAGGTATATGTTTTCAAAGAGAAATTGAAAGAAAAATACAGTTTTGCCAGCTAAGATAATGTAAATTTATCTTTCCTAGTGAGAATACCTAATAATATTTAGAATGATGACTTTGTATTATTTAAAAAAAGGCTTCAGCTACAATTGGGTCTCAGAGGGAGATTACAGCTTTTGGGGGAACCCCAGGAGTTCTGGGTAAAGATGAGCCTTTAATACTAAGAGCATAGTCAGTAGCATTGTTGAAGGGCTCTGGGCTTGAAGTCTTCCTGCTGGGGGTGGGAAGACCCTGCCCGGGTCTCTAGACCAGGAGATAATTTCTCTAAAAAAAGAAAGGCATCTGTGCTTCCAAGATCCTGGATGATCCAGGAGAGGCCTCTTAGGGTCTTCTGAGCCGCTTCCTACGTCCCTCTTGCTGAGCTGGGCTGAGGACATGCAGAGCAAAGGATACCTCTGCAGTCTCTAAATTCAAAATAACACCTTATCCTGTGCTGCTGCCACGGTTTGCTCTGGACTGAGGCAGGAGCACCTTCAGAAGGCTGGCACTGTGGTTGCAGGTCCTGGGCTTAGGGCTGAGACAACTGCTCAGGTTTGCCCCTGCGAGAGGAATTGGCACAATGCTGTGGTTTTATAACACACACCATTTCTTTGCCAGAAACTTGTTATTTCCCCATTGTCTTGACTGTTTATTTTTGCAGAGACAGGGTCTCATTGTGTTGCTCAAGCTGGTCTGGAACTCCTGGCCTCAAGCAGTCCTTCCACCTTGACCTCCCAAAGTGCTGGGATTACAGGCGTGAGCCACTGTGCCCGTCCTCTCTTGACTTTTTGAAAAATCTGGAAGAGGGGGAAGCGCAAGTCCCTGATCTGAGGAGCTGCAGTGGACCTGATGCAGGTGCTTTCCTTGGTTCACTTTCAGTCCTTAGAGAAGCTTAGGCAGTTTTTTGTTTGCTGGCCTCATTCACTTAACAAATACTTGCAGTTTTTAAGACCCTTAAGCAGTCTCAAGAAAACTTTTGTCAGTTTTTAAAATTTAAGATTTCTCCAGACATCTTTCAAAGTATGGCTTTGTTCTGGGCCTCCTAGCTTTATGGCCTTTGCCCAGGACTTCTGGCCAGATGAAGCCTACATCTGGTGAGCTTGGGTTTTAGCCAAAAGCAGATCTTAGGCATTGAATCCTAGAGGTGAAGGGAAAGTCTCGAAGGGGTCAGATGATCTCTGCCTGTATAAACCAAGAATCCAAGGTCAGGAGAGGGAAAGCTGGATCATAGTTACACCCTGGCTAGAACTGGGAGTCTCTGCTTTCTGTCAGCGTGCTGTGGTAGAGCCAGGGGGCGCTCGGTCACTTCCCTTCCAAACACTCATCCTGTGCAGAAACAGGCCAGTGTGTCCCTGCAAGACAAGGCTCAGAGCACCACCTCCTGACCTAAGGGCCTGTGGCCCTGGTCTCTGTGCTGGCACTGGGGCTCCTGTGCAGAGCAGCGCAACGTGGTAACAGGCCAGCCTCCAGCCAGGGGTCAGTGTCCTGCCCTAGCGCTGAGGTTCTATTCTCTCCCAACCACCTATTCCTCCTGCACGTGACCATTCGCTGCCTTGGCCAAACCTTTGAAAAAGTTAGCATTCCAGGAGTTGAGGGGCATCTGTGATCTAATTGAGACCATGAGGGCATAGATAATCCCAAGCCATCTCTGGGTGGCTTGAGAACACAATCAGGCTCCATCAGCCCTGGCTCACCCTTCCCTGGATATGCCTTGGGCTTCTTGACCTTTGCCTTTGTTGTGCCATGCCTGCTACTGGTAACGTCCTCCTTAGAGTTGGAACCTGTGGGAACTGGGGTCAGCCCACAGGCCCAGCTCAAAAGTTCTGTCTGCCACAAAGCGTGCCTGGCTTACCCACAGATAGACCTGGCTTGCTGCTTCCCAGTGCCTGGGACTTGCGGGTTGTGCCAGGCTCTAGCTTTTCTAGCCCCCCATGGATATGAAGATACCTTCCCCTATCCCTGACTTCCAGGCCCTGCATATTTAGACATAATCTTATAACAATGTCACAGAGAGGGTATTGGTCCCATTTTACAAATAAACTGAAGCTCAGAGAGGTCATATCTTGTCAAAAGCTATGACAGCAAAGCTTGGAGATTGCTCTGTAAGCGCCCCTCAAGCTCAGCTGTGTGTCTTCCAGCTAGGGCTGAGTCCCTCAGGTAGGACCTGGCCCAACGCATGCACAATACCCGGGAAATGCTGTGAGATGAATTAGTTGGTCGATTAATTTAGCCTGCAGGACGATTTGTTCTATGCTAACCTGAGTCTGAAAGGGTTTTTGTTTTGTTTTTTTTTTTTTTTTACTTTTTAATATATGGGGGAAGGGGCACAGAGCTTCCATGCCCTCCCTGGGCATGCCACCCTCCAGGAACCTCCATGCATGTAGCTCTCTGGAAGCTACAAAAGTGCTGTTTTAGATTAAGTGAGGTATTGCACTCTGTTAAGTGCTTTGCTCATGCCTGGTGATGGTGAACAGTGACTGTTAGAAGTAGAGTGGAGAGCCATGTGTCTCCATAAGTGCCCACCTTCTGGGGGCACCTGAAATGACCCTTCACTTTCAGAACCCAAAGCTCCTCTGGCTTAGGTGGGGGCCCATTTGGATCCCTAGAGACAGCACTGGACACAGCTGCGAGCCCTGCTTGAGTTCTGTGATCACTATGCCTTTAATGGGCATTCGAGGGTTAACCTGGGAACTTAACCCTCATCTACAAAAGAACTTCCATGGGAAAGGGAGGCCTTCAGGGAATGCAGATTACCCCATTCTAGCTCAGCCCACACAGTGACCTCTACTTTACATAGTCAATCACGATCCTTACAAGAACCCCAAAAGCAAGGTTTCCTTGTTATCCTCAGTACTCAGATAAGAAAACTGAGGTTTGGCGAGGGCTTTCTGTCTCTGGTCACAGGGCTAGAAAGTGAGGGAAATGGGATGGAAACCCAGATCCGTTAGATCCTGAAGCCAGAATCCTGTTGTTCTCCAGGCTAAGCCACCAGTTTAGGACAAATAGGACATGCTGGGAAGCGGGGCTTATTGGAGAGGTTGAAAGCAAAGCCCTTGGGTTTAAGTGGCTCTGTTGTAGACAAACATTCAACCCCCTGGAAGCCTGAGCTTGCTTTCAACAGTGTTCAGAGTAACGGGAGAAGAATTCATTCCCAACAAGGCCTCTCCAGAGTGCAAAGCAGTGGTGGGCAAACTGGGAAGTCATCCAGAAGCAGCCTGTGTCTCACAGGCTAGTAGCCGAGTCCTGCCACTCCGCTGCAGCTGGTAGTGTGACAGAGCTGGCTCTCCCAACACAGGGATTAGAAGAGATTATTCTGGCCAGGGCTTATTGTGGCTACCCTGTTTCTGCAGTAAGGCTGGGGCCCTTCAGCAGTCCCCCGAGGGATTGGGGTAGGACAGGGTGCTGCTTGCCTGTTCACCTGTCCTGCCTGGAAAAAAATCCGGTGCCCCTGGGACTTCACCTACCATCTGTGCATGGGGCCCTGGTTCTTGCTGGGGGTAGGTTGGGCTGAGGGGGAACCTTCATCTCTCATTTCATCCTCACATTAATCTGTCCATTCACTGCTACCTCCATCCCTTACTGTAACTGAACGAAACAGGTGCAGATGCTTGAATTAACAATAGTGAGGTCTGGTAATAAAATCAAATTTATTACCCAAGCTAGAAAGGGGGAGGTAGTCGGATTGCTCTTTAACTGCTTCAGTTTTTAGGGGGAGAGCAGTTTTTAGGGGTTTTAAAAGGAAAGACTTGATAAGGAAGGCGTGGGCTGAGTGACTGTTCTGGTGGCTAGCGTGGGTTTCAGTCCACCTGGACCTCAGATTGACATTATTTTAACAATGGCCAGGTGGTTAATTAGCCATTTTGAAGTAATTTTTGGAGGTTTACAGCTGGGTCTCCAGACTTGGTCTGTCTCAAGATTAGCCCCTGAAACTTCTAAGATGTCACATAATTAGATAGTAGCTTACAGTTAGATAAATGCAAAGGGGGCATATATGGTGAGAAAGGGAGGGACATGGAGTCTATTTTAAGGTGAGGATCGGCTTTTGCAGTTGCCTGAAGGTTGTATCTTGAAATCCAAGAGAAAGGGAAAAAAAGTTTAAAATGCATGTTGGAGTTAAGCTGCAGGCTACATTGCTTCTCTGAGTATCTGCTACTCAGCTTCCCTCATTCACTCTGCTCCAGCCACTCTGACCTCCTTGCTGTTCCCCTAACATACGAGCCACACCTGTAGTCCGCGGCCTCTGCACTGACGGTTCCTCTGCCAGGAGTGTCTTCCTTCCAGATGGCTTGCTTGCTTGGCTCTCTGGCTTTCATGTCTCAAATGTCATCTCAATGAAGCTTACATTGGTCAACCCTTTCTCAGAGGCTTCACTCCACCCTCCCAATCTCTTGCCAGCAATCCTTGATAGCCCCTTACAGCCTGCGCTTTTTTCCATAATAATTTCTACCTTCTTACATACCAGTTACCTGTGGTCTCTCCCCCCCCGCTAGAACGTAAGCTTCATGAGAACAGAATTTGTCTTTTTCCTTGCTGTTTCCCTGTTTGAGCAATGAATTAAGAAACCTGTGAGTAGGGATCAAGCTCCTCTTTCACACCTGGCCTCGGATGGGTGAAGGGCTTTGTCACAGCTGGGGCTGGGTGGAGCCGGAGCGTGAGCAGCGCCACAGTGCTCCCCGCCTCTTCCACCCACCCAGAATTCTCCGCAGGGACCCAGGACCAGGCCGCTGCCGGGAGGCGAGAGCCTTCACTAAATGTGGGACGTCAGTGACTACAGCCCTGAAATTGAAATGGGAAGTCCAGGCTTGTGCTCATGTTCAGCAAATCCAACAGGTGAAAATCTAGCTTGTCATCAGCTTATAATGGTTCCATTATCAAAAGCTTAGCCAAGGCTACTACTTTTGTTTTTAAATATTTAGTTTGAGGTTGTTTTGTTTTTCCAAATCATTTCTTTTTCCCTTATGAGATGAGAACAGTAGAAAATATGGGTAACTGCAGTTTATATAAGAATTCAATAACTGGGAGAGAAATTTCTACAATCGCGAGTGCCGTCACTCCGGGAACTCATCTGCCCCAGTAAAGGCGAGCAGGCAGGCGCGCGCGCCGGCAAACCGCAGGGAGGGGCACCCGGCTTTCCCTCTTCCTGCTTCACCGAGATCGCTACCGGGGCCCCTGGAGGCGGCGGTCCCCAGGACACTCCGGGAGCCGGCCAGGTCTCGAGGGGTCGCTCCGCCTGGAGACTCTCCAGGCCCCTGCGCGCGGCAGCCCTGGCCTCTCATCCCCGCGCGCAAGTCAGCGAGCTCCGAGTGGTGAGGCCCTCCCCCACCGAGGTGATTTCCACCCAAAGGCGATCAGAGTCCCGGAGGACGGCGAGGCGCCTCCTGCCGCCGTTGGGGGCGCACCGCACAGAGCTGGGGCGGACGCTAGAGGGGAAAGGCGTTGGTGTTGAGTGAGAACCAGCCGAGTCTTTTCCAAACATTCATTTAATCTTGCGTTCATCCTGGGTATAAAATCGTAACGTGAGGTAGGCATTGTTATCCCCACTGTGCAGACGGGGAAACTGAGGCTCAGAAGATGCGGTGCTGGTCTGGAAGGTGGAAGTGCTGGGGTCGAAGCCAGGACGGTCTGGGGCTGCGCTCCTTCCCCGGGGACGGCGGCGGGGCGGTGTCTAGCGCTGCAGTAGCTTGCCGAGGGCCGCGACGGGCGCGCGCGGGCGCGGGGGTTGGTCGGGCAGCATGGCGGCGCTGTGCTCGGCGTGCAGAGCCAGGCGCGGGCACGCGGCGCGCAGGCGGCGCAGGCCGGCCGCGCTCACGTTGCGGCAGAAGTCCACGTGCAGCGTCTGCAGCGCGCGCCCGTCCGCCGCCACGGCCGCTAGTGTGCGGTTGGTGACGCGCGCGCAGTTCTCCAGATGCAGTGCGCGCAGGCGTGGGCAGCAGCGGAGCAGGCGCGCCAGGCAGTCGTCGGTGACGTGGCCGCAGCCCGACAGAGTGACGGACGCCAGATTGGGGCACCTGTGGGGGAGAGCGCGGTGACCCGGGGCCCACTGGCTCGTTAAAGCCACCTAACCGCCCTGGGGGAACTGGGCGGACCTATTTACCGGGGACTCGGGCCCGGCGAAGTGAAGGCACTTGGCTGCGACGACACGAAGGGTTCCAAGTCAGCTTTCTGGCCGGCCCATTTTCCCTGCTCTTTCTGCCCCTGGATCTCACCGTACCTTCGTCTACGTGGGGTTCGTGGGTTCGTGGCTTGTAGCCTGGGGCGCCCCTAGTGGGAAAGCTCCGACCCCGGCTCAGCAGAGTCCTGGGGCGGCTGTGGACGGAGGGAATGGCCGGTTTCAGGAGCCACAGCCCTTGTCTCTTTGTTTAGCTCCGGACGTGCTGGCTTGCAGGAGAGCGGTGCGTGACCACTGCTCCAGTCTAGCTTCAAGTTGAGGCCCCTGAATGTACTGGCGGGACGTGAGTGGGAAGAGGGATTTGTTCCTTGGAGGTGGCTTAGTGACAGAACCATCCCAACCCTCGAGGTGGTGGGAGCAGGCGTCAGCATTGACTCCGGGTTCAGCTTAGTTGACTAGAGCTGTTCCTGCCTCCCCTGGGGTACCAGCCTGGAAAAGGGCAGGAATCGGAGGCAGCTAGAGGCAGGCCCTGAGCAGGTACAGTCAGGGACACCCACGTCGCTTGCCCAGAAAGCTTGGGGGACCCACTTTTGCCGCCTCATCAGCCCCTCCCAGCGAGAAAAGATGTTGAGCAAAGTTCGACTTGGCTTATCGCCGTGTCAGCCACTCCCAGACCAGAACCTTGCTTTCCTCTGCGTGGGGAGAATAACGTCTACCGTTGGGGTTGTGAGGAGCCTGCATCTGGGCCCTCCACAGGCAGTCATAATGCGTGGGACCAGCCGCTTCCAGTCCAGAAGGACCGACTCATGGGCCCAGGGGGCTTGGCTCTCCGCAGCAAGGAGCTGGAGTCTGGGATGGGGAAGCGTTTCCCTTTCCCTGCCAGCTGCCTCTGCAGCTCCGTGACTGCCCCCGCTGGGCCAGCTGAGCTCCTTGGTGCCTGGGTTGGGAAGTAAGGAACTAAAATATGCTGGACCCAGCCACGTTTCACACGGAGCCTAGGCCTCCTTCAGGTTCATGTGCCTTCGTTCCTCACCCCATTCAACCTCTGCACCCGCAGTTTTGTTCATGAGAAAACTGGCCCAGGGAGCCCAAGTGACTGGCCTGTGATTTATTTGCTGACCTAGGACATATGTCTGAACCTTGCTGGGTGCCACTTCCTCATCTGTCAAGTGGGAGGAATTGTTACCTTCAAGGTGGTTATAAGGATTAGGTGTTTAAGCCTCAAAGGTGTTGGGTGATCGTTTCTCTAAGAACCTTTTGAATAATTCTGATGCAGGGGGGAAAAAAAAAGCCGACTGTCGCCTGCCCAGCTATCCTCAGCCACTCCTCCCAACCTGAGCTGAGTGCCAGAAGAACCAGATTCAGTAGACGTTTGTCAGTGCCTACTATGTGCCAGGTGCCACTGTGTCATTTAATCCTCTTACCCTGTGGGATAAGGAAAATTTAGCACATTTTACAGAAGAAGAAATGAGGTTGCAAGAGTTTAGATGTTGGAGCTGGGGTCACATGGTTGGACACGCTGGGCAACTCAGCAGAGAGCCCCGATAGCAAAGCCCTTTGCTTTTTATGTGACAGCAGGGCCCCTTTCGTGACCACTACAGAGGCCTGGGAGGTCCACTCCACACCTCGTAGATTTGGGGCATGAAGCTCAGTTCTCATAGAGTAAGAATGGAACAACTTCAGAACGTGTTCTGCTATGCGCCTGCCCCCACCCTCAGTATCACTCTCTAGTCTGATTCCTGGGCCTTGTTAAGCCTGTCAAAATGGCCTTGTCCAGTCAGGGCCCAGCCCCAAGTCCATCTTCTGTTTCCTTCCTACCAGCTCAAAAGAAAGGTGGGGTCACTATGCTGTTTCCTTCCAGTCCTGTCGTGCTGCCAGCAAATAGCAGCTGTGAACTTGGGTGGCAGTAAACTGGCTGAGCTTAGTTTTCCATGGACAGCCAGGCCCAGTTTAAGTGATTGAGGGGGGTGTTTTTCCTCAAAGGCAGCACAGGAGTGGCAGAAGCTCAGTGAGAGGCTGGTTGAGTACCTCTGTTCTTGCCTGGGCGGCTCTACCCATGAGGCTGGGACGATGGAGGGATCCTGGCCTGGTGGTTCAGCGTCTGTGTCTGTGTCTGGGGTGGGGTTAGCAGATAAACACAAGATGTATTTGGGACATACACTAAAAAAAAAAATTCACTGTTTATCTGAAATTCATATTTAACTGGACAGCCTGTATATTTGCTAAAATCTGGCAACCCTAGACTGCGGGCAAATCCCACCACCTCATGGAGCATCAGTTTGCCAATTTGAAAAATTAGGCTAAGCCACCCTCCCCCTAGGAGTACTGTGTAAATCAGTAATTCATCTTCTCTGGGAGTCTGGTTTGGCTAAGCTGACCCGAGCACCCTGGCTCCCCCACCTCTCCTTCCTCTGCAGCGTTTCCCAGGCTTCAGGGGCTGTTTGCTAGGCCTAATGGAGGGTTGAGCTGATGGTTATATCTGGAAGCCTTTTCCCAGAGCCTGACCTTGAAAATCCAGGCCCAGATGGACCCACCCAGGACTTAATGACTACCAGGGAGGACAGCTGCCCGAAGGGCAGGGACAACCGAGGCCCCACTTCCCGGTGTTTGCATGAAGCAGTTCCAGGACCTGTGAGGCTGAGAGGATTAGCAGTTGTTTCCCTCAGGATTGTATCCATCTCCTGGGGGACCGTGTTTTGGGCGGGCCTGGATGTCTGCCTTGGGCCTAGTTTGAGGCACCCCCCGAAGTGGAGCCATCTTGGTCTCGTAATTTGCTCTTGCCTGCCCCCCCAAAGAGGGAAGCCAGAGCTAGCGGGGCCAGCACTGCTCAGGAGGCAAGGTGGCCTACCTGTCGCACACCCGGAGGAGGAAATCATTGACTAGGCTCTCGTGCCGGCTGCAGATGCTCCTCTGGAAGGCACTCTTGAGCCAGTCCTCAATGCTGCACACCTGCACACGGCTGGAGTGCCAGCAGATGGAGAGGCTGCGGAGAGCAGGGCCCAGGAGGAAGTTGTCCTTCTGGAGTTCAGTGAGGGAACGGAAGTGCAGCAGGGACCAGAGTGCGGGGTCCTCAAACACCTCGTGGAGCTGGGAGCAGGTCCTGGCGAGGCTCTTCCTGCTGTCCTTGTCTAGGAAGGAGAAGAGGTGCAGCAGGCACTCCCGGTTGAGCTGGGTTATGTGCATGGTGAGCAGCGGCCACATGTGAGTGCGACTGCAGCTAGGGGACGGGCTGACCTGCCTCCTCTCCTCCCCAGTTCGGGGCTGCCAGTGGACATATATGGTTGAGGAATGGTGTTTATTTTTGGCTAACAACTGGTGCTGAAACGCCGCGGAGGGGTGAGGGAAGAAACGGCAGGACCCAGACATACGTGCGGCAGTCTGTGGCTCGGCTTATGTTCAGAGGGATTGAAAATCCTGGCAGAAAAGCAGCCTATTGAAGTTACTTTCCTTAAAAGGGATTTCTTTTCCCTTTAGCTGACAATGGTGTTTAGCAGGGAGCACTTTTGGCTTTTCCCAAGGCCTTTCATTGGGAGGCAGTGGCCAGGCCAGCTCTGTCTGGGTTTGCAGTCCCTACTCATGGGGAAGGAGTCGAATTGTAAATGTTAACTGTTTTGATTTTCTAGTACAACATTGTGAATCTCTTGCTTCACCCTTAGTAGGAAGAAGCCTGTTGTGTGTGAAGAACGGAGGGTGCCAGTTGTGAGTTCTGTGCTGTAAGCAGAGTCCTTGGCAATGCCTCATTCCTGTTGTTTTTGTGCCGTAGAATAATGGTCTCCAGGCTAGGCTGGTCGACCTTCAAGTCCTGCTGCCCTCCTCTAGGCCGGGGGATTTTCCTGGGCTTCATCAACAGCTAGATTTTTATAAAAAAATCTGAGTTGTTTATAAAAGATTTTACTGAAGTAGCTTCTTTCCAGAGTTGTGTTTTATTGGTTTGGTGGGTTTTTTGTTTGTTTTTTTTGTAGTTCTGGTCAAGCGGTACTGAGTATGTCTGTGTTTTAAATTGAAGCTTACTTGGCTTTACATTTTCCCACTGATATGGCCTTCTACTTTATATAACCTGTATTTCCCAAAATGTCAAGGTGGATGAGGTAGCTCTTAATGTGAAACTGCTTGAAACAATTTTAAGTTCAATATTTTAGACCGTCTTTGCATTTAAGCTGATCACAAACCCTCTGCTCTGAGTGCCCTCCATCCCCTCTGGAGAAACCAGTGGACCACCCCTGCCCTCTCTGACTCCACCCTAGGCAAGTTTCCTGGAGGTAGTGTCGGTGATGTTCTCTCTTCCTGAGTACTCAAAGCCTCACAGTATGGCAGACCCTTTTCCTAACGCTGCTTCACTCCCAAACCTAGCCCCAACCTTAACCTCCCTGCCTTGAATCCCAGGTGTCGTTTTTTGGTCTGCTTGGGGGGCGCTGATACAATGCAGCTGTGTGGGCCACATTCTCCCTAGGCAATAGGGAGTCCTGAGGAGAGAACGGTTTTCCCCGTGCCAGCCCAGAGACCACCACCTCAGTGGTTACTTTTGTTTGTTCTCCCATTTGGAATAAGAGGGAATGGGAATCCTTTTGGTTTTCCCATATACAGAAGTGAAGCAACCTATGCTGAACCCACTTCTGGAACTAAGGTTTGGTCAGGGCTCGTGCAGCTTTGCCTTTAAAGGCTGCAGGCAATCAAGCAAAGAGGAAAGTAGCCATTGTAGTCAGTGCCTTTCCTCAGAAGCCAGCCTCAGCTGGTCCTTCTATGTCTCCATTACTCCACCATGCCAAGATGAAGTGAATGGGGGGGATTTCTTAAAAACAGACTAAGGAACAGTCAAAAGGAAACATTTCTCAGGGAAGGGGAGCCAGCCACTGCCGCTATTTCAAGCTCATCAATTTAGTTCTAAATTATAGCTGACACTCTGTCTAGGTGTACTTCTTCACTTAAAATGTATGCTGCAATACCACACAGGTGGTGTGATTAGAAGGCCATATTATCTCCACTTTCCCTCCCCCAATCCTCCTCAAACCAATGCTTTTCGGAGGGTTGACCCTGAGGAATTGGGTTCTTTCAACTTGTTGCAAGGCGAGAGTGGTAATTGTGCCTTCCACCAAGAGTCACTGTGCTTCAGCGTGGCTTCCAAGCTGCACTACTGCAGCCCTGCTGGAATGGCAAAAGATTGGCAGGGAGAACGTTTGCCTTGCCCCTCTGCTCTTCCTCCAGGTAGGCTGCAGGAAGCATCCTAGACTACTGGGGCCCTGGGCGGGGGCGGGGCTGGCAGGGGGTTGGGGATGTGCTCCTGCCTGCTGCAGAGGGTCTGCGCCTTCAGCTTTCTCTGGAGCTACACTGTTGGGCAGCAGGGACAGCAATCACGCAGCCTCTGAGCAGCACAGCTGCCAAAGAGAATGTGCCCCGTGGAACAAGGACGCAGAACAATCTGAGCTGCAGGCATCTGTGTCTTCAACTTTAGAAGACTGACAAGACCAGGCAAAGGAAGAACGTGGTTCTGTTGGCAGGAGGCATGGGGGCAGAGAGGTAGTCTGTAGGAACTTACTGTAAGCAGGAGCTTTATTTAACAGCACTTACCTGCCTGTTTTTACCTTAAAAGATGACCAGTATCCTTTGCTCAGAGCCCCAATACTGGTGCCTGAGGGTAGAGTCTAGCTCTAAAGGGGAGGGAAGGGGCCTCATTTTTGTAAGATCAGTAGTCACAAGAGACAGAAGGATTTCACTGGGTAAGGGTGAGTGGGACCTCAGGCACCTGACTGCAGGCACTAATCTCCTGGCCATCACTTTGCCAGTACAGGTTACTTCGTCCTGGCCCAGGTACAGCAGCTCCAAATCGTGGCGATTCTGTTGACTGAGAAGGCCCACAGCTTGCGTAAGTACATCATGATTTATGTGGCTCCACTGAAAAAAGGTGTTCAGAAATAAGTCAAAAGTAAAGAGAACAGACTTTTAATGATACTTTTTAAAACAGTTCAGGTTGGTGAAGCAGAAAAGGGATGTGATTACAACTTAAATGAATCAGTCACTTGCACAATTAAACAATCCTCTTGGCATCATACAAACTGGGTTTTAATGGCAAATGATGACATCCCAGCATGACCAGCTCATGGAAGGCAGCCTAGAGTCCATCATGCTCACACCTGAGGGGGAGGCCCTGCACCCACTAACGAGATGCAGACCTTGGACTACAGACACCACATGCCCACTTCTCCTTACTCACCTTCCTATGGCTACTCTTAGTCACCTGGGACCCAGGCCTTGGCTGCAGGAACACACTTTTTTCCATGGGCTTTTCCAGGGCCCAAGTGAAGAGGCCACTTCAGCAGCAGAGGTTACAGGAGAGTTTAGGGGCTGGTGGAGGTTAAAGTGGGATAAGTGTATCTAAATAGACTTACGTACACTAAACCAAAACAGGAGAGGTTTGGCTTTAAGAAATAAATATGTCCCCAACCCCAGAAACCAAGCTGCTGAGTAGGTTCCACAGGCGAGATACACATTAACACTCACCCCGGGCCAGTACACTTGACTGGTTTAATTCTAGTACATTTGTCATCACTACACACTGAGTAGAATACAGTGGATAAGCAAAGGTTTCTCCACCATGGAGAGAGATTTGTGTTGCCACAAACTGTTTCTATCACCCACCTGCGTGGGAGGACTTCTGAGAAAGTTTTCTTGTTCCAAGGAGCCATGTGAGTCAGTGAGAGGCCCTGCCTCAGCAGAAGCTCTGAGCGAGAAGCCACATGCATGCTGGGGACAACATGGCACAAGGGAAAGCCCTGGAGAGCACAGAGGTCAGCTTTCCAAATAGGTGTGGTAAGGCTACACAGCTAAAAATGAAAATACAATTAGGCACATTTACATCACTGGTGTTCAAGTGCACAATTCAAATGATCCAATCACTTTTCTAAACAATCTTCATGATACCATCCAGACGTTTCTGTTCAAGTAAAACCAACCAATAAAAACAAATTCAGAGAGAAGCCGAGTTCTTCTCTTAAGCCAACAGCATCACCTGTCTGAAGACCACTTTGCCCGACAAAGTAGTCCAATCTGTTGCTAAAGTTCCATTTGGTATAAAAATACAGCTTCTTTCACCAACTCTGCCCAGGCCTATACTGTTTTAAGTTATAACAGCTGCCCATTCAGAGAGACTGAAGAGCGAAATATCAGTGTTAGAAGTTACAGCTCTGTACCTTCTAAGCCAAAGAGCCTGGATTCATAGGAAATACTTCGCAAGATCAAAGGCGACTCACATTTCAGGTTCAATTAGATGCAGTGGTGATGTACTCATCGGATCCGGTGGAACTGTCATTTTTGTAGCTCAGAAACTTGTCAAATAGCACAGTTTCATACAGTTTAACCTAATATAATTTAGCATTGTGAATTAATTTAAGCAAACATTTCCCTATGACCTTTTAGGACTCTAAATTGTAAGATGTAAACATGATGGCAAAGCTTTATTCTTTGGAGTGAAAATTTAGGCCAGCACTGTCTTACGCCATATGTGGGTGTTGAGGAGTACTTGAAAGGTGGTGAGTGTAACTGAAGGAACTGAGTTTCTAATTTAAATTTCAATAACCACATGTAGCTAGGGGGCATAGTATTAGAGGATATACGTTTATACATAATTGCAGTTTGCTCCTTGTCATGTTAAAGTGTTTAGCCGATATGTTCTGGGAAGATACGGGATTTATCCAGTTAATATTAAAATGGAAATGGAGGTACACCTGTTCCTACAACTTCAGATATCTAACCTGAGGGAAAGCCACCAGACTGGTTTTTTGTTTTTGAGACAGAGTCTCACTGTGTTGCCCAGGCTGGAGTGCAATGGCACCATCTCGGCTCACTGCAACCTCCGCCTCCCGGGTTCAGATGATTACCCTACCTCAGCCTCTTGAGTAGCTGGGAGTACAGGCGCCCGCCACCATGGCTAATTTTTGTCATTTTAGTAGACATGGGGTTTCACCATATTGGCCAGGCTGGTTTCGAACTCCTGACCTCGTGATCCACCCACCTTGGCCTCCCAAAGTGCTGGGATTACAGGCGTGAGCCACCATGCCCGGCCCACCAGACTGTTTTTACATTCATAAGCTTAAAAACATCTTGACCATTTTTCTTTTTTAATAGAACAGTCTGGGCATGGTGGCTTAGGCCTGTAATCTCAGCACTTTTGGGAGGCTGAGGCGGGTGGAGCACCTGAGGTCAGGAGTTCAAGACCAGCCTGGCCAACATGGTGAAACCCTGTCTCTACTAAAAATACAAAAATATTAGCTGGGCGTGATGGTGGGTGCCCGTAATCCCAGCTACTCGGGAGCTGAGGCAGGAGAATTGCTTGAACCTGGGAGGCGGAGGCTGCAGTGAGCCGAGATGGTGCCATTACACTCCAGCCTGGGGAACAGAACGAGACTCTGTCTCAATAAGAAAAACTAAACAATGAAAACTACTTACTGAAAATGAGATTATTTTCAACTTGTTCTGCTATCAGGATAGGCCAGTGAGGGGTGTTAAAACCCAGAGCAGCAAAGACTGAATTTCCTCCTGCGGAAGCAGACTCCCCTAGTGATGAACTGAAGTGCAGGTGATGGTCCAAGTACATACCAGAGGTTCACACCTCAGACTAAGAAGACACCAAACAAGCAGTAAGTCTGAAGTGGACACGCAGTGACCTCCAGTGCTACAACCAAGGGGAATGAGACACTGATTCAAAAAGGCAGATGCCATGGCTTTACCTCCCTAGGTAACACCTATATCATGTCAGTGATGTTTTTCAAACATTAAATGTATTTGGTCTTTCTTTCCTCCCATCTTACCTCCCCGCAAACAAGAATGCCCCAAAACCAAAAAAGCCAACAGAGTAATTCTTGTATTTGCAGGAGAGGTACAACTGCACCAACAAATTTATTTAGTTAGTTAGTGCTGATAAACAGCAGCCTTGAGAGACAAGCAGTAATTACCTGGTCTACTTAATGATGCCCTCTGTTATCTTTTACAGGCAAAAAGAATGATTGCTCAGCAGTCGCTGTGAAATTTTGTGGGCAACAAGTTAAGTGCACACATGATCCTTGATTTAGAGTCAACCTGATCTCCATTACAGCTGTGAAAATCTTGCTTTCAGCAAGTGTGAGTAACAAAAGCATTGATGTAAATGTGCCTCAAAGTGAGAACTGAAAACATTAACATAAAAAAGTCAAATAAGACTAAGTTCTTAAAACTACATATAAAAATTGAATTATTACAATTAAAGCAGCAAATCAAAACGTCTGCTGAGGTTTTCTGGTAGAACAACAACAAAATTAGTTGGTGCCCATGTTCAGTAAGTCACTACCATTGACAAAACTAAACCCAAAATAGGAAATTGAAAAGTGCATAATGAAATTAAATCTTGGATCAAGTATTTGTGGAAACCTGGAAATGTTTCTCCGGTACGGTTGATGAATGATGATTAGGAGGAGGTATTAAAGTTTATCCGATCCAGCTTTGGCCTGACGTTCCACGTAGAAAAGGATGTAGGCCTTTGCCTTCCCCACCGTCTCGTCGTCAGTCAGTGTTACAGTACTGTCGTTGAAGTGGAACCAGCGGCCCTCGTGAGTCGCGTATGCTGTGTAATGTCCAGAACCAACCCTGTAAAGAAAAGGCAAACGACCAAAGAAAAACCTCAGAAATCACAAAAGGATCTGTACAACTATATAATGTGAGATTTAAATTTCAATAGGTAAAGAATACATCCTAAACTTTTAGTTTAAACTCATGTTTTTACCTTCCTCCAAACTGACCAGAAATTCAGGGTTTGCTAGAACACAAAGCAGATGGTCCTGGACTAATGGAGAAAACGGAGATGAGGAACTCTCAACCTAACAAGCATAGGTTAAGGCCTATGGAAACATGGAAAACCGAATACCAGATTTTCCCATCAGAATCTTGGGAAAAAACTAAGCTTCACAAAGAAGGGCACCCTTCTGTGATACCGTGGTCATTGGGGCTCTTCCCTGTCAGCATGAACTACCCACTCATACATGGAACCTTAGTCAGGCCTGCAGGTAGAACAGACCTTCGTAACTGCCAGGAAAACCCCATTCAAACAGTAAAGATCCATCTCATCATTTACTATGATTCAGAATAAACTACCAACACCAAATTTTAAAAATACTTAAGCCTTTGCACTCCTACAAAATCACATTTTTGAGGGGAAGAAATACCAGGAAGAACTAGTAAAGCAATCAACCCTGAGGAATTGAATGCAGGAAACCTAAGAGAACTTTAAAATTTTTAATTAGTGCTAACAGTTGCAAAATGATAGTGCAACCATAAAATAAGAATAGGCTGTTACAGAAAGTTACCAGAAAAATGTGATTGCTGCAACATAAATACTATATGGAGGAGCTAATCTTTTATTTGGATACAGATGAAACCCAAAGTGGTGATTTGGAAAAGTAGGCCATGGCAGTCTTTAGAAACAGAGATAGAAATGATTAAAGAATATTTAAGACATGTGGTAAAGAGACCCAGGAAATTCACTATGCCTATAGTAGGGGTTTGAGAACAGAGAAGCAAGAATGGGGTCAGACCTACAGTATAAACATTTCCATGAGCTGAAGGCACCAGACTAAAAGTGTCCCTACCAACTACCAAGCAGGAATGCAGGAATACATTTAATGATATTTAAGTCCAAAGATAGAGGATCCTACACACTTCCAAGGAGAAGAAAGCCAGGTGCTTATAAAGTAGTGAGAATAAGACTTGTCATTTATAACACTATGTGAGTGTAGACATTACTGTGACTTCAAAGCTCTGAGGGAAAAGGATTTTCAACATGGATAGTTGTTTGCCCACATATAGCAGCCTTAAGTTTGAAGGTAAAATAGCTACCCTCATACCAAAAACCAGAAGGATAGACCCCTAATACAAACTTTCAGGGGAAAAAATATTGTTAACAAGATTTAAAATGAGTCTTTAAAGTAGATGACATGCAGTAAAGTATTCCAAATAATTTCCCTTTTTTGCCCCATTTAAATTTCAGACGGCAAAGGAATAAGCTACTTTGGAGTAAGGATGCCTCAGGATTTTGAGCACAAATAGAGTGGGTTCAAATGAACCTCCATTTCACTTTTATGTACCTTCCCTTAAGGTTTCACAACATCATCTCAGGAGTACTCTTCCACACCAAAACTGAAGGCAATTCCACCCACTTGACTGTATCTGAATCCATTTTTTACGGAGTTTAGGGAGAACTATCAAGAGTGGTGCAAAACTGCAGGTCACTGTGCTGGCCACCGGGTACTCCCATCCAACAGAAGCTGGCTGCTGTACTCACCCGGAACCATGGTGCACCACCACAGCGGCGAGGTCGTACAGGCAGCTCTCCGGGCCACTGTTCTCAGGCTACGGAACAAGGAAGAAGGCATCCGCAGGATGGAGTTAGGAACAGTGGTCAATGACATCAGCGTCTCCTATCTCGACTTCTACCCTCTCCATGTGATGACAGTCTTACTGAAGAGCTGTCTTCTCACCATGCTAAAACGGTAATCACCTTACCTCTAGTAAGTAGCATTTCATGTCTAGGCCTCTCAGTGGAAACTCTACATATGTATCAACTTTATTTCTTAAATATGCTGTCCAATGAAATCTTTTCAAATGTAAGCATAGCACCTGGAGGACACAGATGAGGTCAAAGATTGTGAACACCCAATTTACCTTTCAGTCAAAAGTTTGACAGTACTATCAGTTCAGTAGTACACTCTCTTAAATAACATTTTAGCTACTCTATCAATCATTCTTCCACGCATACCTTATGCATTCATTCTGTAAAGGGTTTAACTTTTACTGAAAACCCTAGAGACAAATACAGAACAGTTCATATAGTATAAAGTTATAGACATGGTCTTATGAGTCAAGCATTTTCCCCTTGAAATTGCTTCATAACTTGAAATTCAACACTCACCTTGGGTAGTTTTTGAATCCAAAACTTTTTTGTGGACTTTTGTTTCTTTTTGCATTTATGGCACATATATAACTCTGTCTCATCAAGTTCTTCTAAGTCAGTAAAACTGCGAAGACAATCTAAACAAATTGATTTTGGCAGCATTAAAACAAGATGCCTTTTATATAGAGGCAAGGTACTGTAGAAAAAAGACTGAACTTTGAAGTGGAATGACCCAGGTTTAAAATCTCAGCTTTATTAGCTATACAACCTTAGAAAAGTTAACCTTTCTCAGATGCAAACTGAAGGCAAAAAATAATACCTACTTTGAAGAACTATTGTAATGAAGAGAAATAACATGTGTAAAGCACCTGGCATCATGCCTGACATCTGGTGATGATCAATTATGTTGGTTTTACTATTAATGAAAATTCATCTGGATAATTCTGAGAAAATGGTTTCCTGATGAATTCAAAGTTTCAATTGCAGTTACCTGTCAATGTGTTACAGTATAGAGGACAAAGCTCCAAGCTCATTAAAAAAAGGTCAAATTTAGATCATTTAAAAATAAACAGATTGCTGGGCGTGGTGGCTCACGCCTGTAATATCAGCACTTTGGGAGGCTGAGGCGAGCGGATCATGAGGTCAGGAGTTCAAGACCATCCTGACCAACATGGAGAAACCCGGTCTCTACTGAAAATACAAAAATTAGGCAGGCATGGTGGTGCATGCCTGTAATCCCAGCTCCTCAGGAGGCTGAGGCAGGAGAATAGCTTGAACCTGGGAGGCGGGGGGTTGCAGTGAGCCGAGATCATACCACTATATTCCAGCTTGGGCAACAAAAGCGAAACTCCATCTCAAAAAATATATATATAAACATAGATCACAGAAGGCTATGCTATCAACCTTCTCTGTCCAGACTCTGTACTCTCAGTTCCTAGATAAATCACAGCTACATTTCTTTTTTCTTTTAAAGATTTAATTGTGTAAACTGGGGTTTGGTAGACTATAGCCCTAAAACAAATCCAGCCAGCCATCTGGTTTTGTAAATAAAGTTTCCCTAGAACACAGCCATGCCTGTTGTTTACATTATTGTTCGGCTGCTTTTACACTACACCAAAGTGAGTCACTGGGGCAGAGACCTTATGTGTTGCAAAGGCCAAAATACACTGAGGAATGTCATGACAGGTTCTTGACAATTGTGACTTTATGTGAAACGATGTGTATAAAGAAACCATTTTTTTCCCCTCATCAATGTTACAACTAAACGTTAAAGGAAACTTACCGGAGGACCTGCTGTATGTCATTTTGCCTTAAACTTGCAGTTTCTAAGAACCTATTGATGACATTAAATGATGACTTACCGTATTCTCTGCTCCTTTTGAGAGAGTTTGCCAATTCCTGATGCAATCAGATATTCATAAATCTATATAAAATGTATGTTACTCTGCAGAAAAAATATGAATGCCTATGGATCCTGCACTTAGATTCTCTAGAGAACTCAAAGAGGCAGGGTCTCTGCACGGCATGGCATCTCCTAGAGTTGTGCAGCGGGCAACCTGTGTGGCCGTGTGCTTCTTACCAAAGATCATTCCCCTTCCTCTGCCCAGAAGTAGATGTTATCCTGACTTTTATGTTAATCATTTGTCTTTATAGACCAGGTATCTATCTATCTTTAAAAAATATATTTATTAAAGTTGGTTAGCAAGCAGAAACCTAGCTGTGTATGGAAAAGCACTCTTGTCTCTGTACTCAAGTTTCCAGGCCATAGCCTTTCTGTCTGTGACAGTAGCAGACAGCATACCTTCAGGTAAGGTGGAGGCAAAGTGTGACAGAGGACTAGACAGGCCCTGTCAGGGGCCTAGACAGTCTTGAATATGCCTTTGTTGCCTGAGCCCAGTACCTAGAAGGCACATCCTACTGCCTCCCTGCAACTCAATTCTCACTTCTTTCTTTGAACCCTTCTCAACTTCCACTGGACAGTTACCATTATTTCCTCAATTTCCCACAAATACTACATTGCCAACCTGCTACTTTAAGAACAGTTCCTGGGAAAGGATGTATTTACAATATTTTGACATTATACTTCCTGAAGCAAGTCTCAGACACTACACACAAACTTGCAAATGGAGAGATGCTGTCCTCAGGGGCCTCCCAAGTTCCACGTCTCTGGCTACCAAGAGCAGTGACTACACAGCAGGCAGACTGGCTGGCACTAAGAATCCCTTCAGACGGATCACTATGGTACTTGTGAGCTCTGAAGCTGAAGTCATGGACGCATTCATCAGCAAGTCTTTGTTACATCACGTAAAAAGCTACGGCCTTGGCAGGGACGGGGGGTCATAGGGAAAATAAGAAATGAAGAAAGGAAAAATTGTATAAAAAACACAATTTTCCACATTTAAAATCATCATTTGAACACTCAAACTAGAAAAAGGAGAACTTCACCATGACAAAGGCCATATATGAAAACCATAGTGAACATCACACTCAATGGTGAAAGACTGAAAAGCTTTTCCTCTAAAATCAGGAAGACAAGGATGCTCACTTTTGCCACTCCTGTTCAACATAGTATTTTAAGTTTTAGCTAGAGCAATTAGGCAAGAAAAAAGCATCCAAAATGAAAAGGAAAAAGTATAATTATCTCTGTTGACAGATCACATGATCTCAAGCAGAAAACCCTAAAGTTAAGAAGTTAAATTGACTGTACCTGAAAACTATAAAACGTTGCTGGAAAAAATTTAAAAAAACATTAAGACATCCTGTGTTCATGGATAGGAAGACTCACTATTAATAATATGTCCCAACTGGATCCATAGATTCAATGCAATCTCAAACCAGCAAATTATTTTGTGGATAGTGACAAAATTAAGTTTTATGATGATGGAAAGGCAAAAGATAAAGAATAGCAAATACAACAATGAAGAACAAAACTGGAAGAATATTACTCCAAGACTTACTACAAAGCTGTATTAGTCAAGACAATGTGCTGGTGAAAGAAAGAAAACAGATCAGTGGAACAGAATACAGCACCCAGAAACAGACTCAAATATAGTCAACTGGCTTTGACAGAGGAGCAGAGACAATACAATAGGGGATGGACAGTCTTTTCAACAAATGGTACTAGAATTGGACATTAATAAAAAGTAAAATCTACACACAGACCTTTATATCCTCCACAAAAATTAACAAAATGGATCAAAGGTATAAAACTTTTAGAAGATAACACAGGAAAAAATCCAGATGACGTTGGGTTTGGCAATGGTTTTTTAGATGCAACACCAAAGGCACAATCCATGAAAGAAGGATTTATAAGCAGGACTTCATTAAAATTAAAAATTTCTGCTCTGTAAAAGATACTGTCAAGAGAATGAAAAGACAGAATATAAAATCACACAAAAGTTAGCTGCATTTCTATACACTAACAATGTATTCATTGTTAGGCATTTCCAAAAAGGAAATTAACACAATTCCATTTATAATAGTGTCAAAAACAATAAAATACTTACGAATACATTTAACTAAGGAGACGAAAGACTTATACCTGAAAACTACAAAATACTGCTGAAAACAAAAAAACAAAAATATTGCTGAAAGAAATTTTTAAAGTCCTCAAAACACCCTGCGTTCACAGATTCAAAGACCTGATGTTGTTAACATGATTATTACTACCCAAAGCAATCTACAGATTTAGTGCAATTCATATCAGAATCTCAATAGAAAATTTTAAAGAAATAGAAAACCCCATCCTAAAATTCATGTGGAATCTCAAGGAATCCTGAATAGCCAAAACAATTTTGAAAAAGAACAACAAAGTTATAGGACTCACACTTTCTGATTTTAAAACTTACTACAAAGGTACAGTAATCAAAAGAGTGTGGCACTGGCATAAGGACAGACAATATAGACCAATGAAATAAACTCTTACCTATATAGTCAACTGATTTTTGACAAGAATGACAAGACTACTGAATGAGGAAAGGACAATCTTTTCAACAAATGGTGCTGGGGAAGCTGGATATCAACATGCAAAAGAATTACGTTGGACTCTTACCTCACACCATATACAAAAACTAAAATAGATCAAAGGTCTAAATGTAAGTCTTAAAACCATAAAAACTCTTAGAAGAAAACATAGCAGAAAAGCTTAATGACGTTAGATTTGGCAATGATTTTGATATGACACCCAAAGCACAGGGAACAAAAAAAAACAGATAAGCTGAACTTCATCAAAATTAAAAAAACTGTGTATTGAGGGACACTACAAAGAGAAACCACAGAATGGGAGAAAATATTTTCAAATCGTGTATCTGGATAAGGGATTAATGGCCACAATATATGAAGAACTCCTAAAAAGTCAACAACAACAAACTGATTCAAAAATGGGCAAAGGACTTTTAACAGACATTTCTCCAAAGAGGCACAAATGACCAATAAACACATGAAAAGATGCTCGACATCACTATTAGGGAAATGCAAATCAAAACTATAGTGAGATACTATGTCACAGTTATTAGGATGGCTGCTATTTAAAAGACAAAAAGCAGAAAATAACGTGTGTTAGCTAGAAAGTGGAGAAATTAAAACTGTTGTACATTGCTGGTGGGAATGCAAAATGGTACAGCCACTGTGGAAAAATTTGGCAGTACCTCAAAAAGTTAAACGGAATTATGATGCAGCAATTCCACTCCTAGGTATATACCCAAAGAACTAGAAGCAGGAGCTCAGATACTTGTACACCTATGTTCATAGCAGCATATTTACAATAGCCAAAAGGCGGGAACAACCCAAGTGTCGTCAACAGATGAATGGATAAATAGAATGTAGTATATACACACAAGAGAATATTAAGCTTCACAAAGCTTACTAATACATACAAAAAGCTTACTAATACTTACTGATACATACTACAACATGGATGACCCTTGAAAATAGTATGCTAAGCCAAGCCAATCACAAAAGAATAAATATAGCATGGTTCCACTTACATGAGGTGCCTAGAATAGACAAATTCATAGAGGGTAGAATAAGAGTTACTGGGAACAAAAGTCCACTCTCCCCCAAATAGGTATTATAAAGGTGATACACATAGGTTAAAACAAATGAAAAAAATAACTCACAGTTCCATTTCCTCCTGAATCCCACTTCCCTAGATAATCACTGTGAAAAGCACAGTGTATGGTGTTTAAGAATTTTAACACCTGGGCCGGGCGCAGTGGCTCACGCTTGTAATCTCAGCACTTTGGAAGGCTGAGGCAGGCAGATCATAAGGTCAGGAGATCGAGACCATCCTGGCCAACGTGGTGAAACCCGATCTCTACCAAAATACAAAAAATTAGCTGGGCATGGTGGCCTGCACCTGTAATCCCAGCTACTCGGGAGGCTGAGGCAGGGAATCGCTTGAACCTGGGAGGGGGAGGTTACTGTGAGCCGAGATCGCGCCACTGCACTCCAGCTTGGTAACAGAGCAAGACTCTGTCTTAAAAAAAAAAAAAAAAAAATTTTAACACTCATATGAATGTTTATCGTACACAAATGGAATTATTCTACACACATACTTCCATGGACAGTTTTTACTAAACAATATTTTGTAGCTTTGTTTCTATGGCACAGTTATTGGTCAACTTTCTGTTTCTTAATTGCTACATAATACAGTTTGTTAATCCAGTGCCCTATGGGTGGACATTTAAATTGTTTGATTTTTTTTCATTAACAAAGAGTGTTTCAATTAAAATCTTTTACACATATTGTCCACACTTGCAAGTGAAATTAGTATGTCTAAAGAAATGCCTATTAAAAATGGTGATCATTACCCTCCAAAAACAACTGTACCAATTTGTACTTATAACACCCATTATGAGGGTCCTCTTCCACTGACATCCATCTTTATCATTTTCACCGATCTTGTTTTTCTTTTTTGTTTTTGTGCCAATCTTGCTTTACTTACATTTTCTTGAATACAGAGGATTAATATTTTTTTTAGATGTTATAATGATCATTTTTCTTACTCATATACTCTGCCCAAGTCACCTTTTTCATACATGTCCAAATATTTGTCTCAAGTTTATCATCTCTTTTCTATGTTGTTTATGGTCTTTTACCATTACGTAAATTTATAAAATGTTTCCCTTTATAGATTCTGGCTTAGAAAGATCTCGCCTATGACAAGATCATAAAGATGCTTTCCTATAGTGTCCTGTGGTTTCATGTTTCATATTTAAATCCTGAAACCTCAAATTAATCAGGGAAAGGATATGAGGGTAGGGAGAAAATTAAGGTTTTTCCAAATTAATTATTACTTACACTAACACCATTTATTGTCTAATTTCTTATTCTTCCCACTGATTTGACATTTTTTGTTTGGCATATTACAGATTTCCATAAATATTTTACATTAGCACCTGCTCTATGTTAGTAGTTCTAGGACACTTCCTATCCCATTGCTTTTTTCTACCTTACTTTCATTTTAAAAGCTTCTTTAGCTCCTCTTGAGAATTTCTGCCTACAGAGGAATTTTTGAGTGAATTACAATAAATGTAGGGAGTAATCTGGGAGAAAATGGACATCTGTACCATATTGGGTCTTCCCATCCAAGAATAAGATGTGACTCTTTTTATTCAGGCTTTATCTGTCCTTTTATAAAGTTTTATTAAAGTATTACATATTCCTTATTAAATTTGTTAAGTGCTTTTGAGTTTTGTTACTATGAATAGAATATTTTGCTATGTATAGAAGACCAGTTGTTTTTTTTGCCTAAATGTTTTAGCTTTATGTTTAGATTATATTTATGAAAGTACTACTTGCGTTTGATTTTTAAAAATCGAGGGCTTCTAGAAAAGCAGGTGTCCTCCTGCCCAGTCTCACTCTCCATGACAACAGTTGTTAATATTGCTCATAATTTTCCAAATGATTTTCCCAAAATGTTCTAGGTATATAATCAATCTGTCTGCAAATGTTAATATTTTGGCCATTCTTCCACGATTTATTCTTATTTCGTTTCCTCATCTATTGCCTTGCTCTTCCAGATGTTAGAGCGATATTGTCAGTAAGCCTCCTGGCTTATTCCCGGCCTTAGTGGAAAATCATTACCGCTTCACCATTAACTATGATGATCACTGATAGCTTTTAATGAATACTTGTCATCAAGTTAATATTTCTATTCCTAATAAAAGTTTTTTCTTCTCTTTTTGTTTTTGAGACAGTCTCACCATGTTGTCCAGGCTAGAGTGCAGTAGCACAATCTCAGCTCACTGCAACCTCTGCCTCCCTGGTTCAAGCGACTCACCTGCCTCCCAAGGAACTGGGACTACAGGCGCCCGCCACCATACCTGGCTAATTTTTGTATTGTTGGCCAGGGCTGATCTCAAACTCCTGGCCTCAAGTGATCTGACCTGCCCGCCTTGGTCTCCCAAAACGCTGGGATTACAGGCGTAAGCCACCACACCCACCCTTTTCCTTTTAATCAGTAATAGACTCGGGATTTTATCAGTATCTATTTGGACTTTTCTTTTTTTTTGAGACAGGGTCTCACTCTCTCACCTAGGCTTAGAGTATAGGAGTAGTGCCGGCTAATGCAGCCCCCAACTCCTGGGCTCCAGCAATCCTCCTTGCCTCAGCCTTTTAAGAAGGTGGGATTATAGGCATATACCAGCATGCCCAGCTAATTTTCTTCTTATTATTATTATTTTGTACAGACAGGTTCTCATTATGTTGCCCAGGCTGGTCTCAAACTCCTGGGCTGAAGCAGTGCTCCCACCTTAGCTTTCCAAATGCTGGGATTACAGGCATAAGCCACTGTGCCTGGGCATTTGGCCTATTAGGGCATTTTGATTTGTTTTCCCCTAATTATATTTCTAGTATTAAATCAGTCCTATCTGATCTCTGTATATTATTGTTTTAGTATACTACTGAGTTGTATTTGCTAATACTTTACTTAGGATTCTTTGATCTATAATACAAGTGAGATCAAGCTATATTTTCTTTTCCATGGTATCTTTGTCAGGTTTTAGAACTGGGGTTATTTTAGCCTTTTGCAATATGCATATTTTTGGTTAAATAACTTCAAAAGTTATTTAAGACGGGTCTTTTTCCTTTTTAAAGGAAAATTAAGCTTAACAATTACAAATCCAAAAAGTATACAAGTAGTTCTTGCCAAGTGGACTCAAAGCATGTGAAGACTTACTAGGCAATCACAAGTCTCCATCCCCAGTAAATAGAGAAAGGTGTCTGACATTCTGGATGTCCAAGAAAGAGAAGTGCCCTTAATTGATAGGAGTGGTCAACAAAAACATAATGAGAAGGTACCAGACCCTGTCATTGACTTTTTAAAGCCAGCAGTAGGCTCTCTTAAATAAAAATCAAGCCTGAGGATTCAAAGTAAAGCCAACTGAGAATACAGGAAACATCTTTCCGGCCAAACCCTAAACTACTTTGGATGGTTTGGGCCCCCTGAAGCTAATACCAATCACATCAGATATCAAGGATTTGGTGTAAAAAAAAAAAATACTCCCTGGGATGCAAGGAAGAAGCCACATGCCACTTTTCTTGTTTAGGGAACAATCATCCATCTATATATACTGTGTCATGCATTCTCCTCCCGGATGAGCTCAGGAAGTGAGACTCTGCTTGGTATTCAAGTATTCTGGGATAAGTAGTAACTGAAATGTTATGAAAGTCAGTAAGAACCACATATATAACCAACTCATAATGAGGGAAACAACACAGAAGGAAGGAAGGAAGGAAGGAAGGAAGGAAAGAAGCCTAAATGAACTAGTGTCTCTGAATCTTCTAGCCAAAGGTCATCTAGATTTACTGAGTTTTGTTAAACATCAGTGTAATCCCAGCACTTTGGGAGGCTGAGGTGGGTGGATCACAAGGTCAAGAGATCGAGACCATGGTGAAACCTCATCTCTACTAAAAAATACAAAAATTAGCTGGGCGTGGTGGCACGTGCCTGTGGTCCCAGCTACTCGGGAGGCTGAGGCAGGAGAATTGCTTGAACCCAGGAGGTGGAGGTTGCAGTGAGCCGAGATCACGCCACTGCACTCCAGCCTGGCGCCTGGTGACACAGGAAGACTCTGTCTCAAAAAAAAATAAAAAAAAAAAGAAAGTACTGTTCAGGCCAGATGCAGTGGCTCACGCCTGTAAACCCAAGGAGGGCAGATCCCTTAAGGTCAGGAGTTTGAGACCATCCTGGCCAACATGGCAAAACCCCATCTCTACTAAAAATATAAAAACTAGCCAGGTGTGGTGGCACGCATCTGTAGTCCCAGCGACTCGCAGGCTGAGGCAGGAGAATTGCTTGAACCTGGGAGACGGAGGTTGCAGTGAGTTAAGATTGCATTACCCTCCAGCCTGGGCAACTGGGCAAGACTCCGTCTCAAAAAAATTTTTTAAAGTATTGTTCAGATATATATCCATGTATTTATAGTAAGAATAGTTTTTAAACTAATGTCATAATTACTGTTCTTATTGAAGAGTTTATAAAATGATACAGTTTAAGGCTAATTCCTTTATTTTTCACTGACTTCCACTGTAAATAATCAGATATTTGTTTCATGATTAAGTTAGCATGTACTCACATGCCCTAGATATAAAGAGAAAATGTTGTGACATTTGACAATATCAAGCATACTGTGGTATTTTCTTAATCTCAAATGGGCCAAAAACAGTTTTGGAGAAACATACTATAGCCATATGTTTTGCAGAGAAGTAGAGTGGATGGGGCTTTCTTAAATTCTTCTGTATTCTTGTTCAAGGAGACAATCAACACTGGCTGTGTAGGTAAGAAACAAACTGAGAGCATGGCAAAATGTTTCATATGCAGTGTTGCTCCAGTTCCTTACTGGAATGTAGTCTAGTCGTCCCATGCATTGTCTGACAGATTTCTAAAAACTACCTGAGAACAGTACTACAAGCATCTGCGACCTCTGCTGCTTCTAACAAGCCAAATGCCTCACATTACACAGAACACCAGTGACACAGAGAAGCCTAGCCCTTCTCCAACAGAAAGTTGGATTTCTACTAGGATAATCTGATTCTAGAGTAGTGCTGTCTAATAAAGGAGTGCCATACTAGCCACATGTGGTTTCTGGGCACATGTGGTTCAAGTGTGATTAAGCAACAGAATTTTAATTTAAATTTTAATAGCTACATGACTCGTGGTTATCATATTGGACAGTGCAGTTTTTTGGGGGGTAGAAAAAAGACATTCAGGTTTCACTTTTCTTAAGTTACAACACAGATTCATTAAAGATATTAACCACACAGCACATATAGATGAAGTTTATCAATCTATTCCACTATTTGAAGAAAAAAAATTTAGAACACTCAAATATCTTTACCTCGTAATGAACAAACTGGTCCATTTTCTTGATTCTTAGAGCGTTTGCTTCTGAACTGACTTGGAATATCTAATGAAAGGTCTTAAAAGGAGATAGGTAAACAGCTGTTAAAGGCATATGTCTACTCAAAAATAATTTCATAAACATGCATTTCTAGATTTCTCTTTACACTTATTTTTTGAAGGAAAATTATTATTTTAATAAAATATTATATGTCCACATGCCACATATGTCTTACCTAGGAATGGATCAAACTTTCTAGATTCTGTCCCACATATGAGGCAGTTAACCTCATTTTGGAGAATGCCTCCGAATATAGCCGTGACAACAGTAGATGCTCCATTTCTAAACAAAAGCACCACACAGGAGAATATCTCAGTAAGAAGCCATCTCTTTGACATTTAAAAAACTGAAATATTTGTTAAAGCCCCTACAGATTGCTCCCTTTGAAGCAATATGTAAATCATTTATTTCTAAGTTTAAAAATAATAGTAAAATTTCAAAATATAGACACATACTAAATAAAGGGTTTAAGCCACTGGCCTCCTCCAATGCCGTCATCCAATCCCACTACTTTCCCCAAGAGCAACTAACACTGGCCATTTGCTGTTACAACACAGATCACATGCATGACTCACAGGGCAGCGTGACTCCTTCCACTCTCCCCCCAAGATAGGTCCCAAAGGGAAGGGACTGCCTTGTACTGGAACCTTTGCAAGGCCTCTCATATTACAGGGAACTCTCACAATTAACTGACTTTAAACATTCGTGGTCTGGGTTTTTAGACAGCCATCTCTCAGATTTGGGGGAAAAAGAAGTAAAGGAATTTAATACAGATTTAGTAATTACTGCTGGAGGTAGAACTTCGCAATTCAAAGTGCTGGATGTTACTGTCAAAAACGCTTTTTAAAAAGCTCAATACTGTAAATAATTTCCTTACGGAGATGAAAGATACACTGTTTTAAGAACAAGCTAAAAACACCACTTGCTCTAATGTTACCTAAACTTTTTCTACCTGTGCTCCATCAAATATAAAACAGGAATACAGGAAGAGTACCCACCACAGAGGCCCAGTGTGAAGATAAGAGTTATGTATGTGAAGTGCTTTTAGAAGAGCACTTACCAAAAATAAAGCATTTGAAGTGTCTGCCACTATGAAGTCAGATTACACCTGCTTCTTGCTTTTATGTTTTTCCCTAAGTGTATACCTTAAACAGGTACCTCATTCTTCTTGACAGCTGCATGGCGTATCACAGTATGGACATACAATGGAACCAAGAACCACCGAGAGAGTGTACCAGTGAGAGCAGGAGTGGCAAGCACTGATATAACAGCACTTACTACACACAGGCTCCATTCCAAGCACATTCTTTCCATCTGTTCAGTCAATTAATCCTCACAACACATCTGTAAGGTAGCTACTGTAAGCCCCAAGTTGTAGATGAGGACAATGAGGTTAGGTCGGCCCAAGGTCATACAGCTGGTCTGGTTTGAATATCTGCTCTAACACAGCTCCTCCTCTTAATTTAACTAATGTAATATTAGTGGCTATTGAGGTAGTTTCAATTATTTGCTATCATCAATAGTATTACACGAACACTTGTCTATCGGCCTTCGTGCACTTATGAAGTCACTTGAGCCAATACATGCTCTTTTTTGCTAATAGCAATATAAGGTGGTTTCTGTCGCTTCAATCAGTTACTCCTAAAACACTGAACTGTATTTTCTAGGCCACTCTAAGTTAGACCCACTGCAGTGATGAAGCAGGCAAAACCTACTCAAGCAATTCTATTGGAAACTTTTGATTCCTTTTCTGTCAAAAACAATAGGCTATAACTTTATCATTATTTTTAAAGTAGTAAGTAATAAAGTATTGTTTGTAAGACATACTAGCTTAAGAAAATTTTTTTTAAAAGTAGCATTGGGGAAGAAGCACTGGGAGTTGTAGGACCTAGCAGCCATTTCAGGTTTAGGCTTATTATCTGTGTCACTAAAAAAAGGACATGGCAAAAAAAACCCTGCTGAAAATGAAGGGACTGTAACTGACCCTTTCATGCTGATGTTCACATACAAAGTTGCCTTTCATTAAAATGGAAACTGCTTCATTAGGAAGTACATTTAGACTCAATGTAGTTCTTTCTTATCATCACTTCCTCTGGGAAATGAATACTTAGCAAGTTTTTAGCTGCCTGACATGTTTGAGATTAAGCTTCATCTGTACCATGACTTAATATTCAAACTCAGTTTCGTTTATCGTAACCACAACTGTTTAAATGCTGAATACTTGGACAGGCTCTTATGCTAGGGTCCTTTAATGGGCACTAATGATTGTCAATGTACTAAAAAAACATATCTGCCACTTATTTCTTCCATACACCTCCCCTCGCCTTCACCTTTGGTAGGGGCAGGTGTGCGTGTGCACAAGTGAACAAAGACTCAGCACAAGAGACCTTTTTCTAGTTGTAGCAGATTCTTAGATCCTGAATTGCCTTCTCCAATGTACTGAAGGAAATAGAAGGAAATCTGATTTTTTAATATTTGATAATAAATGTTTGGTTTCTGTCCCTAACTCAGTAATGAAGCTTACAATTCCTAATCTTTAAAGTCTCATGAAAAGGGATAGCTTAATACTGAAAACTCATGAGGCACTAAAAGAACATTTTATGAGTATTACACAGTGTGATTCCACAGGGTGCCCGAGGCATCATGTAAAATCATAAAGACATATACCCTCTCTCACCTCACACAGCCTATCCATGATAGAGCCCAGTTCAATATCCTTTGTGGATGACTGTGCCGTGATAAAATACAAAACAGAATTTTTCATTTAATGCTTTTTTAATTTAGTGCTACCAGGAGGAACAATTCTCCCAGGTCACAGGTCCTTCCCTTTCTATATTGGATTCTAATTGGAATCACAGCTACTAGGACCTAGAGGGAAAACATTTTGAGAATTATGGCAATTAACACTGGTTGCCCTTTAATAATGCTGCTTGCTTAGCTATAAGCCTGCTTTGCCATTAAAAAGAAGTAGTCCTACTATGTCCGATTTATGGACTGCCAGGCAATACTACCAATGTGTTACTTTACTCTTTCTTTTTGGGGGGAGTTTGTCTTCCTGTAAATTGCTTTCCCATGTAGCTCAATACTGACAAAACTTTTCAAAAATCCGAACGAAGGAAGCTACAGTTGACCAAAATCCAAGCTGAAATAACAGTAAATCTTCCCTTCTTCAAGCAAAATAAATGTTCTGATTTCAGTGTATATTCTGGGGCTACTGTACATGGGAAAGCAATCCAAAAGCTTTGTTCTGTTCATACTGAAAGGCAAGAAGAACTTCTGAGAACTTACAAATGCCTCAATTTCATTAAAGAACAGATAAACTTTAGGAAAATTCAAGTCCACAATGAAGCTTTGGGAAAGTTCGCATTCAAAATGTCTTAAGCTTTTGTTTTTAATGAACAAATATTATTTTGGTATATGAACATTTGGAAGAAATCTTTTAAATGCTAAATTGTACAAATATTTTCTACATTTTTTCAAAATTTAAAATAATCTATACCAAATAATCACAGTCAGAACTAAATCCAGATGCAAATACAAGATGCCTCTGGTCTGCAAGCAAGAGGTAGGTGTTAGTTCACTTGGTCACAAAGTTTAAATGCAAGAAAGTTCCAGCAATGTCCAAGAAACCCCTCCACCTTCCATTATAAATCTGACACATAGTTAACACCAACAGAAATGTCTGAGGCCCTCCTAAAAAACAGAAGGGAAACTAAATCTTACATGCAACACTTGTTACTTGCAGACAGAGTAGAATTCTCCTGCAGAATTGCGGAGCGGGGAACACCATTGAAGCCGCCCTGGAGTTCCAAGTGTAGATGGTCCAAAAGGTAGCGCATGAATTCATGGGCGTCCTGCTGCTGATAGCCCCTAAAGCAAACAGAAACAGTCATTTGTAAGGGCCAGGGGGGAGGCTGTGTGCTGAGCCACACCAGCAAGAGGCCAAGGCGTGGGAAAGGATGGCAGCCCTGTACTCATGAGCACAGCCAGGATTCCTCACCTTCACGCCCACAAGCTCCACAGATGACAGAATTTCTCTCTTCAGTAATGAATTCTACTGCTTAAAGGTAGGTATGAAAACCAAAAAATAACAGAGCTAATTGGACTTGCAATGATCTCTTCACTTCAGAGGTGAGGAAACTGGAGGCTGATATGTGACTTGCCCAAAGTCCTACAGCAAGGGAGTAACAGAGATGGGACTTCTGTGTTTCCTGGTGGACTCTGGCTCTTCTCCCTGCCTATATAACCTCTCGAGAAGATGCTCCAATGTCATAGTTCACCTCTTACCCTCACCAGAAAACCAGGTGTGAACCACTACTATAAGAAAGAAGGAATTTAAAATTATTAATAACTCCTTAGATTGAAAGATACTAATTTTTAAACACTGGCTGAAAGGAAGAAAAACTTTACCAAAAGAGTTAAAGATGTCTAAACTTCTCTACCTGCATCCTAACCTCTGACTTAAGACATCTTTTAAATAAATAAATACTTTTTTAAAATGCACTGGCTCATATACAGTTATGCTCTATCCTAAAATTTGAGTTTATATAACAACATATTCTTAGGTTACTTCTTACAGTATAATCAGACAGGAAACTCTATGAAATTCTCATACTAATATAGATCAATGACAGTGAACAGGAATGAAGGCAGACAAAATGACACTGGTACAGGCAGAAGGTCTCAGAAGTTACTTGGATAAAATAAAGCAATATTATATAAAGTACTTTTATAAAACTATAATAAAAAAGACTTTTGTCTATATTTTGCCAGCATGGAAGGTTCTCGAAGTAATCTAAATCATTAAGTTTTTCTGGTCTGGTCTTAGATTCAAAACTTCCACTACTCTTCCAGGCAATGGTTCCATAAACAAAATTTCTTCCGACCAGAGTTTCTGTCAATATATATTTTCCCCTTTTCTTATAAATTATAAATTATGAAAACAATCTCCCTAATCAATGGAACTTTGGAACTTAAAGTCAGAAGTTACTTCGGCATTTCACTATAGCTTTTTCTAAACTATCTGGCAACTAAATAACAATATATAGGTTCAAGTATTTCTTCTAAGGCTCACGAATAAAAATGTTAAAATTCAGTCAAAAGCATTCAAAGTTGATAGTTACTTTATATATCTAAGGAGGTGCCTTAAACTTATTTAATAAAATATCCATTGTTTTCATTACTCAAAGGTAAGATTATTTAGGTTATAATATCTGAAATTCTGTCACTTACAAAAAACTTCATTCTCTCCCCCAAAATAACCTAATTATCTATCATTTTCCTAAAATGTGTCATGAAAATCAGCACCTTACAGCTATACCAATTTGTATTTTCATCAAGTGAATACAAATCCATCCAGTTTTAAAAAACAATGTGCCTCATGTACATTAATGTGTCTAACCATACCATGATTCTCTTACATCAAAATACATTATTTTCTAGTGTTTCCTCTGCCATTACAAACACATTTTCTTTAAACTACAAGAGATCACAGAACACTCAGCTATTCTATAAAGGTAAGTTATGAGTCTATTTCAACTTGTAAAATTTACCAGAGAACAGTCTGTGCTGCTTCAAAGACGAACTTTTTCTAATTCTGACTAAAGAGACATCTGCAATTCTCCTTTTAAACATTTAAATGTATAATTTCATTGACTTATCTGAAAGCTTTACTAAATAAATAAATATTTTATTATATGTTAAATTCAACAAACTTCAGTTATCAATCATTTCCCAATTGTACAATCTGGGCTTCAGAATTTACTCTGTAGTCAACTTCAGATTCCCTTGTTTTATAATCATGTTAAAGGAAACACTCCTCATATTTGGGTGCTGCGTTTATGTTTTGTACACGTATTTCAGCAATGTCAAATAAACAGCTGTTTGAGAATTCGTAAGGGAACGGATTTATGAAGAACCAACTAGTGTCCCTGTGACAGACCAGAAGTACAGGAGAAAAACAAAGCAGGCAAGTAACTGTGGCTCCAATTTTAACACTGTTCCTGCTCTCATTTGTGACCTCAGATAAAGACTACCCCCCTTCTCCTAAACGTATCACGAGGATGCTGTGAGAAATCACTGAGGGAGAGCGCACTGCAAACACAGAAAGCCTAGAAGGTCTTGAACCATCCATTCCAAACACCACCGAAGCAAAGTGTACAGCAACACGCGGCAACTGTCTTTTCACAAGGTTTTGGCACAGTAAGTACAAACAAATTTCCACGAATCTTAAAGACAAAGAAATATTCCAATAAAACATGATCAAATAAAATGTTACTTTGCACCTGCTTGAGTGTGAAGAGCAGATGTTCCGAATAATGAAATTAACATCCCAGAATACAGACACATACAAGAACTCTTGTGATGCCACCACATGCTTAACTGTGACACGCCTGTGGATTACTATTTCTCTGTGTTTTCACAGTGCCAGTACGTAATCTGTATGTATTGTATGCAGAAAGAGATATACACATGTATAATTTAAAATACCTAAGATACATTAGAATTTTAGGTTCTGCTCATATTTAAAATATCCTTGACATTGATAAAAGAATTCTAAAGTTGTTGTTTTGGCCAAAATATCTGCAAAACCAAAATAAGTTAAATTTATTCCTACTCAGTATTTGGCAACAATCATAACTGAGTTTCCTCAAAACAAAAACACCAGAAAACAAAAATGACAAAAATGAAATTTGTGTTTATAAGCACATAAATACAACAGTAAAAATTCTTGGCTACATGAAAATGGTTTAAATATAAAATATCAATAGCACAGTATTTTAAAATCCCAAAAAGACTACTGTTAAATTAAACTTTAATTAAAACATCATACATGGCCAGGCGAGGCAACTCATGCCTGTAATCCCAGCACTTTGGGAGGCTGAGGCGGGCAGATCATGAGGTCAGGAGCTTGAGACTAGCCTGGCCAACATAGTGAAACCCCATCTCTACTAAAAATACAAAAAAAATTAGTCAGGCATGGTGGTGCGCGCCTGAAGTCCCAGTTACTTGGAAGGCTGAGGCAGGAGAATCGCTTGAATCCAGGAGGCAGAGGGTTGCAGTGAGCCAAGATCATGCCACTGCACTCTAGTCTGGGCTACAGAGTGAGACTCCATCTCAAAAAAAAAAAGAAAAAAAAAAGCATCACACACAAAGATCTATTTGTTGTCTACAAAAATCCTTTACGTTGTCTATAAACCTGAGAAGAGCTAGCAAATACAAGAATTATGTTTCAATAATTTATTTACCCATCATTTTAAAACATGAATTATTACAAGAACTGATTTAAAAAAAAATAAAGTTCCATCTTGGGAAGTCAAGGCAAATATATTAAATCAGGTTGTACAGAAAGACCTGATTTGAATCATCAAGATACTTTCCTGAAGAGTGTTAGCTTCAACCAGGATCCTAAAGAAAGAGATAGGGACCACAAGGCAAATCCTGTGGGCAGAAGCACATGACATACATAGACAGCAAAGCAACAAGACAGAGTTAAGAAAAGCAAGGAGTGACAAAGGCTAGCAGAAAAGACTATCAAAATTACAGAAGCACATATCCTTGAGCCCAGCACTTCCTCTCTTAGACACTTGCACATGTATGTAAAAGACTACCCACTGCAGCACTGTTTAGAACAGCAAAGGCCAGAAACAGTCCATAAAACCACTGGGAAGAGATTTGGACACAAATTATGATACATAATAAAAAGGTGTGAGAAAGCCATTTGTTTGTTTTTTTTTCTGTTTGTTTTTCTTCTGAGACGGAGTTTTGCTCTTGTTACCCAGGCTGGAGTGCAATGACGCGATCTTGGCTCACTGCAACCTCTGCCTCCTGGGTACAAGCAATTCTCCTGCCTCAGCCTCCCAAGTAGCTGGGACTACAGGCACAGGCCACCATGCCCAGCTAATTTTCGTATTTTTAGTAGAGACGGGGTTTCACCATGTTGACCAGGATGGTCTCGATCTCTTGATCTCGTGATCCACCCGCCTCGGCCTCCCACAGTTCTGGGATTACAAGCGTGAGCCACCGCGCCCGGCCTAGAAAGCCATTTGTATACTAATCATCTTGTTCAAGGTATGCGGGCAAATCAAGGTGTGTGGGTCAACACATCTATTAACCAACTACTCAAACACCTGGACTCTAATTTCAGGCATTATCCCTACTAGATGTATAAGCTTAAACAAGTTGCTTCTCCTCTCTGTATCAGTTTTGTCTCCTCTAAAATGGAGGTAGTATTTCTTACCCTGGCTGCAATTTTGTTCTTGCTTGTTTTTTTAATGAAAACCAGATGTAAAATACCCAGTGTTTGGCACACAGCAGGCATTCAATAAATGGAAACTATTATTAAATAATAATAAGACACAAAGACTAAATCTCTATCAAGAGTCTAACTAGGTGATTATGTTAGATATTTTTTAATTAGGTCCAGACCTGACTAGTGGTAACTTAACTGTCATCCCTACCTTTCCTACTTAGAGTCAAGACAGTCTCAAATTCTTACATCTTTCCTGAGAGGAGATAATAGAATGATACATAAAAGGAGATTTAAATAGTATGATATATAAAAGAAGTTCTTTTTGTTGTTTTTCTGAGACGGAGTCTCACTCTGTCACCAGGCTAGAGTGCAGTGGCATGACCTCAGCTCACCACAACTTCCACCTCTCGGGTTCAAGCAATTCTCCTTCCTCAGCCTCCTGAGTAGCTGGGATTACAGGCACATGCCACCACACCCAGTTAACTTTTGCATTTTTAAAATAGAGATAGCGTTTCACCAAGTTGGCCAGGATGGTCTCGATCTCGACCTCGTGATCCACCCACCTCAGCCTCTCAAAGTGCTGGGATTATAGGCGTGAGCCACTGCACCCAGCCAGAAGTTTCTCTCAAAACAAAGACTAGGCTTAACACTAGTTACTCATGTCATATCCTCAAGGCTATACTTTTTAGCAAGGCAACAATTTAAAGTCCTTTGAAGTTAATTACCTTTTTAATATTTCTCTATATTAACAATACATCTTTTTAGGCCACAGGACAACATGGATTGCTAAGTTTAATACAGCATGATTTTTTTTTATAAAGGAGAGGGGATGGATGTACATTAGGTTCCAAATCATAACCAGTAAGAACCATGACTTGCTTCAGAAGGGTGAAATCGGCAGAAGGTAGCGAAGGCTGCTGTCAAACACCTGCAGTACCCCAAAGCTGCTATCACCTGAATCCCTACAGGGAATGTCAGACCCACGAGAAGAGGCAGGACTCCTCTGACAGCACAAGGTGTTTTCTGCTCAAGCAAGGTGAGACAGAAAGCACAGGTACCACAGTAGCATTCTGGCCACACCAGGGTGTGGCACGGCTGCCTTCTGGAGAAGGCGTCCCAGGCCCTTAATGACAGCCTTCCCAGAGCTTCCGCAGTCAGCTCCGAAAAGTTCATATAATACCATGCACTTCTACCCATCATATTAATTTTTTTAGCTGGAATAACAAGACAGTGTGTGATGATAATTATTCTGTGAAAAAATTAAGGAAATTTTGTCCAGTATGTTTTCCTACTGTGCACAAGTTATGTATAAGGGCTTTATGTTGGTTACAACAAAATACCCTACTTCTTGTTAAAGACATTTCTATTGTCTATTATTTAAATAAACACATTTGTTTAGTCAGATGTATTCAATTTCTGCTCTTCTTCTTAAAAAGAAAAAACACTGGACTCTGGGCTAAATGCAGTCTGGCTGCCTTGCCAAACCAGTCTGAAGTATTTAGAATACTTAGAATACAACCACTTCATTAGAAATTATTTCGTAAACAGTATAAAGACTAATATGAATGCTTTAAAATATCTTTCTTTAAATAATACTCACCTAAAGTTTGGCATAATCTTCCAAACAACATAAAATAAGGACTCTGGGCTAAATGCAGTCTGGCTGCCTTGCCATAAAGCACAGAGTGTCTTTCTAAACTCTTCTACCAAAGACCTGGAAAAGAGGAAAGGACAATGGCCTCAGAATTAGTGAGAGGCTACTATTTCAACACAGCGTCCGCTCAGCTAAAATGCATAATATATACAAAATGAACACTTAAAAAGGATTTGGTCTTCTCTGAAGAAAGTCTGGCAGATAAATAAGAGCATCTCAAAAACCCATGTAAGTAGCAGTAATTCCGACAAAGCTAATTTGTAACCATAAAGTTAACTCCAAGTGTGCAAAGCACCACCGTATTTGTACACTGAGAACACACAAGCAAACAATGCAGCACTGGGTGGGTTATAGGCCAAATTATTCAGAAAGTACTTCTTTTTTTTTGAGATGGAGTCTCGCTCTGTTGCCCAGGCTGGACTACAGTAACACTATCTCAGCTCACTGTAACCTCTGCCTGCCAGGTTCAAGCAATTCTGCCTCAGCCGCCCAAGTAGCTAGTGCTACAGGCACGCACCACCATGCCTGGCTTATTTTTTGTATTTTTAGTAGAGACGTGGTTTCATCATGCTGGCCAGGCTGGTCTCAAACTCCTGACCTCATGATCTGCTTGCCTTGGCCTCCCAAAGTGGCTAGGATTACAGGCGTGAGCCACCACACCCAGCCAAGAATGTGTACATTTTTAAAACGCAAAACAAACAATAGGCTCTCTTTCTCCCTGTCCTGCCTTTTCCTTCATGCCACTCACTAGCACCCCCCAGATTCCAGCCTGTGTCATAAACCTTCACCACTCAGCTCTCCACCAATGACTCTCAACTCCAACTCCAAATATCAGATTTTCTCACGACCATTTTTATTCAAACTTCTCCAGTTTCCAGCAGGAATTTTCTGCTGGTGGTCTTCTTGTCATTTTCACCTCTATGTGCACTGACCTGCTCCGGCACCTACTGCTCTCTGTACACCCCCCCCCATCACCCAATATCTACGCTCTTCTTGCATAGGAATAGAATTCTCTCTTTTTTTTTTTTTGCTGGACATATAAATGCTTACAATAAAAAACAGTGTGTCCAAATTCTGGGAAATGTCTTAAAAAGAAACAGTCGTCCTATATCAATCCCTTCCTTCTTCCCGTTAGATGGAATGAAGATGAATTTGGGGGAGCACCAGCACTGTGCTGGACTATGTGGATGGATGGGGCCTCCAGGGGTTCGTGGAACAGAAAGCCAGGAGGAGCCCTGAGGACTTTGTGAAACCACCCTAGACAGCCTCTGGCTTTTATGTGAGGAAACAAACCACGGATGTTTAAGTCACTTAATTTTGGTTTTCTCTGCCTGTGGCTAAACTAATCCAACTCAACTTCAACCTCCATAGCTGTCAATGGAAGCACATTTTTTGATACTTGATTGATATCTCAGAGAATATCAATATCTTCTTCTCAACCCTCGTTATCACATAGGACCTTGGGATACAAATCATATTTTTGACTTCCTAGTACTTGAACCCTCTTCCTATGTTGGAGAATCCCCGCTTTAAGAGTCTGCCTCTCCCTACTGAAGCTAAAACAGCCACTCACCTTCTCAGGCTCCCTTGCAGTCAGAGCATAGGTACATAGCCTGGGTGCTGCCCATCTGAAGCAGCAGTTAGCAACACAAAGAAGAAGGGTGGCACCAAATCCTCTCTAGTGGCAGTGGTGGCAAAGAGCACCATCCAGAGAGCCGGGAAGCAGTAAGGCTGTGTCCACCAGCACCCATCTCCAGCAGCGCTGGCAACAGGAACTCTGCTGCTGCGCTGGGCACCCGAGGTGGTGGCAGCCTTAAAGGACAGTTCTGTGGGGTAACAGTGACTGCAGCATTGCTGCCTCAGACTGCAGACCTGATTTTTCACTCACCCAGTAACGATTAGCTTGCCAATAGCCCCTCAGTAAACTCCTTTTCCGCCTAAATCAGCCACAGGCAATTTCTGCAGTCTGTAACTCAACCCTACACGACACAAATGCATCAAGTACTACTAATTCTCCTCTTAACTCACACACATGTATTTCTTCCACTGTTCACTGTTTCACTGCTGTCCCCTCTGACCTGATTACTATAAAGTGCCAAGCCTCCTTGAATGCAGGCACTTTCCAGCTCATCCTAGATTCTGCTATGAAGGAAACTCCCTTCAAACACCACTTGTAGTGATGTCATTCCAGCCTGCTCCACGCCTGGCTTTCCGGTTTCCCTGCACTGTGCCTCTGGCCCTATCGCCCACTATTCTGACATGTTCAGTCCTACTCTCCTCAGCCACCAAGGCAGGACAGTGTCAGATCATAAGATGGCCCTTCAGAATGAGAATGGGAGTGTGTGAAAGTGGAAAGGGCAGACACAGAAAACCTTAAATATATAAGGAGTATGAGTCACAGTCCTTCTGAAAAAGAGCTGTAAAGATAAGAAAAATGTGCCTCCTACAATTGTCATAATGATAGATCTTCTGAACCCCAAATAAGGCAGGTCTACACCAAACGGGGATACAGGACTGGCTCTTAATGAGCACTTGTCCATTTCTCCCCATCTCCCTATCAACCAAAAATTGACTTTATTGCCCCACAACTAATTTGATTTCAGTATCCAAGACAGGTTTATCTAACACTGTCAGACAAATCAGTTCACATGGACTAATGAGATTCACAGTCGTCTATACCTAGAACTTAATTTCATATCTAGATGCCAATTCCAGAATGCCCAAATCTGCAGAGTCAATAAGCAGAATGCTAAATTCATCCCTCCTCTAAAGACAAATAAAGGAATTCTGACAATTATTAAGACTGCCAGCTAGATACTTAAACACAATTTTAGAATTTTTTTTAATGTATGTGCCTGTTAGTTCACATCTAATGGAAGTCACCAGTGAGAGTCATTTGTTTTGTAAGTCAAAGCCAGAAAGGACATATTCTTATAACTCACACATTGTTATCCCCTTGGCTCCTGGTGTGGTATGTTCGTCTTCCTGCTGTTTTCCCATTCCTTAACTCCACAGCAGGCAGTTCTTTGAAATAACAGCAAAACTGCTCAATGTTACTACATTAAAAGGAAGGGAAAAAATATTTTAAAAAGAAGAGGACTGTAAAGTAAGTTTATGAAGCCTACATATACATTTTGAAACTGCAATTTTTCAGTTGTCTCATTTAAATTGTACTCGATGCAATCTCTTGCATTGATTTTCTTCATAATTCTTCCTTCACTCTAAGAAAACTGTATAGACAGATGACTTTATAAAAAACAAAAACAAAAACCAAAGAACCGAAAACAGGCCAGACGCAGTGGCTCACGCCTGTAATCCCAGCACTTTGGGAGGCCGAGGCAGGAGGATCATGAGGTCAGGAGTTCGAGACCAGCCTGGCCAACATGGTGAAACCCCGTCTCTGCTAAAAATACAAAAAATTAGCCTGGCATGGTGGTACACGCCTTTAATTCCAGCTACTTGGGAGGCTGAGGCAGGAGAATTGCTTGAACCCGGGAGGCGGAGGTTGCAGTGAGACAAGATCGTGCCACTGCACTCCAGCCTGGATGACAGAGCAAGACTCTGTCTGGAAAAAAAAAAAAAAAAAAGAAAAAGAAAAGAAAAGAAAATATTTTTTCAAAAAAATCCCCAATAGGTAGTCACCATTTCTTTCTTTTCAGTTGCTTGTTTCCAGGTATTCAATAATTTCCTCAAATAAAAACAAACCATGAAACCGACCATATTATTTATATACACTACACAGAATCATAAGGAGAATTCAGTAGTAACTATAATTTCCTCTTTGACTAGGAATAGATAAGTTGAGAGGCAGTACCTTCCAGGAGAGATTAAACATGTCTTCTACTTCTTAACAGCAATAACCTGAGGAAGATCATTTATTTTGGCCTTTCATGTTTCATTAAAATCTAAAAGTATGTAACTTTCAAAATAATTTATTCTACAAAACTCAGGTCAGCCTTGTTGACTATTTTTACTACTTGTCTCATATTTTGAAGACATCTCATCTTATGACCTCGATTAATCTGTTTATGGCTAGTGTTCCATTACTGGAACGCTAAGCTTGTGGGGAGTTATTTATATCCTACTGCTCAAGGTCATTGCCAAGGTCTGATTTTCATACAAAAAAATTGCAAACTCCAGCATAAATGGGTTAAGACTCAACTAATGACTGAAATAAGCTCTCTGAACAAAGTTCTCTGTAACCCAGGGGTCTGCAAACTGTAGCCCACAAGCCAAATCTAGCCCTCCATCAGGCAGCTCTTATAGCGAGTTTTACATTTTTTAAGTGTTGTCTTATCTTATTATTTATTTATTTATGAGACAGAGTCTCCCTTTGTCACCCAGGCTGGAGTGCAGTGGCACTATCTCAGCTCACTGCAACCTATGACTCCCGGGTTCAAGCGATTTTCCTGCCTCAGTCTCCCAAGTAGCTGGGACTAGAGGTGCGCACTACCATGCCCAGCTAATTTTTGTATTTTGAGTACAGACAGGGTTTCATTATGTTGGCCAGGCTGGTCTCAAACTCCTGACCTCAGGTGATCTGCCTGCCTTAGCCTCCCAAAGTGCTGGGATTACAGGCGTGAGCCACCGTGCCTGGCCCTAAAGTGTTGTTTTAATAAAGGGAGGGGAGTAGGGGAATATGTGAAAGAGACTGTGGCCTGAAATACTAAAATGTTTACTATTAGGCCTCTCACAGGAAAAGTTTGCTAACCTCAGTTCCAGCCTATTCAAGAAGCAACCGGAAATAACGCAAATAACTATTCACTGTCGGACACTGCTCTAAGTACTTTAGACAAATTACATTATTTAATCTTCCCAACTACCCCATGAGTTAGGAACTACTGTCCCCCAAATTTTCCTGATGAGGAAACAAAGGCACAGGAAATTATCTTGCCCCAAGTCATATGACTAGAGTTAGTGGCAGACAAGATAGGAAGCCAGAGCCTTTGCTCTTAACCTTTATTGTCAGACACTTCGGCTCTGACTGTAACGTTACCTGAGTGACTGCAGAATGGCATTCATGAAACACGTGTTCCCCAAATTCCGAAGGCCTGTGGCACAAATGGCAGTGGTGCTTCCCTGTAAGTGGTGTAAGAAGAGGCTATCAGTAATGCCCAGGGAAGGCCAACAGTTTCAAACATCAAAGCTAAGTTAAAGCCTCTGAAACCCTCGCACCAAGCCAATTTGGAATTGGTCCTTTTCTGTCCAATGAATATTTCAAACAAACTCTCTTCTCTGTATAAATGTCTGGATATTTTTAGAAGGCTGTTTCTGATCCTGGGATTGTTCTAAATGGAAGTATCTTTATTGAAAACTTATAAGGAAATCACCATTAATGAGTATCATGGAGTACACAATGCAAAAAACAGGAAAATCCTTAAAATAACATTTAAGACTTAATGCCTTTTTGTGATTGTATAAAAACTAAGAGAAATGGAAAAATTATATGCACCCCCAAGTATTTTTGTCCCCCAAACTTTTAACTCTAAGCCATACATAAATGACCAAGACATGTTTTCCTAACGGGATATGAATCTTAAAAAGCTGCCCGAGGCCAGGCACACTGTAATCCCATCACTTTGGGAGGCCTAGATGGGCAGATCACCTGAGGTCAGGAGTTTGAGACCAGCCTGGCCAACATGGCAAAACTCCATCTCTACTAAAAATACAAAAATTAGCCAGGAGCGGTGGTGCACATCTGTAGTCCCAGCTACTTAGGAGGCTGAGGCAGGAGAATCACTTGAACCCAGGAGGCGGAAACTGAAGTGAGCCGAGATTGCGCTATTGCATGCCAGCCTGGGTGACAGAGCAGGACTCTGTCAAAAAAAAAAAAAAGCTGCTTGAACTTAAAGACTTAGTCTTAAAAATGAAGGCTTGGTTTTCTGATGAGTAAAAAATGTGAGCAGGCATTAAGAGTGAAGTGTTTTCTAGGGCAGAGGAGCACAGCAGTAATGCTGATGGGAGGAAGGTGCTCACAGATGGACTCACTGGAGTCACAGCAACAATCGGCAGTACAAGTGGCAAACACTATGTAAAATACTCCAAATCCAAGACACACATATATAAAAGTCTGTAACAGGTAACATTACGTGTTAGAGTTGTAACAAAACAGTGATTAAATCTCAGCTAACTCTTATATTTGGATAAATTTTAATTACTTACATTTACTTTTAATAACTTGCTGTTTAGTGTTGAGTTTTCCAAAAGTTTTCTTTTCCTATGCCTGTCAGCTGTGAAAGCTGAGCTATTAAAACACAGATAGTGAAAAATATATTAAGATATGTATGCCACACCATAGGTCAAAGAATAAACTCAAGCTGTCCTCAACACCTAGGGCATGGAGACCTGCCTGGCTGCTTTGTCAAGCCCATGGGGGCCCACACATATTTGAAGTTAACTGAGAAGCTTCACTTTCTTGGAAATCCCCACTGCTCCTCCGGCAGAGGTGGGCTAGACACTGCTCCTGGCAAAGCTGGCGGGGAAGACACAGTCCGTGGGACACTCCCCACCACCACTGTCTCGCTGTCTGACCGACTATGAAGCTTCACAGACCAGAAGGCTCATTCCTCAAAACGAAAGGAAATCCCTGGTCTGACACGACTGCTCTGAAATTTAACAGTAAGTCTCCATATGCTATTTCTTTCTTAATTTCGATTAAGATGTCATCTTTTGCTCATCTGTCTTAATAGATGATGATATGATCTGAGTTTGAGGAATGATAAATAAGTTACAGGAATATAGGCACATATACATTCATTAGATGCAGCTATACTCCAAAAGACATTCTAAAACAAATCCTTATTTGTGCAGAAATTCTGAATTAATATCACTCAAAATTCTTTTTGATGGAAGAGATACTTTGCTTACAGTTTATCAGAAAGCTATTTCTATTTTCAAAAGGTCACTTAAAATTATAATATCTCAGGCAAACTAATGTAAAGGAAGTAAAAATTATCGTTAAACACCACAGACTTATAAGGCCGTCAATTCTTTCCCACTTTCTCAAAGTACCAAGTTCATCCAAAGTAAATACATAATTATTTTTTCTTACAGAATTTCCACATGAATTATAATGTCTGTGAAACATCAGAACTAGTGACAGGTGCTTTAAGCCTCAAAATGTTCTTCAGAATTGTGTGTCTCTCTCTCACAGTACTGGTAACTGCAAGATGAGGAGACCAATTCCATACGCAATGGGGTTCAATTATTCCGTCACAAATTCTGGAAAGTGGAGAAGGTAAAACACAAGCATAGTATATATGCTCCTTATGACAATGCCTAAGAGTTTATTTTCAGTTGTAACCTATATAAATAAGGCATTTCACTTTAAAAAAATATGTTACTACATTTTATCCTCTGTGACTATGGCTATTGTTAGTGTATTCGTGTGGACAGAGAACACTTCTGTCACTACCGCAGAAAGTTCTGCTGGACAGTGCTGCTCTGCAGGGTGTGTGGAATAGTTGAAAGTTAAGTACAACACAGATATGATCGTAGTTTCTAAATTTCACTACAGATTAAACCAATGTTTGCAAAACAGAAAAATGAATCTAGGTAATTGTTTTCAACATAGCAAAGGGACTGTAACGTAGTCTTTTCACTGGGGCCACGCAGATGTGTAGACAGGTGGTCTGTGACACCTTTCATCTGATGAAGTGGTCACTGGAAATAAAAGATTTCCTAACTGTATAAATGCATGCAGGTTTTCAAATGCCCTTCCCTTTGACTTAGTTATGGTTATTTATTTCAGACTGAGAGGGTAATCTTTTCTTAGAGAAAACCATAAGTGGCAGAAAAAAGTATTCTGGTAGCCACCCACTTCCATAACAAATAATCAAGTTACTAATGCCTTTCTGACATTACAATGACATTACAATGACATCGCCACACCAAAGAGGGATACTACATACATTCCTTCAAGAATCTCAGACTTCATCGTTTATTGTGAACAATTTCAGAGAAAATTAAATATTTTGGATCTGTGTGTCTGTATCTGTCTCTCATCCTAGATAGGGCTCATCAAATTAGAAGAGAAAAGCACTCTGAAAAAGAGCCAAAAGATGACAACCCAAAAAGTCCTTAAACCCAAAGTACTCTAATTGGTTTAGATGTAAAGAAATCATTATTCTTCCCATATCTGTTCTATAATCTAGTAAGCCAATGAGACATACATAATGACTGTGGTTTTAACAAACACTACACAGTATTGCCCTCAAAGAAGTTAGGCTATTTCGTTTCAGTATACAATTTTAAAATATTCTGTGGGCTTTACACTTAAATTTGCTAAGGGACTCCTGCTTTGTGCATGTTTTCACAATACCTTCTACACACCAACTGCCAAAATAAATTAGACGGCACTTAATGATTTGGTGTGATTTACACAGATTTCACTTGAGTCAGCAGCCATTCCACAGCCATGCTTCTATCCACTGTAGCTTCAAAGGCATGGCTTGCTGAGTTTCTGTTTATTGCTTCAATTTCAGGTCCAGTGAGTTTTATCTGACTAAGCTATTTGACTATACCAAGAAAAGTCTATTCACATATAAACAGTTTCATTTCTTATGATGACACAGTATTTACAGCTCCTGTAATGTCGAGTGATAGTTAACTGCCCCTAACAAGCAAGGAAAAGAAACTAGGATCATATGCTATTGTATAGATGCAAAGTGGACAATGTTAATTAAACCTAATTTCCCTTAAAAATGATGCATAAGTCATAGTGCTTCCTATACCTCATAATACATTTGACAGGGGTTTTTCTATTACCAAAAGTAACTCTATAATGATTTCACACCTTTTTCTGCCCTTTTCTTGTACCCTCAAAATTCCCCTTGCAAATAAATAAGCTTATAAATTGTTGGTAATAACTTTAAAACAAGACTCTTGGGACCTTGGATATGGTTTATGACAAATATTAAATAAAATAAAAGCAGAGCTATGATCATTAACTATGGGCCAAGTTTTAGATATCCAAAGCCAAGGTTTATTTTATCAACATTTCAATCATATTAAAAACATGAAGTTATAAAACTCATTAACAAAAACCCCACTCAAAAATTCCAAAAGACCCTCTACCCCATTCTATTCCCTTCTTTTTCCAAAGGCCTATTACTTACTTTTCCAAGTTTTGTAAGTGTTCTCTGACTTTCTGTACCAGTCCCAGCTTGGTGTCATTAACCACAAAATCATCACAGCGATAACTGCAAGGAAAATATTAATCAATGTGTGTAAAGAGCTTGAGGAAACCACAGTAATGAAATCACTAAAAGGCCTGGCTGCTGCCAAGATCATCACATGGCTCTGCAGGCAGTTACTGCTGGTGGTAAGTTTAAAGAGGACCTGGAATTCACAATGAAATGTTTTTTAAGAGTCTTTTTTAAAAGCCATGGAGGCAATGAACACGAGCTTCTTTTCACATTTTTTACTCAAAAGCTCTTCAATTCCTCCTTTGAAAATGAAATAAGTGGCTACATGTGTTACATTCTTTTTAGTGGCGCATAATACATGGAAAATGAAATAAAAAGCACCGAGTCTTTTCATGTAGCGTTAAGTCTAAAGCTTTAAGGTAACACTTCCCAACCCAAATTAATGGGGAACTAGGGGGAAGAGAGATTTAAGTGAATAGCAGGGAAAAGGTAATTAACCTGCAGGGATATCTGAATAGAAAAACTAAAGTTAAAGTTGTATATTTTAAACATAATTTAATTAAAATAAATTGAACTCAGATGAGTTGGAAGAATGATCTTTCATTCTGAGGCACTACAAAACGGAAGTATAAAATAATGGCTATATCATTCAGGCAACGGATAAGTGCTTTGAAGAAAAATACTTAAGGTATTTTTAAAACCTGATACAAGAGTAAGAAATCACACATAATATAAACTTTAACTTGTACACATTAACATTTAATTTTTTCCTGGGACAAGGCCAATTTTAACAAAAACAACTTACAAACTGGCACTAAGATATTCTTTTGAATATGCAGCTTTGCATGAAACCACTTGTTATTACTATCAAAGAATAATAAAAATAACACGGTCATTCTGAGCAAAGAAAACTTTGAAAGCACAGCAATTAGTAAGAATTAGGTCATTTCTAGCAGAAGCCCAAAAACATCTTAGATCTGAAAACCATTTTATTAAAAAGAGAAAGAGAAAGAGAGAGAAAGGGGTGGGAAAAGGTAATTTTTAAAAGATTACACAAAAAAAGAATGCTTGTGTCTTTTATTCAGAGAAATGAAAATTTTAAGTGAATGCTTTTGAAAACTATATATGTAATTATTTAACACACACTCTCATTAACTGACCACCCAGGCAGTCAATCAAGATTTCTCTAACATATTCTCAGAGTCTCTCAAGTCAATGCCTAGCATTTCCACAAATAGCAGAAGCGTCTTTTATATCCTGGACCATTTTCTATTATCAAAGTACTACCAGCAGGAGAAAACATTTTTTCACTGGTCTTATAACAATCACATAAAGTAATTAAATTAGTGAAATTTTTTAATTTTTGCTCCTTCTCAGCATAAATATAAAGAGAATATGATTTATTTTGTCTGTAAATTTGGGCTTAAGGCATTTGCTACTTCTGTAAACCTTCAGCTTTCACTGAAGAATGAAATTGTATTGTTACTCTACTTGAACTCCTGCTTACATTTTCATTTTACGTTTGTATAAATTTATGCATGTAGTTTGAATAAAATAATACTCAATGGCCAAAACTCAAAATGCTAGCATTTATCTGGAAAGTAAAGTCTAAGAGCAAACTCAGATCACTTGTTATGTATTTACGGGATATCATTAATATTTAATTGAAAAGTGAACCTCTAACTGCCATAAATAAGTGGTTTAAACAAATTATTTCAAAGTAAATTAAATAACGGATTTATTTTTTATTAAAGTAATCCTTTTTGATATGACATGAAGTCAGCCTGGGACATAAAATTACATTTGTTAAAGTAATATTTTCATATTTGAAATAGACTCATTTACGGCCTTGCTCTGTTCTTCCATGTCAATTGGGTCTAGTTGCTTTGCCTCTCTACCCTTTCATCACTGAGATAAGTTGATCTAGACTCTAGAGCTGTGCAAATGTGTCTACTTGCAACCGAGGAATACAATTTTAATTTTTTAAACTTTTAATATAAATTCTTACTTAATAACTGAAGCAGGGTAAACTCTTTTACCATTAAACACAATGTTATAGTTTGGTAGAACTGTCTTTTGCTTTTATTATTAAAATGTACAAGATAGATGGCAGTGCACAGCTGGGTAAACGTGTCATTTCTAGCATTACACAAAAGCATATCACCAATCTAGTTTGTATCAACAGAATGAGTCAGTTCAAATGATTTTTCTGTGCAATACGTAGCACTGTAATGGGTTTATTTGAACATTTTATGCAGACAGCGTGAGTTACAGTGACACCTAAATAAACCATAATTGGCAATTATATTAAAATACTTAATTCTTTTATAATTAAATTATTTTTCTAGCTTAAAAATTAAAAATAGAAAAATGTTTACTTTCAAATGAAGGCATACTGAGATCAAATGAAAAAGACTCAACAAGGCACGTCACAAATTTTACAAATAATGGCAATTGCAATTTGCTGGAGCAGAGCAAAATTAAAAAGCTGTTGTGTAAAAAAAAAGAGTTTTGGCCAGGTGGAGTGGCTCATGCCTGTAATCCCAGCACTTTGGGAGGCCAAGGTGGGTGGATCACAAGGTCAGGAGTTCAAGACCAGCCTGGCCAAGATGGTGAAACCCCATCTGTACTAAAAATACAAAAATTAGCTGGGAGTGGTGGCAGGAGCTTGTACTCCCAGCTACTCGGGAGGCTGAGGCAGGAGAATAGCTTGAACCCAGGAGGAGGAGGTTGCAGTGAGTCAAGATCACACCACTGCACTCTAGCCTGGGAAACAAAGCAAAACTCTGTCCCAAGAAAAAAAAAAGAGTTTTAAGATAATAGACAACAGTAAGAGACATTTTCATCAAATGCATTTCAATTTACTACAAAGTGGCTCCAGTCAAAAAATAATTGATAAAATTAGTCACAATCGGTGAAATCAGAATTAAATGTAAAACAAAAAAATTCCGAAAGATTTTTTTTACAGAACTTGAGCTTGTAAGCGGCCAGCTGTAAGACAGCTTGGATTCTTTTTTCTTTTAGACGGAATCTCACTCTGTCACCAGGCTGGAGTGCAGTGGCGCATGCTCGGCTCATTGCAGCCTCCGACTCACTGGTTAAGTGATTCTCCTGCCTCAGCCTCCCGAGTAGCTGAGGTTACAGGCACGTGCCACCATGCCCAGATAATTTTTGTATTTTTACTAGAGACAGGGTTTCACCATGTTGGCCAGGATGGTCTCAATCTCCTGACCTCGTGATCTGCCCACCTCGGCCCCACAAAGTGCTGGGATTACAGGCGTGAGGCACCGCACCCAGCCTTTTTCTTTGAAATTAAAAAAAAAATACAGCCAGGTATCCTGTTGCCCAGGCTGGTCTCAAACTCCTGGCCTCAAGTGATCCTACCTCGGCCTCCCAAAGTGCTGGGATTACAGGTGTGAGCCACTGCACCTGACCAGTTCAGATTCTTGTTCAATGTAGAAAATAATTTTAAGATGGAGAGATGAAAAATTATTTCAGTTAAGGAAATTATATTTTTTAATTATGTGGAAAAGAGTTAAAAAGATATATTACAGAAAGTGAAAAATCTTTGAGACACCAAGCAACTGTCAGTGAATAAAAGGCTTTCTAACAATATTAAAGATCAATTAAGCCAGCATTTGAAAAGTTACAAGTATTTTTAACTTTAGATGAATTTTAGAAGAGATAATGCCCAATAAATACTGTGGGTATACCTGTCTCAAATGACCTTCAAATTTACAGAGAAATGTCTTCATCGATTTGCAACCTTAAATTTAAAAATCAATCTTATGTTGTAGATATTTTTGAATTCTCAACATTTGCAACTTTCAGTTACACAAAAAAGTCAGTTTCCAGCAAGACAATGTTCAAACATCTGTATTTGTTGGATTTATTTCTCTTACTACTTTGTTCTGCTGTGTGAAACACACTGCAAATATTTGTGCCCTGCGGCAGAGTGTATCATGGAGGCAGCTATTAAAATTGTTCAGGCTGGTGTGGTGGTTCATGCCTGTAATGCCAGCACTTTGGGAGGCTGAGGTGGGTGGATCATGAGGTCAAGAGATCGAGACCATTCTGGCCAAATGGTGAAACCTCATCTCTACTAAAAATACAAAAATTAGCTGGGCATGGTGGTGCATGCCTGTAGTCCCAGCTACTCGGGAGGCTGAGGAAGGAGAATCAACTGAACCTGGGAGGCAGAGGTTGCAAAGATTGTGCCACTGCACCACAGCCTGGCAACAGAGCGAGACTCCATTTAAAAAAAAAAAAAAAAAAGGTTCAGTACATATGCACAAATGCTCTAAATCATCACCAGTTTATAGAACTGTTAAAAGAAACAGAAGACAATGAATTTAATAACCACATTATTAGCTAATGTTGGTTGCTTGAATCAAGCAAGAGGTTTGCAAAGATTTACAATTCTGTTAACTCTAATTCAGATTTTCTTGAAACAAAATAAATGCTTGCCAATGTTCACCAATGAAAGGGTAAACCAGGAGTAGATTTTTAGAAATCTCAGTGTGATTTACATTTTCACCCCTATATCACAATGCATATGAATTAGCTAGATCTGAAGATCCAAGGAGAGAAAAAGCTTATTTATGACCCAGCTAGACAGGTACAATAATTCATGTTAAAACTAAAGCTTTCTATAATATAAATTAATGATTGTGCATTTTTCAACATGAATTAACATGCAGCAGACAGCACTGTGTAAACTGGCTGCAAAACCTATGAAAAAATACAACAAATGCTTTATTGATATGAACTTAGAGTTGATTTTCAGTTTATATGATGCCCGTCTGAATTTCACGTTGATAATAATAAGCTTTCATAAGCGTTAGTGGGCTTACTTAACCTGCATGGATATTCTGACAGTGCTGCACTTCTGAGTCAAATCAATTGTTCTTAAGAGATGCGTAATTTTTGTCAATACAGATACAAATATTGAAGAAAAATGATTTGTTTGGCACTCTATTTATTGTTAAACAATGTTTGAAACAGTGTGAATCTACTTTTGTAACTGCAATTTTTATGAATCTAAATACCAAATATTTTTAATGAAAATTTCATGAGTTGAGATGTATTTAAAACATAAAATACACAATGGATTTATTTCAAAGACTTCATATTTTAAAAATGCAATCTCTAATAATTTTATATTGATTACATGTTGACAGTATTTTTGACACACTGGGTTAAAAAAACACAATCAAAAGTAATTTCATCTGTTTCTTTTTGCTTTTGCTTTTTTAATATGGCTACTAAGAAATTTAAAATTACATATGTGACTTGCATTAATTCTCTCTTACATAGCACTGGTAATGTAGGGAATCTAAGATACTATAACTGCTCCAAAATTCTGTAATACCACCTGCTAGCATAAAGAGATAACAAATATAACTTTATTGAACTATAGGACTCAATTTTATAGTCAGAGGTGGTGGCATGTGCCTGTAATCCCAGCTACTCAGGAGGCTGAGGCATGAGAATTGCCTGAACTCGGGAGATAGAGGTTGCAGTGAGCAGAGACTGTGGCACTGCACTGGGCAACAGTCAGACTCTGTCTCAAAAACAGAAAGAAAGAAAAAAGAACTCAGCCGGGCGTGGTGGCTCATGCCTGTAATCCCAGCACTTTGGGAGGCTGAGGCGGGCGGATTACGAGGTCAAGAGATCAAGACCATCCTGGCCAACATGGTGAAACCCCGTCTCTACTAAAACTACAAAAATTAGCTGGGCATGGTGGTGTGAGCCTGTAGTCCCAGCTACTCGGGAGGCTGAGGCAGGAGAATTGCTTGAACCCGGGAGGTGGAGACTGCAGTGAGCTGAGATTGTGCCACTGTACTCCAGCCTGGCACCTGGCAACAGAGCAAGACTCTGTCTCCAAAAAAAAGGAAAGAAAAAAGAACTCAATTTTAGGCCAGGCTGGGCAACACAGTAAGACTCCATCTCTACAAAAAATTAAATAATAAAAAATTCACCAGGCAAGGTGGCTCACGCCTGTAATCCCAGCACTTTGGGAAACGAAGGTGGGTGGATCACTCGAGGTCAGGAGTTCAAGACCAGCCTGACCAAGAGGGTGAAACCCTGTCTCTACTACAAAATACAAAAATTAGCAGGGAGTGGTGGTGTGCACCTGTAATCCCAGCTACTCAGGAAGCTGAGGCAGGAGAATCTCTTGAACTCAGGAGGTGGAGGCTGCAGTGAGCCAAGATCACACCACTGTACTCCAACCTGGGCAACAGAGTGAGACTTTGTCCCAAAAAACAAAGCAAAGCAAAAAGTGCTGGGCCTACAAGTTAGCTCACTTAATTTTCCCTTCAAGAAGATTACGCCAGAATAAGTAGTACAAAAAGTACGTAACTCATAGGTCATGTTTCAAAAACGTGTAGATTGGTCTTCTGAAGCCTGGAATGCATATCCCACTTTGAAATAAGTGTTATGAAACACATTTAAATGTTCTAGGTGAAGATACATGTTTCCCAAAATGTAGCTGAAATCCATAGTATTTGAAAAAGCTCAATTTCTCCTTTCTTCTTTATATACTACTGGCACTGAGAAACTGTGACAGAAGAGGCCTAGGCAGGATTCAGATAATCTGACTGGCCTCTAGGAGGGGAGGTCCGAGCTCAGTATCGTCATATAAATATGACTTCATGTGATAAACAGAAGTCAGGGACTGCCTACATTCTATGACCAATTTTTAGGCTATAAAATTTATATATAAGCAAGTTTGTACTCAGTGATTTTAAGTGACTTTTTAAGAAAAGATGAGCTCTACTTTTTTTTTTTTTTTTTGAGACAAGGTCTGGCTCTGTCACCCAGGCTGGAGTGCAGTGGCGTGATCTCAGCTCACCGCAACCTCCATCTCCTGGGCTCAAGTCATCCTCCTACCTCAGCCTCCCGAGTAGGTAAGACTACAGACATGTGCCACCATGCCCAACTAGTTTTGTATTTTTAGGAGAGATGGGGTTTCGCCACGTTGCCCAGCCTGGTCTTGAACTCTTGGGCTCAAAGTCATCTACCTCCTCTGCCTCCTCCTAATGTGCTAGGATTACAGTCATGAGGCACCGCGCCTGGCCTAAAGATAAGCTCTACTTTTTGTCAGATAAGAACTGTATTTAAAAGAAAGAAGTATTTAAGAAAAAGTAAGTACACTGAACATTAAAAAGATAAAATATCTGAAAATCACATTACGGTACCTATTAGAGATGTTAGATAAGGAAACAGGATATAAAAAGGGAAGGTAAGAAGGAGATTGGTTTCTTTCTTTACTTCTAAGACTGAGACAAGTAATATTATCATCTTGGCTAGTGTTCATTTTTTTCATTACACTTTTTTTTTTTTTGAGACAGAGTCTCGCTCTGTTGCCAGGTGCCAGGCTGGAGTGCAATGGCACGATCTCGGCTCACTGCAGCCTCCGCCTCCTGGGTTCAAGCAATTCTCCTGCCTCAGCTTCCCAAGTAGCTGGGACTACAGGCGTGCGCCACCATGCCCAGCTAATTTTTGTATTTAAGTACAGATGGGGTTTCACCATGTTGGCCAGGATGGTCTTGATCTCTTGACCTCGTGATCCTACCACCTCGGCCTCCCAAAGTGCTGGGATTACAGGCGTGAGCCACCGCGCCCGGCCCACTTATTCTTTATATATGCCTTTTTAGATAACGAGGGGAGAAATACCAGATGTGGGTGATGGGGGGGATGAAGGCAGCAAACCATCTTGCCGTGTGTGTACCTATGCAACAACCCTGCATGATCTGCACATGTACCCCTGAACCTAAAGTACAATAAAAAATAAACCACAAAACTGAGTATCCACTACCCTCTCTATATATATATGTATATATATATATATATTTGTATTCATAAATTATATATACAAGTAAATCTAAATTATGTATTACAAAAAGGAATTTTTAAAGAGTGAGCTAGAGATGAAATAAACTATTTTAAATGTCTTGTTATTCACAATATCTTCATACTATTATTAAACTAATTTCCTTTTTTTTTTTTTAAAGACAGGGTCTCCCTATGTTGCCCAGGCTGGTCTTGAACTCCTGGGCTCAAGGGATCCTCCTGTCTTGGCCTCCCAAATTGCTAGGATTACAGGTGTGAGCCACCATGCCTGGTCATAATTTCTCAAAGTACAATATACATATAAGGTAAAGGTTTGACATTAATGACAGTGAATATAGACTCATACCTCCTATCATCTTTATGTTAATTTTTGAACATTTTGTCCAACTTATCAGGTCTTATTAGTGTGTGTTAGATAGCTAACAATTTTATCCTGTAATGTGTTTGATAAGCGCAGAGTAGGAAAATGTGTCCATTTGCCTTTTTCTTGTTAGTGTTTACATCATCGTCATTATCTTACAGAGTTTAAAATCTTTTAAAACATGTGCCCATTTGGCTGAACATGTTATATGGAAGGAGAAATCCATATAACTAGGCAGATATATAATGCAAAATGCTAAAGTAAACAGAGTGAGGACACCACAGGTGAAACTGATTTAGGAGACTGTGTGTAGCTCATGGCACACAATCATCAAATCTACAGACCTCTGGCAGCACGTGTTAAATATTTGACAAAGCTTTTTTCCCCTCCCAAATTAGAAGGTGTAGTAGTTCTAAATTTTCTTCTCATACCGCCAGTGAGTTATTGTGGGAGACCACTGCACTAAAAACTAGGTCCCTGGCACATAGCAGCTTCTCAACAAACGTTATTTATTGAGTAAAAGGTTTTGTCTGTTTGTTTGTTTGTTTTTTAACACTGTTCACAATGTTTGAGGACCATCATGTAAACCAGGCTCTGTCCCAAGTAAACATTTTGAAAGTAAATACTGAGGGAAAAAAGGACTGCTTATTATAGTATCAAGTTTTCTTCATAAGGGTCATTGCCTTCACTTTGTACCTTTCTTTAACACATTTATTCCTAGGTGTAACCAATAGTTTTGTCATTCTGTTGAATATTTTTGCTTGGTCACTTCCATTTTCAACTGATTACCACTAATAAAGAGAAACCTATTAGTTTGTGTATGATTCTTACACATCAGCTTTCCAAAATGTCTTCGTAATCCTCACTGCTGTTTTCTACTAGAGTCCCCCCTGGGCTTTCCAGCCATTCTATCATATAATTTGAAAGTAGAAATAATTTTTTGTTTCCAATATTTATGCCAATTATTTGACTTACTGTCTTACTGCAATGGTTAGAACTACCAAAACAATCCTTAATAATAGTGACGATCATGTAAATGATGACAGGAAGTATTAGTCTTGTTTCTTATAAAATAGAAATGGTTGGGCCTGGCGTGGTGACTCACGCCTGTAATCCTAGCACTTTGGGAGGCCGAGGTGAGTGGATCACCTGAGGTCAGGAGTTCAAGACCAGCCTGGCCATCATGGTGAAACCCCATCTTATAAAAAGAAAAAAAAAGAAAAAAAAAACAGAAATGGCTTTAGCATTTCATTATTTAGAGTATGATGTTTGCCTTCTGGTTTTTGGCAAACTATAATAGCTGAAGTTTCCTTTTATTTCAATGTTATTAGTTTTCTAAAATGAGAAATGGCTCTTTATTTATAAATGTATATTTTGCTTCTAATGGAACAATAATCTGCGGTTTCCTTTAATACTGAATATAGTCATACAACTCAGGTGAAATTAACCCTACTTGGTAATTACACAGTTTTTCTTTTTGATATCTTACTGGGTTAGATTTGCTTTAAGTTATAGTTGTTTGCAACTACAGTATTTTAATGCGTAAAATTGGCTAATTTTCTTTTTGGAGTTTCTGTCAGACTTCTAGCTTAAGATTTTGAAAGCTTATAACATTAATATACTTAATGTTCAATGTTAATAGTTTGAGGCTGTACTGTTCAACAGTAGCTACGAGCCACATGGGGGTATTTATTAAAACAAAAAATGCTCAATTCTTCACACTAGCCACATTTAATTGCTCAATTGCTATCATACTGAATAACACATACATCATACCCAAGACAGAGAAAACCTCTACCTCTTTCTCTCTCAGCTTTAAAATTCTAAGTTTTTTTTCAATTCCTGTTGTTAGTGCTATTGAAGTTACCCAAGTCATAAGATTTCCACATTATGTCCTTGAAGAACTAATATTCCCAAACCAAACCATCCTTTACTCATCTGAAACAAGAAGGAATCATCATACAAATGAAACCTTTCTTTATGCAATAGTAAAGAAACAAGTCCTTTAATTTACTGGCTACAAAGCTATCTTTATACAGTAAACCATATTAATACCAAAAAATATATAAATAAATAAAACCTCTTATGCAACAAATACCCCTCAAAAAGTGACAGATCCTTCATTAAGTTTCAAGCTCCTTTTCATTCACTTCGATGACATTTTGATATTTACAGGCAAATTTGACCTCTGGGTTTATTATAAATGACAGCAATACTAAAATAAAAGGAAGCTGATATTCTAGTGACTTCATCTATTTCTTTCTTTCTTTTTCTGAAACGGAATTTCACTCCTGTTGCCCAGGCTGGAGAGCCATAGAGCAATCTCAGCTCACCGCAACCTCCGCCTCCCGGGTTTAAGCGATTCTCCTACCTCAGCCGCCCAAGTAGCTGGGATTACAGGTGACTGCCACCACACCCAGCTAATTCTTTCTGCACTTTTAGTAGAGACGAGGTTTCACCATGTTGGCCAGGCTGGTCTTAAACTCCTGACCTCAGGTGATCCACCTACCTCTAAATTCTGATCCACTGCCATCAAATAAGCCAGTTGCGAAAAATCAGAACACCTACAGAGCAAACCCATATCCTTTGTTAAAAGCAGACAAGTACCAGCATCTTAAGGAAGAACCTTTTATGTGTTTAGACTACCTCTATTAGAAAGTTTCTTTTTTAAACTTCACTTTTTTTTTTTTTTTTTTTTTGAGACGGAGTCTCATTCTGTCACCCAGGCTAGAGTGCAGTGGCATGATCTCGGCTCACTGCAACCTCCACCTCCCAGGTTCAAGCAATTCTCCTGCCTCAGACTCCCAAGTAGCTGGGACTACAGGCACATCCCACCATGCCCAGCTAATTTTTTGTATTTTTAGTAGAGACGAGGTTTCACCATGTTAGCCCAGATGGTCTTGATCTCCTGACCTTGTGATCCGCCTGCCTTGGCCTCCCAAAGTGCTGGGATTACAGGCCTGAGCCACCACGCCCAGCCCAAAATATTGTCTTTAAATAAACAAAATCCTCCCTGTTGTCTAATTTTTTACACTGGAAATTTGTGTCCAAATAGTTTATAAGAACAGTTAAAAATTTTTCCTTTTTAAATTTTTAATCACAACTGCTGTAGAAAATGATTCATTATCTGTTTAAACTTACAAATAAAGCTTTATTTCTGTTCATTTTAATTAAAATTGCTATTTATTACAAGTGGTTGAAATTTGAAATGAAAGCCTCTTTTCTAGACAAATGATTCACATTTCATATTTCTTCACTTGAAAGGATGCTTTAAAACATTACCTGCCCTGAAGGAATAAACTTTTAATATTCCTTTCATATTCTTCATTCTCAAAAATTCAGCTATTATTGATAAGGACATCAAAGTTGACAAGACTATGTCAGATGCCAAAAAATTACTGGCTCATTATTTCAGATCTATTAACTCCAAAGGTCTACGTCCATAAAAAAAATCACAGTTCCTAATTTTAATCTTTGTTTCTTCTCAATCACAATCGTGTATACCACATACAATTCCATTTGTATTGGTTAGGGAAGGGAAATTGGGATGGAAGTGAATGAAATATTACTTAACAAACAGTACACTAAATACTAGATCTCATGTGAAATCTTAGGAAGATTTTTAGTTTCACTGAAATCTTAATTTACCGTTCACTTTCATGTTAATCTGTTTATCTCCTTAAGAAGTGAGTTTGTGTCAAATAAGAATCATTCCTTTTGATACTGCTTTCTCTCTACGAAACAGTAACCTGATTTATAATGTTCTGCCTGGTTAATGCATGCATCCTCTCTGGACCCCCTGCTTACAACAAGGTAGAGGGAAAGGAAATAGTTCACCTATATAATGATTTAAGTCTTCTGCAGGAAAATGTTCTGTGGCTCTTTAGTCTTTCAAGATTAGCAGAGAACACAGTATTACAGATTTGGTGTAACATTCCCCGTTTCTGAAAGACAGTTAACACAATTCAGTCTTTCAAACATATGTTGCCTACTCTGCACCAGACACTGCATACTAGGGAAGAATATAAAGATTTGAGATATGGTGTCTGCAGTCCCCCAAGGACATTTACAAACAACATGCAGCAGGAAATTACAAGTATTCCAAGAGCTCTGAGTGCAGGAAAGATTACATCCAGCTACAACTGGAGCTGAAGGGAAGAGAAGAGTTCAGTGATAACTTCATAAAAGATTCCAAACACGGGACAGGGGGAGGGACACTTGGCAAGGGGAAAGTAGGGAAAGAAGAAATGCAAGCCTCAGAATATAACTTCTCTAGGGCACAGAGTATACTGCAGAAAAGGCTTTGACTTTAGTCAAGATACTTATCATCAAACATGTGAAACCTAATGCACCGATGTTTTACTTCTGAAATTAATCATTCAGTCTAACTATAATAAATTAGTGTACAAGCAATTGAAGTAAAATTACTACTAAAGGGCACTGGAAAACAACACACACACACACACACACACACACACACACGCCACACAGAAATAGAAAATCTCTGTTTGTTTCTTCATCACAGTGAGGTGTGGAAGGAATGTTAATTTAAACTACATCTTCATCAATTTACAACTATCACAGATTCCTTTTAGGCCATCAGTGTAATGCTACAGGATGATTCCCTGGCATTTTGTTCTAAAACCCACAAATGAGACAATAATGCGACCAGCTGCAGCTCCCTTCCTGAATTCAGCAGCTCTGGGTGTCCACACACTTGCAGCTCTGTACAACTTCACACAAAAGCCTGGCAATTGGCCAAGAAGACTCCATCATAGCGTATACTCCCCAAGGTTGAAGATTTTCCATTTAATTCCAATTCCGCCATGAAATGATATATACTTTAGCAGACTATAGCTATATGAAACCAATGCAATTCCCATTTCTAGTCAATAAAATATGCCCCTAAAATGCAATATGTAAAGACATTAAAATATATAATCTACATTTTTAGGGCCTTGAATATAATTCCACTCCATCAAGGTAATTCTTAAAATTTTCTTAAAGAGTTAGTTTCCTCAGAATATTATCAACATCAAGAAAACAACAGCAACTTATTATCGCATGCAGCGATTTAACCGTATTTCCAAAGTACCCCATTAAACAATTCATTCACATTGCTAACTCAAAATCAAGAACGAATGTTCTCAATATCTGGTACTATAGGTTGACGTGACCCATGACAATGTGAGACAGATGCTTCAAGAATGATGTTAATCTCTGTTGTCTAAAGCAGAAATACAAACACACAGAAACACAGTTCTGCAAATTAGGTAGCCACATCACTCTAGTATATAAGTTTCCTGAGGGAAAGGGGGGGGGAAAATGCCTGAGGGAAAGGGGAATGCAAACACTTTAACTGCCTGGCTAATGCTTAACTTGTGGTAGGAGTGTTTCACAACAGCAATTAACAATAAACTGAGCACTAATTCTTGTGTGAAAATCTTGGGAAGATTTTCATTTTTACTGAAATCTTCACCTGCCTCTGCTTCTCTCTCTCCAGGTCTGGACACCTTCCACACAAAGGATCACTAAAAACAGTAGTGATCTGAATGTTTGACCCTTAAGATGTCTATTCAATAGCCAAAATTTAATGGTGTTGAACCTGTAAAAATGTAAAGACCTGGCAAACCACTGACTCTTCTTCTTTTTGATAGGCATCTTCCTATGATACAGTTATTGACAAAAGGCAATGCAGAAAGGATTCTCACACCACTTCAGCAGAAGTAAATTAAAAGCGGTATCTGGACTTATCTAAATCCACATCTCTACCCAGTAATGCCTTCATGTAACATTCAAGGGCTGTCTGGCAATAAAAAATATCTCCAAAGTGATCCTTTAAATGGCTTATCCCCCACCCCCCCCACCTTTAATGTCAACAACCTTTTGAATCAAGGGCAAACTGATTAAAACAAGAATTATTCATCGTAATTTACTAGTCACAGAAAGAAATCTGCTTCATACCAAAGTTAAAACTGCAAAATATACTTTGAGCATAACCAAATGGATATGGATCACTAAGCATCACTCACAATCTAAATAAGCTAGTTCTGAGTAGTCCCAAAAACAGATAACTACTTTACTGTCATTTATATGAAACAGACATGAATATTTTATTACAAAGAGAGAACAGGACCTGCTGCCAACCTCTTTTTAAAGGATGAGATACCTAAAAAAAATAAAAGCACCAGGCGCGGTGGCTCATGCCTGTAATCCCAGCACTTTGGGAGACCAAGGCGGGTGGGTCACCTGAGACTGGGAGTTCGAGACCAGCCTGACCAACAGGGAGAAACCCTGTCTCTACTGAAAATACAAAAATTAGCCGGGTGTGGTGGTGCATGCCTATAATCCCACCTACTCGGGAAGCTGAGGTAGGAGAACTGCTTGAACCTGGGAGGCAGAGGTTGCAGTGAGCCGAGGTCGCGCCACTACACTCCAGCCTGGTGCCTGGTGATGGAGTGAGACTCTGTCTCAAAAAAAAAAAAAAAAAGCCTGTAAAGCTACATACCAAATTCTTGACATTCACCTTTGGAGAAGTAGAAGAGGAGAGTGGAACTGCACTGGGAGAAGGGGAGACTGTCAGAATGATTTTTTTTTTAATGAAGCAGTTAAAATTTGTAAGATTATATGACAAAAATGTTAACTGGACAGGGGACAGTAGGAACATGGGTTTGTTCAGTTCTTTTGAACATGGGTTACCACATTATTCTTCAATCTAAAATAACACAAGAAAAAGAAATTATAATGAACAACAACAAAGAAATAGATATATTTCCCTGAAGCTAAGATGGATGGGGAACAGGAGGTGAGAAAGAAGAGGAGGACCAGAAGTTGAAAGGAATAATGCAGAGTGAAATCTGAATGAATAAAGATAGGCGTTCCTGACGGCTCCAGTCCCCCATGAATCCTAACAGGACTTAAAGGAGGTAATCGCAATAGTAACTGGCTTAGAGACTGGGGGGAGGGAGGCGAGCACACTTGCACACACATATTAAGAAATACTATTTCCAGAAAATGTTAACTTACCAGTACGTACTGTAGCTACTGCAATCCATACATACTGTGTGCTGAGCTTTATCCTGCTTTTCTGATTTCTTATGGTTGGTTAAGGGTACTTGTGCATCTTCATAATGTTTTTTTGCATGGCCATTCACATACCTTACAAAAACCAAACGAAAATTTACTTGAAATGTTGCTTTGGAAATTAGAGTAAGAGATAATAAAATTAAATGTTAATCAAATAAAAATAAGAAAGAAATCCTATAATAGCAGTCAATCATGTAGTGACTTATTAAATTGAATACTTAAAATATGCTCCTTTTTTTGCAAACAAATACTAGAGTCAACTTTTAATTATATACAAGAGTAGGCCCAGGCAAGGAAAGGCATAATCTATGCAAATCAGTTTCAATACCATAGATATTATTTATAAACTCCTTTGCTGCTGCTTTCACTATAGCTTTTTTTTTCTCTCTCAGACCACTAACCCCCAACTCGGGCTATTATCAAAGACAACAAAATTACTCAGCCACTTCCCACAGAGTTGTAGGCTCTGCTCAGGTTGCTACTTAACAGAAAGTGTGAGAGTCAGAGAAACAGGACAATGTTCATCGCTCATCAATATGGCTTCCAGTCTTTTATTTGAATGCCTAAGTAATCAGCTCCACTCATATGGAAAAATGTTTGTTTAGAGATAATCCAAACAAAACACAAATCACCTTTAGCTTATAAAAACTGCTATTTCTCTACATGGACAAAGATAATCAAAAGTTGATTATGTTCCTAAAAATTCTGTAACATATTCCAACTCAGATTTAATAAATCATTGTATTACAGTAAGCACAATGAAACTGAAATAAGGCTCCATATGCACATGGTGTACACCAAAATTCATCTACACGTTCATCTAGAGACTGCACAATTCTGTCACTGACCACCAATGTGAAGACCTTTGAGACGGAACACTTCCCAGTTCCTAGAAAGCAGCCAATTTGTAGAAGGCAAGGTCTACTTGAAAACTCAGTCAAAACAAATGTTGTTTAAATGGTTCCAAAATAAACAGATGCAGAGTTAGACGACATTTTCATCATCAGGCCCCTCAACTGCACCAGGAACAACACTTACCTTGGGGAAAGCAGGATAGTTATGGTAAGTGGGAAAGATCGATTTCAAACCTAGCCCCTCTACCCAGGAAAACTGGGCACATTCAAAGCACTATTAACCTCAACTCGGAATGTGATCACGTTCTTTCTCCATTTTTTCACTGTACTTTACACTTTTGCATATACCTGAGTCCTCTGTCCACAAAACTGTACTATAATGAATTTTAGAGTCAACTAATGATTAAGAGGATGCTCGAAAACTAGACTACCTGGGTTCAAAAGTACGATTTATCACATCCTGGCCATGAGAGCTTAGATGAATTATTTAACCTCTCTGTGCTTGTTTTCTCATTTATAAAATGGACATAATAGTACTTTGTGTTTCATGGGTTGTTAGGTGATTAGATAATCCATAGTTCATAACAGATGAATGTTAGCAATTATTTTATTAGCATTCTTATTTCTATGCTTAACTACTACTTAGTCAGAATCCAAACAATTGCTTAGGAAGTGGGCACATTTAGCACATATTTCAAGATAACATGTAACTATATAGGTCGAGAAACACTATTTAACAAAAGGTAAGGCCAGGCACAGTGGCTCATGCCTGTAATCTCAGTACTTTGGGAGGCGAGGCAGGCGGATCACTTGAGGTCAGGAGTTCAAGACCAGCCTGGCTAACATGGCAAAACCCTGTCTCTACTAAAAATACAAAAATTAGCCAGGTGTGGTGGCGCATGCTTATAATCCCGCTCCTGAGGCTGAGGCACAGGAATCACCTGAACCCAGGAGGCTTCCAGTGAAGGTTGCAGTGAGCTGAGATCACCCCACTGCACTCCAACCCAGGCAACAGAGCAAGACTTTGTCCAAAAAATAAATAAGTAAATAAATATAAATAAAAAGTAAACTCTAAGACATCATATAGGTTCAATACCTAATCATCTTAATTGCCTATTCTTATCGTATATATTTATAGTACTCGACCATGAAAAATAACAGTAATTCATTGTTATAGTAATAATACTGAACGAGTACATTACCACCTGCAAATTTTTGAGAATTCAACATCTTTACATAGTACATATAGTTCATTTAACTACAACACTATAGTCTCCAAATGTACTAGATGTTTAAATAGTTCCAGTACATATCAGAGATAAAGAAGTATGATTACTGATGATATTAAGATTAGCAATGTTTTGCCTAATACCCAAATACATTATTAGTCAAAGAGATTCACAGTTTTGTATACACTAGCTAATATGAAATTTAAGTATTTCCCTCATCTAGTTTTGGTTTTTAACTAGACATTCTGGTTAAAGAGGAAAAATTTTACTACATATGTCACAAATTTCTAACAACAATCACAAAAATTTGAAAAATAACTTAAATGGGATGAGGTCATGGAGACCAACAGAATTTATAACTCATATATGCTACTGATAAACTATATTTCCTAGTGGGAAGAATATTCACTTTATGACTTCCCTAAAGACAAGCAGTCTAAAATTACCAAAAAAAATCAATAGATTTGGCAATCAACACCTGGGATCACATGATAAAAGAATATTAACCAATCAGCTTCGTAAAATGGAGATCCAAATTCAGGTTACTCTGAATGTTCTGTTTAATCTACTTAATCACATTTCTCCAAAACTATGTCAAACTTCTAAATTTAAGCTTGTTTGCAATTGGAAACAGTCCACCTGCACAGTCAAGATATTTTTCAATTTATTTTTCCAAAACCTACTTTAGTTTGTTGTTTGCTTTAAGAACGTTAATCTCTAATCTCTGAGTTTGTCAGGTCTTTTGATTGGCACATGACCATCAAGATTTAGGTTGTAGAGCACTATGAGACATCTGGAGAACAGAACTACATAAATTTTATTGGATTATAATTCTCACCTCTCAAAATCTAGGAGAGGAATCTGTCTCTTCAAGTGCAGAATTTAAGTGCTTCTACTTTTCTTCTTTTTTAAAAAAAGTTATCTGTACAAAGTATTTTCAGGTTCCCCAAATCCTAGAGATTTCAAAACCACAACAGCCACAATTAAGAAATGCAGTTAACATTTTCCAAAAGTACTCTTAAGTGCACATGGAAAAAATACTCAATTCCAAGCTTCAAAATGTGAAAAATCAAAACTTCACTGAACAAAAGAAAGATGCTCTCTTCATGCAAGGAGGATTTAAAAATAACGAAGGGGAAATATTCCAGGTAAATACAATATAGATGTCAGCCTATGGGATTCAGTATTATTTCTCATTTCCTTACTGCTCAGCTATTAATTTCTAAAGTAAATTCAAAGTAGATTTTCTAAGCTAGAAGAGCAGTAGAAATAAATGTGCTGCTATCATGCAAAAAACCATAGACAATATTTACTTGAGTTTGTGCTAGTAGAGTTACTATTTAAACATTATCATTTTGAGGCCAAGAACTGGGAAGAAACACTCAGGTTTAAACGGGGTGGGGTGAGGTAGAAGATGTTGTCCATAGAAAGTAGTGTTTTAATGGAACAGTGAAACATTTGGTATATCTTAGACAGGAATTAATAATGAAAACTCCACAATGAGATCATTTTCAAAAGGAACTCCTTTATCTGCAAATATTTTCAGCGTTTTTTCTTTCCCAGAAGAATGATATCATACCTGGGATTTGATTCAGAAGTCAGAGGTGGGGGATGGGGTAGGCAATAGGTGAAAAAGATTGGCCACGTGTTGATAGTTGTTGATGCTGGGTGAATGGAACACGCGGTTCAATTATATACACTATCTCTATGTTTGTGTGTGCTTAAATTTTACCCTAATAAAAGGTTTAAAAAACAACCATTAGGGTAAACTTGTACTCAAGAATTCCCTTAGCTCATCTTTCCACTCAAATATTACTAGCAGACTGTCTTGGTCATCAAACTTATTCTTCCGAGTTATCAATATGAAGAGTTTTTCTCCCCTAGATGTTTTCCCCCGTCGTATCACAGAACAAAGGGATTCAACTGGAGAAGGAAGCCCTACAGAGCATTATGCATTGTGATTAACAATGGTACTAAATCCAAATCAATAAAACTCCGACATAAAGGTTAAACACAAATTTTAAAAAGCAAACAGGGCAGTGAAGTAATAAGTATGTCACCTACCTTCCACAGTGGACACTTGAACAAGTCAAACAGACCCAAGGGCTTTTGTTGGACCGGCACACTAATAAAAAGAAAAATACACGATATACCAATTGTATCATGTTATTTCCCAATTTCTCCCCATTTTCCTGTGATTAAGTTAAAAATTCCATGGCCGTGTAGGAGTGCTGAAGTTGCAAATCCGTGCTTTGTGAATGCGTTTGCACAAAATGGCCGCCTATTAAGTTATAATATAGTGAAAAGAATTTAAATGCATACCCACAACAGGGGCTCATTTTAATTGCTGACTCAAACAGCTTAACCACATTAAACACACATACACTTGTCTCCTCTATTACTTACTCCCTTTTGCCACAGTCTTCGACAAGTTAACGACAGCCTATTTTCCCATTAAAAACATTTTCTTAAAGTCTAGTCTTTTAATCACATGTCTTTGCCATGTAGGTCATACACCGCTATAAATGACAACCCTCAGTTTATTTACTAAGAGGCACGACGTAAGGTTACAATTAGGAAGTCTAAGCCTAGTTTTCCCAAAGTAATTCTTAGTTGCATAAAATATATAACTGCACCTAATTCTTGCTGATGGTATAATCAAGACATTAATTATTTTAGTTTATGTATTATAGTGATGAGGCAGGCAAGAAGGGGTATGGAAATGAAATATTGATTAAAATTTTGCTTGCTGTCTACTTATTCATTTTTTAGTAAGTCCTACACAAGTAACAATGATATTCAAAAGGGACGGATATCAAAATCACCTGGAAAGCTTTTTGAAAACACCTATGTTCTACTCAAAGATATCTATGTTGGGGTGGGGAAAGAAGTAAAAAGAATATGTATATTTTGTGAAAAGTAGCTTCCCAGGTGACTTCCTGATACAACCCCTAGAAAACCACTAGTCAGCCTCCTAGAGGCATGGGCAGGGCACTGCAGCACAACCACACAGGATCATAACAACCACCTGGAATGTTGGAGATGCTCAAAAAACATTTGTGGAAGAGACAGTTTATACCTCTTAGTTTAGGATATCAATCTCTTCCAAGACCTGGTCTCTACCCACATTTGTCATGCCTCATCCCATATCACAACAGGCCTTTCTCACTGTTAAAAAAAATAATAATAATAACCAAAACTGGAAATAAGGTGGAGAACTGTAAGCCTTTTCAACGCGTACTGAAACACTGTTTAATAGCTCCTCCCAAAGATAGTTAATTATAGTACCACTGACCCGTTTACCTATTGACTAGGACCCAAATTCTAGGAAGTTACAGGTAATGTACATTGTCCAGCAGACTCCAAAGGTTACAGTTATACTATCCTACCCTGCAGGATATTAACCAATTTTGTATCTAGCTTAGCAATTTTATTTCAATGCTTTTTTCTTCACTGTCTATACACACTCGGTTTCCAAATACTCTTGGAGCCAGCTTTACCATCCTACTGGTTCTCTCATTAATGAGTTAAATAAATCTTTGACTATGTTCATCCTGTATTTGTATGAAGGGGGGACAGGAGGTGAGAATAGGAGAGCACAGTGATATACCACCTGAGGGACTCTACAGGTTGGCCAGCGCGGAACTTTAGTTTTGAACATAAAAACTTTGAGTGGTGAAATCCCCTTCTAGTTGCCAAAGGCCTTCCTTTTTCTTAGTGCATTCACGTATTTACATTCACTATCAGGGTCATCCTTGAAGGCAATCAAGGCATTTTTTACTCAACTGGGTCTAATTTTGTTACATGTACATGTAAACCGCAAGACAAAAAGGTGTGGAAGAATACCTCCCAAACTGTTTAAACAACTCTTTTAGGCAGGTACTTGGAAGACTATTGTGAGGGAGACTGCTGGCTTTTTATTTGTACTCCCCTATGACGTCTGCCTTACAGCATGAGAATATGATGTTTCTCGTTTGAAGAGAAAGCTCAATAAAATTTATTTTACAAAATAAAAAGTAAACTAGTACAAGGCTTACTTCAACAGCTATTCATGGTTTGAGGTATGATTTGGAGGACTGAGATATTATGAATATTAGTATTTTGTTTCTCCAGGAAAGCTTTTTTCTCTTAGTAAATATTAAGAAACACTGGGGCCAGGTGCATGGGTGCATGCCTGCAGTCCCAATACTTTGGGAGGCTGAGGCAGGCAGACTGTTTGAGTCCAGGAGTTCGAGACCAGCCTGGGTAAAATGGTGAAACCCCATCTCTACAAAAAATACAAAAATTGGCCAGGTGTGGTGGCACATGCCTATAGTCCCAGCCACTCAGGAGGCTGACCGACTAATCAACTGAGCCCAGGAAGGTGAGCTGCAGTGAGCCATGACTGCACTACTGCACTCTAGTTTGGGTGACAGAGCAAACTGTGCCTCAAAAAAAAAAAAAAAAAGAAAAAGAAAAAAAAGGACGGACGTATGGATGGATGGACAGGACAGACAGACTGATGGACGGATGGATCTGGATGGACTGTAAATCTGGGAGGAAAAAATTGTTATAGTTTAACATTATCCTGAAATAATTATGTTACAATAGTAAGTTTAGGCCCAAGGTTATATTTTGTTTTCTTTTGGGAAAGGGTCTCTCACTCTGGTGCCCAGGCTGGAGTGCAGTGGCATCACAGCTCACTGCAACCTCCGCTTCAGAGGCTCAATTGATCCTCCAACCTCTGCCTCCAGAGTAGCAGGGACAACAGGCATCTGCCACCATGCCTGGCTAATTTTCTGTTTTTCTTTTTTGGTAGAGACAGGGTTTCATTATGTGGCCCAGACTGGTCTTGAGCTCTTAGCTCAAGCAATCCTCCATGCCTCAGCCTCCCAAAGTGTCCAGATTATAGATAGGTATGAGCCTCTGCACCTGGCCTAGGCCCAAGTTTTTAACTATCCAGAGATATTTTTTTAATTATGGAGGATTTTGTTCCTCCTTTGTACCAGAAAAAAGGAATCTAGAGTAGAATCCCTGTGACTCTGCTTTGAGTATGTTTCCTACCAAGTGTTCCTTTCTTCCTCACTTTAGGATTATAAACCTACCCACAGTACACACAATTTCGTGATCTCCTTTCCCCACTTAAGGTACATAAACACATATCTTCATGTTACTGCATTTAGAACAGTGTATTATAAAGCTAGTCTTTTTTTTTTTTTTTTTTTTTTTTTGAGACAGAGTCTTGCTCTGTCGCCCAGGCTGGAGTGCAGTGGCGCGATATCAGCTCACCGCAACCTCTGCCTCCTAGGTTCAAGAGATTCTCCTCCCTCACTCTCCCAAGTACTGGGACTATAGGCGCATGCCACCATGCCCCGTTAATTTTTTTTTTTTGTATTTTTAGTAGAGACAGGGTTTCACCATGTTAGCTAGGATGGTCTCAATCTCCTGACCTCATGACCCACCCACCTCGGCTTCCCAAAGTGCTGAGATTACAAGCATGAGCCACTGCACATGGCCATAAAGCTAGTCTTATAATATCAATTATCTCACAAGGCTTCGTTAATTGTTTTTTAATTTTTGAAATAAATTACAAATTTTAAAAAACAAAAAAAACTCTAAGGCTGAGGGGGTCAAGAGAATGGGAATTAACTGTTAAATTGATATAGAGTTTATCTTGGGGTTATAAAAATGTTTTGGAACTAGACAGAGATGGTAGTTGTAAAACAACTGTGGATATACTAAATGCCACCAAATTTAGTTCACTTTAAGATGGTTAATTTTATGAGAATTGTGCATCAATTAGACAGATACTTAAGGATAAGAGAAAGTAAAAGGAAATAAAGTACTGACTTTCAAAATCATTGGAAACAAGTAACTGCGGACTGTGCCTTTTAATATATCTACAAAAAAAAAAAAAAAAACACCTACTTTTTTTTTTTTTTATTGCATTTTAGGTTTGGGGGTACATGTGAAGAACATGGGAGATTGTTGCATAGGTACACACATGGCAGTGTGATTTGCTGCCTTCCTCCCCATCACCTATATCTGGCATTTCTCCCCCATGCTATCCCTCCCCAACTCCCCACCCCCCACTATCCCTCCCCTTTTTTCCCCCCCGACAGACCCCAGTGTGTGATACTCCCCCTCCCTGTGTCCATGTGTTCCCATTGTTCAACACCCGCCTATGAGTGAGAAAAACACCTACTTTACTACCTGCCAAGTGTGGCAGTGACTGCATCTGTAGTCCCAGCTACTTGGGAGGCTGAGGCAGAAGAATCACTTGAGCCTAGAGTTTGAGGACAGCCTGGGTAACATATAGTACTCTCTGAGGGCATAATATAATCACACCAGATAAATATTTGAAGGCTAGAAAGATACAGAGGATAGGGTAATATGATTCTGAAGCCAATAAATGGCACTGCTTTGGAGAATATTCATTCTGTTTATCCATGCTTCATCCAAATTAAGAACCTTTAATGTACTCAGGACAAATATAAAATAGAATGAAAAACAATGGCTTTAAACTCTCAATTATTGTTAAGAATAGAACAAAATTGTACAAATAAAAGAATACTACAGATAATCCGAAAACCATTTATTTTAATCATCTTTAGGGGGACTATCTTATTATAAAAGGTAGTTTCAATTTATAGATAGATGAGATTCAAAAGTTTATCTGTACGATAAACACATTTCCCATGGAAACAGTATTAAAGGTTTCCAGGATTGTCTGTAAAGCCCTAAATGAAACATAATATAGCTGAAATACTCATATACACACACATACTTATACATATGCTCACACAATAAAACCAGTCAATAAAAATATTTTTAGACTCTGAATATAGTATCTATTCAGCAAAACACAAAAACATTAAACCAAAGTTTTTTTTTATTTTTTTAATCTTAAATGCTGGTACTTGAGAGAAAGGATGATAAGGACAGACACTTGTGAAAGCTCAAAAAGTTAAATCTGGGAATTTATAAGGGCTCTCTAATACACCCAATTACACTTCAAGGTGATGTCACGGAAAAGGAAGCCATGTAATTTATTTCTTACACTGTTACACTTGGCCACAGCATTGTGATTTGGAGTCTCTTAAGTGAAACTCATCTTTTACTCAGATTGTAAAATTTCCTCAAACCAAGATACCCTGTCCTCCAGCAAATTTCTCCAGTTTGCTTGGATTCTTCCACTGCTGACCACAGTGTCTCATCTCTCAGCCCAGAGGCTGGCACTAACTAGGCTCCTTTCACTGCCTCCTCTTCAGCTACGGCTTCAGAATCTTCCTCTGTCCCTGTTCTCACCTAAGCCACAAACTCTTCAAGTTGGCCGGAGGGCCCACTTGTCTGGAGGAGATGAAGAAACTCTATCCTCTCCTGAGCTAGAGCCATTAGCCAGAAGGTAGAAGCTATCACATATGCTGGGCTATGGAGAGGGTGGGGAAGAGCCCCAGCCTCTAAAACATGCCTCAGACTCAAGTCTTCCTCCTAAAACCACCTAAACCTTTAACTCTCCTGAAAACCAGATGAGAACCGACGGCACACAGAGGCATCTAATGATCTAGAAGCCACAGTGGTTTAGTCTGTGCTATACTCCTGAAAGGAAGAGCAGGATGGTCCTTTATCAAGAGAGACTGGAGCAGAAAACCAGGAAGTTCTGTGTCTAAAGAAGCCTAGTTACACATGATTCTTTTCAGGTAATGTTCACAAGACAAGGAGTTCTTACAACAAAAGCACGTCACACTGAATATAACCTTATTTATGCCTAGCCACTGGTCTTCAACATCCTTAGTACGCACACAATCTCGTAATAGAGGATATTTGATATTCGAGGCCTACCGACAAGTCTGGAATTCTACATTTTTGGACAAAACATCATACATGACTGCTCATGACACACGTTCATCACTGTCTCTACACAGAATAGTTGAAGCAGACAGCACTGACAGGTAAGCTGTTTATAGTGCATCCATTATTCACCAGTTGTTTCAGTTGGAAGAAAAGGCTCTTTACCTTCTCAAGATGTCAGAAAGGTGAGGATCAGGGGATTGGGGTTCTAGTTCTGGGTCCTCCATTACTAGCTACAGAAGAGAGAATATACTACCATTCTGGGTCCTATTTCTTTAGTGTAAAATGAAGAGCAGGTGATGACCATGTTCCCTCTATTCATAAAATTATTAAAAGAACATGCTGGGTGCAGTGGTTCACACCTGTAATCCCAGCACTTTGGGAGGCCCAGGTGGGAGGATTGCTTGAGTTTGAGACCAGCCTGGGCAACACAGGGAAACCCCGTCTCTGCTAAAAATTTAAAAAAATATTAGGTGTGCATGGTGGTGCACACCTGCGGTCCCAGCTACTCTGGAGGCTGAGGCGGAGATCCCTCGAGCCCAGGAATTCAAGGCTGCAGTGAGCCGAGATCACACCACTGCACTCCAGTCTGGGTGAGAGACCAAGATCCTGCCTCAAAACAAAATAATTTAAAGAACTTAAGTACCGGCAAAAGTTAGATGAAACAATCATATCATCCTCCCCCCACAAATAAAATCCTTCCAATTCTACTTTCTGCCTAAGTCTCTGAAAAGGCTTAACAAAAAGATTAACTGCTAATATAGGATAATTTTCTAAACCAGTGGTTTTGAGGTTTTTCCTGCCTCCCATTATCCCAGAGACACAAACACATTCCTACCACATTGCCCATCAGTAACAGCAACTCACTGCAACAAGGGCATGGGAAGTACATGGAATCGCTGTTCAAGATCATTACAGACAAACCTGCTGCCACAACAGTGAAAGCCAGAAACCACCACTCTACACCATCTTTAAAGTGCAACACTCTAAAAATATTAGCAACCCAGAAGGAAACATCTATGCTTTTTAAGCAAGTTCATTTTCATTTTGTTAACACTTATATAGTACATACAGTGTGCTATATACAGGCACTATTTAATCCTCCACGATCCCCATTATTTGGCCTGTTTTACAGATGAGGAAAATGAGGCACAGAGCAGTAATATAACTTGCTAAATTAGTAAGTGATAGAGCTGGAAATTAAACTCATAGAGTGTTTCAAGGCACAGACTGTTGCAAAGCACTCGTCCAGGAGACGAAAACTTTTGTTTTAAAAAGATAACATGCTATGTGTCTCTGAGTCTATGTATGTATTACATACCTGCATATACATTTTTTAAAGTTATCAGTTATGTAAAAGGAATGAGATGTGGATAGAAGCCACTATACTGTTTAAAGTTTTTCAAAAAGCATTATCTCTTTTCTGATAAAAATTAAATTTAAAGTGTTTTAAATTTAAAGATACTACTATTATAAAGTTGTCCTAAGAAAATGAACTTATTCTAAATTTTTAAGCATAAGTGGAAAGGTAAATCAAAATCCAAGATCATGGCTCTATAGATTTGTAATATTACAATGAAAATTTTCAAATTTTGCAGCAGTTATTAAAACACACATACACCATGAAAGTATCAATAGTAAAAGTGTTATTCCTCTTAAAACTGGAGGGTAGGGCAGTATCATCATAAAAATTCTATAAACATTCCAGTACATATAAGTAAAAATATATTCCAGACGGACCTAAATTACCTTCCAAATGAAATATTTTTAGATGCTTAAGAGCAAGACATATCATCTTCTGTACACCATAAATCCTCTCAGCCGCATGTTCACAAGCCTATTCTATTCTAAAAGTTCAGAAGTCTCCTCTAACTTGAGTCCCCTGAAATTATTAGGGGGAGGAGTTGCTGAAGTCACAAAAAGCAAGCAAGAACTGAGCCAAAATGTAATCCAGAAAAGAAGAAATCAAACTACAGGAAGCAAGTGCCAACATGTCAAAGCAGCCCAAGTGCAGCCAAGAGTGGGTGGTAGGCTCCCAGGGAACAGTGCCGCAGGAGAGTTCTCGTACAGGGCAACAGGAGGTACTCAGTGTCAAAGGGGTGAGCAACGCAGAGCTTAGGAAACCAAGCAGAGGTCCAAATACTGGGGGAGGAGACCAGTCATGAGCACCAAATCCAAAATGGTCGGAAGTGCCAGCCTGGGACTCAAGGCCAAGACCACAGAACCGAGACTCCAGGTCCAAGGCAGGAAAGACAAATATGATTTGGTTGCCTTTCCACTTTCCCATGAAAATTTTTTCCACTTTCCTCCTTCTAGAGGCTCTTTTTTGCCTCTATCCCCTTCTTATTTCTGACAACCAGTCTCTTCTGAGTCATCAGGTAAGTCAGACTTACATTTGCTGGTAAAGTCAGTTCAGCATATGTCATAACAATCCTCTCCTTTCTGCTTAATGGCCCTGTGGTAGATTAAAGATGGCCACAAATTCTTTGACATTCTTCCCATCAAAGACAGGGTCTATATCCTCATTCTCCAAATACGGGCAGGCTCTGTGACTGCCCCGACAGACTGATTATGGCAGAAGTGATTCTATGTCAACCTGCAAGTCCAGGCCTTAAGAAATGTACAGCTCCCCTCTTGCTATTGCTTGAAATGCTTGCTCTTAGGAAAGCCAGCCACCATGGAAGAAGTCTAATTACCCAGAGATCAGCATGCTGTGAAAAGCCCAAACCATGTGCAGGAAGACTGGGGGAGATTACGACACTACTGAGGGATAGACTCCACGGAGCACAGAGGTACTGGACAGGTGAGTTAAGAAGACTCTAGAACATCCTCTTCCAAAGCGTCTTCTTAACGCACATGTCTGGTAACTCTGTGAGCCCACATTCTCCACCTGACGCAATCCCAGCCAGCCAAGTTCTTCCTGAAGTCTTGACCCACAAAATTATAAGCAAAATAAAACAGTTGTTTGAGGCTTCCAGGATGTATGGCTGTTTGTTATGCAGCAATAGATATCCAGAACACCACTTACAGAGGGAGCGGTATCAGTGATGCAGCATCCTCCATATCCACCAAACAACTCACTGACCTGACTCAATGACTGACCTGTTGTTTAGGACAAGTGAGGATGAAAAAGAAACTTCAAGAGGTTTTACCTAGGAGGATTCAAAGCTATCCAACGACTATACTATTCCCTCCGCAACAGAAGTAGTGACAATGAAGACTCGATATCTATCTTCGACTAGGCCGCCGTCGTCCTTTGGACTGGATCTTTCTGTATCACATCAGTATTTTAATAACTCAGATCTAGCTGTGCCACTGCTACCTCAAGACAACCTATGTCTTGAGCACAAACAGCATTCCGAATGTTGCCCTATATCGTGAAAACCGTAACTCAGTAACAAGGAAGTTTAGAACCTTCAAAATTTCAAAAGAACTATTTCCACAGAAATCCCAAATTCTGGGTAAAGATCCTTAAGAAAGTGCCATAAACAGTGGCAGAAATTTCTTTTCTCTTCATTAAAAGGTACAAAGCCTTATCCTTTGTTCCTTTTGCTTCCCTGGATGTTATTAATGTTATTTAATAAGCATTCTAGGAAACCCCAGGTTTTACTAAAGGTTGAACTTGAAAAACTGCTTCTAAATAATAAGAGTTGAGAACATTACTCGTTCTGTTTCTATTTCTCTTTACCCCAAGAGCTCTGACATATTCCTTAGCCAGCATGACTAGATCCCCACCATGCCCAGCAATGCCTCATCCCAGGCCTCTGTAGCTGGAACTACTCACAATTATTTCACAACTCCTAGCAAACTATCCACAACTTATCTAAAAAGGAAAGGACACAGTGATCACAACTCTGCTCCACATTGTTTTGGTTGAACTAGGTAAATGCCTTTATCACCTGCCCTTGAACCCTTCCAGAAGAATTCCTTCTCTCTTACACAAAAAATGTACCAAGCAGAATGTGTTGTCTTCATAGGAATTTGTTCCTCCATAGACTCAAAATAAACATGATGCAGGTCACGTGACATAATGAACCAAGCATGAGCTTCAGAACCAACTTTCTTAAAGTCATAGCTCTACCATTTTATTCTATGACCTTAAGCTAAGTTAGTTCCAGAGACTGCTTCCTCTCTGCAAAATGGGTCAAATCCCACCTTCTACCTCATATGGCCTAGCCAATGGAAAGCACTCAGTGAATGTCGGTTCCTTTCCCTCAAACACCTCCTACACCAGACCTATATTAAACAATATTCAAAACATCAAATAAATACTCAATTTCAATAAGCTTATTTCAAAATTGATGTAACTGTTATAACCACCTTAAATGTCAGAATCATTAAATTTTATGTATCTAGTGTAAAATAAATACTTCAGGAAAAACGTATTTTAGAAGCACATTTTAAGAGAGAAGGTTTAGACAACAACAGAATGCTACTCAGGTAAAACATTTAAGTAGAGAAGCAACTCAAGTGTCAAAACTCTATTAGAAAACATCAAACTCAGAGGTATTCAGAATAGACATTAAATCTTGGTACACTAATCTAATCAACCGAAATAGACTCTGGGTGTCTACTCCATTTAGTGCACTGCTAGTATATTACCAGTATAGTAATCAATAAAATGTCAAAATTCAGACTAACAAAGATACTAAGTTCGTTAATGTGAACTGTTCTATATTCCAGTATACAATAAAATGAAGTTACAAGCCAAGTCATTTAGAAATATATTTTAATTTCTAACTTTTGTTTTAGCAAAGAAGTTGGTAAGAATTTCAAATCACACCAGATTTAAGATATGGTTATCAGCTTATTTTTATGAACAATTAGGTTTTAACCTCTACCCTAAATAATTCAATTCCTCTTCACCCTATTACCTAGTTCTCTTTAAGGAGCAGAGGCTAATTTTGAGACTGTGCTCCAGCCTACCTTCCCAACCTTTCCCATGTCAGGCCACGCACAGAAACTAACATCTGTATGGCACACGCACATTAACTGAAGAGGCTTCTCACGGCCAGAAATGATCTGTCCAGGAGTACAGCCACCTCTAGGCTGAAGTAATCCATTTGTGGCCCCTCTGATGGGAAGCTATGCTAGCCAACCTTTTATGTGGTTATCTAGTAATGCAAGAGGACATCTCCCTTCTACTCCAATGTTCACTAGATGGAACAAAGACTATAAGTCATTAATTGCCTGAAAGGGCTGGGCAAGGCAGCTCATGCCTGTAATCCCAGCACTTTGGGAGGCCAAGGCAGGAGGATCACTTGAGACCAGGAGTTCCGGATGGGCCTGGGCAATATAGTGAGACTTTGTCTCTATGACAGGAAGATAACTTGAGTGTGGAAGGTCGGGCCTCTGTAAGCTGAGACTGTACCATTGACTCCAGCCTGGGCAGCAAAGCAAAATCCTGTCTCAAACAAACAAATCACCGCAAGCATCATCTGGGAATCCAAGATGCCATTCCTCTGTGGATCACAGTTCATAACCATCAATCCTCTGAGACCTATCAGAGAAAACAGACGCTGAAATCCTTATTTCTATCCCATGGATAATTTTCTTGTCCTCCTGCCATTCTATAACCCCAGGGAATGGCCAGTCAACAGTTCAACATGAAGGAACCTATTGTGAATTAAACTAAATGTAAGGGAGAAGTACCTGAAACAGCTGGTCTGAGCCGAGGCGGTAGAAGAGCACTGATGAGTGTGTACAGGAACAGTTAACTGCTTAAAATGAACCCTGACCCAGGGCATATGATCAGCTACTACTTGACTAAAAATGTCCCAAGGCCACTTCTAGCTCTCTACTATCAAGGCTTCCCAACGGAAAAATAATTATGATAAAGTATTTCACTTCAATAGCCTTAGATACATTTGTACAACCACAGTGGAAGGGAAGTTTGGAGTAGGCAGACAAAGAGCTTGAAGTATTATCTGACACATTACTGCTCCCACAATTAAAAAGTTAAATTTGTGTTCTTCCGTGAAGATACCAGATACTATAAACATATCTTCGTACAATGCTATTAATTGCTGTATTATTTGTAACTACAAATATTGGAAACAACCTGAATGCCCACACGTAGGAGACCGGTTGAATTTACTGTGGCGCATCCACAAATGGAGTACTAGAAGCTGTTTAAAAAAAAAAAAAAAAAAAGAGTAAGGAAAATTCCTACAAACAGGGAGTGTCATCCAGCATATACTGCCAAATGAAAAAAACAAAGTCCAAAAGAGTATACATGGTTTGCTATCTTTTGTGGGGGGGGAAAAAAGAAAATAAGAAAATACCCATCTGCTTTTCTTTACAAAATGAAACACAGGAATCAATCAGAAATTAATGCAGTTGGTTGTCTACAGGGGGGTGGGTAGGAATGAGTGGCAGGTACTATGTAGTCACACTGCTTAGTACAGCTGTTTGAATAGTTTTAACTTGTGGAACCATGACAATGTTTTATATACTCAAAAAGCAAAATAAAATTAATAAGGATGAGATTTTAAAAATCTAAAATGGAAATCAAACACAAACAAATGAACAAACTTTTTGTCAAATAAGTGTATTAAAAGGGAGATAAAAACTAACCCAAATAAACTTCTGAACATAGTACTTTATATGTTGTCAGTATACAGACAAAAAGAACTGTTAACAAATTTGAACTCTAGTTATAAGGGTGTTTCTTTTTTTTTTTTTTTTTTTAAAGATGGGGTTTCACCATGATGGCCAGGCTGGTCTTGAACTCCTGACCTCAGGTGATCCACCCACCTCAGCCTCCCAAAGTGCTAGGATTACAGGCGTGAGCCACCGCGCCCGGCTAAGGGTGTTTCTTTACAATGGTATGGATTAGCAATTCTGGAACTATCTTCTCTGATTATAGAACTGAGCAAATGAGTACACACTCATTGTAGACAGTGGGAACCAGATTTTCACTGTTAAAGAAAGGTGTTGCACATATGGAAGGGGGCAAGACTAGGCCCATGTTGTTGAATGAAATTGTAGTTATCAATATAAAATCATGGTGATAAACACACAAATACACACAGACATAAGACAGATGTAGATATGTTTATTTATTTATATTCATTAGCTCTTCTGTGCTGAGAGATCTTAGTTTATAAATATTATTCCCAGCCAAAAAGAATGATGACTACTTGGAGAAATGGCTAATTCCAATGCCGGAACAGGCTAAGTACAAGATGAGCCTGGAACATCTTGTGCCAGAAAGAAAAAAAGGGCTCAAATATAAGTTAATTTGAGCCTCAAAATAAATAATGCTAGGAGTGCCACAGAATTAAAAAAAAAACCCGTAAGTCCTTATTAAGATAAGTAAGCAATTAATAGTAAGTGAGGGAGAAAGTTCTTACTTAAAGTAGAATACCAACTAACATGTAGAAGAATGAGTCAGAAAATCACCATCTTGCAATCATCCTACTAATAACTGATTCAGGCAAGAGCCATCAATGAATATGAAACTATTGGGTAAAACTTTGGTAAGAAACAGGGTATATATATATAATCTAAAAATATTTCCCACAAATTACTTCTTAACAACAAAGGAGAAAATAGTAACTTTATAGCTGATTAACCTACCAAATATTGCCTTAATCAAGTAACGAAAGTTAGTATTACCAAAAACAAGACAAACCAAGACTTGATATGATGGCTGAGAAGACACATCACTTCTGTGGTATTCCTACAAAAAATGAATTGCCTGAATCTAATCATGAAGAAACCTCAGAAAACTCAAATTGAAGAACATTTTATAAAATAACTAAAATGAACTTTTCAAAAATACTAAGACATTATGATGTTGGCTGTGGGTTTAGAATAGGAAAAAAAAAAAAAAAAGCCAAGACATGAAAAAGAAAGAAAGGCCGAGGAACTAATGCAGATTAAAGAAAACTAAAGAGTTATGACAACTAAATATAACACATGATCCTGGATTAGATCCAGGGTGGTTGGGTAGGAAAACGGAAAGGAGTAATAGCTGTGAAGGACACTGTTGGGACAACTGAGGAAATCTGAATAGGGAATGTGCATTAGGTAACAGCATTCTATCACTATCAAATGTCCTGATTTGACCAATATTCTGTGCTTATTGAAAACAAAGACTGGTTCTTGGGGAAAAAACAAAACTATTTATGGATAAAGGAGTGTAATATCTGTAAATTAATAATTATATATTATATCTGTAATATATAAACAGAGGGTACATATATAAATGATAAAATAAATGAAGCAAAATGTGAGTGACTGGCAAATCTAAGTATACAGAAGTTCTTTGTACTATTCTTAGCAGTTTCTCCAAGTGTAAAATTATATCAAAATCAAAACTCTTTTTAAATTTTGAGAGTGTTAAATTTTGAGAGTAAGCAAATCTGTGTTCTTTACTTCCCTTTAAAAACATACTTTTTAAAAACTAAAACAAGGGAAAAGGTTAAATTACCACAAAGAATCCTATAAACCTGGCACTAACTTCCCTTCATTAATGAATGATGAACTAGTCCAATAAAAGTATTACAACGCATTAACTGCAGTAGTCCCAATGACCTTACAACTGTGTTTCTTTCATAGGCATACACCTATCCAAAGCCTGGCATGTGATCTGGCTTTCCAAGTAAGGTCGAACCCCTTGGGCTTGCCTATTTTCTCTGCTGACTCTGATTATAGCAACAATGTTTTGTTCTGTTCGTCAGAGAAGGTAAATCTGAATATGAATTTTTATTCAAATAGATTAATGTAAAATTTCACTTCAGTGATTTAACTCTGAGTAACTAATAAGATGCATTTCTGATAGGGCAAAATGCCCTAAAAACTGGATTACAAATGACATACATTTGAAAATGGACACCAAACTAAACACGGCAGACAAATTCTCACTTAGCTCCTCTCCCACCTAAGACCCACTTAAATGAAATAAAGGAAAAAAACAGATATAAACCCACAAAGATAAAGAGAACATGTGAGGTAACCAAAGCAGACAAAAGATTTCAACAGGTTTTTGGAAGTGAGAAAGAGAGTCAGGGGGAGTAATAACAATGTTAGCAGTGCAGAGGAAGCTATGGCCTAAGTGTCAGCCAGGAAGAATGCAGATGAGAGTAGCTCTGGGTACAATGACACAGCAGACACCAGGTAAGGACAGGACTGAACACAAGGAGGCTAGGGGTTCTAAGGACAACTGAGTCGTGGAAATTCTTCAACCTGATCTCAGAACATCAGTGGCCGGGTGCACACCCCAAAGAGGGAAGACCGAAAACTCAATGGTACCAGAAAAAATTCTCAGCACAGATATGAGTGTCTTCCTGTAAGAAAGAAGGTGGCTTGCTCCCCATCTCATAGTGAAGCACACTGTGGACAAGCCCCACACAATTACAAAGCTTTTTACATGAAAAAGTTCACTCTTATATGAAAAGATAAAGACAAAACAGATCTTTATAGAAAATCTCCAATCTGAAAGAATCATTTTAAAAAGAAAAAGAGGAACCCAGGAGAAATAGAAACAATACAGGGAGCACAGAAAAACTTCAAAACCAACACACTCTGAACTGCTAGAGCGGTAAGAGAAGATACTGCAAAAACAATAGCAACAGGATGTGTGAAAAAGGAACGGCCAGGAAATGAGAAAGAGCTCCTAAAACTTGCAAATACGATGATCAATATTCAACAGAAGGGACAGAAGAAAAAATACCAAGGAAATATACCAGAAACTAGAACCAAAAGGCAAAGAAATAAGAAAATCAGAGAGTCCACCCAGGACACCCAACATCTAACCAATGAGTTTCAGAAAGAAAAAAAGAACAAATTGGGGGATATAAGTAGGGGGGGGGAGGAGCATGCCATCAAATTTATAATACAAAAAAATTTCTTTTAACTCAAGGATGTGAACCTCTAGACAAAAAATCCCTTGAGTATCCATTAAAAATAAAAGAAAATATAAGAAAAACTACCCATGCTCAGACATATTTTGGAATTTCAGTTACCAAGGATAAAAAGAATACCCTAAAGGCTTCTAGGAAAAAGAATAAAAGGACATATATGAAGGAGGAAATCAGGAAGGCATCAGTTTCTCAAATGCAACACAGGAAACCTAGAAACAAATCAACAATGCCTTTAAAACTCTAAGGGAAAATTATTTTCTTACTAATATTCTCTATTCAGCCAAGCAATCAAGTATAAAGGCAAAATTAAAATATCAGACTTGCAAGGAGTAAAAAATTTACTCCTTAATGTGCCACAGAATTAGAGAAAAAAAATTTATCTCCTGTAAGAAGGGAGCTTGACGTACTCCAGCAAGACAATGAAATAAACCAAGAAAAAGAAGACATCGGATCCAAGAAATAAGAGATCTAATATTATAAGAGAACAACAGGCTAGGTTCAATTGTTCATGCCTATAATCCCAGCACTTTGGGAGGCCAGGACAGGCAGATCACGAGGTCAATGTGAAACCCCATCTCTACTAAAAATACAAAAATTAGCTGGGCATGGTGGCGTGTGCCTGTAATCCCAGCAACTCAGGAGACTGAGGCGGGAGGATCAGGGAGTCGGAGGTTGCAGTGAGCCAAGATCGCACCACTGCACTCCAGCCTGTCAACAGAGCAAAACTCCGTCTCAAAAAAACAAAACAAAACAAAAAAAAAACAGAGGAAATCACAGGATAAAAACTCTCCAGCAGGCCTGGAGAACAATTATTTCAAATGAGAGCAGAGGTCAGAGGGCTCTGGAAAGGTTTTTGGAAAAGAGTTATTGCTAGGAGATTATCTATTCTGTTGAAGGGGCTGAAAATAATATTCATAGATACTTGACAGGTTTAAAGGAACATTTAAGAGAAAATGTGTCTAAGGTAAACTAAGCAGTTTTTAAAGCAGCAATTATTAACTCAAGAAAAAATAAAATGTTGGGCAAGAAAGAAAAATTAATCACTATATTAACTAAAATATGTAATCTAATTATATTGGGAAATGGAGAGACAGAAGGACAAGTGGTGCAAACACTAGTCTTCACTTACCACAGCAAGATATCAAGGAGAAATACCTAAAAACGACAAATTAAGAAATCACAGAGCATTAGTTAGAATTCTGCAGGTAAACATGAGACAGAAAGCTAAACAGAGCTTAGAGAGATTGTGGACAGAAGGACTGAGAGTGGAGGTGAGGAAGACTAAAATTCCATTTTAAGCCCTTTGATACTATTACCTAACTCTGTATATTTCAGAAATGTGTATTACTGTTCTGAAAACATGAATTAATCTTCAAATGGTAAACTGATGTAACACTCATATCAATTCATGAAATTCCCCAATTTTTATCTTTTTAAAAAAATGTCTAAAATCGATTATACAGCATAAAAATTAGAAGAGCAGTTTATCATTTGGGGTCAGGCACCTACTGAATTCCTTATTTCCATTGCAGAATTAATGATATGTGCCCTCTACTAGCAAATGCAATTTCAAAGCTGGCCAAAATCTGTCATCTATATGTTAACAGATCCAGATACCTACAGAGCCAAAGAAGAGAGGGGCATCTGGTCCTGCTGACTTCCCACACAGAGGCAAATTCTGGTCCACAGGCTGGTCCCCTCCCCCCCAACAGGCTCTAGCATTTTACTCTATTTTTAAATGGATTCCTTATGCTTTGACCATGAAACGGAAGCAACACATAGAAACAATGTGTGTGAAACAACATATTCTCAAAAGCTGTAATGCACTAAACAAATTTGTTATGGTTTCTTCTACCACAAATTCAGACTTGTTCAGATCTATTTTGGTGAAAAACACCTAATGAAGCTATTATGCTACTCCTGATCTTCAGTTTAAATACCGGAACTGTATAGTGGGGGGGAAGGCTAAAAACCACTAAAGCCAAAGCAGATTACTACATCAGAGTCAAAATGGGCCATTTTTGCCTTTGGGGAACCAGACACAAATAGTTACAAAAACATTTCCAGGAGCTCAAACTATTTCAAAAATAACTTTCCCTATGAAGCTGATTATATACAGAATAAAAACAAAAGCCATGAACTACTTAAAAATTCTGACATCTAATGTCTCCATTTATTTAATACAGCAAGATCTGATGCAATTATATGCTGTTGCCAACAAACTGAGTAAGCAAGCCCATGGTTAAACAGTAGTGGCACTTCAAAAGAAATGAATCAGGTCATAAATGTAAACACCACACAACTATTATTTCAAAATAATAGTTGCAAGTGTATGCAATATAAGAAAAGACATATATATTTAAGGAAGCACTCCCTCCCACAAGTAAATAAAATAAGAAGTTTAGGGACCTCTTAACATCAAAGACTTTCCTTGGAGAACAAGAGGCTTAATATCTGCATTGTACAATTCTCTTCCTAGTTCTCTGTGGTTATGTAAAAAAGGTTAACACTAAAGTACAAAGTGGAGGGGGAGAAAAGTACCGCACTTGTACTTACTGGGAAACTTTATTCTTTTAAAATCAACAGGACTTATTTTGAAGAAACAGAAAAAAGAAATACAAACTTGGCAAATACTTATTCCCTGCCCGAGGGTTAGATAATCAATTATTTCAGAAAACAGGCACATGCAAACTCCAAAACCATTAACTATTTTAGTTTTTTAAACAGTTGTTCTAATTATTTAACCCAAACCAAGAGTCTGAATTTCGTTTTACAATCAACAGATGCAATTTTCAAACATGACCCACATTTTCCCAAAAATCTGTATTACATGTTCAAAGAAAAAAACTAGAAATACATATATTTTTTAATGAGGCTCTAAAAAACTATACACAAACAAAATATTCAAAGTGACTAAAATGAAATGAATGCATTTAGGCTCTCAGAATTAAATTCTCATGGCACGAATGTTGAGCTCTGGCAGCTACTTCATACACTTAAGGTGAAGTTTGATCCTTTAGTTGTTATAAAGCAATTTCTCCAATGCTGAAGTATCTCACTATTACTATCCAAAATAATTCACATGGAAATGAGAGTTAATCTCAAACCAAATAACATTTTACTGCGTGCAACTAAAATTAAAATTTGCTCAATCAGCAATTTTTACAATTGTCAGTCCCATAGTCTCTATATTATACAGTTATTTTTTAAATGCCTAATATCATAGAACATTTTTCTAACATATTGTCTATCAATTATCTCAGGGAAAAATTCCATGTCAGAAATTTGTTTTCTAGAAATTTAAACTTGATCTTCAAAAACTTTAATCAAAACATTACCCCAGTATTGTGCAACAAATGTGCAAAACAAAGTAATGAACAATTTAAAACCTACTATTTAAAAAAGAAAACCCAGCCAGCCTGGTGGCTCACATCTGTAATCCCAGTACTTTGGGAGGCTGAGGTGGAAAGATGGCTTAAAGTCAGAAGTTCAAGACCTGGGCAACATCCAGACCCCATCTCTACAAAAAATTTAAAAACTAGCTGGGTGTGGTGCCACATGCCTGTAGTCCCAGCCGACTTGGGAGGCTGAAGCGGAAGGATCACTTAAATTCAAGAGTTCTAGGCTGCAATGAGCTATGATTGCACCATTGCACTCCAGACTGGGTGACAGAGTGGGACTCCATCTCTGAAAAATAAGTAAGCAAAAATAAAAACCTGAGCTTGGTCATCAAGGACAAGGATTTAAAGAACCTAAAACAATAACTGTACTTTCTTATAATCAATTAAGTTAAACCTGCCAAAAGATGACAGTTAATTTCCAGCCGGCTTTTCTGGTGATGAGACGGTACAAGAACAGCTCATAAAATTAAGAGTCTTCAGGGTGGATCAAGGATAAACAGACAAGCAATTTCTACAAAGAAGGCTGTCTTAAACCCAGCTAGAACAAAGAAAAAACAGGAGAAAACTTCTACTCAAGAATGGAAACAGCTCACACTGATAGAGCTATTCAATTCTAAAGCAGAGGCCAGGTGCAGTGGCTCACACCTGTAATCCCAGCACTTTGGGAGGCAGAGGCAGGCGGATCATAAGGTCAGGAGTTCAAGACCAGCCTGGCCAACATGGTGAAACCCTGTCTTTACTAAAAATACAAAAAAATTGGCTGGGCATGGTGGAGTGCGTCTGTAATCTCAGCTACTCAGGAGGCTGAGGCAGAAGGATCACTTGAACCCAGGAAGTGGAGGCTGTGATAAGCCAAGATCGCACCACTGCTCTCCAGCCTAGGCCACAGAGCAAGACTCTGTCTCCAAAAAAAAAAAAAAACCAGAAAAAAAACTAAAGCAGAGTACAAAGTCTCCACATAAAATCTAGTTAGTTACAATATCTTTGATATAACCTGGCTTATCATAAAAATAAACTCTCAATTCCCTCTTCAAAGGGTCTTATAAAATTATATTAGCTAGTATTTATTGTGAGGCATCTAGCTAACACAAACACTTAAGACAATTGCATATTTGATTTTTCAAGGTCCACGTTTAATTTCAACAGTTTTCAAAATCTGAAAATTGCCTTCCTAAATTCATCTGTATTTTATACATCTGTAAATAGCACACATTGAAGATACACTTTTCATTGTATCTTAAGAAGAGGGGGAGGCTAGGTATGGTGGCTCACACCTGTAATCCCAGCACTGTGGGAGGTCGAGGCAGGCGGATCACGAGGTCAGAAGTTCCAGACCAGCCTGACCAACACAGTGAAACCCCGTTTCTACTGAAAATACAAAAATTAACCGGGCATGGTGGCAGGTGCCTGGAATCCCAGCTACTCAGGAGGGTGAGGCAGGAGAATCGCTTGAACCAGGAAAGTGGAAGTTGCAGTGAGCCAAGATTGTGCCACTGCACTCCAGCCTGTCTAAAAATAAAAAAGGGGGAAATCTGTCTTAAGATCTGCAGTTATTATAGTAGTTTTTATAGTCTAAAGACTATAATTTTTATGGGAAATACAATTGCAAAACCTTAGAAAAACTAAATGGAATCAACAAAGTACACTGACTAAAAGCAAATATTTCAAATAACCTCTGAGCTACCAGAAGCAAATGCAAAATTCTATACCTTAAGAATTCTCTCCCTCCTCTACCCTACAACAAATCACCTCCAAGAAGAATCTTCTCTCTAACAGAAACTAAATGAAACAATAAGGGGGGCAGAGAGACTTCAATAACTGAAACCCATTGTTAAAATAACCAAAAGCTAATTGTATTTGCATTTTATCCACAGCTATAGTGAGAAGGCTGGTTCATTATGTCTGAACTAACGCAATATGAATTTCAGCCTACAAAAAAATTAGATCTGAGCATAACAAGGTTGACAATTAAAACAGCTGTTTCTTCCAAAGTATTTCACCAATTCCTTGTTCCAACTTGCCAGCACTTTAGATATTAAATTGGGTGAAGGAGTAATCAAATACCAAATTTTAAAATAAGTAATTTTTGAGATATGGAATTTAAAATATATTTTCATATCAAAAATCTTCAAAGCAATTATCTAAAGTATGTGTTCCAAACATTTTATATTCTTTAAACTGTCAAACATTAAGTTACTGAATGACAAAATGAAGACTCTGCTTTAAAAAAAAAAAGGCAAGCTAAAAGACTGAATAGTATTAGAGTTTAAGCTTTGGGCTATCTTTAATACCTCCCATGCATCTTAAGCAACTCGTAACCTTTGTCTCAGTTTCATAATCCATAAAACAGAAAAAACTACGAGGATGCATAATTAAATTAGTCAGGATTAAATGCCAGCAAACTACTCTGAATTTACTTTATGTTGTTCCCAGTTATCCTCTCCTACTCAGTAAAACTAATAGATGAGAAAACATCTGGAATTACTATAATCACATCCGTAGACTCACAGCAGTTAAAAAGATGATCTCTACAAATTTCTAAGCCAAAGTTCATTCAACAACCCCAAAGATTTTAAGATACATTTGCAATGAACAATTTTAGGTGAATTTCTTTTCAGTCTCAAGGATACCTATGCTTACCCACATTCTCAAAACAGAACACTACACAGAAATCTCAGTGTATCTTGAGAGGTCTTGGCACAAGACAATTCTAGGTAAGACCAACAAGCTGTTACTGTCGTTAATGCTATTCTCAGCATTCTAAATTGTCAATCAAGGTGAGCTTAATCATAAACACACCCTCCAAAAAGTACTAGCCCCTACTGAGAATCCATCAAAGTACTTCCTTCCAAGCCATCTGTCCAGGAAAGCTCTACTAAAAACACCTAGAATGCAATTGCTCTCCTGTCTAAAGAGGCTATGAATAAACATAAAATATCAAAATATGTTAAACAGCATACCTTTTCCACTTCAAACACTGATAATCTACCTACTAAATCTATTTCAGTGCCTTGGTTGAACACAAACCTGTATGTATGTAGGTCAGAAACTGCAGCTTAATCACAGGAGACTAACGTTTTGTTTTCAAAGAAGAAAAAATATTAAAAAAAAAAAAAAAAAACAAGGTCAGGAAGGGGGAGAAAAGCTCAAAAAGGAAAAAAAAAAAAAACAGAACAGGTTAGGTTAGGGGAAATAAATGTACATGTAAATTAGTCCCTGATGGAAGAGGGACTCAAATTTTAAAACAGGAATTTTAAATTACTCACTGAGCTACACACTAAATTGCTCATTGGTCTACTCACTGAGCTGCAAACACTGTAAAACATAAGTATTTCTAAATCTAGCTTGAAGAACCCAAAATCAATCTTTTATATTCCAGTGGAGAAGGAAATTACATCAATTTCAATGAGGAAAAAGTAGGCTGTTAAACGAGCCTAAGGCTAATGGCGTACAAGCAAAGAATGAGGAAAAGAAATTATTTTGGGGATAAATAACAGGAAACCACACCAAAGAGTTAGAGTTCTTCCCCCAACTCCATCATTTCTTCTGCTTAGACCATGAAGGATGTTCTTTACGCACTATTAAACATGTTACTAGGAAAATAACTTCTGATCAGTGTGTCAAAACTTCTTCACAACAAGGAAATGTTAAGCTCAATTTCTATACTGAAGCCTCTTTAAACAAAACACATACATGGAGCACATTCTGAATTTCACACATTTCACATCCATGACCAATCATTTAGAGACTTTGGAAATAAGCTGAGACTGCTTTAAGATTCTGGGAGACGGGGTGGGGGAGGAATACTGCAGAAAGACTAGAAAGACATTTGACTTCAGCTTTACAAATATTACCAACAAAGTTTAAATTCTTCAGAAGGATATATAAAACTCAAATACTAAATTTTTGAATTAATGTGAAAAAAGTATCACCTGTCCACTGATTTTTAACTACCTTACCCACATTTACAACTAAATTGTCCACCTGCCCATCTATAAATACAGACTACCAAAAGAACACAAATTCATTGTGGTAACAACACTGCAGATGGTCATTTGCTCACAATCCAGCCAACACTGGGAGTGCAGGCCAGTGAAAGTATTCTGGGGAAAGCCCACTTACTCTGCATTTATTTTCAACATAAAGACCCTTCCAGCCACATCTAAGTGAAAGTTCCTTTATTTAGTAGGCAAATATTTACTAAGTGCCCTATTAAGTGTTAGGCACTTAATAAATACATCATAGAATGTTACTAAAAAGCAGTAAATGCATTTGACCTAATGACAAGCAAATGACTGACTATATTTAGAAAATTTAGTCCACTGGGCAAACGAGAGTGTTAAATGTAGGTTGGGGGGAGAAATACGATACAAAATAACCCATCACTCCATCAAGGTGATGTCTACCTTTATCACAACCTGATCAGTCCATTACAAATTTATTACCACTGACAACCAATAATCAACACCTCATCTTAGTGAACCGATCCCTTAAAAAAGAGTTTATCTCCAGTATCTACCCAAAATCTACGTTTACTTGATCTACACTTACTTTTTCTTGGGTACAGTAATATGAGGGCAAGTGTGTACTGAAAACTTAAAAAAGAGGCACTCTCAACTCGTTGAAGAATTAATCAGAGAAAAATTATCATGCCTACCCTACTAACTAAATCTCTCTAATTTAACTGGCTGTTTAACCCAAACCCTTGAGTTCAAATGCTTGGTCTTTGGCTTTCCTTAGTTATTCAAACACTTGTATTCAGGGCATCTTTTTAAACAATTTGTGCTTTTTCCCACTGGTTAAATTCTTTTATCCACAAAAATAAGGACTGCCCAAGCCTCCAGCTTCTGAAAATAACATCTGATATGTGCACATAACAAAAAGCTTGAGAGAATGTCCTAGCTTTTATTTAAACCTTTTTCATTTAAAATTAGAATCCCTTAAGCAACAATTAGACATAAACCAGCCTTTACATTATTAGGAGATTGTTATTTTCAACATTTACCTTAAACCACAACATGGATTTATCTTCTAGTTAGCTTCCTGTCTCTCCTCAGCTAGATTAGACTGTTAATTTTTTTGAGAGCAGAGGACTACTAATCCCCATGGTCTATTTCCCAGCTAATACACTTCAAAACCTCAGGTCTCTAAAGAAACATAAACATTGCCAGCCTTAAGGATTTCTCTAATTATTTCAAGTTATTTTGATACGAGCAGGTATCCTTAACTGCTAACTATAGCTTACACAAGTGGGTTCTCAAAATGTGGTCCTGGACCCTTGAAAGTTTCCAGGACCCATTCAGGTGGTCCAGAAGGTCAAAACAATTTTCATAAATAATATTTAAGATGTTACTTTCGTATACTGTCATTTTCTCACAAGCATGCAGTGGGGTGTTCCAGAGGCTACATGATTTCTGACATTTCAAGAGACTGAATGCAGAAGCAATGTAAGAATCCAGCTGTCTTCTATAAAGCTGAACAAAGAGTCACAAAAATGTAAAATAATGCTACTCTTCCCACTAAATTTTCGTTTTGAAAAACATTTTACATAAACTGTCAATTTATGTTACAGGTAGTGGGTCTATTATTATTTGTAGCCATATTAATGAATACATATTTTAAGGTTTTCTCAGCTTTAATTTCTAATGTGACAAATATCAACCGATACAGGCTACACAAAGGCTCTTTGGGTGCTTAACAATTTTTAAGACTGTAAAGGGGTCCTAAGAACAAGAAGTGTAAGAACTGCTATAATACACAATCATATAACCTAACACACAGTGCTTTTCACAGATAAGCAGCTCATGTTAATTCTGAAGTATAGTTACTTCTTACTTGTTGCAATCTTGTTGAGTTCTGTATCTCCCTGTAAAGCATCATTCAGCATAAAGCCAGTCTGTTCTAGTCCCCATTTAATGGGCTTTGGATACTTAATTATTCAGAGTCCTCTTTATAAAGAAGTTCTGACCTCTAATGCCACCTATTACTTGAATAGTGTATACAAGTTTCACAAAGTTTTCACAAAAAATTACCTTGTTCATTATAACAGCCACCTGTGAAGTAAATGCAATGTATTATCCTTTTTTACAGGTTATATAAGGAAACTGATACTCAAAGAAAATAGAACTATTTGTCCAATTAGGTACTGCTAACTGATGGAACCCAGAATGTTATGGGATTTTGCAATTTGCTTGGCTGTCTTGCTGTGGTATAATTGCAAACTCCCAAAGAAAATAAGGCAAGGGCATTACTTTTATTGTCCCAGTGCCAAAACAGGGGATTTTCCCCTCCTTAATAAGAACGTAATCAGATTCGATATCCAGTCACAGTATTATTCAACACATCAGGAGCTACCCTTTGGTTCCCTACCAAAAACAATAAAATAAAATAAAAAAGAGTATGGGAGAAAAAAATACCAGACTATATAATACTCCAAGACAATGATTTAGTTAAGGACTTACAGATGTGCTAATCATTTAATCACTGAAACAACAGGAACACAGAGCAAGCTTAATACAGTAATGACAGATTATATCAAATGGGTTGAACCTACATGAAATGGGTTCAATTCAGATTGTGGACTCACACAAAGTTGCAAAACTAGCTTTATTGGTTCTACAAATCCAAGCAAGTGACTAGAACCAGGCTTGCAAAGCTTTGTCAGGCACACTTTGTTGCAAGACGCAAAGATGCCATCTTACTCCTTTGACAGAAATCACTCCTCCCTTATGGCTAAACATACTAGTTCATTCTTGTTATCAGCACATCTCCTTATGCTCCACTTTAACTTGTTAAGTTCCTCAAGAGATGCTCAATTTCCTGTATCTCTTTTACAGTCAAGTGGACTCCCTGACAGAGGCAAGACTGACTCACAAGAGGGTATCTGCCACTTGCACAATTATTTTCCTTTTTTTTAGATTTATGTGCCCAGTGAAGCCATTTTTAAGTGTGACGTGATTTTACCTAGAAAATGCCAGAAGTGTACTAATTGTCCATTTTGTCTTTCTGTAGTTTACCACAGATGAGGAAGAGTAATCCAACCATTCCCTGTGAGGTAGGCTTTTCCTAGCGTTTACTTTGGTCTTTTTTTGTTTTCAAATTTCTTTTGGGGAAAAAATTTAAGTTACAATTATAGCACCACACCAGTAGCTAGTTATAGCTAATGTACCACCACCAAGCAATTTATAAAGCAGTGCCATACACCCTATTTGCTGTTCCATACTCAACATTCCAACAGATTTATAGGTAAAAGGTAATTTACACAAGTTTCTGCATCCTCACAAAAGAACTGCAATACTACTCTGTGAAACCAATTAACCGGTTAATTTTTAAAGGCTTCATGCAGAAAAAGATATCTGACTTTACAAAGGTAAGCAAAGCATCAGATGTCTGAGCGCGCCAGGAAACCGCAGTTATTTCTATTCCTTATCCCAGAGTATATTTTTCTTTGTGGATCCACCAATGTTTTTCCCAAGGACATAATCACTATTTAAGAAGCTGTCAAAAGTGTTAAAACATTCTTTAAACTATTTCCCAGCTCCAGCCCACAACGAGACATGTCCCAGCTAAATCATACCATCGCCGTTTTCTGCATTTCTTCAAAAGAACTTAAGATTTTTGAAGTGAACAATTCGAATTATACACTATTAATATAACCCAAGCTACTGGTGATCATCTCAAAGCTAATAAACAAAGACTAGCGGTGGCACCAGGGCCCTACCAGGAAGTAATCAAAGCCGTGTGGCCGGTGCGATCCTAAGAAGTCGCTTAGAGCAGACAATGAGAGGACACTGGGGCTTCCAAAGGGGTCCGCAGGAGGAGTTAAAACGCTTAAGCTACTCAAAAGCCTTACATAAACCTAGTAACTGTTTCACATCACAGGAACTCGGGAATCCCAACGCAATTTCGGACAACCCAAAAGGTGTGAAAAGCAAACTCGAGTCGTCCCCTCCAAAGCAGCTACTGGCTCAGCCTCCGAGCTTCTCAGCCAGCAGCCTGTTTTCAAACTTCACCCTCCCAGGCGGATGAAAGACCCTGACCTCCGCCGCTCGAGCTCCGAGTGCCTCTCGGGGTTTCGGGGTGCTCAGATCCTGAGGAGAAGGGAAAGGAAAGCCGGGCCGGGGCCGGCGGCGCAGAGGAGCCCCCGCGCGCCCCGCAGCCCAGACAATGCTGCGCCGGGAGAGCGGTGATCCTCCCGTCCTGTCCGCGGAGGAGCGCGGCGCGGGCCCCGCCACACGTGCGGCCGCCCCTCGGGGGCCGGACACCCGCCCCACAGGCGACCCCGCGACACGGACGGACACAGCCCCCGGCCACGGCAGGGCGGGGCAAGGGCGCGCGCCGCGGGCCAGGGTCCCCGCCCGCCGCTGCCCCACGCGCTCGAGACCTCCGCGGACTCCCGCCCCTCGCGAGCCTCTCCTTCGCCTGCCCGGCCGTCGGGCCTCAGGAAACAAAGGAGCAGCCGCCGCTCCCGCCCGCGCCCGCCTCACCGCGTACCCTCCGCAGCCCGCCAGGCCCGGCTCGCCCTCGCCCTCGCCCCTCCCCGAGTCCGCGCGCCTGCCGCCCGCGGCCCCTAGACGGCAGGCCCGGCAGAGCCGGGGCCTCGGGTGCGCGGCGGGGCCGGCCCGGGGCCGCACTCACCGCTGCAGCACCAGGACGATGGGGAGCCGTTGGGGAACTTGGCTGAGTCCGGAGCGATGCAGACGCTGGAGCTCAGGTGTGGACACTCCATGGCCACGAGGAAGGTGGCTGGGAAGACCGTGGCTCCAGGACCGGGCGACGGTGGGGCGGAGAAACTCCGGAGGCTCCGTCTGGGGTCGCTCCTAGCCGGGCGCTCGGCCGACGGCGGCTTGCGTCTCGAGCCCTTGCGTCAAAGAAAGCACGGGCTTCCGGGCGCCGGGTTTTCTCGCCCGCCGTCTCCCGGCGCCCCGCTCCGTAGAACGTGGAAATCCGAGATCCGGCTTCTGCAGCCACCCCTAGACTGTAGGCTTCCGCCTTCCCAGGCCGGCCCCTCCCTGCCCCGCCCCCGAGCAAGCCCCGCCCCCTGGCCCGCCCCCGTCCACCCCGCAGGGTGGGGTCCCGGCGCGCTCCAGCTGGTGGCGCAGAGTCCGGCTGCGCTCCGAAGTGACTTCCCTAGTCCCGCCGCTTCCCCCGTAACCGGGAAGGGTGGGGCGCCGAGCGGGGCACCCCAGGCCGTCCGCGGCGTTTCCTGCGGTGGGCGGAGGAGACTGAACCTACGTAGTGCCGACTACTCCGCGGCTTCGTGGTAAAAATCCCGCCGCATGGCAAAGTGTAGAAGATTAAAACCTCTGGGGCAGACTGGCACCATGGCCTTCATTTTATACACGAAGAAACAAGCTGGGGGGAGGGCAAGGGCCTGGCCGCGGCGAAGGCGGGCAGCAGGTTTGATGGGTGCCAGGGCAGTTCCGACTTAGCTTTCGGCTCCCTGCGGCAGGTGCGATCCCGAGCCCTTTCTAGATTCTGAACACGTGGCCTTAGCCAGCCACCTACATGCTGCGTGGCTGGGCCCGCAGGGGCGCCCATGAACCCGCGTTCAAACCCTGTCACTGTGACTCACCTTTTGCGTTACCTCCAGCATGTCGTAGGACTTTCAAACCTGGAAGTTCAACTGAGAGTAACGTAGCCTGGGATTGCTGGGCAAGCTAAACTCCCCTCCAGGCGATAAGAAGGGGAAGGGATCTAGCATTTGTTAGACACCTTCTACGGTCTCCCAGCCGTGCACTTCACACACCGCATTTAAGCCTCGCAACACCCTACCAGCTAACTACTACCGTCTCCTTGTTACCGTCCCCTTTTACCGCGGGGGAAACCGAGTCTGTAACTTGTTAATCTGTGCCAAGATTGGATCCGTGACCCTCTGACCTCTTTTTAGTAAGGGCTGGGGGAGAGAGCAAGCCCCAAGGGACCGCTTGGGCCGGCGAACCCAGGATCGAGCCTGCGACCTCACTGGGGCACTTGAGGACGTTCGGGGCTATTAGAAATATTGCTTCCAAGTTGGGGCTCCTTGTAAAACCCGGCGAAGGAGGCTTGGGGCCAGAAGGGGAGCAGGGGGAGGGGGAAGACTGATGTGGCAGTCTTGCGGCCAGGGCGAGAGGAGGAAGGAAGGTCAGGAAATGATTAACCGGGCCGGGCAGTGGTTAGAGCCGGGCACCTCCCTGCAGTGCAGTCCTAGAGCAGCCACGGACGCCCCGTCAATCATTTCTCACTCCTCCCTACCTCCCACGCCACAAGTCGGCTTCTTCCGCGTAGACCTCTGCCTAGTGGTATCCACCCACCGGGGGCACCTGTGCTCATCCTTTCCCCCAGAAGTATTTCTGATTCCTCAAAGATCTGTCCTTTTCCAAGTGGTATTTGATTGCTGTTAGAGCAAGCCTCGGCCTGGGATTTTAATGGCAGTGAGGCGTTGTGGAAAGCGCGTCTGCTTAGGAAGGCAGGCCGGCATGTGTTCAAATCTTAGCTCTGCTACCTACTTGACGGCCAGGCTTAGCAAGTGTCTCTACCCGTTCCAAGCCTTTTCTAGATCTGTAAAACTGGAAGAGTACTTGTCTTGCAAGGAAGATGTGAGAATTCATGAAGATTGCCACCACATACTAGATGGCCAATAAATTACAACTTTTTCTTTGTTTTTAATGACAGTAGATGAACAGTGCTATGCTGGGAAGCTTAGGAGGAGAAACAATAATATCTGCCCTTGGCTCAAGCTCTTCCACCCATCTCTCCCTGTCAACCTATTTGTCTTTAAGGTCTTGCTCCACCAACCTTCTGTTTTCCTCTGGACACCCACCCCCACTTAGCATCCATAGCTCCTTCTTCAGCCCTGGAGGTGACCTCACTCAGGCCATGCTTCATACTGGTATATAATATTTCTCCACCCTCTCAGAGACTCATTTCCTAATCCCCTAGACTTCAGTTTAAATATCACTTCCTGAGGGAGACTTTCCAGACCCTGTCCCACCCCCAGGGTACCTCCCAGTGTGTGATGCCCTTGTCTGCCCCAGCACCGGCCTTTAAAAACACTTTATTTGGCCGGGCGCAGTGGCTCACGCCTGTAATCCCAGCACTTTGGGAGGCCGAGGTGGGCGAATCACCTGACGTTGGGAGTTTGAGACCAACGTGACCAACATGGAGAAACTCCGTCTCTACCAAAAATACAAAATTAGCCGGGCGTGTGGTGGGCGCCTGTAATCTCAGCTACTCGGGAGGCTGAGGCAGGAGAATCGCTTGAACCTGGGAGGTGGAGGTTGCAGTAAGCTAAGATCGCGCCATAGCACTCCAACCTGGGGAACAAGAGTGAAACTGTTTCAAAAAACAAAACAACAACAACAACAAAAACACATTATTATTACTTTTTTTTTTTTTTTTTGAAACAGAGTCTGACTCCCAGGCTGGAGGACAGCAGCGGGATCTTGGCTCACTGCAACCTCCGCCTTCCGGGTTCAAGCGATTTTCCTGTCTCAGCCTCCCGAGTACCTGGGACTACAAGCACGTGCACCACGCCCAGCTAATTTTTGTTTGTTTGTTTGTTTTTGAGACAGACTTCGCTCTTGTTACCCAGGCTGGAGTGCAATGGCGCGTTCTCGGCTCACCGCAACCTCCGCCTCCTGGGTTCAAGCAATTCTCCTGCCTCAGCCTCCCAAGTAGCTGGGACTACGGGCACGTGCCACCATGCCCAGCTAATTTTTGTATTTTTAGTAGAGACGGGGTTTCTCCATGTTGACCAGGATGGTCTCGATCTCTTGACCTCGTGATCCACCCGCCTCGGCCTCCCAAAGTGCTGTGATTACAGGCGTGAGCCACCGCGCCCGGCCAATTTTTGTATTTTTAATAGAGACGGCATTTCACCCTGTTGGCCAGGATGGTCTCAATCTCTTGACCTCGTGATCTGCCCGCCTTGGCCTCCCAAAGTAATGGGATTACAGGCATGCACCACCACACCTGGCCAAGAATACTTTTTAAAAAAAAATAAAGGTGGGTGGGGAAAAAATAGAGATGGTGTCTCCTATATTGCCCAGGTTGGTCTCAAACTCCTGGGCTCAAGTGATTCTCCTGCCTAGGCCTCCCAAAGTGCTAGGATTACGGTTATGAGTCACCGCGCCCGGCCTAAAAACACTCTTCATGCATGTAATTATTTGTCTAATGTCTCTCTTCCCCTTGGAGTTCCATAAGGTAGCAAACAAGTCTGTCTGGTTTTCTGCTTTATTTCTAACATGCTCTGTAGAACATGGAGGATGTCCAATAATTAAGTGAATAGATGAACAAGTGAGTGTGTGGTACGTTAGCCATGTCTGCCATGGGCAGGAGCTTAGCAAGTAGCCCAATATTTGCCAATATTTGACCCCTAGAGATGATCTCTAAATTTCCTTTCAGTTCTGACTTTATAATTTTAACGGCATCAGGAATGTGAAAGTGCTTTGTAAGGTGTAAACTATTTTAAGGAAAAAAAAAAAGTTTATATTAGTGACTTCTCTCCCCAGCTAGAATAAAATCCCCTGGGAGCAGGGGCCCTAATTTAGTCCCAGATAGTGATAGTCCCCAGAGGGTAAATTCTATCAGGCAGTCCAGAGAAGTTGGGCAAAAAGCTGAGAGGCCCTCCTGGGGCTTTTGCTAGATTTCCCTAAAATAGCGAACTTTCCTGTGTCTTTGAAAGTTTTCATAATAAGAGAAGAGTAGAGAAAAAGAAACCCGAAGTGAGTAAATGAGTCAAATGGGGGAAGACCATGAGGCACACTGGGAAATCTGCCTTTTCAGTCCCTTGTTTCTTCAGCTGCATTTAATAACATTCTCGTTTCTGTTTTTGGCCCGCATCCCTCTAGCACTGAGGAACTCTGACTTAACATCCCAGCGAGCCCTGATTGTGACGATCCAGTCTCCCCAGCTCCCGTGCTCTTGACAGCGCGTGCTGCTGCCTCTGGACATCCGGGGGCTGGGAGGGAGGGTGGTTTCCTCGGCCAAACCTGCCCGAATTGGCGGACCTGTTTGAAAAGTTTGCATTTTTCATTGGGGGAGGAATGCAAAATTGTAACCGTACAATCAAATGTTTCTCTCCTAAAGGATAATTGTATTTACATGGAAGTGGGCCGGGTAGTGAGGGGAGGGCGAGGTCACATGTTGCAAGGGAACCACTTCAGGAAAGGTCTTAGGGATGCCGCGGTTTTCCTAAAACCCTAAACTTACGGCTTTTGGCAGAATTAATAGTCCTTAACCGAGAATTACAAGGCAGACCAGGCCCCGGGGAAAGCTAGCTCTGACTATTCCCCTGTCAGGGGAAGCCTCATTGGAAACACTCCGAGAGATGGCTTAATTTTTTTTTTTTTTAATTGAGACGGAGTCTCACTCTGTCACCCAGGCTGGAGTGTAGTGACGCGATCTCAGCTCACTGCAACTCCTGCCGCCCAGGTTCAAGCGATTCTCCTCCCTCAACCTCCCGAGTAGCTGGGATTACAGGCGCCTCCACCGTGCCCGGCTAATTTTTGTATTTTTAGTAGAGACAGGGTTTCGCCATGTTGGCTAGGCTGGTCTTGAACTCCTGACCTCGTGATCCAACTGCCTGGGCCTCCCAAAGTGCTGGGATTACAGGTGTGAGCCACCGCGCCCAGCCAAGATGGCTTAATTATTAATATTTACTGTAGAGATTTTTCTAGGAGCAACGCCTCCTTGGAAAACCAAAGTTAGATCAAGAGGGAGGCTTTGGTAAGTGTGGGGGGCGGGGAATGGGCCGCTGCCGCTCAGAAATTCTTCCGTTGCCTAGTTTAATTTTCCTAGTGGCACCTGATATTTCCTTGCATGTTTACTTGCTTATCTATTGTCAGCCTGCATGAGAACAAAGACCTTGCCAGTCCTGTTGGTTGCCTGATTTCCAGCTCCTGGAATACAGCCTGGTAGGTGGCAGGCCCTCAGTCACTACTTGTTGAATGACTAAATAATTGGAGAGGGGTGAGTGTGGGCTCTAACCACCCAGCCCTCACTTCCCCACTCAGGAATACCGGTGCTGGTATTCTCCCCCACTTCTTCCCATTCAACCCTTTCACATCATCTCCCTGCTGGAATTGTTACGTGGTTTCCCATCTTTTGGATAAAATCCAAAGCCCACTGCTCTCATAGATACCTGGCCCCTTCCTCTTACTATAGCTGCTGCAGCTTCTTTCTTTTTCCCTTGTTACAGAAGTACTTCAAATAGTCTCCTCATAGAAAATGTGCTTCCTCACACCTCTGTGTCCTCCCCTGTCGTGTCCCCTTCTACCTGGTCTGCTCCTAATCCTTCCCCATGAAACACATAGCCTCTTCCAGGAAGCCCTCCATCACTCACCCAAGCACACTTCTCACATGGTGCTGTTATTTTCTGTTCACATTTCAGTCTCTCTTGGGAATAGGTGTTTTTCTTGTCATCAGAGGATTCTCAGCATCTAGTTCAGCAATAGCAAATCTTAAAACATGATTTGTCCACTGAATATTGTTGAAGTGCTTCTTTTTAAAGCGATTACAGCAATAATTATGTGATATGGTCCTCTACGTATTCAAGGACCTCCACTATTTGAGAACAGAAACTCACATTTTACTGGGTCCCAACTAGGTGCCTGATACTATGGCAACTAGTTGGGACCCAATAAATGTTATGGTTTTTATTTATTCTTTAATTGTCCCCCTCCCCCATAAAAAAAACCTGGGAGGTTGATATTATCTCCATTTTACTGGGGAGAGAACGAAAGCTCAAAGAATGTTAAAAATTGCACAAATTTACACAATCAATTACTGGTCTTTTATCAAAGAAGGTAAAGTTTCAGTCCTTGTGCACATGGTCACATGAATGATTTCACGGTATTACACAGAAGAAGCCAAAGTTCTGAATAATGGAGACACTTAGTGACCACAGGACGCAGACAAGCCTCTGAGTAACTGAAGAAAGATTTGTGTTTGGTGCCATTGTCTTAATTACCATGTCATCAACATATTGACTTCTATTGCTTTTAAGGCTTTCCTCTTTATCATTGTAATCTCCCTTTATGAAGGAGATGAAGGGGTTGTCTTGTTTAAAGACCTGCTTTGCAGATACAGCACTGACAGATTAAGCCAAACAGTGTGTCTCTAGCACCAAACAACTATTTTTTTTTTTTTTTTTTTGGAGGCAGGGTCTCTCTTGTCACCCAGGCTGGAGCGCGATCACAGCTCACCGTGGTCTTGAACTTCTAGGCTCACGCAGTCTCCTGCCTCAGCCTCCCAAGTAGCTAGAACAACAGGCACGTGCCACCACACCTGGCTAATTAAAAAAAAAAAAATGTAAAGATACGGTCTCAGTATGTTGCCCAGGCTGGTCTCCAGCGATCCTCCCACATCAGCCTCTTGAGTTGCTGGTATTACAAGCATGAGCCACTTTGCCTGGCCCCAGACAACTCTCTGATAGTGAATAAGTGACTTCTCTCTGGACCCCAATCTTTCTTTCCATCTGTAAAATCAGGGGGTTGAACTAAATGTCCAGTGAGGGCCTTTCCAGAGAGAATCCAGCAATCCTGTGATAGCTCCAGCAGAGGCAAGACTGCCTTAGTATGCTGTGGGGGAAGAGACTGCTGTTTACCCCAAATCTGTTTTCTTTTCCTCTTGGTTTCACAACTCAAAATTTCTCAGCTTCCCTTGTAGCTAGGTGTGGGCATTTTAGCCAAAGATGTCTGAGCAGAAATCACAAGAAAGCCTGGCTGGGGCTGGGCATGGTGGCTCACGCCTGTAATCCCAGGACTTGGGGAGGCTGAGGCAGGAAGATCACAAGGTCAGGAGATCAAGACCATCCTGGCCAACATGGTGAAACCCCATCTCTACTAAAAATACAAAAATTAGGCGGGCATGGTGGCGGGTGCCTGTAATCTCAGCTACTTGGGAGGCTGAGACAGGAGAATCGCTCTAACCAGGGAGTTGGAGGTTGCAGTGAGCTGAGATCATACTACTGTACTCCAGCCTGGCAACAGAGTGAGACACCATCTCAAAAAAAAAAGCAAGCCTTGGCTGGGGCTGTGAACAGCTGCCCATGATAAAAATATTTCAGTGTCCAGTTTTGTTTATCAATAACACAAGGAGGAAATGGGAGAAATACATTAGGCCAGGTCTGAAATGAAACATGGGCCTTCTAGGCTTATAGTCTGCCCTTTGTGTGTTCCCTCTTCAAACATTCATTTATTTGGCCTATCATGTCTGTGCTCCTACCATTACCAGGCACTGAAGATTCAGCAGCTCATTGCTACATAGATCCTCTATTCTGTTGACATCTCTTTGCCACTATCAAGATGGAAAGTATTGTGGTATCACTTATTTCCCCTTGCTCATTAATTGCTTGATTAGACATCAGAACCTCTGAGTTTCAGTCAAAGGGCTGTCTAGACTCGGAACTTTAAGCCTTTTAATTGTGAAAGTGACATCACCAGTAAAGGGCCTGGCCTGGTGCTTGGCACACAGTAGACCCTCCATAAATGTCCGTTTTGTTGAGATCGTGGCAAATAGGAGGATTGATGTGGGAGGTTGCATAGAAGGTTAGATTTTTGTCCTTTTAGAGAGATCTAAGCTAGATCATTCATTTAACAAATATCGCTGTTGCACTAGGCTTTGAGATATGAGTGTGCAACACACAGTTTAAGCCTCAAAGGGATGAGGCGAGGTATAAGAGAAACAGAACAGCAAACAGACAATTGCAACACAGTGTGATAAGTGCTAGGAAGGGAAGCACAGGATGTCTCTTAGCCACAAACAAGGGGCAGTAACCCAGGCTGGTGAGTGGGGGTGGGGGAAGCATCAAGCAAGGCTTCTTGGAGGAAGTAGCATATGATCTGAGACTTGAGGAGACATAGGCATTAGGTAGATGAAGTATGGGGAAGGAGTGGGGGAAGTGTGCATAGTGTCCCACGCATATGGAACAGTTTCTGCAAAAACTCAAAGGCTCACAGAGGACTGAGACTGATAGTCTGGCTGGAGAGTCATGTACAAGGGGATGGAAGGCTGAGAGATGAGGCTGGCAAGGTAAGATGATGAAGGGCTGCTAAAGGGTTGTCACAGAGAATTGTAAGTAGAGGAATCTGGATTCCCAGGACTCTGGCATCTTTTGGGGTTGCATTTTGCCAGGTCCTGGGAGAGGCGATAAGGGGGCAAAGATACAGAAAGAAAGGGGAGACAGAGTAAACAAACTAACAATTACTAAAAATCTGTAAGATGTTCATAGCCTGGGCAACATGGTGAAACCCATCTCTACAAAAAATACAGAAATTCTCCAGGTGTGGTAGTACACGCCTGTAGTCCCAGCTACTTGGGAGGCTGAGGTGGGAGGATCACTTGAGCCCAGGAGGTCGAGGCTGCAGTGAGCTGTGATCGTACTGCTGCACTCCAGCCTGGACAACAGAGTGAGACCCTGTCTCAAAAAAAAAAAAAAAAAAAAAAAAAGTTTGACTGTATTAGTTATCTGGGAAATGCAAATAAAAACCACAGTGCCTACCTCGCTAGAAACAAATAGGCAGGGGTTAGAATGGAGATGTGACTCTCAGTCACACGCACACCTTGTCATTACCAGATCTCTCCTAGACTGTGTCCCTGAGGAGTTTACAACCCACTGAGAAGGAGAGGCTTCATATAGCTTGAAAAGTGAATTGTGATGGGGAGAAGAATCCTAGGCTTAGGGAACCTCCACCTCTGTCTTCCCCTATTCCTTCCTAACCCTAATCTGAGGTGTCCATTCTTCTATCCAGAATATTCAGCTAACCAGAAAATGAATTTCCCAAATATCCATAACATAGATTTTCATAGTCTCAGACCCTTCCATGAGGTGCTCGATGCATTGGAAAAGAGCAGGGCTTTGAGTCAAATATCAAGCAAGCTGGAGTCCTGCTTCTATCACTGATCTTGGGCAAGCAGCCTGACCTCTCCTGAGCCTCCATCTCTGAAATGGGAATAATAGCTGCATCCAAAATGGTGACAGCCCTGCTCTATCTCCCTCAGCCAGAACCTTAATGTTTGGAAAGAGAAAGCAAGGATTCCCATATTATGATCAGCACCATTTTCTGAAGTTGCTTTTGTGCATTTATGTGATCACACCACACGTTATAAGCATATTTTATAATTAAGTCATTGAGAAAGCTCTGCTGTGTTGACCTGGTTATAAATATTTTCTGGCAGCAATAGCAGGGGGAAAATACATATATACTTAACATTATTACTGTCCAAAGAACAATGGTGAGAAAGTAAGGAAAGGGCCTTAGAGATCTTGGCCTTTCTCAGTTACCTGTGGGACAGCTGGGGTCTTCTGGCTAGAAATGGAACCCAGACGCAGCAAGGCTTCATGGAAAATGATGCTTCCTAAGAGCCCCTGGGGCAGAGCAATTAGAGAACTAGAAGGGTCAGGAGTTTCATAGAGGAGGAAGCTGGTCCCAGATCCAGCATCACAGAGTCCTCGGGTCAGCTCCTGACACCATAATGCTCCTTGCTTGCCAGGTTCTGTAAAAAGCAAGCTACAGAAGAGGTTTTGGGGCACTGAACTGGCCTCTTCCAGTGTGCAAAGATTTTACTGGGGGAAAGAGGGCTGCAGAGGCAAAAGCACCAAATGCAGCAGTCGGTATAGTAGTTCCTTCCATCAGTAACCTCCAGACTCATGCCTGGGAGCCCTCTGAAGCCCCAGGATAGAGTGTCTGGCACAGATGCAGTAGTCGGGGAATTACATTAATCTGGACAATAAATGTGCATTAGCAGTGAAAAGCTTACTCTAAAGCTGGCTCTGCAAGGAACAGCTGTTGACCTGGGGGCAGGGAGGAAATTACTTTTTCACTATACACCGTATTATTCTTTTTGAATTTTGTACCATTGGTTATCAAAAAGGTAAGTAATATTTTTAAAAACTTAAAGCCTAATGTTATTCCCCACTCAGGGAAATTTGCAGGACAATGGAGGGGGAGAAGGTGGGTCTTTAGAGTCAAACTAACTTGGGTTTTGACTCCCAGCTAATCCCGCTACTTCTTAGCTGTGTCTCTGAAAACAAGTTACGTAGCTTTTCAGAGCCTCATACTACTTAACTATAATGGGGAGAATGAGCCTCCTTGCATTGTGATGGAGATGAAAGTGATAACAGCAACACTTAGGAGATTCACTGTATGCCAGGCACTCTTCTGAATGCTTTCTGGCTGTGTGTGGACTCATTTCATCCTCAGGACAACACTACAAGAGGGATATTATTCTTTTCTTCCTCCCCATTTTACCAATGAGGAAACTGAGCCATAGAAAGACTAAAGAACTTGCAGGTCTGTCTTACCTCCCACGCCCAGCTCTTCCTACCTCCATTCTGCTGCCTTGAACTGTTAGCATCCTCTCCCCTTCAATTAGGAATACTTTAAAAATGCACACATTTTCAAGATCCAAAGAAATGTCTTTCTCATAATGGGCTGCTGGGTATGGTGACAGGCTAGTGAGGGCAGTGCTGGTTAGGGAATTAGCAAAGCAGGTAAGAGAGAGAGGGAGAAAGGTTCAACTCTACTGAAGTTAAGAATTTTGCAATCAGAGAATGTAACTGAATATGTGTAAATTTTGTTTTACACTGTATTATTGTTATTTTTAGAGACAGACCCTTACTCTGACATCTAGGCTGGAGTGCAGTGGCACAATCATAGCTCGCTGTAACCTCCTGGGCTCAAGCAGTCCTCCCACCTCAGCCTCCCAAGTAGCTGGGACTACAGATGCATGCCACTACACCCGCCTAATTTTTTTAAACAATTTTTTTTTTTTTTTAGAGATGGGGGTCCTGCTATTTTGCCCAGTCTGGTCACAAAACTCCTGGTGTCAAGTTATCCCCCCCCTGCTCTGGCTCCCCAAAGTGCTGGGATTACAGATGTGAGCCATTGCAGCAGCCTGTTTTTATTTTAAAATATTTAATTATATATTAGAGGAGGATTCCATAAGGTCTTCAGGACTTAGGGCCTCCAAAAACAGTAAAAGGGTAGAGCAAACTTTTAGGGTTGCCTCCTCCACCTGCCTCAGATGTGTCCTGGGCTGAGTCACCTTCTGCTTACATTGCTGACTCTGTGGTCATCCAGAGCAGGTCTTGTCTGTGGTTGTTTACCTATTCTGCTTCTAAGATTGAATCAAAAAACAATCGCAGGGCCAGGCGCTGTGGCTCATGCCTGTAATCCCAGCATTTTGGGAGGCTAGGTCAGGAGGATCACTTGAGTCCAGGAGTTTGAGATGAGCCTGGTCAACATAGTGAGTTCCTATCTATACAAAACAATTTTTTTAATTAGCTGGGCGTGGTGATGCCTGTGTGTAGTCCCAGTTACTTGGGAGGCTGAAGCAACAGACAATCTCTTGAGCCGGTCTGAGATTGCGCCATTGCACTCCAGCCTGGGCAACACAGCAAGATGTCATCTCTTTAAAAAAAAAAAAAAGCCAGTGATTTGAATGTTCCAGGTGGTTGGTTTCTCAATTTTACTGCACTTGGAAAAAGTTTTTTTCCTGCATTTCCTTAAAAGAGTTTCAAAGTAAGAAATGAGCCACCGCCAGGTGCGGTGGTCACGCCTGTAATGCCAGCACTTTGGGAGGCCACAGCAGGTGGATTGCCTGAGATCAGGGGGTGGAGACCAGCCTAGCCAACAAGGAGAAACCCTGTCTGTACTCAAAACACAAAAATTTAGCCGGGCGTGGTGGCAGGCGCCTGTAATCCCAGCTACTCAGGAGGCTGAGGTAGGAGAATCCCTGGACCCCGAGAGGCGGAGTTTGCAGTGAGCTGAGATTGCGCCATTGCACTCCAGCCTAGAGGACAAGAATGAAACTCTGTTTCAAAAACAAAACAAACAACAAAAAAAAGAAATGAGCCTGAATAGGCAAGGGGTAAGGACACTTATTTTCCTTTGGCTGAATTGAAGATTCTTCCTCCCCATGTCCCAGAATGGTTCATTTCCTTCGCATTTCCCCCTGTGCGTGGTCACTACCCCTCCTACCCTAGGACCCTTGGTGTTTCCTTTAGGTCTTTCCTTGCCCCTCAGAATTAGGCCACTTGCCCTTCTGAGCCCCTCCACAGGCCTTGGAGAGGACTTAGGCTCAGCCTGTGCTCAGAGCGCTCCCAACGCTGGGACCATCTCTCCTCTTCCTGCCCTCTGAAGTGTCCAGCCTGGCAATGGGCCTTGGCCAAGAAGAGATAAACCATGTGAAGACCTCATCCCTGCCTCCACCGCCAGTGTTCTCCGCAAGCTCGCATCATCTCTTCCTGCCTGTCATGCTCGATCGATAAGCAGCTTTCAGCAGCTCCTTACTGCCTCCAGAAGCAAGCCCAGACCTTTCCCTGGCGTCTGGGCTCCCCTCCATTGACCTGCCAGCCTTGCCTCTCTCCACACCCCCACACGGGCCTGACTGCAGAGCAGAGCCTGAATGTTGTCACCCTGGCTCCTGGCTCGGGCTGTTTCCTCTGCCTGTTTCTCTCCAGCCTGGGGAAGTTGACCCATCCACCAAGGCCTAGCACAAAGCCCATCTCTAGAAAATTCTTCCCAGCACTTACCTCATTCATGTTCTTGCTGCTTCCTCCTTCCCTCCTTCCCTTCTCTCTTCCTCCCTTCTTTCCTCTCTCTGTCTCTCTCTGCTTCTCTCTCCGTTTCTCTCTCTGAATGTGTATTGATCTCCCTCCTCAGCCACATTCCCATGGGACTCCCCTTGTACCTCTGAGATAGCACTTACTTCAGGTTGCTTTGGAATAGAGTGCTTCATGTTCACACCACCTCCCAGGCTAGAAATTGTGCTCCTAGAATTCAAGAGCTACCCGTTCTTCATTCATCTGCGTATCGATCATCTGCTGGCCCCACCCAGGGTTTTGCACCTGGAATAGGTTCTTAATAAATGTTTGGCACTTGATACAGTGAGTCGATGGGCGGAGCCTTGGCTTTAGCAATGGACAGCACACCTTCTAATGTGTGACCTTGGACAAGTGATTTACCCCTCCAAACCTCTTAGGTTCAAAACTTACACAATGGGGCTTAAAATAGTACCTACTCCATAGAGTGGTAAGGGATGAATTAGGTAACATTCTACATGAGTAGAACATGTCATGCCACACTTACCACTCTAAACTAGGCATGAGTCACCAGCTTCATCCTACACATACTTTCGGAGATTTACTTTTGTCCTGGATCCTCTGGAGTGGGTACTAGGGAGAAGTTTACTAGAATATTCATATTGAAAGACAAAGATGACCTCGATACAGCCTGGGCCTGTTTACAGAAAGGATGGATAAGTCTGAACGGATTCTAAAGAAATTGAGGGCATAAACCTGGCAGCCCCAGGCCCTTATAAAAGGTGGGGCCTCAGCTGGGAGCGGTGGCTCATGCCTGTAATCCCAGCATTTTGAGAGGTCGAGGTGGGCAGATCACGAGGTCCGGAGATAGATAGACCATCCTGGCCAACATGGTGAAACCCCATCTCTACTAAAAATACAAAAATCAGCTGGGTGTGGTGGTGCACATCTGTAGTCCCAGCTACTCAGGAGGCTGAGGCAGGAAAAGCGCTTGAACCTGGGAGGCAGAGATTGCAGTGAGCTGAGATTGCACCACTACACTCCAGCCTGGTGACAGAGCAAGACTCCGTCTCAAAAAATAATAAATAAATAAATAAATACATAGGCAGGGCCTCTCTCTTCCCAACTAAAGAAATTACACACTATCTAGGAAATCAGCTCCTTTACTCTCCGCATGCTAAAGAGGAACACCTGTCAGAGCCCTTCCCCAAAGCCGTCTTCAGACTTTAATGTGAGCCTGAATAATTGGAGAACAGGAAAGGCAGTTTGGAGCATGGAGAAAGGAACTTGGCCATTGTGCCTCTGGCACGGAAGGTGAGGGGGAACAGAGGCCAGGAGGGCAGGACTCTAGAAAGCCAGGGAGCCCCTCCTGTCATTGAGACACACACTCCGGCCAAGCCGACTTCTCCCTTTTCCTTGGATTCCAGGAGCAGCCGTCCTGGGCAGGGGCAGTGGGTGAAGTATAGTTGGGGGGAGAAGGGTGGGTGGGGAGCAAAGCAGTATCCTCCCTTTGTCTGGCCACAGTGGTTCTCAGTGTATGTTCTTAAGTGGGTGTTTTGATATATTTCAGCCTCAGAATGTTGGCAGACCATCAGCTTTTCTCAGGGCCGAGCTCCCTTGAATAAGTTGATGTACTTCTGCACACCATCCCCACTGGCCTGTCCACCATCTAGGTTCCCGTGATGGGGTGGTGGTGTGGGATTGAGTTTGGGGTGGGGGGATTGATGCTGGGGACAGAGCAGTTGCTGTGGAAGATTTGAGTCCTGTGTGGCAGCCTTTCCCTTGGAGACAAGATCCTGGACTAGGTTCTTGGTACATGAATGACTTTTGGAGACCATCTAGTCCAATCCACCCTTTTACAGATGAGGAAACCGAGACCTAAAGAGCCCAAGCCAGTAGGAAAACCCAAATCTCATCCTAGTCCAGGGTTTTTGTCCTGTTTCTCTCTGACAATCCCATAAATTTTGCTGTGTGTGATATAATGCAGGTGTCACAACAAGGTTGAAAAGGACAAATCTGCATTTGACTAGGAAGTGGGAGTTCTACTTGCTTAATCTCAAATTGGAGCCACAACTTGCTCCTTGCCTGACTTGTAGCTTCTCATCCTATGGTGTGGGGAGGGGGTGGGCAGAGGGAGGATTGGCGCAAACAGTGTCGAGATTTCCACTCTGATAGACTCTTGGGGTGGAGTTGGAAAGTTCCAAGGTGAGGTGTGAGACTTTTGACTGGATGGATCTGCTCTTTCAAGTGCTAGGCAGGTAGGCAGGCATTCTCATCCTCCTTCCCTAAAAGATCTACAGCCTCTGTAGGATCAAAGGAGGCTGATGTGCAATAAGAATGCCACTGAGAGGTGGTGCCCAGCGCCTATCCAGGAAAAGGAACAGACAGAGTGAAAAACTGATGATGGTAACTTGTATGAGGTTTTTTGTTTTTTTTTTAAAGCAGAAGTAAGTAAAGCTGGCATGGGTATGACCAATGGAAAGGCTAAGAGAAGAGGGATGTAGAAAGGATTGATGAAACTCTCAGGGGAAATTCATTCAGTCAGTCAAGAGCTCTTTTACTGAACACTTAATCTGTAACAGGTTCAGTTGTCGGCACTGAAGAAATCACACCACGAAGGGTGCAGAGACCCGTGCAAGTGACCCAGGAAAAGGAAAACTCAATCATGGGCATACTCCCAGTTAAATGGAAAGCAGAGTTAAAGGAGGACCATGGGAAGAATGAGATCTTGAAATATCCATCAGCAATTTTGGGACAATAACATCTGCACAGATGATTTTTTTTTTTTAACCTGGGAGAAAGGAGGCAGAGGGAGACACAAGTTGAGAGCTACTTTGGCACTCTGAGGACCAAATTAAAGTGTTTGCACCACATGCTGTGGTAATTCATTCACTCAGCAAGCACTGTCTGAGCACCTGTGTTTCTCTGGCCTTACCAGTCTCCCTGCTGCTCCTTGCCCTTACCAGGCATGCTTCCCTACTCTGCCTTTAATTTACGGTGGCACTATCATAGCTCATCGTAACCTTGAACTTCTGGGCCCAAGCAATTCTCCCACTTCAGCCTCCCCAGAAGCTGGGACTACAGGCCTGCACCAGCAAGCCAGGCTATTTTTTTTTCTTTTTTGGTATAGATGGGGTCTCACTATGTTACTCAGGAGGCCACTAACTCCTGGGCTCAACCATCCTCCCGCCTTGGCCTCCCAAAGTGCTGGGATTACAAATGTGACCCACCACACCCATCCAGAGTTCCCTTTTTAAATTTTTTTGAAGGCTTCCCTGCTAATCAGTAGCACCATTGTCTTAGGTCATTTTCTGTTGCTGTAACATATACCACAGATTGGGTAATACATAAAGAAAAGAAATTTATTTCTTACAGTTCTCGAGGCTGTAAAGTCCACATCTCGTGAGGGCCTTTTGCTAGTAGGGACTGTCTGAAGAGTGGTACAGGGCACCTCGAGGTGAGTGGACAGAGTGTGCTAGCTCAGTTCTTTCATCCTCATCTTAAAAAGCCACTGGTCCCATTCCTGTAGCAACCCATTAGTCCATCAACCCATGAATCCATGAATGGATTTATCCATTTATGAGGGCAGAGCTCTCGGGACACAATCACCTGTGAAAGGCCTCAACTCTGAATATTGCTACACTGGGGATTAAACTTCAACATAAGTTTTGGAGGGGGACAAATATTCAAGCCACAGCAACCATTTAGCAAACACATAAATGAGCTGAAATTGTGGTGACAAGAGGAGGCACATCACCCTGGAAAGGACCCTGTCTCATTTTTCTTTGTTTTTATTTTTTATTATGATTGTTTTTTAGAGATGAGGTCTCTCCATGTTGCCCAGGCTGGCCTTGAACTCCTAGCCTCAAGTGATCCTCCCGCCTCAGCGTCCGAAAGTGCTGGGATTACAAGTGTGAGCCACCAAGTCCAGTTTATCTCATTCATTGTTGTACCCAGTGCTAGGCACATGGTAAGCATTGAGGAAACGTTGAATGAATGAATATTATTTTTAAGCAATGAGGAAACCCATTTTTAAAATAGTAAATGTTATTATCACAACTTTGTAAAAAGTGTATTTTAAAATGTTTTTAAAAACTGCTAATAAACACCAACAGTAAGCCGGACATGGTAGTATGTCCATAATCCCAACTACTCAGGAAGCTGAGGTGAGGAGGATGACTTCGGCTTAGGAGTTTGAGGCTGCAGTGAGCTGTGATTGTGCCACTGCACCCCAGCTTGGGCAACAAAGCAATACCTCTCTTTAAAAAAAAATTGTAAAAAGGAATCCCAATAGCAGTTGAATGGTGGAGTTCTGGGAGATTTTTCTTTCTTTCTTTCTTTCTTTTTTCTTTCTTTCTTTTTTTTGACAGAGCCTCGCTGTCGCCCAGGCTAGAGTGCAGTGGTTCGATCTCTGCTCGCTGTAGCCTCGCCACCTGGGCTCAAGCACACCTCAACCTCTCCAGTAGCTGGGATTACAGGCGCACGCCACCACACCCAACTAATTTTTCTATTTTTAGTAGAGTTGGGGTTTTGCCATGTGGGCCAGGCTGGTCTCGAACTCCTGAACTCAAGTGATCCACCTGCCTCAGTCTCCCAAAGTGCTAGGATTACAGGCATGAGCTACCATGCCTGGCCTTTTTCTTTCTATATTCTTCCCATTTTGTGTAGTATAGCAACATTTTTAATAATGAATAAAGTATGTTTTAGTCCCCTCCACACCTTCCTTTCTCCCAAAAAAGGAATTATGAGAATTACAATTTACAACCTATTCTTTTAAAAGTCTTGCGCAATATAAAGTGTAAATGATGAAGACTGAGAAAACATGACCTGAACTTTACAACGCAATGAAATAAAGTTTACCAGACTCTCACATGTCTGACAATATGCATGAGGACTGTGTAGCTGGGCATTACCAACAGTTCTCATGTAACACTTTGATGAGTATTACTTGAAACAGCCGCACTGGCCTCTGTGAGATGCATAGGGAGGGGAGGCAGGAGACAGGATGAGGTGTGTGTGGCTCTGTTGGCCTCTGAAGACCCTGGATCCAAAACCCAGGGATGCCGCTTTGCTGGCAGAAAGGCCAGGACCTGGGAGCTCTGAGGACCACCGACTGACAGATATGCAGCCTCCAAGTGGGGCTGGTGCTGCTCGGACTTCACAAAGAAGCTTTTCACCACAACAGGAATGGCACAGACACCCCAAACTCTCCTTTCCTTCCCTTCCAAGCCTTCTAGATATGGGGAGGTCATAAGGATACTGCCTGAAATGTCATCAATAAAAATGTGTTGGGGCAGCAGAACAATTGCCTTTGAGAAGGCTAGAGGAGAGAATATTCATTCACGTAACAAATGTTTATTGAGAATCTACTATATCCTAAGCATAAGGGAGGTCCTGTGCATACATATATCTCCCTGCATCAGCCTGGTGAAGATGGCATGAGACCCATGATACAGATAATGAAAAAGGCTGGGAAAGGTTAAGTTAGTGACCCTGAGTTACACATTTAAGTAAGTAGTGGTAGTGGGAAGGGAGGTGGAAAGGGAGGGAGGGACTCAAACACAGCCCCATCAGAAGTGGAAAGCCTCTCTGCCCACACTATGCATTGCAGCATAGCAGAGGTTTCCAGACTTCATGCTCACAGCCTTTGTGAACATCAGCAGCTACTCTGGGTCTCAGTCTCCTTGTTCATAAAAAGAAAGTACTCAAGTGGCTCACACCTGTAATCCCGGCACTTTGGGAGGCAGAGGCGGGCGGATCACTTGATGTCAGGAGTTCGAGACCAGCTTGCCCAACATGGCAAAACCCCCTCTCTATTAAAGATACAAAAATTAAAAGGCCGGGCGCAGTGGCTCACACCTGTAATCCCAGCACTTTGGGAAGCCAAGGCAGGTGGGTCACCTGAGGTCAGGAGTTCGAGACCAGCCTGACTAACATGGAGAAGTCTACTAAAAACATAAAAATTAGCAGGGTGTGGTGGTGCATGCCTGTAATCCCAGCTACTCGGGAGGCTGAGGCAGGAGAATCACTTGAACCCAAAGGCAGAGGTTGCAGTGAGCTGAGATTGCATCACTGCACTCTAGACTGGGCAATAAGAGTGAAACTCTGTCTCAAATAAATAAATAAATAAATAGCCAGGTATCGTGGTGGGCACCTGTAATCCCAGCTACTTGGGAGGCTGAGGTAGGAGAACAGCTTGAACCCCGGAGGCAGAGGTTGCAGTGAGCCGAGATTGCACCACTGTACTCCAGCCTGGGCGACAGAGTAAGACTCTGTCTCAAAAGTAATAATAAAGTGCTTGAGAAATAACGTTTCCCAAGTGTCCCAGGGCTGGGGTCTTTATCACAGTGTTTCCCCTTCTTGGCTTTTTTCCCCTCTGTGACTCCTTTTCGGTGATCCTCTTCTTGCCTTTGTAAAAGTTCTGCCGAACAAATTCTCCCCAGCTGCTGGCTCAGAGCTCCCCCTGGGGACTCTGGTCTCTCCCCCGGCTCGCCCCCTAGGGGACATAGGTGGTGCTGTGGGAGCCAGGGCTTCCAGTGAGGTCCATGCAATTATCAGACCAAGTCAACATAATCACAGGTTTGAAGTCAACTTCAATTACTACTTTACCTTTTAAAAAAACATGGATCTAGAGAACATTCTCACAGCCCTGCCCACATTCACCAGGGCAATGCTCCTGGAACATTTAATGACGGGGAGTTCTTGTAGCCTGAAGACCTACTGGTTCTATGAGTCATATTTAAAAACTGGATTGTATGTTTTCTTCCTATACCTCAGTTTCTTTTAGGGCCTGTGAGACTACTGATTCATCCAGTGCTGATTTTTGCAGGGATGCCAAACTGTGATTATAAAACAATATATTTGGCCGGTTGTGGTGGCTCCCGCCTGTAATCCCAGCACTTTGGGAGGCCAAGGCGGGCGGATCACCTGAGGTCGGAAGTTCAAGACCAACCTGACCAATATGGAGAAACCCTGTCTCCACTAAAAATACAAAATTAGCGGGGCATAGTGGCGCATACCTGTAATCCAAGCTACTCGGGAGGCTGAGGCAGGAGAATCCCTTGAACCCAGGCAGAGGTTGCAGTGATTCAAGATTGTCACCATTGCACTCCAGCCTGGGCAACAAGAGTGAAACTCTGCCTCAAAAAAATAATATATATATATGTATATAATTTGTCTCTACTTGGTTATTTTTATTAAAATAATCAATTTTTGTTAGGTAATAAATGCATGTGGCACAATATTCAAAAACCACTAAAAGATTTTCAGTAATTATCATATGACCCAGTAATTCCACTCCTGGGGATATAGCCAAAAGAACTGAAAAATGGATATTCAGACAAAAACCTGTACACAACTGTTCACAGCAGCACTTTGCATGATAGCTAAAAGGCAGACAGAACCCAAATGTCATCAACTGATGAACAGATAAACAAGACGTGGTTTCTCTATACAATGGAATATTATTCAGCCATAAAAGGGAAAGAAGTACTGATACATTCTACAATGTGGATGGACCTTGAAAGCATTATGCTAACTGAAAGAAGGCACACATAAAAGGCCACATATTATATCATTCCGTTTGTATGAAGTATCTAGAATAGGCAAATCCGTAGAGACAGAAAGCACACGAGTAGCTGCCAGGGGCTGGGGGTAGGAAGGAATAGGAAGGGCTTGCTAATGAGCATTGGGTTTCCTTTTGGGGCGATGAAATGTTCTGAAACTAGATGGTGGTGGTGGTGGTTACATAACGTTATGAATGTACTAAATGACACTGAATCATACACCTTAAAATAGTTAAAATAATAAATTTTATGTTATGTGTATTAGACCACAGTAAAATAAATAAAGAATATTCAGTGAAAAGCAAGTTCCCCTTCTCCAGGTCCCCTGCCTGAAGGCAGAAACAAATAGCACTCTTCTCTATCCTTCCAGAGATTATTGAATGTATGTATGGCTATGTGCATATAAATATATATAGTGTTTATATGTTTGTATACTACATTGTGTGTGTTTTATATATATATAGTATAAATATATTGTACATTTCTTTTTCTTTCTTTTTTTTTTTTTTGAGACGGAGTCTTGCTCTGTTGCCCAGGCTAGAGGGCAGTGGTGTGATCTTGGCTTACTGCAACCTCTGCCTCCTGGGTTCAAGTGATTTTCCCGCCTCAGCCTCCTGAGTAGCTGGGACTACAGGCATGCGCTATCATGCCTGGCTAATTTTTGTGTTTTTAGTAGAGACGAAGTTTCACCATGTTGGCCAGGCTGGTCTAGAACTCCTGACCTCGTTCGTGATCTGCCCGCCTCAGCCTCCCAAAATGCTGGGATTACAGGCGTGAGCCCCTGCATTCAGCCTCCTTTTCTCCTTTTTAGGACACCAGTGGTCACATTGTTCTGCAACTTGCTTAACAAAATATTTTGTATGGTCCCAAATCAGTACTCCTTCTTTTTAATGGCTTTCAACTTTTCCAAAATAAGTGACAATAATCTCATTATAATTTTAATCTTATTTTTTTATGAATGAGGTTGAGCATCTTTTCATGTTTTTACAAGCCATTTATATTTTCTTATCTGTGAATTTTCTTTTCATGTACTTTGCCACCTCCATCCCCTTTGTTTTTTGAGATGGAGTCTCTGCTCTGTCACTCAGGCTGGAGTACAGTGGTGGGAATCTTGGCTCACTGCAGCCTCCACCTCCTGAGTTCTGTAATCCCAGCTACTTGGGAGGCTGAGGCAGGAGAATCACCTGAACCCAGGTGGCGGAGGTTGCAGTGAGCCGAGATCGCGCCATTGCACTCCACTGCCGACTTGGTGAGTGAAAAATTATGTCTCATTGTTTTAAATTATTATGACTTCTAGGGAGTTTGAGCATTAAAATTTTTCACTCATATTTATTGGCCACTTATATTTCTTTTCCTGTGAAGTATTTGTTCCTGTGCTTTTGTGGACCAGATTTAAACATTTGAGTTGAGTAGTGGGCATCAGCCAGAGTGGAGGCAATAGAAAATTCTGGTGACAGATTGCAGAAAACTGCCTTTCCACCTTGCAAAAGACCAAGAGAGCACCGAGTCCTCCTGGTCACTGAAGAACATGTACAAGACGGGTAAACAATATCATCTTGGTGTGCCCATGCTCCCTGCTGTAGTAGGCAGAATAATGGTCTCCCAAAGATGTCTGTGTCTCAATCCTGGAACCTATCTAGGGTTATATGGCAAAGGGGAATTAGGATTGCAGGTTGAATTGTTGGCCAATGAGCTAACCATGAGATGGGGATATTATCTTGGATTATCTGGGTAGGCCCCATAGAATCACAAAGGTCCTCAAAAGTGGGAGAAGGAGGCAGAGGAATAGGGCCCGAAGGAGATGTGACTTCAGAATAAGGGTCAGACAGATGCAATATTGGTGTCTTTGAAGATGGAAGGGGCCATGAGCCAAGGAATGTAAGCAGCCTCTAGAAACTGAACATGGCAAGGACATAGATTCTCTCCTAGAGCTTCCCAAAAAGAACAGTCCTACTGATACCTTAAGTTTAGTCTGATGAAACCCGTGTTGGATTTTGATCTATGAAGCTGCAAGATAATAAAATTGTATTGCTTCAGGTTTATGGTAATTTGTTACAGCAGCTATAGAAAACTAATACACATACAGAACATGACAGAGCCTGCCTCTGCAGAGTGCTAGAGTCCCATTCTTTACAGGAAAATGAAAGGAAAACTTAACGTTTACCACTGCTCCCCACCCTCCTCATCACCCAGTATCAAGCTATGTGAGCAGAGGGACATTTTAAGGCAAATTGTCACTCCCTCCAAACAGAGATCGTAAGCGGACTTTGGGCGAGGAACAGGCAAGATGCGGAACCACTGGCAGCTTCTCCAGCACCCTCGTTTTGACCTTCAGAGACGCTTTTGTTTTCACACCATTATATGCCAGAGGAAACACACATTTTCAGTGTGCTCAATGGTGCCTGATTCTTCTACAGTCAGACGTGAGATTGCTGTGGGGCCGGGCACGATGCCTCATGCCTGTAATCCCAGCACTGTGAGAGGCCAAGGCAGGCGGATCACGAGGTCAGGAGATTCGAGACCATCCTGGCTTAACACGGTGAAACCTATCTCTACTAAAAATACAATATCCTGGCTTAACACAGTGAAACCCCGTCTCTACTAAAAATACAAAAAATTAGCTGGGTGTGGTGGCATGGGCCTGTAGTCTCAGCTACTCGGGAGGCTGAGGCAGGAGAATCACTTGAACCTGGGAGGCAGAGGTTGTGGTGATGAGCTGAGATTGCGTCACTGCACTCCAGCCAGGAGACAGAGCGAGACTCCGTCTAAAAAAAATAAATAAATAAATAAAGATTGCTGTGGCTGGTAAGTAAGCAGCTAGCATGGACGGAGATAGTGGGATGTAGTAGAATTCAGATAATGATGAAAAGACTTCTCTGCTTAGCCCTGGCCATAACTAGATGTGAGTCTCGCATAAGCAACATCCTCTCTGGAACACAGCTTGCTTATCTAGAGAAGAAAGGGCTGGATACAGATACTCACAATGCTCTTTGACCCTTTTTGTTCTGGTGTGTTGCTTGTTTCCTTCTTTTCCGTCAGCCTCAAGCCCACCTCTTTATATGGTGCCTGCTGGCGCTAGAGCTCCCCTGAGGGCTAGTTTCCTATCAGGTTCTATGAATGGGAGGCATTGGTGGGGACTGGAAAATGGTAGAAGGGGAGAAGCGATTTTCTTCCTGTTACCTGCACCTTTCAGAATCCCCTGCTTCAAGGCCGGGCATGGTGGCTCACTCACACGTGTAATCCCAGCACTTTGGAAGGCCAAGGCAGGCAGATCACCTGAGCTCAGGAGATCAAGACCAGCCTGGTCAACAGGCGAAACCATGTCCCTACTAAAAATACAAAAATTAGCTGGGCATGGTGGTGCATGCCTGTAGTCCCAGCTACTCAGGAGGCTGAGGCAAGAGAGGCGCTTGAACCCAGGAGGTGGAGGTTGCAGTGAGCCAAGATCAAGCTATTGCGCTCCAGCCTGAGTGACAGAGTGAGATGCTGTCTCAAAAAAACAAAAAACAAAACAAAACAAAAAAATTTCCTGCTTCAGCCTCCAGCTTCCTTAGGTACTTCCAAGACCAGCCCCTTCAAATCCCTCCCCAGAGGTTACAAGGCAAGCAGCAACCTCCTAGGGGGCTGCCTCCACACTCCTAGGTTCTTGTGACCCAAGCTTTAATGCTTTGCTCCACCAGCACAAGGGTGGTAGCTACCTCCAGCAGTCATGAACATCAGGGTTACCTGGGTATTCCTTTTTGCCCTCTCAGCCCTCCAACATCTTTGTAACCATTTCTCTACTTTTTTTTTTTTTTTTTTTTTTTTTGAGACAGAGTCTTGCTCTGTCACCCAGGCTAGAGTGCAGTGGCACGATCTCGGCTCACTGCAACCTCCACCTCCCAGGTTCAAGCTTTTCTCCTACCTCAGCCTCCTGAGTAGCTGGAATTATAGGCGCCCACCACTATGCCCAGCTAATTTTTTGCATTTTTAGTAGAGACAGGGTTTCACCACGTTGGCCAGGCTGGTCTTGAATGCCTAACCTCATGATTCATCTGCCTCGGCCTCCCAAAGTGCTGGGATTACAAGCATGAGCCACTGCGCCCGGCCTACCACGTCTCTACATTATTTTTTCCTGTTTATATTACCTAGCATAGCTTTTGCTTTCCTGACTGGACCTTGACTGAACAAATTGGCTGGAGATTTTTCTTACTAACTTGTAATTTAAAAAAAACAGGCAATGGGGTATTAAGGAAGTTAGTCAATTAGCTATCATATATTTTGCCATTATTTATTTATTTATTTTTGAGACAGCGTCTTCCTTTGTCACCAGGGCTGGAATGCAGTGGCGTGATCTCAGCTCACTGCAGCCTCAACCTCCCAGGCTCAGGCAATCTCCCGCCTTAGCCTCCAAGTAGCTGGGATTACAGGTGCGTGCCACCCCACCTGGCTAATATTTGTATTTTATGTAGAGATGGGATTTTGCCATGTTACCCAGTCTGGTCTTGAACTCCTGGCCTCAAGAAATTCACCCACCTCGGCCTTCCAAAGTGCTGGGATTACAATTGTGAGCCACGGCACCTGGCCTATCATGATTTCTATTAGTTTGATGTTTGCCTTTGTTTGTTTATATGTTTATTCTTCAGAACATTTTCAAATTTTTTTGTTTTGTTTTTTGAGACAGAGTCTCACTCTTGTAGCCCAGGCTGGAGTACAGTGGTGCAGTCTTGGCTCACTGTAACTTCTACCTCCTGGGTTCAAGCAATTCTCCTGCCTCAGCCTCCCAAGTAGCTGGGATTACAGATGCCCGCCACCACGCCTAACTAATTTTTTGTATTTTTAGTAGAGATGGAATTTTGCCATATTGCCCAGGCTTGTCTTGAACTCCTGGCCTCAAGAGATCCACCTGCCTTGGCCTCCCAAAGAGCTGGGATTACACGTGTGAGCCACCACACCTGACCTGTAATGATTTTTATTAGTTTGGTTTTTGCCTTTGTTTATATATTTATTCTTCAGAAAATTTAATTTTTTTTTTTTTTTTGTTTGCAAACAGGCACTTGTCTGTATGTTGTTTGTTTTTTTGAGACAGAGTCTTGCTCCTGTCACCTAGGCTGGAGTCCAATGGTGAAATCTTGGCTCACTGCAACCTCCGCCTCCTGAGTTCAAGCAATTCTCCTGACTCAGCCTCCCAAGAAGCTAGAATTACAGGTCCTGCCACCATGCCCGGCTAGTTTTTGTATTTTTAGTAGAGATGGGGTTTTGCCATGTTGGCCAGGCTGGTCTCAAACTCCTGACCTCAGGTGACCCAACCACCTCGGCCTCCCAAAGTGCTGGGATTATAGATGTGAGCCACCTCGCCCAGCCATATAATTTCTGTATTACATGGCATGGTTAGACAGAGCTGCTGCTACTGCTTTTTTTTTTTTTTTTGAGACAGAGTTTCACTCTTGTTGCCCACGCTGAAGTGCAATGGCACAATCTCAGCTCACCACAACCTCCACCTCCTGGGTTCAAATGATTCCTGCCTCAGCCTCCTGACTAGCTGGGATTACAGGCATGCACCACCATGCCTGGCTAATTTTGTATTTTTAGTAGAGACGGGGTTTCTCCATGTTGGTCAGGGTGGTCTCGAACTCCTGACCTCTGGTGATCTGCCTGCCTGGGCCTCCCAAAGTGCTGGGATTATAGGCGTGAGCCACCATACCCAGCTGACGGAGTTTCTTCATTTCAAGATTACAAACATATTCAACTATATTTTCTTCCTGTATTTTTTTTTCTGGGGACAGGGTCTCAGTCTGTCACACAGGCTGGAGTGCAGTGGTGTGATCATAGCTCACTGTAGCCTCTCCCGGGTTTGAGAGATTCTCCTGTCTCAGCCTCCCAAGTAGCTGGGACTACAGGCACATGGCACCACATCCAGTTAATTTTTTTTTTTTAAGTGGAAACAAGGTCTCACTAAGTTGCCTGGGTTGGTCTTGAACTCCTGGGATCAGGCTATTCTCCTGCGCCTCGGCCTCCCAAAGTATTGAGATTATAGCCGTGAGCCACTGTGCCGTCTCCTTTACTTTTATGGTTTCATGTTTGACATTTCGGTTTCTATTCATCTGAAATTGATTTTAGAATAAGGAGTGAGGTAGCAATATAATTTAAATGGTTTTCCCAAATAGAAAATGCTGTGTAGCCAGTTGTCTCAATACTATTTACTGAACAGCCCTTCTTTTCTCTGATTTGAAATGCCAACTTGAAAAGTATTAATTCACATATAGTTGGGTCTATTTCTGGATTTTTTTTCCTATCAGTTTATCTATTTCTCAGTCTATAATACTTTGTTAACCAGAAGTTAGCATTCAATTTTATAGGGTCATCAATATAAATACTCCTAATTTTTCCATAGGTAACTCTTGGAATTTAGAACACAGGAAAGGCAGGGGTGGAGTCCCTTCATGTCTGAGAAACTAGATGTTGATTCAGGAGGAAATATCAAAAAATTGATTTTTTAAACCAAGCCTTCCTGAATAACATTTTTTGTTGATAAGGCAAATAAATATTAAATGTCTGATTTTTTTTTTTTTTTTCTTAAATATAAATAAATTTTTTTTTTTAAATAAAGACAGGGTTTCACCATGTTGGTCAGGCTGATCTTGAACTCCCGACCTCAGGTGATCCGCCTGCCTTGGCCTCCAAAGTGCTTGGATTACAGGTGTGAGCCACCACACCCAGCCTAAATGTCTGATTTTAACCATTAGTTCTGTTGATTTTTGGCTGAATGAAACATCATAGTTTGAAACTATGACTTTATGTTCAACTTATTTATTTTCTTCTATTTCGCACAAGCCATGTATTTACAAAGCTATCAAAATCAAAAACTTGCAGCCCTGAGGGACTGTCTCTAGGTATGCAGTGTATTCCTCACACAAGGTTGGCAGCTGCTTGGATACTAACACTCAGGGATTTTAGTCTTATCAGTGATTAGCTCAATAGAAACTTGAGTATATTTCGCTTTATTTTTTTTGAGATGGAGTTTCTTCACTCCTGTTGCCCAGGCTGGAGTGCAATGGCACAATCTCGGCTCACCACAACCTCCGCCTCCCGGGTTCAAGCGATTCTCCTGCCTCACCCTCCCAAATAGCTGGGACAACAGGCATGCGCCACTACTCCTAGCTAATTTTGTATTTTTTTTTAGTAGAGATGGGGTTTCTCCATGTTGGTCAGGCTGTTCTCAAACTCCCAACCTCAGGTGATCCGCCCACCTTGGCCTCCCAAAGTGCTGGGATTACAGGCATGAGCCACCATGCCCACCTTCTTCTTTTTAAAGGAAATACCCATGATAATGAAATGAAGGGCACACATAAAGGGCCAAAAGTCTGTTTTCATCACTCTTTGGGAATTGTGCCACTGCCTCCTTCTCCTCAGGAATTAATATTATTTGCTTTTATTTTCTGAAATCACAATCGACCGCAATTTCAGGTAACACTATTTGTGCTTTTTTTGGTATGATCATGAGGAAATTTAGAGTGGCACATAAGAGATCTTTTTAGAAAAAGTTTGTTCCTTCAAGCACTAATGTACATGTGCACATACGCATTCCAGCAGCATAGGTACAAGAGAAGGTCCCCCTTCAAACTTGCATTGGATTTTGTTAATTAGAAATGAACCTTGGGGTCTGGACATGTTGGCTCATGCCTATAATCCCAGCACTTTGGGAGGCCGAGGTGGGCAGATCACCTGAGGTCAGGAGTTCAAGACCAGCCTGGTCAACATGGCGAAAACCCATCTCTGCTAAAAATACAAAAATTAGCCAGGCATGGTGGTACCCACCTGTAATCCCAGCTACTCAGGAGGCTGAGGCATGAGAATTGTTTGAACCTGGGAGGCGGAAGTTGCAGTGAGCCAAGATCAAGATCATGCTACTGCACTCCAGCGTGGGTGACAGAGCAAGACTCCATCTCAAAAACAAAAAAAAGAAGGGGGGGGGGGGGGGGGGGGGGGGAGGGGGGGGGGGGGGGGGGGAGGGGGGCGGGGAAAGAAAGAGGAGGGGGGGGGGGGGGGGGGGGGGGGGGGGGGGGGGGGGGGGAGGGGAGCACGGAAAAAAAAAAAAAAGGAAAAGAAAAAAGAAATGAACCTTGACCAGGCACAGTGGCTCACACCTGTAATCCCAACATTTTGGGAGGCCAAGATGGGTGGATCCCTTGAGCCCTAGAGTTTGAGGACAGCCTAGGCAGCATAGTGAGAACACTATCTCTACAAAAAAAAATTTAAAAATTAGCAAGGCGTGATGGCACGCGCCTGTAGTCCCAGCTACTTGGGAGGCTGAAGTGGAAGGATCGCTTGAGCCTGGGAGGTTGAGGCTGCAGTGAGCAGAGATCATGCCACTGTACTCTAGCCTGGGTGACAGAGCAAAACCTGTCTCAAAAATAAAATGAAATAAAATAATAAATAAATACATTGTAGACTTTTCTTAATTATATTATTTTTGACTATTTGTTCTTAAGGATGAAGCATCAAAGCTGGAAATCTGTGTGTGTGTATGTTTGTATGATCAGAGAGAGAAAAAGAAGGAGAAATAAATTTTTGTTTTGTTTTGTTTTTGAGACGGAGCCTCACTCTGTCGCCCAGGATGGAATGCAATGGTGCAATCTCAGCTTACTGCAACCTCCACCTTCCAGGTTCAAGCGATTCTCTTGCCTCAGCCTCCCCAGTAACTGGGACTACAGGCACATCCCACCAGGCCTGGCTAATTTTTTGTATTTTTAGTACAGACAGGGTTTCACCGTGTTAGCCAGGATGGTCTCGATCTCCTGACCTCGTGATCTGCCCACCTTGGCCTCCCAGAGTGCTGGGATTACACGCATGAGCTGCTGTGCCCAGCCCAAGAGAAAGAAAATTTAAGGGTATTGATTAAAAGTCTTCTAGGTAGTATAACAAGGCAGAGATCCCACTGCTTGTTTAGGTGAACTTCAATTGTTACTTTTTCATGTTTTTTCCTTTGGGCAAGTTTATCCTGAGAAGAAACCTCCAGTCTCCTGCCTAATGGGTACATATTATGAATAATATGTTTGCCTATACCTTAGGGGTTAAGCTAGGAAGAAACTGGGGGGCCAGTGGTGGGGACTGGAAACATAGGAACATCACAAAATGGGAAAATCATTTGAGAAAATTTTGATGTTTGATATCTCAAGAAACAAAGTACTACTATGTGGGAAAAAAATCTGTGCTCACAATCTAAGTTTGCTGGACAAAGGCCTCGGATACTTGAGGTATCACTGTATTAATAACTAATAATAGGGTTATGTGTTTGAAGTATAGATTGAGCATGTATCTTTAAATACACCCTCCTCAGTTCAGCCATCTTTGTCTTTGGCCACTGTAATGCAATCCCTAGCACCTATAGGCTGACAGTGTACACTGTACAGAACTGTGTTTCTGTGTGTGTATCATGGTGAGGGGGGTGTACAGGGGTGGTGGTGGTAGTGGAGAGCGAAGCCCTTTGGGAAACATTTCCATTCATAGGTTTCATGGGTCCCCTTCCCTACAACCTACAGGATTATGTGCTGATGAGGATCATTTCAGTGGTCTCTTTGACCTCTATAAAACTCTCCATTGTTCTTTCTAACCAGGAATCAAAAGTGCGGAAAACTTTTGCCGTGAAATGTTTTTATTCCGGCAAGAAGACTCAGTTTTAAACACAAAATGTACTTGTTTTAGCTCTGTGCTTCCAAACTGCCAAAAAGAAGATCTTTTAGAAATGTGCTGGATTCTCTGTGGGTTTGTGTTTATTAATTCCCACCCTTTGCAAAGCATTTTGCGGTGGCATAAACATCATTTTAAAACAGGAAGTTAGCTTTTAGTCATTAGTCTGAAATAAAGTGCTTCAGAAAAAATGAAACCAGCTTCAGCCAGAGGAGAACTTAACATGACAAAAGTCACAGCAGGAAATTAGGTGACTCTGGCTTGGCTTCTCCATTCACAGCTTTTGGGCATGTTCATTCATTTTGTCCATCTCTTAAATACCTACTCTATGCACGGCCTCATTTAACACTTTAGTGCACATCAGTCAAATGAGCTACTCAGCCAGACTGCAAGGACTCTGATAATACATAGGCCTCTCATGTACAAAGGTGGGGAGAAGAGGCATTATTTTCACTGCTATATAAATATTTTGTTGTGTGAATGAACCATGATTCACTTATTCATTCTCCTGATGATAGACAACATTTAGGGTTGTTTCCAGATCTTTTCTATTACAGACAATGCAGCAACGAACCATCTTGCACAACCCGTGGTGTACATGTGTGAGTTTCACTAAGGCAGCAGTCTTCAAAGTGTGATCCAGGGACCTACAAAGGTCCCCAGTGCCCTTTCAGAGGATGCACAGAAGCAAAACTTTTTTTTTTTTTTTTTTTTTGAGATGGAGTCTGACTGTGTCGTCCAAGCTGGAGTACAGTGGCACAATCTGGGCTTACTGCACCCCGTGCCTCCCGGGTTCAAGTGGTTCTCCTTCCTCAGCCTTCTGAGTAGCTGAGACTAGAGGCACACACCACCACGCCCAGCTAAGTTTTGTATTTTTAGTAGAGACAGGGTTTCACCATGTTGGCCAGGCTGGTTTCAAGCTCCTGACCTCAGGTGATCTACCTGTCTTGGCCTCCCAAAGTACTGGGATCACAGGCATGATTTACCATGCCTGGCCGAAAAACTATTTTCATAATAGTTTTCACTCTCATCCTGTCGGGGAATGCTGTGGAGTTTTCTGGAGGCTACATGACACATCCACAATTATCTGAAAAGGCTATTAAGATACTCCTACCTCTTCTAATTACATATCTGTGTGTGGCTGAAATTTTCTCATATACTTCAACCAAAACAACAATATTGCAACACTTGAATACAAATAGAGATTCTGGCTGTCTTCTAGTAAGCCAGACAATAAAACAGATAGTAAAATATGAAACAATGCCTCTCATCTCCCTAAATTTTAACATAAATAGAATTTTTTTTCATAAAATGTGTTAACATCCACTGAGTTTATTTTTGTTATTTTAAAGCTGATTAATAATATTTTAACTTTTTCAGTTTTAATTTCTAATACTGTAAATATAAATAAATATAGCCCACATAAACAAAAGCTTTTTGGCATCCTTGATAATTATTATTTTTTTGGAGACAGGGTCTCGTTCTGTCGTCCAGGCTGGAGTACAGTGGCACAATCATGGCTCACTGCAGTCTCGACCTACTGGACTCAAGCGACCCTCCCAAAGTTCTGGGATTGCAGGCATGAGCCACTGTGCCCATTCTGATAATTTGTTTTTGAGACAGTTTTGCTCTTGTTGCCCAGGCTGGAGTGCAATGGTGTGATCTCAGCTCACTGCAACCTTTGCTTCACAGGTTCAAGCGATTCTCCGCCTCCCAAGTATATGGGATTACAGGCATGCACCGTCACACCTGGCTAATTTTGTATTTTCAGTAGAGATGGGGTTTCTCCATGTTGGTCAGGCTGTTCTTGAACTCCCAACCCCAGGTGATCCACCCGCCTCAGCCTCCCAAAGTGCTGGGATTACAGGCATGAGCCACCGTGCCCAGCCCCATCCTGATAATTTTTAAGGGCATAGGAGTCCTAAAACCAAAAAATATGAGAAGTAGTGCCCTTGGGTATATACCCAGGAGTTGTGATGTAGGTACATATTCATCTTTAAATAGTTAATCTAATAATCACTGATGATTAAGTTCAGTTTGGTACCATTTACATAGAGCCCCCCCCAAACCAGCACAACTAAGCTTTATACAGCTCAGAAATGCATGCATATTTTGCTAAAACTGAAAAAAAAATAGAAGGCAAGGTTAAGCTCAAAATGTAGGATAGTGTTTACTTTTCATGGAGAGGCAGGGGGATGGAGGGAGAAGGGACAGATTGGATTGGTTCTTAGGTACAGTGTCTATTACTGTGCTTTATAACTTACAGATCTGCTGCATTTTTCTTTTATATGTTAAATATTACATACTTTTTTATTTACTAAAAATAATAAAGAAACAGTTCCTGCCCTCAAGAGGCTCCCTGTCTGCCGATTGTGAGTGGAAATCACACTCCTCTTTCCTGAGTTTCAGCTCATTGAGAAACTGACCAGGAATCAGTTCAGCTGGAAGTTGAGGCTCTATTACCTGCAAAGCTGGATTAGAGAATGTGGAGGCCAGTGATTTTCTCCTCCTTGCCTACCTGATCCAGTTGGTCATGTGCAATCCAGGGAGTCCCCCTGCTCACCTCTCCCCAGGTGGCAGGATCTGTCTGGTGGAGGAGGGGACCCAAAGTTATGCAGGCGTTAGGGGATGGTGCCTGTGATATTAGAACCCAGATTTATCCTCCTCCAAAGGTAATGGCTTTTGCTGACCCTTCTGGGCCTCAATTTCCCTTCCATAAAAAGGGAATAGCATCTTACAGTTGTGTCATGAGAAGTCATTGTGTATCCTAGGGCAGGGGTTGGCTTTCCTGTTTCCCTTCAAGTGCAAGGTCAGGCTACACCCCCAGGATGACTGTACCCACCTCTCTGGGTTTGGCTGTTCTCAGCCACTTTCAGGACAGAGATCTATCCAGAGAGGGCAATACCATGACTCGTGCCACAGGCGACACAGCTCATTCCACATCATTAATTCTCCCATGTTTCCAATGTTTACATTTTATCTCCTCACTGGGAAACTGTAGGGGAAACCCCCTCCCTCCCTCTCCTTCCTTCCTCCATTTATGCTGGGTCAGCCCCAGGCTTCCCTCAGAGACTCACACTCTGGGACTTGATTCAAGGCCAGTCACTTACCCCAGGCAGCAGCTATGAGAGATCAGGTGGACCCTCCAAGCAATGAGCTAGGAGAAACACCCACAAACCACCAGAATGGGCCCTTGCTCTGTGCCCTCCTCCTCTCAGACACCGGACAACGGTGGGCTCAGCTGGGCTGCATTTAAGAGGCTGATGGCCCTCGTCTGCAAGCCTGGTTTAGAACCAGCCCATTCAATTTGGTTTTGATTCTATTCAATTATATTTAATTCCTTTCAACAATGAAGTGTCAGGTGCTGGGCAAGGCCAGTGTGTTTAAACCTCTGAGGCTCACCTCTCCAGAAAACAACTTTGTCAGTGACAATTCCAGAAGTGGAGTCTAATTCAAAGGTCTTTAACTGGAACAAGGAATAGAAGGAGAGGGAACTGCAGGCTAGGGGGAAACTGACCAGGAGTCAGATCACCTGAAAGTCCAGGCTCTATTATCTGCAAGGCTGGATGAGAGACTGAGGAATTGAGTTCTCTGCTCCTCCCACTGAGGCCTCCAAGCCTCACCAGGGAGATGGGGGATTCACATCAAACAGGCCAAGGCCACAGAGAGCTGGTCGCCCCTCAGTGTAGTTTAGAAACCTGTGTGTACTGTGGAGTGGGAGCAGGAAAACCAAGGGAGAAAACAGCACATCATGAGGGGGAAAAACAGTTAAAGCTGTCCCCTTCAGTATCCTCCCTACTGGAAAATCCCAATTCTAACGTTTCAGTTCATTTTTTTTTCTTTTTTTTTTTGAGACAGAGTTTCACTCTTGTTGCCCAGGTTGCCCATTGCAATTCCCCTTATTGCCCAGTGTGATGGCACCATCTTGGCTCGCTGCAACCTCCACCTCCCGGTTCAAGTGATTATCCTGCCTCAACCTCCCATGTAGCTGGTATTACAGGCATGCACCACCATGCCCAGCTAATTTTTGTATTTTTAATAGAGCCAAGGGCTCACCATGTTGGTGAGGCTGGTCTCAAACTCCTTACCTCAGGTGATCCGCCCTCGTCAGCCTCCCAAGGTGCTGGGATTACAGGCTTGAGCCACCGCGCTGGCCTCCAGTTCATTTTTAATACATTGAAAAATATGTCCATCTTTTTTGAGGGAGCAAGTCTGATCACAAGACAGTAGGGAGAGGTATCAAGGTGAGCCGGTGAGAATGAAACAAGTTACACTAACTAGTACATTGCACTAACTAGTACATTGCAGAAGAAACTGTACATGTCAGCCAGACCTCTAACAAGACAAAACAAGATCAGGACCCAAAAAATCAGCAGATTTGAAGAATGTTTACCTTCTTGCAACCACAAATGGAAAGTGAGCTCAGAGCCCAGTAGGAGTTTAACAAAATAAAGTTCAAAGTGGAGGCTGCTCTGTGCATATTCTACCCCCGGTTGCCCTGGCAATGAAACATCTGCCTTATAGCAATGAAATCATCTTGAGAAGAAACCCACAAGTGCAAGAGAGCGTCTGTGCCTGCAGACTTGCTGTTGATGCTGTGTCTGCCTGCAGCCACTACTGTTTTACTCACTGACAAGGTGCCTAGCTGGAAAGCCCAGTTACCCAGGCCTGGGAGGTCTCAGGAGCCTCACCTCCTGGAGGTCTGCTCAAGAGGCTTGGCCTCAGAGACCTGCACTCAGGAGGAGGGCAGAGAGAGTAGAACCCGGAGTCTGATCCTTGGCTAGCTAATTAATTCTTGAGCATGTTGTGGAGATGTCACGGAGAAGGCAAAATGAGTAAGATGAGATCCCAGCCCTTGAGGGGCAGAGAAAATAGAGGTGCATATGCATAATTAGTTGTGATAGAAGGCCGAGTTGAGAGAGTAAACAGAGTCCTACAGACACTCTTTTCCTCTTCATTATTCTTTTTCTTTTTTTTTTTTTTTTTTTTGAGAGAGTCTCGCTCTGTTGCCCAGACTTGAGTGCAATGGTGCGATCTGAGCTCACTGCAAACTCTGCCTCCTAGGTTCAAGTGACTCTACTGCCTCAGCCTCCCAAGTAGCTGGGATTACAGGCATGCCCCACCACATCCAGCTAATTTTTGTATTTTTAATAGAGACCTGGTTCCACCATGTTGACCAGGCTGGTCTTGAACTCCTGACCTCAAGTGATCCACCCGCCTCAGCCCCACAAAGTACTGGGATTACAGACAGCAATCGTGCCCAGCCTTCTTTTCTTATGTAGGTCATGTTTTTATGGAAAGGAACTTAACAAGGATGAAAATAAGCAAAAGGAAAAAATTAAAATCACTCCAAATCGCATCAACCAGAGAGAACCACTATTAACATGTTAACATTACCATTAAAGGTGTATCTTTTCAAACTTTTTCTTACGCAAATAGATGCATACGTTAAAATACACATTTGTTCTGTCTATATAAACATTTTTTCTGAAACAAGATTATACTATATATAGGATTTTACCTTTTGGCATCTAAAAATACACCATGAGTATATTTTCAAGGAACACGAATATACAACTGGCATCGACATATTTCATATCTGCACTGCTTCCATGATTTGACCTTAAAATAATTTAGCCAACCAAGGTGGACAGATGGCAGTTTGCTGTCCTTTCCCTCAAGTCCAGTGAGGGGGTCCTGATGGCAACACGCATTATGGTGCACAGAGCCCACGCTGGGGTTGGATCCCACTTGAGAAATCTCGAGGGCACGCAGGCTGGATGGTAGCTGATGGACAGGATAAAGGGCAGAAGCTGTGCTGGGATCAGCCACCACTCCCGGGGTTGTCACAACCCAGGATCCACGAGCATTTCCCAAGGACCACAGGCCCGGAGAAACAAGTTGCTCAGTGATGACATCAACGTAAAGGTTGGAGCAGAAGGGAGCTCGCACTTTGTTTTGATGCTGATGAGGGCCCACTGGGAGGCAGAGGAGGGAAATGATTCTGTTAGAGCCGGGCAGTAGGAGATGAATCTCACTGTGTGTAAGGCACCTGGAAGGAGGGGGAGACAGGAGGCCAGGAAATCAGTTCAGAGGCTGTTATCAAAGTCTGAAGAGAAGCATTCCCTCCTTCCATAGGAGTTACCAAATCTGGGCTCAAGTCCCACCTTTCCCACTGATGAACTGGAATCAGTCTCTTCACTTTCCTGAGCCTTAATAGCTCTCCAGTAACACGGGCATAAAAACAACCCCAACGAGGGATGAAAATGCTTCGCAACTTGATAGAAGTGGTGGTTGTACATTGTGAATGTACTAAACGCCACTGGATTTTATTCTTTAAAATGGTAAATTCTATGTTATGTGAATTTCTCCTCAAGTTAAAAAACAGAATGACCCGTAGGGTTGTTGTGAGGATTAAGTGAATCTGGTGGGTTTGTTTGAATAGTCACTCTTCTTTTCTTTTTCTTTTGAGACAGAGCCTTGTGCTGTCGCCCAGTCTGCAGTGCAGTGGTGCTGTCTCTGCTCACTGCAACCTCCACCTCCTGGGTTTAAGAGATTCTCCTGCCTCAGCCTCCAGAAGAGCTGGGACTACAGGCACGTGCCACCACGCCCAGCTCATTTTTTTGTATTTTTAGTAGAGACGGAGTTTCATCATGTTGGCCAGGCTGGTTTTGAACTCCTGACCTCATGATCCACCTGGCTTGGCCTCCCAAAGCAGTGGGATTACAAGCGTAAGCCACCATGACTAACCCTTTTTTTTTTTTTTTTTTTGAGACAAGATCTAGCTGTGTTGCCCAGGCTGGAGTACAGTGACACGATCTAGGCTCACTGCAACCTCTGCCTCCTGAGTTCTAGTGATTCTCCTGCCTCAGCCTCCCAAATAGCTGGGATTACAGATGCACACCACCATGCCTGGCTAATTTTTGTATTTTTAGCAGAGATGGGGTTTCACCATGTTGGCCAGGCTGGTCTCTCATTCCTGACCTCAAGTGATCAGTCCACCTTGGCCTCCCAAACTTCTGGGATTATAGGTGTGAGCCACTGCAACCAGTCTGAATAGTCACTCTCATGGGAGCAAACATGAAACTGCCTTTCCATCTGGCTCCTGGCCACAGCCTCATCCCAGTGCTGGTGAGGAGAGGGAGGGCCAGGTCTCTACCTGCTTCAGTCAGGAGTCCACTGAAGAGACAGTATCCCCATGGGTGCTGTACAAAGTGCCCTAGAGCAGCATTCAACCTGGCTCCCACCATGGAGGACACCAGAGGGGGCAGCCACATCTGTGCTGGTGTTGGTGTGGGCGGGGGGACTAGCTGTCCCTTCTTCCAGAGCTCCTTCAGGGCTGGCTCAGCCAAGTGACCACCCAGGCTGCCTGAAAGTTCTTGCCTTCCCAGCCCCCCAGCACCCAGCTCATGTCTTTGCTTTCTTTTGAGGGTCCCTTCCCATGTCCTCCCTGTTGTTGGTCTTCCAGCTGCTTAGGGAGAAGCCATTCTGCTGAATTCCAGTCCAGAACTTGCTTTCTCACTCACCAGTTTAGAGACGCATGTAAATCTCCTCCCATTCTGGCCTCATGTTCAATATGTCATTAATTCCAGGCTAACATTTTCTTTCACTGGCTCAATGAGGACAGATGACATCTGTCATTGATGGCTCCTCCCTCATCTGTCCCTGGTCTGTCATGGTTATTACATGATGAACTCTAGGAAAATAGTCTTTGAGGAAAAATGAATAGCAGAGAGAGAGGAAAAAGAGACCTTCTTCACATTTGTTCCCAAGCCAGACCACGTCAGGTAAAAGCACACCCAGTAGCTCCTTGCTTGCCAGCACTTCGGCTCTGGCTGTTCTGGACGGAGCTACTGCAGGAAGACAGATGTCAAAAAGTTAGGGCTTTTCAGACTGCAGTGGAAAAGGAAAAGGCCGAGAGGCCAGTCTCAAGCCCCCTGCCCTCCTCCTAGCGAAAGCTAAAAGTGCCCATGATGTTGAAATGGCACAGTGGAAGAAATGGCAGTAACGTTGCCTTCCTCGTTTCTGCGTGAAGAGCTTCTACTCATACTTTTGGGAAGTTTGCCCACCCTCCACAAGATGTTAGGACTCCCTCCTTTTTACTCTTCAGGCAGTTGTGGCAAGGCTCCATGCAATGTCAGGTGTGGACAGGCAGAATGCTTAGCACAGGGCCCTTCCTCTCTCCCCCTGTGGAAACATTCCCATGAGGGTCACTGGACATCGTGTGGGCATGTGAGCTGACACTCTAAGCTATGAAACACCATGTTAAAAATAATACTTATCTGGCCGGGTGTAGTCAGTTGCTTGTACCTATACTGAGCTTTGAGCGCTTTGAAAATGAGGATACTTTGTTTACAAAAAAAAAAAGAGGCTGGGCGCAGTGGCTCATGCCTGTAATCCCAGCACTGAGGCAGGCAGATCACAAGGTCAACAGATCGAGACCATCCTGGCCAACATGGTGAAACCCCGTCTCTACCAAAAATACAAAAATTGGCCTGGTGTGGTGGTGAGTGCCTGTAGTCCCAACTACAGGAGGCTGAGGCAGAAGAATCGCTTGAACCCAGTAGGCAGAGTTTGCAGTGAGCTGAGATGGCACCACTGCACTCTAGCCTGGGCGACAAGAGCAAAACTCCATCTAAAAAAAAAAAAGGAGTGTCAACATCTAGCACAATGCTGGGCACAAAGCATGAACTGATGGACTCAGAAGGGCAGGGAGACTGTCTTCATGCAGACCCACGCCTGGGCAGGAGGGCTGGCACCTGGCTCTTTAGAGCAGCCCTGGCTAGCTTTGCCGGAGTCAAGTCCCCTGGCTGGCTGCTCATCTTCCCTTGGAGATGACTGTCCTGCTTGCCTTGGCCTGCTCCCAGCAGCTCTTGCTACCAATTCTACAGACTCCTGGGTGGCATGCTTGAGTGCCACCTGTTTCCTCAGGTCCTCCTACCACCCACTACTAGCCTCTCTAACTGGACCAGTCCTTGCTTCCCCAGCACTGACCACTGTATGACTGACCCATGGTATCTTAGCAAGCCAAGCTTTGGGCCAAATGTGTGGCCCAAAGCTCAATCTATGGATATCACATTATGGAGACCATTAATGCTATGGACTGCTGGGCAAGCGATGAAAGAGAGAATATGAGTAGACCTGGGTTCAAATCCTGGCTCTGCCACTAACTAGCTGTGTGACTCTTACCAGTTGCTGAACTTAGAATCTCAGTTTTCTCATCTGTATACGGGGCTTAAAAAGAAAAAACCCAAACCCTATCTCATAGGGTTACTGTGAAGAGTAAATACTATGGTGCATATTAAGCCTCTGGTCTTGTACCCAACACTTGGCAGATTCTCAATAAGCGTTTGTTCCTTCCCTTCCTTTTTTCCACCAAGAGCTCTTCCAAGTCTAAAAGTCCCTGAGCCTTTGAAACATACGTTCCCTTGTCAAACTATAACTTGGGAAGGTCAACAAGCTGCTAGGAAGTTTATCTTTCCCAGAGCAGCAAGGATCCCAGGTGACAGAAGCAGCCTCTGTGTCCCGTATTACCCTGGAAAAGATCTCTCATTCCCAGTCCAAAGTCCGACTAATGAAGGGAGGGTGTTGTAGGCAATCAGAGTTCATAAAACACACTCGACTAAGTCGATGAAAGCAGATTCAGTCTGCAGAGACGCTGTGAGCGACAGACAGCCCAGAGAGGCCTGGGGAATGACCCCTGGGGCTCAGAGAGAGAGCAGTGACCTGAGAGTAGATGTGTCTGTAAACAACTGGGAGCAAATGGCTTAGCCAGGAATCCTCTGCACTGGGTCAGGGAGGAGCCTGCAGCCTCCCACGCAGACTCCCGTGGAAACAGATGGGCAGAACTGAGGGCAGCATTCGCCCTGGCCCTCTTCGTCAGGCAGGTGAAATGGGTCAATCTTGGAGATGCCAAAATGAACAGAAAGAGGAGGAGGACGAGGCAATAGCGTCATCTTCTGTTAATCCTGAGAGCAGTGGTTCTCAGAGCAAGGTCCCAGGGCTAGCTGCGACATCTTGATTTCTCAGTGTTTAACATGTTGCTCAGAATGGTTTTTTAATGCTACGTATCACCTGGCTGCCTCTACGTTAAGCTAGGAACTTAAAGCCTTAAAGATAATATTTCCTTTACAAACTTGATGAGAAACACATCTCTGTGTAATTTGGACATACCAAGTGAAACCCCAGTGAGAGAAACCACTCTCATTGTAATATAACCTCAGTGTTTTCTCACCCTACCCCTTTCCCTGTTCCTTTTGGGTAAATCTCTTAAGCACACACTAGCAATGGGCAAATATTTGTTGAGTGTCAAATAAGCGGATTGGCTCAATTTGACTTTAAAATGCCCTGCTGTTGTGCAATACAAAAAACCAGATTTGTGATCAGGCCTTTAGCCTCCTGAGATGATGGGACTACCCACAGCACCCACGTGGGTAACACATAAAAATCTTGGGGAATTGGACACTGAGGGGACTGTATGAGACCAAGTTGGCCAACACAGGTCATGTAGAGATGCTAGTTAAGAGACGCATGTAAATCTCCTCCCATTCACGTCTCTGAATTTGCAGAGATGGCTATAGCCCTCTGTCCCTGATAAAGTCCCTAACTCCCATAAAGTTCAAAAGAAGTGGACACTGAACACATGTCCACTTCCCTTTTTATTATTATTTTTTGAGATGGCGTCTTGCTCTGTTGCCCAGGCTGGAGTTTAATGGCATAATCTCCTCGGCTCACTGCAACCTCCGCCTCCCAGGTTCAAGCAATTCTCCTGCCTCAGCCTCCCCAGTAGCTAGAACTACAGGAGGGTGCCATCACACTCAGCTAATATTTGTATTTTTAGGAGAAATGGGGTTTCACCATGTTGGCCAGGCTGGTCTCGAACTCCCGACCTGAGGTGATCCACCCGCCTTGGCTTCCCAAAGTGCTGGGATTACAGGTGTGAGCCACTGCACCCAGCCCACTTCCCCATCTTATAAACCACCTGGGGGCTTGTCCTTGCTGACCAGTCACTTGGTCCCATGGCCTCTGCAATGCAGAGCAAACTAAACCAGAGCACCAAAAATGTCCTGCCAGTTTGCCTCCTAGGGGTGTGGATGTACATGTTACCCTTCCAGTTCTGGCCCCACGGCCTTAATTGATTCAAGCCCTCAGCATTTTCTTTAAGGCCAGATACCTCAATAGTCTCCTGGGCCTCCCGGACTCTTGTCCTGCTCATCTCTACTCATCCTCTCCGCTTTCTACAACATCTAGCTCATTGTGTCACTGCCCACCCCCTGCTTACAGGATGAAGTCCCAACGCCTTGGCAGGGCATTCAAGGTCCTTTGCAATTTAGCCACAACCTACATATCCATCTTTACTGCCCATATCCAGTGCCTCAGCCACACCTGCCTCCTGCCTGCTAGCGCCCTGCTCATTCATACTTACTGGCCACTGACTGAAAGACCCTTCCTCCTGTTATCTGCTTGGAGGACTGTGGCAGCTCTTTCCAGAACCTGCTCAAATGCAGCTTTCTGTGAAATGGACTACTATTCCCTGGTAGCTTAGAGCCCTGGTGTGTTGCTTAGGCTGGAATACAGTGGCTAGTCACAGGTGTGATCATAGCTCACTGCAGCCTAGAACTTCTAATTGCAAGTAATCCTCCTGCCTCAGCCTCCTGAGTAGCTGTGTCTTCAGGCGCTAGCCAGGTGAATGCTTTCTCACATCTTTACTCGGTTTGCAATTAATTCCCTTTCCTCCCCCTTTTCCCACCCACAACTTCCCAGTCTCCTTCAGCACTTGGCTCCACTATAACCTTTAAATTGTTTAAAAATTATTTTTGACATAATTTCAGACTTGGAAGAAAGTTACAAGAACAGCACAAAGAATTCTTGTATATCTCACCCTGATATCCTAAATATGGTTTGTGACATTTATCTTAACCTTCCATCTACCCAACTACCTACCTATCTGGGGTTGTTGTTTTTTTTTTTTGAGACAGGGTCTCACTCAGTTGCCCAGGCTGGAGTGCAGTGGCACTATCTCAGCTCACTGCAACCTTGGCATCCTGGGTTCAAACAATCCTCCTGTCTCAGCCTCTGAAGTAGATAGAATTACAGGTATGTGTCACCAGGCCTGGCTAATTTTTGTATTTTTAGTAGAGATGTGGTTCTGCCATATTGGCCAGGCTGGTCTTGAACTCCTGCCTTCAGGTAATCTGCTTACCTCAGCCTCCCAAAGTGCTGGGATTACGGGCATGAGACACCGAGCTAGCCCCTGCCTATCTTTCTATGTACTGTATCTAGAATCATAATTTTACTTTTTCTGAACTGCTTGTGAGTTACTTTACAGACAGTACTCCCCTCTACTCCTTTCCTGTATAAACCAAGGACACTCTCTTAGCTAAGTATAGATAATAATCAAAATGAGGAAATTAACTTTGGTACCAACTATTTCATCTCATCCGCAGATCTTATTCCGATTTCACAAACTGTCCCAATAAAGTCCTTTATTTTCCTTTGCAGAGATAAGATCTTGCTCTGTTGTCCAGACTGGAATGCAGTGGCACAATCATAGCTCACAGCAGCCTCAAGCTCCTGGCCTCAAGTGATCCTCCAACCTCAGCCTCCCAAAGTGCTGGGTTTACAGGTGTGAGCCACTGTGCCTGGCTTCAGCAAAGTTCTTCAAAGCCAGAGAAAGCCCCAGATTATACACCACATTTAGTTGTCATGTCTCTTTAGTATCCTTTAACCTAGAACAGTTTCTTCATCTTTCTTTTTTGTCTTTCATGACATTTCTGAAGTGTCTATGCCAGTTATTTTGTAGAAAGTTCCTCATTTTGGGTTTGTTTGATATTTCCTTTTGATGAGTTCTCGTTGCACTGATATGGCAGAACTATCCCAGCGGTAATGCTCTGTTCATCTCAGGAGGTACGTGATGTCAATTTGTTCCATTTCCGGTGATGTTAACATGGGCCATGTGGCTGATTTGTTGATATGTCTGAGTCCGCCCCTGGCCCGTGAAGCCACTCTCAAGGTCAGAGAGGGACTCAGCCTGATTCATCCTGGCATCACATTTCCTGAGTATTTAGAATATGGGGAGGTGAGGAATAAACACCTATGGAGCTCCTCCCAAAATGCCCGGCTCTGTGGTTGCTTCTCATTTAAGACTCACAGCGACCATATAATTTATCCTCATTTTACAGGTGTACTCAGTGAAGATGAATAATTTGCCTAAGAGCATTTGACCGGTAAGTTGCAGATCCAGACTCAAATCCAGGTCTCTCTGCCGCTTCCCATAACACTAATGCCCTGGAATTAATACACCTAGTCAACATCAGGCATTACACTTTGAATGAATATTTTTAAAAAATTAAACAGAAAAATCACTCGGGCGAGGTGGCTCATGCCTGTAATCCCAGCACGTTGGGAGGTCGAGGCGGGTGGATCACGAGGTCAGGGGATGGAGACCATCCTGGATAACACCGTGAAACCCAGTCTCCACTAAAAATACAAAAAACTAGCCAGGCGTGGTGGCATACACCTGTAATCCCAGCTACTCAGGAGGCCAAGGCAGGAAAATCGTTTGAACCAGGGGAGAGGGAGGTGGCAGTGAGCCAAGATCATGCCACTGCACTCCAGCCTGGTGACAGAGGGAGACTCCATCTCAAAAAACAAACAAACAAAAAATTAAACAGAAAAATCTAACAACAAGATGACCAAGGAACTTAACACCGTTCTATATCAGTTAGGATTCATTTTTTTCTTCCTTTTATTCATTGATCCCTTCAACAAATATTTATGGTGGGCCTACTATGTGCCAGATGGTGTCATAGATAATAGGGACATAATAGTGAATAAGGAGCTTACATTCTAAATACCAGGAAACCCAACTAAGGTCACTTCAACAAGAAAAAGAATAGCATTAGAGTAGCTCCAGGGTTGGTGAATTGAGTGACTCAGAGGTTTCATGGCTAAGGGTTGAGTTCTCTGAGACTCTTTTAGTCTTCTCTTTCAGGCAATGAGGTGTTTGCTTTAGTTTTAAGTGAGGCATCCTCAAAGGAAACACAGGGGATGTTCCTGTCGTTGTCCCTTTATACGAGCAAAGAAAGTCTTGCTAGAATCCTCCCGGCTGTCTTCCTTTCCACCTCATTAGCCAGAACTACGTGGTCAGCCCATGCCTAAATCCACACTTGGCAAGAGGCTTGAGCCAGCATGCCTGGCTTAGGCACTGTGGACTCACACCCCCACCCCACTCCAGACCACCTCTGAGCTCAGCCTTCCCCAAAGCCTTGGTCGTCAAAAGAGTAGGCGAATGCACAAAATTGCAACTTTCTTTTAAGAAGGAAAGAGGGAAAAGGTTGTTAAATAGGCTACTGACAGTATTTTTCAAACCTCCCCTCTACTAGTTTACCAAATATTGAGACTGTGGCTTCTTAGAAACTCTTGTTTATACAAATAGAAATTTCCCTCACTGCTATTGCTTGTATTAAGTTCTGCTTCTTTTGACTTACTGTTAAGTCACATAATGTCTTTCTCTATATATTCCTCTATCTTATCCCATTCCAGATAAGGTCGCCTTTCCATGAGTATACAGAATCTTAACCATGGGAGGTTTAAAAAATATTTAATAACTAGTATTAAGACGTTCATTTATCACTGCTTCAGGTGGGATCCTGGAGGCCCCTGGGCCAGGCATTTGCTGTTTAGTTGCTGGATCAGGGGAGGTTCAGGAGGATCCCAGCAGAGGGGCAAGGGCAGCTGGGAGGATACTCCAGCCCTACTATTTACCAGCTGGTATGAAAGTATTTAACAACTAGTATAACAGTCCCCCGCGTCACAGGCTGGACGTCAGCACAAATCTGCATGATGGCCATTTCCTGTGTGAGTGTAACAACCACAGCACAATTTTCCCAGCTTCTGCCCCACGGTCAGGCATCTGGGCTGCCTCCAGTTTTAACTGCAATATCAAGCTCAGTTCTACACAACTCTATATGTGCTTTTGTTATTTGTGTTATGTGTTTATAAATATGTATTTCATATTTTTTCCCTTGGAACATATTCCCCAAAGTGGTATTTCAAGGTCAAAGGGTCTGATCAGTTTTATAATTTGACATGGTGATTTTAAAAAGCATTTAACCATAGGTTCAGAAACATCCTTGCCCATTTTTTCACAGACTCCTGTTGCTGGAGAGCTGGCAGGCAGTACGGTATGGTGGAAGGAGGGTGGTGCTGGAGTAAGGAGAGTTGGGCTCAGGTCTGGGCAGTGATTCTCTACTAGGAGTTGGGGACTTGGCAGTGTCTTCACCTCTGTGAAGCTTGGTTTCCCCAATTGTGAAATGTGAAATGGGGGAGGTGCCATTTCTGCCAGCACCAGGCACAGCAGGCATCAGTTACCTATATCTGTTCCTGATCGTGGCCCTAGACCCTGGCATCCTTGTCACACCCTCACCCTGGCTCACCTCTGTGGAGGGGTAGGCTGAGTAACTTGACTTGAACTTGACTTGTCCAAGTGTCAAGGAAGGTGTGGTTTCTGCACCATCAGGAGGTGTGTAGACTGCCATCTTCTGGTGCAAAGTGTTAGTGTCCAGATGACTTGGGGATCAAGCTACTCTCCTTTGTGTCCCCATGAAGATCTGCCCCCCTGGGGGAAGCTGCAAGGGAAGGAGGGGGAGGTTCTCCCAACAGAGGCTGGCCCTAGGGTCTGGTACTTTAAGGTGATGTCCTCCTTCTCCAGTGACACTGGGAGAGAGGAAGATGCTGGGTTTTGAAAGTCTGCTTGTAAATGAAGGTGTTTTGGAGACTGTGGAGGCGATGGCAAAATGTATCTCTGCAAAAACAGGAGGTCTGTATCAGTGATTTATTAAACCTGTTCAGGAAGGCTGAGAGCAGTGGTCAATCAGTCCACAAATATTTACAGAGCACCTCCCATGTGGCAGACACATGCTCTGGCAAACGTTGTTGAATAAGACAGGCGGGGTTCCTGCTCTCATTGCCTAGTGGGAAACTTTGGTGATAAGATTAATTCTTGTTTAAGTGCTATGCTTTCTTTTATTTATTTAGTTGAAGATAAACAGAAAATTAAAAGCAATTTAAACCATATTTTGCCTCTCAAACACTACAGCCGTTTTTATTTCAATACCTTCCAGCCCTTGCAGGTGTGTATGCACACTTTTAACAGAGCTGTAATCATAATGCATATGTGATCCTGACGTTTGTTGTATTTGACTGATAATACACATCTCTACATTGCTATCAATCTTTATAATTATCCTTATCGCTGTATAAGAGGCAAATGTGTGGCTGTATCAAAATCTATATAGCAATTCTCTTGTTTAGACTTTTTTTTTTTTTTGCTGTAATAGATATTGCTGATGTTGACTTCTTTATGCAGATTTGTTTGTTTTTGAGATGGAGTCTCGCTCTATCACCTAGGCTGGAGTGCACTGCTGCGATCTCTGCTCACTGCAACCTCCGTCTCCCAGTTTTAAGTGATTCTCCTGCCTCAGCCTCCTGAGTGGCTGGGATTACAAGAGCCTGCCATCACGCGCAGCTAATTTTTGTATTTTTAGTAGAGATGGGGTTTCACCATGTTGGCCAGGCTGGTCTCAAACTCCTGACCTCGTGATCTACTTGCTTTGGCCTCCCAAAGTTCTGGGATTACAGGCGTGAGCCACTGTACTGGCCTCTTTATGCAGATTTTTATTGCATTACTTCTGAATAATCATGGATCTAGTACTTCCTGTGTGTTTCCATATTACTTCCCCAAGGGACTATTACTAATTTCCAATGCCACCAATATTGTATCAGGAAATCAATTTTGCTTCAGTATCAGGTACATTGAATATTGTTGCTTTAAGGTATTTTTGAAAATATTTTAAAATAGCGTCCTAAATTTGCTTTGTGCGACATATCTTTGGATGCCAGCAGTAGGCAGGTTCTTTTTGTTTTATTTTTTATTTTTATTTTTATTTTTTGCACATATGCTATTTATAATTGCTCTTGTGTGAATGTCTGTTTATATTGTGGTTAAAAATTTGAATAAGTCCCCTTGTTTGATGGCTTTTCTTAAAAGAAAGTAAAGCAATAGAAGATTGCATTATTGTAGCCCAGAGGATCAGAACGGTACATACGGTGTTACTCACTGGGTTAATAACTCTCTCTCTGGAATCTTCCCAAGAAAGCTGAGCTGTTCCAGGATCAAGCGCAAGTCTCTTCTGCTGCCCACAACTGCTAAGTGAGAAAAGTGATTCTATAACACCCTTGGTGTGCTTGATCCAGTCATGGAAATGACCTTGTTTCTCAGTGTCTATGAAAAAGAATCAGACACCAGCCTAGGTTACAATAATGCAAATGAAAAGTATGCGACTGGAGAGTTAGTTTGTTTCCTGGTGACTCGGAAAAATGCGTGGCATCCTTGAGTGTCTCAGCTGGGTGAAGGCCTCTTCAGATATGGCCCAAACCAGAGAAGTGAAGTGACTTGGCGAAGCTCACAGCAAGCCAGAGGATGGCTAAACCCGCAGCTGGCATCTATGTTAAATGAACCTGGGGTTCTCTCCTTCTGGCCTTCCTCTCCTCTCCATGTCTTCTCCCACCCATGGCCTGCCTCCTCCCAGCCTGCATAATTACCAAAGCACGCTCTGGGAGTGCCTTCTGCATTGGGAGTAGGTTTCCTTTTCCTACATACCCTCCAACAAGACCTCTGGGCCTTTCTGTCTGGGAATTCAAAGTACTGTGCCACACAGTGTTCTATGCAGTAGCTAAATTATTTTGCCGGCGCACAAGACCTTCTCAAAAAAGACTACAGATGTTAGAAGCTGGGCCTGTGTGAGGGTGGGAGATCTTGACTTTGTCAGGAAGGCTTTTTGGTTTAAAACCTCACCAGGCACAGTGGCTCACGCCTGTATTCCCAGTACTTTGGGAGGCTGAGGTGGGTGGATCACCTGAGATCAGGAGTTCGAGACCAGCCTGACCAACATGGTGAAAACCCGTCTCTATTAAAAACACAAAATTAGCCAGGCATGGTGGTGCATGCTTGTAATCCCAGCTACTTGGGAGGCTGAGGCAGAAGAATTGCTTGAACCCGGGAGGTAGAATTTGCAGTGAGCCGAGATCGCGCCATTGCACTCCAGCCCGGGTAACAAGAACAAAACTCCATCTAAACAAACAAACAAAAAAACACCTCATTACTGTTTTCTGGGATGATTAGGCGGAGAAAAGAACTAACATTTGATTAACACTTACTGTGTAATAGGCACTACCTCCCTTCATTTCCTAAAAACACCTATGAAGTCAGAGTTTTGGAAATGGAGCTTCAGAGAGGTTAGGGAACTTGATCAGCTCCCACAGCTGTGATGTTGTGAATCCACTGGTTCTGGAAGGGCCGATCAGGATCACCCCGGCGGGGGGCCTTTTCAGACTGGTACTCAGATATGCTTCCCAGTGAGAGCAGCTGCACCCTGTGGTGCTCAAGGCAGGACATCACCCCACAGACATCCTGGTCTGGACAAGGGTCAACAAACTGATGAGGTATGGCAGGAGCTAGAAATCCACGGGGGAGGGTCTGTGATAAAGCCAAAGAAAATAGCATCTGGAAAAGTTCCCTCGGAAAGAAAAAAATAGAAGAATCCTAAAGATTGGGACAAGGGGAGTGTAACTCAAGGCCAGAGAAGACAGAGGCTTGGTGGGTAGGAGGGTGTAAGGGGGCAGGGCCCAGGACAGGCTGACCTATTCCCAGGAAGGATGTGGGGGGGTGGGGTGGGAGGATGTGGCAGGGCTTGGGACAGGGGAGGGGCACCCAGGCAGAATCTCAGTCTACCGCACTTGGAACAGGCAGGGTGCAGGTGGGCTAGAAGGAGCACTTGACCAGGAGACTTAAGACCCAGTTCTGGCTGTGTAGCCTCCAACAAGTTGCATCAGCTGTCTGTGACTTGATTTCTTTCTCATTAAGAATAGACATAAAAATCATCTCTGCTGCCTCTCAGTGCGATTATGGGAATTGACTGAGTTAACTCATGTAAAAGTGTTTTATAAACTGTGAAACACTATACAAATGTCACAGAAGGATTATTAGACACAGCAGTAAGTTCTAATTCATTATTATTCAGAAATCCAGCAACTCAGCTTATTCTTGGCTGCGTTTTATTGACAAGGCAGCATCTGATGCCCATTGAGATTCTGCTCATTAAAGCCTGGCACAGAGTGAGGCCTCTGTGTCAGCGCCCCTCCCCACCCCAGCTCCTTTGTCCTGATGTTCTTACACCCTCAGTCCAACTAGGATGGATCTCAGCTACACAGAAAATTCTCTATGTATAGTGGTCTGACTGCCCTTGAAAAAACCTAACTCTCATTCTTAACAAAAGCTTTTGGTGAAAACTTCATTCATGCAAGAACATATATACAACGTGCAAGTACAGGTTAAGGAATAACAATAGAACAAACCATATGCTAAACTTTAGAAAAAAATACTACCAGTGCCTGCAAAGCTCCTATTGTCCTTCCCTGATGCATTCTCTTCACTCTCCTATTCTTGATTTTGCATTAATCTTTCTCTTGCTTTTTATTTTTTTGAGATAGGGTCTCACTCTGTCACCCAGGCTGGAGTGCCGTGGTGTGATCACGGCTCACCGCACCCTCGATCTCCCAGCTCAATTGATCCTCCCACCTCAGGCTCCCTGGTGGCTGGGACCACAGGCACATTCCGCCATACCTGGCCACTTTTTTATTTTTATTTTTAAATATGCAGTTTCACTATGTTACCCAGGTTGGTCCCAAATTCCTGGGCTCAAGCAATTCTGCCTCAGCCTCCCAAAGTGCTGGGATTACAGGCATGAGCCACTGAGTTCAGCTTCTCTTACTTTTTAGAAAGAGCTTCACCTCATATATATTATTCCTAGTTTTTCTTGTCTCTAACTTTTATCCCAGGGATCATACTGTAAGTATTCTTTTATAACTTGCTTTTTGCATCTGTGATCTCCCTGTGTTGATGGACGCAGCTGTAGTTCATTCATTTTCACAGCTATATAGTATTCCACTATGGGAATACGTTAAAATTTATTCTTTCTACAGCAAATGGACATTTGAGTTGTTTCTAATTTGGGACTGTTTTAAACCATGCTTGTTTAGGTCTCCTGTTGCCTATGTATGAGAGTTAATATTTATCTAGAGGCGGAATTACTGAGTCATAAGGTATGCATGTCTTTAATTTTATCAGATGAGGCCAAACTGTTCCAAGTGGTTGTACCAATCAACTCTCCCACCAACCGTGTATGAGAACTCTTTGTTCTGCATACCTGCCCCTGCTTGATATTGCCTGTGTTTTAAATTTCTGCCAGCCTAGTGGCTGTGGAATTGTATCTAATTTTTATTTTAGTTCGCATTTCCCTTATTACTAAGGAGGCCGAGCATTTTTTTCACATGTTGTTGGTCTTTTTGTATTTCCTCATCCCTGAAATGCCTGTTCATGTCTTTTACCCATTGCAAAAATTAAATTTTTCATTCTTATTGATTTGTGGAAGTTTTCAGAATAGATTCTGGACAGGATTTCTTTGCCTGTTGTATGCGTTACAGTGATCCAGTCCAGTCTCTGGCCCATCTGCTCACTCTCTGTGTTACGTTTTTTATGACTAGACGTTCTTAATTTTAGGGCGGTCGCCCTTCCTCTTTTCCTTGCACGTTTGGTGTCTTGTTTAAAAAGTGATTATTTTTTTTAACCTGAGGCCCTAAAGACGATCTGGATTTTCTTCTAAGAGTTTCAACATTCCAAATGTCTTTCTTGGGACTGCTCTGCCTGCTGAGCTCCTGAATCTTTCCACAAAATGCTTCTGCAAACCGGAGGCTATTTCTATTCTAGTGGGCGTCCTCTCCGCACAGAGGGCCCCGAGTTCTGCCAAGTGCTCAGAGAAAGGCTCCATTCACGAGGCGGGCGGCTCTCCATGGCCGCCTGTGTCCCACGCTCTCTGCCGGCTGCGGGCCCCTAGGAGGCGCCTTTGCTCCAGGCCTGGAGCTCCCTCCGAGACTCCTCTGCGCCCAGATCCTGCCCGGGGCGCCCTTCCCTCCTGCAGGCGGCGCGGGGGCGGCATCTCCTCTGCGTGGAGCCAGGATCTCTGCATGGGGCCACCGCCCTTGGGCCTCGCTAGCCTCGTCCTGCCCCCGATCGCTGGGGCTGGGCCTCTTCCCGTTCCTTCTCCCCTAGTCCTGCTTTCAAATCTACCCCTCCCGCCTCCTGCTCGGACGCCTTCTTGGAATCGTCTTGATTCCTTCCTTCTTGTCTTTTAGGGAGGCCCCACAGCAGCATCTTTTATGGGTCAGATGCTGCTGAGGTTTCAACCTACCCCAAACTGTTGCAGCATGTAACTGAGGAAACTGCAGGCTTCCCAAAGGATCAGACACCAGGAAGCCACAAAAGGTACAAAACCCAAAAGGGGCACCGCATGTTTGAATGTTAGATTTTGCCTGACCTTTTCGGCTCCACCGGTTAATAGCTGGCTCCACAGTTTCCTCTTTCCTCAGTTTTCTTATCTGGAAGACCAAGTTGATGATCACTGCCTTGCCGTTTTTGTAAGGATGAAATCAGATAACTGGGGTAAGGTTCATGGTGCCTGGCACATAATAGGAACCCACAAATATTAGTTTCCCTTTGTCTTAGCTTGAGACCCCAGAACACACAGCCAGAGGCTGAGCTTAGGCACAAATGCTTTCTTGTCTGGCTTCATCTCAGGGAAGCAAGAGTGGAGGAAAAAGAGAAATGAGGGAGGCAGACAGGAAGCACAGATCCAGGGTGACATGGAGGGGGCAGAGCAAGTCAGGGGCCATGCGGGGTTTCTCTGGAGAGGCTGCATGGAGACCCTGGAGGAGAGGAGAGCACTGTACCTGCCTGTGTCTGCCCATCTCCTATCTCTCATTAGTCAAAGCTTCTGTATGGGAGGTTGAGGCCCCTGCATTCTAGGCTGTTTCACTCGGAACCCTTCTGGAGGACTCCTGGGGAAGCCTCAGGTGTAGATGCCTGAGGGACTGCAGCTCCTGTTGTAGTGGGAGGGGATGGGAGCCATGCCACATGCTGACCCTTGTCCTTGGGGGGAGCCTGAGACAACCAGTGGTATTAGCAGATGTGGTGATGGTGGTGGCTGTTAGGGCTCCATGACAGGGACAGTGTGAGTTACCAATAGGAACACTCTGGCCAAGAAGCAGGGTGAGGGGCCCAGGTACGGGATGGGAGATGCAGGTGTGCTGAGTGGATCTGTGGCGTGTGTAGACTGCATTTGGTACACCTGTCACTTTTCTTGTGTTCATGTGAACTCTGCTTCCCAGGACATCGAACACCAGGCACATTCACGTTCATTGAATACCAATAGGGGTACAGAGATGAAGCAGGCATCAGGTCTGCGGTTTCATGCACTAAACAAATACTGTATTTCAGAAGGATGGGGTGTTTTGCTCACATTGTTGTCCAGTGCAGGTCAGTGGTTCTCCTGCGTGGCTCTCCTCCATGCAGTGACTTAGGGATCCCCAGCTGCCTTCATCTTCTGAAACCATCATCTATACCTTCCCAGTCACTGTGAAAGGAGCAGAGAGGATTGAAGGCTCGCATGAGAGCTTTTAAGGGCCACATCATTTCTGCCTACATTTTCTTTGTCAAAATTCAAGTTCAAACCCAATGTAATAGCAAAGGAGTCCAGGAAAAGTAGTTTTCCTTTATTTCTAGGAGGAGGAAACAGCATAGGAAAACACAGCATTGCCTCTACCACAGAATAAAGAGAAGTTAAGGTATGACCTCTATGTCAGAGGACCTCAGAATCTAGCTGGGAAGAAAGAGCAACTCGAAGGAAAAGTTGAATAACAACACATGATTTCAAATGCTGTGTCAACAGTATTCTTAAATTAGCAATAATAAAAAAAATAGGCCGGGCACAGTGGCTCATGCCTGTAATCTCAGCACTTTGAGGAAGCCAAGGCGGGAGGATTTCTCGAGTCCAGGAGTTCGAGACCAGCCTGGACAACATGGTAAAACATATCTTTACTAAAAATACAAAATTAGCAGGGTGTGGTGGCACACACCTGTAATTCCAGCTACTTGGGAGGCTGAAGCACAAGAATCACTTGAACCCGGGAGGCGGAGGTTGCTATGAGCTAAGATCGCACTGCTGTACTCTGCCTAGGTGACAGAATAAGACTCCAATTCAAAAAAAAAAAAAAAAAAAAATACTGTAAGAGTTCAAAAGGACCAAGAATGGACCAAAACAGTTAGATCGGGGTTTAATGGAGAAGGTGGGACTTGAATTGGGTTTTGAAGGACTGGTAAGATTTAACCACAGAATAGGAACTATTCTGCAGGTGGGGGGGAGCAGCATAAGAGAAGGCAGGAAAGAGTTAACCCCAGTAAAGCACAGGCACTAAGGAGTCCTCTTGATTGCCGGCCAGGGAAGAGGTTTCTATGGAAGGACTGGGGTGGAGTAAGGGAGCGCTGGACAACAGTCAGAGAGGCTTCCTAGCAATTTGCCTCCCTGCCCCTGCTGAAGTATTTCGGTGTCTTAGCAACCAGAATGGCTTCATCAGTGCTTGTAGGCTGAACATCTGCCCTGCATTAAAGACTTATGATGGCTGAGGATGGAAAGACAGGTTGGAACTAAATTGTGATGGACTTCGAATACCAGCGTGTTTGAGATTTCCAAAACAGAGATGAACATCATTTATTTTCACAGACCAAGCTTAGAGACAGCTCCTCCCAATAACCAACAGTAAACAAATGGTTACACAGAAATAAACGACAGTGTGCTCCTATGGTAGGATACTCTGTAATCATAATCATTAAACTCCAACTTCTGAAGACTTTTAATGATAGAATAAGTGAAAAAAATAGAAAACTATAGAGCATAATATCAATTTAGTAATGAAGAAATATAAAAATATCAAGACTAAAAGAATAAACATCTAACTGGAAATAGTGGTTATTTTTTAAATTAATTTTTAAATTGACAAATAAAAATTGTATATATCAGTTACAACATGTTGTTTTATGTATAATTATTTCAGAAAAATTAAACATGTATAATTACGTTATTCAAAAAACAAGTATGTATAATTATGTTATAAAAACATAAATATGTAAAATTATGTTATTTTTGGATGATAGTACTATCATTGATGTTTCTTTTCATCAAGGTTTTTATGTTTTTGACTTTTTCTATAAAGAACACATTACTTTTATAGTGAAAAATATATAATAAATGTTACTCCTCAAAGGCAAAGTATAAACATGCAGAGTTTGATACGGTGGTTGCCATTTCTACTGTTTTATTCTTTCTTGCAGGTGAATCCCATTCTCATGTTTGCAATATCTGAGAGCTGGATGTCCACATGATGCCATCCACAGTGGCTGAGCACCTTCCGTCCCTGGGATCTCAGACTCTGCCTGCCACAGAGCAGACAACCAGAAAACCCTCCTCACTTGCTATCATCATTCCTGAAAGGGCTTCGGGTGTGCCCATAATTCCAGCAATTCTCAGAGTGAATATCTACACCAGAAAAGCACATAACTACCATGAGCATAAGGTGTGGGGAGTGCCGAGGACTGACCATAGAACTATAGACAGTGAGATCACAGCCAGACACAACTTCTCATTTTATAGGTGAGAGACCTGAGGCCCAGAAAGAAGAAGGCACTTGGCCATGGCCACACAGTGAGTTAGTGAGACTCGAGCCTAGGTCTTCAGACTTCTGTGCCGAACTAGTCGCAGGCTGTTAGGTAATTGGCTTTCCTGCGTTCTGGTCAATTCATTTTTTGCCTACTCTGCCACATTTACACAGTCAGAGGTGATTTGGGTTAAAGTTCATTGAATCATATCTATTTCTCGTAAATTCAGTTTTGTGGCTGCCTGGATCTCTTTGACTAACTTCTGTTCTTTTTAAATCCAATATGCTATCAATACATGGTGAAAATATTCTCTGAAAACAGTCTGGCACTACCTCAAAAAGTTAAACATAGGTTTACCATATGACCCAGCAATTCTCCTCCTAAGTATATACCCAAGAAAATTGTAAACATGTTTACACAAAATATACACTCATCTATTCAGCAGCATTATCCATAGTAGTCAAGAAGTGGAAACAATCTAAATCTCCATCAACTGAAGAATGGGTAAAGAAAATGTGCTTATTCATACAACGAGGTATTACGTGGCAATAAAAAGGAATGACGTACTGATCCATGCTACAGTATAGATGAACCTTGGAAACATTATGTTAAGTGAAAGAAGGCAGTCACTGAAGACCACATATCATATAATTCCATTTACATGAAATGTCCAGAATAGGCAAATCCATAGAGGCAAAGTAGATTAGTGGTTTTCAGGGGATGAGGGCAATGGGAAGTGACTGCTAATGGATGTGGAGTTTCCTTACTGGCTGATGAAAATTAGATAGTGGTGATCGTTGCATAACTCTGTGAATACACACACACACATTTAAAAGGATGAATTTTGGCCGGACACGGTGGCTCACGCCTGTAATCCCAGCACTTTGGGAGGCCGAGGTGGGTGAATCATTTGAGATCAGGAATTCAAGACCAGCCTGGCCAACATGGTGAAACCCCATTTCTAGTAAAAATGCAAAAATTAGCCCAGCGGTAGTGGTGAGCCCCTGTAATCCTAGCTACTTGGGAGACTGAGGCAGGAGAATCACTTGAGCCTGGGAGGCGGATGTTGTGGTGAGCTGAGATTGCGCCACTGCACTCCAGTCTAGGCAACAAGAGTGAGACCCTGTCTCAAAAAAACAAACGAAACAAAAAACAAAAGGAAAGAAAAGAAAAAGGATGAATTATATGGTACGTAAATTACATTTTTGAAAAGATGGTTTCTGATTAAAACCCAAGAAAAATGAAATTGGAGGAAATCCACAGTGAGAAAAGTGTTACAATATGAAGATCTACACTTCAGCTAGACTTTAAATGCCTAAAAAGAGCATTTATAAGTAAGTTTTCTACTTGGAAAAATGGAGTGGAATGGTGGAATGGGTCCTGCCTTATAAAGTAGCTACTCAGATGTGAATTAGAATCCCAGTTCCTCCACTACCTGGTTGCATGACCTTGGTCAAGTTACTTGCCCTTCATCAACCTCAGTTTCTTCATCCATTAAATGGGATAATACAGTTTCTCTTACAGGTAACAGCATGTACTGTGTCTTGCATTCACATTTAGTTGCGTTTAGTTTCCCCTTATCTTTTCCCTAATCTCATCAGTCACCTCGAGACTGCAATGTTGGCACTTTCGCTCTCAAGCAGAGTCTGAAAACTTCTGAGTGCTTCTTAAACTGTAACATGCACAGGGGTTCTTTTCTTTCTCCTTAGCTTTTCTCAAACTCTGTAGGTTTAGTGACTAGTACAAGGCTTCTCAAACAAAAATGTGCATAGAGTCACCTGGGAATCTTGTTAAAAATACAGAATCTGATTCTCAGGTCTGGGATGGAGTCTGAGAGTCGCATTTCTTTCTTTCCTTTTTTTTTTTTCTGAGATGGAGTCTCGCTCTGTCACCCAGGCTGGAGTGCAGTGGCACGATCTCGGCTCACTGCAAGCTCTGCCTCCTGGGTTCAAGCGATTTTCTTGCCTCAGCCTCCTGAGTAGCTGGAATTACAGGCGTATGACACCACAGTCAACTAATTTTTGTATTTTTAGTAGAGATGGGGTTTCACTATGTTGGTCAGGCTGGGAGATTCTGCATTTCTGAAAATCTCCTAGGCAATGCTGTTGTTTCTGGTCCTTCGAAACACCTGACTAAGCATGGTTCTAAGTCACAGGAAATGTGAAGCTAGAATGATTTACAGAACCTTCCTAAAGTAGCAAAAATTAACTGGGTTTTATAAATAAAATACAAAAATACAGTCCAAAATACAGTGTCAAAGATTTTTTTAAAATTTCTTTTAGCGGCTGAGGGTGATGGCTCACGCCTGTAATCCCAGCACTTTGGGAGGCCAAGGCAGGAGTATCATGTGAGATCAGGAGTTCGAGGCCAGCCTGACCAACATGGTGAAATCCTATCTCTACTAAAAATACAGAAACTAGCCAGGCATGGTGGTACGTGCCTGTAATCCCAGCTACTCTGGAGGCTGAGGCAGGAGAATCGCTTGAACCTAGGAGGTGGAGGTTGCAATGAACTGAGATCACGCCATTGCACTCCAGCCTGGGCAACAAGAGTGAGACTCTGTCTCAAAAATAAATAAATAATTAATTAAATAAATTCCTTTTAGATATTCACAGAATGCTGGGCGCAGTGGCTCACACCTGTAATCCCAGCACTTTGAGAGGCTGAGGCGGGCGGATCACAAGGTCAAGAAATTGAGACCATCTGGCTAACATGGTGAAACCCGTCTCTACTAAAAATACAAAAAAAATTAGTTGCACATGGTGGCGTGTGCCTGTCATCCCAGCTACTCAGGAGGCTGAGGCAGGAGAATCACTTGAACCTGGGAGTTGGAAGTTGCAGTGAGCTGAGATCGTGCCACAGCACTCCAGCCCGGTGACAGAGTGAGACTCTGTCTCAAAAAAAAAAAAATATATATATATATATTCACAGAAATCTCTGCAGCCTTCTCTGAGGGTCCAGAGTTAACATATGAAATTCTAATTTGAACCACAAAAATTAATGGCAACATGTATACTTGTATGAAGTGTCAACATTTTCCAAGTGTAACTTGCATCTAATATTTCGTTTACTCCACTTAGTCCAGGTCTGGGAGGTAGGCAGAGTGTGAGTGATTATCTCGATTTTGTAGATGACAAACATTCAGGTTCAGGTAGGTTAAATGATCTGTTGAGGCCACTTAGATTGTCCCTGGCTGAGCCAGGGCACAGGAAGACCACTCCTCCCTGTACCTGAGTCCTGGGCCTGCCCCCCTTATTGTGACATGTCACAGGATTCTGTGCCACTTCAGATCTTCCCCCCTGGGTCCTGGGTCTATAAATAAGGCAACTTTGGGGGGAGAAAAAGGCTGGGCATGGTGGCTCATACCTGTAATCCCTACGTTTTGAGAGACTAAGGCAAGAGGATCCTTGAGGCTAGGAGTCTGACACCACGGCTGGGCAACATAGTGAGACCCCATCTCTACAAAAAAAAAAAAAAAAAAAAAGGCGAGAGGGAGGACTCCTAGCAAAGGGTATCCTCAGATGTGCAGGATAATAGAACTAGTAATATTTATGCCCTTCCTCTCCTTGGCCGCCACCCAACAATTCAGAATTTTAAAATGTCACACTCTCGCCTACACTAAAACAAGCATGTTTGGGATACAAACACCCATCTTGCTGCTTTCTTGCCCTTGCTGTTTACAGGAAAGCAGGAAGGTTGCAGGTCTCCAGCCTTCCTTTCAGATGGCACACCACAGCCTAGCTGAGGCGGGCTCCAGAAAACTCTCAGGCCTTTGCAGGGGGGAGTGGAGGCAGAAACAGACTCTCTTCAGAGTTGGAGTTTCTCTCTGCTAACTCAATCAGTTAGAAATTCGTGAGTCTAAGAGTATGACTTTCAGCACTGTAGGTTTCAACCTGGGGAAGTTTAAAAATGAAGTCTGGGGCTGGGTACGGTGGCTCACGCCTGTAATCCCAGCACTTTGGGAGACTGAGGCGGGCAGATTACGAGGTCAGGAGTTCGAGACCAGCCTGACCAGTATGGTGAAACCCTGTCTCTACTAAAAATACAAAAAAAAAAAAAAAAAAAAAAATTAGCTGGGGGTGGTGGTGCACGCCTATAATCCCAGCTACTCTGGGAGGCTGAGGCAGGAGAATCGCTTGAACCCGGGAGGCGGAGGTTGCAGTGAGCTGAGATCATGCCATTGCATTCCAGCCTGCACAACAGAGTGAGACTCCATCTCAAAAAAAAACAAACAAACAAAAAAAAGAAGTCTGGGCCCTACCACCAGAAATCTGCAGTGGGGCCTGGGATTTTGAAAAGCTTCCCAGGCATTCTAACATATAGCCAGGGTGGCAAACTGCTGAACTGAGGTCAAGAATTTGAATAGATCCCATCTCCTACCCTGCCCTACAGGTGTGTTACTTCTCTCCACTGTGTCCCACATACAGAGATTATGCTCACCCTGAATTGAAATGTTATGTAAATTCCACTCCTCACCAATGAGGTCACGTGTGTGAAGCGTGGGCTGGAAAGGAGATTGGTTTATCTCTCGGCTTCACCACTTGCTATTAGCAAGGTTGCACAGAGAGGGAGTTACAGGTACAGGCCTCTGGGCATGCATCCTTACTCCACTGCTAACTAATTTAGTGACTCTGGACACACTGCTAAGCCTTTCGAAGCCTCAGTTTCCTGATCTGTGAAATGGGGCTGTGGGTTGTTGAAGGGATGCAGGGCTGTGAAGAGGGCACAACTGCATGACCTGAGCATGAGTGTCTCTTTACATTTTCCAACCTCAACCCCTCACTTTCCTCACCCTGGTCGGCTGTTCTGAGAGGATGCAGGAGTTGATTAAGCCAGGTGCAGTGGCTCATGCCTGTAATCCCAACACTTCGGGAGGCTGAGACAGGAGGATTTTTTGAGGCTAGGAGTTTGGGACCAGACTGGGCAACATGGCAAACCCTGTCTCTACAAAAATTGCAAAAATTAGTTGGGCATGGTGGTGCCCATGGTCCTAGATGCTTGGGAGGCTGAGGTGGGAGGATCACTTGAGCCCGGGAAGTCAAGGCTGCAGTGAGTCGAGATTGCACCACTGCACTCCAGCCCAGGGAACACAGTGAGACTCTGTCTCAAAACAACAGCAATGACAAAATAAAATAAAAATAAAATAAAAGTTGACCAGTAGCAGGAGTGGGGTCCAGCACTCATCTCCTAAATCTGCTAAGCGACTCTATTTTATTCCACCCAATCAAATTAAATTGCACTCCTTCCTATTTCAGCTGAAGTCAACAACCCGATTCCACCCCCTCCATTCCACTTCACTCCCCATCCCGCCCAGCCCCGGTGGCTTTCCTAACTGGTCAAAGCAACTGAATTTCATTCAGTTCAAATCTTCTATATCCCTCTACTCACAGAGTTGCCAGATATAACAACAGCAACAACAAGATACGAGATGCCCAGCTAAATTTGAATTTTAGCTAAGCATTGAGCAATTACTGTAGTATAAACATGCCCTGTGCTATATTCAAATTTGAATTTGAGATCTTTTAAAATGAAAATTCAAATTTCAGCAAAATGTAGTTTATCTGGCAACCCTACCCTAGTATCAGTGCTTGGGAAGAGCTGGCTCTGTGCCTCTTAGGCTTTTTCTTTCCCACATTATAGCACCTGCACTGTAAGACAGATTAGAACGGCTTCCCCTGCAGACTGGAAGCAACCAGGAGACATGTATGCAATTAATACTCCTTTATTTAAATGACTTAGCATAGGTCCTGGTACTATTTGTGGAAGGTAGAAAGGAAGGAAAAGAGGGAGGGAGAGAGGGAGAAAGGCAGAGAGGAAGAGAAGGAGAAGGATGTCCCTAGGTCTGAAGCCCCAATAGTACCTTTCAAGAATGGGACTCGAGCGGCGCGGCCTGGGCCCCTTCTCTCTCACTCTAATCCCTGCAGCTCTGGTCAGGGCAGAAATCTCTGTGGCTCTATGAAAGATTGTCTTGGGGCAATTATCTTGGTACGCACATTGTTGCCTTCAACGTATGGAACTGTATAGTGGACGCACCTCGACGGTGATGCATACCCCGAGTCTACCCTGAGAATGTATGGCAGACGCACCTGAATGCAGTTTCGAGCCGAGGAATCCAGGAGTGGGGCCAACCTGGAGTCATTCCTTATTTAGGAAGAACATCTGAGCCCCAGGTCCTTCCTGTGGAACACAGGAAATTGAGGCCCTTTGTTTTGGCTTAAATGAAGGTTGCCACGTGGAGGTTGTTAGGGGGAGGGTGCTAAGTGAAAAATCTACATAAACTACATTTTGCAAACCGGGTTGTCCTGTCCAGCCTGTCCTCACTGGACTCTTTCCCCTGTATGTAAGCCCTTAATAAAACCCCATGTGTCCTTCACTGGCTCTGGGTCTCTTCTTGGCCTCTTGAGTCTGGTACCACCCCCAATGGAGTCGATAGGGGTTTGGCACAGCAGGACCAATCCAGTAACCCTGCCCTCTCCCCCAACTCATGGGAGGAGATAGCAAAGAATAGTCTCACTTTACATCAACTGTACTCCCTACAAAGTTAATCATCAGCCCCATCTCAATGCATCTTGTAGAGATTGGAGGTAGGGAGGTGGGGTTCTGGGGGAGAAATGAGGTACTGGCTCTGCAGAAATAACGCTGTGGCTTTCAGAAAGTGTGTACAGGGGGTAGCTGGCCCCACAGCTGGAGGTGCTCTAAAAATGTTAAACGTTTCCAGCTGTGGGCGCTTGGGCAATTCTGGAAATGAGGAAAATCCCACTATCACGCCCTTAAAATACAAGGAAGCAGGTGCTACGCCAAGGGTGTTTGCCAATAGGACAGGCAGGGCCACCTGTGCTTGGTGGGGATGAGGTGGAGTGAGTGACGTGGGGGTGGCGCAGGGCGGGGCGAGGCTGAAATTGGACAGGGACTTGAAGAAGCCAGGCACCTGCTGGGAGAGGGGGAGGAGCCTTCCAGCCAGGGAAGAGTATTTGCAAAGATCCTGGCAGGAAGGCCAGGGAAGAGATGGGAATTCTGGCCTGGCTGGCTGGTAGAGTGCCTGGGGGCAGAGGAGGGAGATGCTTCTGGAAAGTGGGTTGCAGCCACTTGTGAGGTTTACTACTGCCCAAGTAAGGGGCATGGCCTTTTGTTGACCTAATGGGACACTCAGAGTCTTTAAGTAGGAGAGTGACATAATAAAATGGGTGTTGCTTCAACTTTTTTGCATATCATCTCTTTATGATAAAGACTGCTCCAATGGCCTGTATGTTTAAAAAGTTTACATTTCTAACACTTGTTTTTAAAATTATAGTGTGTGCAACATTTCAGAACAAAAATTTCCATGGAATTTTATAGAACAATTAAGAGGAGACACATTCTCTGTGCAGCTATTTTAATATAGTAGTCTACTATATGTACTTTTTCATTTCTATTAAATTAAAAGGCCTACTAAGTAATTGTAAAGTCTGAATAAATCTACATTTATAGAAGAATATTGCTGAGGTCAACACAAGTCACTGTTTTTATTTGCATTGTCAATTAAAAGATTAACTTAAAAAACAACTTGTGGCTCACACCCGTAATCCTAGCACTTTGGGAGGCCAAGCCAGGCAGATCATGAGGTCAGGAGATTGAGACCAGCCTGGCTAACACACTGAAACCTTGTCTCTACTAAAAATAATACAAAAATGAGCCAGGCATTGTGGCATGCGCCCGTAATCCCAGCTACTCAGGAGGAGGCTGAGGCACGAGAATCACTTGAACTGGGGAGTTGGAGGTTGCAGTGAGCCAAGATCCTGCCACTGCACTCCAGCCTGGGCAATAGAGCGAGACTCTGTCTCAAAAAAAAGAGAAAACTCACCCAGTGACTCCTGACATGTACCTGTGCTTACTTGGCATAGAATAATTTCCTTCTTCTGCAGTAACATAAGCAAATAATTCAGTAACATTTGTGCTTCTAGAAACAACAGCTGAGTTTCAGAAAAATAGTATTTTCTCTGGTTCTTCACAGTTCACCTTGAATATTATTTGGGTATTTCTAAAACTACTTATACTTTTTCTTTCTTCCTTTTATTTAAAAAATTTCAAAACATGCAGAAAAGTTGCAAAGACCATAGACCAAGCCCCTGTATACCCTTCAGTGAGATTCACCAGTTGTTAACATTGGACCACAGTCTCTCTCTCTCTCTGCACCTCCTGGGTGTTGATGTCTCTTGAGTTCCCACCTTTGGAGAACCTGAGAGCTTGCCTGCTCTGAAACTTTTCAACCTTCCAAAAAATTCACACCCACCAGCCTCCCAGTTTCTCACTGTACTTCTTTCTTTGAAATGAGGAGTGAGAAGATTTGAGCTCAAATTCTGGTTCCTGTCCTTTGTGACCTTGAGGAAGGCAATGTTTCTGGACTTCAGTTTCCTCATTTTTTTGAGACAGGATTTGCTCTTTTTGCCTGGGCAGGAGTGCAATGGTGCAATCTTGGCTCATGGCAACCTCTGCCTCCCGGGTTCAAGTGATTCTCCTGCCTCAGCCTCCCAAGAAGCTGGGATGACAGGCGTACGCCACCACACCCAGCTAATTTTTATATTTTTAGTAGAGATGGGGTTACTCCATGTTGGTCAGGCTGGTCTCAAATTCCTGACCGCAGGTGATCTGCCTGCCTCGGCCTCCCAAAGTGCTGGGATTACAGACATGTGCGCCCGGCCAGTTTCCTCACTTTTAAAATGGAAGAATATGTGGGGGGGGAGGGGGCAGGGGAAGGGACAGCATCAGGACAAACAGCTAATGCATGTGGGGCTTAATACCTAGGTGATGATAGGTGCAGCAAACCACCCTGGCACATGTTTACTTATGTAACAAATCTGCACGTTCTGCCCACGTATCCCGGAACCTAAAATACATTTAAAAAATAATAAAATGGAGGAATAATGCTTAAAACAAATAAATGTATATGAAAATGCTCTGTGAACCCTAACAGCTCCATAAAATGTAAGGGGCCATTATTACCATAAATGAAATTCTCTGATGTATTAACAGCTTAATGAGCTAATGCTCCGCAGCCCTATGGACTGGAAACCACTTTGAAGCCAGAAGGATCTAGTCTGCCATTAATTACCTGTGTGACCTTGGGCAAAGTTGTGTAACAGACTCTATGGGGCCTAAGTTTCCTCATCTGCAAAATGGAGATCACGATCCCTACCTCGCAATGGAGTTATTTGTGTTTGCTCAGCCCCAGGGCTTGCTGGACTGACCAGGGCTGCCGGGGGAAGAAGGCCGAGAGGTTATTGTTGAGTGTTGGGGTGAGAGGGCACAGGGGCAATGATTCTCAACCTTGGATGCACATTAGAATTAGGTGGGGAACTTTAAAAAAATCCCCAGTGCCCAGGCTGCACCTGGGATAAATTATCAGCCTCTCTAGGGAGTGAGGCCAGGCGTCAGTATTTGTTAAAGCTCCTCTGCGATTCCGATGTCAAGTGAGCTAACAAAGCTAACTTCTGCTGTCCCTTCTCTTCTCTCCCTTTGGGACCATTACCCAAAAGAGGAACTAATGGGGCAACCCTAGGCCTGGGGCAAAGTGGTGAAGAAGGCACTACAGGATAGGCAGGACTTTCAGATCCTCTCCCCACTCAGGCAGCCGCATATTGGGGCTGCCTAAGTTTCCTGAGTGTATTTAGGTTGAAGCCATTAAGTGACATCGTTTGAAAGCTAAAAAGATCAGATTACAGCGTCATTTTGATACCCTCCTCCCTTACCACCACCCCCCGCCCCTCTGACCAAGTACAAAGGATCTTACTTTAAAAAACTCTCCTTAATGATAGCTGTATACTGAAATGTTGTTGAAGCTGTCTGTTCAAAACATCAGCAATATACTTAAATGCATAATAAGCACATTATGCATTTAGCCTGGGGTTAGACACGAACTGTCAGCCTGCCGACAAGCTTCGCTGTCAGCCAGAGGCTTCCAGGAGACCACGTGGGCACCCCCCAGCCAGGTCCTCCTATGCTGGGCTGTTCCCTAGCTCACATTTGAATAATTTGGGCTTAGGAATCACAATGAAGCTTTGCCTCTATATTATGTTCTTGCTAGCACGTTTTGGGGAAGGCTATAATTTAGCGCCTCTGCCCCCAAAGATGGGGAGCAGAGTCCTTCTGCTTTGTCAAAAGGGTGACAGGAAAAGCAGGAACTAGATCCAGCAGTCTTGGCTCTGAGGATCCCTCTCTCCTTCCATGAGCAGTTGCCTTTGCTTTCTGGAGAACTTTCCTTTCCCAGGTAAATGGCTAGTTTACCTTCCGGGTAGATGCTGCAATAAATAGTGCAGGTGATTCAAACTGTCTAGGTGGCAGAACACCTGGAGGTTGTGGTGCTTCTTCAGCTACTATGCATTGATCACCTACTGTGTGCCATGTGCTTGACAGACATTGTGGTATCTAAACTGCCCTACATTTTGCAAGGTAGATACTATCCCCACTTATTTTCCAGTGAAAAAATAAAGGCGGCCAGGCGCAGTGGCTCATGCCTGTAATCCCAACACTTTGGGAGGCTGAAGTGGGCGGATCATGAGGTCAGGAGTTCAAAACCAGCCTGGCCAACATGGTGAAACCCCATCTCTACTAAAAATACAAAAATTAGCTGGGCATGATGGCACGTGCCTGTAGTCCCAGCTACTCAGGAGGCTGAGGCAGGAGAATCGCTTGTACCCAGAAGGCAGATGTTGCAGTGAGCCGAGATGGCCATTGTACTCCAGCCTGGGTGACAGAGTGAGCCTCAGTCTCAAAAACCCCCAAAAACCACAAAGGCTCAAAGAGGTGAAATAGTTGCCCAAAGTGACACAGCTAGGAGGTGGAAAGACCAAGGTTGGAAACTTTGACTGATTTACTCCACTCTTAGAATAAAGCTACACTGTTTCATGAGGCCCAAGTTATCAGCCCCAACACCTCCTCTGGCAGTGAGGCCTCCTCAGAAGCATGAGGATTCATGAGCAAGTCTTGTCTCTGCCTGAAACAATCAAGCTGAGAGGTGGTACCTGCAAAAGGCCTCCCCCACCCACAGTGATTTCCTCTTACCTCCACAACCACCACCACCGACATGACAATAATTACACAAAAGACAGCAAAGAAAGGCATTTCTTTCACTCTGGCATCATGGGACTATCCCTAGCCTTTTCTGGAAAGGTCTCATGTGGGCACGTCTAGAACACAACACAGGCCATCAAGACTCATCTCTGACTTCTCGCTCAATGTTTTTGTGCCACTTTTTGTACCCATCCATTGCTGTTCCCCCCTGGGTAGCAGAAGTCAGAGTTGTAATGAATTTATCTTAATATCTAGTCTTGATTTTTAAAATTCAGGTCTATAGCATCTCACAATCACAGCACTGAAAAGTTGAGAAGGACCTTGAAGCTCATCCATTTTATTTTGAGACAGGGTCTCACTCTGTTACCCAGGCTGGAGTGCGGTGGTATGACTGCAGCTCACTGAAGCCTTGACCTCCTGGGTTCAAGCGATCCTCCAATTTTGGCCTCCTGAGTAGCTGGGATCACAGGGATGTGCTGCTATGCTTGGCTAATTTTAAAATTTTTGGTAGAGACGGGGTCTCTCTGTATTGCCCAGGTTAGTGTTGAACTCCTGAGCTCACGCCATCCTCCCACCTCAGACTCCCAAAGTGCTGGGATTACGGGCCGCTGCGCCCACCTCATTTTAATCTCCCTTATGTACAGTTGGGGGAAACTGAAGTCTAGAGCCGCTCAGACACTTGCTAAAGCTACATCATGTGGTTAGTGGTGGGGGCACAGTATTCCCACAAAAGGCTGCTTGGTCACGGGTTCCCTTTATCTCAGAGCTTTGTTCCTCTCTCACACTTGATTCTTTTCTTTTTTCTTTTCTTTTCTTTTTGTTTTGAGATGGAGTTTCACTCTTGTTGCCCACGCTGGAGTGCAGTGGCGTGATCTCAGCTCACTGCAACTTCCACCCACTGGGTTCAAATTATTCTCGTCTCAGCCTCCCTAGTAGCTGGGATTACGGGTGTGCGCCACCATGCCCGGCTAATTTTTTTCATAGAAACAGGGTTTCACCATGTTAGCCAGGCTGGTCTCGAACTACTGACCCGAGGTGATCTGCCTGCCTCGCCCTCCCAAAGTGCTGGGATTACAAGTGTAACCCACCACTCCCAGCCACTTGATTCTTTTTCTAACCTACTTCTGGGACTCCTCCATTGAGAGATAAAGCAAGCTGAGCCGGACCTGTGGGCATAGAGGAGGGAACCGGGCAGTCACTCACTCTCAATCCCAGGCTGCAGATTGGGATCAAATGCAGCCTGGTGAGAGGCTGGCCCCACAGCATCTTTGCCTCAGAAACAAATGTCCTGAGGCCACCACTCAACATGGAGATAGAGACACAGGCGAAGTCCCTCAAATGGACGCCAGCCTGAGGAAGCCCCAGTGGCAGGGAACTCAGGGAGGCCTGGGTCCTGATCCCCACTGATCCCGAGAACAGCTGTGAGCTCCAGAGAGTTTCTGGTGTGTAGCAGACGCTTAGTGAATTACTGCCATTGAAACCACCTCGGAGCCCCACAGGAACCCAGGCTCCTGTCTTCAGGCATCTCACTTTGTTTTGGACAAAGAAGGATGACTCACTTTTAATCAGCAGATTCAGTTCTGAATGACTTTTAGCTGCTCTTCAAAAATCCCACTGATCTTTAAAGGAAGATTTCTTACCACTGAAAAGTTTCAAAGGAAAGCGCCACAGACATTGACGGCATTTCTGTAGAGAGTCCCCCAAAGGCTTGCAGCAGTGATTTTTCAACCCTTTGCCTGTTAGAATCATCTGGTAAGATTTGAAAAGCCCCCGAGCCACTGACCCCACCTGCCTAATTCAGTCAGAATCTTTGCGAGGTTGGACCACTGGGTATCAGTATGTTAAAGTACTTTGGCAGGTGACTCCAGTGTCCCACGGTTCAGACCCACTGATAGAATCAGCGGAGTGTCCCAGGGTGGAAAGCACAGCCATGGTTTGGAGAGCTAAGTTCTCATGTGATTGCTCAAAACTGTCTTTTTAACCACCTTGTTGTCATTCTAGTTTTCCACCCTCTCTTCCCGCAACTCACACACAGTGGGGCACACCTGGGTTCATTTCATTGCTCTGATTGGATTCAGTTCCAATCAGACCTAGTGCCATGGTTCAGAAGTTCTGAATGTCTGAATGGTAACTTTCCTTTTCTTTTTTTTTTTTTTGAGTCAGAGTTGCGTTCGCCCAGGCTCATTTGTTCCTTTCTTAAGTGCTATGAGATTAGCATTATTCCCATTTTACAGATGAAGAAACTGAAGTCCACAGACACTAAGTGACTTTCCCAAGATCACCTGCGGGCCTGTTGGGTTTCTCCAGCAGCAAAGATGAAGAGGCGAAGAGAGTGAGGCGTGGCACCACCGAACAGAACGACAGGAAGACCATGCTTTGGTGGACTGCCGCTTTCCTCCTTCCCACCTCAACGTGTGTAACAGACTGGAGCCATCTAGAAAGTTACCATCCAGGCCGGGCGCGGTGGCTCACGCCTGTAATCCAAGCACTTTGGGAGGCTGAGGTGGGTGGATCATGAGGTCAGGAGTTCAAGACCAGCCTGGCCAACATAGTGAAACCCTGTCTCTACTAAAAATACAAAAATTAGCCGGGTGCGGTGGCACACGCCTGTAATCCCAGCTACTCGGGAGGCTGAGGCAGGAGAATCACTTGAACCCAGGAGGCGGAGGTTGCAGTGAGCTGAGATCACGCCATTGCACTCCAGCCTGGGTAACAGAGTGAGACTCAGTCTCCCAAAAAAAAAAAAAAAAGAAAGGAACAAATGAAATCCTTTGATCAAAGACCTGGCCTAGTGCCTGCTCAGTGAAGGAGAGGCACTCACTGAATAGCAGCTAATGTTTGTATTCACCAGTTTTCCAGGCCTTTCATTATCATACAAAAAAGACTCAAATGTGGGGACAGAGCTTGGGGATTTTTCAAATCTCAGCAGAGGATCCAAATGTGTAGAGGGTTGAAGATCGCTGCTCCAAGCCTTTGGGGAGCTCTCCTTGCAGAAATGCCTTTAATGTCTATGGCACTTTCCTTTGAATCTTTTCAAGGATAAGAAATCTTCCTTTAAAGGTCAGTTTATTTTTAAAAAGGATACTACAGCGGTGAGCTCTATTTTAACGCACATAGGAGAGGTGAAGAATTTCCACTTCTTCACTGTTAACTGCTGCGATGTGAATATTGAGATCACAGTCAGCCACTTACACATGACACTTACTGTCCCTCCGGTGGATGTTGGCCCAACAGTACCCTCACCAGAGGGACCACAGTTCAGTGCATAACCAAGAGCAGATGTGAAAGTCCGTCAATGTCAAGATCCTTTCTTTTTCTTTTCTTTTTTTTTTTTGAGATGGAGTCTCGCTCTGTTGCCCAGGCTAGAGTTCAGTGGCACAATCTCAGCTCACTACAACCTCTGCCTCCCAGGTTCAAGCAATTGCCTCAGTAGCTAGGAGTAGGTGGGATTACAGGCTTGCACCGCCATGCCAGGCTAATTTTTTTTGCATTTTTAGTAGAGACAGGGTTTCACCATGTTGGCCAGGCTGGTTTTGAACTCTTGACCTCAAGTGATCCCCTGCCTCAGCCTCCCAAAGTGCTGGGATTACAGGTGTGAGCCACCACACCTGGTCCTATCTTTCATGATCAAAAATAATAATTCACAGCTACGTACTTGCAAGGTTCTGACTGCTTTACAACTGGGGGATCTAAGAGCTGAGAGGAGAAGCTCCTCCTCTCACCCGCCCCCCCCCCCCAGCAAGAGTCAGAATTACTTATGTTTATCAGATGCTTTCAGATGTTTTCAAAGTATTTCCTGTATTCATTGCTGTAACTTTGGGAGAAAGGCGGAGGGAGTGGTGGGGAGGGGGTGCCTTATACCCATTTTACAGATAAAGAAATTGTGGACTAAAGTTACTCAACAGAACTGGGACTGAAACAGCTGACACTTCCAAGACAGCATACTGATTTCTGTAGCCACCAGGGGGAGAAGTTGACTGCACTGGAAGCCTACTATGAGCCAGGTGCCGTGTTAGATGGTAGGAAGAACAGTGAACAAAGTCCTCACAGGGCCCACAGTTCAGTGAAACTTGACCAGGGGCCTCACTCTCGTCTCCAGTTTGTTCTTCTGTGCAAGGTGCTTGTTCTTGAACCTGACCTTAGCAGTGACTCTTGAATCCCCACTGGGGACATGCTCCAGAAAGGAGCTACGATTGCCCGTCAGCCAGATGCGCGGCTTCTCCAAGGCCACAGCTTATGGCCCCTCTGTTTGGTCAGCTGGTGCCTTCACACGGCTGGTGATGAGAGCCCTGCCCGTGTCACCTCTCACGTCTCAGACACTTGGGGTCTGCAGGACCAAGCCAGAGCCTAGCGGCCAGAAGCCCGGCCTCACTTGTCGGTCCAAAGCTAACAGAGGAGCCTCCCTGGCGGGTATTCCCTTAACCACAGTCTAAATTACGATCCTTGGCCACAGGCTGGTGACTTCTGTAAGTTAGGTGTTGAAGGTGGAAGAATGGGGAGGAGGAAGGCGGGGGAGCTATTTTCATCTTGTCACAACAGCTTAAAACACCAGCTTCTCTTGTGCCTTATTTAGATGAATAGTCTTGACCTAAAAAAAGTCAAAGTTGTGACTCAGTTGAGCTCCCAAGTTGTTCAAAATGCTCTGAGCTCCTGTCTGGGGCTACACTGAAGAATGTCTTCGGATAGTGCGAGGTGGGCACCATGTTTGGGCAAATGAAAGAGCTTTGGAAATCATCCCCATGGTTTTCTGGCCCAGGATGAACAGTACCAGGGTTTGACAGTCCACCTTGCTGTTTTTACCCACTCTTATTTTTAAACAGCATGATGGTGGGGGGGGGAGGGGCTTGCCCATTTAAGAAGTGTGTTTTTAGCCTTCCAAAGCATAGGGTGTCTGGACTTCCAGACATGCCAAGGTGAGCCCAGAGACCAGCCCCGCACTGCGGAACCACGTAGGCGATGTGCATCAGGGATGAGCTCGCTTGGGCAGAGCGCCACATGGCGGGGCCATGGGTGGGGAAAGGCATGGTCATCACCAGGATGGCCCAAGGGAAGATTGTGGAGTTCGTGCATTTACCTCTGGCGTCCTGAGCTGCCCTGTGGTCACTGCACAGCCCCTTATCCCAGGCCCCACTGTGGTGTCCTGTTCATGTCTTCTTTCCCAGAGAGTATCCCATAGTCCTGGCCACACCTGCGTCTTTGTACTATTGCTTTTTGTTCCTGTAGAACCTCCATTGGCAGGAGAGCAATGTGCTCCCTCGCTCTGTCCCAGCGTCCAGGCTGCCTGGGCTCAGACTCTAAGCAGGATACACAAAGGACCTGGTATGAAGGCAGATGTGTGGGTTCTGGGGACTTAGGTTCAAATCCCATTCATTCTGCTTCCTGGTTTGGTGACCTTGGTCTAAGCCTCTTAACCTCCTTGAGCCTCTGTTTCCTTTTCTGTGACAGTTTCATGGGCCACCAATCCACAGAAACATTTCTACCAATGGCTTCAGACAAATACGTACAGTAAGAGCGGTCCTTGTATACATGTTGGAATCAGGCTTTGGTTGGAATGTCAGTGCCAATACCACCCAACCGAACCCTCCAACACTGACAGGCTTGACTAAGTTATGCTCAGTCTCTGACACCCAGAAGAGTGTGGGTCATTCTCACAGCACAGGCTCTACAGCCAGACTACCTGGCTGAGTGGTCCTGGGTGGGCATCTTTGTCTCCTCATTGAGGGTGTGGGTAATACCAGTACCCACCTCATGGTGTTGTGCAGATCAAATGAGCCAATTCATGTAAAGCTCTTAGAACGGCGCCTGGCACCACACAGGCATTTGATGAATATTATCACGAGTGGCTTATCTTTGTAAAGAATGCTCAGATGCATCGTCTAATTTGCACTTGATTTCTACAACATCCTGTGAGAGGTAGAGCATCATATCATTTTGCAAACAAGGAAACTCAGATCCAAAGTGATGAAATGTCTCACTTGAGAACAGAACCCAAGTTTTCTGCCTTTAAGACCAGTGCTCTGTTTTCTCCGAGGCATGGACAGAAGTACTCAAAATTAAGCTACAAAGGCCCATCGCAGTCAAGTCACAAGTCAGTATTTTTGTAAATTCTTGTCAGGGACTGGATAAAAACAAGGATAGGTTTAGATGTGGTTTTTGGATAGTGGGTTCCCCATTCCAATATTAGCAGCAAAACAAGGTCAGGGGGTGACCTGCCAGCCGACAACATTTCTGCAAAGATGACCTCAGAGTTCCTCTAGGGCAGATATGGGTGCCTTTCTGGACTGGTGGTGGGTAGGAAGGTGATAAGAGAAGAGATGAGGGGTCAGGTGTATTTCCCCCCTTTGGTGTCTTCCAACAAGCTGTGTATTGCAGGAGTCTCTTCACTGGAGTTTGGCTGCTGTCATTAAATGCCCACTTCAATTAAATACAAATAATAATAAATTTGGTTAAAGCCAGAATCCAACATTCCAAATCGAAAAACAGTTCCAGAAATATAGAGAGGCAAATGCAACCAGAACCCTCTGCCTGAGCACTGGTTCCCTTCATTTTTGCCCCATTCCTTCCAGTCATCCACCTGCCCATCCACACAGTCACATTCTGTCATCCAGCCTGTGTTTATTCAGCTCTGCCTCCTACGGGCAGCCCCATGACAGTTTTCTGTGGCTCATCCAGCAGTCACAGCTGCAGCTCAGAACAGTATCCCTGGCGCCTCTCCTCAGGGGCAAACCTGGCCAAAAGCAGCAGCTCGGTCTGCCTCTTAGGTTTGCCCTTCCCTCTCTCTCTCCCTTTTAATCTGGACCAGTATCTTCAGATGTGGCCAGGATGGTGATTTCCCAGAGCACGGCTGTTATTTTGTTTCCATATTTGGCCCACCTGGATGCCATCGGTTTAATTTCAAGGCACCATTGGGCCCTGTTTTTTCTGTGCTTCTCAGAAACAGATCCTCCCAGAGTCACCTCTTGGGTTCTCCCCTGCCACACGCAGCTGGTTCCACTCATGCCCTCTCATCAGAAGGGCCCAGAACGACTCCACCCTTGGTCACTGTGTGCATCAGGGCCTGAGTCAGGAGATGCTCAGGAGCCCGGACGCCCTACTCTTCTCTAGTGACAACAGGTGCAGGAAGCAGGCGAGAGGGAGGCCAGGTGGAAATCACAGAGCACCAGGAGGCAGGGACCTGTGTTTTTCTTAGTTCTTATCCTAACTCTGCCAGCAGCGAACTTGCTTTCAAAGTCCAGGGAAGAAGTTCCACCTTTCTCTTCCTTATTTTCTTATCTATACCTAGGGATGAGCACCTGCCCTTCCTATAGGGCTATCAAAAGGACCAGGAGAGACAATATGGCTGCCACATTTGAAGATGCTCCTATCTGAAAATTAGTTATTATGGTCAACAGCTTGATACAGGGACCAAAAAGAGTCCTGGTGATTCAGATGCCTGATTCCTACCACTGGCTTAATGCTTTTATGCAACCAGCAAATGAGATGAACCCCCTCCATGATCTCAGGCTGGAAGTTCACACTCAGACAGTGCTAGGAAGGGTTGAGAAACTGGGACTCTATGTCAGAGCAAGTTCATACAACTCACAGGGCAAGTAGCTAGAGATGATATCGCTGTTGGTGCCTATGGTTGTAAACACGCATCATGGTCTTAAAATCTTTAGCCACAGTGTCTTAAAAGGCACCCATGTGAGAATTTCATCTGTATAGCAGGTGTTTTTATGATTCTTTTTTTTTCAAAAAAGTTTTTTAAAATTTTAAGTTCCGGGATACATGTGCAGAACGTGCAGGTCTTTACACGGGCAAACGTGTGCCATGGTGGTTTGCTGCACCTATCAATCTGTCACCTATGTATTAAGCCCTGAATGCACTAGCTATTTATCCTGAGGCTCTCCCTCCCCCTGCCCCCACCCCATGGGCCCCATTGTGTGTTGTTCCCCCCCTATGTGTCCATGTGTTCTCATTGTTCAGCTCCCACTTATAAGTAAGAACATGCGGTGTTTGGTTTTCTGTTCCTATGTCAGTTTGCTGAGGTTATTTATTTATTTGAGACAGCATCTCACTCTGTCGCCCAGACTGGGGTCCAATAGCACAATCTCAGCTCACTGCAAACTCTGCCTCCCAGGTCCAAGCGATTCTCCTGCCTCAGCCTCCTGAGTAGCTGAGACTACAGGTGCACGCTACCACACCTGGCTACTTTTTGTATTTTTAGTTGAGACAAGATTTCACCCTATTGACCAGGCTAGTCTTGAACTCCTGACCTCAACTGATCCTCCCACCTCGGCCTCCCAAAGGGCTGGGATTATGGGTGCGAGCCACCACGCCTGGCCCCACTTCATTTATTTTTGAATCGCTGTATCTTTTTTATTCCCATTTCCCCTGATATCTCTCCCTTAAGCTGATCAACTCGAAATAACAAGGTTAAAACAACAATTCAAGCTTCACTGTTTAATTTTGTGTTAATTGAAAGAGTTTTAAATACCCTGCTCTTATTTTTAAATTGGATACATAGACTATTTTGTGAATGGTGAAGCCATCAAGGCAACAAAATTTATTTTTGACTAACACATTAGAGTTTTTACATCATCATATTTTGAAACTACTTGCAGAGGATTCTTTCTCAGATCCTCAATGAGAGCAAGATCTTCCTTTGGGGGAAGATTTGTAGAAACAGCCAAAAATGAGTAGAATCTCTGAGGCTTTGACAGCTATCTTTAGAATTCTCTGAAAAGAATGCTAGTGACTTGGGCAAGCTCCTGGGTTCCACTCTCCTATACCCTCCCAAATATGCCTGCTCGGTGACAGGATCTGGGGGACAGGGGCAGTTGCTCTAGGTCCTTCTTTTCATAGGGCCTGCCCTGCCCTCCTCCAGCCCTACTCTTCCCCATGGGGCAAGGGAGCTCATGGGCCCAAGTGACTCTGCCCGGCTAGACCACCCTTGGGGCTCCAGAAACTCTCAAGTTCCTGCCCAAGAGTCCCCAAATGCGTTTTCAGGGCCTGTGTGGCCTTTCCTTCCATCTCTCCAGCCAAGGGCAGACTGCCCTGCTGCTGTGTTTATCCTTGGCCAAGGAGGGAAAGGGTAGCTGTTTGTGGGGGGGCTGGGGGTATCAAGGAGCATTCACCTGAGACCCCTCGTGGTGTGAGACAGACCTGGGAGTGAAAGAAAATGGGGGGAGGGGGAGACCTCCAGATTGAGTGCTCTCCCCCTGATGGTGTATCTGGACTTGGAACTTTAAGGAGTGTGAAAATTCTAAATCTGAACCTGGCATTCCATCTCGTTATGAAAGCATTTGTCAAGCTAGGAGGATGGAACATATTTGATTTCATGTTATGTTAGCCAGATTTACTGAGGCCTGTGGTCCGTGGCCTCTGTTTGTACTCTTGCCCTGCACAGGTTAAGAGGCTTGAACAGGGGCAGGGCAGTTCCTCTGGCCTGGTGTCTGCCTCCCAGCTTGGAAGACCCCATCTTCACTCCAGATCCTGGCTTTTAGCTCCCCCTTGGTGTCCTATTACTGGGCTCAGGGCCAGCCTCTTTCATCCCTCCAGCCAGCCCTGGTTCTGCGAGCCCTGGGAAGGGAATTCCAACAATTGGGAACCAACCTGGTGAATTGGGTTGGAACTTAAGCTTTTGTTTGTTTGCTTTTATTTCAAGACATGGGAGGCCATGAAAGAGAAGGGCTCTTCTGTGGCAGGCTCTCTCTTCAGGTAGCTCCACAAGAGATCTGGGACATGCATCTGGGCAGCAGGCCAGTTGCAGGGAGTAGACAGTAGCTGGAGCTCTACTGAAACAGAGAGATCAGGTGCATCAGATAGGGAGACAGTGGAGACCAGATTCAGGGCAAGACTGTGAGTGAGGCCTGCAAAGCCGTATCAGAGGCAGATCCAGGAGCAGCAACTGAGTGCTGGTCTGTTAGGGGACAGCAGAACCCCCTGGAAACGTGTTTCTCCACACTCCTCTCATGGAAAGCACTGCGAGGCGTCACGAGGAGATCTTAGTCTGGGGTGGGAGTGTAAGACCCTCAGCGGCATGTTGATGACAGCAGCGTTTGTGCAATGCCTTCCGGGATGGTGGGCTGAGTCACTTCAGGGCTTCCTTCTGCTTGGAGCTCCGTTCTCTTCCGGACTCACTGTAGGCTCTGGGATAGAGTATCTGATGGCAACATGAGTGGCGAGCAGACTAGGGTATATGTAACAAGGCACTAAAGCAGAGGACATGCTCCAACTGGCAGGGATTCTGTTCATGGCCCAGCTCTTCAGCAGCTGTCCTGACTGCCCTCTTCCTTGCTAGAGCTCTCATGGCTGATGAGTCTGGACCTCATATTTCCACACTTATGAAATCTACCCCCGTCCCTCTATGTGGTAGGTCCCTCTACATTACCCCAGTAGCCGTGATAAGGCCTGACAGTCTAGTGGGGTAGACAAACAAGAAATGTTACTGGCGGCAAATCCGTACGGGTCTGCAGCAACCTCAATTCTTGACCCCTCAGAAGAAAGAATTCGACTGAGGGGCATAAGGCAGAAGGAGAGGCTGAGGCAAGTTTTAGAGCAGAATTGAAAGTTTATTAAAAAGCTTTAGAGCAGGAATGAAAGGAAGAAAAGTACATTGGAAGAGGGCCAAGCGGGTGACTTGAAAGACAAGTGTGCACTTTGAGCTTCTGACTTTGGGTTTTAGACGCTGGCATACTTCCGGGGTCTTGCATCCCTTCTCCCCTCATTCTTCCCTTGGGTCGCCTATCAGCATGCACGTGGCCTGCCAGCTCTCGGGAGGTGAGCACACACAGTGTGTTTGCTAGTGTTGTACGCCGATCACGTGAGATGTTCTTCCCTTTCCAGTCGAGTGTTCCTGTAAGGTCATATACCAGTGAAACGCTGCCATTTTGCCTTTGAGTGCGCATGTGTGAGCCCACGTACCCAATTCCTGAGATCTTATCCGGAAGCTGCTGATCACCAGTTTCAGGTTTTTCCTATCTATAGGGAGACTGCCTTACCCTGGAGCTGGCTGTGACCGATGATTATTTTAGAGAAACTGTTAACAACCGCCTGACCATCACCTGATGTTTGCCTGACATTCCTGGTGGTGAGGGGGCGGGCGGGGTGGCCCTCTCCTCCCGTTTATGTCTGCCTAGCTGCCTACTGTAACAGAAAGACACAGAAACATACAAATGCATCTCATTAGGACCACAAAGCAGGGCCTGGGTGTGGAGTGTGACTGAGATGGGGGGATTGGAGAAGGCCTCTCTGAGCAGGTGACATTTGAACAGAGGCCCCAGGGGAGTGAAGGAGCCAGGTGGATACTGGAGAGAGAAACCACCCTGGGCAGAAGGGTGTGAAATGAGTGAGGGGGAGGGAGGTGGAAATGAGGACAGGGAGGTAGCTAAGGTCCAGACTGTAACTGCTTGAGGGGTTCTTCCTGCTCACTGTGTAAAGGAAGACCACAGCATTGTAGTAGAGAAAGAGTTTGATAGATACGAGCCTGGCCATGCCATGTGGGCGATGGAATCTGGACTCAAATCATCTGCAGGTTCTAGGTTAGGGGTTTTTCAAAGGCAGTTTGGGGGAAAGGGTGGGGAAGGCCAGGTCATGGGTGCCTGCTGCTGATTGATTGGGGTGGAGATGAAATCACTGGGGGCTGAAGCCGCCCTCTGAAGGGCTGAATCGCTTCTGGGTGGGGCCACAGGAGTCGGGTTGGCAGTCCAGATGGAGCCTTGGGTGTCAGACATGCAAACAACCTGGAAAGATATCTGAAAAGGCCAATCTACAATAGTGGTGTTATTTGCAGGAGTAATTGGACAAGCTGCACATCTTATAAACTCCAAAATAATGGCTGACAATGTTTATATCTGCACCTGAGGTGGATTCAGGCTTCCCCTCCTCCCCCAAGCCTCATGGCCTCCCATTAGCTTTACAAAAGCAGCTGAGTTTGGCACAAGGCCTATTATTTACACTGTAGCCTAAATGTCTTCCAAAGTAAGCTCAGCCCAACAGCCCAGGAATAATTAAGGGAAAGGCAAGATCGGGAGAGGGTTAGCTTAGCTTACTGTTATAATTTTTCTCACTGATATAATTTTTGGAAAGGCGGTTTCCAGATGATCTGGGGCCTCACTGGCTGTGGGGAGGGCTTTGGATTTTATTTATGGTGATGGGATGTTGTTGGAGGGTTTGAAGAAGGACAGTGATATAATATGACATCAGAAGAAAGGAATCGCTGGGATTGCCAAGCAGAGAATGGACTGCAGGAGGCGAGACTGGATGCCTGGAGGTGCTTTGGGAGGCTGCTGCAAACACCCAGGCCAGGGACGCCTGCAGTGTGCACTCAGTAAAGTGTTCTCAACCAGAATGTAGGGAGTTTGTGTACTTCTAAGTGGGGGGATATGTATGTGGATATATGAGTGTGTGTGTTTATGTGCTTCTAAGTGGGGGGATGTGTGTGTGTGTGTGTGTGTGTATAAGTCTTTATTTTCATGAACCTCTAATTAGGGTGAGTTTGTCTCTGTAGCCCAGGCTGGAGTACAGTGGCATGATCTCGACTCACTGTAACCTCCACCCCGTCCCCAGGTTCAAGCAATTCTCGCGCCTCAGTTTCCTGAGTCGCTGGGATTATAGGTGTGCAGCACCACGCCTGGCTAATTTTTATCTTTTTAGTAGAAATGGAGTTTTGCCATGTTGGCCAGCCTGGTCTTGAACTCCTGGCCTCAAGTGATCCACCTGCCTCAGCCTCCCAAAGTGCTGCGATTACAGGCATGAGCCAGTGTGCCTAGCCTCTAACTAGGTTTTAGCACTCTTTTCAATGATAAATGTAGGCAACAAACCATAATAATATGAGCAGTGCCTGGGACTTTGTCACCGCTAGAAATCACAGATGTTTTTGTATCACATTACATCCAGTCCCTGCAGCTCTCTAGAAATATTGCTTATACTTATCACTATTTTGGAATTATAATAGTTATTAAACTTGCCACCAGCTCTTTTTATTCAATACGGTAATAACAAAGCACATACATTAATATTTCATAAATCTATCCTTTAAAATATTTTGGTAAATATATTATTTTAATATGATTGGTTTCCTTTATAATTCTCTGTATTTTATTTTATGCATTTAACAACATTATTTTGATAAAGAGGTGGCAGGAGTTTCGTGGACATAGCGTATGTGGTGAGAAAGGGTCAGGTTCTGGATGTGTTTTGCAGGTAAAGCTGGCAGAACTTGTTGATGGATTGAAAGTGTGGAGCAGGGGCGGGGTTGGGGGAGTGGAGTTAGGCCTCCTGAGTCTTTGGCCTGAGCAGGTGGATGTAAACCAGTGGTGTTACAGAGAAGAGGCAGATGAGGGGAGGAGCAGGTTTGGGGCGCAGGAAGTAGAAAGCTTCATTTTTGCATGTTGATTATTGTAAAATGGGGAATGATGATTGTGCTGGGAAGAAATCATGTTTATAAAGCTTCTGGCACATAGTAGACCCCAGTGGGTAGCTGTGATTGGTAACTTGCCCCAGATCAAGGAAGTGGCAGCAGTGAGACAGGGGCAGGTCTCAAGAGCAGGGTCCAGTAGACAGTCGTATATACGAATCTAGAATCTAGTCATATATATGAATCACACTTGGGAGGCTTCAGTCTATAGATTGTATTTAAAGCTGTAGGTCTAGATACAGTAAATGTCAATGCACCCATTTTCTGGATAAATGAGAATTGAGGCTCAGAACCACAAGGCCCATTTGTTTCCTACCATGGGCAGAGCCAATTCCTTCAGCCTGGTCTTCCGCTACTAGAGTTCTTTCTTGGCTTCACCAGGCTGAAAATAACCTAGTGTGGTGGGTTAAGACCCTCATATAAGGACGACTGCAAAGACGAATTATCTGGCAGAAGCCTCCCTGTGCTAAATCTGGCACCAGAAGAAGAAATCCACAACGTTTCCTTCCATGTTGACGAGTAGGATAACTTTCTCCTAATTCGGATCTCTGTGTGCCTGTGGGGCGGATGGTCACTTCATATTCAATGCTGAAATTGAACAGCTCCAGCCACAACACATTTCAGGCAGAGATTACTTTAGAAAGGTGGTAATTAGCTGCACAGCCAGAGATGTTCTCATATACGACTGCTCACACTGATGCTCAACCTCAAACACTGTTTACCAGAAGCACAAGGGTGGTTAGTAATTTTGTCTCAGACATGAACGCCAGGAGCAGTCGTGACCAACGTGACTGACTGGGCCTCGGTTTCCTTATCTGTGAACCAAACAGGTTCAACGAGATGTAGTGAACGCCCCAGAGGCCCTAACCTCAGGTTTCACTTTTTTCTGAACTTGGTTGGTCTTGTGTGGGTGCCCTGCAAATCTGAGGAAGGTCCTCATCCAGAGAGGAGGGAGAGTTCCAGGTGAGGGCATTGGGCTTCCTCTTCCTGGCTCACTGCTTGGATCTGGAGTAAATCCTTCTGTGTTTTGGGACCGCATCCTATTTAAGCTCCTGAAAAAGGGAAGCTTTCAGAAAGGAGTGGAGAGATGAATTCCTTGATTACAGAACACTTGAAATAAGGGCCCAGAAGAATCCTTGATTTGAATCGCCATAGAAGTATTTCTCAAGTGTTTTGTATCACACGGACCATGGGCATTTGTATAGACGTAAATGTGATGCGGTGGGAGAAAATAATGTGGGCTCCGGAGGCAGGAGACCTGGCCCCAGTCTCAGTGCTGCCACTTCCTGAGTGACCTGGGGCAAGCTGCTCATTATAGCTACTGCTGGTGCTTACTATGTGCCCAGCGCTTTATAAAAATGATTTCTTCCCAGTACAACGATCATTCCCCATCTTACAGATGAGGAGACAGGCTGAGTGCGGTTCTCCAGCTGGGAGATGCAGGGCTAGCATCTCACACATTCAGGCTCGAGATGCCTGGACGGCCTCAGCCTCCTCTCCTGTACCTTTGCAGTCTCCCCCTCACCCCTGCAGGGAGGCCTGGGGAGAAAATGCACGTGAAGCACGTGGGACATCATAGGTGCTCAGTAAACATCAGTTTTTCTCTCATTTCCATGCTAGATATGGAAATGCAGAGAATACAGGCTGGTAGTTCCAGAGAAGACTCTTTCCATTCTCTCTCTCTCTGCTTTCTCCAGTTATTTAATTCTCACCAGCATTAGAGCCATTGAGAGACAGCAGCTGGAAGGCAGCTCCCCAAGCCCCTCATTCAGGGCTCTGCTCTAACAGTCTGTGGGAAGATTGTTTCTGCTGACTTTACTTAGAATCAGCTCATATCCACTGAGGACTGACTACGCACCAGCTGCTGCAACCAGCACCTGTGGCATTTTCTCACTTCATCCTCAGAACAAGCCTGTGAGGCAGATTTGACTGACAGCTCCATTTCAAAGGTAAGGACACTGAGTCTTAGGGAGGGCCAGTCACTTTCCTGAGTCCACACAATTTGCCAGTAGCAAGGTCAGAATTAGATATCAGATCTGCTTTACTCCTACATTCCTCATGCCTCTTGGAAAATAGACATTTCTTTGGGCAAACTGGGATTTGCCCATCTGCTCCTAGCTGTCTCCTTTGCTCTCTCGAGAATCCAGTAAAACAAAACCCAGCCTAAAATAGGTAACGTCTAAAATGAAGATTCCCAAGCATTTGGGAGGCCCCAGAGCTTTAAGTAAACAGTGGCCATGGAAAAGGAAAGCTTTGTGTGTTACAAGGCAAAGACACACCCTCTGACTTAGTAATTGCACCCCTGGGGTTTCTGCTCAGGCTATATTTAACATAAAAAACCTCCACAAGTATATTTATCATAAAGTTATTTCAATATTTGAAATTTAGAAGCAACATAAATATCTCAAGGACATGGCGAACTACTAGGCACTGACAGGACAGAACATTTTGTAGCCATTAAAATTATGATTATTTAGGCTGGGCGTGGTGGTTCATGCCTGTAATCCTAACACTTTGGGAGGCTAACACTTTTGGGAGCCCAGGAGTTCAAGACCAGTCTCTTGAAGTTGTCCCACAGTTCGCCGATGCTTTGTTGTTCTTTTCTGCCATGTATACTGTCATATTAGCCCTATTGAGGGCATTTTTTATTTCAGACATTGTAGTTTTCATCTCTAACAGCTCAATTTAGGTTTATTTTATATCTTCCATGTCTTTCTGTCATGTTCACTCATTCCAACTTCTTGAAATATGGAATATACAATAACTTTTACAATATGTTATATACAAATTCTATCATCCATGTTGTTTCTGGGTCAGTTTTGACTAATTGACGTTTCTCTTCATTGTAGGTTGATTTTCCTGCTTTTTTGCATGCCTGGTACTTTCTGTTTGAATGCCCTCTATAGGACTAATAACACAGTATACATTGCAGAAGAGAATAACAAAGCATCAGCGAACTGTGGGACAACTTCTAGTGGCCTAATATAAGTGGAATTGGAGAATGGAGTCCTTGAAATGGGGCTGGTACGCCAAAATAATATTAGTCAAAAGTGTTCTAAGTTTGATGGAAACTATCAACTTGCTGACCTGAGAAACTTAACAGACCCAAGCATAGAAACATAGAAAAACAAAACCAAACAGCAACAACAAAAAACAACCCCAAGGCGCATCATACTTAAATTGCTAAACATCAATGAGACAGAGAAGATTAAAAGCAGTTGAGAAAAAGACACATTTATATACAGAGAAACGAAGGTAAGGATGACAGGAGATTTCTCATGAAAGCAGAGCAAGCCAGCACACAGTGGAATGACACCTTTAATGTACTAAACAGAAAAGAAAACAAAAAGCCCTGTCAAATGGGAATTCCATACTCAAAGAAAATGTCTTTCAAAAACAAAGGTGAGATACTTTTTCAGATCTACAAAGGCTAAAAGAATTCCTCAGCAGCAGACTTAACTCTGCAAGAAATGTTATTGGAAGTCTTACAAGCAGAAGGAAAATGATACCAGATGGAAACCTGGATCTACCTAAAGGATAAAGAGCCCCAGAAATGACAACTATATAGACAATTTAAAGACCTTTCTCTTCTTAGCTAAGTCCTTTTAAAAGACAATTGCCTGTTTAAAGCAAAAATAATTTAATAGTTATGTAGAGGTAAAGCTATAACAATATTACAAAGGGCAGGAGGGGAGAAATGTAAATATACTGTAGTAAAAATCTGGGTTTTTTTGAGATAAGGGTCTCATTCTGTCACCCAGGCTGGAGTGCAGTGGCATGATCACCACTCACTGCAGCCTCAACCTCCCAGGCTCAAGTGATTCTGCTGCCTCATCCTCCTAAGTAGCTGAGACTACAGGCCTGCACCACCACCATGCCCAGCTAATTTTTGTATTTTTTGTACAGATGAGGTTGCATGTTATCCAGGCTGGTCTCGAACTCCTGAGCACAAGCCATCTGCCCGCCATGGCCTCCAAAAGTGCTGGGATTACAGGCCTAGCCTTGTAAGATTTTTATATATGAAGTGATATGATATCACTTGAAGGTAAACAATAATAAGTTAAAGGTGCATACTATAAAACCTAACACAACCACTAAAATAGCACAACAAAGAGTTATAGCTAATAAGTCAACAGAGAAGATAAAAATAGAGTCATGAAAAATACCCAATTACTAAAAAAAACAAAAAACAAAACAGAACAAGAGGGAAATGTGAGTAAAAAATAGATGAGAGAAATAGAAAACACGCAGCAAAATGGCAGATTTAAAGCTAACCATGTTAATAATCGTGACAAATGTAAACAGGCTAAATGCTGAAATTAAAGCAGGGACTGCCATGTTGGATAAAAAAAAGCAAGATTCAACTATGTGTTCTGTGTAAGAAACCCACATTAGGCTGGGTGCAGTGGCTCATGCCTGTAATCCCAGCACTTTGGGAGGCCAAGGTGGTGGATCACTTGAGGTCAGGAGTTCGAAACCACCCTGGCCAATATGGTGAGACCCCATCTCTACTAAAAATACAAAAAAAAAAAAAAAAAAAAAAAGCACTAGCCAGGTGTGGTGGTGTATACCTGCAGTCCCAGCTACTCAGGAGGCTGAGGCAGGAGAACTGTTTGAACCCAGGTGGTGGAGGCTGCAATGAGTCAAGATCAGGCCACTTCACTCCAGCCTGGGTGGCAGAGTAAAACTCCATCTCAAAAAAAAAAGGAAAGAAAAAAGAAAGAAAGAAAAAGAAAAATAATCCACTTTAAATATAAAAACATAAATAGGTAAAAGGCAAAAGGATGAGAAAAGATATGCCATGCTAACATTTGTCAAAACAAAACTGAAGTGATTATATTAATGCCAGGCAAAACAGATTTCAGAGCAAAGAAACTAGGAATAAAGAATAAAATTTCATAATGACCAAAAAGTCGATTCATCAAGATGACGTAATCTTAATGATTTATACACCTTGAAACAGAGCTTCAACATACATGAAGCAAAAACTGAGAGAACTGCAAGGAGTTATAGTCAGATCCACAATTATAGTTTGAGATTATAGAACCTCTCTCTCAATGACTGAGAACAAAACGAAAATCAGACCAAGTGGTTTAGTTCAACGGGAATGGAAAGTGCAAGAAAAGAGTGAGGGAAATGAGTTCACTATCCTGGAGGGCCAGATAACAAGCCAAAACATAAAAACAGAGATGAACTCAGTAACTCTGGGGCCCGAGGGGGGTGGGCCTGTTTAGTGAACACGAAGCTCTCCTATTACTACTCATAATTAGGACAAATGATTTCCCGTTTCCATAGTCTCAGTTATCCTTTTTATTTTTGTATAAACAATCTCCAAGTATGTGTCAGAAATATTGTTGCCCTTTAATCACACAGAACTGGTCCAAAGCAGAATCCTTTGAATTGTGTAAAGCCAAGCTAAGAGAATAGTCTGTGACAGACAGGGCACATTCTTTTTAGTCCAGTCTTAGATCCATCTCTGAGTGAGGCCACGCATAGAAGGTGGAAACATAAGGAAATGATGTAGGACACCATAAATTAAAGGACAGTGAAGAATGAACAGAGGTACTGAAGAGATAGTCCATCTGTCTATCCATCAACTACCCATCATCCATCCATCCATCCATCCATCCATCATCCATCCATCTACTCACTCATCTAATAATTATTAACACCTTGGTGGGAGGAAAGTTCATCTGTGCCCTTCTGACTCTTAGTCCTATTCAGGAACAACTGAGACCTCACACCTTGTTTGCCTTTAGGGAAAATTACCATCAGGGCACACCCAGATCCTACCTTAGGGACACTGGCAATAACAGATATCCTTTTGCATGAATAATGGTCTATCTTGTCAATTCAAGCCATTTAATTTTAATTTTAACTTTTTCATTGAGACAGAGTCTCACTCTGTTGTCCAGTCTGGAGTGCAGTGGTGTGATCGTGGTTCACTGCAACCTCCACCTCCCTCCTGGGTTCAAGTGATTCTCCTGCCTCAGCCTCCCAAGGAGCTGGGATTACAGGCACTCACCACCATGCCCGGCTTATTTTTTGTATTTTTAGTAGAGACAGGTTTTCACCGTGTTAGCCAGGATGGTCTCGATCTCCTGACCTCATGATCTGCCCACTTCAGCCTCCCAAAGTGCCGGGATTACAGGCGTGAGCCACCACGCCCAGCTTTAAAGTATTTTAAATTTACCTTAAAAAAAAAAAAAAAAGCTAACAAAGCCACATCATCCAGCATGACAAGGGTACAAAAAGAAAAACAAAATTACCTCATCTGTCTTTGTCCCGCAGCCACCCACTTCTCCTCTCCAGAGGCAACCCTTTCTGCTAGTTTCTTATGTGTCCTTTCAAAAATAATTTATGCATTTACAAGCATACATTCATGCATGTAATGCATATCTATTAAATGCATTATGTGTATTATGCATTATATGTATTATATATATTATGCTTGTAAATGCATATATATTAAAAATCATCTATCATTGATCAAAGTTCATTATGGACTTTAACTTGTACACACACACACACACACACACACACACATACAATCTTAAGTGCCTTAAAGAACAGAGGCGAGGCCAGGTTCTGTGGCTCATGCCTGTAATCCCAGCACCTTGCAAGGCCAAGGCGGGCGGATCACGAGATCAGGAGTTCAAGATCAGCCTGACCAACATGGTGAAACCCTGTCTCTACTAAAAATACAACAAATTAGCTGGGTGTGGTGGCGTGTGCCTGTAATCCCAGCTACTCAGAGGCTGAGGCAGGAGAACACTTGAACCCGGGAGGCAGAGGTTGCAGTTAGCCGAGATCAAGCCACTGCACTCCAGCCTGGGTGACAGAGTGAGACTCTGTCTCAAAAAAAAAAAAAAAAAAAAAAGAAAGAAAGAAAGAAAAGAAAACAGAGCCTAAGGCAAAGCTTCTGTGCTAACCCTTTATGGAGGGACAAGCCCAGGGCACAGCATGAGTTAGGGGAAAATGGAAGCCAGACGGTTTGCTAATTTCCAATTGCTGCCATAACAAAGTACTGTGAATATGTACTGGATGTCTTAAAACCACAGAAAGGTATTCTCCCACAGTTCTGGAGGCTAGAAATGTGAAGTCAGTGTGCTAGCAGGGCCATGCTTCCTTGGTAGCTTCTGAGAAGGGGGGATCCTTCCTTGTCTCTTCCAGTTTCTGGTAGTCCCAGACGTTCTTTGGCTCGTGGGGGACTGATACGCATCTCGGCCTCTGTGGTCGCATGGCATTCTCCCCTTGTGTCTATGTCTGTGTGTCTCTCATCTTCTTTTTTTTCCTGAGACTGTTACCCAGGCTGGAGTGCAGTGGTGCGATCTCAGCTTACTGTAATCTCCGCCTCCCAGGTTCAAGCAATTCCCTGCCTCAGCCTCCTGAGTAGCTGGGATTACAGGCGCGCGCCACCAGGCCCGGCTACTTTTTGTGTTTATAGTAGAAACAGGGATTCACCATCTTGGCCAGGCTGGTCCTGAACACTCGTGACCTTGTGATCCACCCGCCTCGGCCTCCCAAAGTGCTGGGATTACAGGCGTGAGCCACTGCGCCCGGCCTGTCTCTCATAACACCAGTCACACTGGCTTAAGGACCCACCCAACGCCAGGATCACCTCATCTTTCATTACATCTGCAAACAACCCTACGTCCAAGTAAGTTCACATTCTGAGATACCGGGGGTTAGGACGTCAACACATGTTTTTGGGTGCACAATTCAACCTGTAACAGGTAGGAAAGTCATCTCAGGATGATGTTGCCAAGCCGGCTGAAGCTTCACGAGAAACACAAAGCATTTGGGGTCAATGGCAGATCTCCAGAGAGGCACATGGAGCCACCGTGCCTCAAAACTGTCTTTTTGAGATGTGAGGAAGAAAAGAGTTTACCTGCAGGACCTTATCATCCGCCCTCTCTCCTTGGTCAAAATTCGCCCATGGGGCTTCAACTCACCCGTATTTTTAGAGGGTGTTCCTGCCTCCTCCGGATGGCCACTAGAGAAGCCAGATCCCACGGCCCATGGCATAGCACTTCCTCCAAGTCAGGAAGTGTTGGAGGTGCCGGGCACGGCCTCAGTGGGCCTGGGCAGCGTAGGTCCCGTGCTCAGGCGTAGAACCAGGAAGGGGAGGTTCCAACAGTGCCTGTCGCAGGGGTGTTCCCAGGGCCAGCCTGCCTTACAGTGGCCTCTGAGTCCCAAATCGTCTTCCTTCACATGGATTGGACACTTATTTTCTCTTAATTTATCTGTCAGAAACTACAGACAATTATCAGGCATCCATTAAGGGCTTCAAGGCAGACTCTGAAAAATTTGACAACCCCTGCGAGCATCAGCAACAGTGTGGGAGTCTTAACTCCCAGAGATTAGTTAACTTCTACAACTTTCAGCTGATTTTTATTGAGCTCCTATTATGTGCCAGCCACTGTGTAAGGTACTAGGAATTTCGCAGACACAGGAGCCTGGGTTCAAGAGGGAGAGAAATAAACAAATGTTAAATGCAATTATAATAGGGCCCCGATCAAGGAAATACAGGGAATTAAAAGATCCAGCTTTGCCTATGTTGCTGTTTATATTCTCCTCTTAACTTTTAAATATCAAACAAGAAAATGTGGAAACTCTGGAGATTTTAAGGGCAGTACAGGATGCTATGTGTTCCTTTTATTATTGAGCAGACAGGCGCTGCACTGAGGCAAAGGCAATTTTGTTGGTTGGAGGGGAAATAGGTAATTTTGTCCGGCCTGGTCTGGATAGCTTAGGGCATCCTAAATTCAAGGAAACTCAGCCCAGCACAGGAGTCTGACTTCATTGTGCATCCTGATTTCTTAGAGAGCTTGTTTAAAATGGTAGCTTCCTGGAGCCTACTCTCAGGGGTTGATTCCCAATGTGGGACAGGGGCCAAGAGCAGATGCTTGGCCCATTTCGGCTCTCAATACATTTCTGTTGAATAAATGAATTCCAATGCAGGCAATGCAAGGATCACACTTGGATCTAGAGAGGGAGGCAGGGGGAAGTTTTTCTCATCCCATAGATGTTCCTAGGGGCATCCTGTACTTGGGCAAGGAGAAGGAAACCCTGTTCCCGCCTTGTCCCTCATATGTCCTGCGGCCTCCTCCTCCTCCTAGGACCCAGAATTGAGGCTGGCAGTATTTACACTCTAGGTCAGCTCTATTTGGGGTTAAAGTTTTGAGAGTTGGCCTGGGCACTTAACCAAGATTTATAGCATTATTTCTACTGGAAACTAATTGAGATTCAAACACCAATTTAAGACATGAACTTCTTAATTTACAAAAAAAAACAAAAAAATTGGCACACATAAAACGGTGGAATTTTATGTTATACAAATCACACCTCATTAAAACTATTTTTAAAAAGTGACAAGCAGATCGCAAGATGACCCAGCAATGCTCCCTTACATTCGTGAAGCACTTCATAGCATCAAACGTTTTCATTCTTATTATCCCAGGTAAGCTTTGCCATGTCCTCTGGGAGCAGATATTGTCATTATTTTCGTTTGATACTGGAGCAAACTGCTGTTAGTGACTTAAGGAGAAGGTTAATGGTTCCTTCACTGCACTTGCATGATTCCTTTGGCCATCATATCTTAGGTCTGTGAACACATTTCTTCAGATAGAATAAACTTAGCAACAGAAAGAGGGTCCAGGCACCTGTTTTTCTTGTCTGTTTATCTGTTGTATCTTTGAGTGGTCTTTTCTCTAGTCACCCACTTTGCAGGTTGTGTGTGCTTGGTGGGGGCTCTGGGTGAAGCCCCTGCAGAAGCTGCTTCAGCCCCAGCCCTTCATCCAAGTCTTAGGGTCAGGGGTTAATTCTTAATTGGAATAACACTGGGAGTCAGTTTGGAGGAGTGGGTTGAGGGCGGGTTAAGGAGTTTGAACCACATCTGTAAGCCAATCATTTTCATCCTTGGCTGTGCCTCAAAATCACTAATGCCCAAGCTTTTAAAAACACATAGGCTGGGCCAGGCGTGGTGACTCACGCCTGTAATCCAAGCACTTTGGGAGGCCAAGGTGGATGGATCATGAGATCAGGAGACTGAGACCAGCGTGGCCAACATGGTGAAACCCCGTCTCTACTAAAAATACAAAAATATTAGCCGATCGTGGTGGCGAGTACCTGTAGCTGCAGCTACTCGGGAGGCTGAGGCAGGAGAATCGCCTGAAACTGGGAAGAGGAGGTTGCAGTGAGCCAAGATTGTACCATTGCACTCCAGCGTGGGTGACAGAGCGAGACTCCATCTCCAAAAAAAAAAAAAAAGAACCCCAAAACCAAAAAACAAAAAAACCCCACATAGGCTGGGGTCCAAGACCAGTTCTACAGAATCAGAATTTGGGTCATTCTGTTACCTAGCAGGGTTGACATTCTTGCTGTAGGCAGTGAGTGCGTAGTTACTGAAGGAAGGGAGTGACAGCACTGTTTTAGGAAGATTAATTTGGCAATTGTAGGAGGGAGAGAGGGGAAAGGAAGAAAATTGGAGGCAGGGAAACTAGTTAGGAGGCTCCAGAAATAGACTAGGGATAGATGTGCTAAGACCTGAAACTGGCTGGCGATGAGAACAACATGTGGAAGGCAGTTGGAAGGGCTCTGTGACACTTGGGTGTCGGGGGAGGGTCAGGGAGTGAGGAAAGAAAGACAAAAAGTCGATGGTTTTCAGCAAAACCCACTAAAGCAAACACTTGACTTCCTCCAGTCATCAGTTCTTTATTAGGGAGAGTGAAACCTACAGCAATGGATTCGGTGTTTCCTTACTGTCAGCAAGCCTCAGTGATCAATAGGGTCCAGGATTTGTGTCTGTCCTTCCTTCCTTCCTCCCTTCTTCTTTCTTTCTCTTTCTTTTTCTTTCTTTTTCTCTTTCCTTTCCCTCCCTTCCCTCCTTCTTTCTTTCTCTTTCTCTTTCTTTCTCTTTTCCTTTCCCTCCCCCTCCCTCCCTTCCTTCCTCCCTCTCTCCCTCCCTCCCTTCCCTTCTTCCCTCTCTCCCTCTCTTTCTCTCTTTCCCTCATATCCTTTCCTTCCTTCCTTTTTTTTTTTTTTTGGCAGAGTTTCACTCTGTCGCCCAGGGTAGAATGCAGTGGCACAATCGTGGCTCACTGCAACCTCCACCTTCTGGGTTCAAGCAATTCTCCTGCCTCAGCCTCCCAAGTAACTGGGATTACAGGTGCCCACCACAATGCCCAGATAATTCTGTATTTTTAGTAGATGCAGGGTTTTACCATGTTGTCCAGGCTGGTCTCAAACTCCTGGGCTCAAGCAATCCTCCTGCCTCTGCTTCCCAAAATGCTGAGATTGCAGGCATGAGCCACTGTGTCCAGCCACGGGCTACAGTTATATTCTAGAGGGACTCAATGCTGTGTCAACAGGGGGTGCAAAGCCACAGAAAAAACTTGGTGTCTCTCTTTAGAGCAAGGTTTGGCAAAATTTGACTATAAAAGACGAGTAGTAAATATTTTAGGCTTTGCAGGTTACATGGTTTCTGTAGCAACGACCTAACTGCTGTCACAGTGTCAAAGCAGCCATGACAATATGTAAGTGAATGGGCATGGTTGTGTTCCAATAAAACCTTATTTACAAAAACAGGTGCCAAGCCGGATTTAGTCTGCAGCCTATAGCTTGCCGATGTCTGGTCTAGAGCGCTGATGTTACTGGAAGATTTCAAGGGAAGTTTCTTTTTTGGTGATGAGGTCTTGCTCTGTCACCCAGGCTACGGTGCAAACTCAGCTCACAGCAGCCTCAACCTCCCAGGCTCGAGTCATCCTCCCACCTCAGCTTCCCAAGTAACTGGGACTGCAGGCATGTGCCACCACACGTGGCTAATTAATTTTTTTTTAATAGAGATGGGGTCTCCCTATGTTGCCCAGGCTGGTCTCAAACTCCCGGACTCAAGCAATCCTCCTGCCTCAGCCTCCCAACATGCTGGGATGACAGGCGTGAGCCTGACATAAACATTATTTTTGAAACCTGAGTTTTTACATGGTCTCCAATTTCTAGCATTACCTTCTCTTTAACATCTGTGTTAGGCCATTCTTGCATTGCTATAAAGAAATATCTGAGACTGGGTAATTTATAAGAAAAGAGGTGGAATTGGCTCACTGTTTTTCAGGCTGTATAAGAAGCATGGCTCTTGCATTTGCTCGGTTCCTGGGGCAGGCTTCAGGAAGCTTCCAATCACGGCAGAAGGTGAAGGGGTAGCAGGCATCTCACCTGGTGGGAGCAGGAGCAAGAGAACCAGTGGCAGGGAGGTGCCACACACTTTTAAACAACCAGATCTTGTGAGAACTCATCCACTACCGCGCGGACAGCACCAAGCCATGAGGGAGCTGCCCCCATGATCCAATCATCTCCCACCAACTTCCGCCTCCAATACTGGGGATTACAATTCAACATGAGATTTGGCAGGGACAGAGATCCGTGTCAACAGCCAGCCAGTACTGTTCTGCAAATGCAGGCTGTGCAATGCACAAAGGCGCCTAAGCAAGGTGACAGGTGGGGGCTTAAACCAGCCTGGTCACAGGCGCAGTGCTGAAGAAAGGGGTGCATATCGTAATTCATTGCTCAGATGAGCCCCTTTGTGTTGTTTTGGTAAGAGCAACATGTATGCTAGCCACAAAAGCAAACAGGGCTGCTAGTCACAGTCCTGACATGGCCCACACTCACATGACCTGACTTCAGTAAGTAATTCTGTCCCGCTCTGCAGTACTTCCTGGAGTCCTGAGAAGGGAACAGTTTCGTTTCTCAAGCGATGCTGAGCTTGTTTGCCAGGTGATGGCTTGCTGCCTCTCCATTGGTCACTGCTGGCCACCGTGGGACCTCTTCTCCAGGCTGCTCCCCCTGGTCCCCCTGCTCACAAAGGTAGACTCAGGCCTCTGTCTGATCTCAGGTACTTATCAGACAAGGCCAGCAGGGGTACTAGACCAGGGCAAGGCTTGAAGCAAACATAAGAGAATTATAGCTAAAAACCAAAAACCTTAACATCAGGCATCACTGTCCCCAGGTGTCTTGGCTGAAGCCAGTCTTTTTAGATTATTAATCAGTCACAATACCTGGTCAGAAACACCTGAATTTGCATTGTTTGCCTGTTTCAGACCTCCCTTCAGAAGTAGAACCCTCGTGCCTGATGATCCAAAGGACTTACCAGCTTTAGCACCTTCCGCTAAACAAATGGGAATTTTTTTTTTTTAACTTAGACGGTGTCTCACTGTGTTGCCCAGGCTGGAGTGCAATGGTGCAATTGCGGCTCACTGCAACCTCCACCTCCCGGGTTCAAGTAATTCTCCAGCTTCAGCCTCCCAAGTAGCTGGGATTACAGGTGACCGCCACCACGTCCAGCTAATTTTTATATTTTTAGTAGAGATGGGGTTTCTCCATGTTGGCCAGGCTGGTCTCAAACTCCTGACCTCAGGTGATCCACCCGCCTCAGCCTTCCAAAGTGCTGAGATTGCAGGCGTGAGCCACTGCGCCTGGCCCAAATGGGGATTTTTTTTTTTTTTTTTAAACGAAACTAAATGCACAATTGTACACATGTTGAAAGCAAAACAGAAACCTTGGAAGAAATTTTGCATTTTCTCTAAGTATCTTTGAGCCATGGTCCTGGGCTTCTGAGTGCAAAGCTACTGGGCTCTACCTGTCATTGGAGACACTTCAGTAGAAAACCCTGAGAAGCCCCAAGTTAAGTACTTTCATCTTATTTAGCACGGATTCACAGACTTCTTAGAAACTGCATGTCTGGTATCAAATGTGAATGCCTGTGGCCAGTTTCAATGAGTTCCCATCTTCTTTCTGAAACTCCATCCTCATTTGCCTACTGACAGATTGGGCTTACTGCTTTGAGGCTGTGAAGGCTGAGGCTTCTTGCCATGTCTGCATGTTGGTTCTCCTGAAAGCATAAGGGTTTATTTTCTCTTGGAAATTCTGGTCCTTATAAACCCAAGATCTGATTTGCTCATTCAGGTCTTAGGTCTTCCAGACCCAGAGCTCACCATGCACCTGCACACAGCAGTGACTCTTCTGCCCTTCCCAGGGAGGGAGGCTTCGTTGTCAGAGGAAGGGGCAGGAGTGACATCTTGTCCTTTCCCCCAATCCCTGAACTTGGGGAGCCTCTCTTGTCCCTGCTTTGTCTGTGAAATGGTTCCTAGTTGCTTTGAGATTTTCCAAATGAATGTTGCCCTCGTTAATATAAAGCAAGAACTAGGACATTTCAGTCTTAGGGGGAAAAAAACTATCAAACAAAACACAGGATAGACATGGTTTTAGCATCAGAGGAAGAATTTTTAGGGGGAAGGGACATTCAATGCCTCTGATTTCCACAGTTGAGCTTCTCATTGGGTCCACAGATGTCTCTAGGCCTAGGGCAGTCAAACCCTCTGTCCTTGGCTTCCCGCAGAGGTGGCCTGGCATTGGCAGGCAGTGCTAAATACAAAGGCAGCGTCACCCCCAGATCAGGGCAGCTGAGGTGCCCTCTGCCTTTCTCTGGCTTTGCCACTCACCATGGAGTGAGAACAAGCAGCCAAGGGAAGCCAAGGACAAGGAGTATCCCCCAGATCCCTGCGGGTCTCTGAGGGTCCTGGCATTCTCTGCTGAAGTGACCCCAAGCCCTCTTCCAGGGCCTTGATGAACTCTTTCCCAAATCCACTCTCCCAAAGGTGGGAAGTGCATCCGATGTGCACACCTAGGGGCCCAAGAGGGTGGCCTAGGGACAGCCATTTGCTGGTGACAGCGCACAGTTGGAGCTTGGACAGGGTTGTTTGCACACATGCATGCAAGGCCCTCAGTGGTAAGAAATGGAACCAGGGGTAGCAAAGCAGCATGAGCCGGGGGCCAGGGAGCCCCCCACTCACATTCTCGTCCCAGCCCCTGCAAATGTTAGGGGTGGGCCTGCCAAAGGAAGGACAGATGGAAAATCTCCAGAGAAAATACAAGAATCATGAAACCAACACATTTATCAGAGCTCCTGTTTTGGTGGAGAGACGTGCCCCCAAAGCCATTGCACTGATAAATCTGGACACAAAGCTTATTTTTCATTTAAAAATCAAATAAAATATTAGTTATTTCAATAGTGGGTGCATTTGTTTTGAAAAGGGTGATGACAGATCCCTATGTTATTGTGAGGCTAAAATGAGAATGTATGCTGTGGAGGGGGAGCTATTAATATATGTTAATAAGATTGTTCTTTTTCTATTTTCCTCCAGCTGGTCCCTAAGATAATGTTCAAAGCTTTTTCTCTCATTTGTCTTGCTCTGTCTGGTGGGACATTGTTAATAGAAACCAGATACTAAGACGTTTTTAAATGTCAAGTGAAGACAAGTTAGTAATTGCTCTCCCACAATATGAAAGCAAACTGTGGCCCGGGACCAAAGCAATGTTTTCCTCCTTTTTGGAGCTGCCAGAATTCCCTTAGGGGTGTGCACCAGGTAAGTGTGAGGACAAGTTCAGAATCTGAATGACATCATTGTCACAGCCCATGCCAGACCCCAGCTGAGGCATCTCTCCACTTTGATGTGATTAAATCCCAGTCTTGTCTGCAAAGAAAGCATGGGCTGAAAAACCACGCTGATGAGCCAGGCAATCTGCCCAAATATCAAAACCCACGACCTCCGGATCGCCTTCCAGTGCCCGCAGAGTTGTAAGGGATGTGGCTTGTGCTAGGAATCACAGTTATCATCCCTTACACTTGTGTAGCTCTTTGTTGTTTGCAAAAGGCCGCCACAGACATGATTTCACACCATCCTCCTGTGGAGATGGAGCGCAACTTGTCCACACAGAGCACCTGGAAATGAAACCCTCAGCATTTCGCAAGCTCCCATTTTAGGGGGTTTGGACAGAATGACATTGGCTTTGTGGGTTGGGCAGGGGACCGTGTTCACGGTCAGTAGCCCATAAGCGGCTGCTGGGATTCAGCTGTGCCACCCTCTGCAAGACTCCTAACAAGTGTACAAGCCACAGATGCCTTCAGGGAAACAAAATCTGGCTAACCCTACCTCCATCCCTGGGCCCCTGGCTGCAGCCCTTCTCATCAAGACCCTGCTCATGGGGAGGCTGCTGTTCTTCTACTTCATGGATAGGAGTTTTTTAATTTTAATTTTAAATTTTTATTTATTTTTTGAGATGGAGTCTCGCTCTCTCACCTAGGATGGAGTGTAGGGGTGTGTTCTTGGCTCACTGCAACCTCTGCCTCCCTGGTTCAAGTGATTCTCCTGTCTCAGCCTCCCAAGTAGCTGGGATTAAAGGCATGTGCCACCACGCCCAGCTAATTTTTGTATTTTTAGTACAGATGGGGTTTCACCATGTTGGTCAGGCTGGTCTCGAACTCCTGGCGTCGTGATCTGCCCGCCTTGGCCTCCCAAAGTGCTGAGATTGCAGGTATGAGCCACCGTGCCTGGCCTGGATAGTGGTTTATGTCTCTGCTCTGCCTGGTGGGCAGGAATGGCTACTCCTCACCAGGGTGGGCATCAGGAGGCTTGTGGTTTGAGCTCCAAATGTGTAAAAGGGATCTCTGGTCTGCAGATCTGGCTGGACAAAGCGGCCTTGGGCATGTGAGAGCTAGCGGCTGGGTATGGGAAGGGAAAAGGGCTACTTTGTCAGCTTTTTATTCTTTCTGCAGCACGTGGAGCTCTGGTTGGGGAAATGGTAGAAGAAAGATGATTCTCTGGAAGGCCTGTCTATTAGTGCCGTGGGGCAGGAACAGCCAACCCCTTACAGTTAGCATTTCTCAGGAGCGAAGGCGAGGTGTTTTCTCAAAGAGCAACACACCCGTCTCCTCTATGGTTCTGTGTCAGTCTGCTCCCCTTTGTCCAGGTAGAGGAGGGAAGACCGGATGTCTCCTTCTGAGTCCTCATGGCTTTTAACTCTCTTAGAAGACAGAGGGAACACAACCCTGAGGGGGCCAGGGTGAGTCCAAGAGTGGGTGCAGAACCTGGGGTCCCATGCCCAGAACTGATATTAGGCCCTAGGCTGGATCAGATGGACAGAGCTTAAATCAGAAGCAGACTGGGCCATGCACTGAGAGCGAGTGTCAGGGAGAGTTGAGGAGAGCATAGGCTGGGGGTTCCTGGAGTGTGACACCGAAGATGGAGGTGGGGAGCAGGTGGGCAGGAGCCAGGTGGGGGCAGGAGCCCCAGGAATCAGCAGGCTCCAGGTGGAAAAGAAGGAAGGGGATCAGGAATTTGACTAGAGGCGACAGGGGCATATGGAGCAGGCATATGCTTAACTCCGATTCATTCATCGGAGCTAAGAAAGAGAGATAGTCTACCCCAATTGTTCACTCTTATGAGGAATAGTGCACAAATTAAAGGAAAAAAAAAACTCCTATAGGATTAAAAACAGGTCAGACTCGGTGGCTCACAGCTGTAATCCCAGCACTTTGGGAGGCGGAGGCAGGGATCACTTGAGGTCAGGAGTTCAAGACCAGCCTGGACAACATGGTACACCTCGTCTCTACTAAAAATGCAAAAATTAGCTGGGTATGGTGGTGCATGCCTGTAGCTCCAGCTGCTTAGGAGGCTGAGGCAGAAGACTCGCTTGAACCCGGGAGGTGGAAGTTGTGGTGAGCCCAGATCATACCACTGCACGCAGCCTGGGTGACAGAGCAAAACTCTGTCTCAAAGTAAAACAATAAAAAATAAAAACAAACTTTTTCACACTCTGACATCCACTTTCCTTTCTAGCCTTACCTCCACCAGTATTTTTTAAGTAACCTACACCCCAGCCCCCCAAAAAGTCTGTGTTTTCCTTAATACACTATGCTTGCCTGCTCTGTGCCTGATTAAGCCATCTTTTGTCCCCAAAATGTCAATTCACTGGCTCTCTGCCAGTAGAAATCTTAATCGTTTGTCCTGAACAGGCAAAGGATGCTGACTCATTTAAGAGATACGATTAGGAAGAATATGGAAAAATAGATATCAAAGAAATGTGAATTAAAATAACAATGAGACATCATGGCATAGTTATAAAATCCTAACAAATTGTAAGAAAACCAAAAACAGCCCACCCAACGCTGACACGGTTTTTCTGAAACAGGTACATCTATTACTGGTGACATTGTAAACGGGCTGCGATAGTTCTTTTATGTGTCAACTTCACTGACCTAAGGGATGTCCACATAGCTGGCAAAACATTATTTCTGGGTGTGCCTGTGAGGGAGTTTCTGGAAGAAATGAACATTTGGATTGACGGCTGAGGAAGGAGGATCGCCCTCACCAACGTGGGCGCAGATCCTCCAATCTGTTGAGGGCCCAGACAGAACAAAAAGGCAGAGGAGAAGTGAAGTCGCTTTCTCTCCTTGAGCTGGGACATCCATCTCCTCCTGTCCTTGGATATCAGTGTTCTTAGTTCTCCAGCCTTTGGACTGGGACTGGGACTTATGCTATCAGCTCCATGGTTCTAAGACCATCGAGAATAGACTGGAATTATACCACTGGCTTTCATGAGCCTCCAGCTTGGAGACAGAAGTTATAGGACTTCTCAGCCTCTGTAATAGCCAATCCCTCAGAATGAACCTCTTTCTATATATCTATATTGTTGGAAGCGGGTTGTCGGCGTTGCAAAGAAATCAACACTGAGACTCAGGATCCATCAGCAAGGCTAGTTTTACTTTCTGCAGAAAGGGTGCCACTCACTAGCAATCTTGCCACGAGAGCACACCGAACAAAGGGGACAGGAACATTTATAACCGATATGGTCACCCTGCTGCTGTGTCCAGTTTCCAATGGCCTGAACGGGACGTCACATTCTACACTTGCCCTGACTGGCTAACAAATTAAAACTTTCCTCAATATGCAAGTAGAGAGAAAACGAAGAAAAAGAGGAAGTTAGTCATGAGATGATGAGGAGGTGCTACCAAATAAGGAATGGTATGGAGTGTGACCTGGGCTCGCCCAGGCTTGTCCAGACATGACTCCGTAAGCTAAAACAGCTAGCTAGGTTAGAGTAGGGGAACTCAGAGAGAGCAAGAGGTTTAGAATATGGAGTGACTATTCTTTAGCACTAAAAATGAAAATTTTAAAGAAGAACTTCTCAGTCTCTCACAATTATATATCCTACCGGTTCCGTTTCTCTGGAGAACCCAGCCTAATACATGGGCCCAAACTTAAACAATGAAGTAATATTTCAAAAGAGACAGAAATGTTCCTGTACCTTGATGCCCATCAATCCTATTTTGCAGAGCTGAGCTAAACAAAATGACATTAAAGAAAAAAAAGAGCTACATGCATAAAGATACCTCTTGCTTCATAGTCATCATAATTTTCAACAGTGAAAAGGCTGGAAATAGCCCAGCTACCTCACAACAGGGGACAACTAAAAAGAAATTACACTCAGACAGATGGAAATGATGATGATGAAGACTAATTAGCCAAAGGAAATGCTTATAACATAATGCTCCAGAGATACAAAGTTTATTGTGACTACACTATAAAAATCACATAAATGTATGGATAAGGATATATAAGGGAACAGAGAAAAAGGAAAATCACTACTGATTAGGGTATTATTTTTTTATTAGAGTGTTGCTGACGTACTAAAAATCTCCTAGAGGAAATTTCCTTCAAAAGCCCTGATTCGCCTTGTTCCCATCTGGTCTGTGGTCCTTATTGCATTGTGCCTTGAGTGTAATCATTTGTGTCCTAGTTTTAGCCCTCTTTGGGCCATAAACTCTTCAAGGGCAAGGACTATGTTTTACTTTTCTTTGTCTCACCTGAGCACTTGTATTTGCCTGGAACATAATAATATTCAACAATTATTTATTAAGCAAATTAACCACTGCTAAGGATTATGTTGTGCTTAAAAATAAAACTCAACAGATCATTCTCTCCATTCTCCTCTCTCCTGGCAAAAGGCACTCAAATAAATAGATATCTACATTATCTTTAGACTTCCCGGGAGGGGAGAATCCACATGAAGAAACCTAGCATTTTATACCTGGAATGAAACATAGAGGCAGTAATGCAGGCAACACTTGGAAATCTGGGGAACTGAGGGTCTGGGGACTTACTTATCTTTGTCCCTTAAGGCAACAAGATGTTTAAAAATTGAAGTCATGCTGAGGTTTACCACCTGGGGCCAACTGGATCCTGGCCAAAGGAAAACCCTCCACCACTCCTACTGGGAGCCCAAAGCTGCTGTGCCTAAGCCAGGCCTCTCTTTTATGGGTTTAAATGTCAGGGATGATGAGTGCAAGGTTCTTTAAACTGGCTGTACCATAGGCCACACCCTAAGTCGAGCCATGGCGACCCCCATGACCTGCACATACACCTCCGGATGGCCTCCTGGAATTAGAAAACTGAAGTAACTGGAAGACCATGAAAAGGGAAGAATGATCAACCCCTGCAGCATCTAATTAACTTGAGACATTCTCTATTGTTCCTTACTCCCACCTCCATTGATAAGGCCACTGGACTTTGTAACCGACGTTGATCAACCTCGTGACTCCAGACCCTGTGACCCCCTCCCAGCTTGCAAAAGCCGCCCTGAACTGTAACCTCTGTAACTTTCCACTGCCTACCCCAAACCTGTAAAACCAACTCCTATCTCACCGCCCTCCGCTGACTCTCTTTTGGATTCAGCCTGCCCGCACCTGGGTGAATAAACAGCCCTGTTGCTCACACAAAGTCTGGTTGGGGGGGGGTCTCTTCATTCAGAGCACATGTTCGTCAATGAGAAAACAGGAAATGTGACAATATGACCTAAAGAAAATAGCAGGAACTCAATGCTGAACTCATTGCAGGTCCTGATCCCTTATTGCATGCCAGGCGCTCCATGCACATCAACTTACGCTTTCATTTTATAGATAAAATCTTGATGTTCAGAGACTACGTTACTCCCCAAGGTCAAATAGCTTTTCTTTTGATGGGGCCTGTCAGGACCCCAAAGCAACCACAGGCTCTTAAGCATCCCTACCCAGCATGCCTTGGAACTGACAGTCAATAGGCCCATTTTGTCTGTCTGTCCAGGATAATGAGGCCTCGGCATCTTCCTTCTCCTTTCCCCTTTATTCTTGCATGTACAGATAGTGCCCTTTTCTGCAGCCTGCCACTATTTTCACCTGGCTTACATTTTTCTTGTTTTCAGACTGGGTCGCCAAGCTGATGATTTTATTCCATGTTCTTTGAATCCACTGTGGTCATCAGTCATTTTCTCCTGAAGAAAATCACACACTCCTTTGTATTAGTGACCTTTCCTGAAGTCTGAGCATATATATCATTTCTAGGACATGTTTTCCTTAACTGAATACAGTCTCGCATACTGGGGATAAGGTTTGGGGATTGCTATGATTTGGATGTGTCCTTTCCAAACTTCAGGTGTTGCCAACGTGATAGTGATATTAAGAGGTGAAGCCTTGGCCAGGCACGGTGGCTCACGCCTGTAATACCAGCACTTTGGGAGGCCAAGGTGGGTGGATCACTTGAAGTCAGGAGTTCGAGACCAACCTGGGCAGCATGGTGAAACCCTGTCTTTACTAAAAATACAAAAATTAGCTGAGCGTGGTGGTGGCAGGCACCTGTAATCCCAGCCACTTGGGGAGGCTGAGGCAGGAGAATTGCTTGAATCTGGGAGGGGGAGGTTACAGTGAGCCAAGAGCAGGCCACTGCACTCCAGGCTGGGTGCCAGATGGAGACTCTGTCTCAAAAAAAAAAGAAAAAAAGAGGTGAAACCTTTAAGAGGGTATTAGGCCATGAGGGCTCCACCCTGAGGGCAGAGACTAGGTGCCCTTGTAAAAGGGCTTGATGGAGGGGAGTAAGCCCCTCTTGCCCTTCCGCCTTCCACCGTGTGGCGCCATCTTGGAAACAGAGACCAGACCCTCACCAGACAACAAACCTGCCAGTGCCTTGGTCATGGACTTCCCTGCCTCCAGAGCTATGAGAAATTATTTCTGTTCTTATAAATTCCCCGGTCCCTGGTACTTTGTTATGGCAGCACAAATAGACTAGGAGAAGGATTAAAACAGCCGTTATTCCAGAACAGTTTCTTCCAGCATTATGCTAATTTTCTTTTTTCTGGGAAGAAAAGCCTTTTTACAAGTTGCACTTTTTAAATGTGATATTCTCCTACCCTAGCTGAGGCCCCCACTCCTCTTTTCTTTCATGCATTTTGTCTGGTGCAAAACTAACACTTTTTTATTTCTCTAATGCAAGTAACAATAACATCTAATTAATACGCAGTTACACGCAGGCAGAGGCAGGAACCCCTCCATCTGCTGTTCTGTGATAGCTGCTTCCCCTTTTGCTCACTTACGTTCTTTTAGCTTACTCTGTGCCCTTTAAATTGCCTTCCTAAAACATAGAATTCCACATCAACTCAAAATTAGTTTAGAAAATAGATGGTACTTGGTAAGTTCCGATTATAAAATCCTGCCCATCCTCGCTGTCTGGGGCTTACATCATTAAACATTAAGTGGTAGCAGATGCTTCCTGCCTGGGACTCAATTTATAGGCCTATGTTTCGTTATTCCTTCTAAAAGATAGATTTTTTTTCTCTCTTTTATTCATTCATTTAAAGAAAAAAAAAAACACTAGGTTTTGGCCAGTTGCGGTGGCTCACGCCTGTAATCCCAGCACTTCAGGAGGCTGAGGTGGGTGGCCCACTTGAGTCCAGGAGATTGAGACTAGCCTGGGCAACATGGTGAAATCCTGACTCTATAAAAAAAAATACAAAAATTAGTTGGGCACGGGGGCACGTGGCTATAATCCCAGCTACTGGGGAGGCTAAGGTGGGGGAATTGCTTGAGCCCCAGAGGTGAAGGATGCAGTGAGCTGTGATCACACCACTGCACTCCAGTCTGGGTGACAGAGCCAGACCCTGTATCAAAAACAGAAAACAAAAAACACTAGGTTTAAAGAAAATTTAATCTTCTGTACTGGGGGGTGACAGATGTCTTGTTTTTAAAGAACTAATTGAGGAATGGGCTGCCATTTGTCTTCCCATCATTAGAAACTGACTCCTGCATGTCCTAGGGAGCCCAAGTGTAAACCTTAGTTTTTTTTAGAAGGACTGTGATTCCCTGCAAGGCCAGGCTGGCACTATAGAAGTCCACAGTCAGAAAGAACCACAAACCAACTCTCCTGGGTGGCATGGTCCACACATCGCTTTATTTAGATGAATTCACACAGAGGTGCTATAGTGTGGTCTGGGCATATGATTAGATGGTTTTGATGCCATGTAAACTTACAGGAAATCAAGAGAGCAGTGAATCCCAACTCACAACAAATTTACTCAAAAAAAAAAAAAAAGAAAAAAGAGGTGAAACCTTTAAGAGGGGATTAGGCCATGAGGGCTCCACCCTGAGGGCAGAGTGTCTGCCTCAGTTTCCCTTTTTCTCAAATTCGTGGTGTAACTGGTTCTTATATGTAGGTTGTATTCTGATCCCCACATTCCTTTTTAAAGAAACATGAGAATTTACTATAAATGCTACATAAATCGAAAGTTTGATGTGCCTTTGGGTTGAAACCAGCTTTGAAGTGAGGCAAGAACTCAGGCTCCCTTCTCTTTCTTCCCTGAAGATCCAGTGGTCCTAAAGCAAATACACAGCCATGGCTCGTCCAGGGGAGCCAAGGAAAAGGAAGGGACATTTATCTTCCTTTCACTTTGTTCCTTAAGCTCTTGAAAGAGAGGTGACTCAGTGTGCCCCAGGAAGGGAGGATCCACCCAGCTTTCAGCATTTTCCAAGGTCCTTTTTGAGGTGGGCACAAAAGTGACAGGTTCAAAGGAAGGAGGCTTCCCCTTTCTTTCTTTCTTTTTTTTTTTTTTTTTTGAGATGGAATCTTGCTCTGTTGCCCAGGCTGGAGTGCAGTGGTTCAATCTCGGCTCACTGCAACCTCTGCCTCCAGGTTCAAGCAATTATCTGCCTCAGCCTCCTGAGTAGTTGGGATTACAGGCACCCACCACCACGTGCCTGGCTAATTTTTTTGTATTTTTTTTAGCCAGGCTGGTCTTGAACTCCTGACCTTGTGATCCACCTGTCTTGGCCTCCCAAAGTGCTGGGATTATAGGCGTGAGCTACCGTGCCCGCCCAGAAGGCTCTCTTTCTAATGTAAACCTCCATCAGCAGTCAGGAGGAGCCACTTACCACGGTATTCTAATTCTTAGCAAATTGTCATTGTACATAAATTAAAGCGAACACAGTACCACCATATCTCCATGCATTAGACACATGGTCACCCAAACCATGCAGCCTCGTTCAGAAATGACCTTCTTTCTGAGAGCTTGTTTTCCTGGAATCATTTTGGTTTGATCCTTTCAAGGCTGTGAGATTTATTTTCAAGTATTATTTTTCATTTTGAAAGTTATTTATAATTTAATTTTAAAAGCTTCATATACACACATATCTACCTAGATATGCACACATACGCAAACACCTGGTACAAATTCAAATACTATAAAAGAATTCTCAACATAAATATCCATCCCAGCCAAAAACGACTCTGTTTCCTATGTCTCATTCCAGAGCTGTTCCATGCATAAAATATATATTTTTGGTATTTGAAAAAAGATGTGCTGTTTAATTTTAAAACTACTTTAGCACCAGACAAGGTAAAAAGGTAGAAACCTATGGATTAAAAAAGAAAAATAAAAAGGGCCTGGGGTGTAATTGTTTTAAATGATGTGTTGTTGAGTTTAAAAATATTTTGATGTGTTCCAATGCAAAACAAGATGATGTGAATCACGCACTGTCCTGAATAAACCGTCCAATATGATTATATATTTTGTGTGTGTACCGTGGCAAGGTCATGCTAACAGGTTTACATAACAATACACAGAAGACAGAAAGTCATCCAATAGACTGCAGGGAGCAGGGAGGACGGGGGAGGAGCAGAAAGAAGACTGTCTCAAGAACTGCCACTTAGAGAAGAGGCGCTGAGAAGGGAAAGAGGTGAACTGAGGGAGGTAAACAAAGCCTCAGGTCCATGCTTTCCAACAGGATTTTCTGCAATGGTGGGAATGATTGTGTCTCTGCTGTCCAATATGGTAGCCACTAGTGCTGCTAAACACTTAAAATGTAACTGGTGAGACTGAGGGACTGAATTTTTCATTTAATTTTGCTGTAATTGATTTGAATTTAAACAGCCACATGGGGCAGTGGTTACCATACTAGGTCCTGTCGCTCTGGGGTTTGTAACATCTTGGGAGGCGTCAATGAGCTTAGAGAAATAAAAATGGAAAGGGACGGAGGATAAACGTGGGTTACGTCAAAGCAGCAGAGGAAAAAAGGAGGGGAAAGAGAAGGAGAAAGAGTAAAATGTAAGCGGAAAGGCGCAGAGAGGAATAATTGTCTTAAGTGATGAGTGCCCCCTGGATTACTGGCTGGGACCCTCAGGCGTGATTCTGAGGTCTTCTGCAACAGCACACAGAAACATCTCTTCTAGAGCAATACTGCACTTGCTGACTCTGGGAAGTCTGCAGGCCTTAACTTCCTTATCTTATCGTGAAGGGAGCAAGGGTCCACAATCCCAGGGACTCCCCGACTCCACTGTGTGAAATAACATAGTTTACTCCAAGAAAACCCCACAGTTTTGATACACCACTAGGTGTCACCATTAGCCAAAATGAGTTTTTATTTTTTATTGTTTTTAACGTGCAGAATTTGGTGAGTTTCTTCTCTGGGTCTATTGTTGAGCTATACAATTCATTTAGGTATTTTCCTACTTTGTCACAGACAAAGCAAAGTGGCTTGTGCTCCTGGAGGCTGCCCAACAAGGATACTCATTCAAATTTGGTTGATTTTTCTTTGCAGTTAAGACTCTACTAAGGCTGGGTGTGGTGGCTCATGCCTGTAATCCCAACACTTTGGGAGGCTGAGGCAGGAGGATCGTTTGAGACCAGGAGTTCCAGATTGGCCTGGGCAACACAGTGAGACCCCCATCTCTACAAAAAATTTTTAAATATTAGCCAGGCATGAGGGCACATGCCTGTAGTTCCAGCTACTTGGGAGGCTGAGGTGGGAGGATCACTTGAGCCCTGAGCCCAGGAGATTGAGGCTGTAGTGAGCCATTATTGTGCCATTTTTTTTTTAGACAGACACTGTCTGAAAAAAACCCAAACAAAAAACTTCTGCTAAATACCATAAATGTGTGTGTGTGTACACACATGCTCAGCCTCCCAAAGTGCTGGGATTACAGGTGTGAGCCACCATGCCTGGGTAACATTCTTTCTTAAATATTTACTATGTGCTATGCAGGGGCCCGCATGTATGCTGCACAACTGTGGGTGTGGGAGGAGAGGGCACTGTTTGCATAGACCTCAATGGAAATTCTGTTTCCTGAAGCTGTGCAGCCTAGCAGCTCTACAAGACTCTGGTCTGGGCCAGAAGAACTATATTAGTCCATTTTCATGCTGTGGATACAGACACACCCAAGACTGGGTAATTTATAAAGAAAAAGAGTTTTAATGGACTCACAGTTCCACGTGGCTGGGGAGGCCTCACAATCATGGTGGAAGACAAAAGGCACATCTTACATGGTGGCAGACAAGAGAGAATGAGAGTCAAGAGAGAGAGAAAACCCTTATAAAATCATCAGATCTTGTGAGACTTATTCACTACCACATGAACAGTATGGGGGAAATCACCCTCATGATTCAATTATCTCCCACCAGGTCCCTCCCACCACACATGGGGATTACGGGAGCTGCAATTCAAGATAAGATTTGGGTGGGGACATAGCCAAACCATACCAGGGACAAAATCATGAGTAAGACATGGGCCCTGCTTTTTCCATCCTTTCTGTTCTATCTCTTAAGAGAGTTCCTTAGTCTAAAACCTTCTTTGTAACTAGAAATATCTATGCCTTATATAAATTCCGAGAGTTATACATGTAACAGTTAGCTTTTCCTTCTATCCATGTAAAAACAACTAAAGTTTAGCTCCTTTTCAGAGAAGTAATACCCCTCACTGAGCATTATTTTATTAATAAGGCAAAGTACTGTTCCAGCTGGAAAAATTGAGCTGTGGCCTTTGCCCTTGGGAAATTCAGTAAGATCCAAAATAAAATCCTTAAGTTTTGCATATCTAAATTTGACCTTTGAACAGAAGAAGAGCAGTATCAATTGAACATGAATCTGGGGACCAGGACCCCTAGAATCTTGCCTGACTAGGCTTTCCTGGGGGATATGCCAGTTAGGTTGGGGGCATGACAAACCACCCCTAAAGCTTGGTGGCTTAAAGCAACAAACACTCATCATTTTTTATGGTTCTGTGAGTGAGTTGAGCAGTTCTGATCTAGGTTGATGTGCAGATCTGAGGTCTGTAGGTGGCTCAGCTGGGGTTGGCTGGCCTCCCTCACAAACATGAAATTGACAGGCTGGTTAGTTGAGGAGGACTTAGCTGGGAGGGTTTGTCTCTGCTCCATGTCATCTCTCCTCCTCCAACAGGCTAGCCCAGGCTTCACATCATGTTCTCACCATGGTGATCTCAGGGTATAAAAGAGCAGCGAAAGAAAGCAAGTTTCAGTATGCAAGCACTTGAACATTTTTTCTTGTGTCACATTTGTTCTTGTCCCATTGGCCAAAGCAAGACACATGGCTAAGCCTGGAGTCAGTGCGAAAGGTATTATCCAAGGATGTTGTAGAGAGAGGTATGAACAAATTGAGGACCAGTGTTGTAACAATCTACTGAAAAAAGTAATTTAATTTCTCCTTATCTCAGTGTTTACCAAGATGATAATATTAATAACACTTTCTTAACCTACTTCCCAGGGAAGAAAAAAAGTAAACACAAGGAATAAACTGCTGCATATCATTCAAAGAAAAGGGACGACATAACTATTATTCATTTTCCTTCGGTTTACTCGTCTACCTTTGTCTCGTCCACATCATGGCTAATCTATCTGTGGGGCAATTAGGAATCCAACTTAGTGAAAATTCCTATCAAAAATAAAGGTAACAATTTCAAAAGAAAATTTCATTTGTTTTCATAATTTTCACCAGTAAATTGGCACATTTTATGGGTTGTATGTAAGGATACCCACTAAGGACAGTGGATAGCAGGATTCTTTAAAAACAGAGACCCAGGAATGTCTAACCACAGGCTAACTTCCACAACTGCCCCTATGTTAGACTTTGCAGATACATTTTGTGTTTTTTGTTTGTTTGTTTTGAGAAGGAGACTTGCTCTGTGACTCAGGCTGGGGTGCAGCGGCACCATCTCCGCTCACTGCAACCTCCGCCTCCTGGATTCAAGTGATTCTCCTGCCTCAGCCTCCCAAGTAGCTGGAATTACTGGTGCCCACCACCACGCCCAGCTAATTTTTATATTTTTAGTAGAGATGGGGTTTCACCATGTTGGCCAGGCGGGTCTCGAACCCCTGACCTCAGATGATCTGCCTGCCTTGGCCTCCCAAAGTGCTAGGATTACAGACATGAGCCCCCACGCCTGGCCAGACACTGCACCCAGCCTACATTTTGTTTTAAATAATTGCTCAGCACTGCCCAGGTTGGATACCTGTTATAGCACTTGGAGGACTTACTCAGATAAAGAGAATGACTAGGAGTTTACAGTATATGTTTTCTTTGTTTTGTTTTGTTTTTTTTTTAGATAGTGTCTCGCCGTGTTGCCCAGGCTGGAGTGCAGTGGTGTGATCTTGGCTTACTGCAGCCTCCACCTCCTGGGTTCAAGCAATTCTCCTTCCTCAGCCTCCTGAGTAGCTAATACTACAGGTGCCTGCCACCACACACAGCTAGTTTTTATATTTTTGGTAGAGATGGGATTTTACCACGGTGGCCAGGTTGTTTTCGAACTCCTGAGCTCAAGTGACCCACCCATCTCGGCTTCCCAAAGTGCTGGGATTACAGCCGTGAGCCACCATGCCTGGCCTACAATATATGTTTCCATTCCTATTTGTGTATTGCTGGAAATTGCTGAAGACAACACCACTTCTGGAAATTCACACTCAATCTTACCGGAACTAAGATTAGCCAAGAAAAGGATTACTTCATTCTCACTGATAACTTATCTTTCCTACAGCTTGTGGTCTCCATTATTTAACTTGATGAATAAATATTTATTGGGCATCTACTATGTGTGAAAAACTGAACTAGAGATAGAGATATGGAGAGAACACAGTTTTTGCTCTGCTGGCAACAAACTGTAAGGCAAATCCGACAGATACGTGCTCAGGGGAGTATTGGAGAAGGAATGATTTACGCCAGTGGCATGAACTGGAGAAAACTTCATGAAGACAACTTTTGTTCTGAGCTTTGAAGAATGAGTAGGATTTCTCAATGTAAGAAAGGGGAGAGAGAATTCCATACAGAGGTAACAGTATGGTAAGCAGAGGGTTAAAGTGCACATCATGTTCACGGGGGAAAAGATCACCCAGGGTAGTTGGAGTGTGGGGTGTGCTGTGGGAAGTAGAAAGGTGAGGCCAGCTTGTTAAGACCTTTGAATGTGATATTAAAGGGCTTATGTGAGGGCTTTAAAGGCCCTTGATTAAAACATTCTCATGATTAGACTATATTAGAAATGTCATTCTGGCTTCTGGATACTGACAAAATGGGACCCAACAGGGGCTGCTGGCTAACTCTGTCAACCCAGTTCTGGGAGTATCTCAGAAATGGTGCAACTGGTAGATCTGAGAATCTAATGTGATAACTGTGAGAAGTTTCCAGAGGGGACGGCAAATGGTTTAGGCCCAGTATATGTGTTTGTGACTGCAGACTGCAGGGGAAGAGGGAAAGTGCTGTAGGGTGGGTATGATTTTATCTTGGACTATTTTCCACCCCCTGTATTTCCATGGGCAGATTATAGTCTTCCCCCAACTCCACTGAGAGACAGAACAGTATCTCTAGTCCTGCACCAGTGGGGAGATGAAGCTTGTGGGTACATCAAGAGATAACAGGTACAGATATGTCCACATTCCTTCTAAGAACTGCCACTCCTCAACATAGTATTGGAGGTCCCAATGTGATAAGACAAGAAAAAGAAATACTAGGTATAGGATTTGAGAGGAAGTAGGAAAACTGTCATTATTTACAGGTGATCTGATTATCGACATAGAAAACCTCACAGACTTAATAGAAAAACTTTCGGAACTAATCCTTATGTTCAGCAAGGATGTCAGAAACGAGATCTGCTTATAAAACTCAGAGGCATTCTTCCACAACAGCAATATTCAACCAGAAAATTAATAGAAAATAAGATAACTTTCATAAGAGCAGCACAACAAAAAACTACCTAAAAATCAACTTAATAAAATATTCAAAATAAATTTTTGGAGAAAAATTTAAAACAAGGACATTAGACTTAAGCAAAGAGATATGCCATATTGGTGGATAAGACCACTTAAAATATAGAGATAACAATTCTCTCAGAATTAATCTAAAAATTCAAGGCACTTTCAGTATAGTCCCAACAGAACTTTTTGAGGGAATAAAAAAGCATACTCAAAATTTATGTAGAAGAAAAAAAGAAGGTCCACAACCAGTTGAGCCAACTTTAGAAAAAGAGCAAAGAGGAATGATTTGCCCAGTATGCTCCAATGCTGTATAGTAAAACGTCAGGGATGTTTATTATCCATGATGTTTTATTATACAGCATTGGAGTATACGGGGGCAAGAAGCATGGAAATAGAGGCAGGTTGAGAAAGCACTCAGAAATGCATACGTGTGCTTATGTGTTTGGTTGTGTGTGCACCTGATGTATGAAAAACAAGTCAATAGGGAAAGGATGGGTTGCTTAGTACACAGTGTAGGGAAGACTGGCTCACCACATGGAAAAAAAATTAAGCTGCATTCCTAACACCATAAGCAAAGGTGAACTTCAGATGAATTAAGGATATAAATGTGAAACACCACCCTGCAAAACATAGATATGCACGTGTATGTATAAATATAATTCAGAATATATTTATGACCTTAAAAGTGGGGACATTTTTTTAAAAAAACATCCAAAAAGTGTAACCATATTCCCTGTCCCTCAAATTGATGACTATGTCAAAATTAACAATAATGACGATGGTGGATGTAGTTATCTAAATGAACGGACAGGTGTGGACTGAGAAAAAATATTTGAGACTCCCAAAACCAGCAAGGGATCATTACCTAGAATATATAAGAAAGTCCTACAAATCAATCAGAAAAGAGAATACAACAGGAAGACGGGCAAGGATATGAATATGTGACTCACCCCCAAAAAACCTGTTTTGCTCAATCTCACTAGTTTTTAGATAAATGAAAATGAAACAATAGCAAGATTGAGTCTTTCTACCCGTGAGGTTGGAAAATTAGGAGACTGGATAATACCAAACGCTGGCAAGGTTGTAAGGAAACAAAAAGAAAAGGAAATAAACACGCTATTCTAGGGCATGCCAAAGATAAAGCCAGGCACCTGTTAAAGTGCCAGGACTGGTTTTATTCCGGGACTGTTGCAATAAGGAAAAAGAGTACGGCGTGAACAGATCTCAATACCTCACGCAAAATGCTGGAGACTATTTAAAGGTTAAGGGAAAGGCACTGTGGGTGATTAAAGGAGGGTTAGTCCATGTGACCAGGCCACCTGGATTTGTTCAGGGGTGCTTATCTGGAGGAGAAACACACTTCCCCTAAAGTAAGGTGTTCACAGCCGTTAGGCCCTTATCCTCCTGGGAGAAGAGTTATAGCTCCCTGAATATCTGCATTTCAAAGAGAGGGCTCTCAGATCCTTGAGGAGACCATTTTGGGTGGGAGATTTACATCCAAAGGGCAAATGAAAGATTTATGATTGCACGCTTTCTAAAATGACTGCTCCAAGAGGGGGCTCAGGGGCCTACCTGCCCATCACCAGGTTTTGGCTGGAACAAACAGTGAATTCTCCTGGCAGCATTGAGCTTCCAGGCAAGCATTTTAAGGGAGGCTGGGACCATCCTGGGGACATGGCCTTAAGCTGCTAGAAGCCATGCTAGAGTTCGGGCTAGTCTCTTAGTGCAGGGGTTTGGATAGAGTCATTATGGGCAGAGAGTTCTGCAGTTCACAGGCACAACCTAGAAGTACTTTGCAAAAATAAATATGCATCAGCAATTCCACTCCTAGGCATATGCTTACAAGAAACTCTTACACAGGTTCTAAAGGATCACGGGCAAAAGCACTCCCCTCCCTGTAGTACTGGTAGCAGGGAGCTGGGGCATTTGCTAGGGGGAATGGATAAATAGATGCAGTAGGTAGGTTTAAAAATCAAACCACACAAATAACATATTTTGTAAGTTCACATACATTCCCAAGAATATATTATCACAATATCAGAGTGACAGCCTGTGGGAGGAAGGGGAATGAGTATCAGAAATAAAGGGGGGGGGAAAATCAAATAAACAGAACAAGAGCAACTCCTTACACAGATGGATAATGAGTGAGCCGTACACTCCCACTCACTGCATTTGCAGTTGGAAACAGAGGGAGAGAAGAAAGGGGAGAGTGAGAAGGAGGAAAGAACAGAAAGTGTGTCGCTCTGGCAAGGGGGGACAATGACTGAAAGGCTAGGGTGGGGAGGGGCCGGGGGAAGAGGGGATGGGGCAGTGCAGTGGGGGAGATGACAATGGTTGGAAGTAGACCAGAGGCATCTATGGCCACACCACCCTGAATACACCTGATCTTGGAAGCTAAGCAGGGTTGGGCCTGGTTAGTACTTGGATGGGAGACTGCCTGGGGAATACTGGGTGCTGTAGGCTTGTTTTTTATTTAAAAAAAAAAAAAAGAAGTAGACCAGAGGCAGCAAAACACCAAGAGTCAATGCTGGGTAAGGACCTACCATGTGTTAGGCACTATTAGGTTCTTGCATTCTATTTGGGGATGGATCCCAGAAATTCCCTTAAGGTGGAACACTGATATGCTGAATGTGGGGTGGAGTTCTGGTTGATCCCAAAGGTCCTAACCTGGGCCACTAGGAGGATGATGGTGCCTTTAACTAAACTGAGGAATAAGTAAGAAGGGAAATACACAAATTCACATTCATGGCTTGGGATCTCCCAATCCATCACTACGAAAATCAAGATTCCGAGAAGGCATTCTTACTCTGGAGGAAGAGAAGTGACATTCATTGTGCTGATGGAATAATTGTTATTTTCATAACAACACCAAGTCTGAAATGCTTATTACAGGTTAGATAGTGTGCTTAAGATGTGTACACTTATTAGCTCATTCACAAGCCTGTAAAATAGGTACTGCTGTAATCTCTCTTTTACTGATTAGAAAACTGAAGTTTAGAGAAGTTAACGACTTGACCCAGGTCACAGTGCTTCTGATTCCTTAGCCCTAATATGTATGGATTCCACTCCACAGGCATTTTTACATAACTGTCAAAGAAGTACACCAATAGTCTCATTATTTTCATTGTCTTCATGTATCTCTAGTAAGTGGTAGAGCTGGGATCCCAACCCAAAGTTTGTGCTTTTTTTTTTTTTTTGAGATGGAGTCTTGCTCTGTTGCCCAGGCTGGAGTGCAATGGCACAACCTTGGCTCACTGCAACCTCTGCCTTCCAGGTTCAAGCGATTCTTCTGTCTCAGCCTCCTGAATAGCTGGGATGACAGGCACCCATCACCGTGCCCAGTTATATTTTGTATTTTTTAGTAGAGATGGAGTTTTGCCATGTTGGCCAGGCTGGTCTCGAACTCCTGACCTCAGGTGATCCACTCACCTCAGCCTCCCAAAGTGCTGGGATTACAGGTGTGAGCCACCACGCCTGGCCTGTGCTCTTTTCATGACACACATCTTCACGTCCCTCTCAACTATTGTTCAAACTGTCTCTCACACTGCCCTTTCAAACTCTACCCATAGAGGAAAAGAGTCTAAAGAGACATATTAACCAATTACAATCCACAGGCTTTGTTTGGATCAAACAAATGGTTAACAAAAGCACTTAGAGGATAATTGGGAAAAATGATATTAAGGAATTATTACTGATTTTTATGTGTGCTGATAACATGATTATGTCTAAGTAGGGAAGTCCTTTTTAAAGAGAAATACCTAAAGGTGAAATACTAACTACAGTGGTTCTCAGAGCATGGCCTTCAGATCAGCAGCGTATTACCCCGGAACTTGTTAGAATGCAGATTCTCAGGCCAGACCTACTAAATCAGAAACTCTGTGGGTGGAGCCCAGCAATCTGTGTTTTAACAAGTCCTCCAGGGGATTTGAATGCATGCTAAGTTTTGAGAGTCACCAAAATAATGTGATGTCTTGAATTTGTTTTAAAATAATCAGAAGGGGGTGATGGGTACATAGGGATTCATCATAACCATACCGTCTCCTTTTTTTTTTTTTTTAAGAGATGGGGTCTCCCTCTGCTGCCCAGGCTGGATTCAAACTCCTGGGCTCAAGCAATCCTCATGCTCCGCCTCTTGAGTATGTATTCTCTACTTTTATATGGGTTTGGAAGTTTTCCAGAATAAAGAGTTTTCAAAACTCCAAACTGTTTTCTCTGCAGTGCTGCCTAACAGCTCTCTCCTCGCTGCTCTTGTCTCTCTCTTTTGCCCCCTGCCCTCCATCCGAAACATTTCCTCCTGGCTTCAGAAATGGCTGCTCTTCTTATTCTGTTTATTATCATTATTATTATTTTGAGATGGAGTCGTGCTGTTGCCCAGGCTGGAGTACAGCGGTGCGATCTCGGCTCACTGCAATCTCCACCTCCCAGGTTCAAGTGATTCTCCTGCCTTAGCCTCCCAAGTAGCTGGGACTACAGGTGTATACCACCATACCTGGCTTATTTTTGTATTTTTAGTAGAGACAGGGTTTCGTCGTGTTGGCCAGGCTGGTCTCGAACTCCTAACCTCAAGTGATTCGCCCACCTTAGCCTCCCAAAATGCTGGGATTACAGGCATGAGCCACTGCGCCCAGCTCCTATACTGTTTATTTGCCTCAAGTTTTCGAAACCTTAAGAGCTCCTTATACCCTTGCTCTCTCTCCTTGTTCTCTCTATGAAAGTCTTTAAACGGCCTTCTCCCGTCATTCAGTCACCGTTTCTCGCCTCTTGGGGGTTCTTCTTCCTGGCTTCTAGTTTCTGTGCAGTCTGCGGTTTGCAGAATTTGTTGCCTGAGACCCTGTCTTTGCACACGCACTGAGTTATCTTTCTGCTGCTTTTATTGGCACTATCAACAACTTCTTTTCTTGCTTTTAGAAAACAAAACATTCACCTCCTTCAATTAAAAAAAATATATTTTATGTGATTGTTTTAGTCTGAAACATATCTGCCATTTTTTAAAAATCCAAACAATACAGAAGCGGGACAAGTAAAAACGTCACCTTGTTTCCCAGAACACTATCTTCATTGGTAAACCTAATGCTCTCGCCAGTCCCTCCGTGAGATCTGAGTTCATGCCCCCAGGACAGCATGTAGCATATGAAACCAAAGACCACAGCCCACTGATTCTTCAGGCTGAGGGATGGAGCATGTTAAAGGAAGAGAAGTAAATAAAATAGAGAGGGCCGGGCATGGTGACTCATACCTGTAATCCCAGCACTTTGGGAGGCTGAGGCAGGAGATCTCTTGAGCTCAGGAGATGGAGGCCGCAGTGAGCTACGACCACTGCACTCTAGCCTGGGTGACAGAATGAGACCTTGTCTTTAAAAACAAAAAAAAAATAGAGAAGAAAGCGAAAGAGAGCCAGGTGTGAGTGGGAGGAAGATGGTTGGCAGCTGACTGAAAGTGGGACAAGGAGTTAAATGTCATTTGTGTCCGGCTCCACAACTCCCCCCACCTTTCCCTTGGTTTTGGTCACAGCTTTTGATCTCTGTGCGGAGCGCTGAGGTGCAGAAGCTTCTTTAGAGAGCCTGCTGATGAAGCACTGTTCTGCATGTGGACTTAGAATGAAGCCTCCTTGACCGCCACTGTGGCACCCTCTGCTCTTGGCTATGGGCTTGGACCCATTCTAGCGCGCTCCCCCTCCCCAGCATGACCAGCCCTATGGGTGTACCCACCTCCTGCTGTCGTCCCCATTAAGCCGTCAAGCCACTGACTTACCAACAGTCTACCTGTCGTCAGATGTATCTGGATCCTTCAAGTTGTAGCTTTGCTACTCTTCTAGGAGTTCCCTGACCTTGAGGAAGTCACTCAAGAAATTTGACTCCTGTTTTAAATCACCAGTCTTTCCAGGCTTCATGACTTCTTGGAAATTGTCTTAAGATTCTACCAATGTTAATAATTAAGACTATGTAGAAATGTAGGAATGTGTTTATGATCCAGTGTTCGTTTTTTAAAAAAAGTAGTATATACAATAGGGTATCTTTTCTCCATAGTAACCAGGTATATCTCTTTGTTGACATGAAGAATGGAACGTGTAAGAATAGAGTCGTTGTCTGGTAGGATGGATGATCAGGCTTTGTTTTTCTTTTAAAAATTCCCTGATAATAACTTTTTGTAAACATCACTTGGCTGAGATGTTTCCCTGTTTCAGTTCAATGTTTAAAGTTCTGTTTCCAGGCCGAGTAGGGTGGCTCACGCCTGTAATCCCAACACTTCAGGAAGCCGAGGCGGGTGGATCGCTAGACCTAGGAGTTCAAGGGCAGAATTTGAGGCCAGCCTGGCCAACATGGCGAAACCCCGTCTCTACTAAAAATACAAAAATTAGCCGGGTGTGGTGGCAAGCACCTGTAATCCCAGCTACTTAGGAGGCTGAGGCACGAGAATTACTGGAACCCAGGAGGCAGAGGTTGCAGTGAACTGCGATCATACCACTACACTCCAGCCCGGGCGACAGAGCTAGACTCGTACTCAAAAAAAAAAAAAGTTCTGCTTCCAGTCTTGGCCAGGCATGTTCTGCCCAGCATCAGACTCTCGGGGTGGAATCTTCACAAAAGCACCATGTTGCTCACCGCCCTGCAGGAGGACACGGAGTTATCTTTCATTTCCCTGCACCCTCCTTCTCGTTGGGACAATGGCTGCAAGTTAGCACTGCTCCTTCCATGACTTTTCTGTGCCCTTCCCCCAGTTCTTAGCAGTTCCCTTCTGCTAATGGCTAGTTATATAAGACCTGTTATGATGGTGTTTCTCTCATTCACTGCCTCTGAATTGACTTCTTTCCTACGAACTGGGATATCTCGGGGCGACAGAGCCCAGGGAGCCTTCTTATCACAGACAGGTCTGATGCCCGACTGAAAACAAACAAACCTCTCTGCAGTTACAAGCATCAATACTCTTTGTAATTCTGTACTATGATGTTGTTCTTCAATGTCTCAAAAATTATTTTACAAATATTCACTGGAATTAAGTTGCTTAGTCTCTATCATAAAAATGGAGTTACGGAGGTATTTCCCCCTTCACTGCTGTCCCCAGGGGAAACAGAATGGGCAGCATGAGAGACAGTTTGAGCAATCGTTGAGAGAGATGTATAGTTGTGTGTCTTTTTTTTTTTTTTTTTTTTTAGAGATGGGGTTTCATCATGTTGGTCAGGCTGGTCTCCAACTCCTGACCTCAGGTGATCTGCCCACCTCGGCCTCCCAAAGTGCTGGGATTATAGGCGTGAGCCACCGTGCCCAGCCCAGGTGTGTGTCATGAAAAGAGCACAGGCCGGGCAGTTTCTGTCATAGCTATGTCAAAAAAATGGAGAGGCCAGCATAAATAGTCCAGTTTTAATCACAGTAAAAGGAGGCCCAAATTGTTATTTCAAGTGGGGCAGGCATAAAGAAGTAACTCTCTGGCTAACATTTCTTTACTTGTCTCAGCAGGCTTGCCATGCCGTGTCTTCTTGGGGAAGTGTCTCTAGTTTGCCAGCTGAATTACCGTGAGTGAGAACTATGAAGCCTTGGCTGCCTACTTGCTCTGCCAGCCACCAGATACACCTGAGCCCTTTCTCAGGGCTTGAGAGGAAGCTGGATCCCTGTCAGGACTGGCCTGTGGCCAGAGAGGCAACTCAGCTCAATTGGGAAGCTTGCTGGCCTTCACCTGTCCACGCTACAAAGCCAGCAGTGTTAGCTGCACTAGGCTTCCAGCCCACCGAGCTCTTTGTCAGGCACTAAACAAGGTGGCCTGGCTCAGTCTACAAACTCCAGCTGGAAGAGAAGCAGAATTGTGCTGCAGGCTCCTAGCACCCTATACCCAGTGGAGCTGAATGCAAACTCAAATGCAGGCAACTGGGGGTTGCTCGTCAGTTTTCTTTGGAAGCACCTGAAATGCAGGAATCAGCTCATGAATTCCTGCAATGGTAGAGAGCTTGAGTGCCCAAGCAAGAGGAAATTACCAATAATTTCAATAGTATGTGGCATCTCTGAGTTCAGGAATACCTCCTAGCTACAAAATTCCACTCCTCAGGCATTTCCCGTGGTAAAGAGGTTCTAAGCCTACTTGTTTAGAAGGCTTCCACTGATTTTAGTAGTAAGACTGGGTTTGTTATGACCAAAGTTACATTCTGTGACAGGCCAATGTGTGGGAGAAAGGGATATCTGGAAATCTTTACTCATTCTTCCCTGAGGGTTCATGGAGGTTGATGGAGTTGCCCAAACCAGGGTTGAACCTTTGGGAGAAACAGCCCCTCTTCATCCAGTCAGGGTGTTTCTACAGAGGGTAAAGACCATTGACATACTGCTCGTTATGTGCTGCCCTGCTTAAGTTCTTCATATGCCTAGCTGATTAGAGGCATTCCTCCCTATCTCTGTTTGGGGTACACCTACTCTAGAACTCTCATCCCTTTTTTTTTCCTATCTCTCTCTCTTCTTTTTTTTGAGATGGAGTTTTGCTCTTGTTCCCCAGGCTGGAGTGCAATGGCGTGATCTCAGCTCACTGCAGCCTACACCTCCCAGGTTCAAGCAATTCTCCCACCTCAGCCTCCTGAGTAGCTGGAATTACAGGGGTGAGCCACCATGCCTGGCTAATTTTTGCATTTTTAATAGAGACAGGGTGTCACCATGTTCGCCAGGCTGGTCTTGAACTCCTGACCTCAGGCGATCCACCCGCCTCAGCCTCCCAAAGTGCTGGGATTACAGGCATGAGCCACCACGCTCAGCTGGACGCTCATCTCTTTAACCAGGGGGAGAGCACGATTCAAAGAGGTTGAGTGACTGGCCCAGAGTCACACAGGGTGGTGACTGGTGGAGCTGAGTTTCAAAACCCAGGTTCATAGGATGCCAAAGCTCTGCCCCCTGTACCATTCTGCCTGCCTGACTCTCGGCAGAAGGTCTCATATTTGATACCTAGCACTACTCACTTCAGGTTGGCACTTGTGAGCTTGCTGGAACGCGGCCTGTGCGTACACTGTGGTTTAGAGGATGGGTGAGAGAGGACAGTGCTTCAGACTAAGAAGAAGAACAGGAAGGATATGGAATAAATCCCTGAGGCTAGAGGAGAGTGGGGTTCGCCAGTAGGTAGGAAAAAGAGAAGGCTGTGAGAAACCTTAAGCTATTACAGTCTAATTATATCTCCCAAATGTCTGAGTGTCAGCTAACCATGACGTGCTGAATAATGCACCTGGAAGAGGGTGACACTATTGCACCACGGTTTACTTCACAAAAATGTTTCCGGCCGGGCGCTGTGGCTCACACCTGTAATCCCAACAATTTGGGAGGCCGAGGCGGGTGGATCATGAGGTCAGGAGTTCGAGACAAGCCTGGCCAAGATGGTGAAACCCCATCTCTACTAAAAATACAAAAATTAGCCAGGCACGGCAGCAGGTGCCCATAATATCAGCTATTTGGGAGGCTGAGGCAGAAGAATCACTTGAACCTGGGAGACAGAGGTTGCAGTAAGCCTAGATCACACCACTGCACTCTAGCCTGGGTGCCAGAGTAAGACTTCGTCTCGGAAAAAAAATAAAAATAAAAAATAAAATAAAATGCTAAGTTTCCCTGTGCATAGAAGTTTGAATTATTATTATGTTTAAAGTAGTCATACAGAGTGCTTTATAAAAGTCCCAGTGATGAGCTGTTATTCCCCATCCCACAGAAGTAGGAGCTGAAGGACTCAGGGAACAAGCAACTGGACAAGAGTCATCATGGTAACTGGTGTTGGGTATGGGGTGAGAATTTACAATCCCATGTCGGATCCAGTTTTTATTTTCTCAGATTAGTAAACCAAGGCTGAGATCAAACACACTTCCTTTCTTGTGTTTCAAGCGCACTCTTAGGAGTGATATCTTACGTAGGACAAATGCCTTATTATTATTATTATTTTTTTCCCAAAGCGCTTTCACATATACGGCCTCATCCCACTCCCCAACCCTGTGTGGAGTTAGACATTCTTGTTCCAACTTACAGATAGAAGCAGAAACAGGGCAGGAGACTTGCTGACATTCCACTGCTGGGTCCTGGCAAAGTCAGAAGCCTGGCATTCTTTCCTCGGGTCACACCGTCCTCCAATTGATCCTGCCTGAAACTGAGCAGGGCGGCGAGGGTTCGCACAGGGGTTATGCCTCCAAGCCATTGCTGTGAAGGGGAAGAAGCAGATGTGAATCAAACTTCATAACTGGCTATATTTTCTTTTCCTTTTTTTTTTTGAGACAGAGTCTCCCTCTGTCACCCACACTGGAGTGCAATGGCTCGATCTCGGCTTGCTGCAACCTCTGCCTCCCGGATTCAAGCAATTTTCCTGCCTCAGCCTCCTGAGTAGCTGGGATTACAGGCATGTGCCACTACACCTGGCTACTTTTTGCATTTTTAGTGGAGAAATGGTTTCCCCATGTTGGTCAGGTTGGTCTCACAATCCTGACCTCGTGATCCACCGGCCTTGGCCTCCCAAAGTGCTGGGATTACAGGCGTGAGCCACCACGCCTGGCCAAAACTGGCTATGTTTTCAAACACAGACATTAGTGCCCAGATCAATGGGTCTATGTGAGTCTTGGCCTAGAGGTTCCCTCAGCCACTGCCCAGTCAAAGGATACCATATAGCCCTTTTCCTTCCTTCTTCCCTTCCTTCCTCCCTCTTCTGCCTCTGTTTGCATCCTGCCTTCCTAGGTCAAGGCAGAGCTCCTTAATATAACAAAAAGCTTTGTGGTATGGCTCACACTCTCCTTCCTTTGCTTGAGACCTGTGTCAATTCAAAGCTCTGTGCTCTCTCCTTTGGCAAATGTTCTATGCACTGATCAGAGAGTAGGATACAGGGTCCCTCAGTCCCTCAGACATAGCCATATCCCCCTGCTGAACATTATTTGATTGCTAGAATTGTCACATGTGCCTCTGATCAACAAATACATGATCATAGCATCTAGAAAACAGAAGAATCCTAGGCCAGGTGTGATGGTTCATGCTTGTAATTCCAGCACTTTGGGAGGCTGAGGTAGGCAGATAACTTGAGGCAGGAGTTCAAGACCACCCTGGCCAACATAGTAAAACCCCATCTCTACCAAAAATACAAAAATTAGCCAGGCATGGTGGCATGAGCCTGTAGTCCCAGCTACTCAGGAGGCTTATGCAGGAGAATCACTTCAACCCACGAGGCGGAGGTTGTAGTGAGCCGAGACTGCACCACTGCACTGCAGCCTGGGAGACAGAGAGAGACTCTGTCCAAAAAAAAAAAGAAAAGAAAAGAAGGAAAACTGGAGAATCCTTCTCTTAGAGGGACCCAGTAAGAAAATGTCCCCATCTGAGGTATCTGTAGGACAACCATGGAAACAGCCTGCCTGGGCCTTGGAGACAAAATAATCTGGGTTCCTCATGAACTAGAGAAGATTCAACTTCTCCAAGCCTCAGATTCCTCATCTGTAAAATGGCAAACCTAACACTATCCCTGCAGGTTGTTGCAAGAATAAAGTGCCAAGCACAGTAGCAAGCAAACAGTAGGTGCTCAATAAATGTCCGTTTTCCTCCCAGCAGTCCTTTCTTCAGCTCCATATAAAGGTGCATTCTCAGCTGAGTGACACCATTTGAAGAGTTCATTCTTAAGAAATAAAATTATCACCTTAAGAAACAAAATTCTCTATACCCTAACCTTTATGCTTGAAAGGCTAACAACTCGGTATGTTGTGGCAAATGCCACCAAATGGCACTAGGTTTGGGAAAGAAGAGCCTGGTATGTTCTGTGCATTTCAAAGGTTTGATCTTTACACTGACGATGTCTTCCTCACCACCCCAGGACAGAGTGGGCCCCTCTCAGTTACGTCTCAACCTTCTATTGCTCTTATTAGGGTAATTATATAGTTATTCATGAGATGATTTGTTTTATGTTTGTCCACTCTCCAAGAGCCTAGCACACTGCCTGGCACATAGTAGATCAATGAATGAATGAAGAAAATGTCCAGTTGTCTTATCTCCTTCCAGCCATATAGTATTTCCTCGATGACCCAGGGGTATGGATTACACCTTCATTTTACAGAGGAGGAAAGCCTGCATCACTGTCAAGGTCAGCCAGTGAGGAAGTGGTGGGGCAGGCACTTCACCAGCCCAGACTTCCTGACACCAAATCCTTGTTCATTCCTACTCCTCTGCCCTTTGACTCACCAGTCTCGCCCTCGTGTCTATTCAGATGGTAACATCCTAGGGGGCACCATTCCCTGTCTAGGCATGTCATTTGGTGGCTAGTCACCACATTTTGAGTGCAGAAGGTCTACTTTCTATCCCAACTCATTGAGCAATGGGTTATTTATTGGCTGACAACAGCCCCAACTGATGATGGCATAACAAGCCCTTGCATGTTCGTCTGCACAAGCCTCAGGAAGCAGGCAAAGGATTCCCAGCGTTGGGAACTTAAGCCGGTTGGATCTGTGTTGTTTGTCAGGGGGGATCTTTGACATTCAACTTGAATACTTGTGGTCATCCCATTCATTTCTATTTGCTTCCCCCCCCCACCATGATCCAATAATAATAATAATAATAATAATTCACTCAAAGCAAGAGGGTAATTGAGTCTCAGTTTATATTCTCAATTCCCTTTTCATTGCTATCCATTCTTTACTAATTAACCAAGTTTCTGACCCAGACATGCAGTCAATATCTCAGCCCTGTTCATTCTGTCTATGAAACTCAGTTCATAATCTAGCCTTACTGGTCTATGAAGTCTACCTGTTTCTCCCATTTTAACCTCTCCATCTCTGGGGATCTCTGGAGAACAGTTAGAGGTGCGTGTTCAAGGAGAAATTGAACTTAATGTTTAGACAGACATAATGGGTGAACACCTGGAGTGGGAACACCAAAATATGTGTCCGTGGCCCAGTTTACCTTTACTTAGTCGTGACACGTGCAACAAGTGACTTCACTTTCACAGGTGAGGTCTCTGCATCTTTGAACCTGCAGTGGTTTCTCCCCAAGCTCTGTGTTCCTCTAGTCCATTTCATCTTCTAAACAGGCAGACTGCCACTGATGACAAATCAGAACAAGACAAACATTCCTGTACCACTCCAGAGCTCACTCGAGGCTCTCCATCTGGCAGAAAAGATTATCGCTAAGCCTACTGTGGTCTGCAAGTGCTTGTAACAAGATTGGTTTTGTAACAACTTCCTTAAGGAGACTTCAAAGCCCTTTATTAACCCACACAGTAGCTGAAGTGGTAGGGACAGAGCAGGAACACTGCTTGAAAAGAGGGTGATATGTGCTTCATGGTGGCTCTTGGAGGAAAAGCTGCTCCATCCCTTCAAACCCACCACGGACAAGTGGCTTCACTGGTCACTAAGGCTGGCCTGAGAGGGTGCACAGGCTGAGGGTCAGCACAAACGTGAGATCAGAGAGGGCCTGTCTGGCTGCTGTGGCCAAGAGAAGAGGGCATGATAGGCCAGGTCACAAACCCAGGGGTCCTGTACCAGGGCTGGGATGGACACCCTGCAGCAGCTCTTGTGGTCTGAGCATCGTGCATAGGCAGCAGCAGGTAAGATCACAGAGGGGAAAGGAAACTGAGCCTGGTACCTGCAGCCGTGCAGAGACATGCGGAGGGCCCAGGGAAGCCAGAAGCATGAATGAGTACAGTGGTGGCAACAGCAGTGGGAAGATGTAGGAGGTATAAAGGGTAGCAGGTTAACAAGACCTTTGACTTAACAATTGGACATGGGTTGAATGTAAAAGACATCAGAAGCACATGTATATGACTCGATACAGCACACATTTGAAAGCATTCAGACATGTGAGAAAAGTGGGCAGAGGTGAGCCACAGGTGATGATAACATGCGCTGGAAACAGAGCTTGGACACTGATCCAGACCAAGATACACAAGGTCTAGTAGAGCCTGCAGGGCGGAAAGGTGAGATCCCTTTCCTCTCCCATCAGAAAGGTCACAGCTGACACTCAAATAACAGAAGACAGGCTAACAAGAGAAAAGCACAATGAATGTATTTATCTCAGTTTTATGTGACACAAGAGACTTCAGAAATGAAGATGCAAAGGCTCGCAGAGAACTGTTTCTGCTTAGGTTTGATGAAGAATATGGATGGCCGTATAGAAATGTGATCAAACAGTAGGGTGTGATCTCATAGATTGAGGGGGAATCCAGCAAAGCCTGTCTGTTCAGATTTTTCTCGGCCTCTCTGTGTAGCATTGCTTTCTCCTGGGTATGGGGCAGGGCCCCTCTTGAATGAGGCTCCTTAAGGGAGACGGGAGAGGGGAGAGAGTGACCTTTCTAGGTTTTATGGCTTGCTGTGGAGAAGAGGGGCTCTAATTTCTATGACCTGCCTGGGGAAGAGGAATTCTGGTTTCTATGACTCACTTAGTGGGAGGGACAGGAGATAGGAGGATGGGAGAAGGTCAGAGAGACCTTGTTTCTGAGGCCTTTTCAGTTTCCTTCAGTTTAAAGTACTCAGCACACCAAGGTGCCATACTTTGGGGTATTGTGTTCTGAGCCCCCAAAAACGTGCCTGACACACAACAGGTGCTCAGTAAATTATGTAAGTCCCTTTCTTCTGCTGCCATCCCAGAAGAGGGACTCTCTCCCCCAGCTTCCTAGTGAGAGAATGATGTAATGCAGTAGCATGAGTCCAATCTACTTACCAGTTACCAGGGGGAATTGTAGAAAGCTCTTCATGTGTACCTCACTGTGCTGTCCTATTCTCAGCTAATCTCTTTGCATCTAAACTTGGAATGTAAGAACCCAATCAGGATGCTCTGAGCAGTTGGCAGAAACTCATGTGAACACAGCAGTCTTGTCCAGTTCCTTAGTCTGTGCCCAGCCCAGGCAGGCACATGAAAAAAAAAAAAAAAAAACTTGAAGGAGGCTTTTGCCCAAATGGCACTGTACCTGGGGAATTCTGAGTAGGGCTGAAACAGCTTTTGCAAAAATTATAACTGAGGAAATTATGACAGTGACAAAGATCAGACCTAAACGACTCAGTCTTGCTTCTCATCTTTACGCTGTCTTTATTCATTCCTGGGCATAGGCAAAACTCACCTTGGGAAGGAATTCACTTTACGTTTTGACTCGGAATCAAAATTGATAATAGCCCTTTCCTGAAAAGACCCCCTTCTTGCCTGGGGACCAGTATGTCTATGTAAGACTAACCAATTAGCTATGCAATCAGAAATTATGGTTTAGGGGTCATGCAGCCGCTGGTTGCAACAGGCTGAACCTCCCCAAATTGCTCCTGGGGACAACATCACTACTATCAGACCTAAGATCATATTTTGCAGACCCTGCACTGGATGAATGAGCCGACACCACTCAGACCATGTATGATCTGGCTCAACCAGTTCTGTGATCCCACCCGGGAACAGAAGACTGCAAGAAAACCTTACTTTAACCCCTCTATGATTCCATCTCCAAACTGACCTATCAGCACTCCCCCACGTCCCAAGCCCCTACAGCCAAATTATCTTTAAAAACTCCTGGAGGCTGGGCGCTGTGGCTCACACCTGTAATCCCAGCTCTTTGGAAGCCCGAGGCAGGCAGATCACGAGGTCAAGAGATCGGGACCATCTTGGCCAACATGGTGAAACACCACCTCTACTAAAAAGACAAAAAATTAGCTGGGTGTGGTGGTGCATGCCTGTAGTCCCAGCTGCTTAGGAGGCTGAGGCAGGAGAATCACTTTAACCTGGGAGGCAGAGGTTGCAGTGAGCAGAGATCGCGTCCTCTGCAGTAAGCAGAGATTGTGCCATTGCACTCCAGCCTGGCAACAGAGCAAGACTCTGTCTCCAAAACAAAACAAACAAACAAACAAATGCTCCTGGAATGCTTAGGGAGACTGATTTGAGTACTGGAATCCCAGCACTTTAGGAAGCCGAAGTGGGTGGATCACTTGAGGTCAGGGGTTCGAGACCAGCCTGGCCAATATGGTGAAACACGGTCTCTACTAAAAATAGAAAAATTAGCGTGCCTGTAATCCCAGCTACTCTCCCAAAGTAGGAGAATCGCTTGAACCCGGGAGGCGGAGGTTGCAGTGAGTTGTGTCACTTCACTCCAGCCTGGCGACACAGCAAGACTCCCTCTCAAACAAGCAAGCAAACAAACAAATGAAAACTTCCGGCCTCTGGCACAGCAGGCTCTGCGTGAATTACTTTCTCCATTGCACCTTGCCTTGATAAATGGGCTCTGTCTAAGCAGCGGGCAAGGTGAACTTGTTGGGCTGTTACAGGACCAGTGACAGAGCAAGGGCATGCCACTGAAGGGATCCCTAGACTCACGCTTCCGGAGGCGAGGCAGGCGGATGTCACCCACGCCTGCCAGCAGCTCCTGGTGGAACTGGGTTCCCAGGTCAACCCTGGCCCGGAGGAGCGCCGGGGACCCGCAGAGCGCGGCTGAAGTCGTGGCTACAACTCACCTAGGATCTGGGCGCCAGCCCTCCCATGGGCAGGGCGTCTCCCCCTCCCACCCCCCCCCCCCCCCCCCGCATGACATCATGTGTTTGGGGCTGAGTGGCTCCATAAAAGCAGCCCCGGTGCGGAGCCAGGAGCGCGAAGAGCGGACGTGCTTGCCAACACACCCGGGCTGCGCGCACGCGGTCCTGGTGTGCGGCCAGAGCGCGAGCGGCCACCGGGAGCCCCTGGCACAGGAGGAGCCCACCCCGCAGGAGCCCGGGAAGATGCCCTGGCGCAGCCTGCACGTGGCGGCCGTGCTCCTGCTGGTGATCTTAAAGGAACAGCCTTCCAGCCCAGCCCCCGTGAACGGTAAAGTTTCCGCCTGCTTCTTTCCTGACACTCCTGAGCGCTCAGCCGCCCCCTGGGCTGAAGGCTCTTCAATGATAAAGTAAAATCATTGCTGGGGGGGATCCGGGAAGGGGTAGTATCAAATAGCACATTCTCAAGGAAGGATGCTCCGCTTTTCCTTTGCGGGAAGCACGTTGGGGCAGGAAGCACGTTGCTTTCTAGCGGCGTGTGGCGCAGATTTGGTGTTAAAGTGTTTGCGTGTACTCGCGAGCACTGCCAGCTCTGAAGATGTGGCCTGGGAACTTGCTAACCAGGGAAGAGACGCAAAGCCAAGATTTAAAACAGTGTTCCCCATCCACGTGCAGAAAAGTAGAGAGGTGACTGTGGCATTCTGAGTGCGGTAAGCACAGAGAAAGGTTTGCTGTGTCCCAGTGCAGAACCCACAGACGGTAGATAGGCGCTTTTCTTTGGAGGGGAGGATCTAAATCTTACCTACAAGTCGAAGGGATGATGCATCTCATTCTTAATCATTGGTTTTCTCCAGGCGGGCTCTACTATGCTTAATGTACGTGTGTGTGCACGTACACACACACATACACACCTTATTTCTGATTGTAATTAGAACACTAAATCCCAAAGGGCTGGAGGCTAGAGGCTGAGTGGGGTGGCAGGAGGAGGTGGCAGGGGGGACCTGAACTGTGGGCTCACATGGGGCCAGTGAGTTAACGTGTGCAGCCAAGGCTGGTTCGTTAATGTTTTGGAGTAAGAAAGTGATTTTGAACTTAAAGTGATTTTAATGGTAGAAAATGGATTCTCTCTGGCTAGGCAGTGGTGGTGGGGAAATGTGTCCTGGTCAGTAGCATAAAAGCTCTGAGCCTCCTCTCTTGGAGGTCACGGTGCCCCTGGGAAGGGCCAGGGGGAGCCAGGCTGTGGATAACTCTTAATTAAATTCCAATCGACTAGCTGGCATGATATGCTTGATATTATCTCCCTCATCTGGTCAGGGAGAAACAGAAGGTAGGTGGGGGAGTGATGTAAAGTGAAAATCAAGTTTTAAAACCGCAAACTTTACATGTATTCTCCTTTTATGAAAGCTGCACTGAGACGGAAGTTTCCCTGGAAATCCCTTTAGCTCTAAGCTGTGCCAAGACAAAAATGAGAAACAGCCCTCAGTTGTCCCTCTTTCCTATAGCTGGTTGCTCCCCCTCTCTCGGGCAGCTCCCCCTCCCTTCTCTCTCTTTTCTGCCTGTCCCTGTTCTCCTCCCTCCCCCCTCCCCTTCCTTTCTTCCCTACTTTCCCTCCTCTCGCTCCCCTCTCCCTTTCCCCTCCTCCTCATCACTCCCGATTCTCCAAGTTGGGGTGGGGGAAGCTTGCAGTCAAAACTCCACTTTCACCTCTGAGGAAGCGGCCTGCCCACGTCTGGGTTCTAAGAACACAGCTTTTATTCTGTAAATTCTCATGCAGGTTCCTTGGGTCTTTAACTGCCTTAGAGGACAGGTCAAAGCAAAAATCACTGAGGTGTGGAATGTTAGTATAAACCCAAGGTTAGGGGTGAGAGAGGAGTTCAGCTGAGTAACGGGGGTCAAAGTGTGGTCTGCCTTCTGCCTGGCGCATTTAAACTTCAAGCACTGGAGAATGTTCCACAACAATGTCAGGGGCCCGGGAGGGAGCATAATAAGCTGAAGCCAAGTGTCTTCGGGAGACACCCTTGGAATTCTTAGTCACTATGGCTTTGGGCGGCATTTCACTGAGTTCTGCAGAGCTTGCGCTGCCCAAACCTGGTGTGCAGAACCAGGCAGTCTCGGGCTACCCAGGTGATGGTTACTCAGGGAGAGTTCTAGCGTCCAGCACAGGAAGCAGGCAGGGCCCAGAACCTCTGACATGGATCTTAATAAATACCATTTTCTCCGGGCATCCCCTCCAGGGGAACCTCCCTGCCCAGTGCCAGCTGGGTCTGCAGGTTCTAACAGGCTTCAGGCTGAGTCTCCCAGGTTTCCCTGATGGAACAGATAACTTTCCTTGGAAGGAAACCATTTCCCTCCAGGAAGGGCCTGCTCCCTCTGGATACCACCAAGGCCTTGGCTTGGCTTTGCCTGTGGAATCAGTTTAATTCTGTTAAGACTTGTTCTTACAGGTAGAGGCGGGGGGACCAGGGGGTACAATTCCTGAATAAAGCATACTTTCACATACACCCACACACTTTTAGAGAGTCTCACTGAGGTCAGATCTGAGCTGGAGGCCCTGATCCTCACCCAATGAATCCCCTTGACTCGCTATCCTCACCTTCGTTTTCCAATGCCACTTCTCCCCAGCCCTCTGGCTCCTGAGCCCCCTCCAGAAACTGCCATTTATACCCAAAGTGCCAAGTCTGGAGCCCCGAGCCGGCTCACTCACAGAGAGAAGGGCAGGAAATGTTGTTCTGGAGGCTGCTGCCTTTCAGCAAGTCCCGATCCTGTATCACCACCGAGGCCTTGCAGTCCCAGGTGTCCACTCTATGACTTTATCCCTGAGCTTTCCTGAGTGTGATGCTGAGGCCTCCTCTGAGGATGACAGCTCCAACAATGGGGGAAAAAACCTCAATTAGTAAACTCTGGGGGAGGGTAGCAGAAGATGTAGCATGTAAGGCTATGATTCGAACAGGAGCAGGTGCAGTGCCAACTGCTGGCAAGGCAGCAGTGCTCAGGCAGCAGATGGATTTCTAGTGGCCTCCGGGATCACTGGAGTGGCCCGTGCCTCTTCAGGGGAAAAGTAAGGGTGAACTCTTCTGTTACTTGTGAAATTTTACATCCTGGGCCTCCAACTGCTCTGCCCAGTAAGAGGCAATGATCTGGCTTGTTATATCCCTAAAGTCTGCGATGACATCTGAATAGTGAACCCCTCCCACAAAAGACTGAAGGAAAATGTCCAGAAGAGGTTTTATGTCTTCTATAGCTTGGTTCTAAAGCAATGCCTTCTTTGTTTTTTTCACTGTTGTTTCAGCAGAGGAGGAGCAGTAAACAAGTTTGCTTTCCCCATGGTTCTGAATGTTTTCATCCAACTACAAATTCAAGGGAGGTTGATCTTGGGACCCTCAACTCCCAATGGGCCCATCACTGCTTTCAGGGGGGTCTGTGGACCTTCTAAAATGAATTGTACATGAAATTTTGTGTCTAAGCTTAGGGAAATTTTTATGGAGAGAGGTCCATAATACTCATCAGATACTCTAGGGGATCCGGACGCCCCCACCTAACTACTCCAGTGACTGTGGAGACTTGAAGATTCCCTAAATTCATGGCACTAATGGTAAATTAATGGTAAATGTGGTGGGACTCCTCTTAGTGGGAATGTGACATTGGGCAGGACACTTCACCTTGGTGGACCTTCATTTCCTCTCCTATAAAAGGAGGAGATGGGCTGTAAGTATAAGAAAGAGATCTAAACTCTTCTCTTCCGGAGCAGGATGTCAATAAATAATGCCTAAACCTGAAACAGTCAAAGTGGAACAATATTAGCATGTTCTATAGAGATCTGGAGATAACACCAAAAGAATCATTTTAAAAAGATCCAAAGTGGGCCTGGTGTGGTAACTCACGCCTGTAACCCCAGCAGTTCAGGAGGCCGAGGTGGGCGGATCACAATGTCAGGAGATCAAGACCATTCTGGCTAACACAGCGAAACACTGTCTCTTCTAAAAATACAAAAAATTAGCCGGGCATAGTGGCATGTGCCTGTAGTCCCAGCTACTCAGGAGGCTGAGGCAGGAGAATCGCTTAAAGCCAGGAGGCAGAGGTTGCTGTGAGCCGAGATTGTGCCACTATACTCCAGCCTGGGTAACAGAGCGAGACTCCTTCTCAAAAAAGAAAAAAAAGAAAGAAAAGAAAAGAAAAAGATCCGAAGTGTTTGCTCTAGGGAGCATTGCATGGTTAGGGAATGAACTGAGGTTTTTGTTAAACAGCCTTGTAGAACCATCTGACTTTTCCATGTACAAGTATAATTTGATAAAAATTACCAATTACATTTGAAAATTAAAAATAAAATTAATTACAAACACTGAGGCAAAGAAATGGAACACATAACAAAAAATATGAGATTAAACCAGCTTTTTAAAAAGGCCAAGTTCATTTTTAACTTTTAAAAAACACAATTTGCTTGGGTAGGAAATGGCCAGGAGTGATAAGTAACCAGATTGCTTCTCAGATGTTTTACTGCAAACTGATTCCCAAGACAGAAGGGGGATGTGAGGTGCCTCCCCACACAGGTACGCTTTTCCATCTGTATCCTGGTGGGCTGACTACCAGTGAGGCCCTGGGAAAAGCTGGGAGGGAGGGATTTAGGTGATGCACAGTCCCCTCATTGGATGAGACCCCTGAGACACATAGAGGAATACTGCTCTATTCAGGGTCCCTTCCTCAGAAGTGAAGAGGAAGGCTGGCAGGCAGGGGCCCAGGAGCACAACTCTGCACTTGTAAAAAGACCTTTTTGACAAAGGGATGAAGAACCTTTATGCATGAAGGGAGTGGAGTGTGAAGTAGTAGGTAACTTTTGCTCTATTTCTGGCAGAACTTTGCCTATACATTTCTACTGCCCCTGGAATTCTAACTCAGATGTGGGTAGCACCTTCCTCAAAGAGAAACTTTTTCCCAGCTGGGCACTATGGCTCACGGCTGTAATCCCAGCCCTTTGGGAGGCTGGGGTGGGTAGATCGATTGAGCCCAGGAGTTTGAGATCAGCCTGGGCAACATGGCAAAACCCTATCTCTATGAAAAATACAAAATTAGCCAGTATGGTGGTGCATGCCTGTAGTCCCAGCCTACTAGGGAGACTGAGGTGGGAGGATTGCTTGAACCCAGGAGGTTGAGGCTGTTGTGAGCTGAGATCATGTTACTGCACTCCCATCTGGGTGACAGAGTAAGACGCTGTCTCACAAAAAGAATGAAAAAAAAGAGAAAGTAAAGGAAAGAAGGAAGGAAGGGAGGGAGGGAGGGAGGGAAGAAGGAAGGAAGGGAGGGAGGGAGGGTAGCGGGGAGGGAGAGAGAGAGAGAGAAAGAGAAAGAAAGAAAGAGAAGAGGAAAGAAAGGAGGGGGAGGAAGGGAGGGAGGGAGGAAGGAAGGGAGTGGGGGAGGGGAGGGAGGGGAGAGAGAGAGAGAAAGAAAGAGAAGAAAGAGGAAAGAAAGGAGGGGAGAAAGGGAGGGAGGAAGGAAGGAAGGAGAAAATGTTAAGCGGGAAAAGCAAGACACAGAACACTATTTCCAGTACGCCAATGTTTGTGTAAGGAGAAAGAAGGATCAATACATATGTATGTGTAGCCATGCCATGAAAGGGCCCCCATCATCAGCTAACCTCATTGTCTAATGGAAGCAGGGAGCTTTTGCTGTATATACATACCCTTTGATGGCTTTTGGGTTTTGAGTCACATGAAATTATTACCTGTTCAGATAATAAAGCTTGGCTTCTCTAAGGTATCTGGAAGGCGCCTATTCAAGAAGCCCCCCTACGGCTTCCATGAGCCCCTGTGCCTCTGTCTGGAGCACAGTTGCCTTGAGAAGCTGTTGCTCTGATGCAGACTCAGAAAAGTTTCCATTTCTGGGCATCGACCTCCTTTTCAGTTTCACTCACATCAAAATAAAATCTGTAGTCTTTTCCCTTATGCATCTGGTTCTATTGTACTGACTTACTGTGTTTTGTTCTTTGTAGGTTCCAAGTGGACCTATTTTGGTAAGTAGAGATTTTAAATACTTTTTTGTTTAAAAGAAAAAGAAATGGTTGTATTTAACAAGAAAAACAGAAACTTCATGCTCTGTGGAGGTTATTTTGAGGGGTCAGAAAAACAGTTTGGTATTGTAGAAAGAGAGGACAAAGGCGTCTCCCAAGAACGCGTCACATCCACTTGGGTTGCTCGCTGCTCGGGGCACTGGAACTGTGAGTCATAGTGGTAAGGCTTCAGATCCTGCAAGGATTTCTACCAAACCGCCAAGATGCGGAGGTACGTGCCCCACCTCCAGACTGCAAGGGTCCTGGGCAGGAAAGAGCCCTTCTCCCTCGCAGGACACGTGTCCTACAATAAACAAGGAAGAAAGGGCTCCTTTCTGAAAGTCTGGCTCAGGTCCCAGAACTTAAGCTGTCAGTGTGTCTCGAATTAACTTCTTGTTGCCATGATGGTAAGCTAGCGATGGATGAAGTGGTGTTGGCCAGTCCTTAGTGAAAGAGGGATGCTTGTCTTAAATGGAGCAAGAGGAACACCCAATGTGCTTCTTGCCTGGGCTATCTGTGGGACTGTCTCAGAGCACGTTCGCCCCATCTGACAGGCCTGCAAGATAAGCAGCTGGAAATCTGCTTAGCTGGAGAGCCGCAGTGAATTAGAAATCAGTCATTGGCTGGAATGGATATGGCAGGCCGGGCACCCAAGTACCCTGGCAAGTGCGGGAATGTTGGTAATGTCTTGCTGGGGCGCAGCCACAGAATATGCACAAGATGGATTGTTTTGGTATCGGAAGGGTGGAACTGACTCGCTGGCCCAGGAGGCATTTTAAGCAAGCAGGGATATGGCCAGAGTTGAAGTCGTGGGCTGCAGTGGCTGTGGGTGGCAGCAGGTGGGAAGGTGGTTACTACAGTGGAATCACCATCCAGAGAAAGATCTGATGCCAATTTGCAAAGCTCAGCCTTTGGAGGTTCACCAGCCCAGGATGCCTAGAAAAGTCACTGAACTGACCAACCAGCTACCTACAAGCCAAGGTCCCCTCAGCCCTGGCACTGAATGGCTCCGTTCCCGCTAACATCCCTTATGCACTCATTGTGTGCACAGCACACTGCTAAGTGAGTGGTGAATAGAAGGGTAGCCTGTGGTCCATAGCTGGGAATTACTTAAAGCTCACAGTTCAAAGCAGAACATGATAGGTAATAATAACATCATAAACCAATGCTTCAGAGCTCTGAGTGCTCAAAGGAGGATGTGTGTGCTAGGGCTAGATGGTCAGGGAAGGCCTCCTGGAGGAAGAGGCTTTTCACCTGGGCCTTGGAAGAGGAGGGAGATTAAGTGAGGGGGGGAGGAGGTGCTGTTGGCCAAGGTGATGATGGTGTCACATGAGTGGAAGCAAGAAAGAGCAAGGTGGTGTTCGAGGAAAGCATGTAGGGAAGGGTTTATAGGGACGTCACGGGCTCTAAGTTCAGGGAGATAGGTTGGGTCAAACAGGGGAGGTGTCCGGGGGGGAGGGCAGGCCTTTCCCATTTTGTTCTGCTCCTAGAGGGGTAGGGCAGGGAGTAAGTCTGTGTTTCAGGAAGAGTTACTTGGTGGTAGGAGGTGGAGGGGAAGGATGGGAGGGAGGCAGGAAGGGGTTCAGCCTGTGGAGAACCCCTATTCTGTGTCTTCACACCTGGTTTACAGTGGTGGCAGTGAGGGGGGAAGGCAAGGCTAGGACAAGAGACCTTACAAAGTGAGAATCGCAGATTCTGGGCCACAGGGCTGCTTGGGCAGGTTCCGAGTGTGGGAGGCGACAGACATGGAAAGAAGGTGGCCCTTGGGTTCTGGGCTTTCTTCCGTGCGATCGCCAGTGAGCCATTTCAGCCCCGGGACCTCGCTTTCCCCATCTATAACCTGGGGGAGGGGTTGGTTAGACCAAACTACAGCTTGGGGTCACCCACATCAGGATCACCTGGAATGCTTCCCCAAAATGCAGATTTCTGGGCCTTGACCTGGACCTGGGAAAGGGAGAGAACCTGAAAAACCTGTGTTTTTAACGCACTTCCCCAGTGATTCTTAGGTGCACTCTTATCAGAGAATCACGGACCAATGTTTCCCAAGATCTGTCTAGCCAGATCAGAGGAAACTTACCCTATCTCTTCTGCTGGCCTCTCAGTCATGATAGAAACACAAATCACATCTCCATGGGGTCCTCTGTCTCTGTTATAGCCCTCCTGGGAAGAATGAGATGGTGACAGGGAAGAGAGACATTGTGTCAAGAAAGTCTTTTTTTTTTGGAGTCTCACTCTCGCTCAGGCTGGAGTGCAGTGGCTGACTCTTGGCTCACTGTACCCTTTGCTTACTGGGTCCAGCAATTCTCCTGCCTCATCCTCCCAAGTAGCTGGGATTATAGGCGTGCACCACCATGCCCAGCTAATTTTTATATTTTTAGTAGAGATGGAGTTTCACCATGTTGGCCAGGCTGGTCTTGAACTTCTGACCGCATGATCCACCCACCTCGGCCTCCCAAAGTGCTGGGATTACAGTTGTGAGCCACTGCGCCCAGCTGGAAGAAAATCTGAACTGCCCCTTCATCATGACGCAGTATTCCCCCAAGGGTGGGCTTCTCGGTGCAGCTGTATTGACTGGTCCAGAAGCATTTCTTCCTGACCACCAGCTGTGGCCACCTCTCTGTCCCTCCTACCCCGCACAATTAGAGCTGCTCTTTGCTGAGAGAGCAGAGGGCAGAGTCTAATGATGCATGGACGTGCATAGGGTAAGCACAAAAGCAAGTCTGGTTTTTATTAGTGACACAGGCACATGTGATATGGAGTCAGCCCTTGAAGGGGAGGACAGATGGAAGACAGCTCAAGAGGCAAACTCCTTCTTAGGTCCTGGCTGGCAGCTGGCACCTGTGCTCAGAGTTGCACAGGTAGACAAAGGGCCCAGCATAAGTGCTAGAGGGAAATGGTTTCTAAGCAGTAAGGGTCACACTGAATGGGGCAAATCCAACCAAAGGCTCCATGCTGGTTTTTCTCAAGTGCAAAACTCGGCTTCGGTGCACATACACTGCTGAGTCATTCTCCAGGGGCCACCCCCCAACTGGCACATATGGTAGGACTTCTAGAAGTACAAAGAAAGGGAGCTCTACCCCACCTCCTCATAGCTGAGTCACCAGGCTGACTGCATGGATGGCCCCTCCCTGAGAGAGGAGGACCATCTGACTACCAGGATGGGGCCAGCATCATCCCTCTGCACTCCTCCTGGGGCGCCGAAGCAGCAGCTGAATGTCTGCTGGGCTTAGCATGGCTGAGGTGCCATCAGCAGAGAGAGGCTGGGGGATGATGTGACATGTACCCTCCCCGCCGGAAATCAGTCCGGCATCAATCCTGCTGAGCCCTGCAGCTTCAATTGCTCTGAACCGAGGACAGCTGCAGGTCAGCTTGTCATGTGAGCTAAGGACAAACTCCAGCCTGCTAAGGTGTCAGAATATGTGCCCTGTAGGGGATGAAGATGGCTGGACAGAGGCAGGAGGGGTTGTGGGCACGTTCAGGTCCTTGGTGTGGGGTGCTGCAGTCACTTTGTGAAGGTGCAGCCAGCTGTTTGCTTATGGTCTACATACTTTTCTGTGTGTATTTCATATTCAGTAAAACAGTTAAAAAATTCCAGCTGGCTGGGAGATTTATCCTTACTCTGACAGCTTTTGTAGTACTTCCCCAAGAAAAAACTAAAAAACAAAAACAAACAAACAAAAAAAACCAACCAGTGTATTCGAAACAACAGAGCAACCAGAAAGAATGACTACATTGGAACTAGACCCAAGAACACATCATGTGAGCTGAGAATGAACACAGTGTTTCATCCCTGATGATATCAGACAGTGGTTTGCTGGTTTGCAGCTCTTTGGACGTGAGCTGGTTGAGAAATAGACGAAAACCCCTGTTTGCTCAAGATCTAGAAAGTCTTAAAGGCGATGGGATGGCAGAAGAACGTGGGTGACAAGCCTTCCTCCTGGAGAGTGCGAAAACTCCACCTCTCCCTGTCACAGCCCCACAGGGCACCCCACGAGACCAGCCCCTCCATCCTGTTAGGAAACTTTAGAAAGTTGGTGGCCTGGCCTGGGGATGCTGGGGGCTGGCTGCAGCTGTGGCCACAACCACTTACAGGTCAGCCTGCCCAGTTCTCTGTTGTGGAGGGTGAGCCCTCATGGCCCTCGGCTCTGGCAAGACTCAGTGTGACCTGGGCAGTGCTGTGCATTCCTTGTGCTGCGCTTCTTGATTTCTCTCCCAGACAACCGATTGTCTATCTTAAAGAATTTCCTTTGGAAATCAGGGTGAGATCCTCCACTGCGGCACGCCTCATCCTCATGTCCCTGAAGTCCTGCAGGCCCGCACCTCCACCCACCTTCTGTCCTATATCTGCAGAAATATTTAGTTCCTATAATGAACCTTTCCTGGGACTCCAGACACCCTTTCACCCTCTTCCCAAACAACTAGAAATGGAATACATGGAAGGAGGCCAGGAAGTAAACTCTTTACTTTCTATTCTTCAGCAGTGATAAAGGCACTGTGCGACCTGAATTGCAATATAAAAGCAGGCTGCAGTTAGAGCTCAGGGGAGAACTCAGAATGGCAGGGAGCACGTGAAATTAAAAGATTGAGTTCACCAGGGGTTCTTGTCTTTATTAAAGGTAGAGAGGCTTGGCCAGCTCAAAACACTCCAGCTGCCATCCTGAAGATGAATAAGGGGCACAGAATGCTCTTAGGACAGCCAGAAAAGGCCAGGCATGTTTTTCTTTATATTTTTCTTTTTTTTGAAATGGAGTGTCACTCTGTTGCCCAGTATGGAGTGCAATGGCGCGATCTCGGCTCATTGCAACCTCCACCTCCCAGGTTCAAGTGATTCTCCTGCCTCAGCCTCCCAAGTAGCTGGGATTATAGGCACCTGCCACCACGCCTGGCTAATTTTTGTATTTTTGGTTGAGACGGGGGTTTCACCATGTTGGCCAGGCTGGTCTCAAGCTCCTGACCTCAGGTGATCTGCCTGCCTTGGCCTCCCAAGGTTCTGAGATAACAGGCACGAGCCACCAAACCTGGCCCAGATATGTTTTTCTTTTCTTTTTTGAGACAGGGTTTTGCTTTGTCGCCCAGGCTGGAGTGCAGTGGCACAATCACTGCTCACTGCAGCCTCCATCTCCTGGGCTCAAGGGATCCTCCTGCCTCAGCCTCCCAAGTAGCTAGGACATGTGCCACCATGCCTGGCTGATTTTCAAATTTTTTAGTAGACACAGGATCTTGCTATGTTCCCAGGCTGGTCTTGAACCCCTGGCCTCAAATGAGCTTCCTGCCTCGGCTTCCCAAAGTGTTGGGATTACAGGGGTGAGCCACTATGGCTGGCAGACATGTTTTTCATACCAGCACGCTGAATCCCTATCCCTAAGTCCCATTAATTTCTGCTGAGGGTAGCAATCCGACCCCCCTATCTTGGATTAAATCTGTGCCGTAGTTCCAGTTACTTCTAGTTGAAGCTGTGGCATTTAGGGTCTGTCTGGATGTGGTGTGGCCTGCCCACTCATAGTTACTTCCCATCTTTCCTGAATTGCAGAATTGGGGTTTGTGCGTATCCTGGAGGCTCTTGGCTTGTGGCTACCAAAATGCCTACATTTTTGCGTTCACAGCTGGCCTCACCAGCTGAGTAAAAACATAGGGAAGCAGCCGGGCCTGGTGGCTCACATCTGTAATCCCAGCACTTTTGGAGGCCGAGGTGGGCAGATCACGAGGTCAGGAGTTCGAGACCAGCCTGGCCAACATTGTGAAACCCTGTCTCTACTAAAAATACAAAAATTAGCCGGGTGTGGTGGCACACGCCTGTAATATCAGCTACTCCAGAGGCTGAGGCAGGAGAATTGCTTAAACCTCAGCAGGTGGAGTTTGCAGTGAGCCGAGATCACGCCACTGCACTTCAGCCTGGGTGACAGAGCAGGACTCTGCCGTCTCAGAAAAAAAACAAAACAAAAAACAGACAAACAAACACCATAGGAAAGCTAGCATTAGTTCCTAAAGACAGGCATAGTGGGACGGAGGATGAGGCAGAAAACTGGGAGGAAGAAGTGGAAACTGTACAGACCTCAGAACCAGGTGACCTCCGTGGAAATATCTGCTAGGCCGCTTTCTGTCAGGTAGGCCTCAGGAAAGTAACGACCTCTCTGAGCCTTGGTACAAGATGAGAGTCTTGGCGTCTACATCAGTGGTTCTCAAAGTGTGGTCCCTGGGCCAGCAGCATCAGCATCACCTGAGGCCAAATGCAAATTCTAAGCCCTCCCAGGCCTACCTCCTAACCAGAAACTCCGGAGGGTGGGGCCCAGGAATTTGTTTTCACAAGTCTTCCAGGTGATTCTGTTGCTCACTCAGGTTTGAGAATCTCAGCTGTGCTTCAGAGGGTTGTGGTAAGGATCAAATAAGAACACGTGGAGAGAGGCTCACACAGGACCTAGCGCGTACTCACAAAGCTGATTATCATTTGCTTCTCTTTGCCTCACAGAGCTATGGTGCAGATTAAATGAACTAATACGGAGGGAGAGGCCTTGTAAACTCACACTACCCAACACACGAGAGCTCTATTTTTGTTAGGGAAGGTTCTGCTTCTTCACACTTTTCTGAATTGTGAGTTTTTACAGCCAGGAAATACTCCTTTTGTATTCTGAATAAACAGAGGGTAATTTCTTTTTGGGAAAGAAAGGAATTTAAAAACACAAGGACTCCAAGCTCTTGTCCCAAGGACCTCACAGGCCAGAATGTTCTTTCAATCCTCGTCCTTCAGACCAAAGGTGAAGTCAGATCTCATCTCCCTGCTGCTTTCCTGGCATCCAGGGACCAGGTATCCATATTCATAACCATGGCCATCTCAGCCATGCCCCTGAAGTCTCCCAGAAAGCAGGCAAATCCTCTGCTTCCCTGTCTAGCCCATGGGGGCTGAGCCTTGTTTGGGGTTTAGGAGTGGAAGCTGCAACCTAGGAATAAACTTGGGGCTGAGCTATTTGGGATCTGAGCTTCACCAGCCTAGCCGCGTGCAGCGCCCTTCCCCCACGGGGGCACATCAAGCCTAGCAGCGTGCGGCGCCCTCCCCCCACGGGGGCACATCAAGCCTTGGAACTGCAGGGTTCAGTGGGCTGGCAGGTGAGGAGGAAGGTGGAGCTGGGACTCCAAACACCCTTTCACCCTCTTCCCAAACAGAACGAGAACAGAACTTCCCAACTTGACCCTTCTGCTACCTGCGGTCTCCAGCCCTGGGCAGTCAGGTGACGGCAGGGCACGGCTTCTCCAAGAGCTGGCCAGAACCTTGGCAACCCATCCCCTTATGAGGAGGAGCCAGGGGGCTGCCCTGTGAACCTCCTCTAAAAGAAAGCTTTCGACCGGGTGAGGTGGCTCACAGCTGTAATCTCAGCACTTTGGGAGGCCGAGGCAGGCGGATCACAAGGTCAGGAGTTCGAGACCAGCCTGGCCAACATAGTGAAATCCTGTTTCTACTAAAAATCCAAAAAAAAATTAGCTGGGTGTGGTGGCATGCGCCTGTAATCCCAGCTACTTGGGAGGTTGAGACAAGGAGAATCGCTTGAACCCAGGAGGCGGAGGTTGCAGTGAGCCGAGGTCGGGCCACTGCACTCCAACCTGGATGACAGAGCGAGACTCCGTCTCAAAAAAAGAAAGTTTTCAGGCAAAAAGGCTGAATTCAAAGCAAGAATGTGAAAGTGGCTGCGGTCAGGAAGGAGAAAATCCTGGTTTTCCATGAGGAAGAGAATAGATCAGAAAATGTTTCCGGAGGATTCGGCAGTCTCAGAAGGAGCAAGGGCCTCTTTCCTGGTCTGTTACTCTCTTCCTCTGCAGGGGCAACTGCTGGGCTAAGGGTGCAGGCATCATGGTGGAGCTTAGGAACCATGGCCAGACTCTTCCAGGGGCCATACCACCAGGCAAGGAAGAGAGGTAGCACCTGCTATAGTCAAAGGTCCCATTTTATCGGTTCTAAGATGTCCACTTTCCCCACATTTTAGCATCTCTGAAATTGGGATAGATCTTGTTATCAATGGCATTGAGAAGCAATGAAATATGGTAGCTATCCCACAAATACAGAAAAGCACTGTGTTAGATGCTAAGAACACACAGAAAGGGGCTGAAATGATTAATTTCAACAATACTGAAAAGAGTGGAGGCAAAATGGTATAAAATTCATGGCCGGTACGCACCGGGTCTGATGCAGCACGTGGGTGTGATGGGGAATCATGCCAGATCTTGAACTGTAGCTTTTTCCAACTTGCAGTTAATTCACAGTTCACATATACTTTTTGGTGGTGTTGGGTCATTATCACAAGCATGTAAAAACAAAGTAATTTAGGCACTAGTTTTTTTTAGTTTATACGAGTATTCATTTAAGGAGCAAACTTTCCAATTACCTGACAAGCGTTCAATTTATGCCAACCAGGAAGGAACAAATACTAGCTGCCACCTCCTTGAGTCTATAAAGGTTGACTCAGAGCTGGTATAACTCCAAATACATGGATCACTTAGCTCATCTTAGCTTTTTAAATGATTTTGCAATTATTAACTTGTGACTAGGTCAGCTATGTGACTTCTGGGTGAAATGGATGCAATCTATCCAGCTCTCAGGAAGACGCCTGCAGATTCAGGGCAAGTGGCGCATGCTACCCCCTCCTTCTAGGACATGGGGCTTTGCAAAGTCTCCTCGATGATGATGACAGTAAGATTTCCTTACACAAGGCCATGGTGGCACTGGCAAGTGGGACCTGGTGCCTTCCCTGGGTGGCCCCTCATTGGCACACCACTTTTCTGGGAGCTCCATCAGAAATGGAGAAAGGAGAAAAGATGGGACTCTCAGGGTCATGGAACAAAGTTTTAAAGCAAGTAGGAGGCAGTGTTTATTGTTTACTCTTTTGGCTTTGGTTACCAGGAAGCCCAGAGGCAAATTGATGTCTCCAACTTGAGCAAATGTCCATCTATTCTTCTATGACCTGCAAATCTAAAGAAGCCACATTAGCTGGGCACCGTGGCTCACACTTGCCATCCCAGCACTCTGGGAGGCAGAGGTGGGTGGATCACTTGAGGTCAGGAGTTTGAGACCAGTTTGGCCAACATTGTGAAGCCCCGTCTCTACTATAAATACAAAAATTAGCTGGACATGGTGACGGGCGCTTATAATTCTAGCTACTCAGGAGGCTAAGACAGGAGAATTGCTTGAACCTGGGAGGTGGAGGTTGCAGTGAGCTGAGATCATGCCATTGCACATTGCACTCCACCCTGGGCGACAGAGCAAGACTCCGTCTCAAAAAAAAAAAAAAAAAAAAAAAAAAAAAAAAGGCCAGGTGAGGTGGCTTACACCTGTAATTCCAGCACTTTGGGAGGCTGAGGAGGGTGGATCACCTGAGGTCAGGAGTTTGAGACTGGCCTGGGCAACATGGTGAAACCCATCTCTACTAAAAATACAAAAATTATCCAGGCGTGGTGGCACAGAGCAAGAATCCGTCTCAAAATAATAATAATAATAATAATAATAATAATAATAAACAAGCCACCTTGGTGTTACCCTTCTAGCTTGGTGATCTTATTTCCTGATCCTGAGCCAAAATGTTGTAATGGATAGATTTCTGGATTTTCATCTAGGAGGAAACTTAGGCTAGTGGTACCCTATATTTTCACCACTCTTTTATTCTGCCTACCCCCCACCACATGGATACCATGATTTAAAGAGTTTTTAAACAAATTTATATAATAATGAAATAGTTTCAACTTTCCCACTTGTTATTAATCAAAGGCAGATGTAAAAACCAACCAAAGTTTTCAACTTGCCTGAGATAAATGGTTCATATTCATTCCACAAGTATTTATTGAGTGAAGACTAAGCACCAAATGTTGGGCTAAAGAAGTGGATAAGTGTTGGTGCTCAGGAAATGGTGGGCAAGGCTTGGCTCCTACCATTCTAAGACTAAGACTCTGGAGGGCACAGCAAGTAAGCAGGGCCTTACAATACAGAGGAGGGAGACCTCACCCAGTATTTTGGGGGGAAAGGATTAAAGGAGGCTTCCTGGGGGAGGTGCTGTCCAAGATGAGACCTGAAGGACACATAAGAGCAAGCCAGGCAAAAGGCAGGGGATGGAGAACATTTGGGACAGAGGGACAGCCTATGCAAAGAAAGAAGCTACTATGTTCCAGAGATTACTGAGGACCTCAGTGAGGAGGGAAGGGGTTTGGGGGCCAGAGAGTGAGGAGCTGAGCCAGCCAAGGAGCCGGGGCCTTGTTCTAGAGGCAGCAGGGAACTGCAGAACCTGCATTTTTTTTTTTTTTTTGAGACAGAGTCTCACTCTGTCGCCCAGGCTGGAGTACAGTGGTGCAATCTCAGCTCACTGCAACCACTGCTTCTGGGTTCAAGCAATTCTCGTGTCTCAGCCTCCCAAGTAGCTGGGATTACAGGCACATGCCACCACATATGGCTAATTTTTGTATTTTTAGTAAAGACAGGGTTTCACCATGTTGGCCAGGCTGGTCTCAATCTCCTGACCTCAAGCGATCTTCCCCTCTCGGCCTTCCAAAATGCTGAGGTTACAGGCTTGAGCCACCGCACCTGGCCCACTGCTGGGCCCTCTCAGTAGAACACTGACAAACTCAGATTAGCATTTTAGGAGGATCATCTCAGCTACAGGGTGGAGAATGGATTGAGTGTGAAACCCTGGAGGAAGGGAGAACAGAGGGATGTAGGGGAAAGGGAGAGAATCTGGACCAAGGGAGGGACAATGGGGGTCCTGACCTTTTGATATAACTGGGCCAGAAATGTAGATACCCAACATGGCAATCACCTGGAGCAGCCTGATTGTGGCTGAATGCCCCGTCTCTGCTGGGCTTCACAAAGTATTCAAATAGACACTCAGACAGCAATTATTGCCGAGGTGGGCCCCAGGCAGGTGAGGGGAAGCACCTGTCACCAACCCCGCCCCTTCACACTGAGGCAGGAAAGCTCAGAGCTGTCAGGTGGTCCCAGCAGCATGAGGAGCAAAATCAGAAGTTGAGCCTTCTGACCCCTGCCCGGTGCCCTTTCCCTGTCCTTTGACAGATGCTCGTTTTATGCCAGGCACTGTGTGCCCTGCACTACACATCATGCCATTGAGGAAATGCAGGGAGTTTTTTTTTACAGAGTAAACAGCGTAGATTTGCCAGAAACAAATTGTGCCAAATTCACTTGTTTTTCTTCCCCCCTCATCAGAATCAAAGGCTTAGCAGTTAAAGAAAACACAAAAGACTGAGTCCCTGTTAACATAAATAAATATTTTACACTGTTCGTTGTGATGTGCTCATGAGAAATGTGGATCAAAGACCAGTGTGGCCAGGTGAGATGGCTTATGCCTGTAATCTCATAACTTTGGGAGGCTGAAGTGGGAGGATCACTTGAGTCTAGGCGGCCGAGGCTGCAGCGAGCTGTGATTGTGCCACTGCACGCAACCCCAGCAACAGAGAGAGACCCTGTCCCAAAACAAACAAATACCAGTGCCATTGCTGGGAAAACAAAATAGAATCCAGTCATTGTTGCTGTCAGCAGCACGGAGTTGAAACAGGTGCAGGGGCTCCTCCAGGAACAATCTGAAATAGTGCCCTCAGGAACACTTCTTAGGAAGAGGAAGGGGAACGGAAGGAGTGTGGTGATTAGCACTGGACAGGACCACATTGGAAGGGAGAACACAAAGGAGAGTGAAGCACAGTGAAGAGGCATGCCAGAGAAGCGCCTGGATGATGGGCCAGGACTGCAGGGCCGGGGCAGCAAGCCCTGATCCAGTGAGCAGATAGCATGTGAGAGCAGCACACGCCAGGCAGGAGGCCACACTGCAAAGAATGATTGACAGGAGCGCTCACACCACGCATCTGTGTATCCGTCTTCATCTGCGTATCTGCCTTCTTAGATGTGTCTGTACTCATACTCACAGCTCCATCTCCTGTAGAGTTCACTAGGACCCAGCCTCTCCGCTAGTCTCTGAATTATTCATATGAGCATTTATAGCTGACGGCTTGGAACCATGCTCAGGTGAAATCTTAAAGAGATTCCTCATGGCAGTTTCCTAAGAGTCTCCCACGTTTTCTTTTCTTTTCTTTTTTTTTTTTTTTAAGAGACTGAGTTTCACTGTTTCACTCTGTTGCCCAGGCAGGTTTCAAACTCCTGGGCTCAAGTGACCTACCTGCCTTGGCCTCCCAAAGTGAAGTGTTGTGATTGTGGGGCACCGTCCCTGGCCAAGTCTCCCACTCTTGATAAGCCTTTTAGTGGAATGTTTAACTTGTACCTCAGCAAGGATGAAGCCGGGCTGTGCCCTGTCACTGAGTCAGACTGCATCTGCACGGTGTCTGGTCAGAAAACTTGGCATGCCCTGGTAAAAAGTTGAGAATGTTTCCTGCCACATAACTGCCCCATAATGGCATGGGTATGTCTTGGGTTAATAATCAAATGTTTGCTTTCCTGCAAAGGCTCGGTATCACATGAAATGATCACTGCTGAATTGTTTCAGTCAATGGTGGTTTTTGAGCCTGAGCCTGCTGCATGCACAGCAGTGTTCTTGGACCTCTGAGAGGAACAGGGGGGTGAGCAAGGAGCCATTTCTACCCTCAAGAAGAGTTATCTAGAAGGGGGTGTGTCTGTACAGCCTAGGGGGTCACTGTCCCCACAGGGGCTGCACAGGCAGATAGATGCACACAGCCTGGCCCAGGGGAGGTGCCCAGGAAACACTTGTTGATGAATGAGGAAAGAATGGGTTATTTATCTATTTATTTTTGGCTCTGGGACTCAGGGGAGGCAGCAGAGAGAAGGTGACATTGATCTGGGGTGGTCGGATGTCAGAGGTGAAACCGGCCTGAAAGGAAATGCCACATCACCATGCGTATCTCATTAGAAGTAAAAGGAGACAGGTAGGAAACCTTAGATTTGTTTTCGGTGAAGTGAAAGGGAGAAGTTGCTCTAAAAGGTTGGAAAAAAGAACTGAGACCAATCAGCTTAGGAGGACCTGGGACCCGGCATGCATGAGAGTCTACCTTATCTAGATACTGCTCTTACGCTGTGGCAGTGATTCCTCACAGCATCCGGTGAGATAGGTACTGCCACTTCCATTTTGTAAGTGAAGCCCAGAGAAGCAAAGAAATGTGCCCCAGGTCACATAGCTAGTTGGTGGCAGAGCTTCGATTGGCAGGTTGGTCAAATGCCACCAAAACCCTCAACCTACCCACTATACTTCACACATCTCTAGAGAAGAGACAGAAGTAGCCAGGACAAAGGTCTTCAGGATTAAAAAGAACTATGAAAAAGCGAAGTGTGTTTGTGTGTGTGTGTGTGTGTGTGTGTGTGTGTGTGTTTCTGAGATGGAGTCTTGCTCTGTCACCCAGGCTGGAGTGCAGTGGCTTGATCTCGGCTCACTGCAGCCTCAGCCTCCGGGGTTCAAGCAATTCTCCTGCCTCATCCTCCCGGGTAGCTGGGATTACAGGCACCTGCCATCACGCCCAGCTAACTTTTTGTATTTTTAATATAGACAGGGTTTCACCATGTTGGCCAGGCTGGTCTCGAACTCCTGAACTCAAGTGATCCACCCGCCTTGGCCTCCCCAAGTGCTGGGATTACAGGCGTGAGCCACCATGCGAGGCCTGTGGGTTTCTTACTATAAGGGAAAACCTTAAATAATAACAAGAATGCTGTAGGTTAGATATCAGAAAGAACTTCATTATTCTGAAAGCTGATATGTAAAACATTGAGCCAGCATCAGGTCAACATTCAGGGGCCAGTCAACCGTTCACTTCAGTTCAGGTTCCATCCTGGGGAACTGCAGGAAGTTTCTGTCTTTTATCAGATCCCCCTCTTTGGGTAATTTCCAGATTCCCCAGGGATTGTTCACAAAGTCACAAATTGCTGCTTCTCCACTCCCTCCAGCTCTGGACCATTGCCCAGGGCTTATGTGATGGTCACCTCTCACCACCTCATAGCCATTGCTACTGCCCAGGCTCTGGACCCTCCAAAGAGCTTTGAGAGGCTGCTATCGTGGAGAATGTGAACCGTCATGGTTCAGAGCTCAGCCTTGCTACTCACTGGCAGTGTGACTTTGGCCATATTGGTCAGTCCTTCTGTGCCTGGGTTCCCTTGTCCTTTAAATGGGACATAATCTCTAGATCATAACACTGTTATGCCGATTGAAATCATTAACACATATTAAGCTTATAGAATGGCACAAACTGGCATATGGGTCAAATCCAGCCCAACATCTGTTTTATAAATAAATGTCACTGGAACACAGCTGTGTTCACTTGTTTGCATATAATCTGTGGCTGCTTTTGGGCTACAATAGCAGAGCTGGGTAGTAGTAACAGAGACCACAGGGCCTGCAAAGCCTTAAAAACTTACTCTCTGGCCTTGTGCAGAAAATGTTAGCCCAGCCCTGATATAGAATGTTGCCTGGCACATAGAAAGTGCTCATTAAACAGTAGCTTAAAGAAAAGGGAAAAAAACCTCACTAGGTCTTGGAGTTCAACAAAATTTGATTGAGGTCCTGTGATGACTGCTTAGACAATAACCTAAAAGGAACATCTAACACAGCTGTTTCTGCGATCAGTGCTCCCTGAGGGTGGTGATCAGGTCCTGCCTCCTCAGTGATGGGAGACGCTGCCATCATGCTGTGTCCCATGGACTGTGTCCCATGGACTGTGTCTCATGGACTGGAGCCCCCCCCTAACTGTTGTACCTCCACTCTTTCCTGTCCCGGAGAATGACTGACAGGGGAGAGCAGCCAACTCCTTCAAGATCAACCTCCTCTGTGAGGCATGCTCCGGACCCTCTTTCCTCACGGCCCCGAGGGGACAATCCCAATGGTCCAGTCTCGGCCTTCCAGTCTCTTCCCTATAGACATTTTGGGGCAGGATAATTCTCTGATGCGCAGGACTGTCCTGCGCCTTGCAGGATCTCTTAGCAGCATCCCTGGCCTCTGCTAACTAGAAGCTAGTGGCACCCCCAAGTTGTGACAGCCGAAAATGTCTCCAGACATTGCCAGTGTCCCTAACGGCAAAATCACCCCAGCAGAAAATCACCGGCCTAGTCTACAATAACATCACAGGTGGGGTAACAACAAACCGGTCTAGGACAGCTTAACTTCATACTGAGAAAAACAGTCTTCTTTGCAAGGGCACAAACCTGCTAAAGATGCATCCAGTGTGTATTACTGGATCATCAAAGAGAGATGGAGCATCTCAGCCCAAAGCAGCAGCATCTGGACTGCTCCCCGTGGGGGCTACACTTCCAATGGGCAGCTCCCTGCCTCACATCTGTGTAGCTAGAGGGTCTATCAAAGTGCTGCCTTCCACAACACAGAGAGGGCCTCCCCCAGAGTGTGGAAGATGCTTATGAATACCCCCCGCCGGCCCCATGCCAGTTTTCAAGCTTCACTGTATTTATATCCGACAACACCTCAAGTGTCAGGAAGAAACTGTTGGCAGCTTTAAAATAATAGTTTATTGGCTGGGCGTGGTGGCTCATGCCTGTAATCCCAGCACTTTGGGAGGCCGAGGTGGGCAGATTACAAGGTCAAGAGATCAAGACCATCCTGGCCAACATGGTGAAACCTTGTCTCTACTAAAAATACAAATATTAGCTGGGCGTGGTGGACCGCACCTGTTACTCCAGCTACTCGGGAGGCTGAGGCAGGAGAATTGCTTGAACCCGGGAGGTGTGAGGTTGCAGTGAGCTGAGATCGCACCACTGCACCCCAGCCTGGGCGACAGAGTGAGACTCAGTCTCAAAAAAAAAAAAAAAAAAGTTCAGTTAAAATAATAGTTTATTCACCTGTTCACTTACTCTCTCCTCTAGTCTTTAATGAATCCCTTTGTGGGCTGATCACAGGGAACCAGAGCCTTTACCTTCAGTGGGCTGGTAGGTGAGGAGAAGGTAGACATATAAGCACATAATTGCAGTGAAGCACATTAAGTGCTATCATGACATGTGCTGGCGTTGTGGAACATAGAGGGGACAAATCACCTCAATTCTGGGGCACGCGTTGCTGTCAGCAAAAGTCTGCCTGAGGAGCTAATTCTGGAAACACAGGAGTTAGCAGGGCAAGAAGAATATGTGCATGGGTGGTGTGTGTTTTAGGGACAAGGATGGCATCCCACTGCAGGCAACAGAGGCCCTAGAAAGCAGGTGAGAGCACGTGGCACAATTAGAGAATCAGCAGCGTAGTGCTTGAGGGGTGATGTTGGGAGACAGTTCTCTATGGATCTCTCAAGTTTCAGCAAATCTGTGAAGAGGCACTAGACAGGCTTTGTTCCGGACTTGCTTTTAAAGGATGTTTATATAACAGTCTTAGATGATAGTGACAATCTCCCTGCAGGGCAAAGAGCAGATTTGTTTGCTGTCAGTATACTAAAGATCATGTCTCCTTTCAGGGGCAAATGTTGGACAGGTTTGCTACCCGCCCCCTTTAAAAGATTGAGGTTTCCCAAGTCTTGAGTTCCTCAGCCATGATGCTGAGCAGTTTGCATGTGCCAGCGTCACTTGATCTGCATATCATGCTGTGAAACTGGGGCTGGGGAAACAGGTGCAAACGTTACTCTGGCTACTGCTGTGAGTATTAAACTGTCCTTCGTCTCTGACCCAGGCATCTCATGTCTTCTGCCAATATCCATGAAACTGGCAAACTCCCTTTTAGCTTGCAAGCAGGATAAAAGCTCTGACCCTCCACACTTTTTGACAGGTAATGAGTTGGGAAAGCAAAGCCTGGAGAAGTGAGTGGGATTGCAAGGGTCTTATGTGCTACATTACAGAGCTTGAGATTTATCTCAAGGAACCACTGAAGAATTTTCAGCAGAGAACTATCTGGATCTTGTGTGCACTGTTGTGGAGAGTGGAGAGCTGGAGGGTGAGCCTGGGAGAAACACAGCCGATGAGGGATACAGCTGTGGGGTAATCAGTCTGAACAAGGGCTGTGCCAGCTGGGAAAGTGGAGGCCAAGTTTAAAACAAACTTCATACTAACCTTGATAGCATTTTTTTTTTCTGATCCTGAATTCAATCCAGATAGCATTTATTTGTGGTATCTCTTTAGACCTTTTATGTCCTTAACGTTTCTGAAGCATGTAGAACAGACCTTGTGAGTGTCCCTCAGTTTTGATTTGTCTGAGCATTTCTCATTATGGGAGTGAGGTTGTGTGTGTGTGTGTGTGTGTGTGTGTGTGTGTGTGTGTGTTTGTGTGTATGTGTGTGTGTGTGTGTGTGTGTGTACATGGTTAGGGTTAGGGTACATATACATATACGCAGAGCACGAGAGAGAAAGCAAGCCTGCAAAATGTTAAAACTGGTGATTCTAGGTGATGGCTGGAAGTGGGGGGTGGAGGGAGAGGAGAGGAAAGAGTCAGTTGTGATTGCCAGGCATTTGGTGTGGTGGGTGGTATCACCAGATGAGATAAACAGCTGGAGGGGAGCTTTGGAGGGAGGAAGGGGGAGGAAAGGTGTTGAGTTTGGTTATTTTAAAAGATGATTTGCTTGCCTATCTGACTTCCCTTCCAGCCACGTCTGATTTCAGGATCCCATGGATTATCCAGAGGGGGTGCCCAGCAGGCAGGTGGTCTGGAGCTCAGAGGAAACCTGAGCAGGGGCAGAGCTGGTATTGAAGCCATGGGAGGGAACAGCTTCACCCCAGGGCAGTGTGTCTGTAAGGAGGAGAAGGGGCCAATGACAAAACCACGTGACAACTGGCATTGAGGGGCAAGTGGCCACAGATATCTGAGAGGGGGGGCAGGGAAATGGGAGGACAGTTCAACAAAGCAGCATCCCCAGAAAGAGGGTTCAGAAATCGGGGATAGGGAGTTAGTGCCACCAGGGTCAAGGGCTACATGACTCTCAAGGACCAAAGAGTCTGTGTGGACTCCGTGGGAGGTGGGTGTGGAAGAGCAAGGAGGTCTGCATGGGAAGTGAAGACACAGACGTGGGCATGCGCACAGTTCTTTGAAGATGCTCGGCTAAGGAGGCAAGAGCAATCGGGTCAGGGCGAAAGAGATACTCGCATGAGGAAGTAGACATTGGATGTCCATAGCTGAGAATCAGTTCAAGATCACATTCAATTTAGATACTCCGATGTTCCCCTGGCCTCTTGTCTCAATGCCAAATCAAGTCATGGCTTCTCACCGACCGCTTCACACTCTTCACAAAGATGAGTGCTAGGAAGGCAGTTGGGGAGAGGGAGCATGTGTTTTGTTTTGTTTTGTTTTGTTTGTTTTTTGTCAGCCAGTGGAGACAGCATTACCCATGATGAAAAGCACCTGTGACATTTTCAAGTCTCTCTCTGCCAGGAGAGGAGCCTGTCACAAAAGCAGCCTCTGCCCACAGTATGCGCTGTCCCACTGGTTAGTGCCAGGCAACACTGCTACCTCACCTGTGTGGAATATGGCTTTATGATGACGAGCGTTTGAAGTTTTCTCTTTTCACTCAAGAGCTGGTCACAAATAATAGCCTCGTTGACCCCAGGCCCTCATTTCTGGAAACCAGGCTGTATTTTCTCCATCTTCCTTTCCTTCCTGCTGCCTCGCAGCACTCTGCACAGCTTACCTAAAACTCAAGCAGGAGAAACACCAACGTTTTATTTTAGTCAGTAACTATTTTATGCAAGAGAATTCATAGCCATTTAACCAGAGTCAAATATTTAAACTACAATAAAATACAATCCTACGAATGAATAACCAAATTGCGGTATATCCATAGAATGGGATATTACTCAATCATAAAAAGCAGGAAGTTCTTTTTATTCCATAGAAAGGAACGCTACAACATGGATGAACCTTGAAAACATTATGCTAGATGAAAGAAGCCACCTGCAATTGACCACGTATTGTATGATTCTGTTTATGTGAACTATCCGGAAGAGGCAAATCCATGGAGGGAGAGAGCAGGTTAATGGTTGCCAGATGCTGAGAGCAGGGAGCGTGGGAAGTGATGACTTCACAGGTGTGAGGTTTCCTTTGGGATGATGAAATGTTCTGGGTCTAAGTTGGGGTGATGGTTGCGCAATATTGTGAATATACTGAAGTTTACTCATGGTAGTTTTATGTTCTATGTATTTTACCACAATAAAAAAGCAATTAAAAAAAAAAGCAACTTCATCCTGAGACCAGAGAGAAAAAGGCCCTGGCTCTACCCACAAGAACCACAAGGCCTTCAATGTGACGAGGGTTTCACAGCAGCTCTCCTCCACTTTGGCTGCACATTAGAATCTTGTGAGCAGTTTTTTAAAAAAAATAATTAATTTTATTGCTTTAGAATTTAGAACTTAAATTTAGACCTTTTATGCCCTTAACATTTCTGAAACATATAGAACAGATCTTGTGAATGTCCCTCAATTTTGATTTGTTAAATACTTTAAATACTTAAAGTATTTTAAAAACTTTAAATACTTTAAGTTCCGGGATATACACACAGAACGTGCAGGTTTGTTGCATGGGCATACATGTGCCATGGTGGTTCTCTGCACCCATCAAAATCATCTACATTAGGTATTTGTCCTAACACTCTCCCTCCCCTAGGTCCCACCCCCCGACAGGCCCCAGTGTGTGATGTTCCCCTCCCCTGTGTCCATGTGTTCTCATTGTTCAACTCCCACTTAGGAGTGAGAACATGCGGTGTTGGTTTTCTGCTCCTGTGTTTGCTGAGAATGATGGTTTCCAGCTTGCTTCATTCATGTCCCTGCAAAGGACATGAACTCATCCTATTTTATGGCTGCTGTGGGTAGTTTTTTAAGGCCCCTCCCACCTCACCACCAAGACCAGTTAATCCAGATCTCAGGGATTGGGGCTGGGAGCAAAATCAGGAGCTCTTGGAGATTCCAGTGTGTAGCCGCAGTTGAGAAATATGGCTCTAGGCTAGGGGTTCTCCAAATGTGGTTCCCAGACCCAGCAGCATCAGCATCACCTGGGAATGTGTTAGAAATGCAGATTCTGAAGCTCCGTCCATGAAGTACTGAATCAGAAGCTCTGAGAGTATGGCTCAGCAGTCCGTGTGGAAACAAGCCCTCTAGGAGATTCTAATGTGCACACCAGTTCTGGCAACCACTATTCTGAGTCTAGGCCAAGTAAACTACAGAGTTTTTCTCAACCAGTTAGTATTCACTGAGCATCTGCCATAAGTTTGGTTCCATGAAGGCTGTCATGAAAATAAAAAGACCTATCCCAGCTCCTCTCAAGCATCTGGTGAGTTAGATTCTTGGAAAAGAAATGGTGCATTGAGATGAGATGAGCTTTTTACGGCTGCACAATATTCCATTGTATGTCTGTGACACATTTTGTTTATCCATTCATCTGTTGACGGACAACTGGCTTATTTCCACCTTTTGGCTACTATAAATAATGCTGCTATGACACGGGCATCTGAGTCCCTGCTTTTAACACTTTGCGATCTATATCTAGGATTAGAATTACTGGATCAGACCAGGCGTGTTGGCTCACGCCTGTAATTCCAGCACTTTGGGAGGTCAAGGTGGGTGGATCATTTTAGGTCAGGAGATTGAAACCAGTGAAACCCTATCTGTATTAGAAATACAAAAATTAGGCAGGTGTGATGGTGTGCATCTGTAATCTCAGCTACTTGGGAGGCTGAGGCATGAGAATCACATGAACCCAGGAGGCGGAGGTTGCACTGAGATCACACCACTGCATTACAGCTTGGGCAACAAAGTAAGAGACTCCGTCTCAAAAACAAAAAAAAAAGGAAGAATTGCTGGATTATATGGTAATTCTATTTTAACGTTTTAAGGTACCACCAAACTATGTGATATTCCCACCAACAATGAATGTTTGGGGTGATGACACAGTTTTGTTGTATATATTTCACTACAACTTTTAAAAAGAGATTAAGCCATGAAAACAGGGTTAGAAAAGGAAGTTATGTTTCTCCTGGTCAACACCGAATGAAAATTACTTCAAGCACCGTATTTAATCATGTAAATGTTATGCATATAACAGTGCATTAAAAAGGTGGTACCTGCAGTCTTTTCTATTCAGAGATGGTTAGCACGGGTCCTTGCCTGAGCCTGGAGCCCCCTATTTTGAATATTGCGTTTAAGAAGGATAGAGCAGGATGGCTTGCAAGGGTGGTGGCTTCAGGGCTCTGCTGTGGACTTAGCACTTTGACATCTAGCACGATTCCTTCCGTGACTGAGGCAAGGAAGATAAAAGGAGGATAACATGGTGAGGACTGATCAGGGACTCAGGCCTGGCTAGTTTCATGACAGGGGTTAAGCTGTTAGCATGTCAGCAGTTTGTTTAACTTAGTTCGAGAACCATTTGATGAATGCTGCAGCATGCCAGGCTCTGTAGCAGGAGTCAGGCATACACGCATGCAGAAAGCGAGTGGACAGTCCAGTGCAGCGCGTCTCAGCCTCAGCCTGCAGCAGCACCATCGCCTGGCGGCCTTGTCCAATGGCAGATGCTGGGTACCACCCCCAGAGTGTCCGGTTCGGTAGGCCTGGGGTGGGGCCCGTGACTCTGCATTTCGAAATGGGAGCCTAGGCAGTGATGATGATGCTTGTCTGGAGCCAAACTTGAGAACCACTGACCTCCTGGGGCGGAGGCAGACAATATTATGTCGATCACTGCGGCTGCTGAGAGGGAAGAGAACTGCAAAGGCTGTATAGGAGCACAGAAGCAGGGGGAACCCTTTGCCCTGCTTCAGTGGGTGAGAGGGTGTTTCAGGAAGATGTGAAGCAGCTTGGTGTGTCTTCAGGATGCAAGCAGCTCAGCGCTGCTGGAATGAAAAGGAGAGCTGGGAGCAGACACAGAGAAGTCCAGAGAGGTGAGCAGAGCCTCCCCATGATAAACAAACTCTAAGGCCACAGGTCATGAGAACCTAAGACAGGGGCAGAAACGGAGGAGCAAAAGCAAACAGATCATCACCTTTTACCTTTGGCAGCCTGGAAACCCCACCCGCCTCCCTGTAATAAAGCTCGCCTCCAGAAAGAACCTGATGCAGGCCTTGACACCATTGTGTAAATGACTGCGGAGCCTTTTTGTCCCCGCCTCATCCCCCACCCAGTAATATTAGATGGGGATTATTGGCTGGGTGGAGGAGGAGGACTTTCGGAGGGCGGGTGGAGGGCTGAGTTGGCAGCCACAGCCTTACGGTTCACTTCTTCTCACCTCCAGCCTGCACTCCTGGCCCCAACCGTCATGGCTGGATGGGAAATGATTCCCATCTCTCTCTGTGTTATAAGAGAGAGGGTCATCCATCAGTCCTGCTCCTGTGACTAGAGCCACAAAGAACACAGCTAAGCCACAGGACTCAGAGGGGGATAGCAGCCTTCATGTCCCCTCTAAACCCATCTGGAAACCAGACATCCTCAGGATGGTGGCTGCATGTAGAAGACACTTTTTTTTTTTTAAGAGATGGGGTCTTGCTATGTTGCCCAGGCTGGTCTCAAACACCTGGGCTCAACTGATTGTCCTGCCTCCCCCAAGAGGGGGCTTGGGGGGGCTTTTACCAAGCCCAAGTCTCAACCCTCCTCTCCAGATGACCCAAACAGAAATTGAAATAATAAAGACAAAAGTTTGATACAAAGTGTGGATTAAAGCATCTTTAGAAAATGTGTTTATTTTTATTGACATATTTTTATTGATATAGATTTTACATTATTGAATGTAAAATCCAAGGACAAAGAGTGGGCCTGGCCAGGCACAGTGGCTCATGCCTGTAAATCCCAGCACTTTGGGAGGCTAAGGCGGGTGGATCATGATGTCAAGAGATCGAAACCACCCTGGGCAACATGGTGAAACCCCGTCTCTACTAAAAATACAAAACAGCTGGGAGTGGTGACACACGCCTGTACTCCCAGCTACTCGGGAGGCTGAGGCAGGAGAATCACTTGAACCTGGGAGGTGGAGGTTGCAGTGAGCTGAGGTCGCGCCACTGCACTCCAGCCTGGAGACAGAGTGAGCCTTTTTCTCAAAAAAAAAAAAAAAAAAAAAAAAAAGTGGGCCTGCTATGGCAGTCCAGCTTTGAGCTTTATTCATAATAAGTAACCCTCACCCTCTAGGACCGCCTGTGTCATTGTGATTCAGTGGTAACACTGACAAAGGAAAAAGTCTAACGCCAGTTTGATTCCTTGCCCTCTGTTTGTACATGATAAAATCATAAGATCTCATTGATCAATTATTAACCCATGCCCCTGGTCACCTCCTTTCCTTCTGGGCAGGACATTGGTCTTTATGACTGTGCCTCTCCACCTACCAGGCAGGAAAACAGGCAGAATCCAGCAGGTGGGGGGGTGAGCCTCTTACCAAGGTGGATGCTGTGGGAACTTCACACTGCTGACTGGCTGAACCCACTGGGTTTTTATGAGAAGCCACAGATATTTTAATCAGCTTCAGATGTGAACTGCAGGATCTATAAATGTCTTTTAAACATATTTTAAAAATGTAGCTTCTAGGCTGGGTGTGGTGGCTCACGCCTGTAATCCTAGCACTTTGGGACGCCAAGGAGGGATGATCAGTTGAGCCCAGGTGTTTGAGACCAGCCTGGGCAACATAGCAAGACCCCATCTCTTAAAAAAAAAGTGTCTTCTACATGCAGCCACTATCCTGAGGATGTCTGGTTTCCAGATGGATTTAGAGGAGACATGAAGGCTGCTGTCCCCTCTGAGTCCTGTGGCTTAGCTGTGTTCTCTGTGACTCTAGCCACAGGAGCAGGACTGTTGGATGATCTACAAGAGAGAGGTGGGTACCAGCCCCCCAGCAGGAAGGCCTTTCTAACAGATAGAGGAAAGAACATGAGCAGGTGTCAAATGATCCCAGCTCAGCCTTGGCACAGGGCAGGACCCAGACCTGGCAAAGGGAGTCTGGATGGATCCCATGCTCTTTCTGAGTCAATGCATCACACATTGCTGGAATACACCAGCTCTCTACTGCAGCAGCAGGGCCTCTGAGCTTGCTGGGTCCTCTCTCATGAATGCCATTCCTCAGGTTTCACTCATGCTTGCTTCTACGCATCCTTTAAGTCTCAGTGTTAATGGCACCTCCTCCAGGAAGCCTGCCTGCGCCATCTGCTTAACAGGGATCCCTCCATTTTCTGCCGCAGCCCTTGTTTAATTCCTTCGCAGCGCTGATTACAGAGTGCAATTGTTTCCTTTGTGCGCTGATTTACTTGTGATTTATTATCAGTCTCTTACACTGGACTAGGAATGCCGCAAGGTCAGAGACTAGAGCTGTTTTGTTCTCCGTTGCATCTTTGGCACCTAGTACAGTGCCTGACGCATCCTAGACACATTTGTTGAAGAAATGAATGAATTAACTTCAAAATGAAATTGCACAGGCTGGGTGCAGTGGCTCACGCCTGTAATCCCAGCACTTTGGGAGGCCAAGGCGGGTGGATCACATGGTCAGTAGTTTGAGACCAGCCTGACCAACAGGGTGAAACCGCGTCTCTACTAAAAACACAAAAATTAGCGGGGCATGGTGGTGTGTGCCTGTAGTCCCAGCTACTCAGGAGGCTGAGGCAGGAGAACTGCTTGAAGCCGGGAGGCAGAGGTTGCAGTTAGCCGAGATCAGCCCACTGTACTCAAGCCTGGTGACAGAGACTCCAGTAAAAAGAAAAAAAAATGCACTCCAAGAAAGAGAGCATTTAGAGATTTTTCTCCTTCATTCAACATTTGAGTACTCATATTTTATTGCAAATACAATCCATATTATTAAATGTATATTCAAATTTGGTGCATAATTTTTGATCGTTTTCATATAGATATACATGCCTTTTATTATGGTCAGATCTCCTTACAAAACAAACTTTGGTTTACAAAACTAACCAAAAGCTATCATTGTCCTGAAATTGTACCTATTCGTTGAAAAAGGGTGTGTAACCATCTAGCATGTGTGAACACTACAGTAGTATCCGTTGGGGCAAGTTTTGATCTGACTGCATGTTGGTAGCCGGCCCAAGGAGACGTGCTCTGGAGCTTGGGCCCAGGCAGGTTCTCCAGGAAGCTGCCTGCAGTGAGCATTGACACACACATGGAAGGTTGGGGGGGGCGCATCTTAGACTATGACCTCCAGGAAGTGTCATGAAGCAGGATTAATGTTGACTCCAGTGGCTGGATCCCCCCCCACTGTCTTCCCAGGGCTACCTTCCATCAGTGAGCTTCTCTTTCTTCTGTCTCCAACCTTCCTTCTCTGCTCTCTTTTGGCATCTACATAGCAGTTTGCTCAAGCCTTTTCATAAAAAACAAAAACACAGGCTGGGCATGGTGGCTTGCACCTGTAATCCCAGTACTTTGGGAGGCCAAGGTAGGTAGATCACTTTAGGTCAGGAGTTTGAGACCAGTCTGCCCAAGATGGCGAAACCCCATCTCTACTAAAAATATAAAAAATTAGTCAGGCGTGGTGGTATGCACCTGTAATCCCAGCTACTTGGGAGGCTGAGGCAGAAGAATTGCTTGAACCTAAGAGGCGGAGGTTGCAGTGAGCTGAGATTGCGCCACGGCACTCCAGCCTGGGCAACAGAGCAAGACTCAGTCTCAAAAACAAAAACAGAAACAGAAACGAAAAACAAAACGCTTTGCATTAACCTCACCTTACCATAACCACCACACATACACTCTTCTCTCATCCCTTTGTGGGTAAATTTCTGAAATGAGCTTAAGAATCCCTCCACATTCATTCAAAGATGTGTTCAGACATGGGGAGGGATAGGACAAAGTTCTGGTCTTCCAAAGGTCTTTGAAACCATAGTCTGAGTTCTAGTCTGGAGTAGGCTTCTGCACGAGTCTGGCTATAGCAGTCACAGGTGAGACAGGCTAATGATTGTCACTGTGCTTGCTGGTGTGCACAACCCGAGAAGGCTGGCCACGAAGTTCAAGCCAGGGATGAGAAAGCACTGGGGTAGCTTTGGCAGGACCGGAGCTGGACTTTGGAGAGTGGATGAAATTTAGAAAGGTGCAGAGGAAGGAAGAGGGCATTGGAGTGAATTTTTTCACATGAGCATTTGTGAAGGTGGGTTAGCATAGCCTCTCCTTAGGCTCGGGGAGTTGGCCAGACCATGGGGCAGGCTAGGGCAGGATGTGAGGGCCTTTGAAGACTTTGACTGGTTGGGGCACTTCAAGGCCATTAAAAACAGCTAGGCTCTGGTTTGTCTTGTTGGGGTGGGGCAGGGCATGCTTGGGAGAAAGGGAGTGTACAGATGGGTGGTGGGGTGGTGCCACCCAAGCCAGGCTATGGCAAGATGGATCTGGTTACTGCAGGGGGAGCCAGACTGGCAGTGTAACAAGGAGGGCTGGGGCTGGTTGTCTGTGGGAAGCCTTTGCAATGCGACATGGTGAGGGCCTAACCCATGGAAACTTGGGAGTCCATGACCCACTAAGGGCAAAGGATGTCCCAAGCTGGCTCTGAGATATTGAGCTTGGAGGAGGGGGCCCAGGTGTTCTCTGATGAGGCATTCCACCATCAAGTAATGCAGTCCATAACACATCCTCTAATTGCAATATGTGGACTGTATTTGAACACTGAATTTTACAAACTGTTAAAAAAGTTATGACCTATGGCCGAGCATGGTGGCTCACATCTGTAATCCCAGCACTTTGGGAGGCTGAAGTGGGCAGATCATGAGGTGAAGAGATCAAGAGCACCCCAGCCAACATGGTGAAACCCCATCTCTACTAAAAATACAAAAACTAGCCGGGCGTGGTAGCACGCACCTGTTCCAGCTACTCAGAAGGCTGAGGGAGGAGAATCGCATGAACCTGGGAGGCAGAGGTTGCAATGAGCTGAGATCGCACCGCTGCACTCCAGCCTGGCAACAGATCAAGACTCCTTCTCAAAAAAAAAGTTACGACCATTTGGAAAAATTTAGATTCTGACTGGATTTGATAATCTTAAGGTGGTAATTGTTAACTGTCTGGGTGTAGTCATGGTACTGTGGTTTTAAGAGCCCTTATGTCGTAGAGAAACATACTGAAATATGTATTTCATCCAGATGAAATCTATCTGGATTTGTTTCCAAGTTATCCAGGTAGATAAGGGGGATGGGCTTAGCATAGATGAGGCAGGACTAGCTGTGAACTGTAAACTGTCCAAGCTGGGTGATGTAGAGTTCGTTTCACTCCTCTCTCTACTGTTGTATACATTTGAAATTTTCTGTAAAAACATTCTGGCCCTTGAATAATACAGGTCCTACCCTGGGCCTCATAATTCCCAATCAGAAATCAACAGAGGCATTTTGAGCGGTACTCTGTTAATCTCTTGTTATCTTTCAAAACAGGAATTCTGGCCACTTTTGTTTCGCCTAGAGCAGGGCAAATTCATAGACAGGAAAGAAATGTGCCTTGGTTTTACCTAGAAAAACAAACTGTGAGAGGCACGTGATCCTCTGGTGTCACAGTCATGGAAGGAATCCAACCAACTAGGGAAGCAAAGTCAAAACTCAGAAGAGCAAAGGCAAATTTTTACGGTAGCTGGAAATAAATGCTTCTTTTAGAAGAGTCACTCCCAGTGGAGGATTTCTGGCAGTGGAACACTTGGCACGAGTGTGAAAGCTGAGACTGACTCGAAAAATTGCAGCTCAGGGTGTAGCGGCCAGCATGAGCCAGCACTATGCAGCCACATGTCACAGCTCAGGGAAACTGTCTCTCACACGCCCCAAAGACAGGAGGCTGCTCTGACAGTGTCCCCCAGCTGTGTGAGGCCGGGACAAACACTAGCGATTCCATGCTGGGGAGGGGACTATGAATGTCCTTGCTGGCCATCTCCCAGGTTACAGGGCAGAATCAGATTTCCTTTTCAATGAGTGGCCCCACACAGAACCCATCTGCACACAGGTAAGCTAGAAAACTAGGAGGGTATGCTTTGAACCTGGACAAGTGATCTCACCTTTCCTCCTCTTTTTGAGAAGAAATATACAAGGGAATTAAGGCAGGTGCACACTTCCTCAGGAAAGGAACAAGCACGAACAGGTGTTGAGAATCAGCTTAGGAATCTAGCTTACGATTCTCAACACCTGTTTGTGCTTGTTCCTTTCCCAAGGAAATCCTAAGCTGGATTCTCAACACCTGTTTGAGGCACTATGGGAAGTCCAGGGATGGATGAGCTATGGTCTTTGCCTTCAAGGAGAGCATGGGGGAGGCAGGAAATTCCAGGTGCACAAAATCTGCTAGATAAATACTAAAGGACAGAGAAGTCCTGTGACCCAAGCAAGGTAACTGTTACTTAGCCAAAGTCAAAGTTTGTGCAAATCACTTAAATCTCCATTTTTTACCTATGAAATGGTACAATTCTTGCCTTGTTTACCCTATAAGGTTACGGAGTTATAAGGATCAAAGCTATTACCAGAAAGTAACAATAATGAAGAGGAGAAGGAGGAGGCAGAGACGAGGCTTTCTTGACCTTGCTGCCTACAGACCTGTGACTGGCGCCTAAGGACGAGCTCCTCTGTGGATGGCAGCCAGGACCAGGGGCAGGTTCCTGATGTAGATGGCTGTCCGCTCCCAGCCAGTCCTGGAGCACTGGTGCCCTGTGCCCTCATTCCTGAAGCCGGTTCCCCTGGGCACCTCGTCACATGCCCAGGAGCTGCCTTGGCATGAGCAGCCTCTCCGACTCATTCAAACTTGCCTGACGGATGGTGAAGGTGATTAGTTCTAGCACTTTTTTTTTTTTTTTTTGAAATGGAGCCTTACTCTGTTGCCAGAGTGGAATGCAGTGGCATGACCTCAGCTCACTGCAACCTCCGCCTCCCAGGATTTTCCTGCCTCAGCCTCCCCGAGTAGCTGGGACTACAGGTGTGCACCGCCACGCCCAGCTAGTTTTTTTATATTTTAGTAGAGACAGGGTTTCAACATGTTGGCCAGGATGGTCTCAATCTCCTGACCTTATGATCTGCCCACCTGAGTCTCCCAAAGTGCTGGGTTTACAGGCGTGAGCCACTATGCCCAGCCCCTAGTATTCTTAATAAATATCAGAGCTTAAGAGCCAGACGGAACCTTCCAGAACATAGCATCCACACGTATCCCATCCCACCACCCCGACCTCCACTGTTTGTATGAAGGGCAATGGAGCCTCCAGCAGGGAACATGACCCACTGAGGTGCTGGGCCAGCTGATGCTGGAATCTCATTCTCTCGACCCCCGGATCCAACATAGCTGCTTCTCTTTCCAAGAAAGGTTTTGCCAACACCAACTCTATTGCCTTTAATATCCTTAGTCTTCCTGCCCCCAAATACCTCATTTGGTCCTAACTTCCAAAAAAGAGTATTTAGGGCAAGAGGAAAAAGGAAACATTCCCCCAGTCACATCTTCCCAAGCCCTCTATTTTTTTCATTCTTTGGGAGAATGTTTCCTAAATGCCCATGAGGCATGTGACCTTACAACATGGGTTCACAGAGATGAAAATAAGGGGTACCTGTCTTCTAGAGGCTCTTGTTCAGCTATCACTAAAATGCCCTCTTGATGAAACCTTTTGAACTTGCACTACGGGAAAAGAAAGCCCTTCTAATCCAGTTCCCTTTAGTCACGTGTGCAAGGAGAACGCTTCTCATTGCTGCATCTCTTTACTTCCTGAGTTGTTCTCATTTATGCCTGGCTGGCAGCTTCCGCCCTGCTGGCTGTGGACCCGGGCAGTAATGTGAGCACAGAAAAGGCTGGCAGCCTCACTTAAGGAGTCTTACCCTGTGCTGTGTCTCTTCCTGACCCCAGGGGTCTATATGAGGCTGCATAGTTGCTTTATTCTGCTCCCTGCTACCCCTAAAGCATTTGGTTTGGCCTCCAGCTGAATAACTGTCTGACTCCATTTTGGCCCTGGAGTGCTGGCTTTGATGTACTCCAGCCTCCCTCTTTTCTAGTCACCATCTTGGTGTAGTTGAGTTGCTTTGGGGCCTTGAAAATAGGAATAGTAGCCAGGCGTGGTGGTTCACACCTGTAATCCCAGCACTTTGGGAGACCAAGGCAGGCGGATCACCTGAGGTCAGGAGTTCAAGACCAGCCTGACCAACATAGAGAAACCCGTCTCTACTAATACAAAATTAGTTGGGCGTGGTGGCACATGCCTGTAATCCCAGCTACTGAGGAGGTTGAGGCAGGAGAATGGCTTGAACCCAGGAGGCGGAGGTTGCAGTAAGCTGAGATTGCACCATTGCCCTCCAGCCTGGGCAACAAGAGTGGAACTCCATCGAAAAAAAAAAGAAAGAAGAGAACAAGACTAGTATAGCTCAGTGGAGACTCTGGTATGCCCAAGTGAGAAGACTGGTGTCCAATGAAAGGTTGGACTGGAGGTTCTGCAATTCCATCATGCTCTAACATTTCTGAAAATGCATAGCCGAAGGTTGACAGCCTGAAAAATCAGTAGGGTTCCAATGTGTGTGTCTGGACCTAGAAGTAAGAACTAAGCCTGGGACCAACGCCTTGTAGCATTTTAAATGAACCTGGGTACCAAGTATTACTTCTGATTCTCCCCCACTCTCGAATAAGTTCCCCTAGTTAGAGAAAATGATGTAGGGGGTTCTGTGGGGTGAATATAACGTTTACAGTCTTGTGAAACAGTGCAGTAGTCTACGGAAGAACTCCCAGAAGAGGTGGTGTTCCTTTCCCCTTTTCTCTATTTAACCCCCTTCCTTGTGTCAAAATACTGATAAACAGACCCCAGATGGCAAAGCTGGATCCTCAATTCTGATAGGGCCCACCAGACCCCCTGGGTCTACCCTAAGGAGCCATGACATGCCAATTCTTGGCTTTTCTGAAGAAACCTTGGCCTGAAAATCTGTTTAATTACCATGGAGATAATCTTTTAAATATAGATTTACATTCTTTAAAGACCACACAGGATGTTTATTTTCGTTTCCAGGGGGAGGAACTGCTATCTGGTAGTTAGCAAGAAGCTTGAGCCCTGGCGGAATTTCTTTTTTAAAGTCTGTTCCTCTTCACTGATAGTGTGTCAATTATATTATCATAATTAGTTTATAGTGTGGTCATATTTCCACCCACTGCCCCCCCGGCCTAAACCCTGCACTTCACTCTGTAATTCCAGGCCTATAATTATTTGACATTTTTGAAGCATCCCTATCAGTTTGGGTTCTATACTTACTCTACATGTGAGTATCAAGAGTCAATGTCCTCAGGGGTTTCTCATCAGGAAGGTCATACTTGCAAAGCCAGCAGCCACAAAGACCTATTTAGGTTGGTGCAAAAGTAATTACGGGTTTTGCATGAAAGGAATGGCAAAAACCGCAATTATTTTTGCACCAACATATACTTGGTGCTGTGGTTAGTAAGATACAAATTTTTCCCCTTGAGGTGGCCTGGCAAATTTGCTAAATTCTCCCCTGCTAGAAGGCCAGCTTGGATCAGCAGGGGTTCTGTTGCATAAAACCTGGCAGCTCCAAGATCCAGAGTGATTCCTGGCTTATGATAGGTGCTCACTAAGCAAATGCTGAATTGCTGAAAGTCAACAGGTCTTCTTCACATGTGTGTCAAATAGGGACAATGAACAAAATAAAGCAGAGTCTGGTGGGCTCCCAGCTCTGGCTTGAGCAGCTCTAGTCCTTGTTCCCCACATCACTTAAGAGCAGCTGGTCCTGAGTGGTTGCTGGGCCTGATTCTGGAGGCTGAGACTGTGGGCCTTGAAGATTTACCTCGGGGGATTCAGAAAGAGGAGAAAAGGAGTAATTGTATTGAACAGAGAATTAGAAGGTAAGGAAAAACCCTTTGTGAGAAACTCACTACATCTTGAGCTTGGATCTCTGTGTCCAGGTCCTGATGGGGAGAACAACTGGTCCAAGAAGTACCCATCGTGTGGGGGCCTGTTGCAGTCCCCCATAGACCTGCACAGCGACATTCTCCAGTATGACGCCAGCCTCACGCCCCTCACGTTCCAAGGCTACAATCTGTCTGCCAATGAGCAGTTTCTCCTGACCAACAATGGTCACTCAGGTGAGGGGGGAGGCCTCGGAGACCCGGGGGGTATGTCTGAGCCTCCTTCGGCTTCCAGGCCTGCCCTTTCCATCTGGCAGGAAGGGGTTCTGCCAAGGCACCCGGGAGAAGGGATGGGGCGGGAGCGCCTTTGAGAGATTCCTGGAGCATTCTCTCCAGGGGATGCTGGAAGTCCTGGGCTCCCACTGTCCTGCCAGGGCTGCACATCCCAGAAGCAGCATATCTCTTGGGATGGGGCAGGAGACAAGCTGAGCCCGGTGGTTCTCTGGCTGTGCAGCTGGAGTGAATTCCGGACCATCATAAACGACTCAAGGAACCACACAGTTTTGGGGAGTGGAGGGGGCACCCCAGGCTTTGGAGTCAGACCAACTTAGATTTGAACCCTGGCGTGACTGCTTATGAGCCATGAGACTCTAGGTGAGAATTTTGGCCTCCTCAGCTTCCATCTGGAAATGGACATATTGATGGGTACTGTGAAGACTGGAGATTGTGTATGTTGGGGTCTGGCATATAGGGTGAAGTAAATGCTTAATAAATGGCAGTTATTGTTGTTTTTGTTGTTATGTAATTCTAAAGCTTGGAAGGTACTTCACTAAAGGATCCAGGTATCTGATCCACCATGGTGTAAATAAACACCCATCCATTGGTCTAGGGTTAGTGTTTCTGGCATCATTTTCCAAGTGGCTGGTGCCACTGGAGTTGCTCTGGGGAAAAGGGGACATTCTCAGGGAAAGAGCCCAGGTGTCTGACCTTGAAACTGCATCTCTGCTCTGCACCTCACTCCGTCCACCTGTCTCTCTCTGGGGTCCGGGGGGGTGGGGGCAGGGGTGGAGGGAGCGTTGCCTACATGACTGCTGTCTGGCAGCGCACAGCTGGCCAGGGCTCTGAAGGCTACTCCTCCACTCCCTGCAGTGAAGCTGACCCTGCCCTCGGACATGCACATCCAGGGGCTTCAGTCTCGCTACAGTGCCGCACAGCTGCACCTGCACTGGGGGAACCCAAAGGACCCGCACGGCTCCGAGCACACCGTCAGCGGAAAGCACTTTGCCGCCGAGGTAAGTAGGGCTGCCAGTTTGGCAGAGGCTGCCCTGCAGTGGGTGGTGGGGCACCCTCTCCACCTGGCTGCTGTGCAGATAACATCAGAGCATGGGACAGGCTGCCTTCAGGCTCTCTGCCCCACCTCTGGCCTGGCACAGGGGGGTGCAGCCACTCCACCAGCCTGCAGCTCATCTGCATGTCCTGGTCCCTTGCTTTTCCTAAACATGCTGTTTGTCTCTGTGACTTACTGAGTGATGATGCCGGGGGAGGCAGTGTTCCCAGCAGGGCATACATGCCCTTCTTTTAGACATTGACTTCTTGTCTGTGCAGACAAAAATCTCCTGCTGACTCACACTGGGCTCATTGCTCCCCAGAACTTCTCAGCCTTTCTTCCTGTGTCACGATGTCTGCATCTTTTTGATGCTATCTTTCCTTTCTCTGAGCATGGGTTGTGTTTAGAACACGGGGACACGGTCTAGGGCCACTCTTCTACCTGCTACAAGTCTAGGGATGCCTGGCCGTCCAACGTGCAGGACATCATGGCAAGCAGACTCACGAGGGATGGGATGTCAGCCAGCACAGCATCTTGTCATGTCACCTTGAGGTGCTACTGCAAAATGCCAGAAGAAAATTAGAGGAGGGCAGAGCATTTGTCCCTATGCAGTTGTGGGATGGGGGGGGTGGCAAGGAGGGGCTTGAGATGCTCCATTCTGGCACTCCTATAGCCCTGAACTGGGGGTGTGGATCTTAATGTTTACAGGGAAATACAAGGAGGTAAAGGCTGCTGACTGATCAGCTGGGGAGTCCGTGGCAAATAGTGACGTGACCATTCCCTGCTGTTCACGACTGCTGAACTGCTTAATGTCTCAGGCTAATCACAGGTCTGCTTCCAAGCCTGGAAGGGATAGGATCTGGCTCAATAGGATGGCACCACTGGAGGTTCACATATTTCAGAGCAGGCCCTTCCCTGAAGCTCAAGAACTGAAATTTCCTCCAGGCTACCACATTGCAGTGTTGAGACTTCTGCTTCCCCCACAGGGAATAAGAAGTTGTAAACCAAAAAGTGTCTGAGACTGGTCTCAACCGATTTAGAAGTTTATTTTGCCAAGGTTAAGGACACATGCCTGGGAGACAGAAAAGTCTGTGCCTTTCTCCAAAGATGATATTGAGGGCTTCAGTATTTAAAGGGGAAAGGACAGATGCTGGGGGAGAGAGGGAGAAATGTTTAAAAACTGTGGGGAGGCAAGAGGCAAGAAGCTGCGTTCTTCTGAGTCTTTGATCAGTGTTCACATGTGAGAGAGGAGTAGAGGAATAGTCACGTGTGCATTCAAATAGCTCAGCAAATCTGCAGATAAAGTGGACATGGGCAGAGAAAGCAATTTGATATGGATTTGTCTCAGGTGAGCAGAGGGATGACTTTGAGTTCTGTCCTTTGTTCTGATCCTGTGAAGATTAAGTTACCAATTTACATTGTCTGGGTGAAATTCAACAGAACCGTTTTAGGGTAAAGACCTTGGGGCCCACAGTGAATTTCCTAGTGGGCAAAACCTGAGGGAGGTGTGTAGCTTTTTTTTTTTTTTTTTTTAATCTTTGTAGCCGTCTTATTTAGGAATAGAAAGAGAGGTAGGTTTGCCTGATGTAGTTCCCAGCTTGACATTTCCCTTTGGCTTAGTGATTTTGGGGTTTCAAGATTTATCTTCTTTTCACAAAGGAGGTTGGGGTGTAGGTTGGCAGGGTTTATGTGTTTAAAAATATTTCTACTTCTTATATTTTCTGCTATTAAGTCACATCATCAGACCAAGGGTCTGGTTAAGATGGACCATAAATGCCAATACTAGAGAAAAGACATCAAGGTGTCCCTAAAGTGGGTCCTCTAAGGAAGGTCCTTGGAAGTGTAGTGGTTCTTTTGGATGGAGTCCATATAAGATTCTATCTTAATCTCCACAACTGGGAGTTCCTTTATGCTTGGATTCGTCCTCACTTCCTCTGAACCCAATAAGAAAAGTACTTAGACAAACCACAAGTTCAAAGGTCAGCTGTAAAAAGAAATAGGGACTTAGGACCTCAGGGGTTTTAATCATATAGAAGTCAGCTCTGTTTCTCAAAGTGATGCCAGGCCAAGACAGGGTGGGCAGTGTGGCAGACTAAGTCCTTTGAGGGGAAGATGGTGAAGCAGGAGCCCTGAAGAAATCCTTCATAGAGGACCACTTAAAAGAAATAGGCTGGGTGCAGTGGCTCACGCCTGTAATTCCAGCACTATGGGAGGCTGAGGCACATCATCTGAAGTTGGGAGTTCGAGACCAGCCTGACCAACATGGAGAAACCCTGTCTCTACTAAAAATACAAAATTAGCTGGGCGTGGTGGTGCACACCTGTAATCCCAGCTACTCGGGAGGCTGAGGCAGGAGAATCACTTGAACCCAGAAGGAGGAGGTTGTGGTGGGCCTAGATTGTGCCACTGCACTCCAGCCTGGGCAACAGGAGCAAAACTCCATCTTAAAAAAAAAAAAGAAAGAAGAAATAATTTGATTGCTATATATATATATTTAATTAGAAGGAGCCATTTAAAGTTCAAAATGGGGGAAATTAAGCTATATTCAATAACATAGGTTTGAATTGTATTTATAAACACATGAGATGGAAAAAGATGAATGAAAAGAGAAAAGAAATAGAGATAAAATCTCAATATGTCATAGTCTCAAGGACAAAGAACCAACAAAATGCACGTGTTGTGTAAACCAAAATCAATCTAAGCCCCCGTCCTTCCCCCAGCCATCTGAATAGACCCCTCCTCTGGGCCGAGGGCATTCCAAAGTTAACATGAAAACTAGTTCAGGTCGTGATGGGAAGAGGGAGTTGGACATGACTCAGGATACCCTCCTCCCTTTTGGAATTCAGGAAAAGCTCACCAGCATTAACACAAACATAGACCTCAGGTCTGATAAGAAATATTTACAGTCTCTTCTCGGTGAAGCCTGTTACTTGGAGGCTTCATCTGCATGATAAAATCTTGGTCTCTACAATCCCTTATCGGAGCTCAGACATTCCTTTCTATTGATAATAACTCTCAACCAGTTGCCAGTCAGAAAAAATGGAAATCTACCTATGTCCTGGAAGCCTCCATTTCGAGTCATCCTGCCCCTCCAGATCAAACTGGTGTATATTGCGTGTACTGATTGATGTATTATGTCTCTAAAATGCATCAAGAAAGCTGTGCCCTGACCACCGTGGGCACATGTCCTTATCCTTGGCAAAATAAGGGGAGGGTCTGAGAGACCTAAGCTAGTTTGAGGGGCTAAGGGGCTGGGGTTCTGTCCTCCCAGTTGGATTCAAGTCTTCTGCAGAAGTGACAGGCTCCCCACGAGTCGCTTATCCCCTGATAATATGCATGCAAGGACCCCTCATTTTTTTTTCTCCACTGCAGCTGCACATCGTCCATTATAACTCAGACCTGTATCCTGACGCCAGCACTGCCAGCAACAAGTCAGAAGGCCTCGCTGTCCTAGCTGTTCTCATTGAGGTAAGAGATATTGAAAAGGTTCTCATATGAAATTTGAAGCAGGGGATGAGATTGGGATTCCACCTTTGGTTCCGTGCACATCTGTTGGTAATCTGCTGCTCCTGTATCAGCTCTATGTCAACTCCAGAGCAGGGGGTATCCCCCTATAGTGCCCCTTCTCTCTTGGCCTGGAGGCAGCACTTTCTGTGGCTGGGCAGCAGAAATGGGGAATGTTCTTTGGTCCATTGGAAAAATGAGCCTTAACGTCTAGCCTTGTTGCATAAGGCATGGAATTGCCCAGCTGGGGAGGACCTGTGCTGGAAAGGGGTCATCATACTCCATCTGCCCCATCAGATGCCTGAACCCTTGATACACCTCCTGCTATCCAAGCTTCATCCTGTACATCAGTGGTCCCCAATCTTTTTGGCACCAGGGACCAGTTTCATAGAAGACAATTTTTCCACAGACCAGGGAGCAGGGGAGGGGGATGGTTTTGGGATGAAACTGTTCCACCTCAGATCATCAAGTTAGATTCTCATAAGGAACACACAGCCTAGCTCCATTGCTTGCACAGTTCACAATAGGGTTTGCTCTCCTATGAGAATGGAATGCCTCTGCTGCTTTGCCAGAGGCCCCGTTCCTAACAGACCACAGACCAGTACCAGTCCACAGCCTGGGGGTTGGGGACCCCTGCTCTATATGAACTCTGGAGTGGATTTTTTCTCTATCCCAAGAAACAGTGATGTCTTCTGATTGGCTTGCATGCTTTTTTCCTAATGAGGCAGCATGTAGTACCTCATTTCCCAACATGCTCATTTGTCTGACGTGGCTTTTGTGAACTCAGAGCTCCTTAAGTTCTGGGTGATGTGGGTGTTAGTCACATCCTTCAGGCTCACATCTGGATCATCATCACACTGTACCCCATACCCCAAGGACATTCAAGCCCCATGCCTTAAGCTGAAAACAGGACATCCTGAGATGCAAGCAGGCAGGACCATTACCCTGACTCTCAACAGCCTAGTGATCCATCATAATTGTTCAGTAAAGTGGATCCTTCAGGAAGGACCTTCGCAGTGGTGGCAACATACCTGCAGCCTTACCCTTCTGATAGCAGTCGTCAGTACTGGCTCAGCCTCTCCTGTTATGCCCCAGTTTAACCTGCCCTGTCTCTGTTGTTGCAGATGGGGTCCTTCAATCCGTCCTATGACAAGATCTTCAGTCACCTTCAACGTGTAAAGTACAAAGGTGAGGGGTCCTTGCATGCATATTCACTCTCTGCTGGAGAAGGAGGTAGTCAGCCTTGTGTGACTTTGAGAAAAACAAATGCAAGGGGAAGGTGCTATCTGTGTTCAGCAGGTTATAAGCAGCAGGTCGTTGAGCAATGTTGTAACCAGGTCCTGGGGTGAGATGACCCTGAGAGGGGCTAGTTCATGTTTCTAGGCTCAGGCACTCTGCTGATCTGCACTTATGCCCCAGGGAGTGAGGCTGACACCATCACCCCTGCAACATGTCTCCCTAGGCCAGGAAGCATACATCCCAGGATTCAACATTGAAGAGCTGCTTCCGGAGAGGACTGCTGAGTATTACCGCTACCAGGGATCCCTGACCACACCACCTTGCAACCCCACTGTGCTCTGGACAGTTTTCCGAAACCCTGTGCAAATTTCCCAGGAGCAGGTAACTGTTGTGCCAGACTCAGCCAGAGTCTACGCAGCACCTCAGTCCCTATCATCGCCCCGTCACAATCAACAACTTGATTTCCGTACTTAGTTTCATTGGCAGCTCTTCAAAACTTCTCCAAATATCACAGGTGTCTGAAAGCACTGCAGACATTCCAGGCTGAGCTTCAAAAGAAGTCAACCTAGGCAAATGAATACATGTCTCTCCTAGCGCTTTAAAGAAAGAGCTATAAGGCCGGGCACAGTGGCTCACACCTGTAATCCCAGCACTTTGGGAGGCCGAGGCAGGTGGATCACCTGAGGTCAGGAATTCAAGACCAGCCTGGCCAACCTGATGAAACCCTATCTCTACTAAAAATATAAAAAATTAGCTGGGCGTGGTGTCGGGAACCTGTAATCTTAGGTACTTGGGGGAGCTGAGGCAGGAGAATCGCTTGAACCCAAGAGGCAGAGGTTGCAGTGAGCCGAGATTGTGCCTTTGCACTCCAGCCTGGGCAATAAGAGCAAAACTCCATCTCAGAAAAAAAAAAAAGAACTTAAAGCTGCATTTCCTAATATATCCTCAGTGGCTGGGTGGTATTCACTTCCCAGGAAGAAGAGAACCTTGTTCCTTTACATGGCAGAATAAAGACAGGATCAGATGAAATCATTTAACAAATGGGATTGCAGCAATGACTAAGTGAGGGTCCTTGCCCCCAAGAGGCTCAAGGTCTAGTGTAAACTGGGGAACAAAATCCTTAGCCATCATCTCTAAGCTTATTTTATAGGAGATGGGAGAGAGGAGTAGAAGCCAGTGGGGTCACCCAGTGTTTAGTGACAAAGCTGAGACCCTAAGTTAGGTTATCTGAGTTCCATGTCAGTGCTCATACCTGGACCCCACAGCCTCAATTCATGAGAAGAAAAATGGCTCCCCCAGGAGACGGGGCTGGGGCCAGCACTGCACACGGGCTCACAGCCCCACCCCAGCTTCATGCAGCCAGGGCAGCCTCACAGCTGCTCCTTCTCTTTATAATAAGCTTCTGCTCTGCGTCACCTGATAAATGGCAGCAGGTGGGCAGACAGGAATGCGGATGTGATGAACCAAAAGATGGATAAAATATGTGGGGGAAGCAGCAACATCCTACCCCAGAAACTGCCTTGGAAACAGGTTATACAATCTATGCGGGGTGCACGAAAATGCTGTGGAACCCGAAATCAGACGACCTGTGAAACTCTTAACCTCCGTCCTTTATTCCTTCTGATGTAACCATCAGAACAAGCCCTATGACCCTCTGTTTGAAAGCTGGGCTCCAATTCAGGTTCACAAGAGGAACGCAATCTCCGTGGGAGGCTAAGGAGCTCTCCTTTACCCCAGGTTTCCCTCCACACAGGGCAGATTCGAGGTATAATTAGGAACTAACAGCACTGTCCTTCTCTGGAGTTTTGGGTGCTGGGAAGACAAAGCCAGCGCTGCCCAGCTCCCAGTCACCCACTGTGGAGGGAACCAGTTCTCTGGCTTTCCTGCTGCTAATTCCTCCCACCCAGCCGCACAGAGGCTGGTTCCCGAGGCTTCTCCCAGGTGCAAGAGGCGAGAGCTCACCTCCTCCCAGGGGGCCAGGTGAGGAGGTCATTCTGCCTGCGGGCTATTTCTGCTCTTGTCCTCAGCTGCTGGCTTTGGAGACAGCCCTGTACTGCACACACATGGACGACCCTTCCCCCCAGAGAAATGATCAACAACTTCCGGCAGGTCCAGAAGTTCGATGAGAGGCTGGTGTACACCTCCTTCCCCAAAGGTGAGGAGAGGCAGTGCTGGGGGGGATGGGGGCGCCGGAGTGTGGTGCCAAGACCTTGGGCTCTTTTGTGTGAATTCAGCCTCTGGCACTGATGCCCTCAAGAGGTTGCCTGAGAGCTCCCTGGCTGCCACGAGAACCAGGTGCCTTGTAAGACTAGGTGTGGGGCTCACTGGGGCCTCCCTTCACTGCTCTCCGCTTCCCTGAGCCTTTGCCGAGAAGCTCAAGCCGGGGGCCCCAAGGCACATGGACCAGAGCCCTCTTTAAGTCTGGGAGTCTTGCACAAGTGAGGAAGAGAGAATTCCCTGGAGACTTCTGTGTTCTGGACAATCATCCCTTCTCCTCAGACACAGGATAGGACCCTTTCCATGACATCAAACTTCCCTCCCAAGGACTTTCAACTTCCCTGCCAAGGCTTTCTTGGCATCCAAGGCTGCCGCCAGCCTGTCTTAGGCCTGGCCGGGTGATTCATGCACCACCACCAAATGACCAGGAATGCTTCTACGTTAGATGTGAAACAGTGGGCATAACCCATATCCATGGCTAGAGCAGCTCGTGGTCTAATGTAACAGGCCCGTTAGGCAAGAAAGCACCCTGGTGTACTGCCTTTCTGTCTAACCTCCTTGGAGCTTGCATAAGAACAAGCACATGAGTTCCGAATTGAACAAAGCATCATAGTTTGGTTTCTTCCTAATGCTACAAGGGCTCGGTTCTCCCTTTTAAACCTGTAACCAGTAACTCCCCCAGCAGGACGTGAACGTTTTTTCTTGCTCGGTGCCTATATCAACACTGCGGGAAGCTGGGTATCAGGGAAAAGGGGGTGAGGGGAGCAGTCCTGGGGCCCACACCCCTCTTCAGACCTCCAAGTTCATTTTCAAGCTCATTTTCTTACTGTAGATTCTCAATTGATCCCCAGCTTGGGAATCTTCATGATAGGTCTGTGCAGTTCCATTTCATCCCCCACATCACGTGTGGACCAAACCAGGCCACGTGTTCATATTTAAAGATAACCTGTTCATGCCTGTAATTCCAGCATTTTGGGAGGCCGAGGTAGGCAGATCAGGAGGTCAGGAGTTTGAGACCAGCCTGACCAACATGGTGAAACCCAAATCTACTAAAAATACAAAAATTAGCCGGGCATGGTGGCACGCACCTGTAATCTCAGCTACTCAGGAGGCTGAGGCAGGAGAATAGCTTGAACCCAGGAGGCAGAGGTTGCAGTGAGCCACGATCGTACCACTGCACTCCAGCCTGGGCAACAGACTCTGTCTCAAAATTAATAATAATTATAATAAGATAACCCATTAACCCATTTGTGAGAATCCATTCTCCTTGTCCCACCTGGTATGCCTTTTTGGGTTCCTTTCTTATTATATGAGGTTATAACTCTCACCTCCTAGGCTTAGTTAAACATATGGAGACTGTATTTGAAGGCCCTTCCCAGGAAGCTTTAGAAACTGACCCATCCTTAACGGTCAGGATTACGTCATTCTCTGTCTTTCATGAAGAACTGCCCAGGAGTTTGTCTTTTGTGTTTTCTCCTCTCCAGGCACCACTAGGTAAGATCATTTCCCCTCTTTCCTCAGTTTCTCAGTTGGAAAACAGAATCTGTGCCTTCCTGAAAATTCAGAATCCATGTGATGATGACTGACAGTTTCTTTCTAGGAAATGAACTGAGTGCATGGAATTATCCCTGTGTATCTGTTCTGGGTACAGCGCTGTCTTTCTCATTCTTCTAAGTGGAGAATGTAGTATCCAAGGGTTAAATGGAACTACTGCAACTCTTAAAACAAGAAACATAAAAACTCTGCCAGGAGGTTAGGGACTTTGCACACATAGATCAGGTAGAATTTTGCTCTTGATTTTAGGACTCCATTGCCGGCTGTGTTCTGTGAGCTCAGCTATGCACCCCTCCAGGGAGGGCGGGTGGTACATACTCTCCTTATAGTGAGGAGGCCTAGGTTCAAGGCCTGGGTTTGTTTTCTCCTGGCTGCATGCTGTGGACTAATCATGTCCTTTCTTTGGCTTTGGTTTCCTCAGCAACAAAATACCAGGTAATCCCAGCTACTTGGGAAGCTGATGCAGGAGAATCACTTGAACCTGGGATATGGAGGTTGCAGTGAGCCAAGACTGTGCCACTGCACTCCAGCCTGGGTGATAGAGTGAGACTCCGACTCAAAAAAAAAAAAAAAAAAGGCAGGTTGGATTAGGTGATCTAACACCCTTTCAGTGTGACTATGTTGTGATGGTTAAGTGGACACTAACAACTACCAATCCTGACTTTACATTGCAGGGACAGTGTTTGAGGGCAGTTACAGAGGATCAGAAGAATCCGTGCAGGAGCTTGACTCTGACATCCAAAAGTAACCCCCATTTGTAACGATGGACTGTGGCATTGGGAATAATTAGCCATCTTCTTAGACCAGCTCAGGTCTAAGCAGCTGCTTGTAGTGTGGGCAGTGCAGGCAGGGTTGTAGCCAAGTGCTTCAGTAGAGCCTCCCAGAATGGCTGGGGGAGTTTGAGGGGCCTCTAAGCAGACGCCTGCAGACCAACTCCCGGCTTAGGACATCAAAGATCAAATGCAGAGTTGCCATTGCCCTTCCTGCATGGCTTGCCCAGAGCTGGGGCTTCCACAAGCTCAGGCTGGGACCAGCTTTCTCCTCTGAGTGAGAATCTGTGGCAGTTCAAGGCAAACCTGTACATTTGGAGGCTGATTATAGAAGCTTGGCCAAAATTCCCCCCCCTGCTCGCTTCCCAAAGGCACAGGCAGCAAGAGGGGCTGCTTCCCAAGGATTAATGAGGAGGCAGCCCCAAAGGGGTGGAGGCCCAACACTCACCTGCCCAGGGGGCCTGCATTCACGAGGCCCCCTCTCACCCAGCTTGGAGCAGGCCTTAGACTGTAACATGCTGTTTCAGGTTGATGGTGCGAGACTCTGTCAGTGTGAACCTTGAGCAATTTGAACTCAATTTGTAGCCTCTTCCACTGAGGCATGTTTGTAATTAGGGTCTGGCTTATTCAGGGCTTTCTTTAAAAATTAACAAGAACTACAGAGTCAGAAAATTCTGCCAGGAGAAAAGTAATGTTTAAAAAATCATCTAGAGGCCAGGCGCTGTGGCTCTTGCCTGTAAGCCCAGCAGTTTGGGAGGCTGAGGTGGGCAGATTATGAGGTCAAGAGATCGAGACACATCCTGCCCAACATGGTGAAATCCCGTCTCTACTAAAAATACAAAAATTAGCTGGGCGTGGTGGCGGGCACCTGTAGTCCCAGCTACTCAGGAGGCTGAAGCAGGAGAATCACTTGAACCTGGAAGACAGAGGTTGCAGTGAGCCAAGATCACACCACTGCACTCCAGCCTAGTGACAGAGCCAGACTCCGTCTCAAAAAAAAAAAAAAAAAAAAAGTCTAAGATGGCCAGGTGTGGTGGCTCAATTCTCATAATCCCAGCACTTTGGGAGGCCAAGGCAGGAGGATCAAATTAACTCAAGAGTTCGAGGCTGCAGTGAGCCCTGATCACACCACTGTACTCCAGCTTGGGTGACAGAGTGAGGCCCTGTCTCTTAAATAATTAAAAAATCAAAAATTCCCTATGAGAGAAAGTGCATGGACTTTGGGGAAGGCTCAGAAGTTTAGCCAGGTTGGGACAATTGGGACTGAATCATTTAACTTAACCCTGCTATTTTCCTCTACTGTGTTTAGAAAAGGGGTACAGGGCCTGGTTGCTGTCCTTAATAGGTTTATAGTCTAGCTACAACTTCACCTGGGGGCAGAGATTCTCAACCTTGGCACTATTGACAGTTTGGGCAGGATAATTCTTACAGTGGGGGGCTGTCCCGTGTGTTGCAGCCTTGGCAGCACCGTTGTCTCTACCCAGTAGATGCCAGTTGTACCCCCCCCCGCTTTGTAACAGCCAAAAGTGTTTCCAGACATGGCCAACTCTCTGCACAGGAGGAGGGGCAAGGTTCCCCCTGGTTGAGAACCACTGCCTCAGGGTTTCTGCAGAACTCACTGTTTTCACTCACGTCATAGGAGTCTAGAGTTTTATATCACATGCCCTGCTCTTCATTCTTTCATGGCATGAACACTTCAGTGTGATGATGGTTACCCCTGAAATAACAAGGTTGAAGCCACTGAGGCAGAAAAACCAACCCAAGAGAAACCTTGTTCCCCATCTTCCTTTAGAATTCAAATATAGATTCTTCTTTTATATTGGGTGAGACCAAGAGACATAGCGGGAGAGAGAACTGTGCACCCTTAGGAGTGTACAAATCCCTTATCAGCGCTGCAGATGCCTCTGAAGTAGCAACTTCTTCAGAATCCTCCCTTCATTCTTCTTTTCCCTCCCTTTTGTACGAGTTTTTCTCTCTTGTATGTTGTTTCTTGTAGCCTTTAGTTAAAACATCCATTCTTTATGGAAAAGTGAAAGTCATGCCAGGCACTTTTTCCATTCTTAAAAAGTGCCTCTTCCATTGGCCAGGTGTGGTGGCTCACAGCTGTAATCCCAGCACTTTGGGAGGCCAAGGAGGGTGGATCACCTGAGGTTGGGAGTTTGAGACCAGCTTGGCCAACATGGTGAAACCCTGTCTCTACTGAAAAAAAAAAAAATTAGCCAGGAGTGGTGGTGCATGCCTGTAGTCCCATCTGCTGGGGAGGCCGAGGCAGGAGAATCACTTGAACCCGGAAGGTGGAGGTTGCCATGAGCCAAGATCATGCCACTGCACTCCAGCCCGGGTGACAGAGTGAGACTCCATCTCAAAAAAAAAAAGAAAAAAAACAGCGCCTCTTCCAAGTGGCAGATGGAAGATTTGAGCTGAAGGAGAAAGCAAGTCTCATTGTCCTCAAGGTGGGCCCCTGGGAGGGGACACGTCCTGAGGCCAGTTCAGATTTCTGAGGAAGTTGGGTGCTCTTAGTGGGAAAGGGGAAAGACAGCAGAGGCAGCTGGACATCACAGGGGCCCAGGCTTAGGGCTTTGTCCTGGTTCTAGGTTCCTTTAGTTCACCGCCTCCTAGCCAGTGGCATCAACACTGGGCCCAGATGCTGGGTAATAAAGCAAGAGCCCATCAGACTGAAATGCCAACACGTATCCAACATATCAGGGCCACGGAGACTTGAGGGACAAAAGGAAACCACGAAGTTTCTATAATCACATCATTAGTGGGCTTGCTCTGAGCAACTGCATGTCACCCACAGAGCCAGCTGAGGCACACTCAGACGAGAGTGCCAGGCGGCCAACCGCGAGGGCAAATCTATAGAGTCGAGCAATTAGGATCTGCTTAAGCCTAGACCTGGGCAGTTTCATGAAACCTTAAAAAGAGAGACACGGAAATAGTACATGGCTAAGATGGCTAATTATCTAATTTTTTGAGGCTGGAATGCATGTGTTGTGGTTATTGACCTTGTATTTCTTAAAGTTTGTATATATGAATAAAAGCTATTGGCTGAAAGAATAGCATCAATTCTCCCAAAAGATCCAAATGGTTAGCCAGCATGGTCATCACCTTCAATTGCTGGCCTGGGTCAGGGGCTGAACAGTCAGGAGCTTTGGTCCGAGGTGCTAAGAAGTGAGGTGCTTGTCCCTTTAACACAGCACATGTTTCCTGAGCACAGCCTGAGTTATGCACTACGGGAGACAGAAAACCCCACGGTGGGTGTTATCTTGCTCCTAAACACAGCTGGTGGCACAGAATGGACTATGTCCAGGAAAGACAGTGGGAAAGGGGCTGGGCAGAGGCTGGACCCACCCTTGGTGACGGGTCCCCAGCTGATCCTTCCACATCATCTCCCCCACAGCCCTATCCTTGCCCTGTTGGCCCCAGCCCCCAAAACTGTAGGGCAGATGCTTTCAAGTACACACACTTCATGTCTGGGATGTCCCCTCCCTCCCCCATCTGGAAATTCTTTCAAGACCCAATTCTCATCAGGTCCTTCTGGAAGTCCTCTCCATTCCCCTGAAGGTGACTTAATCTCACTCAGCACAGCCAGAACCACTTCTCCGTCTCTGTTATGTTACTAGACACACCATAGAGTCATTATTACCATACAGCAAAGGCAACGAGAAAAAGAACAATCTGTGTATATGATACACGCACTGCAAGTTCGTTCAGGCCGGGGATGACTGACGTCTGACTCATTTTTATGCCGGGCATTCTGCCTGCTGCTCAGTATAAGCTTGTTGAAAGAACGTCCCTGACCCACCTCCCGTTCGTCCCCTTCCCAGTGTCTTCTCTACAGAATGATTTATACATAAGCCTAGCCAGTTGTCACCTTTTAGTTGTATTGTCTTATTTTTCTTTGCTCTCCCTTTGCTAACAGTGTTAAAAATCAACGCATTTGTTTAGGAAAAATTAAAGATCAGAACTTAGCTGTCAGTTCAGAAGGTCTGGGAGGAAGTTGCCTAGAGATGCTGTTGTCCTTTCTGTGGCTCTGGCTTGATAGGGACTAAAAGTCCCCGTCCCACCACCCATTCCTTTAGCAGGGACAGCAAAGGCAGCTTAGAGTGCCAAGCACCCAGTGCCAGAGTTGTAACCGCCCCCGAGGCTCTGGGATTGAGCCCTCTAGAGCAACGTGGCTGTCTGCAGGGCCCGCATTCCTGCAGTCTACAGGCAAAGCCCTCAGTCCCATCATGGTTGCATAAAACCAGTTCTCCCATGTAATCTGGTGATACGCTGTTGGCAGATTTCTTGGTAGAAATTGTGTCTTTTTTGGGTTGCATAGTGTTCATAAGGAAAAATCCCTAGTTAAATACGTTCTCTAAAGATGGCTATGCTGTGTGGTGAGGGCTTCTTCCTTGCTTAGCAAAGCATCATAAGACAGCAATGGTATTGCCGTTTCTCGACTCTATGATTTTTATTAAGTGTAATCATGGAAGTTTTTAACCTTCCTAATCAGATTTTGTGTATTTAAACTATCAAACCCCTGGTAAATCTAAACTCTTCTGACCTCGTTTATAAGGCTGGAGACAGCTAAGTATATGCTGTATGTTATCACTACCTAACATGCCATCTGTGTCAACAGTCCATACTTTACAATAATACTTGAAAAGGATGATGGTCCACCGTCAAACAGAATTGTAAATAGAGTGAGAAAATACCAGACTGTTGTTTCAGGAACCTCGAGATGCGAAAGTGAGGTGCTTCTTCCTCCCGCTGGACTTTGCTGTGTTTACGCTTGAGGCTTCAGAAGACCTCAAAAGCCCTTAACCAGCATCCCTCAGTCCAGCAAGATGCCAGTGGAAGACACAGCTCCTGGGCCCACCAGAACAGGTAGCAAGGCCCTTGTGGCAAGCAGCTCGCCGACCTTCTCCATGTGTCTGTACCTTCCTGGGCGAGGCGTGTGCCCATCAAGTGCTTGTGTATCTGTGTGGTCTCCTTGTGTGTGTCACACTGCCGTCTCTCTGCTCGCCTGACTCACACCTGAGCACTCTGTGAACAGGCAGCTCTCCCACATCCACGTGGTGCACACCCTCTTACCAGCCAACCCAGGAGCTCCTTCTGTTGGGTCCTCACTCGATGCCTCTCGTGGGCCACCTCAGTGACCCAGCCTGTCTCCATTCCTATTGTCTGTCCCATTGTTCTTCCACAGGAACTGCCTGCCACCTTTCCTACTCAGAAATAAACCATTTCTTTCTTTAACCGGAAAGTGAATTTCTCTGGCTCTGCCCGTCCCTGCACCATCTTTGATGCCTGTTCTCTACAGCATCCTAGAGGCCGGGCTGTCACCCACCTGAGGCTCTGCTGGGAAACAGGCTTTGGCTTCTCTCTCAGCCTCTAGTTCTCTGGTTGCCCTGACAGTTCTCCCTGTACCCTGAAAGTCTCGCTGACTTTCTCTCTTCTATCAGATAACAGATGCTTTGGCATCTGCCTCCAGTGGGACTCAAGCGCATTTCTGCAAAGAAGCCACACCTCCACGATGGCTGGTGCTGTCTCAGTTGGCAGGGAGGGTGTTCCAACGAGACCTTCCTGCGCCGGGCTTCCCGAGGTGGTGGAACTATTAGGCGACACCCTTGCCAGCATTCCTCTTCCTTAGCGGCTTATGATGCTTGCTCAGCCAAGCTGCTTCAATTTTGCTGTATCAGAGTCTTGGCTGAAAAGCATCTGTCTAGTCTCTGGGGCTTTTCCTTGTCTTCATGGCCGTTTGGTCTCATTTCATTGTTTCCAAGGAGAGTTCATTTAGACCTTGACAAGTGGTCATCGAGGAGCAAAGAGCCTGGGTCAGAGCACTGTGTTAAACTATGCTGCTGCTTACAGAGCCTCTAACAGGAGGTCTGCATCATAACAAGAGGAAGCCAGACTCTCTCTCCAGAGAAGTCACCAGGTAGGGCATGTGCCCTGAGAAAACCCCCACCCTGGGGGCCTTGCTATCCATACATAGACTTTGCTCAGCTCCCCAAGACCAGGCATGAAGGGAACCTCCGCCAGCCAGACTGGGGTGGCTGCTCAGTGGTCTGGGGCCTATTTGGCTCTCAGGATGTTTGAGGTGACTGTGAAGAGACGACCTTAGAAACCATACAGTCTGGATGGCTTAGCTAGGTGGTGAGGCTTCCTAGTAATAACTTGAGGTGGCGAGAACGGTTTGGCACCACAAGCATCTGGAGCTTCAGGAACAAAGAACGAGAGTGCATTTTGTCAAAGGGTTTGGAAGAAAAACCATGGCTAGGTTTATTATGTTTGTTTTTTTAAGATGCCAAGGACCATGGTCTCTGGTTATGTTTAAAAAAGAAACAACCAACCCTAATGCCAAATTATACCGTGCAGAGGCCACAGGCCCTACAGGAAACAGAGCCTGTGCTGTACAAACACTTGAAGCTCCCCCCCAGGTGGAGACTCATGATCTGAGCACCTCCCCAAGCTACAGGCTGGTCCTTGTGTTCAGGTTACGCAAAGAGGCCTGGGCCAGGGATTCTGGCCAGTGGAGACACTCTCTGCCACTTGGGAGGTCATGAGCTGCTGGTGGTGGCCAGCAGAGCAGGGAGAATAGGCCTCCTGTCCTTGGGGACAGCTCTTCTCACTGCCTGCTCTGCTAACCCTCACAGCAGCCTGGTGCCACCTGGGGAGCCAGATCAGGAACCCCCAGGGCCCAGCCTTGGACCAGGGAGGTTTTGCAGGTTCAATATGAGATTGCAGAAAAAGGCAATAAGAAAAGCACACAGCTGATAGCTCCTGGGGAACCAGCCAGACTCAAGCCATAGGACAGGAGAAGGGTGAGGGTGAGCAAAACCTCACCCTGCAGCCTCAGATCTGGTTCCCCCACGGTGTCAGGGGCCCCAAGAGAGAGTCCTTGGCCCCCTGCTGGCATCTTATACTTGACCAGGGCTTTCCCAAGGCCTCAGCCACTACTGTGGGCTCTGTGGGCACAGGATCTTCTGTGTCAGGCTGGGTGGCCACCATCTGTATAACCATGGTTCCCAATGTGAGTTAGAACAAATACCCCTTCTTCCTCCAACACACACACACACACACACACACACACACACACACACACATAGAAGTTTCCATCGAGATTAGAAAACCACCAGACAGAAGGGTATGTGTAAATCTCCACTTTCTTTAGACAGAGGACCTGATTAAGAGAATGGGGAATGGTTGTGCGAACCTTGGAAAAAACAGGCTAGGGGTTTCCAGGGGAGACTTCATGACTGGCTCCTCTGCTCACTCAAGACGATGGATTCACATGTGATTCTCCCCCAGGAGGTGCCTAGTAGGCCGACTGTGAGATTTCGCCTTAGGTAGCTGGGCACAGGTTCAGCCCCACTGAGGACTTCTCATTCACCTTATTTCTTCCCAACAGTAACTTGCTGGTTGAAGCCATAATCTTCTGGTTCCAAAGAGCAGAGAAGTGAGGCTGGTGTATGATGAAGGAGTTTGTCCAGGAGGGACAAAGCAAAAATAGAACCAAACCATGATGAGAAGCTGGATGGGCTGGGGGAGAAGTCTGGTGGTGGGTCCCTTGCTTTGGAAGAGAGACGGGTACTCAAGGACATGGACAGTAGCCTGCCCAAGCAGACTTTGATCCATTCCCTTCTTCACCTTTCCTCTTCGGCCACATTGTAATAAAAACTGAAGTCTTAGCTGGGCATGGTGGCTCACACCTGTAATCCCTGTACTTTGAGAGGCTGAGGTAGGTGGATCACTTGAGGTCAAGAGTTCGAGACCAGCCTGGCCAACATGGCAAAACCCCATCTCTACTAAAAGTACAAAAATTAGCCAAGTGTGATGGTACATGCCTGCAATCCCAGCTACTCAGAGGCTGAGGCAAGAGAATTGCTTGAACCCAGGAGGTGGAGATTGCAGTGAGCCAACACTACACTCCAGCTTGTGTGATAGAGCAAGACTCTTGTCTCCAAAAAGACAAAAAAAAAACCTGAAGTCTTTCCCTAGCCAGGAGACTGCTGTGTTAAAGGAGCATCGGAAGGAGGGATTGCAGTATGAATTCCCTAGATGGGCAATTTCCTCTACTCCATCAGGCAGTCCTTGAGCCAAGGGTGAACACCCCTAGAGGTCTGTCTTCTTAAGACCCGTACTGCCAACCAGACAAAAGGTAGGGCGTCTCTCAACACGATGCTCAAATCCAACATGGTTTGACTCTAGAGTAACCTCCAGTCTTTTCCTCTCCCCTGTTAAGTGCAAGTCTGTCCCGCCGCAGGACTGAGTCTGGGTATGTGGCTGGGCAGCCGGCCGTGCATGCTGCAGCTGGGTGATCACTGTGATTCTTGGTGTGATCTGGGCCTGCGATCCAGCCCATCCTCTCTGCTTCTCTGTGCTATTGCTCTGGCTCCTGGCCCTCTCCTTGCTATGGGTCTTACCCTCAAGTCACTCTCTGATTCAAAGATGAACTGCCAATCAAATGTTCCTCTAATGAAAGATCTAATCACTCTATAGCATGTGTGTATTCAAAGAACCTATCTAAGACCTTCTTTTGGTCATGGTGGGGAGGCTGTTGCTGAAAACATGCCAGAGCCCAGTGTGGAGGTGAGCTGACAGGCCGTATGACCTTGGCAATGGACTACTGGTCGTCTGGGACTGCTTAGGACTGTGCAATGGAACTTGGGAGCAAAACTGATAGAGACAGCCAATGGATCTTAAATCCAGCAGGCAAAGACCAGGCAAAGTTCTTATTTGTGTAGCCTGGGGCTTATCAAAATGCGACTCTTGGACCACGTGCATCAGCGTGAGCTGGAAGTATTTGGTAAAATGCAGATTCCTGGGCCCCATACCAAACAGATTGAATTTGAATCTCTGGGGGTTGGGCTAAAAAAACCCCTACATTTCAAACAAGCTCTTCAGATGGCCCTTGTGCAAGTTTGAGAGCCTCTGCTGGAAAACTAGAATTTGCAAATGGCTCCCTCAAAATACTCCAGCCAGTCCCACTGAGCCAAAGACCAGAATCTGAGAACAGGGCTGGGGAAATTATTCCTTTCTGTGGATGACTATGTAGCTGGGCTGTGATTTCATACCCGGGGGCTGTGGGCTAAGATGAAGGGGAAGGAAGGAGTGTAATGTGTGCCCTCTACCTCTTCACCAGGTGTCATCCTCTCCCTGGCCCTGGCTGGCATTCTTGGCATCTGCATTGTGCTGGTGGTGTCCATTTGGCTTTTCAGAAGGAAGAGGTGAGCTGGTTTGGGTTCAAAATGGGAACGGGCAGCTATGTGTCCATGATGATTGGTCTGCCTGGGAAGGCAGCTTTGTGGAATGAAGAGGCGCAGTCATCTGGACCAACACTGACCCTAGGAGTGCTGCCCCCAGAGCACCCGTGTCCTGGCCTTCTTGCATGAGACGCACATGTGACCCCGGTCGTTCAAGGGTCACTGTGCTCAGATTTGGAAGTGTGTGTGCCTTCCTGCTGCTATTGCACAGCCTTGGATGAGTCTCTTGACTTGGGGCTCATCCCTAAACGTAAGCAGCAAGGCTGTCTTCTCATCAAGACCTTTCCATGTGGTTTTTCTTCTGTGGATCCAAAAAGGAAGATGAAGGAAAACCTCATTTCTCACTCACATTAACTCTTAATGCCCTTTGCCCATGTTTTTATTGTCACATTTGGCTTTTCCTAAAACCTAATTTATTTTGAGGGTATGAAAAATAACAAGGTCGCTGGGAACCCTGTTATGGAATCAGAGGTTTGAAGTAGGGGGTGATCATGAGACCTCTTTCAAAATAGAGGTATAGTATTGGTAGGTGTGAAAGAGAACAGTTGGAAAATGAACAGTTCTGTTTTGGTTAAAGCTTTATTTGGTGACATTCCTTCCCAAAAAGAGAAGAATCCAACTTCTACAAACGGACTCACTCCCTACCTGAGTCAGGCTGCTCTTTGACTTGCTCTCTCTCCTCTCTGACTAACAAGACTTGTGTGTTTTTTGTTCCAGTAACAAAAAAGTTGGCAACAGAGGAGTCATTTACAAGCCGGCCACCAAGGAGGAGACTGAGGCCCACGCTTGAGGTCCCCGGAGCTCCCAGGCACATCCAGCAAGGACTTTGCTTTGGACCCTACACACTTTGGCTCTCTGGACACTTGCAACACCTCAAGGTGTTCTCTGCAGCTCAATCTGCAAACATGCCAGGCCTCAGGGGATCCTCTGCTGGGTCCCTTTATCTTGGGACCATGTCGACTCCAGAGCCGTCTGCTCCATGGATGGGATGTGCTCTCAGACCAAGCAGCAGGAACGCTAAGCTGCTTGCTGTATCGGTGTGAGATCATTAAGTGGTCTGAATTCTGGGATCACATGCTGGTGGGCCATTAATGGTTGGAAAATGATTCATCTAGGGCTTTCCCAGAACATACTTTCAAGTGTCCTGGAAATTCTGCTGCTTCTCCAAGCTTTCGGACAGGAATGTGCACTCTCTGCTTAGGTTTTGCTTGGGAAGCTCACCTTCTTTCCTCAGGAGACGGGGCATCTCCCTCTGATTTCCTTCTGCTATGACAAAGCCTTTAATCTGCATCTTACAACTCGAGGATGAATGGGGACAGGAAGGATCAAGTCGTAGAGAGAAAAAGAACACGAGATATACGTTGTGATTTATTAGGGACACTTTCACAGTCCTGTCCTTTGGATCACAGACACTGCACAGACCTTAGGGAAAGGCAGGTTCACGTTCCATTTCTTGGTGGGGGAGGAGAAGGGGAGAGAGAGCTACAGGGAGAGAGATAATAAGAAGACATGGATGACCTGGGAGAGTCTCACTTTGGAATCAGAACTGGAATCACATTCTGTTTATCAAGCCATATCGTAAGGACAGAAGAACCAAACCCAACCTCCTGCTAGTGAGGCAGTTGTGTTTTGTACTCTACAGATTTTATAAATAACAAGGCTGTTCCTTGAAAATGTGTTGTTGCTGTGTCCTGGAGGAGACCGAGTTCCGAGATGACGTCATCTGCCTTTGAATCTGGAGGAAATAGGCAGAAGCAACATGACAGTAGAACTTCATCTCTTTTGGTCAAATTTTATTTCAGCCACTTCTGCAGGATCCCTACTGCCAACGTGGAATGCGGGCTTATCTACTCCTCTCTCTCTCTGAGGATGTCAAATCATGGTTTATCTAAAATATATTTCAAGCTACAAAAGCAGGAGTTTATCTGTGCAGGGGTTGGCATCATCATGGCATTTAGGGGCCAGTAATAATAGAACGCTACTAAGATACTCCATATTCTTCTCCCCCGAATCACAGCGACAGAGAGGCACAACTCCTCCATTTTCCTCCCACAGGTGAGAACCCCGTGGAGGTGAGTCAGTGCCATGACTGAGAGGAACCGACCCCTAGTTGACAGCACCTGGCAGCTCCTTGAGAACTTTCTGATTCACAATCTCGTTTTGACAGCATGAAATGTCCTCTTGAAGCACAGCTTTTTAAATAATATCTTTTTTCCTTCTACTCCTCCCTCTGACCCTAAGAAGTCTCTCTTCTGTACTATCACAACCTAATGATGGCAAGCCTGATGGAGCCTGTTTTGCTAGGCAAAGTTACAAGCGACTTAATGGGGGGCTCCGATGTGTTTGTGTGTGTCTCTCTGTGTGTTTGTTTGTGTGTGCACTCAAGACCTCCAACAGCCTTGAAGCCTGGGGTGGCATCCTGGCCTTGAAATTAGCATGCCTCATGCCTCATCAGATGACAAGGACAACTCTCATGACCAAGCAACATGAATTAGATGACCTCTTGGCCTTGGTCCAAAATTGTCAATCAGAAATGAACATAAAGGGCTTCAGAGCAGTGGGACTGTCTGTCAAAAGACTCTATCTTTTGTGGATGAGTTTTGTGAGAGAACAGAGAGACCACTGTACCTGGCACAAGGGCTGATCATGAAAAGGGAAACTTCCCGGCAGGCGGGAGACAGCGGGGAGCCTCCTCCCGCTTCCTGCTCAGCACAGCCCCGGCTCACAGCCAGCCCCGAGGCTGAGACCAGACAAAGCCAGAGAGGCAGAAAGATGCTCCAGGAACCAACACCGTCAATGTCTTTGCAAATCCCCACAGGATTCCTACGGGTCCAGCTTTGGAACTGGGAAACCTTTCCTCAGATCCGCACTCATTCCATTACGCCAGTTGCCCCTGAAGGATGCCAGTGCCATGGTGTGTGAGGCTCAGTGGCTGCGCACACACGCTTCTACTAACTCCGCTGTGTGGTGGATGCCTAGGTGGAAATAGCCAAAACAAGACACAGGCTAGGGCCAGGGCCATGGGGAAGGCCCTGGATTCTCACTCACGTGGGATCTTGAATCTCTTTGTTCTGTTTTAATATCGTCTAGTAAAATAGTTAAACAACAACAACAACAACAACAACAACCTGTATCTATTTCTAGGGTGTGTTGCATTCACTCTGTTAATCACATTTCAAGTTCACCCTACATCCCTCTCCTCTTCACTAGCCTCTCTGAAGGTCTCCTGGCCAGCCCTTGAGAAGCACTGGGGTCTGTCTGCAGCACCCCTCAGTTCCTGCGCCTCAGCCCGTAAGCCACTGTGATAATGGTCTGTTTAGCACTTCTGTATTTATTCTAAGAATGATTACAATAAAGATACACACTATAAATACAAGAAATTATAAATAAAATGTTTTTCACATCAGACTGATTTTTTTTGGAGGTGAGATTAAAGCATTGCCATTTGCAAAGCACTCTGTAGCTCCCTGCTACGGGGATAGGTAACTAATCAGAATAAATAATAATGTCACTTGCATCCACATCTTAGAACCTGGCTCCAAAGGAAAATACACTGATGGACTCAATCCCTTTCCTAGGAGGCCTATGGTACGTGCGGCTGCAGGTCACCACACTGCTTAGTGGTGCTGGGAAGCCTAGAGGAATCAAAGAAAGACCCTGGAGGAGGTGGGATCAGAGCTGCACCTTGAACAATAGCTCAAACTTGAACAGATGGATGGAAAAGAGGGGGATGTTCCCAACAAAGGGGGCATGACACAGGGAACAGGTCCTATGTCTCTTTACTCCTGAGAGTATTAAACCTAGTAGGTGGGCAGCCCCTACTGGTTGCCCGTTACCTTATTTTGAATCATTTTTGCAAAACATACTATTACCCCTCCATATAATCTTTTGTCTAAATCCAGATTTCACATTCTGATTGGCGAAAAGAGGCAGTCCAGTAAAGGTTATAAATAGGCACCATCATCTTTGAGTTATTTAGAAAAGCATCCAGTTGTCACTAAAATCACCCTAAGACTGAGAGAGGTGAACTGTTCAACGGTACTTTGGCTCCAGTAGGTAACAGCGCCTGGCCCAGCTTTGGAACTGAAACATGGAAGACCCTCCATTTCTGATGGTCCGTTTTCTGCTGCAATGCGGGGTGCTTCGGCTCTCTCCCTCTGGCGTCCTGCCAGGTGTCATGGCCATGCACAGGCATGAAGACAGCTGGGAAGCCAGAGTTCCCACAAGCACTCACTCCTCAGACTTGCTCCACCCCACTGGGGAGACACTTCCTGGAGCAGGCAGTGAGCATCTCTCTTCTCCCTCCATGGCCTTGCTCATTCCCTGAATTCCACACCCACTGGGTGGATGATCAGAGAGGCCTAGTGGTGAGAGGGATAGGTCGGCAGAGGGAACTCAGGTCCTCCTTTAGGTTGGCCATTATCTCATCTAAATCCAGCTAACTCACCATCTAGAGCACAGGGGCTGAGGGAAATGTAGTAAAATATAACGAGACACATAGGAAATTTAAACTTTCCGGTAGCCACACTAGAAAATGGTAAAAGAAACCAGTGACATTAATTTTAGATAATCCAAAAGATTTAAAATACTATCATTTCCACGTGTAACCAGTATTTTAATGTGCTTTTTTCTGCAGCAAATCTTTGAAATCTGCTGTGTGTTTTACACTGACAGCACACTCAGTTCAGATGCTCGATTTTCCGGGTAGATATTTGGTTGTTATTTAGATTTCATAAAATTTACAGTTTAAAAGCAGATTCCAATATCCAGGTTGCTCCAAACATGCTTAAGAGTTGTTTTCCAAATAATGGAATCAATGTTCAGCTTTTAGATGTAAACTTACTAAAACAAAAATAGCGTTTCTCAGTTGAGACATATTCCAAGCGCTCAAGATCTCCGCCCTGCGCAGACCGCGACGGGCAAAGCCGCCTTTCAGAGACTTGGGAGGGTTCTGCCTACAGATCTCCCCACAGAAATCAGCCCAGGAAGAAAGCCTAGGGGCTGGAGCCAGGGAGAAATACAGGAGGGCATGAGGAAAATCAAGCCAAAATGATGACATCTTGGACTCCGCTCCTTCTCTCCCCACCTCCTCGCCTCGCTGCAGGAGGCGCGGCCGTGCCCAGGTCCCCGCAGGCGGGAGTAAACGGCGCTCGGGTGGCAGGCACGTGGGTTCCTGGTGAACTGCAGGACCCTGGTACCCCTCCCCTTCCCCTACACACACACACTGGAGCGCACGATTGAAGCCTGATTTCTGAGTTGTCGGCTCTGCCCGCCCCCTCCCGTCGCCATGCGGCCTTCCTGCTGGGTGTCTGGAGCAGTTCCAGCCTCGCTTCCAGGAAGAACTGGGGCCTCTGGGGCGCAGGCACCACCTGCCAGTCTGTTCCAGCCGGGCTGCCATCCACACCGGAGACCCCCCCCGCATGTGTTGTTCGGGGGCTCGTGGACTGTCGCAGGATGTGAGGGGGAAGGTGTGAGGCCCGACAATGTCACCAAGGGTGTCCCCGCGCTCCACCTATGCCTCTTTATCATAGAATGACTGGGCAGAGATAAGGGCCAGAGTACTTCGCTGTACTGAATAATTCACCATAAAAATGATTGCAACCAGTTCAGCATATCTCCATGACTGCAGGCCACCCAGGGATTTGGCAATGCCTCTGGCTCTTGACTGTCCCAAGTCCCTTTCACTCCATTGCATAACCCAGGGACAGGCGCAGCATTGCCCCTGCGTCCAAGCAGGAAAGAGGAGCTGGCACTGGCTAAGCCGAACTCCCAGAGCTCCCACAACCCTAGGTTCTTTAGTGACAGTGATAGGACCACCCTCCACAGCCCCAGTGACATGGAAACACCTTCTGGTCATAGAGTTTACCATGCTTATCCCAATCATGCGGTGACCTCAAAACCCCATGGGCTAAAGGCACTATAAAAGCATTTGTACTAATGACTTCCAAGAAGTCAACCACAGGCTTCCACCTGCAATCTGCTTGGCAGCACTAACCCCTGGCCTCTGCTCAGGTTAAGTCTGACCAAGGACTGCCAACTGTATTGGGGTAGAGGCGTCTACTGAGCTCCTGAGATGTTACCTTCACCTCTTAATTCAGCAAACCGAGTTCCCGCGGACACATTCACAAGCTTTCCCTTTTCCTAAGACTGAACTGGAGAGAAGGAGTAAATAACACACACACACACACACACACACACACACACACACACACACACAATAATGTGTCTCTCTATATAGTGGATGTATATGTAGTAGACATATATATATATATATATATATATAGTCATGCACCACTTAACAATAGGGATATATATTCTGGGTCATTGATTAGATTTCATCATTGTGTGAACAAACCTGCAGAGTACAGTCTACTACACAGCTAGGCTAGATGGTACAGCCTATTGCTCCTGGGCTACAAAGCTGTACAGCATGTTATGTACTGAATATTGTAGGCCACTGTAACACAATAGTATTTCTGTATCTAAACGTATCTAACATAGAAAAATTACGGTAAACATGTTATAAAGATTAACAACGGTCCACCTGAATAGGGCACTTACTATGAATGGAGCTTGCAGGGCTGGAAGCTGCTCTGGGCGAGTGAGTGAGCGAGTGAGGGGAGAGGGAGGGTGAAGGCCTAGGACATTACTGTTCACTGCTGTAGACTTTGTAAACAGCGTACACTTATGCTATGCTACATGTATTGAAAACCTTTTTCTTTCTTCAATAATAAATTAGCCTTAGCTCATGCTAACATTTTTACTTCATAAACTTTTAATGTTTTTAACTTTTGGACTCTTTTATAATAGCACTTAGCTTTAAACACATTGTATAGCTGTACCAAAGTATTTTCTGTCTTTACATCCTTTTTCTATAGGCTTTTCTTACATTTTTTCTTAATTTTTTTTTTTTTTAACTTTTTTGTTACAAACTAAGACACAGATATACACATTAGCCTAGTCCTACGCAGGGCCAGGATTATCAGTATCACTGTCTTCCGCCTCCACATCTTGTCCCCCTGGAAGATCTTCAGGGGCAATAACACACATGGAGCTCTCCTCTGCTATGGTAACTGCGCCTTCTTCTGGAATACCTCTGGAAGGACCTGCCTGAGGCTGTTTTACAGTTAACTTTTTTTTTTTTTAATAAATAGGAATACAGTCTACCAATAAAAAGTACAGTGTAGTAAATGTATAAACCGTGACAGTCATTTTTAGCATATAAAAGTATATAGCATAGCTGTATATGTTGTATAACATAATTGTATATGCTATATACTTGTATGTAACTGGCAGTGTGGTAGGTTTGTTTGAACCAGCATCGCCACATCTGAGTAATGCACTGCCCTAGGACTTTACAATGGCTATGATGTAAGTAGGCAATAGGAATTTTTCAGCTCCATTATAATCTATGAGACCACTGTTGTAAATGCCATCATCATTGACTGAAATGTTGTTATGCGATACATGACTGTATTCTATTGATCCAAATAATTCTTAAATATGTAAACTCTAATGACAGAAGAGCAGATCAGTGGTCACCTAGGGATGAGGTGGAGTGGGGGAATGGAGGGGATTACAAAAGTGTGTAAGAAATGGTTAAGGTGATCCCTATGTTCACTATCTACATTGTGGTGATGGTTTCTCCATATATGTGAAAAACATTCTAATGTTATACTTTGAATATGTGCCATTTATCTTATATCAATTATACCTCAATAAATCTGTTAAAAAAACAAACAAACAAACACAAACTCCCACCACCACCTTCACTGCACACACAGCCAAATGATACTCAGTTCCATCCTGGAATTTCCACTGAGAGCTTACCTCCTCCTGGTTCATCTAGAGGAGCAGCTCAGTGAAGCCTGGTATAGTGCACCTTCCTGGCCTCCCACCCATAGGGCGAGTCCACATTTCCCTTGGACTCACCCTTTGGGTGGGGAGGCTGGGGAAGGAGCATGCTCTATTCACATGCTTGACTATGACCTCTCAGTGTTGTAAGTTAAAGTCATTATTTCTGCTTGGGTTCACTCATTTCAAATATTAACTTTTAATTACCAGCAATGAAGACAACAAACACAGGGCCCATGGGGTCAAGGGCAGACTGAGACCTATAGCAACTCTGTTGATGACGACATAGTCAACCAGCCTTCTCTGGAAGAAGCAAAGACCTTTCCAGTGGCATAGGTTACATAACCAGTTAGTTCCGCTGCTGAAATTAGTTTTTTCAAGCTACGCATATCCAACAACAGATCTCATGCATCTAGTGTCTCTGCTCAACCATGCCGCACATAACCATCTGAAAAGTGTTCCTGAATATGGTACATCCTTTCCATGGAGGAGCACACGGCCACTGAGCAGCACCACCCAGGAGCTTATCACTCCTTCTTAATCAATGGGTAAAATCTGGATTAATTCCCCTTCTATTATTCAAACTAATTTCCAACTAACATTTTTTCTCATACCTCCTTATTCAAAAGTAAAGATTTAATGAACTACTGCTGTCTGATAAACACAGAGTAAGTGGTGGGGATTCAAGCATAATTTAGACAGAAATTCTTAAATATGTAAAATCTAATGACAGAAAGGACTAAATTATGGGAAAAGAGGAAAGAAAAAAGGGAGAAGGGGCCGGGTGCCATGATTCACGTCTGTAATCCCACCACTTAGGGAGGCCAAAGCGAGCAGATCTGAGGTCAGGAGTTTGAGACCAGCCTGGGCAACATGGTGAAACCCCATCTCTACTAAAAATACAAAAATTAACCAGGTGTGGTGGTGCGCGGCTGTAGTCCCAGCTACTCTGGAGGCTGAGGCAGGAGAATCGCTTGAACCTGGGAGGCAAAGGTTGCAGTGAGCCGAGATCACACCACTGAACTTCAGCTTGGGCAAAGAGGAAGGAAGGGAGGGAGGGAGGGAGGGGAAGGAAGGGAAGGGGGGAAAAGAGGAGGGGGCAGGTTAGATAGACTCAGGTGACTGAACCCCTAACCTGTGGGATCTGCCACTATCTCTAGGTAGATCATGTTGGAACTGAACTGGAGGACACCCAGCCCATGTCTTCTGCTTGGTGTGTGGTGAAAAAACCTATGATGATTAGGGTGGTGGTAGGAGAGTGGAGGAAAAACACGATTTGAGAGAGCTTTTCCCCAAAACACAAATGGAAATTGTGCCTCACTATACAGAAGAGCAGTATGTACAGAATGCTATGGGTCCATCAAAAGAGTGACTAAACAGATTGTGGTATCTCCGCAAAACCCAATACTATTCAGCAATAAAGTTGCAAATTATTGATATATTCAAAAACAGGTGCGAGACAGAAAAACGTGGTTGGGATCAGATTACAGAAGACCTTGAATAATACACATTCTCGACCAAGGACAAAGAAACCTTGAAAGTGCTTAGAGGATGGTTTTTTCTGATTACATAAATAATGCAAGCCCATTTCTTTGAAAAATGCAAATAATTAAATAGTGTATAAAGCAGAAAGTCCTCCATAATCTTAACTCCCAAAATAGTCACTTTTAACAATTTAGTGTTAAACAATTATCTTTAGCTAACAATTTATCTTTCCAGGCATTATGTATATTCATATGCATTTTTATATCCATTTTAAAATTTTTAGTAAAATGGATAAATAGGATTATGTATTATATGCTCTATAAGAGCCAGCCTCACGCCTATTTTCATTCTTGAATTTTCAGTATCTAACACAATGTCTGGCATAAGAAATATTTGTTGGATGAAAGAGTGATCTTTTATTCTTGATTTTGTTTTCCAGCATATCCTGGATATTCTCATTCTTTTCAATGGCTATACAATGTTCTGCTGTTTGATGCAATGTCCTATTGATAAATACTTCCTGCAAATTCCTTACTGTTACAAGACTATTACAAGATCCGTGTGTACTTGGATGTATTACTGTGATACTGTGAAATGTATATTTGGTCTTCATCTCTGTTCCCTGGCAAACAATTCCTAAAATCCTGAGAATCTTCAAAGTGATGTCTTTTTGTCTGTGACGACTGACTGAAAGCTGGCAGTCCCTAAACAGCTTCAGGATGGGGCTGGTCTCCAGAAAGACCAAGGCATTGATTACAGGGTTGAGCACTACCCTAACCTCTGGGGAGGAGAGGAGGCTCAAGATTAAGTTGACAGCCAATGGCCAAAGGTTTAATCAATCATGCCTATGTAATGAAGTGTCCATAAACATTTCAAAAGGACAGAGTTTGAGAAGCTTCTGAACAGGGGAATGTGTGGAGGTTCCTGGAGGGTAGCACGCCCAGGTGGAAAGCTGTGTCCCTTCCACCATACCTCACCTGTGAATCTCTTCATCTGTATCCTTTGTAATATACTTTATAATAAACTAGTAAATGTGTTTCCCTGCGTTCTGTGAGCCACTCCAGCAAATTAATTGAGCCCCAAAACGGGGTTGTGGGAACCCCAACATGAAGTTGGTCAGTCTGAACTTCAGGAGGCCTGGATTTGCAACTGGTGTCTGAAGGGACCACAGTTTTGGGGACTGAACCCTGAACCTATGGGATCTGATGCTCTATCCAGGTAGACAGTGTTGGAATTGAATTAGAGGACACCCAGCAGTGTCTGCTGCAGAACTGATCACTTGCTTGTTGAGAGAATAGAAAAAACTGAGTTTGTGGTCTTTTTCTCTGACACGCCATTGCTATAGGATAAATTCCTACAAGAGGAATTCGCTGGTTCAAAATATGCACATCTCAAAACTATATAGATGTAATAGACTTTGCTAAGTTACCACCCAGAAGAGTTGTACTAATTTCCTTTTTCATAATGTGTTTTCGACCATATGCTCAACAATCCTTGTTATTATCAATCCTTTTCACCCTTGATAATCTGATAGTCCAAACTATTTGCTTGTTTTGCTTTTATTATTCGTTGTTTAGCATTTTGTTTTATGTTTATTGACTATTTGCGTTTTTCTGTGAATTATCTGTTTATATCATTTGATCTCTTTTTACGGTATCATTAATTTTGTTTAATTATAAGCTTTTTATATATTACAGGTGACAATTCTATTTATGTCAAAAATATTTCTCCCAGTCTTTTTTTTTTTTTTTTTTTTTTTGAGATGGAGTCTCACACTGTCTCCCAGGCTGTAGTGCAGTGGTGCGATCTCAGCTCACTGCAATCTCCACATCCTGGGTTCAAGCAATTCTCATGCCTCAGCCTCCTGAGTAGCTGGGACTACAGGCGTGCGCCACCACACTCAGCTAATTTTTTTTGTATTTTTAGTAGAGACAGGGTTTTACCATGTTGGCCAGGATGGTCTTGATCTCCTGACCTTGTGATCCGACCACCTTGGCCTCCCAAAGTGCTGGGATTACAGGCATGAGCCACCTCGCTCGGTCTCCCTGTCTTCTTTGTTTAGAATGTCTTTTGCACTGCAGTTTAAAAGTTATATGTAGTCAAATCTGTTTTCTTTCTCCTTTGTGGTTTGTAGCTTCAGTAAACCACTGAGAAAAAACTCTCCTCCTATAAAACTCTCCTATAAAACTATTCTAATTTTTAAAGGTCTATTAAATGTTTAATATTCTTTTACGGTTTTATTTTTTGCATTTGAATCTTTAATATGTTTTGGTAAGTGAAAGTAAAAACTTAGCTCTCCTTTTTTTCCCCAAATAATAATCAAATAAATAACCAAACAGGCCCATTTATTGAATAACTGATGCTTTCCCCACTGACTTGAAATGCGAATTTTACCATATGTGAAATTTCCATATGTACCCGGGCCTGTTCTGAAACTCTCCATTCATATCCATGATTGCAGATTTGTGATACATATTGGTATGTAGTAGGATAAACATAGAAACATTTCACATATTTTTATTCTCTGAGAGCAGTACTATTACCAATTCGATCTAGATTAGGTAAATTAACAGAACACAAGTTCAGTTATCTCTTTGATAACTTATTAAAACATTTAAATAGTAGCTGGGTGTGGTGGCTCACGCCTGTAATCCTAGCACTTTGGGAGGCTGAGGCGGGTGGATCACCTGAGGTCAGGAGTTCAAGACCAGCCTGATGGTGAAACCCTATCTTTAAAAAAAAAAAAAAAAAGTTAAAGAGAATTTAATTTTCTTAAAAAAAGAAAAAAAATAATAAAATTTAAATATTGGTATACTAGGTATTCTTTCTAGTGTGTATATAGCCATTTAATATGGAGAATTGCCTTTTTTTTTTTTTTTTTTTGAGACAGAGTCTTGCTGTGTTGCCAGGCTGGACTGCAATGGCGTGATCTCAGCTCACCGCAACCTCCACCTCCTGGGTTCAAGTGATTCTCCTGCCTCAACCTCCTGTGTAGCTGGGATTACAGGTGCGCACCACCACACCCAGCTAATTTTTGTATTTTTAGCAGAGACAGGGTTTTACCATGTTGGCCAGGCTAGTCTCGAACTCCTGACCTCGTGATCTGCCCGCCTCAGCCTTTCAAAGTGCTGGGATTACAGGTGTGACCACCACACTCAGCCAAGAATTGCCATTTCAATCCTGACTTTGTTTAGTTGCTATAGAACAAAAAGTTATGTGTAATAGTGATTCTATATTGCCTATAAACATGTACCTTTTAATAAATTTTTTCTTTTCCCTTTGTTCCAATTATGTTTACTGAAATTTTATGTCTGTTAAATCTAATAAAAATTTTGGATTTAAAATACAAGTATCTGTTTTATCACATTTTTATAATTAATTTTTATTGTATTTTAAAAAATATTGATCTGTGATTAGAAAAAATTTTTAAATGGCCCTTCAATACAGTTTGAGACGTGAACTAGTTCGAGAGAGCCAACTAATTTCAATTTCCAACTGTTTGCTGCTGGTAGGTAGAAAAAGGATTCATTTTTGCATGTTGAACTTGTATCTTATGACGTTGCTAAATTCAATGCTTATAGTTCTTTTCTTAGGATTTCCTACAGTCATATCACCATTAAACAAAGACAACTTACTTCTTCCTTTCCATCTGCATGACCTTGATTTATTTTGTTTGCCCTTTTGCACTGGCTACAACCTCCAGTGTAATGCTGAATAAAGGTGGTGAGAACAGATGTCCTTGCCAAGTTTCCAATCCAGTGGGGAAAGCACTGTCTTCCATCACTAAATACAACCTTAGCTGTAGGTCTTCCATAGATGCCTTCTTTTCAGGTTAGAGAAATTCCTTTCCATTCTATTTTTAGTTTTGCTGAGAGTTTTCATTAGGCATGGATGCTAGGTTTTGTCAAAAGCTTTTTCTGTACCTGTTGATATAATCATGTTTGTTTTAGTCTGGTAACATGGTGAACTGATATTTATATGTTAAACCAATATCGTATTACTGGGATAAACTCCAGCTGGACGTGTCAAGAGCCCCAGTAGATGCCTCAAATCACAGACTATACCAAACCCTATAAACACTTTTTTTTCATATATACATATGTGTATATATATATACACACACCTATGATAAAATGTAATTAGAACAAAAACGATATACTTTTTAATAAAACTTGTGTGAATGTGGTCTCTCTCTAATATCTTCTTATGCTGAACTCACCCTTCTTTTTGTTATGATGTGAGATTATAAAATTGGGACCACAGTTGACCATGGGTAACTGCAACTATGAAAAGCAAAACCAGAGATAAGAAAGTGTGCTATCACTTCTATTTTCTAGAAGAATTTGTATAAAACTGGTACTGTTTGTTTCTTTCTTTCTTTTTTTTCATGTTTCGTAGAATTTTCCAATTAAGTCTTCTAGATGTTTTCTTTATAAAAACTACAAATTCAATTCCTTTAATAGAGATAGTGGATGTTCAGTTAGCTCCAACATATAAAGAACCTGCAAGTCATCACTCCCATCCTTACACAAAAAAGCTAAGCAAATGGAAAATCAACAATACTTTTGGACCCATCAGAGAACTGAGGTCTCACGGTAAACCAGCACTCTGAAATCTGGAGAGAAAGGAGAACCCGGAGAGTCACAGCTAAGATTTGCTTACCTGGAGTGGAAGCTGCTGGAGCCATAAACTGCTAGTGACTCTTAAATGCTAATGTTGACCAACTGCTGGGAGTCTGACTATGGACTAGTGTAAGAGTGAGAAATACTGTCTTCATTGTAAAATACATCCAGAATGTTCTCCATAACAAAGGGCTCTCTCCAAGGAAAAAGACTTTACCAAAGCCTGATCCCAGCTGGGGAAACGTACCTTTCTTCTCCAGCCACCTTCTAGCTTCCTTGTCTTTTCTAAGGGGGAAAAAGTTCAGAAACACTCAGCCCAGGGATTCAGGCCCATAAAAATACTGAGATTTAAATTTTATTATTTTATTATTATTATTATTCTAATACATGTCCCCTCCTCCACATCTCAGTGCCACACCAACAGGGCTCTAGTATAATTTACAGTATTACTGCTGAACGAGTTGCAAGACAAAGGCCACAGTCAAAATGGAAGACAAAACCAAGACCAACAGAGGAATTTGAAGCCTCTGGCACTAGCAGCCACAGCAGACATTAAATATAGTCCAACTCCTACCTAGATTAACATAACATTTACACTCAAGGCTTTTAATATTCAGTTCCCATTACCCAAGAGGCGAGGACTAGCTTTCAACAAATAATTACGAGGCATATTAAGAGGCAAGAAAAACAAAGTCTGAAGACATAGAAGGATACATAGATTTTCTAATTTTTTTTTTTTTTTCTGAGATGGAGTTTCACTCTTGCAATAGTGTGATCTCAGACCACTGCAACCTCTGTCTCTTGGGTTCAAATGATTCTCCTGCCTCAGCCTCCTGAGTAGCTGGGATTACAGGTGCCTGGCTTATTTTTTGTATTTTTAGTAGATATGGGGTTTCACCATGTTGGCCAGGCTAGTCTTGAACTCCTGACCTCAAGTGATCCACCCACCTCAGCCTCTCTTGAGTGAATTTTGTGGGGTTTTTAAAAAAGGAATTTGTCCATTTAAGTTTTTAAATCTATTGGCATTAAAGTTGTCTATAATATCCTTTATTATTTATTTAGTAATGTAGGGCCTATGTGATGTCTCCTGTCATGACTGATATTTGTATCTTCTCTTTTTCCATCTGGCCAGAGCTTTACCAGCTTTGTCGGTTTTTTCAAAGAACCAGATCTTTGTTTCACTTTTCTCCATTGTTTTACTGCTATTTCTTTGGTTCCCGTTCTTTTATTATTTCATTTCCTCTCCTTATATTAGATTTAGTTTGCTCTTCTTTATCTAGTTTCTTAAGTAGAAGCTTAGGTCATCAATTTTGAATATTTTTGCTCACCTAATATAAGCATTTAATGTTAAGAATTTCCCTCCCTTGGCCGGGCACAGTGGCTCACGCCTGTAATTCCAACACTTTGGGAGGTCGAGGCAGGTGGATCACAAGGTCAAGGGATTGAGACCATCCTGGCCAACACGGTGAAACCCCGTCTCTACTAAAAATACAAAAATTAGCTGGGCATGGTGGTGCATGCCTGTAGTCCCATCTACCCGGGAGGCTGAGGCAGGAGAATTGCTTGAACCCAGTAGGCAGAGATTGCAGTGAGCCAAGATCGTGCCACTGCACTCCAGCCTGGTGACAGCAAGACTCTGTCTCAAAAAAAAAAAAAAAAAAAAGAATTTCCCCTTTCTATTTCCTCCTCCTGGTCTTTGCTTTGGCCACTACCCTGTCCCTCTCCTACGTCATTAATATTTTCCTTTCCTTTTTATTTTTTTTGAGACTGAGTCTTACACTGTCACCAGGCTGGAGTGTAGTGGCACAATCTCCGCTCACTGCAACCTCCACCTCCCGGGTTCAAGCGATTCTCCTGCCTCAGCCTCCAGAGTAGCTGGGACTACAGGCGCATGTCACCACGCCCAGCTAATTTTTATATTTTTAGTAGAGACGGGGTTTCGCCATGTTGGCCAGGATGGTCCCGATCTCTTAATCTCATGATCTGCCCGCCTCAGCCTCCCAAAGTGCGGGGATTACAGGTGTGAGCCACTGTGCCTAGCCTAATTTTTTCCTTTCTATGGAGTCATTCTTAATACAAATATGCAGTTACAATCTAAACACCCTCTTTTCCCCACATTCTCCTTAGGTTATCATCCCATTGCTCTACAGTATCTGTGTTCTCAATGCTGTGTCTACTTCCCTATCTTCTGTTCTGTACAATCCATTCCATTCACTGTTCACTCTTAATTCATCTTGAAATTGTTTTTATCAAGGTCCCCACCAAGTTCCGTCTCTCCATACACAATTATCAATTAACTCTCCTCTTCTTACCCATTATCCAGCAGCATTTGACATCCTTTCCCCACCCGCTGTCAAGCCACAACACTCCTTTGGTTTTCCTTCCTTCTTCACTGACTTCTTCTCTCCTTTCTAACCTTTCAGTTGAATGCCCCCAGGATTCAGTCCTCAGCTATCACTTATCTACATTCACTACCCCGTGCCCTTCATCCACTTCTAAATTTTGTTTTGTGTTTTTTGAGATGGAGTTTCCCTCTTGTTGCCCAGTGCAATGGTGCAATCTCAGCTCATCACAACCTCCACTTCCTGGGTTCAAGCGATTCTCCTGCCTCAGCCTCCCAAGTAGTTGGGACTGCAGGCATGTGCCACCATGCCTGGCTAATTTTGTATTTTTAGTAGAGACAGGGTTTCCCCATGTTGGTCTCGAACTCCTGACCTCAGATGATCCCAAAGTGCTGGGATTACAGGCGTGAGCCACCGCGCCCGGCCCATCCACTTCTAAACTTTAAGCATCATCTTAGTGGTCAAGCGATTCTATATTATTCCATAATTTGTAGTGCATTTTGTAGCTGCCTTAAAATAATACTTCTGTGTTTTAATCTGTGCAGTTAGATTGTATGTTTTCCAAGGACAAAGATCCCCACCATCTTGTTCTTTACCATCCTTTTGAAGTGTCTAAGCAGTATTCTGTGCATGGTGAGCCCCGAATAAGCACTGTAAACTCCATCGGATTTTGTACAAGCTCTTAAAAATGTAGTTTTACAAGTAGGTAGAAGCAGGATTTACAGCGATCTACACTGAGGCAGAAAGTACCACTTAAAAATTAATTGAGCATTAAAGCCAGGATCTGCTTGGGGCTCATAATCTATGATGATCACCTTAGAATGTACTTAATTCTGGGACCATAACCTGTCCAGTGGTTCCTTCTATTCAGCTTTTTCAAAGAGGTGAAAGTAAAATACACACTTCTTTCCATTAGGGGTTTCTCATGTGTTGAGGCTGGTCACAGGGAAATCTCCATTCCAACTAAATGTCAAACGGGTAACAATTAAATTAGAATCAAAATCCAGTGTTTAAGGGCCAATGAAATTATACAGGAATCTGGGCTGATACCTGAGGGATGCCCACCTCTTTCAAAGGTTTACAGGTTAGAAGCAAAGAGCCCCTAGAACCTGAGAATGTTTCATCCAATCTCATCATCAACATAGCCTGGAACAGCCTAATTTCAAGCCAGAGTGAACCAGCGTCAAATGGTTTTGAGTTTCATATCATAATCCTCTATGTACCCTGTCTGATGGCGAGGGCCAAGCTCGACCCTTCAGCTGCACTGTCTCCTCACCAAGGGAAAGAAAGACAAAAGGACTTAGGCTACTCGGAATCACCAGGTAAAAACTAAACGGTACTCTCCCCTTCACTGAACTCCAATCCTCAGCCACTTTTATGCAATGTTCTTTAAATTCACAATTTTACAGTTAGGAGATTTTGCAAAGCAAGCTTCCAAGATCTTTGAGGATTCTCCCAGCTTGGTTTAAGGTACCTCAAGGAAATGCTCTACACCAAACTGTTCCTAAACACACAGATATGAAATAAGCCCTATGAGTTTTAAATCAAATAAAGAATTTTTCTTTGAAAAAAGACTCTGATCAGTCATAAACAACAGAATGTACATCCAAGTTTCATAAGGAGACAAAACACAGTATAACAGACACTAAAGGATACACTATTTCACAGAAGAGGAAACCCAGGAAATGAGTAGTGCCGAACAATCTTTTTATTGTTCCCTGAAAAATGCAGGTCTGCAAAGAGTCCACTGCACTGTATATTGAAAGCAAGGTCTGATATTGCAAGTATATACGACATATTATAACATATAAGATATTACACATTTTACATAGTGACAGTAACCGCCTCTTCTAAACGCTAAAATTTAATAAACTGAAATAAAAAGCCTCCTAAAGAAATAAACATTGCAATCATAAACAAAATGCAGTAAGCAGAGTACTTTAAAATTGTTTTGTGTGACGTCTATCTTGTCTACCTGGAGTTAGGAATGGTAGAGCCCAGAAAAAACTCAGCTAACAAAAATAGCCAACACCCTCAAGGAACTCTTCCTGGGAGGCAGGCCGCTGATGCCGGCCACAGGCGGCCACCCTGTTTGGTGGGCCAGCCAGGCTTCAGTGCTGCCCGAGGGCCCTGGCTGAATGCTAAGGCCTGTCTGGGGCTGGGCTGGGGGGAGTGGGAGGAGCACCAGGAAGGAAGAAGCTTCTGTCACACTGCTTTTTCTGCATCCACTCCATGGAGAGGAACACCTAGTGTTTCCGGCGTGAATCTGCCACTCTCCACAAACTGCCACAAATCTGCCACTCTCGACATTGAAATGTGATTGAGAAGAAAATGTTAACAGTGGGAACAGAAGCCATTTTCTATGCAGTCTGCAGTTATCATCGTTAATTCCTTTCAGCCATGTTTTCATTAAGATGCTCTAAAAGAGGCTGCTGCTATTATACTGCCAGCCAGGCAGGCAGGCCAGGATAAAGGTAATGAAACTTCTCCAGTTGTAACTACTAATTCAAATGAATTAAAAATAAATATAGCCTATACTAGAGAGCAACACAGTCTCTTATTATTTACATGGTAATATGTTCAAGAATTGCAAAAATATTCACAATTCTCCAAGGTTAACTTTATATCCACATTTCCCTCCAAGCAGAAAATCCTGAAGGGAAGGGAATGTATAATATCAACACCTCCTGTTCATCTCACATATAATCAGGGCTCAGAAACTCATTATAGATAACAAATGCAAAAAAAAAGTATTTCAATATATTCACAGCAACAGAGGAAGACTACGCCCTCCCTCTGCGCTTCCTTGGCATAAGGCAAAGCATGGCTATTTGCAACAACAGTGTCTAAGCTGACTCTGGAAAAGCTCATGTTTTAGGAGAAATCAGAATTACAAAGTTCCTTCATTCACAGGTAACAAAAGATTATTAAATAAAGACCACAGTCTCAACATCCAATAAAATTTTCTTCTCATCTGAGTTCTTATGAGATTTTACAATATCCAGCTTTTTTAGTTAATATGAAACTATCAGCATGCAGAGAACATCCTCAAAGCTCAAAATGAGTGAAGCTAATATTCTCAGATTTTCCACTCTACATATCAGCAACTATTTTATCACAATATCCATTAACAGAGTTTCAAGTCCATAATAACCAACTATGTATTTTTCTTATTCAAAGAACACCATGTTTTGATAAGAATAATCCCAGTTTGATGAGTACTTATTCCCCTTGATGCTGCACAGTAAATGTCACTGTGCAGTCTCTATACCCCTGACTCTTCCAGTCAAAGGAAAATCTTGTGTAAAGCTGGAGAACTGCAAACTTCAGCGGAAGCACTGGTGTTAGTGCTGAAGTAAACTTCAGGGAATAATCACAATCGCTTATCAGACTGTTTACAGCATTGCTGGAAGCTCTCCTCTTCTTTATCTCTATTAGACTGAGACATTCTAATATTTTAAACATGAGGGTTCACTGATATTGATAAAGGTCTAGTTCAAGGTTTTGGCCTCTGGAATGATGTGTGGCTAGCCCAAAACCCTGGCCATGTTTGTTTTAAACATGTTCATTCTTCTTCCCACCACAATCTGTCAAACCCACCCATCTGTCCTGCCACTGTCACTCCCCCAGCCCCTCAGCATTGCTGCTCTTCTCTCTTGAATGTTCTACTGCATGTATGGTATTCACTGAGACATCACTTTAATGTATAGGTAATTTGCATTTCACGCTACCAGCTCCCCAAAAGACAACAACTGGGAACAATTTCTAATAGTAAAGGCACGATTTGCTGGCATTTTCCCTTTATAAAGGAAATCAAAGGGGTTGTCTGGAAGCTGAAAGAACACCTTGGGTATTCCTGTAAAGGGAATGCTGTATCTGGCACCAAAACCCAGAGACACTGACTAGATCTGAAGATCATCAGGATTATGTGATAGTGTGAGATTCGGCAGTTGAAGATCTAGTTCCAACTTTACATTAAACCATTTGGATGAAAGTGTTGTTAGGATCACAGGAACAAATGAAAACCATCAACAACCCCCTTATGGCTCATTTCCTCGTGCTTGTGACTGTACTTCCACCAGCTCCAGTGAAGCCTACCCCAGGACACACCGCTCAGCTCCCTGCTCAGCTGCTCAGAGATAAAATAATGCATTTCACCTCAACTAGCACAGCAACTGGCACTCAGAGGGTCAACGCTGCAGCCAACGGCCTTGGGGCAAAGCCCATGGAACAGCTTTAAACACGGGAAGGAATTACAGACATTGCATAACAATTCTTGATTTTAGAATAACTTCCCCAGGAAGTTGAAAACAGTCATTTTTAGTGAATAAAATGTAATCTATACTCAAAAACGATGTAATGCCTCAGAAAGCAAAACCCAGAATTGAAGAACTTCAGAAAAATACGGCTTCATCAGTATGACTTTGGCTAAATTATCATAGTCAGTGCAATTTATTATTGGATTTAGAAGCACAGCCTACCGTGTTCTCTAAGACGGTGAAGCACACGAAAACGCTTAACAGGGGTGATAGCCCTTTAGCCTCTTGTGACTTCAGAACTTAGAAAGATAAAAGTTAACCAGGATTTGACATTCAGATACTTACTTGCTCAGCACAAGTTGAGTTAGGAGACAGTTACACAGACTCTCATCCACTTATGGTGTTCTCGGGAAGCTCCTATTTGGATACCAAACCAGTGGTTCTCTGCCTGGCTGCACATCGGAATCACCTGGGAAGCTTTTAAAACTCAACCACGTGCCCAGGCCAATTAACTCTGGAGGGTGGAGCCCAGAATCAGAAGCTTTACATTGCCCCAGGTGATCCTCGTGCAGCCAGGACGCACACCACTGAGGCATCCCTTTCGGAGAGCGGTTACGAGAAAGCCAAGTGAATGGAACTCGTATCTGGGTAGTTTTTTTCCTCAATTCCACCAGAAAAAGGGATTTTTAGAAAAAGGCACAGTTGTGCTTCCTCTGAAGATGTAGTCTGCAGTTTGGGAAGTGCTGGTTCCCAGAGGTTATCTGGAGCGCTGGTTGTAAAGAAGAAAGTCCTTGTCTTGACAGAGTAGGCAGAGTTTCAGGCTTCGGCAGCTGCCTCCCGCAACAAAGAATGCCCAGATGCCCATGAGCACCAGGATTATAAATGCCGACACCAGGTTTATTCCATAATGAGGACTTATGAACGTCTGCAAAAGAAAAATAAATCAGCTTGGGTAATAATAGCAGGCTTACTAAACGTGGAATAACCAAAGACAAAGGGAAGCATGAAATACTTTCAAGAACTTGGGTGTGCTTCAACAAACATATGACGTGTGTCATGTGTTATGGACCTGAGGTATGTAGAACTAAGCTGGTCAACAGACACTGTGGGTCCCGTGCTTTGCTGTATTCAAATGGCAACCTTAGAAGGCAGTCATTAGGCAGAACCTAATGGAATACACAATATAAGATGCATGTCACATAACCAGTTTCATTTCTATGTTAAATTGGTTCTTAAAATTTGCAAGAAAGTGAGACAAGTCCAAATTACTTTAGTATGAATCCTTAGTACTCAAGGGAACATGAGGGAATAGAGTCTTTTTCAGTTGAGCAACTGCTGTGGGTTCCAAAGGTTTATTCATTTAAAGAACACTAATGGAATGCCGAGACGCAGTGTGTACGCCACGGTGAAGACCAAAGTCCCTACCTAATGGAACTTCTGTACTAGTGAGGGAGGCCAGTAATGAATGAAGAAACAACTTAATTAGTTACAAGTTGTGATGAATGCTATGACAGCGTAATTACAATTGTGATGAGGCTAGGATGGGTAAAAACAAGATGATCTCCTTAGGGTGGTCAAGGAAGGTCCCAAGAAAGTGGTCGAGTTTACAGTTAGCACCTTACACAGAAAGAATGCTCTTCTCAAGAGGCCGAGCATTTTCTGGATCATTCTTCACAATAATTCTATACTTGAAATCTACTGAATTTTAATTCACTGTATAGAGTGCTACACTCTTTTGTATTGTTCTTCTTTAAAATTTTTTTCTCTTTTAAACAATTACAAAAGCAATATATGATTGTTGTAGAAAATTAGAACACAAAAATGAGAAAAATAGAACAAATTTTAAAACTTGAAATTCAGCTAGGTTAATATTTATTCTAAAAGCTCAGAAAGTAAAACCATAAAGAGAAAACCTGATGAGACTATATAAAATTAAGAACTTCTGTTCATCAAAAGACATTAAGAGAATATAAAGACAAACCACACCATCAAAGTTATTTGCAATACACACATTGACAAAAGATGTTTTTTTTTACAGACAACATAAAGATCTCCTAAAAATCAAAAATAAAAAGATAACGCAATAGATAGGCATAAGACTCGAACAGCCACTTCAAAAAGAATTATCCGAATGGCCAATGAAGACTTGCTCAACCTCATCAGGGAACTGTAAATTAAAACTTTTACTATAATTTATTAATTTATGCATTTATGATACCATGACATACCCAGCAGGATGACTAACAATAAAGAAAATGTTGTGAGGAGGTGGAGGAACCACAACTTGTCAATTAGTGGCAGAGTGTAAGGCAATACAATCACTTTGAAAATTGAGTGGTATGAAGAATCGCCCTGAGTACACTCCACGACCCAGCAGTCCCACTCCTAGGCATATGGCCAAAGAAATGTGTGTGTGTGCACGTTCACCAAGAGATATACATCCGAACATTCACAGCAGTACTATTCACAGTCGTTAAAAATGAGAAGGCCGGGTACGGTGGCTCACACCTGTAATCCCAACACTTTGAGGGGCTGAGGCAGGAGGATTGCTTGAGCCCAGGAGTTTGAGACAAGCCTGAGCAACATAGTGAGAGCTCATCTTTACAGAAAATTTAAAAATTAGCCAAGCATGATGGTGCATGCCCGTAGTCCCAGCTACTTGGGAGGGTGAGGTGGGAGAATCATTTGAGCCCAGGAGGTCGAGGCTGCAATGAGCTGTGATTGTGCCACTGCACTCCAGCCTGGGCCACAGGGTGAGACACCATCTCAAACGAGAAACATCATCAATGCCTCTCTGCTGTAGAACAGGTAAATTATGGTACAGACACATGGTAGAATACAGCAATGAGTGAGCCATTCCAGTCTGACAACTCTCTTTCATACTGCTGATAGGAAAACAGTCTAGCATTAAAAATTAAAGGGGAATTTGCATTCTCTATTTCACTCCAGCAATTCTGCAGCTAGAACTACACTCTGAAGCAATTAGTTCTGAAAATAATACATCGCCTGCACCTGGGAACTTGTTAGAAATCCACTAGTGATGTAAAGATGAATCACACAAACATGCTGAGCAAGAGGAGCCAGACACAAGCGCAAATGTTGTGCGGCTCCGTTTACAGAAATACCAAAAGGTAGCAGCGAGCTGTGGTGCTGGAAGTCAGAATCATGGTCACCCTTAGCGGGTAGGACAAAGAGGCTCCTGGGGGCTGAGAATGTTCTGATTGTCATCTAGGTGCTAGTTACACAGGTGTGTTCACACTGAACATCATCAAGGTGTACACTTCTGATTTGTGTGCTTTTCTGTAGGTGTGTTATTTTAATAAAACAATTCTGTAATGATTTTCTGAAATCTGCCATTGAGAGAGAACTACTATTAACATTTTGGTAGATACTTTTCAAACTTCCTAGGTTCTTTCCTGGAGTCTCACTCTGTCGCCCAGGCTGGAGGGCAGTGGTGCAACCTCGGCTCACTCCAACCTCCACCTCCTGGGTTCAAGAGATTCTCTTCCTCAGCCTCCCGAATAGCTGGAATTACAGGTGCCCGGCTAATTTTTTTTTTTTTATATATATATATATATATATACACACACACACACACACACACATATTTTAGTAGAGACAGGGTTTCGCTATCTTGGCCAGGCTGGTCTTAAACTCCTGACCTCATGATCCACCCACCTCGGCCTCCCAAACTGCTGGGATTATAGGCATGAGCCACCACGCCCAGCCAATTCTTTCCTTTTAATCATTAAAAAGAGTATTATCTACCTTCAGCGCCAAATAAAAAAAGTATTATCAACTATTCAATATTCATCAACATTTACTGGACACCTACTATGTGCCATGAATTGAAGATACAAAGATTGGCAATATAAGGCCCCATCTTTGATTATCAAACTCTAGTTAGAAAGAGAGAGAAAGAGAGACAAAATCTTTATTAAATAAAATATGCGAGCCAAGGATATGTGTTATACAAGAGCTAGGAGTAAGGTCTAGTGATAGCACTGAGTCTGAAACATGCAACTCTTCCATGCAGCTGTTATAGAGAATAAACAGTTTTCCAAACTGACCGAGGTTACGGAGAGACACATCACTACAAATAAACAGCAAGGAAAAAAAATCTTTTAGTAAGACCCACCAAAAAATTAAAAGTGATGGTCTTTCTATGGTAAGAGTTAGACGACTCATTCATTCACTTAAATAGCTTTTCTGAATTTCTCCACGGTCTCACGAGCATGTATTTCACCCAGAATAGAATTTACCATTTTAGATACATAGACTTGAGTTCCAAAATACAGTCTGGGTGTGGCGGCAACACTCACCTGGGCTGATACCAGCAGATGGGTCAGGAGAACTATGAGGAGGATGTACCACTTTTTCCTCTCACAGCCATCAAAAAAGACAATGCCCCAGAACACGTGCAGCAGGATGATGACCAGCGTCATGAAAGCTGAAAGACAGTCAACTATGAGTGTCACTCCCACAGACACCATAGCCACTGAGCCCCCTGGCACTGTGCTTGGGCTCTCAGAGTGTCCACTGCACCTCAGAGAGTTTACCACCACCTGACAGAAACAGGACCTTGACACACGTTTGCCCTCTCAAAAAGCAACACTGCAGAACAGCAGACTGCTCTGCCACAGCTGCTTGTCTAGAATGTGATCTGCTCAACAACAGGTCAACTGAGATCTGGCTTTCAGGCAGCTTTCCTGAGGAATGCAATAAAATGATTGTGATGTCCAGCCAGCTTTTTCCCAATGAGCCTTCTGCACTAGTAAAGAGAGACTTCAATGAAAAGGAATACCTTCTGTTTAAACAAGGCTCCTCGCTAAGGTGGAATTTTTCCTTGGATCCTTTTGAAAAAGGCCAATGGGAAAATATTTACAATCACAGCCAGGCACGGTGGCTCATGCCTGTAATCCCAGCACTTTGGGAGGCTAAGGTGGGCAGATCACTTGAGATCAGGAGTTCGAGACCGGCCTGGCCAACATGGTGAAACCCCATCTCTACTAAAAATACAAAAATTAGTCGGGCGCGGTGGCATGTGCCTGTAATCCCAGCTATTCGAGAGGCTGAGGCAGGAGAATAACCTGAAGCCAGGAGGCGGAGATTGCAGTGAGCGAGATCACACCATTGCACTCCAGTCTGGGCAACAGAGCAAGACTCCATCTCAAACAAAACAAAACAAAACAAAACAAAACAAAACAAAACAGGAAAGAAAAATATTTAAAATCACAATAATCGCTCCCCCTCAGCCTGGCTCACCACCCAGCGCCAGACGAGGGGAGACGCCTCGAGGTAAAACGGAGGAGGTGCGGGGCACGGAGCCTGCGCAAGCCCGGTAGCCCTGGAGAGGCCGAGGCTCTAGGTTGCGAGGGCGAGTGCCATGGCGGATGAACAGGTGAACTGCAGCGCCGACCTGGCCGCAGACTGTAAGGCCCCAGAGACTACAGAATCTACGGCTTCCTCCGTGGGGACCTGCGAAGCCGCCGCCAAGTCACCGGAGCCCAAGGACAACGACAGCACCTGCGTGTTCTGCCAGATCGCGGGGCGGCAGGACCCGGGCACCGAACTCCTGAACTGCGAGAATGAGGACCTAGTTTGCTTCAAAGATATCAAACCAGCAGCAACTCATCATTATCTTATGGTGCCAAAGAAGCATATTGGAAATTGCAGATCTCTAAGGAAAGATCAAGTAGAACTGGTTGAGAACACAGCAACTGTTGGAAAAACCATTCTTGAAAGGAATAATTTCACTGACTTCATGAATGTGAGGATGGGTTTTCATATGCCTCCGTTCTGTTCCATTTCCCACCTGCACCTTCATGTTCTGGCACCAGTGGATCAGCTTGGCTTCTTATCCAAGTTGGTTTATAGAGTCAATTCCTATTGGTTTATCATAGCTGATCATTTGATTGAAAAACTAAGAACATGAAAATGTCAACAGTGGAAGATTTTTCTAATTTTGGCTCAGCATGAAGTAATGCTTAGGTCCGTTTTAAGTCTAATTGCGATTTTAAGGTTTGTTGGGTTTTATGAGGGGCTATTACTGAGTGGCCTTAAATCTTTTCTGAATGTCTGTTTCCTGAGATCTGTGATACAGTTATAAGAATATTTTGTTACTGACTTCTTTGTTTCAGTGATTACTTGTTTAAGGATTTTATATATATGATACTATAGATAAAATCCTATTTAAGACACATTCTGTTAATCAAGAAGGACTCTGTATTTTTTTAAGTTAAAATGTTTTCATTTCTCAGTAGTCAATTATAATAGTGATGTATTTATGAAGAATAAACTACTATAGAAAGTACTTTATTGGAACCTTCATTACTGTGAAGGAGAAAAAGAACTTAGCTATTTCTTGACAGTTCTATAGTTTTACACATACATTTTCAAAATAAAGAATACCATACTACACAATAATCTCTGATCTTGCTGAAGGAAGGAATTATATATGTGCCATTTTTTCCTCAAATTTCAGATGCCAGTCTTCACTTCTTGAAGCCTTGAATCTTTTTAATAAATCTGTTCTGAAAGCTCTATGATATATATAATTTCTGTCAGTGAATTTACAATAACTATCAAATTGGCTATCAGAATTCACTGTAATGGAATTTGCCTGTAATAACATAAAGGGGGAAGAAACATAAAGTGCTTCTCTTAATAAAACTAGCAGAAACTGTTGCTTTATGGCATGTTTTTGTATCAAAGAGAAATCAGAATAAAAAGCAGTTAAACTTTGCTTTTACCATGAAAAAGGCCTGATTCAAAAGTAGAGATGGGCTTAGATAAGAAAATTTGATAACACAAAGCTAATATTATTGATGTATCATTTTATGAGGCATATTTTGTTAGAAATTGTTTTTGTGGTGCTAATCTGCAGTCACAATAGTGAATATGAAGAATATGAATGAGTGTTAATCCTACATTGTGCCAGTGTATAATAGTACCATGTATGTGAATATGAATAAATGAACATGAGGATTAACGTACTGTTGAAAATAGGCTGAGATACTAGTTTTCTTTTTTAGAGGGGGCATTAAGTTTTAAGTAACAAATTACTTATTACAAAGTTTAAGTAATTGGATTAATGTATTGTTGAAAATAGGCTGAGATACTAGTTTTCTTTTTTAGAGGGGGCATGTATTAAGTTTTAGGTAACAAATTACTTATTACAAAGTTTTTCTTTTTAGAGGGGGCATGTACATAGTTTTAAGTAACAAATTACTTATTACAAAGTTACAACATGTGGAATCAATACTGTTTCATTTGTTCATTAATTTATTCATTCAGCAAACATTTGTTGAGCATTTAATGTGTATCAGACCTTGCCAGGATCAGGAAATAAAGAAATGAAAACAGACAATTCAGCCTGCAATTGCTACTACAGGGGTCAAACAAAGTCAATGATTAGAATTTAGTGTGTTAAGTGTTATGATACCCACAGAAGACGCTGTGAAGGGAGAAACGCTTCTGAGAATGGGTGGTAGTAGAACTGAATATTTAAGACTCAATGTTAGGCTGGTAGACAGTGACTGGTTAGGCTGAGAAACCCACATGTATTTTCCTTGACTTCTGCTTCCACTGTTATTTACTTTACAATAGATGTGAATGTCCAGATTTCATCTTATTTACTGAAGGTGGAGAAAGGATGTGGAAGTAGGGGTTATGGGTTCTCAAAAGTGGATTCAGAGATTTTTATCACTGTTTTGTGATACGGTTCACTGAGCACTTACCTAGTTTAACAGTTACAAGTTTCCATAAATCAGTTAGAATATAGTCATATTCTATTTTAAATCAGTTGGAATATAGTCAGCTTCAGGGAAGGCATTTTCAACAAGTGCAACCTTTGATTGTTTTACTAGGGAACTTACAGTGATATAATTGACAACATCGTAACAATAACAGGTAAAGTATTTCAGGAATTCCCAAATGCCTTATGGACCTCTTCGAAAATGTGGTTAGCCCATTGATTCAACTTTTATAGCTTTATATGCTCTCATATAAACCAATTTTTAAAAACCCTTAGAAACACATTTTTTAGTAGAGCTTCTCATCTACTTATAAAGATTAATAATCAAATTGCTACAATTAATATCCATTTGGCCTTTTCAGTAGTCTAAATATCTAGCCATCTATAACACTAGTTCATCTAGCCAATTCAAAACAAGGCTAATTCATAACCTGTCTTAAAAATGTTTGAAGTAGTGTCAAGAACATTGTTTATGCACATTGTGATACTGTTTGGGGAACTGTAAAATTATTATCACGAGTATTTCAAACTGTGCTTACTTAGCTAGAAGAAAATGAAATAAAAATGAAAAAATACTGTCAAAAAAAAATCACAATCATCTACGATGCTTCTTAAGCAACTGGCATTTAATTTTATCAGCACCATCAGGCTTTTCTGGGGAACACTATCTCTGTGTGTGTGTTGTGTCTGTGTATCCTGTGTGCTGGATAATAGTCTTTATTTAAAGTGGGAAAGCCCTATATACTCCGCAAAGTTTAACATGAAAAAAAAAGGCATCTAGATTTCCTCTTTCAGCCACATAATAAGAAACCATTAACACCCAACAGACTGGCAAAAATTCAAGTCTGACAACTCTCTTTCATACTGCTGACAGGAAAACAGTCTAGCATTATAAATTAAAGTGGAATTTGCATTCTCTATTTCATTCCAGCAATTCTGCAGCTAGAGCTATACTCTGAAGCAATTAGTTCTGAAATTAATAGATCACCTGCACCTGGGAACTTGTCAGAAACTCAAATTATGGGGACCTACCCCACACTTCCTGAATCAGAAACACTTGGGTGGGAGCCTAGCAATCTGTGTTTAAACAGCCCTCCAGGTGATTCTGATGCATGGTCAAGCTTCAGAATCACTGCTTTAGAGAAACATACACATCTGCACAAGGAGCATATGTAAGTTTATATCAGCACTGTCTGTAATAATGAAATATGTCCATCATTACCAGAATGGAAAAATAAATCATGCTCTATTCACACAACGGAATACTATATGGTCTACAATATAAATGATCTCAAGAATCTAACGTTATGTAGAAAAGAAAACCATAATGTGGAAAAAAATACCTATTATTTCATTGATACGAAGTCTGAAACATGCAAAACAATATTTAAAAGACGTAACTGTTGTGGTTAGAGGAGAGAAAGCTGTTACATCTGGTGTAACAGTGTCATCATTTCAGTAAATGGTGGTAGATATTGCAACTAAAGTAGAAGAGAAATAGTTTCCAAAATTTTGTGGCTATGGCAGATGAAGCTAAAGTGATGTACTTTAATCTCAGTGATGATCCTGGAAAGGGAAGCAGCCCTGGAGACAGATGTTTGGTGATGGCGGGGGAGCTGGGACCGCTGAAGAAGCCCAGGAGTGCAGTTTATGTTTTAAAGTTTCCATATCAGAAAGGATCAAAGCAGAAACTGACATAAATGGAAACACTGGTTTTTTAAAAAATCATGAAGTGTTCATACGCTAAGGGTTTTTCGGAATCTAGATGACAATCAAATGTCAAGAGAAAGCAATGACACTGTTAAGGTGTCATGTGTCTGGCAGCTTATGTTTGCCATTCTCTCTGAATATTGATGTTGCTAGGGCAGCCCTGATGAAATAACCGGGAAAGGTCCTTGGTTTTTAACTGTTTCTCTTTAGTTTCTTTATCTATAGGCACAGCTGCTTAAAGAAACCAGATGGCTCCAGACGGCACCAGAGCCTCTTGACCCCTGCCCAGACACCAGAAAAGACCTCGCAAAACCACCTCAAAATGGAACAGATGACTCCTATTTGCCTTTAGATCATCAGCATATTATTACAGTGCTAAAATTCCTCCCCCTGAAAGAAAACCCCTGCCATTTTGTGTCCATATAATATATGAAGACATATGTTCATGAACTGCGCCTTCACGTCTGGAGTCCCATCCTGCACATGCTAACATTCCTTTCCTGCCCCGCATCTAGCCCTTTTTAAAAACCTGATGCCTTCTATTGTTTGGGAAGAAGGTACATTTAGCACAGGAGCTCACCTCCTCCATTGTCTGGCCAGAGAATGAGACTTTACTGCCTTTTACAATGGGATGTTCTTTCTTTGCAACCAATATGGAGTGGGGAAAGAACTCTTTACCAGTGACACTGAGACACAGTTATGCTCCTATAGTCACTTAAAATGCTCTCACTTACAAAATTTTCAGTCTATTCTTGTCCAAAAGACCATTATTCTGTGATTTTTAGGCAAGCATCCTCAAGATATCATTAGCCCTGATCCTTTTACTTTGCACATCAGTGTTAGTTATGCTTTCCCTATTTCAGCACAATCTTAGACTCATATTTGCACACTTTTGTCTCATGAAGTTCTGGGCAAATTTCTTCCAAATTCTAGGTCCGTATTTCTTGGTCCTTCTTACTAAGAAGTCTGATGGACTGACACTGCCTCCAAAGTCAAGTTCATACATCTCAGACTAGCATTCAAAGACCTCTACAATCTAGACACCAATTACCTTGACACCGTATTCTCTAGTAATCTTCAACTGCATCCTATGGAAGAAAACCAGAACTCTTCTTCATCCTGTCTATACCTCTGGTTTTCTTTTTTACTTTTAAATAGATTATCCCTTTGTCTGAATACTCTGCCCCTCAGCACCACCCCTCCCCATTTCACCACATCCAAATCTTTTATTTATAATCCAATTCAAATGCCACCTCTCCTGGGTACTTGACTATGTATTAAAAATGCATTCCTGGCTGGGCATGGTAGCTTACACCTGTAATCCCAGCACTTGGGAGGCTGAGGTGGGCAGACCACTTGAGCCCAGGCGTTCGAGACCAGCTTGGGCAACATAAGGAGATCCTGTCTCTACAACAAATACAAAAATTAGCCAGGCATGGTGGTGTGCACCTGTAGTCTCAGTTACTCAGGAGGCTGACATGGGAGGATTACCTGAGCCCATGGAGGTGGAGGCTACAGTGAGCCCTGATTGCACTACTGCACTCCGGCCTGGGTGGCAGAGCTAGACCATGTCTCAAAAAAATAAATAAATAATAAAAATAAAAATGCATTCCTCTTCACTCTTGTAGATTATTTCTTCCTCTGACTTTTTATTACTCTTACATTTATTTTCTTCCTCCCCCTGTTTCATCAATGCACATAACAAGTATGTATGCAGTGCCCAGTATGGACCAGGCACTTTCTAGCAACTGGGACTATTACAATGCAAGAAACACGGTCTCACAGAACCTTTCCTCGTCCTTGCAGTTTACCATTTTAGTAACATAATATCTAGAGGAGATACCTGGGACATGTATTAAAATACTGTGCTATGTTCATATCCGACTCATTTATGTAGACAGCACTCATTTCTGGATGGCTTTGATGGTGATCAACACAGCCTTCACTATCACAATGTGCTATGCTAGAATGCTGGGATTGGCCAGGCACGGTGGCTCACACCTGTAATACCAGCACTTTGGGAGGCCGAGGCGGATCATGGGGTTGGAAAATCGACACCATCCTGGCCAACACGGTGAAACCCCGTCTCTACTAAAAATACAAAAATTAGTTGGGCGTGGTGGCGTGCACCTGTAGGTCCTAGCGACTTGGGAGGCTGAGGCAGGAGAATCATTTGAACCTGGGAAGCAGAGATTGCAGTTAGCTGAGATCGCACCACTGCACTCCAGCCTGGCAACAGAGCAAGACTCCTTCTCAAAAAAAAAAAAAAAAAAAAAAAAAAGAATGCTATGCTGAGATTTACTCTTTCTTCCCTTTGCAGTTGATAAGAGGTCCAACAGAAACAGACTTGGATATCTGTATTATTTTGCCACATGCATGTGGCTACAGCTACATACATCCTATTTTAACCCTTCTCATTAGTAAATGGAACAAATTCCAGCTAGAAATGAAAATTTGCTAATAGTATCTCTAGAGTACCACTTTTTAATTACTAAATGTTTCTCAGTTGATGTTCCCAAATATAAAATTCTAAAAGTCCTTCAGTGAATCTAATCCCAAAATTTACTTTGTTATAATACTCTTTTTTTTCTGAGACAGGGTCTCAATTCTTGTCACCCAGACTGGAGTGCAGTGGTACAATCATGACTCACTACAGCCTAGACCTCCCTGAGCTCAGGTAATCCTCCTACCTCAGCCTCCTGAGTAGCTGGGACTACAGGTGTGCACCACCAGGCCCGACTAATTTTTTTCTACTTTTGGTAGAGGCAGGGTTTTGCCATGTTGCCCAGTCTGGTCTAGAACTCCTGGGTTCAAGCAATCTGCCCACCTCAGCTTCCCAAAGTGCTGGGATTACAGGTTTGAGCCATAACGCCCAAACTGTTCTAATATTCTTTTTAAAAATTCCCTAAGTTAAGCATAAGAATATCAACATTAGTTTATATTAATAAAGATTAATTAAAGGAGCTTCCATAATTTCGAATGTTGTAACACATTAATCAGAAAGCTGAATAATTCTAACGTACTGTGTATCAGTTTGTGACAACTGTAACTGTCTAGTCGATAATGGACTTCCTCTTCTAATAATCTTCTAAGTCAAAATATCTTGGTATGAATATTTCTAACCTATTTCTAAGCAAAACATTTCAGTGTTGTCTTCAAGAAACAACATTTACTCTTTGGCTCCTTCACCCTTCCTGAATATACCCTAAATGCTCTAACACAGAGATTCATAAGTCCCCTCATTTTCACATGTGTTTCTTTCCCTCATTCCTGATATCTACTTTTCTCTCCTTGCAAAGCCAATGGCCTAAGATAGCAATTGCCTCTAATACTGGCTTCCTGCCAGCACCGAAATTGCCATCACCTGGCTTCCCCTAACACAGGCAGGGTATCTCTAACTAGGTCAGAGCAAGCCAAGGCTGCTGCTGGGTGGTGGTAGCCACAGGCAAAGGACAACTTCCCAAGGCCAAGGCTCAGTTGCAGCTGCCCAGAGGCAGCATGTGAAGATCAATGGGCTTTTGGCTTCTTTTCCTTAGTAGCAGAAAGTCAAGGGTTTCAGGGTTCCATGGAGCAGGAGACGCTCCTCCTTCCATCCCGGCTGCAGAAACTCTCCAAACTCTTGAGAGATCCCTCAATCAGCTGGTGCAAGTGGGAATCGGGCCTCAGAGCTGAATGAATGCTTTTGAAAATCACTTTCCCTAATGGGGATTTAACTTAACATTTTTGTTTTAAAGAATGTAAGAGAATTCTGTGGCCTGATTTACTGTAATACAGATATAAATCACTAATCAAATAACCTTGTCTAAGATATTATTTTAATGTTTAAAGTCCTCCTAGCCAATGCTGAGGAATGACTAAACACTCACCTCAAATTAGCTCATCACTGTGGAGTCAGCATTGGGAGGTTTGCTAGAAGCTGACAACCCCTTTCTTTGCCTCCCTAGCTATTAATCACCCTTTAAGTAGATCTCTACTCATTATGGCACTTCCTCCCTAAGCTGTGCCTGGCTTTCATTTTTCTGAGTATTTACTGAGTACCATCTAGAAACAAAGGACTCCACAAGATGCTGAGGATACAGCGGTGAACAATGCAGATGTTGTCCTCGCACTTGCATGGCTTAGCATCCAACTGGAGAGAAAAGACGTTACACAAATAACTACACCTTTACTCAGTTCATCACATCTGTGATAAACGCTGCAATGGCAAGGTACTGTGGCCTGAAAGCATGGGTTAGAGCCTGTCTTTTGGGCCCCATGGCTCATCCTCATGTCACTGTAGCACCCATCACGCTTTATAGTAATTAGCTGTTTGTCTTTATTCCCCACTATAAATGGAAATTAAGAATGGCAATTGGGCTGTATTTTCATAGCTTGGTATAGCTCCTTTAGACTAAAAACACTTCATATTTATTTATGGAATGAGTGATTCAATAATCAAATGGACTTGCCCAAAATGCTACATTAATGAGCCAGGACAAGACTTGAACCTAGGATTCCAATTCCCATACTTGTGTCTCTATACACCATCACCAAGAAACTAATGATTCTAGTAAAATGTAAGACTAGCCTACAACATAATGACAAATAAAAAAGAAGTAACCTATAAATAAACATTATTTATAAACTATGCCTGTTTGTAACATAAGAACCTATGTACATACAGGTATGATATAGTATGGCTTTTATTAACATACACTAGTATAGATAGATACATAACTACAGGCTGAATATTCCTTATCGGAAATGTTTGGGAACAGAGTGTTTCAAATTTTAGATTTTTTTGAATTTTGAATTATTTGTGCATATATATTTTTATATATACAATGTTAGGGGATAAGACTCAAATTTAAACATGAAATTCTTTTCTTTTTCTTGAAACAGGGTAACCCTCTGTCACCTAGGCTGGATTGCAGTGGGACGATCACAGCTCACTGCAGTCTCAACCTCCTGGGCTCAAGTGATTCTCCCACCTCGGCCTCCTGAGTAGCTGGGACCATGGTGCGCACCATGACACCCAGCTAAGCTTTTAAATTTTTAGTATAGACAAAGTCTCGCTACATTGCCCAGGCTGGTCTCAAACTCCTGAGCTGAAGTGATCCTCCTGCCTTGGCTTCCCGAAGTGTTGGGATTACAGGCATGAGCCACCACACCTGGCCAAAACATAAAATTCATTTGTACTTCATGTATATCTGATATGCATAGGCTGAAGGTAATTTTACACAATATTTTTAATAATTTTGTGCATGAAACAAAGTTTTTTCTTGTTCTGTGACCCATCACCTAAGGTCAGGTGTGGAATTTCCTACTTGTGGTGTCGTGTTGGTGAAGCAAGTTTTGGATGTTGGAGCATTTTGGATTTGGGATTTTTGGATTTAGGATGCTCAATCTGTAATTAGTGACCCTACGGTCCTTATTTATTCTGATTATCATTTAGGCATTTGTAATGGAATATGTGAAACATATAAAGTTACAGACTTACCTGACAAAAATGAGTTGTGTCTAAATAATGGTAATTACAAGTAGTTAAAATAACATAATTACAATAAATATAAATTTGGGGGTCTTATTTTCAAATATAATAAAAATTAATTTCTTAAATTTATAATTCAAAGTTTATGCTTCAAAGAATGGTATAATAAGAAACTTGCACATGATAAAACAACACCACACTTTCATTCTGTAGATACAAATCTATAACATGGCCAATCTGCCATCCTAACTTGGCAAAAGACATTAAGATATCTCATTGAATATTGAATTTTTCCTTTAATTCCTAGAAATTACAAATACATTGCCCAAATTGGTATCAAATCTTTCTTTTACTTTCTACCAAAAGAATCATTTTCAATGTTTTATGAAAACAGTCTAGGTCACTAAAGGGAATTAGCACCATCTAGTGAAAGAAGCTGGCAAAACTTGTATATCAAAAGAAAACTGTAGCAGGGACACAGAACCGTGTTAGCAACATAAGAAAACAGAAAACTGTAGCACTAACACCCCTTGCGATTATGTTTTATTAACTTACATTGGGCTCTAACAGACTTTACTAATATCACATTTGTTTTAAAGACCTAACACTCAATATAATCAATCATTAACATATTTGCCAGAAATATTCCAGTGATGAAATGTTCAAAAGAAAGATAATTTGCTATGTTGGAAGCATCAAAATAAGTATGACCCATGAACACACTTTCTTGTCCTCTAACTTACAGCCACACGTAAAGGGCCTTGATTTTATCCTGCAGGCCCTGAAAAACCAAACCATTTTTTCAACAGGGAAGATTAGTTTAGTCGTTGCATACAGGATTCACATGGAAAGTGTGTCAAGGAAAGACTAACCTATTGGGGGCAGATGGTGGTAATCTAGAGAGGAGATGTCAAGGCCTGAACTGAAATGGAAACAAAGGGTCTACTAAGAATGTCAAGTCCGTTGGGCTTGGGATAACTATGACATTGAACATGCCTCTAAATTATTGCAGAAAATTTTTTTTTAATTGGTCATACCTGGCCAGGTGCGGTGGCTCACCCCTATAATCCCAGCACTTTGGGAGGCTGAGGTGGGTGGATCACCTGAGGTCAGGAGTTCGAGACCAGTCTGACCAACATGGTGAAACCCCATCTCCACTAAAAATACAAAAATTAGCCAGGCATGGTGGTATGCACCTGCAATCCTAACTACTCAGGAGACTGAGGCAGGAGAATCCCTTGAACCTGGGAGGCGGAGGTTACAGTGAGCCAAGATTGGGCCATTGCACTCCAGCCTGGGTGACAGAGCAAGACTCCGTCTCAAAAAAAAAAAACCATATAAATCATATAATTAAAATAACGTGCATGTGAACTCAGTTATTTTAATGGCATAACTGTTGTGGAAATGACTAAAAATACAGTGGGTGTTTTCCCCTATTTTCACGAGCCTTCTTGTGGAGTGTGGAGGAAATCCATGTTAATTACACCCTCTACCAACTCTCAGATTTGTGATCGTTGCATCATGATGACAGTTTTTAGCTCATGGATGAAAAAGTAATTTGAAATAAGTTGGTCCTTTTAGTTGCATCGTTTGGATGAAATGATCAACTCATCTATTATGTCATTTTTCCTCTCAATTTCAAGATTAAATTATACTGCCTATTCCCACAAAAAGCACCACAATGACAATTATAGATTAGGGCTTCTACTGAAGATAACACAAAATCATGAGAACCAAAAAGAGCAACATGGCCTTAAAAAATCCCTTCTAACACTTCAACTATACAGCAACATTGTTAGTACAACAAAATAAAAATAAATTTTATGCAAGCTAAATTCCACTCTAAAATTCTAAAACACTCTAACCAAAATTTTTATTTTCCTAAGTCTTTTACTTCAGAGTATTTTGCCTTTAAAAGAAATAACATAAAATTCCTATTCACTGGAATTTCTAAGGCGGTGAACTCCAGTAAGAATCATCATTTAGACAGCCTGGCGCAGTGGCTCATGCCTGTAATCCCAGCACTTTGGGAGGCTGAGGCAGCTGGATCACAAGGTCAAGAGATCAAGACCATCCTGGCCAACATAGTGAAACACCATCTCTACTAAAAAATACAAAAATTAGCTGGGTGTGGTGGCGCATGCCTGTAGTCTCAGCTACTTGGGATGCTGAGGCAGGAGAATTGCTTGAACCCAGGTGGCAGAGGTTGCAGTGAGCCGAGATCACACCACTGCACTACCGCCTGGGCGACAGTGTGAGATTCCGTCTCAAAAAAACATGAATGACCATTTACACTAGAAGGCTGAATGTTGACAGCTATAAGACACATACCTGAATTAAGGAAGAACTGAGGAGAATCTCCATGAATGCCCACCGTGCCTGGCCCCAATGAGTCAGATAGGGTATTCACAAAGGAAAACACTCCACTCATGATTCCAAAGCCCAAGCCAGAAACTAAAGAGGAAGAAAAACACTGTTAAGTCTTTTCCTGCCAAGTCAAATTTCCAAGGACTAGTTAATACAAGTGTGTTGGAAGGAAAAGGGTGCTTATGTTCTCCCCTGAAGCAGCAGACAGCTGGCTGGAGAGTCATGTGCTTGGCTAAATGAGGAATGGAGAGAGAAGGGGGAAGAGCAAAGGAAATGATGGTAGAATGCAGCAGAGTAATGAAAAGGGTAGAAAAAGGTCTAGAAAGGCACACAATAGGTGAGACAGAGGATACAATGCCAAAACTCTGGCTTTATTTTATGATAACAGAGTCCACAGAGTTCAGTTTGACGGCTTAGAACTAAAATTGAGTGTAAAGGGGAACTATGTGTTCCTGAGCCAAACTGGGGAACCTAGCTCCAATCTTAAACATAATTCTCAAAGTATAACATGCAGAGATATTAACCGCTTTAATACCAAGAGTCCTCCTAGAACAGCCAACATCATGGCAAGATTCAGAGAAAGTAACAGTTTCATCACTAAGAAAATCTTAGTTAACTAGGGTATATACATATTAAAAATCTAACTTTCAAACCTGGTTAATATATAATGAACATACAGGTAAGGGTCACTTGCAATCACTTTTCCTTTACAAAAGGAACCTGGAAAGCTGGGATAAAATATGTACACCAATAGGTCAAGGCAGCAATAAAAAATTACTTGAACTCTACAAAGATACAAAAGATACAAATGACTTTTATGCCAAGTCTGATTTTTTTCTTAATGAAACCACGTGGTTCTAACTTACCATAGGCCAGCAGTCGCATGGAGGGCGCTGTCTCACCTGGGTTTATACTCTTCAAACCCTCATTGGCTTTTCTAAAATAAAACCACACATGTAATTAAGAAAAAAAGAAAGCATTGTATCAGGAAAGTCCAACAAGACACTTCAAATCCAGATACTCAGTGAGGCTTTGCATCAGGTTATACTCAAAAACTATAATTCAGTTAAACAAAACACAGCAAATTTTCAATGAACTAAAATCAACCAAAATTTCCAACTACTGTTTACCTTTTCTTTGACATTCACATAAAACAATAAGAAAAACATAAGCAAACAAGCCACCAGGAATTTAATTTTGAAAGATAAAAACCACAATTCTTCCAATTGCTTTCTGAATTTGGCAAATACTTAATTTAATATCCTATGGGATCTACCACTCTGGTTTTTTTTTCCCTTCCCAAAGTACCATATCATTATTCCTGCTTTGTTGGCACTTTGTTCTATCTTCTGCCAGGACTATACTTATTCTGCCACCCTCCCTTGTATCTTCCATTCTGTAGAACCTAAACTGCATGCATCCTTCAAAGTCCACTTTAGGCAGCAATTTGCTAAAGGAGCTGTCTCTACCAATGGCTGGTAATCACTAATCTCTCCTTATTCTTAAATATATAATACATATATATTTAATTTATATATAGCTTATAGATTATTTTCAAGAGAAAATAATCTTAGAGACTGAGCATGGTGGCTCATGCCTGTAATCTCAGCACTTTGAGAGGCCAAGGCAGGAGGATCACTTGCATCCAAGAGTTTGAGACCAGCCTGGGCAACACAGCAAGACCCCGTCTCTACAAAAAATAAAATAAAGAAATGATCTTCAGAGTGATCTTATGCATGCTTCTGTTGTGGCCAGTTCATGAGCTTACCATGAGTCCCATGCAGATGTGTTAGGAATGCTAAATGTGGCTGGTCAATTCCACTAGCATCACTATTACCAATCCTTGTGGGTGAGAAAACTCTGCAATAATGTAAAATCCTGACTCAAAGAACATTTAAATTATAATTACTATAAAGTATATTTATTAAGGCAACAAAAGAACCAAACCATTTTTTTTTTTTCTTTTTGAGACAGAGTCTCACTCTGTCGCCAGGCTGGAGTGCAGTGGCATGATCTCCACTCACTACAACCTCGGCCTCCTGGGTTCAAGCGAGTCTCCTGCCTCAGCCTCCCAAGTAGCTGGGACTACAGGCAGATATCACTACGCCCAGCTAATTTTTGTATTTTTAGTAGAGACGGGGTTTCTCCATGTTGGCCAGGATGGTCTTGATCTCTTGACCTCGTGATCTGCCTGCCTTGGCCTCCCAAAGTGCTCCCACTGCGCCCAGCCCCAAACCATTTTTAAAATAATTTTTTAGCAAATGTTGGAACAAGACAGGTTAACTCTAGCAACAGACAATTAAACTAACCAGAAGATACTTATTTTCGGGGCATTGTGTTATTTTAAATTTCAGGGTATGCATATTCATTATAATCAGCTTATTCATTACATAAATATAAATATCATTGATTACATTAAATTAAGGCAATGTAGAATTCAACCAAAATAGGAATAAGCCTAGTGAAGGGGGTCCTTTGCTTTTCTAGACTCAAACAAAAAAACCTGCCACTTTGGTGCTGTCCATCTGGAAGCGTTGTTTGGTAGTGAGGACATGAGCCAGAAATTTAAGTTACCATCTTCTTTCTCTGTAGCAGTAAACAACTAAAATGCCCAATTTTCCTAAATAAACTTACCCCTCATAGTGATATTGTTAAAAGCTAATTAAAGCTTATGGGACATATAATATAGTAATAATCTCTGTCAACAAATATATCAATATAGTACAATCAATAAATTTTATATAAATTGTTCAATAATAAATAAAAGACTTGTGTCCATATGGACACAAAGAAGGGAACAACAGATACTGGGGCCTAGCTGAGATTAGCGTGGGAGGAGGGGGGAGGATTGCAATTTACCCACATAACAAATGTGCACATGTACCCTTGAACCTAAAAGTAAATAAAATAAAATATAGTTATGTGCTGCATAGCAACATTTCAGTCAACAATGGACTACACATACGATGGTTGTCCTTATTATAACGGAGCTAAAAAATCCCTATTGCCTAGTGCCGTCATGATGCTGTAGCAAAATGCATCACTCCTGTGTTTGTGGTGATATTGGTGTAAACAAACCTACTGCACTGCCAGTCATACAAAAGCACAGCACATATTGGCCAGGCACGGTGGCCCACACCTATAATCCCAGCATTTTGGGAGGTCAAGGCAAACAAGTCACTTGAGCTCAGAAGTTTGTGATCAGCTTGGGCAACAAACTTTTTGTAGAGAATCCCTGTCTCTACAAAAAATACAAAAATGAGCCAGGTGTGGTGGCGTGCGCCTGTAGTCCCAGTTACCTGGGAGGCTGAGGTGGGAGGATGGCTTGAGGCAAGGAGGTGGAGGCTGCAGTGAGATGAGTGCACCATTCCACTCTAGCCTGGGCAACAGAGAGAGAGAGAGAGAGCCTGTCACAAAACAAAAAAAAAAAAAAAAAAAAAAAGCATAACACATACAACTATGTACAGTATATAATACTTCATAATGATAATAAACAACTGTTACTGGTTTTTGTAAAAAATGACAGTTAAAAGACTTACACTTCTCCATTTGAAACCTTACTACAGGCTGGGCACAGTGGTTCACTCATGTAAATCCCAGCACTTTGGGAGGCCAAGGTGGGCGGATCACCCAAGATCAGGATTTCAAGACTAGCCTGGTCAATGTGGTGAAACCCCAACTTCACTAAAAATACAAAAAAATTAGCTGGGGGTGGTGGCACACACCTATAATCCCAGCTACTCGGGAGGCTGAGGCAGGAGAATTGCTTGAACCCAGGAGGCGGAGGTTGCAGTGAGCCGAGATCTTGCCAGTGCACTCCAGCCTGGGCAACAAGAGTGAAACTTCATCTCACACACACACAAAAAAAACTTACTACAAAAGTAAACTATTCAAGATCATCTGATACTGGTGTAAGGGTGATATATAGATTAACAGAATAAAATTGAGAGTCCAGAAATAAATCTTTATATTTAGTCAACTGTTTTTCAACAAGAGTGCATGATGATTCAACGAGGAAAGAAAGATGGTCTTTTTAATACATGGTGACGGAATAACTAAATAATCAGATACAAAAGAATGAAGGTGGACTGTTACCTTACACCATATATAAAAACTAAAATGAGTGAAAAGTCCAGCCATAAGAGCTAAAACTATAAAACTATTAGAAGAATACATAGGTGTCAGTCTTCATGACCTTGGATTGAGTAGCAGTTTCTCAAATACGAACACCTAAACCACGAGCAGCAAGAGAAAAAGTAAATAGATGAATCTCATCAAAATTAACAACTTTGATGCTGCAAAGGACACGATCAAGAAAGGGAAAAGACAACAAAGACGGGAGAAAATATTTGTGAATCATATCTGAAAGAGGACTTATATCTACAGAACTCTTACAACTCAATAATAAAAAGACAAAATAATCCAATTCAAGAGATAAATAGGCTGGGCATGGTGGCTCACATCTGTAATACCAGCATTTTGGGAGGCCGACGTAGACAGATTGCTTGAGCTCAGGAGTTCAAGATCAGCCTGGGCTATGTAGGGAGACTATTTCTCTACCAAAAAAAATACAAAAATGGGCTGGGTGTGGGCACCTATCGTCCTAGCTACTCAGGAGGCAGAGGGTGGGAGGACTGCTTGAGCCCTGGAGGCGGAAGTTGCAGTGAGCCATGACTGTGCCACTGCACTCTAGCCTGGGTGACAGAGACAGACTGTCAATCAGTGAATCAATCAAAGATTTTAGCTATTTGATATAGCAAAGTACTACTATCACAAATATATTAAATAAACAAATTCAAAAGATGAATACACTTCCTAATTCTATATCATGGAAGTACGTGGGAGGAAAAGTAACAGCTAAGAGTCCTCGATGTTAACAACAGGAAGTGAGAAAGTACAGAACATAATCAGTTTCTGTGTTCACTTCCATTTTACTCCAGTGGAAAATTCTTTGTTTGCATTTATTATTGTGTTTCCAAAAACAGAAAGAGAAACAATTCAAATTTTAAAAATCTAAACTTTGAAAAACTACTGATAAATTACACCATCTTTCTCATTTGTTCTATTTTTGAATGTGCGTATGAGAGAGAGAAAGGAATATGAATACAAGTTAAATACACCATTTTAGGAATTTTTAAAAATAGACATGTTGCTTAAACTGTAGCAATGGTTATCTTAATATTTTTTCTATAAATGGAAGGTTTTCTAAAATTACAAAATATTTATGGTATCAACATTGTAAGACAAAATTGAATTAAATTACAAAAATTTCCATCCAAACAGAAAAAATCCTAATGTCTGTTTTAGGCAACATGGAGGAGTTTCAAGCAACATAGAGTTGCCTAAACTATATGTTCTTGGCAAAATGCGATTATGTTTTGAGCAACATAACTTGGATTTTTTTTTTAAATGACTATAGAAAGGGCTCCCCCTTGTCACATGCCAATTTCTCATTATGCAAGGCTCTGCCAGGCTGAAAGTTACTATTCATTCATGAAGAATAAGATTATTAAGATTAAGTGACTACGGCCTAACCCATTAAATAAAATTATTATTTATTATTAGATTGCAATGGATATTTCGATTCAATTCCATATATTTTTTAAAACTGCTATAAACTCTCCACATTTTAATCTTGGCATTGAATTCTGATAGCAAAAGTTTGAGGTAGCACTTTAAAAGTTCAAGACCTACTTTGGCAGTGGAGATAAAATATTGATTAAAATAAAGTCCCTATATTTGAACATAGCATAGCATAAGAGAGCAATGCAAATATATTCATATAAATGTTAGTCATAAATAAAGCATTACAATTTTTAAACTTGTTTTCATACAACTACATAACATCGATTTCTCAAATTTGCTGGGAACATTTTGAATATTCTAAAGACTTGTAAAAGATTCATTTTGCAAATGTATACAAAGGTACCTGTTAATACAAGTCTGTCCTACCGTTTGTTTAAAATTTCCAAAGGTCCTTTCAGAAAAGCAAACATGGTTTCCCTAGGAGGCTAGAGAGGCTTCTCTGAACATCCTGGCATTCAAGCCTACAGACTGACAACTGTAATTTCTTCCTCATGTGGCCCTACTCCTTTCCTGCCCTCATTAAAAAAGTACGCCCTTGCTCCTTATCGTAAAAAGAAAATGTAAAACATTAAAATTAAAAAAAAAGAGGAACAAAACAATGTGTATCTATGTTCAGCTACAGTCATTGGATCTCTAAGTTAGTGCCAGGAAAATGTTGGCATTTCACGTGGAAACCACGAAGATGCAAGCGAGTGAAGAACACTCTGGGAATTCAGGTTTTAGAACATACAAGTCCTAAACTTCAAATTCTGAATTAGAAATTTTTTTTTTTTTTCAAAATTAGACCCACTGTATGAAATTGCATATGAGCCAGTGACATCACTGACAGGAAAACCCAGTGCAATGTGAGGCTGAGCTGTGAAGGGTACAGTGCCCAGTCAGGGGCATTACTTAGACCTCACTGCAGAATACTGTGCCAGGTCCTGAGCACAGGCAAAAACCAGGCGCTGACAAAAAGGGTCATGTCCAGTGACCAAAAAGAAAAAACAGCCTTTCTTTTTCGAAAGGTTTGGAAACCACAACCATGCCTGCTGAGCTCCAGGTGAAGAAAGGAGGACTGTTCAACCTTGAAAGGGACATGATGATAACCATGTAGCAGAGACTTCATTTACCTGGTGAGCAGGGTCAAGGTCAGAAGGGTGTGTGTCTGTGTGTGTGTGTGTGTGAGACAGGGTCTGGGTCTGCTGCCCAGGCTGGAGCACAGTGGTGCAATCACGGATCACTGCATCTTCCGCCTCCTAGGTTCAAGAGATCCTTCCACCTCAGCCACCCGAAGGGATGGGACCCCTGTGCCAGTTAATATTTGTATTTTTTGTAGAGACAGGGTTTTGCCATGTTGCCCAGGCTGGTCTTGAACTCCTCAGCTCAAGCAATCAGCCCACTTCCCAAAGTGTTAGGGTTATAGGCGTGATCCACCTAGCCCAGTGGAGGTAGATCTGATTACCTTAATCATATTCTACAGTTAAGCTTAAAACTGTAGAATGGTGTAACTGCGACATACCAGAAACATTCAAACATAACTAGATGTCCAACTGTTAGGGATGTTGTATTACCATGGAAATTTCAATGTTACCTTTCATATTTATTTGTTCCCATGTAATATTTCCAGGGACTAATGGGAATTTCATTTTTGAAACTTTTCTAAGATATGATTTCTGCTTCTAAGCAATGGCTTCCTGGTTTTCCATTTCTAGTTTAAATTCCTTCATTATGAAAAGGAAATTCAGTATCTGCTATTAAAAGCAGAGAGTAAAAAATACAGAAAACGTAACATATTGGTAAGAACAAGTTATCAGAAGCCTAGTGACAAGAGTTGTTGTTGAGGTTCCTCTTGGTTATATCCACGAAATTCATGGAGAGCCTTAATTACTTCATTTGTAGAAATGAAAAAAGACAGCACATTTATCACTCTACTAAGTCTTACTACATAATCAAAGCTAATCTCATGACTGCCTGAAAGGAAATATAGTTCCAAGTTCCAGCTGTGTTTCAAATCAGCAGTTTCACAGTGAGGTCCTCCTGAGTCCTAGAGAAGACCTACTTTCTGGCCTAACAGGGGAACCCAAGGCTTTTTTGAAAATGTATTTTCCTATTATAGATTTTAAACTACAGGATGTATCACAAAATGAACTCTCATTTTCCCCTACTACAATCAAAATAATAAAAGGCATGGTCTCCATAAGAATTCTTTATCTTGGCTAGGCTCAGTGGCTCATGCCTGTAGTCCCAGCACTTTGGAAGCACAGGTGGGCGGATCACTTGAGGTCAGGAGTTTGAAACCAGCCAGGCCAACATGGTGAAACCCTGTCTGTACTAAAATTATAAAAATCAGCGGGGTGTGGTGATGCACGCCTGTAATTCCAGCTACTAGGGAGGCTGAGGCAGAAGAATCGCTTGAACCCGGGAGGTGGAGGTTGCCGTAAGCAGAGATATCGCCATTGCACTTCAGCCTAGCAACAAGAGCAAAAACTTCATCTCGAAAAAAAAAAAGAGAAAAAAAAGAATTATTTATCTTAAGTGGTGCCAAAGAGAAGAATATATACATTCTAAGCTGGAATGATTTCTGTAGTTGTTTTCATGTTTCCCCAGTTTATTTGTCTCCATGACACTTATCTACTATAACAGTGTATTTCTTGTTCATTCATTTGCTGTCTGTCTCCTCCTACTGTAAGCTCCATGAAGCCAGGGACTCTGTCTTTTAATCACTGATGCATCCCCCAGTACTTAGGATAGTGTCTGGCATTGATTCTCAAGAAATATTTTTTGAATGAAGGAAGAAAGGAAAGAAGAAGTGTGCACAAGATAAAAGAACACGCAATATTTTCAGGCTGGAAATGGACCGATCTCTTGGCTTAGAATTATGCAGAAGGGTACAGATACAAAACTACATTCACATTTCAAATGACTAAATCATAACTCAAATCTAACTGAGGGGAAAAAAAAAGGGGAAGGTATATATTTAACTTACTTTAGGAGTCTGTAATATGCAAATCGGAACATTTCTTGGATAAACACTGAGACCAACGCTCCAAAGATCAGCAGATATTTCTGTATTGGTCCATCTTTGTTGTCAGTAATGACTCTTGCCATGAACCAAACAAGCGACGAAATCAGCAGAGACACCAACCAGAAGAAAGCTCTGAAAAACAGGGGGAAAAAAAGTTACAAGTGAACATCAGTACAGGATTAATAATGATCTAAAGGCAGGGGGAAAAACCCTGCTTGAGAAGGAAGAGATTTCTTGACTTTTTAATAAGGGTGGGGGGAAGTCCCCATAAAGTGATGCTTTTCATCAGTTGTTCTTAAAGGTGCATTTTCCTTAGTGAGACAAACATGTCCAAGAGGAATGGTGAGATTTCCCAACAATTACTCTTTTTTCAGTGACCCTGGTATTTGCTGGTACATCTGCAGACTCTATCTGCCAAGGACTGTCTAGCTAGAAACTTGGTTATTTGGTACTCTTTCTAATCAATGCTCTGCCCCTTGATGAGCCAAAACAAGAAAATATACAACCTTGATTACTACAATTTTCATATCCTTAAAACCTACAAGAAATTACAGATTACTGGTCAGATATCTGCAAAGGTGAGCATCTTTTCCAGAAAAATATCTACATCTCTATTAATAAAGTGATTGGTATAAAATTCAACTTGAAAACCTGTGTTCTGATCAGGATCAGTACCCACGCCCTCCAGGTCTTGCAGCACCCCTGTGGATTCTAAGAATTGTAGCAAGCTTTACAAACCTTTTCCCAAATCTCTATTATTTTTTAAATGAAATGTAATGAAGCACTTTGAAAACGTTTGTGGGAGGTGAAGAAACGCAGAAAAGTGGGAATCACTGGCCTAGTCTGGTGCCAAGAGACTCACGGGGGGTGGGGGGGACGACGACGTGGTATGGGCAAGTAAGAACCAGGTGACGACTGGGATGGGACACCAGAGTTCCGTATTTATCAAGCTCCCAGAAGGAGATGCACAGTCAGGTGCTTCGGTGTTTTACAGGTTTCCACTCTTCGGCTGCACTCCGGAATCATCCAAAAGAGCTTAAAAAAAAAAAAAAATCTGAAGCCCAATCCCACCTCCTAGACATTGTCACTCAATGGATCGGGGTGGGGGTGGGCATCGGCATGTTTTAAAGCACCTGGCCCCAGGTGATTCTAATTGGCAGAGATCGCGCACTACCATCCTAGACGCCAACGGTTCTTAACCCTTAAGGGATTACAGATGCCTTTGAGAATGTGAGAGAAATTAGGGACTCTCCCTCCAGAAAATGAAGGATGCAGAGAATGCATATATTAACTTAACCATAATTTTTTTATACTTTAGTGGCTTCACGGCTCACTAAACCCACCCATGGGCCCCAGGCAAAAGGTCCTGACCCCCAGTGTGCGCTTCTTCCTAGGAGGGCGAGGCGCCTTGGGGAAGCGGGATCTCCGCTCTCCCCCTGTCAACCCTCCTCCCGTCAGAAACGCAAGGTCAAGCCGCGCGGTGGGGGCGCCGAGGGTCGCGGGTAACCCCGGGGGGGGGGGGGAGGGGAGCCCCCGGCGTCCGGGTTTCCCGGCGCTGTCGCCTCACCCGGCGATGAGGAAGATGATACGCAACGGCTCCGTAGCGATGGTGAAGACATAGAGGGCGAGCGCAGGCCCGAAGGCAATGAAGGCGCAGCCGAAGAACACGGCCGCCGTCATGGCGACCGCGGAAGCCGACCCGGGGGCCCGTAGGGGACGCTAGATACTCCCGGCGCTGGTGGGGTTCAGTAGGTGGGGCTCGGGGGCGGGGCTGAGTGGGACGCAGGGGGCGGGGCGGGGCACAGGGGCGGGCACGGGGGCAGGGCTGAGCGGGGCTCGTGGGCGGGCAGGGGGCGGGGGCGGGGCTCGTGGGGTGCGCGGCGGGGGCGGGGCTCGTGCGGCGCAGGGCGGGGCGGGGCTCGTGGGACGTGGGGCGAGGCGGGGCGTGGAGGCAAAGCACGAGGGCCGTGGGGACGGGGCGGGGTGTGGGCTGAGGGCGCCCCCTACGCGCTGAAGGCGGGGAGCGCGGATCCCACTGCTGGGCCTTCCGCCCTAGCGGGTGTCCGGAAGCGCCCGGGCTACGCCGTAGCTGCTGATCCGGAGGCTGGCGTCCTCGGCGACGTTAGGGCCCGAGCCATGGCCCGCACGCCTACAGATACACCCGAATCGGGTCCCAGTGCGGGCCGCGAGGTGGCTACGAGAAGGGCAGCTCGCCAGCCCACCTTTGAGCCGCATGCACCGAGAACAGGCAGAGATTCCAAGTCAACTAAAGAGACTAAAGAAAAACGTACTGCAGGCACTGGCAGGATTCCCTTTTAACTAGTCTTTTCTTTAAAGCACATTTTACCGTTTGGGTAGTTGCGGGAACTTCTTGCTGCATCCTGTATAAAAACTAGGCTGGGATAGCAGTGACCCCGGTGATAACCCACAGATGGTAAAATGATGAAATAGTGGTGAAAGAAGCTGCCCTTCTCAGAGCTGTTTTGGCCAAAGCTTTTTCCCCCCAAAATCTTCAAAAAAGTTGTTTTTGCAGGCATTCTGTGACCACCCTGCAAGCAATAGTGACATCTCCCTGGTCTGCCCTTTCACAGTGTTTCATTTCACTGGCTTATTTTTCTTCCCCGTTAAAATGTGAACTCCCTCCTCCCATCCGAAACGCAACAAGGTCCAGCCGCGTGGTGGGGGACGCCGAGAGTCGCGGATAAGCCCGGCCGGGGAAGGGAGTCCCGGCATCCGGGTTTCCCGGCGCAATCGCTTCCCCCGGCGATAAGGAAGGGTCAGGGACTTTGGGGACAGGGACTTTGCTTTGCTGTTTGTTGTTTCCTCAGCACCTAGAAGTTCATTAATATCTGTTCAATAAGTGAAATAATTTAAAAAGTGGAAGTTATAAAAATCTTTATATTAATTTAACAATTTCTAAAAGGTTTAAAAATTAAAACAAGTTCTCTGATCATTCACATCCAAGTTAGATTTTTCTTTAAGTTTAATAATAATACTTCGTTGGTTATTTTGATCAACGTGCCTGACACAGGTAAGTGCTATGTAAGTGTTAACCAGTCACTTCTACACCTTCTTTAATGCCCATCATGAATAAAGATTTTGGGCCAGGCGCAGTGACTCATGCCTGTAATGCCAGCACTTTGGGAGGCCAAGGTGGGCGGATCATCCTGACCAACATGGTGAAACCCGTCTCTTCTAAAAATACAAAAATTAACCAGGTGTGGTGGTGAGCGCCTGTAGTCCCAGCTACTCGGGAGGCTGAGGCAGGAGAATCACTTGAATCTAGAAGGTGGAGGTTGCAGTGAGCCGAGATCGCGCCACTGCACTCCAGCGTGGCAACTGAGCCAGACTCCATCTCAAAACAAAAAAAAAAGATGTTGGTAATCCACATTAAAAAAACAAACACCAGTAGACGAAAGTTGGGACCTGACAGATGTTTTGCAGCTCACCTCTGAAAATGGACGTTCAAATAATACAACTGCAGGTATCTTACAGATGATAAATATCATCTTTGCCCATTTAAAAGTCATATATATTTTCCATTTACTCCCACAGAATACTTCTTCAGATGCCAGTGACTGTAATTTGAATGGTCGTATCCAGCACAATACCTATCAAAACTCAGGTCGAGATAACAGTTCAGAGTGATCGATCTGCTTTGTAAAGATATGGAAAATGAGATTCCAGACTGGAGTGTAACGCAGGCATGAGATGGCAGTGGCCTGAATCAGGGATTTAGCAGGACTCTGCAGGGAAGCACACAGATTTAATAGAAGTTTAGGAATTGTACAAACAGAATTTAGTGACTAATGAGCTGCATAGAGTGAGATGGGGAAGAATCAAGGATGAGGGCTTCTGGAGGTTTCAGGCTTAAGTGAATGCCGTGGAGACAGAAGGAGGAGACAATATGGCAAAGCAGACCCAATAGTGGGTACCATTTTGTTATTTTGTTGTTGTTTTAGAGACAGAGTCTCGCTCTGTTGCCCAGGCTGGAGTGCAGTGGCACGATAGCAGCTCACTGCAACCTCTTCCTCCTGGGTTCAAGCAGTTCTCCTGGGTTCAAGTGATTCTCCTGCCCCAGCCTCCTGAGTAGCTGGGACTATAGGCATGTGCCAGCATGTCTGGGTTATTTTTGTATTTTAGTAGAAACAGAGTTTCACGATGTTGGCCAGGCCAGTCTCGTACTCCTGGCCTCAAGTTGATCTGCCCACGTTGGCCTCCCAAAGTGCTGGGATTACAGCCGTGAGCCACCGTGCCCGGCCTTCATTTTGGATGCCTTGAGATTGAGATACATGCAGCACTCCAAATGGAGGTGTTCAGTAGGCAGCTATATATCAGGATCAGGAGAGACTTGGACTGAACATCAGAATTGAGACCAGAATACCTGAAGCCATGAGAGTACATAGAATCACCTAGATAGCCGGTAAAGCCAGAACAAGGCCTATGCCCAGAACACCAACATTAAAGGTATGAGGAGAAGAGGAACCTCAGAAGAAACTGAAAAGGAGTGGCCAAGAGGGTAGCAGGAAAACCAGGGAATATGGTGCTGTGGAAGCCAAAGGGAAAACATTTCAGAAAGAAGGGCTGTCAAGAAGTTAAACAAGCAGCCAGGCGTGGTGGCTCACACCTGTAATCCCAGTACTTTGGGAGGTCGAGGCGGGTAGATCACCTGAGGTCAGGAGTTTGAGACCAGCCTGGCCAACATGGTGAAACAGAAATTAGCCAGCCATGGTGGCGTGCATCTATAATCCCAGCTACTCGCGAGGCTGAGGCAGGAGAATCACTTGAACCTGGGAGGCAGAGGTTGCAGTGAGCCGAGATTGCGCCACTGCCCTCCAGCCTGGGGCACAGAGTGAGCCTCTGTCTCAAAACAAAAACAAAAACAAACAAACAAAAACAAGCTGCTAGTGAATTACATCCACTGGATTTAGCCATACAGAGGTCATCAGTGACCCTCCCAGACATAGGGGTAAAAGGCAGTCTGTAAAATCTTCTTACATGAATGTGTGGTAAGAAAAACAGGAAAGAGGAGAAAATGGAGAAATTTTGCTTTGGAGGAGAAGAGACAGGACACCAGCTGGAGGAAGACAGGAAATGGAAGGATCCTCAGAATACTCCACCCAGTTTCCTTGGTAAAAAGTGACGCAGTTTTGATCCTGCTGTGATCCTGAAGGACAGAGGGAAGTTACCAGCCCTTTAGGAGTCAACCCCAGGATCCAGGTTTCAAGCAACACTGGTTATGTTGATGGTACAGGATGACAGTCTTAACTACATACTCAGAGTTCATTCAACTTCAGCTTACAAACAATACTCACAAGTAAATTTTTTTTAAAGGCAATACAAGAGGAAGTGGCTGGGCACCGTGGTTCATGCCTGCAATCCCAGCACTTTGGGAGGCTGAGGCGGGCAGATCACTTGAGGTCAGGAGTTTGAGACCAGCCTGGCCTATATGGTAAAACCCCGTCTCTACTAAAAATATAAAAATTAACTGGGCGTGGTGGCACATGCCTGTAGAGTCCCAGCTATTCAGGAGGCTGAGGCACAAAACTCACTTGAACCTGGGAGGCACAGGTTGCAGTGAGCCAAGATCATGCCACTGCACTCCAGCCTGGATGACAGAGGGAGACTCCAACTCAAAAGTAAATAACTAAGTAAATAAATAAATAAAGGCAATGCAAGAGGAAGAAACCTGAAGAAACAAAAACAAGGGAGGGCAAATATTGGTCATAAGAAATCAGATAAAGAATTACTACCTAGTTTATATTAAGTATCCATGGTTATAATGCCAAGTTAATTTATGTTCCAAATTTATAAACCGTAAAACTAAATATCTTCATTTAGACATCAGAGAGAAAATTGCAATGATGGTAAAGTATCAGATGATCTGCATTAGAGAAATTACTAGTGTTTCTCGGAATTTTAGAGCTGGGAAAGGATTTAGAGATAATCCAATATAGTTTTTTAAAAAGCCAACAGAGGATAAAACAAGCCTAGAAAATGCTCCATTAATGAGCAGCAGAACCAGCTTGGAACCTGAAGTCTTGACTTCTAGTTCAGGACTCTTTTTGCTAGATCCAGCTGCCTCAACTGAAGCCTGAGACTTTTTTGATAATTGATTGACTAATGTGACTACCTATATGAAGTATTTCCGTGAGATTTCATTGTAATATATACTCGTAAGGAACAAAAACTCAGTTCACGTATTTAGCAGTTGCCATTCTTAACCACAGCAATTTCTTATTTTTCTTTCATGTCATCACCCAACTACTTTTAGGCAAATATACATTTCTTTATTTTATTTGCTATGGTTCATTCTCATATGTCCTTGGAACTAACATTGGAAAACTTTAATCTTGAGGGCTGGAAGCATGAAGCGGGAGAGAGGGTTCACTCAATTTGTCAATACCTAAACAACATTCTGGGTGATCTTATTAAAAGCAAATCCTTCTTACTAAAGATTAATATAAGATATTTAACACAGATTAAGATAGTATAAGGCAGTGGTCCTCAACTTTTTTCTGATTTTGTGGAAGACAATTTTTCCATGGACTGTGGGTTGAGGTGAGGGGGGATGGTTTCAGGGTGAAACTGTTCCAACTCAGATCATCAGGCATTAGATTTTCATAAGGAGCACAAACTTAGATCCCTCACATGCACAGTTCATGATAGAGTTTATACTCTTATGAGAATTTAACATCGCCATTGATCTGGCAGGAGGCAGAGTTCAGGCAGTAATGCTGGCTGGCCTGCCACTCACCTCCTGCTGTGTGGCCCAGTTCCTAACAAGCCACAGACCGGTACCTATCTATGTCCTGGGGATTGGGGACGCCTGTAAGGTGTTTAACAAAGATTAAAATTGTGTAAGATAAGAACCACAATAAAGATCATATAATAATGGGAGGCCAAGGTAGGAGGATTGCTTCAAGACCAGCCTAGGCAACATGGTGAAACACGGTTTCTACAAAAAATACAAAAATTAGGCCAGGTGCAGTGGCTCACACCTGTAATGCCAGCACTTTGGGAGGCCAAGGCGGGCAGATCATCTGAGGTCAGGAGTTTGAGACTGACCTGGCCAACATGGGGAAACCCCATCTCTACTAAAAATACAAAAAGTTAGCTGGGTGTGGTGGTGCATGCTTGTAATCCCAGCTACTCTGGAGGCTGAGGCAGGAGAATCGCTTGAACCTGGGAGACAGAGGTTGCAGTGAGCCAAGGTTGCGCCACTACACTCCAGTCAGGGACAGAGTGAAACTCCATCTCAAAAAAAAAAAGAAAAAAAAAATTTACCCAGGCATGGTGGCCCATGCCTGTAGTCCCAACAACTCAGGAAGCTGAGGTGGGAGAATCACTTGATCCTGGGAGATTGAGGCTGCAGTGAGCTAAGATTGCACCACTGCACTTCAGCCTGGATGACAGAGTGAGACTGTCTCAAAGAAAAGTAAATGGAGAACTAAACTTTTAAATCACACTTAGCTCCCAAATTGCACTTCACTTACTTCATGGGCATGTTAATTTTGATGATGACTGAAGTTCACTGATTCTGAGTTATTATTTTGACACAGGGTCTCACTTCTGTGGCGCAGGCTGGAGTGCAGTGGCACTATCACAGCTCATTGCAGCCTAACTTCCTGGGCACAAGTGATCCTCCTACTTAGGCCCCCAGAGTAGCTGGAACTACTGATGCATGCCACCGTGCCCGTATAATATTTGTATTTTTTTTGTAGAGTTGGGGTTTCTTTATGTTGTCCAGGCTGATCTCCAACCCCTGAGCTCAAGCGACCCACCTGCCTTAGCCTCCCAGAGTGTTGGGATTACGGGTGTGAGCCACTGTGCCAGGCGATTATTTCATTTATTAAACACCTACCCTGTGCCAGGCCCCTTACTGGGTATGGTAGATACAAAAACTAAAGACACAACTCCCACCCTTCAGGAGTTTAGAGTCTATCTAGTGGGGAAGGAAAGTCAATAGACAACTCAAATCTGTGTGGTGAGTGACACTTTGGGCATACACAGGAGGCTTTTTTTTTTTCTTTTTTTTTGAGACAGAGTCTCATTCTGTTGCCCAGGCTGGAGTGCAGTGGTGTGATCTCGGCTCACTGCAACCTCTGCCTCCCCAGTTCAAGCAATTCTCCTGCCTCAACCTCCTGAGTAGCTGGGACTACAGGCACGGTGCCACCACGCCCAGCTACTTTTTTGTATTTTTAGTAAAGACCAGGTTTCGCCGTGTTGGCCAGGATGGTCTCGATCTCCTGACCTCATGATCTGCCCGCCTTGGTCTCCCAAAGTGCTGGGACTACAGGTGTGAGCCACCCCTCCTGGCCCACAGGAGGCTTCTAAGTAGGGGTGGGTTGTGGCCAAAATGTTACCAGAGAAACCCTCAGTGAGTCTTTTTTTTTTTTGAGACAGAGTCTTGCTGTGTTGCCCAGGCTAGAATGCAATGGTGTGATCTTGGCTCACTGCAACCTCCACCTCCTGGGTTTAGTGATTCTCCTGCCTCAGCCTCCCTAGTAGCTAGGATTACAGGTGCCTGCCACCACGCCCGGCTATTTTTGTGTTTTTAGTAGAGACAGGGTTTCACCATGTTGGCCAGGCTGGCCTCGAACTCCTAACCTCAAGTGATCTGCCTGCCTTGGCCTCCCAAAGTGCTGAGATTACCGTGCCCAGCCCCTCAGTGAGTCTTGAAAGTAAGTGGAAGCCAGCCAGGTAAAGAAGCAGGAAGACAGCAGAAGGAGCAACGTAAGCAAAGGAATAAAATGATATGATGTGTTGGGGAACTGCAGTTACTTACGAGGTTCAAAAGAAGAGTATGGGCCAGGCGTGGAGGCTTATGCCTGTAATCCCAGCACTTTGGGAGGCCGAGGCAGGCAGATCACCTGAGGTCAGGAGTTTGAGACCAGCCTGACCAACATGAAGAAACTCAGTCTCTACTAAAAATACAAAATTAGCCAGGTGTGATGGCACACGCCTGTAATCTTAGCTACTCGAGAGGCTGAGGCAGGAGAATCGCTTGAACCCAGGAGGTGGAGGTTGCAGTGAGCCAAGATTGCACCATTGCACTCCAGACTGGGCAACAAGAGCGAAATTCCATCTCAAAAAAAAAAGAAAGAAAGAAGGAAGAGTATGAATTAAGGTGTGACAAGATTTAAGGCTGGAGAGAAAGACATGGGGATGGCAAAGGACTTTGTTTGCCATGCAAAGGAGTTTTTATCCCAAGGTTAGGCAGTACCAGCAAGGCATTGTATATGGCAGGGGCAGGATAAGACGCCACCTGTAAAACTCAGCACTGCAAAAACTGAATTGGAGGAAAATAAAATTAGAGGTGGGGGAGACTGGTTTGGAGAGGTTACAGTGATCTAGGCAGAAGCTGAGGGGACCTCAGCAAAGACGGCAGTAAATAGAGTAAATAGAGGTAGGACCCATACAATCTGGAGGTTGACTAAGGATCTAGACAGATGATAGTGCTACTTATTATGATGGAAAAGGACAGGCTGCCCCCCTGGAACTGGGGTTTGCTTGTGGAAGGGGAAGAGACAAAGTTGAGTTTGAGTTTCAGACATGCTGTGTGTGACGCACCTGTAGCAGATCCAAGGGTGGGTGTCCAGTACGCAGGTAGCTTTGAGATCTAGCCCTCTGGAACGTGGTTGGGCTAGAGATACACGTTTGAAAACTGGTTTAGCTTTCTATTGCTGCTGTGCTAAATTACCACAAACTTAGTAACATAAAGCAGCACCGATTTAGTCTCACAGTTCTAGAGGTCATTAAGTACAAAATGGGTCTGACCTGGGCTAAAATCAAAGTGTCGGAGCAGGCTGGTTCCTTCTGGAGGCTGTAGGGGCGAATCCTTTTCCAGATCCTGGAGGCTGCCCACATTCCTTGGCTCATGGCTACGCATGGCATCACAGCACTTGTTCTCCCTCTGTGTGCACCGTCACGTGGCTTTCTTCTGACTCTTCCTGTCCTCCTATGAGAAGGAGCCCTGGGATTACACTGGGTCCACTTGGATCAGGATAATCTCCCATCTCATGATCCTTATCTTGATCCTCTCTGCAAAGTCCTTTTTGACATATAAAGTAACATTCACAGGTTCCAGGGATTAAGACATGGCCATCCTTGAGGAGGGGAGGGGAAGGCGGGGAAGGGCATTTTTCAGCCTTACCACAGAAGTTACGAGCATTTAAAGAGCCATGAAAAAGGGTGAAATTATGCACAAGTGGGAATCAAGAGAATACTGTCTCAGAAGCCAAGGAAAGAACGTTTCTTGGGTGGGAGAGAGAGAAATATACCCGTGAAATGCTGCCAAGAAGTTAGCTAGGGGCTGGGCGCGGTGGCTCATGCCTGTAATCCCAGTACTTTGGGAGGCCGAGGTGGGCGGATTACCTGAGGTCAGGAGCTCAAGACCAGCCGGGCCAACATGGTGAAACCCCACCTCTACTAAATACATACAAAAATTAGCCAGGCGTGGTGGTATGCGCCTGTAATCCCAGCTACCTAGGAGTCTGAGGCAGAAGAATTGTTTGAACCTGGGAGGCGGAGTCTGCAGTGAGCCGAGATTGCGCCACTGCACTCCAGCATGGGTGACAAAGTGAGACTCTGTCTCAAAAAAAAAAAAAAGAAAAAAAAAAGTTAGCTAGAAACAGAACTGAAAACTGTCTGCTGCTTGCAGCCAGGCTGTTGTAAGCACAACGTCAGCAAAGTGGTGAGGAGGCAGAATACAAACTGGAGTAGGTTAAGGAATAAATGGAAAATGAAAAAGTGAGGATAGTAACTATGGGCACCTCTTTGAAAACAGGTGCCTTTAAGCATAATGGGAAGAAGAGGAAAAAGAACAGTAGGGGAGAGAGGGCCATAAGCCACAGGGTGGGAGGGTTGAGGATGCCCAGAGGCCGAAGGAAGGGCTAAAAAAGGATAAGGGTTTGAGGGTACAAGAGAAAGAGCTGTGAGATCCTTAAAAAGCAGGATAGCAGTGGGAGAATGAATTCAGAGAAGGGACAGAGAGAAGAGCCTGGGGTAAGAATGCCTCTGGCCAAGCATGGTGGCTCAGGCCTGTAATCCCAGCACTCTGGGAGGCCGAGGTGGGCGGATCACAAGGTCAGGAGATCAAGACCATCCTGGCCAACATAGTGAAACCCTGTCTCTATTAAAAATACGAAAAAAATAGCTGGGCGTGGTGATGCACGCCTGTAATCCCAGCTATTGGGAGGCTGAGGCAGGAGAATCACTTGAACCCAGGAGGTGGAGATTGCAGTGAGCCAAGATCGCACCACTGCACTCCAGCCTGGGTGACAAAGGGAGAGTCTGTCTCAAAAAAAAAAAAAGAATGCTTCTGAGACCAAGAGGAAAGAGGTAAGGTTGAAGGTGGATTGTAGATTAGGGAGGAAGAGGAGGATAAAGTGTTTTGTGACTGATGCTTTTCTCCGGAAGGAGGGAGGTGAAAGATCTGTCCATGAAGAGGGACAGGGAAGAGGTAGAAAGCTTGAGAAGAATCATGAAGGTTTGAAATGGCTGTGGGATACATGGGAAAGACTGAGACTGGGAACATGTGCAAACAAAGAGGGAGAGTGTCAACAGTGCTGGTGCCATCAAATTCGTCTCTCTGTCTGAGCTGAAGTGAGAGGATCACTTGAGCCTAGGAGTTCGAGATCAGCCTGGGCAACATAGTGAAACCCTGTCTCTACCAAAAAAAAAAAAAAAAATTAGTTGAGTTGGGTAATGCCTGTAGTCCCACCAGCACTTTGGGAGGCTGAGGCAGGTGGATCACCTGAGGTCAGGAGTTCGAGACCAGCCTAGCCAACGTGGCAAAACTCCATCTCTTACTAAAAATATAAAATTAGCTGGGCATGGTGGTATGTGCCTGTAATCCCAGCTACTCAGGAGGCTGAGGCAGGAAAATCACTTGAACTTGGGAGGTGGAGGTTGCAATAGCTGAGATTGCGCCATTTAACTCCAGCCTGGGTGACAGAGAAGGGCTCCATCTAAACACACACACACACACACACACACACACACACACACACACGCATGCACACGAAACTGCATTATTTTAAAGTGAAAACAAAACAACAGAAACAGAAACTAAATTTGCAAAGACTAAGAAGGGAAGGGTGATCAATTTAAAGCTGCAGGTTCCACAATAGAATAACCTCAATGTATGCTGAGCTAAGTATGATGAACAGGGGAGCTGGCTATTTTTCTAGGTCTTTTTTTTTCTTTTGAGACAGAGTTTCACTCTTGTTGCTCAGGCTGGCGTGCAATGGCACGACCTTGGTTCACTGCAACCTTTGCCTCCCGGGTTCAAGCCATTCTCTTGCCTCAGCATCCCAAATAGCTGGGATTACAGGCATGCACCACCATGCCCAGCTCATTTTGTGTTTTAGTAGAGACAGGGTTTCTCCATGTTGGTCAGGCTGGTCTCAAACTCCTGACCTCAGGTCATCTGCCCGCCTTGGCCTCCCAAAGTGTTGGGATTACAGGCGTGAGCCACCGTGCCTGACCTCTTTTTCTAGGTCTTTAAACAACCCTGGGTCAGATATAACGTTTGCTAAAATATCTCAAGTCTGCCACGGTTTGAATCATATACCTATCAAATTTGCAGAAACATTTTTTATTTCATTTTATTTATTTTTCTGAGACAGGGTCTCACTCCATCACCCAGGCTGGGGTGCAGTGGCCTGATCCCGGCTTGTGGCAACCTCCATCTCCTGAGTCCAAGAGATTCTCCAGCCTCAGCCTCCTGAGCAGCTGCAACCACAGGCATGCACCGCCAAAGCTGGGCTAATTTTTGTATTTTGTAATTTTGTCGTAGAGATGGGGGTCTCACCATGCCGGCCAGGCTGGTTTCTAACTCCCAACCTCAAGTGATAAACCCGCCCCAGCCTCCCAAAGTGCCAGGACCACAGGCGTGAGCCACCACGCCTGGCCCAAATTTGCAGAAACATTTTTTAAATGTGCAGTCCATTTCAGAGTCATGAGTATTTTCATTTTCATTATGTAGTTTTTATTTTAGACGAACATTATTATAAAAAAAAAGTTCACCTGGAATGAAATCCATTTAAAAAAAAAACACACAGCATCAGTATCAGTACACAGTTAATGAATTGGCTTAAACAAGATTAACCACGTGACAGGTCCACTTATCTGCAGGAGCTTTTCACATTAAGCCACTGTAGCAAAAATAAAATATGTTTAAACATGTATAGTAGGATAATTATATGGAAAAACTAGAGAGCTTCCATTAGGGGCATGATTTTCATCAAACAGTTTATGGTATTTTGCATGAGAGGAACTGCAGTGTCAGCTGCAAACAAAATAAAACCGATCCGTAAGGCCACAGAAATGAACTACTGAATTCACATTTTTTTAAAAAGGTAAGAAAGTGAAATAAGTTCTATTAGTTTCTTGGCACAAGAAATGCAATTGCATATGGCACACGCATTTCAAGAAATGAAGTAAAATCTGAAAATATCCCTAAAATAACTGTTTGCTAATCTTTATTTCTCTACATTTCAGTCATTTAGATTTTTTCATAGTGAACATGACAGTCATTAATTTTATTAGTCTAAAAAAAAAAGATTGATTCTACTCTAAAATTGTGCTAGAATTTGAAATTCTTTTAGCATATCCTGTCCATCTAGGTCCCTCTATATCAAGGGATTTCATTTTTAGACATTCCTTTCTGCCTACCCCTGTGCTCCCTTTGGATGTAACAGGGGAAAAGGAATGTCTTTTCTGTTAAAAAAAAAAAAAAAAATCGAAGAAACCTGATTGCAGAAATGAGTGCTTAAAATTTACAGTAAGTAAACCAACATAGTGAAATGTGGTTTTAAAATTTTAAGCTTAGAAGCTCATCTTTAAAGATTGAGAACTAAATTTGTAAAGGAATCTAAGTCATGAACTTGAGAAGAATGTCTGCTTAAATGTATCACTTACTGATCACAGGAAAAACTTCGTAAGCCTTAATATAGACTCTCAGCATTCAGAACCTGTAAAATGGAGTTATAATCTCTTACTTAGAAACTTCTGCAAAAACGCACCTATATTGCACAGCTAAATTTATTAATGGAGACAGGGAGATAATACTTTTTTTAAGCTACTGGATATAACATGTATCCTCTATTCTAAACTAATAATTCCTACTTTTCCCAATGATGTCTTCAGTTCAAAACAAAACAGAATCTACATTTTGTTAGATGCTTAAAGGCTGGCTCACTGTTTTTCTAACAGGTATTAGAATACTAGTTAGCTAAATGAGGTATAATTTAAAAATAGTCCTTCAAAGTAAAGAGTAGTCTTCTGAAAATTTATAACAAAGACTGCACAAAATGTTTATGTAAATAGTAAGAAACCCTGCAGCACCCACTAACTGATGCACAGGTAGATTATTTTATCATAATCTGTCCGAAGTAAAATATAGCTAAAATAAGTTCCCAGTGAAACATTTTACAATCAACTGATTGACATGCTACTTAGTTACAGCACATTTTCACTGTCTGATACCCTCAGACTCTACTTGAAAGGTCTAGTCCAACCATTGTCAAAAATTAATACACTGATAATAAAGTGCAGCCACTGAACCACTAATACTGCTGCAAAAATCTTCATGTACCTTATCCATAAGACCACAAAAATGTTCACAAGAAACTAGATTTCTTCAGTTTCAGCAGGGAACAGACACTTATCTGTCATTAAATTCATCTACAAATAGAAAAATAATGCACTGTATGTACATTATTAAGCAAAGTGGAATATTTATTGGGTCATTTTACCATGCAGAAAGTGAATTTCCTAAGGTCTTAGCTCAATGTATATACAATTTAGCAAAGCTAAATGTAAGAAAATAGCAAGGACAATTTATTTCTATATAACAGAGCATATACTCCCAATTTGCTGCTACTTCAAAGAGCACTTTTAGACTCTTCTAACTTTTACAGGCTCTTTCAAGTGAACTTCATGGAGACTAGTTATTAATCCATATAAGACAAAAGAAGAAAGAAGAAATACAACCAAATCAAAGCATTATGTTAAAAATAATAACAAAAGCTAACCACAGAATATGTCAGTTTTGGTTTGCAGACAACCCCTGAGATTATATAAACCAAAGTGTTAAGACACCAAATAGTCAGAGGTAAATTACTAAGAGAATTACATTCATACATGGTGTCATAGCACTTGTCTTTTAGAAAGGACTTTGTTACCATCCAGAAAGCTTAACTGCTTGGATTTTTTTTCAGGAAATAGTAAATATAAGATGTTTCTAAAAAATTATGTTTTCCTTTTGAAAATGTATTTGATTTTAAGATAGTAGAATTACAATCAACTTTCAATGACAGAACTACTAATTATACTAGAACAGCAATGGATGACTTTTAAGCCTATAGGTAATTACAAAAAAAAATTACAGAGGCTGAAATTTGTCAACAAGTTAGTATGTCTATTAAAAATAGCTTGGGAATATTTGCAGCTGCTAAATTCTTCCTATATTTTCAAATACATATGAAAGATTGAGTGGTCCAAGCATTCTAATGCCACATCTTAATCTGAAGAGAATCCTCTGTGGTAACAAGCAAATCCCTTTCTGCTTCCATCTCCTGTTCCTACCCAGCATGATAGTAGCCTTTGTGAAGCAAAACAGGTATACCAGGAAGAATAATGAACAGAATTCATTTCCCTCATCCCCCTCTGTATTAACCCTCGCTGTGTTATGACACTGAAGGCTAGAGTAACAGCAATGACATAGTGATCTGAATTTGGCACGTAAGTTAACACTAAATACCTTGCGATGGTTTCATCCACAAAAAGTATACCAGTACCAGTGTTTGTTGAAAAAGGCAACTGAGCTTTTGGTTGGCTTTAGCCCAAATGACTGGACTAAGTTCTATAACAATGAACCAAACAGATGGAACTGGGTTCTACACATTCAACAACAGCTGTTTTAAAACTGAAACCTTGGTCCTATTTTCTCTAATGAAAAGACTTTTCCTAGAGGCTGCACTATGTCTAAGTACTTTTATTTCCAAAAATACCCTCTAAATAAAAACAACCAAAAATCATTATTTTCACCATTACCAAGAGCTAGCTCTATTAAATTTGTTATCAACAAGTTAATCTCCCTCTCTGCAGGTAAGCTTTCCACAAACTAACACCTACAACAGCTTGTTACACAAACTAACATCTGCCTAACTCTTGTTAACTTTTGCAGACAGGGATTATGGTAGGAATTTGGTATTACAACTAAGCCAGTCAGCTAAGGAATGAAGCTAAGAAAAAATATATTACATATCCTTATTGACAGAACCAGTTAGATGCTGAACTAAAACTCTAAATGGTGTATCTCTCAGCTCGCATAAAATTTCAGCTCAAGAAGTTCACAGACAGAAACAGATGATAATGTTCAAATATGTTATCAGTTTTAAGTAACTGAATGATTACAGTAAGTCAAACATGAGAAAGAATAGCAAATACAAACCCCAAGGAAAAATGAGATTGTGATTATTTCCAAATGCAGTTTCTATAGATTAGGCAGAGGTAATCATTTTAATAAGTGATTCATTCAGCTACCCAGACTCTGGCAAACAGGTCAGGGATGAGGCAAAGCTCTTAACAATCTGAAGAAATAAAGAAATTGTGGCCTTTGATGACTAGATGGGCATTTCAGTAAATTTTAAAAATGAATTTAACGATTTTTATTTAAGAAAAAGCCCTTAAATAAATGCTACCAAGGCAGTAATATTTGACCTTATGAACCAGACCAAATACCCTTTTAGTATATTAATCTCTGCTCTAAATGCTCTGCTTTTAACATCACCAAACGTACAAATCTGCCCAGAACTTCATGACACAAAGGTGTGCAAATATGAGTCTAAGATTGTGCTGAAATAGGGAAAGGGTAACTAACACTGATGTGCAAAGTAAAAAAGAAAGGTAACAGCTTCTGCAACAGGTAATAAAACAGGAAAAAACAAGTTAGGTCCTGCATGTGTCTCCACTTCATTGCTTCTATGTTTGAAAAAAGGAGCCTGTTCTTTTGCTAGGCCATGAGGCTGGAATCCACTTGGCATTCTGTGTCGAGGGGTCTAAGTTCAGTGGTGCTCTCAGCGGCAGCCAGGAGGTGTGATTCTGAGGCTGGGTGACCTGTGCTTTCAGAGAAGCAGGAAAGGGCCCTCGAGGTGTGCTGCAGTCTCTCAGAAAGAGTTCATCAAAGTAGCGAGCAACGAAAGAAACTGGTCTTCTTTGATCGGTTTTCTGTTATTTTCACTGGTCCACCTGCTCCTGCTGAATTGCTGTCATTCTGAAAAATGGAAGATAAAGTTACCAAGGAAATAAAAAGTTTCATGGTTTGACCTCAGTTACCAAAAAAATTAATATAACTAACCAGATGATGTGAAATGTGTATTCTAGTGAAATGTGTATTCTAGTGAAATGTGTATTCCCTCGAGTATTTTATTAGAAAGGGAGCTACTTAAGCACCAATGTTGTCTTTTTCTTTGGAAATGGTGAATTACAAAGAGGAAAATCCCCTTACGATAGCAGCTTTTATATCAATAATATATTAGATAGAAAGCTTCTATTTCTAGTTCCAATGGAGTGTACAGTTTCAAAGATAATGATGGAAACAATGTTATGATACTGACATAGACAATTCTGTTAGAGGTAAGAAAAATGAGTAGTATATAGCATGCAATTGGTAACACTAAGGACTCCGGATAAAAAAAATCTTTCAAGGTTGTCTTAATAATTTGTCACTGAGACAGTTTCCAATTTAAGCAAACTTTAGCAACTTCAAGGTCATAGTTATGTAGATATAAATATCTGTCACATGAAAACTGAACTGGATAACTTGATGGCAAAAATATAATTTGTGCTATTATTTTCATTATTTTGATCAAAATTCAATTAAAGATCACTTAAAGAGTGAGATGAAAGACCTGAAACAGCAGCAGTTCAGAAATAAGAATCCTCAACAAACAGAACTAAGAATCAGAGTTCAACCAAATGCGTATTTGAGTCAGGAAAAAAATGAGTTTTATGTGAATATATTATAATTAGACCTATCCTTTTCATCAAATGCCAAATAAAGAGCATAATGGAAATAAAAATTATAAGTGATACAAACCATTTTTCTGTTGAGTTTTGTCATTATATCTCGTGCAAGTGTAAAAAATGCCTGTAGGTAAAACAAAACATTTTCATTATTATATATTCACTATATATATTTATTCCCCCCCTCCCCCCCCAGAGATGGGGTCTTGCTATGTTGCCCTGGCTGGATTGGAACTCCTGGGCTCAAGCAATCCTCCCACCTCAGTCTCCTGAGTAGCTGGGACTACAGGTGTGAGCCACCATGCCTAACTTATTTTAAAATAAAAATATGTAATTGTTCATTATTTCAGTATAAATATACCACTTTGAAGTTTTACATTAAGAAAATAACAGTTGTAATCATAGTTAGCACGTGTTTACTCTTTTGAGATTGTATCATAAACATTTTCCAATGTTATCAAACTATCACTCATTCATCAAATATTTTCTTCATGTGACATGATATCTATCACAATAACACACTTGTTGAGTCACAAGTAACTTCCTCAGTACACCGAGAACAGGACGGAAGCTCTGTCTAAGCCACCTCTTGACCCTAGAGCAGGGCACGGTGCTGATCCAGGAGATGCTGAATATCCGGTATAATGAGTGAATGAAGGAATGATGTATTACCCTATAGTTCTAAAATCTGTCTTCACAAAAATCTCTACTTTTTATTTCTGACCTTTTCTTTCAAATAGCTCTCACTTTTATACCTGAATATGTATAATCTTCTGTGTCTGAACACTCCAAAATCCCAACAGTTCCTGGAGCTCCCAGCTGAATTCCCCACCATGGAAGTCAGTTCAAATAGAAGCAGGGCAAATCTGATTAATCTTGGTGATAATTTATCCATAATGTCTCTTGATACAAACCAAGTATTTTTTAAACCCATCATCACTTTATTTTTCTACAAAGCCAAGAACTGTTAAAGAGTCTTCATTTGTCTCCATGCTAAACCCACTGTTACGTCAGCCTCTTTGTTCCCAACACTCCTGATCCCCCAAAAATTGTTCACAAAAAGGATTATTTCCAATCCAATCAAATAAAAACAATATGACTACTATTATTACTCATTGTCAGTGCCTCACTGTCAAACTCGTCACCTGTGAGTCTAACTACACTGATTTAAAGCTCTGGCAAAGTTGCTGCCATCTGTATGCCTGGCTAGAATAAGCAGGTCAGGCAGCTCCTAGTATGAGTCCATACTGTTGCAAATGATAGGATTTCATTCTTTTTTATGGCTTAATAGTATTCCATTGGGTATATATACCACATTTTCTTTGTCCATTCATCCACTGATGGATACTTAGGTTGATATACTGATTTCCTTTCTTTTGGGTAAATACCCACCAGTAGTGAGACTGCTGGATCATATGGTAGTTCTATTTTTAGCTCTCTGACTGTTGTCCATAGTGGCTGTAATAATTTACATTCTTACCCACAGTATATGAGACTTTCCATTTCTCTACATCCTTTCTAGCATTTGTTATTGCCTATCTCTTTGATAAAAGCCATTTTAACTGGGGTGAGATGATAGCTCACTGTAGTTTTGATATGCCTTGCCCTGATGATTAGTGATGTTGGGCATTTTTTCATATACCTGCTGGCCACTTGTCTTCTTTTGAGAAATGTCTATTCAGATCTTTTGCTCATTTTTAACTTGGATTATTTCTGATGGTGGAAAATCCTTTCGTAGCAAGCAGAGGGAAGTATTTTTCTGCTTATCTAAGCTTGTGTAAATAAATCAGTAGAGGCTCTCCTGTTTCCTAACACCCGTTGGCCAACCTAAACAAATAACTGTTATTTAAAGCAAGGAAAAAGTTCTGATCAATGTCCACTGGCTAATAAAATCATGTAGGTCTTGATTTTTAACCATCATGTTATGATGAACAATGAGTAACATAGGAAATTAAATGTTTATGAGACCATCAATATTAAGAGAATTACATGTATTAACACATATCACATGTAAATTAAATGTATTATTTTTATGATCAGTTGAAAAAAATGTTTTTTTAAAAAAGAAAATATCAGGATGGGCATGGTGGCTCATGCCTGGAATCCCAGCACTTTGGGAGGCCGAGGTGGGCGGATCACGAGGTCAGGAGATTGAGACCATCCTGGCCATGGTGAAACCCCATCTCTACTAAAATACAAAAAAAATTAGCCAGGCGTGGTGGCGTGTGCCTGTAGTTTCAGCTACTTGGGAAGCTGAGGCAGGGGAATCACTTGAACCTGGGAGACGGAGGCTGCAGTGAGCAGAGGTCATGCCACTGTACTCCAGCCTGGCGACAGAGCAAGACTCCATCTCAAAAAAAAAAAAAAAAAAAAAAAAAACATCAGGCCAGGCATGGTGGTTCACGCCTGTAATCCCAGCACTTCGGGAGGCTGAGGCGGGCGGATCACCTGAGGTCAGGAGTTTGAGACCAGCCTGGCCAACATGGTGAAATCTATCTGTATTAAAAATACAAAAATGGCCGGGCACAGTGGCTCATGCCTGTAATCCCAGTAATTTGGGAGGCCAAGGGGGGTGGATCACGAGGTCAAGAGATGGAGACCATCCTGGCCAACGTGGTGAAACCCTGTCTCTACTAAAAATACAAAAATCAGCTGGGTGTGGTGGCACGTGCCTATAGTCCCAGCTACTCAGGAGGCTGAGGCAGGAGAATTCCTTGAACCTGGGAGGCAAAGGTTGCAATGAGTCGAGATCCTGCCACTGTACTCCAGCCTGGCACCTGGCGACGGAGCAAGACTCTGTCTCGGAAAAAAAAAATACAAACATTAGCCAGGCATGGTGGCATGTTCCTAATCCCATCTACTCAGGAGGCTGAGGCAGGAGAACTGCTTGAACCCAGGGGGCGGAGGTTGCAGTGAGCCAAGATCATGCCACTGCACTCCAGCAGAGTGAGAGTCTATCTCAAAAAAAAAAAAAAAAAAAGAGAGAGAAAGAAAGTATCAACGGTTCTTCTTTTGGTGAAGAAAACCTATTCTTTCTTTCTTTCTCTCTCTCGATAGTTCTTTCTGGTGAAGAACGCCTTTTCCTTCTTTCCTTTCTTCTCTCTTCTCTCCCTTTTCTTTCTCTCTTTCTTTCTTTCTTTCTTTCCTTCCTTCCTTCCCTCCCTCCCCTCTCTCTCTCTCTCTCTTTCTGTCCTGGGATACATGTGCAGAACATGCAGGTTTGTCACATAGGTATACATGTGCCATGGTGGTTTGCTGCACCCATCAACCGATCATCTACATTAGGTATTGAAGAAAATCTATTCTTCTAAGACTTTAGATGGTTTGGTTTTCCTTCACAGCTAACTTAGTGAAAATTTATTAAGGCCACTCTCTGATAAACACACTTTCTTATTTCTACTAAATGCCACTATGTTACAATTTATTGTGCTTAATCTACCTCAAATGTGTATACTAAGGGAATGTGTCCAATAAACTAACAGTTTAACTCTTCTGCTGCAGGCATATGGGATGACATGAATGAGCACAGGACACGGGGTGGTCTTCTAGTCCAGGATTTCCAGCTGCCCAAACAAAGCAAAACTGAACTTGTATCTTCTATCCTGTGAATCTTAACTGTACAATCTAATATAACCCAGGTGGAGGCTAGATGCTAGAAATTCAACAACCAGCATCTACATAAAAATCAGAAGCACAAAAGTGTACAAAGTGGAGGTGGGTCAACAAAAGGCATTCAATACGTCAGAAAATGCCAAGGCTTTGAGAGCTGTTTGAACACAGGCCCCTAAGCCGTGGTGTTGCTCCATAACAAGTCACCAAATGCTTCCTTCTTACCTCTTCTACATTTGTACTGGATTTTGCACTTGTCTCCAAGAATTTAATCCCATAGTCAATTGCTAGCTGAAAGGCAAACAGAAATACTTCAGTTTAGCAAAAGATGTTTGAACATATAATGCATTTATATTTCTTAGGTTTTTCAAAGTCCCAAAGGTAGGATATCTATTTCAGAATTTCTATGGTTCTCAAATTTCTTCATTTTCTTCTACTGTATTAGGAATTTAATAATTTAACATAATCATCATAAGAAAGATGGCACAACTTCCATTTAAAACATAATTTAAGGCCGGGCACAGTGGCTCACGGCTGTAATCCCAGCACTTTGGGAAGCCGAGGTGGGCAGATCTCGAGGTCAGGAGATCAAGACCGTCCTGGCGAACAAAGTGAAACCCTGTCTCTACTAAAAACACAAAAAATTAGGCATGGTGGCATGTGGCTGTAGTCCCAGCTACTCAGGAGGCTGAGGCGGGAGAATCGCTTCAACCTGGGAGGCGGAGGTTGGAGTGAGCCAGATTGCACCACTGCATTCCAGCCTGCGTGACAGAGAGAGACTCCATCTCAAAAATAAATAAATTAATTAATTAAATTAAATAATAATTTCAGTATTTATCTTTTTTTCTTTTTTTGTACTTTCAGTTCTCTAATATGGGATAAATACTCACCCTCCCAAGGCAGGAGAATAGGGTCTGGAGGCAGGGAACCTAAGGCCAATTCACATTGACTTCCTACAACTAAATAAAAAGAAAAACCCCAGCCTTCCACGCCCAACTAACAAAAGAACAGGGGGTACTCTCTTTGCAACCTCCTCCCCTTTTCTGCCTCACAAATGAAAAATGGAAAGTACCTCTGATTGGTTCCCTCCCACAACCAATTAGAGTTTCTGCACAGGGTGTAACCTTATAACTTCATTTCATCCTCTGATTGGACGTGGAGGGCAACCAATCAGACTCGTCATGAGCCACTACTTCATTTACATAGGGTGTAAGCCAAGTAACCCATGGGAAATTTCTAAAGTGTATTTAAACCCCAGAAAACTCTGTAACCAGTGCTCTTGAGCTGCTTGCTCGAGCCCACTCCTACTCTGTGGAGTGTACTTTCATTTCAATAAATCTGTGCTTTTTTTGGCTTCATTCTTTCATTGCTTGGTTTGTGCATTTTGTCCAGTTCTTTGCTCAAAATGCCAAGAACCTGGATGACTCATAGTCAAGACCCTCCACTGGTAACACTACCATTATTTTAGGATTCATTCACTCCTTTTATTTGCTCCCAAAGTATAATTCTCCAGCAGTTACTATACTGACTTTTAGGCCAGGCGCAGTGGCTCACGCCTGTAATCCCAACAGTTTGGGAGGCCAAGGCGGGCAGATCACCTGAGGTCAGGAGTTAGAGACCACCCTGGCCAATATAGTGAAACCCCGTCCCTATTAAAAATACAAAAATTAGCCAGGTGTGGCAACAGGCGTGTGTAGTCCCAGCTACTTAGTATGCTGAGACAGGAGAATCACTTGAACCAGGGAGGTGGAGGTTGCAGTGAGCCGAGATGGTGCCTTTGCACTCCAGCCTGGGTGACAAGAGTGAAACTCCGTCTCAAATGAAAAATAAAAAACTATACTGACTTCCAATGCTTTTTTTTTTACTTTTAATAAATGAGTTCGGAATAGAACAAAAGCTTAAATACTAAAGTATTCATGCTTTGATTTCTATTGATTGAGACAAATTGTGAACGCTTACATATTCCTCAAAAAGTTCCTAGTTCATTCACAACACTAAAATTAAGTGAATATTTTTAGGGGAAAAAAGTTTGCATCAAAAGTTCGCAGTCAGATTGAAAAACAAAATGTGGCCGGGCACGGTGTCTCACACCTGTAATCCCAGCACTTTGGGAGTCCGAGGCAGGTAGATTGCTTGAGGCCAGGAGTTCAAGATGAACCTGGCCAACATGGCAAAACCCTGTTTCTACTAAAAATACAAAAATTAGCCAGTTGTGGTGGCACATGCTTATAATCCCAGCTTCTTGGAGGCTGAGGCTGCAGTGAGCTGAGATTATGCCACTACACTCCAACCTGGGCAAAAAGAGCAAGACTCTGACTCAAAAAAAGAAAAAAAAAGAAAGAAAAGAAAATGCATTTTGCATATATGATTTTTTTTTAAAGGCTAAAGCAAAATTCCAAGACTTAAAAAGTGGAGCGTCTAAGTAAATTTAGAATCTGCCACAGAAGTAAATATGTGTACAAAATATTCTTCTGCTTTACAGGACACAAAAGAAACACCCATAAACAGTGTATAAATGACACCCATAGCGCCTCATCAGTTACAAGGAATTTATCCATAAAACCTAAAGCTAATGTGTAGTAAAATATTCTTAAGGAAAAAAAATGAATTGGAAAACGATTACTGTTGAAACTTCACCTATCCTATAACTTTTTTTTTTTCAAAAAGAATGAATTACTTTAACTTCAAAAATGGGCATTTTCACACAGATCTGGAAGAAACAGCCTGAACTCTAAGCTGCAGGAATCTGAGAAAGGACCAATTTGTATCTCCCAGAAAACATTAGCGAATTCTTTAGGAATGAGTCATGAGCAAGCAGTATAGGGAGCTGGATCTCGAATACTAATTCGCACCATTCAAGTGTGGATTACATCTCTTTGTTGTTGATATCCAATTTAAAAGGATTAAAACACAGATTTAAAAAAAAACTTAAATCAATAATTAAATAATATGAAGAAAAGAAATGCTTAATGTGAGTAGATTCCAACCTTTATCCATTCCATTCACATTTACCTTCTCCCCTCTTTCTTTTGACACTTGTCTTTTGTTATTCATATCGCATTTGTTACCCAGGATCATTCTTTCAACATCGGAAGAGGCATGCTGCAGGGAGAAAATAGCATGCTATAAAAACAGCCTGAGAAAAACCTGTTACTTAATAGACAAATCCGACCTGTCAGAAATACATGAATTTAATAAGACAAATAATCTTTCACTCACATAAGGCCTAATTCAGAGAAAAATTTAAAGATGGGAGGAGGGGCAAAGCTACAGCACAAGGGCCCTCACAGAGCCTGTGCAAACCTTCTTCCCGATGTTTGGAAAGAAGATTGAACAAACACAAATTAAGCTTATGGTGATCTAATGACAAAATTTCCAAATATTTGTTTGGGTCAAAGAAGTACAAAAACTTGGTACTGAGTGAACCAGTGGAGAAGGTATTCTGGATTCTGAACTATTTAAAAAAGAAATTCACGTAGGTTAATAGAAACGTGTACAAAATTATTTCAGAGTCAAATTTCTTAACTGACAAAGACATTAAAAAATCTTAATACTGATTATCCTGGAATTAAAAATAATTTCAAACATCCAAGATGGAGAAAATGTCAGAAGGGCAAAAAGTTGCCAGTTAATAAAGAGATACTGTTGCTAGCCAAACAGCGTGGTGGGATAGAGGCTGGGAACCAGATATTTTAATCCTGATTCTTCCTTGTTTTTCTTTTTTTTAGAGACAGGGTTTCTCCATGATGAATGTTGGTCAGGCTGGTCTCGAACTCCCGACCTCAGGTGATCCACCAGCCTCGGCCTCCCAAAGTGCTGGGATTACAGGCGTGAGCCACTGAGCCCGGCCAGTTCTTCATTTTAAAGGCTGTATGAGCACAGGCAAATAACTTCTTTCTGGTCTCAGTTTCTTCATGTGTAAAATGTGATCTAGGATTAAACTGTTTCCCATATCTGGCCAAAGCTTAAAATCTTGTGACATTACTTCTCTGTCCCTCTGCCTCCCAGTAGTCACACTGGCAGCACCAGAGATTCATGGCGCTCTTCAGAGAGAGAGGTGTCCAACCTGCCCATGGCCTGCTTCTAAGCAGCTCAGCTGCCTTGCTGAGACAGAGGAACCTTTTATAAGCACCCAGCAGGACTCCTGTCCAATGCCACCATTCTCTTTCTGCACATACCTCTTCAATGTTTCTGATCCAATTTTTAATATTGTCAAAGGATTTTTCATTTGTGATGTCATACACCAGCATAATGCCCTATAAGGGGGAAAAATATTTATTTAGTACTTTATATATTTATAGTATATAATGTCAATGTACTCCTACCCTCCAGAAACCTTCTGTTTGTCCATTTTTTTGCCTTTAAAAAAGGGTTCAGCCGGGCGCAGTGGCTCATGCCTGTAATCCCAGCACTTTGGGAGGCCAAGGCAGGAGAATCACCTGAGGTCAGGAGTTTGAGACCAGCCTGACCAACATGGAGACACCCTGTCTCTACTAAAAATACAAAATACAAAATTAGCCAGGTGTGGTGGTGCATGCCTGTAATCCCAGCTACTAGGGAGGCTGAGGCAGGACAATTGCTTGAACCCAGAAGGCAGATCTCCGCGGTGAGCCGAGATCTCACCATTGTACTCCAGCCTGGGCAACAAGAGTGAAACTCCATCTCAAAAAAAAGAAAAAGAAAGAAAGAAAGAAAAAAAAATGGGTTCATAATTTGAAATTTGGTACAGAGAAACCAAAATCAATAGATTATTCCATTGATCTCACCATGTAAATAAAAAGCCCGTTAACATTTTCACTGTTAACCTTTAATGAATTAGTGATTGTGGTAAAGGTGATACACCCTTTCTACCTGACCTAACATGATAACAATCAGCACGAATTGAAGCTGAGTCAAAGCAGAGATAACATTGAAAGTAAGAGTTAATCACTTCCATTGTACTTGTTTATCCCAAGAAGAAACTACCTTGCTTTTTACTCTTCTCCCAAGACAGACCACACTGCTTCAAACTTATTTTTTACATAGGCTGATCAAAATGTCACTGTTTATCTAAGTATATCACAGACACTTAAAATCCAATGCTTTTGTTATACTGGTTTAATGAAAGGCATTTGTGTCATATTTTTAAAGACCCCATGTCTGGTATTTCTAAAAGGTTTACCTTCCAAATATTTCAGCTAACACCGTGTATGCTAACTATTCCAAAATCTATATCCCCAGACCACACTTCTGTACTAAGTACTAGATCTACTCACCTGTCCATCTACTACACAAATATTTAGTGAGCACCTACTGTGTACCTGATACTATACTAGATGCTACTAGCAGTGAACAAGATAGAAAAGGTCTCTTCCCCCTTGTAGATGGCTGGAAAAGACAACAGACAATGAGCCAATACCTGTACAATTAATTATAATTTTGACAATTGCTATGAAGATACATGGGGAGCTCATATGCTAGGGGTGTAATTGAATCTGGTTGAGGGGTTGGAGTGAGCAGGGAATGTCATTTTCTTTGAGGAAATGACATTAACGCCAAAGCCTGGGAACTTAGTAGATTTAAACTAGGCAAAGTAGGCTAGGAGCTGGGGTGAAGAGGGAAGTCCAGGTACCCAGCAAATAGCAGGAATATTGTAAATCTTTTGCTGATGTTGAACCAGAGACCACTGGATTGAGTGAAAGAAAGTCAGCTTGGCAAGGCTGGACAGATCTAACGCGCAGAGGGCACAAGATGAGGCCGAAGGTCTAGGATGGGGCCAAAGGTACTTGAGAGACCACTGTCTAGACACTGGCCAATAGATATCCCCTGTGGTCACAGCAAACTCAACAAAGTAAAACATGAGGTTGTCTCATCGCCTCTGAATCTTCTATTTGTCCTTGTATTACCATTTTGGTGAAAGTAGCACAACCCAGTCAGCCAAGCCAAGCAAATGTGGGAGTTATCTTCTCTATTGCCAATCAGTAACTAAGTCCTGGAGACCCAATGACCGAAATATTCCAGAATCTTACCTACAACACATATGGCCTTATTCAGATTCTTACAAATTAGTCTTTACCTGGATTCTGTCATCTTTAATTGATCTCCCTTATTAATTTTATTCTTTTATTTTCTTTCTTTTTTTTTTAGAGTTGAGGTCTCGCTATGTTGCCCAGGTTGGCCTCAAACTTCTGAAGTCAAGCAGTCCTCCCACCTCCACCTCCCGAGCTGCTGAGATTATGGGCATGGGCCACTACATCCAGCTTCCCTGCTTTCATTCCTTTTTTTTTTTTTTGAGACGAAATCTCACTCTGTCGCCCAGGCTGGAGTGCAGTGGTGAGATCTCGGCTCATTGCAACCTCTGCCTCCCAGGTTCAAGCGATTCTCTGCCTCAGCCTCCCAAGTAGCTGGGATTACAGGTGGGCACCACTATGCCTGGCTAATTTTTTGTATTTTTAGTAGAGATTGGGTTTCACTATGCTGGCCAGGCTGCTCTCGAACTCCCGACCTCGTGATTCACCAGCCTTAGTCTCCCAAAGTGCTGGGATTACAGGCGTGAGCCACCATGCCCAGCCCCTGCTTTCATTCTTAATGTCCTCTAATCCACTTTCTACAAGGGCACAAGAATTATCACTTCATTGATCACCTCTCCATTACCCTCAAAATTAAATTAAAATTCCTTAGTATGGTAGGGGAAGTCCTTCCAGGTCTGGCTTCCAACTTTGTAAGTAAATATAAAATATCAATATAAACAAATATAAATCATATAAAACACACATATACACACAGAAAGGAATACAGGAAATAAAACATTAACAGAATATATCTCTCAGAGTGGTGGGATTTTAGATGATTTCTTGGGGATTTTCAAAGTTTTCTATAGTATATGTATCCTTTTGCAACCAGAAAATCATACATTATTGTTTAAACGACAAACAACTCCTCTATCCTCTCTCCTTCCAGCCTCAAATACAAATGTTTCGCTTTGGCTACATGCTATAAAAGTGATGTTACAATTGTCTCAATTTAAATAATTTTATTTTAAAAAGGTCAGGCCAGGTGTGGTGGCTCACGCCTGTAATCCCATTGCTTTGGGAGGCCGAGGTGGGCCAATCACCTGAGGTCAGGAGTTCAAGACCAGCCTGGCCAACATGGTGAAACCCTGTCTCTACTAAAAATACAAAATTAGCTGAGCGAGGTGGTGCATGGCTATAATCCCAGCTACTTGGGAGGCCGCGGTGGGAAAATCACTTGAACCCAGGAGGTGGATGGAGGCTGCAGTGAACCAAGATCATGCCATTGCACTCTAGCTTGGGTAACAAGAGCAAAACTCTGTCTCAAAAAAAAAAAAAAGGTCAAAGTAGAGAACTATACATTTTAAAATGGTTAAAATGGTAAATGTTCTCTTATGTATATTTTACCACAATAAAAACAAATCAAAGTGGATTCTGCATAATTCCTGATGCAATGTATTTGGCTGCCTACAATATTAAATTTACCAAATAACTGCCCTAGCTTTACCATCCTTTTGACTGTATGAACAACCCAGATCATTTATATGCCATGTCATCATGAAGTTTCATTTTACTGGTTAGCACAGAAAGTATGAACATGGTGTGGTGTTATGAGCACAAGCTCTGGAGTCTGAGGCTTTTAACTCAGGCTCCACCACATATTAACTGGGAGATCCTGGAGACTTTATTTTATTCCTCTCAGTCTCCATGTCTTCATTTACAGAACGAAGACAATGCTTTTTCCACGCTAGATCATTCTGAGATCTACTGAGATATTTGTAAACTACTTCGCTTAGAGCCTGGGACATAGCTTGGACTCAATAAATGGCAGCTATTATTAATGTATATCTTCAGTTTCAATAGCAGAAATCATTCACCTCTTATGTTTTTAAGCTAATTGATATTAAGAATCAGTTAGAAATACAAATTCAAGTGTATCAGTTAAAACTTTATATACCTAGTATATATCTACAAGAAGAATTGCTTCCTAAGAATTCAGAAGATGGTATTGGTCTATGAGAAATGTTAATAATGTAATGATATGGTCCTGTTTTTCCCCAAAGCCCAGCTGTCCATCAGGATCACTGCTATGTCTATGAATGCTGCTGTGTCTGAAATGCCACGGTGACAGACTCCAGTATTGTGCTGGTCAACATGCCACATACCTGAACCAACCAACTAAACCTGCCATAACCACGACTTGCTGAAAACTGGGGGCACCACAACCCATTGGAATAGATGACTTGAGAGATCCAAGACTCGGGCAGAGCAGGATTCCCTGGAGATTTATCGAAGATGCTTTCTAGGGTAAAATTTCCCACTGACTCACCCCTCAGCAAGCATTTTTTGAGCCTTTACTATGTGTCAGACACTGGCATTGTATACAGCTGAACAAAGACAAAAACCACTACCTTCAAAATGTGGAAGATAATACTATTTAGAATAGCAACAATTTCTAATTATCTCAAGTAACGTGGGGAAAGACTAGGCAGTAGACAAAAGATGATCCTCAAATCTAAATATGTTATTTAATACATTTTCATGTCCTCTTTCTTCATACTATGAACTAGAGCCAGACATCCAAGAGGAACATTTACTCCCATATTCTAAGTGCCCCTGCCCATCTTCAAGTGAAAATGAGCATGCAAAATTGTGTCAGCACTTCATTGGCAGCATGCAGAAAACTGCTCAATAGAAAGGGATGTGTGTCTAAGATGCCTCTAAGCAGAATTACCTGTAAACTAGTCCAAATCATCCCTGTTATGATGTTCTTTTTATCCCTAAAATTCCTTCCTGGGGGAAACAAACAAACAAACAAATGTCTTCCTGGCACATATAATAAGCCCATTCCCACTGATTCCAGTCTAAGCAAAACAGAGTGCTGGCAGCTATTTTTATTAAAATGATGACCCTTCACAATCTTAAAAGTATTATAGGGTGGAGTGTGGGGAACAAATACACATAAAATGGTTAGTGGTACACTACAGCTTTAAAAAGGAATGCCTAATCTTTTTGTGGGGATGGGTTATGATGCTATACAAACACTGGAGGGCGAGTGGTGGTGGAGGAGGAAGGGCAGCAAGTCAGGGAGGGGATCTGTAGTGCAGACCACATCTTCCCAGAGGTGTGGGGACAGCTATTACCCCTTCAGCTCTGTCACCCTAGCACCACTCCCAGGAATACAAGAATCTTTTAAGCAATGAGTTGGGAATGATGGCAGCTGGTACCCTACATCTACCAGGCTGGGGTTCATGATCTCAGTTGTTCAACCTTCAAAGACTCTCTGAGCATACTAGATTTCATCATAATTCAAAACTCTAACTTGCGCTTGGCTTAGGCCTAAACACCAGAGATAAAGCTGTGGTCTGGGCCTGCCATTCTAGACATGGCTCAGCATAGCTCGTGGAAGTAAGGCAGCTTCCAGGCTGCCTTACACATCACTGTACTCGCAGCATCACACTGCCCAGAGCCAAAAAGCAATAAAAGTGCACTGAATAGATGAAGCATCTTAGGTTAGAACATAGCAAGTGATGAAGTTATGACAGCAAGGAAAATGCCAGGATTCAGCAAAGAACTCGGTAGTCAAGATTCACCAGATTCTAAGTCTCAGAGTCACAGATCATTCCACTACTTTGTGGCCCGCTGGCAGAATGGTGGTCAGGGGGTGACAGAGAGCCGGAGCCACAGCAGTGGATGTTGTAGAGGTGGTGAGATAGGAGATAACGGGATGAATGACAAAAGACTGTAACAAAGGAATACTTAGTCATATGGCTTGTGGTTTGCTAAGATTGCCATAAGGTATTAATAAAAGGAAAAATAATAAAAATACACAATCACTTCAGAATGTGTGGAGGAGTTCTAGAACATCTACCATTTAATCACCTGACTATCAGGATGAAGACCAACGGCAAAGCATACAGTTGCTAAACACAACCAAAAAATGTCTTCCCCATCACCAAATGTATTCTTCTCCATCGCACTAGACTCCAACTTGAATCCTATAATCTTGGCAAACAAACATTCATGTTTTACTTCCACCTGAAGAGTTACAACACCCTACAACACACTCACCATGGCTCCTCTGTAGTATGCTGTCGTGATTGTTCGGAATCTTTCCTGACCCGCTGTGTCCCTAAAATATGAAAAAAAGGAGAGTGGTTTTTAAAGTCATCACCAGCATCACTGAGGAGAGACCCTGCTGTAGGAGATGTAATTCTGGTCTGCTCAGGGTGCAGTGGTCACAGGGGAAAGGAGAATGAGACACAAAGGGAGCCCACTGCACATTTGCGAGCTGGAGGTGATGGTGGCCACAGGAGCCTGTCAAGAGCTCACAATGACTTGGGTGAAAAACCCAGACCTTGATAAAAGCAGCAACAGAAAAATACACAGAGAAATCCTGGTAGGAGCTGGTGTGCCGTATTAGTCAAACACATGTGGGAGTGAATAGACAATAGTTCTAAATTCTTGGACTCACCGGGGTAGTTATAATCCTTTTTGTAAGTGCTTAATGATTAAAGCACTTTGCTTTCTTGCCTGAATGTCTGATTTCTGTAGAAAGCAAGCAATCGAGCTGGACTTATTACTGTGCACATTCTGCTCAGCAGAGCACAATAAAATAGATCTCCTCAAGAACTTTTTCAGCTATGGAGCCCATGATTTCATGGGGACCTGGAGTTCAACACATACATCTTAACAATGTTTCCAAAGACTTTCAAACATAAACAACACGTCAAAACTATATAAACCTTCATATATTTTTGCTTTTTAGCTGATAGGATACCATTAAAATGCATTCTGAAAAATACAATTGTTTCTGATTTCACTTATAGAAGCAATTCTATAAAGGATGTTACATTTCCTTGATGCTTGAGAAAAGCAATATTCTCAAATTTGCCACTTTCAGCCAGAACTAATTCATTCCCTGTGCTACTAAGACAACATAATTGCAGCAAGAAAGAGGCATTTGTGGAAATATTCTAGAAATCTAGTACATACCAAACCATAATAAAAGATGAAGGCCCAAAGGAATATCATAAGTTAAAACATTAAATACCTTAACATAGACATATACCTTGCAAAATACTTTTCACACTGCACTCATGTGATGTCTATCACAGCCCAGTAGGGAGGGCTGCTGACCGGAGGGAGGGGGTGGGGGTGGGGGTGGGGGTTATGTGTGTTACTAGCATCCAAGTTCTGCAGATGAGGAAACAGGCTCAGAGGATCTAGGCCCCAGCTCTGCCACTAAACAGCTCATACCAATTTTTTTTTTCTTTTTGAGATGGAGTCTGGCTCTGTCACCCGGGCTGGAGTGCAGTGGCGCCATCTTGGCTCACTGCAACTTCCGCCTTCCGGGATCAAGCGATTCTCCTGCCTCAGCCTCCTGAGTAGCTGGGACTACAGGCACCTGCCACCATGCCTGGCTAATTTTTGTATTTTTAGTAGAGACGGGGTTTCACCATATGGGCCAGGATGGTCTCGACCTCTTGACCTCATGATCTGCCCACTTCGGCCTCCCAAAGTGCTGGGATTACACGCGTGAGCCACGGCGCCCAGCCCAGCTCATACTCTTAAAGGAGACAAGCATCTTAGGTCTCAGCTGTTCAGCTGCAGTCCAGGCCTCACAAAAAGCCATCTTATCCTGTCATTCTCTCTGATCAGGATTAGGTACAAGGGGCACTTGTTTGATACATAACTAACAAATCATGGGGAAATGGAAGCCAAGCACTTTTGAGCAGACTAACCATATTTTCTCGATAGAACATACTGCTGACCTAGAACCAGCTTTACAGTAAGGATGGAAGAGAAACACTACCATGTTAAATGTAAGTTGTGAGGACTGAATGGAGACAATTTTGTTGCTAAGGGTAATGATAGATAGTGCCATGATGTTGTGGCTGCTCTCTATTAAGTTAGAATTAGCTGATCGCCCACAGTCTCCTAGAAGCACTTACGATCAGAACTACATAGCACAGAGTCAGAAATTGTCTGAGAAATCCAAGGAGGGGATCATGAGAAAAGATGCAGTTTTTTAAATCTGTAAAATATTGGCTTCCTGTTCAATACTAATGGATGGAAAGGGCAACCCATGGTAACCTTCCTAACATTTTCTAATGAAGCACACTGGAAACCGCTAGGAAGCCAAGGCCTCCTGTTCCAGGGGGTTGAGTAGTTGTCCCAGCTTCATCGCATATGCCCTCAGGTGGACTTAATCACTCTCAGTCCCTTCTCTATAAAAGAAGGGCTAGGGAATATTCTTCTATCCCAGTTCTGAGATTCAAAAAAGAAATCGAGCCCAAGGCAAAAGCTAATATGTATAACTTTACTCTTTAGCCCTGCCTCGTTCTTAGTCAGTGCGGCTCTGAATTCTACGTTTTATATACTGCTGTCATTATTACACATTAGATCAGCAAACATCACCAAAAACCTTCCAAAGCTCCAAATCTATATGGCTCCATGCAAAGCACTGAACTGAAAGAAATTAAACCAGCTTCTAGGAGGTTAAAAAAAAATCTAAGAAGAGCTTCTGAGTTCAAGTCAAAAACATTCAACCTAGCAATCTGGAAGAACCATATTTATTCACTGTAGTTGAACAAATGCTTCAGGAGTTTATGAACCAGAATTGGGTAATCATAAGATCTCTGCCTTGCATACTGCAACATGAGAGTTGGGAAACAGCCTAAGGACTGACAGTTTGTGTTCCTCCAACATTTATATGTTGAAGCCTGATCCTCAATGTGATGGTATTTAGATAAGGGGACTTTGGGAGGTAATTAGGTCATGAGAGTGGAGCCCTTATGAAAGGGATTAGTGTCCTTCTAAGAGACACCAGAGAGATGATCTGTCTCTGGACCACGTGAGGATACAGGTGAGACAGCGGTCTACAAACTAGGAAGCAAGCCTTCACTAGACACTGGGTCTGCTGGTACCCTCATCTTCCATTTCCCAGCCTCCAGAACTGTGAGAAATAAATGTTTATTGTTTAACACACCCAGTCTATGGTATTTTGTTACAGTAGCTGTGACAAGTATGATCCAATAAGAAACACATATAATAAGAAACATATTTGGTCTCTGCTCCTGGTTCTTGGCACACAAATCCTAAAATCCTCGGAATATCCAACAAAGTAATAAAGTTCTTTGTGTGTGCTAAAGAAGTAACTGGTGGCTGGGGCTCCTGTCCAGCCCCAGGATAGGAGGCTGGTTGCCAGGAGAACCAACCAAGGGATGAGCGGGCTGGAACTTTCAGTCCCACCACACAATCTCTGGAGAAGGGGAGAGGGGCTAAAGGTTAACTTAATCACCAATGGCCCATAATGTAATCAATCATGGCTACATAATGAAACTTCATAAAAATCCAAAAGGACTGGGTTTGGAGAGCTTCAGAATAGTGAGACACATGGAGGTGCTGGTTGTGCCTGGAGGGTGTTTGCCCCCTCCCACAAGGAATTAAGTGTGGAAGTTCCTCACCCCTTCCCACATGCCTTGCCCTGTGCATCTCTTCCATCTGGCTGTTCATCTGTCTTCCTTGCAATATCCTTTATAATAAATGGGTAAACATAAAGTGTTTCCCTGAGTTCTGTGAGCTGCTCTAGTAAATTACTGAAATCAGAGGAGGGGGTCATCAGAACTCCAGTTTATAGCCAGTTGGTCAGAAGTACAGGTGACAACCTACTACAGTTGAGTATTCCTAATCTGAAAATCCAAAATCTAAACTCCCAAATCCAAAACTTTTTGAGTGCCGACATGATGCCACAGTAGAAGATTCCACACCTGATCTCATGTGATGGGTCACAGTCAAAATGTAGGCATACAACACAGTTTATTTTAAAAATTTTATTAAAATATTGTATAAAGTTATGTTCAGCTTTTTGTGTATTAGCTGTATATGAAACATAAATGAATTTCATGTTTAGACTTGGGTCCCATCCCCAAGATATCTCATTATGTATATGCAAATACTCCAAAATGCAAGAAAATCCAAAATCTGAAACATTTCTGCTCCCAAGCATTTTGGATAAGGGATATTTAACTTGTACTTGCAACTGGCAGCTGAAGTGGGAATACTGTGGGACCCAGCCCTCAACCTGTGAGATCTGACGCTATCTCCAGGTAGACAGTATCAAAATTGACTTAAAATTATAGGACACCCAGAGAGAAAAAGAAAATTAAAAAAAAGAAGAAAAAGTATAGGACACCCAGTTGGCATCTGCTGGAGAATTACCTAGTGGTGGCGGGGAGAACCCCCTGACATCTGGTATCAGAAGTACTGTGCTACGTATGAGAAAAAAAGTGTGTTTAAAAATATCTTACAGAGCAGCCTGAACTATGACATGATCTTTTCTCCTTTTTCTCAGTAAAAAGGTCTTCATTTTTCTATTTAACAAGAAATATGTAAATAAATTATAAAACATCATAGCTGGAGGGGATCTCCAATGTCATCAATCCAACCAATTTACAAGTGAGAAACAGGAGACCCTGAGAAGGAAAATAACTGGCCCAAAGCCCTCAGTTTGGAGGCATCGCGGCTAGAACCTAGATCTGCACTTCCTCCCAAGAGTTCCTACAATAATGACTACTTCACTTTATCAGCTACAACAACTATGACGAAGAAGTAATTTGCATTCCTTAGAATTTAGTTTCCTCCCCTCACAAATTACAATTTTGGAAAAATTAGCTATCGGATCTCTTCTGGCTCCAACAGTTAGTATCCTCTCTCATTTTCCCAACTCTTGGTGGAGATACCTTTGAAGGATTCCCAATATTTACTTATTTCCCCTTGGTTCTGATAAAGGAAAGATGTTTTAGCTATCACAAGATGCCTGTAACTTAACACAATTCACATTTAATTCCTACTTTCAATTCCCAATTAAAGCAGAAACTCTGTGTGTGTGTGTTTACTTACCATATCTGAAGCTTAATTTTCTTTCCATCTAGTTCTATCGTTCTGATTTTAAAATCAATTCCTGCCAGGAAAACAAGGAAAGATATGTTAAGTTTCTTCAGATATAATCAAGTCTCATTAGGAAGAGGACAAAGATTTCTATTGAAAAAAAGCTCTCCAACGCACTGGAAAATGTGAACACAGAGAGGGTGTGAATGGTATGTTTCCTCTGAATACGGGCTGGAGAAAGGAATGCTAATTACTCAGCAAAGAATTCCCACACATGTTAAATGCAACGTATTATATGCCTCATTATTCTGACACAAATGGATCACATCTTGCAAAGTTATATAATTTAGATAGATTGAGAACATGCCATATTTCCTACTTCCTGAAGTACACATAGACAATGCTTTCTACCTACTCCTCACCCCCAGCCCTTCCCTAAAGGTGGCTATGGGACCTCTTTAAAATATTTTCCTCCATCTCCTTCCATTTTTTTCTTCAGATTCTGCAATTGACTAAGGAAAAAAAAAATCTGCCTATTTGACAGCAGGGGAGGGAACGGCCTGCATATCTATTTTACATAGTTAGCAAGTATTTTATTTTATGATAATATTTTATATACATTTTACATAATAAAAAAACACTTATTTTAATAAATGTCCCCCACAGATTACTGGCTAGAGCTGAAACAGGCAGAATGGATTTTAGCCCTGGCTGTACTCTAGAATTGCCTGGTACTATGATCTGAATGTCCCCTCCAAAACTCACATTGAAATTAGATTGCCATTGTGGGACCTCAGAGATACTAAGTACTAAGAGGTAGAATCTTTCAGAGGTGACTCATGCGGAGCCTGTATGAAAGACTGTCCTTATCACAGGAGTGAGTTAGTTATCTTGAGAATAGATTTTTATGAAAGTGAGTCCTGCTCCTCCTACATTCTCTTCTGTATGAGTACACTTGCCCTTCCAGTCTTCCAGCATGAGATAATGAAGCATGAAGGTCTTCACCAGATGCTGATGCCATATCCTTGGACTTCCTAACCTCCAGAACCATGAGCTAAATACATTTCTGTTTATTATAAACTACAGTTTCAGGTACTGTTATAGCAGCAGAAAATGGACTGCGATACCTGAAAAATGTTAAAAAGAATACTCATGATTAAGCCTGCTCCCTTCCCCAAATTCTGAGATTGTGACTTAATTGGTCAAGGGTGGGACCTGGGCACTGGTAATTTTTAAAGTTTCCCAGATGATTCTAACCTGAAGCCAAAAGTTTTGGCTTTTGAAGGGCTTTGCCTTTCGAAGGGCTCTGGCATTTCAAAAGTTCAACCCCTCCCTCACTTATTTCCCCTCACTGTGGTAGCTCAAAACTTATCAATTTCAGCTACAAAAAACCACAAAGCCCTTGACAGATATCAGCAAGCTCTATCATATATCAGGAATAAGCTTTCAGAGGAGACCAGTTACTAAATACAACTTCATTGCAATTTGCTAAATCCTCATCATCTGGCTACTCAGCTTTGTTTAGATTTTTCTATTCTTTTACATTCTATCCAGCAGGGGTTCCCAACCCCTGGGCCATGGACCAGTACTGGGCTGCACAGCGGGAGACAAGTGGCAGAAAGAAGCTTCATCTGTATTTACAGCCACTCCCTACTGCTTGCATTACCTCCTGAGCTCAGCATCCTGTCAGATCAGCAGCAGCATTAGATCTCATAGGTGTGCAAACCCTACTGTGAACTGCGCATGCCGGGGATCTGGGTTGTGCACTCTTTACGAGAATCTAACACCTAATGATCTGTGACTGTCTTCTATCACCCCCAGATAAGACCATCTTGTTGCAGGAAAACAAGCTAGGACTGCCACTGATTCTGCATTGGTGAGTTGTATAATTATTTCCTTATATATTACAATGTAATAATAACAGAAATAAAGTGCATAATAAATGTAATGTGTTTGAATCATTCCTAAACCACCCACAGCCCCCACACCACCACCACTTCCAGTCCCTGGAGGAAAAACTGTCTTCCATGAAACTGGTCCCTGGTGGCAAAAAGGTTGGGGACTGCTGCTATACAGAACTCCTTAAAGTGGTTTCCAAGAAATTTCAGGAAAACATGTAAATTATATATCCTCTAAATTGACTTAATCATTAACTCCAATTTTTTTTAGGTGGGGAGCATTCAACTGCTATGTTACTGCAATATTTCTTCATGTAAACATTGAAAGCACCCAAAAGGCTGCTTCCTAGCTCCAGCTTTATACAATGCATAGACATAAACCAATTGACTTTCCCCCTTTTTCTCTGTGTGGTACTTTTCCCCCCAGGGAGCCTTTTTAGGTACTCTTGTGAATCTTGAAATAGGCAACAATTATACCCAAGCAAACTTAGCAGAACACCTTTTCCATCATTATTTCCCCTCACTAATAACCATAAATTATTAATAAATATCAGGTTGGCACAAAAGTAATTGCAATGTTTGTCATTACTTTTATAATTCAAAATATTTAAAAATAATGGTGAAAACCACAATTACTTTTGCACCAACCTAATACAATCTGATACTCAATATTCCCAAGTTATCTGGCTCACATTTTCTCCTCTAAGGTACCTCCCTCAACTTTTCAGGGTCTGTAAAGGTGACACAAAACTCTTCAACTCAGCATAAATATTACTGCTAGCATCTGACAAAATGTACTGTTGCCATCACTCATTTAAGACTTAATAGACATTGATTTTTATTGATTTATGTTTTATATGCCTCCAAATCCAGTGTAACAAAGACCCTCTAGGAATCCTCCTCTATCTTTTACCTCTCTTTGGGCCTGGCATCAAGAACAGTGCCCAACACCTGGTAGGTACTCAATAAATGTTTCTTCAGATTAACATTTAAAAAGACATTCATGACTTTCCAAATCCTTAGAAACAGGAAGTAGTACAATGGCAGTTACCAAGATCTGGAGAGAGGGGGAAAGGAATAGTTGTTTAATAGGTTTGGAGTTTCAGATTTGCAAGATGAAATAGTTCTCAGAGATCAGGTGCACAACAGTGTGAACATGTGTAATGCTACTGAACTGTACACTTAAAAATGGTTAAGATTGCAACTTATATGTTTTTTACCACAATAAAACATAAAAAATCATGACTTTCAAAATGCCTGTTGTATACCTGAATAAATTAATTAAAAGGCTAATGTCCAACATTTTACTACCTAATAGTTCATTCACTTTTTTTTTTTGAGACAGGGTCTCCTTCTGTTGCTAAGGCTCGAGTACAGTGGTGTGATCTCGGCTCACTGCAACCTCCGCCTCCTGGGTTCAAGCGATTCTCCCACCTCCCACGTCAGCCTCCCAAATAGCTGGGATTACCGGTGTGCGGCACCAGACTCAGCTAAATTTGGTATTTGCAGTAGAGATGGGATTTCACCATGTTGACCAGGCTGGTCTCGAATTCCTGGCCTCATGTGATCTGCCTGCCTCAGCCTCCCAAAATGCTAGGATTGCAGGCGTAAGCTAGTATGCCCAATCTTCATTCACATTTTAAAGAAAAGAAGAAAAGACGATGTATACCAGAATATTTGTTCAGATTAATATTTTCCTTATTCTGGCTTATTAAGACAGTAATTCCTGTTCTTTTATGGTGGATTTTGCCTATAATTGGAAGTCATGGGCAACTTTACCATCTTCACTCAACAATGCCAATTTGAGGCTCTTAAATTCTCGCTTACTCTCCATTCATCTAAAATACTTCAAAAACTTTCTACTGATGGAGACTTTTTTTATTTGTTAGAAACATTACCTTTCAGTTATGTGAGGAAGTTCTACAAGATGTTGATACTTAGCCATCTTTTCACTACTCAAAGGTTTTCAAGGTTTATAAAAGCTGTGAACTATGGCATTTAGCTTTTGCTTATGCTGCTGTCAAGGGCCAGTTGACAGACAAGTGAACAAAGTCAAATGAGCACAACATGGAAAAAAAGGTAAGCAGGACATAAAATAGGTAATAGTTTTAGAAAGTAAGAATTTCACTAAAAGTGGTAAATATTCATCAAAAAGCATTGAACTGCAGGTTAGGTTCTGTCACTAACAACTTGTGAACACGCTGCTTAACTGCTCTAAACCTGTATTTCCTCACCCATTAAAAAAGGTTGACAGGATCTAATTAGATAAATTAGACGATGTGTGTGAACGTGCTCTGGGAACTCTGAAATTCCATATAAACCTAAGAGATTACACATTCAGTCTATAACCCTACAGCTCACAGCTCTTGCCACTTCATGCATGGATTATTTGTAATAGCTTTTCAGGATACTGTGCCAACATCTGCCCTTGTCTAACTCCCCTACATGCCACTTCTAGAATAACTTGCAACAATCCCTGTAACAGTGTCACCACACTACTTAAGAAGCCGTGGAGCCAACTTTCTCAGCCTGGTGATACAGCCTTTCCCACCAGATGCACCATTCTCCTGACACTGCAAACCTCAGAGTTTCTCCAGATGAGGCCTTTTGCTTCTCTCAGTGGGCTCCACACCTCATTTCCTCCACTCCTGCATGACCACCTCACTTTGCAGCCTTCTCGGAGGATGCCAGTCCACCCATGCAGTTCTCTCTCTTCTCTCCTCAGCTCTCCACTCAGCCATGCCCATTCCAACCTCAAGGCCTGGCTTTTGCACAGTGATTTAATCCTGTGTTTTTGGGTTTTATTAACATAGTGCCCTGCAGTTGCTCTCAAATCATGCAAAGACCCCATCCTCTCTTTGCCAGTTAGGTTGTGCACAGAAACATGAGTACAGTAACTAAATTAAAGGGTAGGTACTCTTACATATTTAAGTAAACATTATATACTAATAAGGGTGAAGATGGCTTTAAAACTTTGGAAATTTGTCCAGGCACAGTGGCTTATACCCATAATCCCAGTACTTTGGGAGGCCAAGCTGGGCGGATCACGAGGTCAGGAGTTCAAGACCAGCCTGGCCAATATGGTGAAACTCTGTCTCTACTAAAAATACAAAAATTAGCTAGGGTGGTGGTGGGCGCCTGTAATCCCATCTACTGGGGAAGCTGAGGCAGGAGAATTGCTTGAACCCATAGATGGAGGTTGCACTGAGCTGAGACTGTACCACTGCACTCCAGCCTGAGCAACGCAGGGGAACTCTGTCTCAAACAAACAAACAAAAAACAATTTTAGAAATCTCTTAATATATTATAGTAACAGTAGTTAAGATGCTGAGAAATCTTATCCCAATAAGAAAATAAAAACACATTACAATTAACTTGACAATAATATCAGTAATGGATTAACATTCATGTTAAAATTTAAATAACGATAATTTCCTGACGCTATTCCAGGGATTAAAAGAATAATTAGCTGTAAAATGATAATATAATTAGGATCCTTTCAGCTGCAAACAGCAGAAACCCCAAATCAAAACAGCTTAAGGTAATTTGTTGACTCATCTATAACAAGCCCAGTGGTGAGCTGGGGTTCAGAGATGGCTCAATCTAGGGCTCTAGCTCATTTCTATGCACCTCCCTGGGCTCTGCCCTCCAGGGAGTATCAATTTCACACTCTTGACTGATAGCAGTTCCTGACCACAACAGCAGTACCAGAAGAAAAGAGATCATTTTCCTCTGCCTCTCAAAAGATAGCCTTTCCCCAAAGCCTCCAACGATTTTTCCTTCATGTCTCATTTCTGGACTTATAACCATGGGAATGTCATGTTCTGGCAGGGTAAGGCTGAATTCCTGAACTAATCACTGCCACGGGGAATTACCAAGATTGGATTAATCTAAATCCAGTCTCTAAATTTAGATTAATCAAGGCCTATCCCTGGAGCTGGGTCACTCCTAGAATCCGTAGGGCTGCTAAAAATAGTAGAATACAAAGGCTGTTGAGAATAATAATAATATCCTCTATATTATAAACATATTATATATCCTCTATATCTCAAATCTATCTAATAAAATTTTATATTCATAGCTATATGAAACATATCTATATGAAACAGCTCCACTACTACTCTGTGATCAACGTGATAACGTTTCACTGAGAAACTGTAGTACTTCTCTGAAGGCAATTTCATTTAGTGTTTGGCTAAGAACTAGAAAATAAGAAAAAAAGGGGGGCACAATGAGCAGCCCAAGTAGCTGCCACAACATCTGCGTGGAACTGTGGCCACAGCTGCTAGGAGAGTTCTTGAGCCCACAACTCCAAAGACTTGGCTTATCTCCTAGCCCCAGATGACTAGAGACTAAAAAAGAAGGAGGGGGCTGTCACATGAACAGCAGCAAGAACCACAGGTCATCCTGGCAGTAACGGAGTAACTTTTTTTTTTTTTTTTTTTTTTTTTAGATTTAAAAGGACTATTCAATCTCAAAAAACACAGCTTCTGAGGGGCATTATCCTTAAGGTCAAAAAGCCCTTTGTTTAAATTATACTATAGAGCTATAGTAACTAAAATGGCATGGTATTAGCATTAAAATAGATAAATAGATCAGTGGAACAGAATAGAGAACCCAGAGATAAATCCATACATTTATAGTGAACTCATTTTTACAAAGGTGCCAAGTACATACATTGGGGAAAGTACAGTCTCATCAATAAATGGTGCTGAGAAAACTGGATATCCATATGCAGAAGAATGAAACTACACCCCTATCTCTTGCCATACACAAAAATCAAATCAAAATGGATTAAAGACTTAAATCTAAGACCTCAAACTATGAAGCTACTAAAAGAAAACATTGAGGAAACCCTCCAGGATGTTGGACTGGGCAAATATTTCTAGAGTAATACCCTGCAAAAACAGTCAACCAATGCAAAAATGAACAAATGGAATCACATCAAGTTAAAAAGCTTTTGTACAGCAAAGGAAACAATCAGCAAAGTGAAGAGACAACCCATGGAATGGGAAAAAATATTTGCAAACTACCCATCTGACAAGCTGGTAATAATCAGAATATATAAGGAGCTCAAACAGTTCTATAGGAAAAAATCTAATTATCTGATTTTAAAATGAGCAGAAGACCTAAAAAGACATTCCTCAAAAGAAGACACACAAATGGCAAACAGATATATGAAAAGGTGCTCAACATCATTGATCGTCAGAGAAATGCAAATCAACACTACAATGAGATATCATCTCACTCTAGTTAAAATGGCTTTTATCCAAAAGATATGCAATAACAAATGCTGGCAGGGATGTGGAGAAAAGGGAACCCTTGTACACTGTGGCTGGGAATGTAAATCAATACAACCACTATGGAGAACAGTTTGAAGGTTCCTCACAAAATCAAATACAGAGCTATCAAATATACTCAGCAATCCTGCTCCAAAAGAAAGGAAATCAGTATGTTAAAGAAGTAACTGCACTCCCATGTTTATTGAAGCACTATTCACAATAGTCAAGATTAGAAAGCAAGCTAACCATCCATCAACAGGGGAATGGATAAAGAAAACGTGGTATATATAGACAGAATGGAGTACTATTCAGCCATAAAAAGAATGGGATCCTGTCATTTGCATCAACATGGATGGAACTGGAGGTCATTTTGTTAAGTGAAATAAGCCAGGTACAGGAAGACAAACTTCAAATGTTCTCATTTATTTGTGGGAGCTAAAACTTAAAATAATTGAATTCATGGAGATAGAGAGTAGAAGAATGGTTATCAGAAGCTGGGAAGGGCAGTGGTGGGATGGGGGAAAGCGGGAATGGTTAATGGGTACAAAAAATAGAAAGAACGAATAAGACCTAGTATTTGCTAGCACAACAGGGTGACTATAACCAAAAATAATTTAATTATACATTTTAAAATAACTGAAAGCATAACTGGACTGTGTGTAACACAAAGGATAAAAATGCTTGAGGTGATGGATACCCCATTTACCCTGATGTGATGATTATTACTCATTGCATGCCTGTATCAAAATATCTCATGTAACTCATAAATATATACATCTACTATGAACCTGCAAATGTTTTAAAAAGCCTTTTATATTCCAAAAGTCTTTTTGAGAGCATCATTTTTTGGCAGCAGATAATATAATAATTCATGTTCAAAATGACGACCCTGAGTCATCCTGACTCACGAGCCATTCATGACCCACCAGGAGTCATGCAGCCCCCCCCAGCTGGAAACACAATCCAACATCTAAGTTTAGGAGGCAAGATTCCAAAGGTATTTCCATGTTGCTCAAATAGGCCTCAACATTCATTTTTTGATGGTTTTAAAGTGGTCCAGTTTCCTCATTAATATTTATCTAGTCAATACAATAGGAAATATAAATTTAAGAAAACATTCCCAAAGGAATGACTCAAAGACATTTTCATTTTGAATTTAAAATCTCTCTCTCTCTCTAATGGACTTTGCTTTCCTGAATTGACTCTTATGCTAAATGGTTGCTCAGAACATGAGGCAGGGAAATAAGTATGAAAGAGAATCATACAATTATGGACTTGAGAAGTACCTTAGAGCTCATTTAGTTCAGGCCTGTTTGTGTGGCTAAGAAAACTGAGGCCAAGAGAGATGCACCAATTTACCCAGATTCATGAAGACCAATAAAAAAAAGGTTAGATTAAAATCAAGTTTTGGCATTTAAAGATCAGGCCTTCCTAAAGAGATATATACAAGAATGTCCACGTCTTGCTGGGGAAGCCTCCTCTTTCAGGGTCATAGTACAGAACATGGGCAACAACTGAAAGATCCACCAATAGGAGAATGCCTTGGTATACAAGAAGAGAAGGAATACTCAAGCAGTGAACAAAAGCCATATTTATCAACATGGATGAATCTAAAAAAGATGATGCTAAGTGAAAAGAACAAGCTGCAGAAATATACAGTCAAATCAATTTGTGTATTTCTGAAAGAAATATTTAAAATGCCAAAACAATAGTATTTATCTCATATATATACTTTACACATGGATTATATATATATACTTTACATGGATTACATATATATTATAAATAATCCACAAGTAATCAAAGTATAAAACATGGATAGGAATGATTATTAACAAATTAAGGATAACTGATACCTCCGGAGAGAAATGGAAGAGGAGGGATTCATAGGAGACTTCGGCTCTATAATTTATTATTTATAAAACTGAGCAGTAGGTACATGGACATGGGAACGTTTTCTATTAGCTATACCTTAGTATGTCTGAAAGTTTTCAAAATTATTTTAAAAAGCAAGTATTAGTTACCTGGAAAACACATATAGAGTTATGTTCATTAATGGCAGTACAAAACCAAACCATATTTTAGAGATGAGGGGTACCTTAGAAGATTTAGTCAGGGGAAAAGCAGGCTCTATCACCCTTATTCAATTCAGTATAAAGAGGCCCTGGGAGCCCTTGATAGCCCACCCCATCCATACCTGGTCACCAATGGGTTACAGCCCTTCTTTATATCTAACAAGGGTGGCAGTGCCTGCTTTTTCCCTGACTAAATCTTCTAGGGTACCTTTTATCTCTAACATTTTGGTTGATTTTTCCACTACCATTAATGAACGCATGCCTTCACATGTCAGATTTCCAGATAACTAATATTGGATCAAGTTCAGATTGGATCAAGTTCAGAGAGTGAGGGGCAGAGCAGGGAACTGGGGTGGCAAGGAATGCCAGCTACTCTGATTTCAAGCAGGGGGTTCAGGGATTTTTCTTCTCCACCTCGAGGAAAAGGAGTTTTGACTTGGACCAAGGACAAGTGAAGAATCCACATTTGGGTCAGTGTTGGGAGTGGCACTCTGGCAGGAAGAACAAAGGAGTTCTGATTTTCCATTCAATGGGAGAAGGAAGAGGATGGCCACTGCCCTACCCTTGGGGTGGGAGCTTTGGAGGGAGCGGGGGGATCTTTCCTGAACCTCTGAGGAGAAGGCAGTGTGGTATTTGAGGTTTCTGCATTGTCCAGGGCAACCCACAGGTCACCCAAGGCCGGCACATACCTCACCGTGAGGCACCAGTGAGGGGTAAGGAGCCAGAGTACTGCTTATCAGATATTTCTCAGCAACCAGTCATGTTGCTGGAGGCAGATGAGGGGGAAGGGCTTGGCCAGCAAAACAGAGAGAAGGAAACTTTCAACCTGGCCCAAGTCCATAGTTAACAAATCTAACAGGGAAAAGCAACTTGGAATGAGCAGTACTGGGCCACTTTTCATCCACAAATTACACATAATTGAACATGGGAAGGGACAGACTCACAAGACTCTTTTACACTAAAGTCAAATCAGTCAGTCAACAGATGTTAATAACATAATCTTTTCTGTTTCAAGAGAATAGGGAGGTTGCTCCAGGGTTTGTGAATGGGTGAAAGGATACCATTGCTGGAGTGTGGGGAAAGAGTACTTTTCTTGGCCTTCGGAACTCTCTCTCTAGGGCCAGCTAGTTCTCCTGACCTTCAGCGTAAGCTGTGACTTGATGTATTTTGGCCGGTGGGTGTTGCAGCTTAGAACACACAGCTCTCCTGTCTTGGGCACTATCTTGGGTTTCCTGGGGAAGTCTGCTGCCTGGTCCAGAAAAATCAAGGGTAGGACAACATCAGGGACCTTCAACTAAGTTTTTCTACACCTGGTTCCCACTGAATTGCTTTAAAAGACTAATTTGGCTGCAGTCAGGAGAACCATGAAAAAAAATTCAGACTTCTGGGTCATTCAGCCTTTCAGCGAATGATAACAATGCAAGATTTCAATGCTGGGTTTACTCACAGCACTGCACATTTTTCTGCAAGGGTTGTATCTATACCCTTTGACCCACTTTAAGAAGCAGGAGTTAAATACTATGCTTTTACAATTAAAAAGGAAAAAAAAGGACTTTGTTTCAAAAGTACATTTGGAAACGTGTGATCCCAGGTTATCTGAATATGAGTTATGTAGTTTGTCTATTTACATTTGAGAGATCATCCAGAAATAGAAGAAAAGTTTCCCAAATATTGAAGTCCATTTTAAAGAAATGCTACATTCACCTCCTTGCTTAAGATTTTTATTAACAATAAAGATACAGTTCTTGTCAGTTTTGAAACTCTGACAATCATATTTTGCTTATGCTTTTGTTGTGTGAACTTAGATTAATGACATTTTAGAGTAGCTGATTTTAGGATAATTAGTTGAAATCTCTAATTAGAAAAATGGATTACTGAAATAAAACATGAGTCATAAACTGAAGCTTTAAAATATTTTTTTCTCAAAATAAAGGACTTGGAGAAAATATAAAGGTAGAAATAAATTAAGAAGGTTATTTAGATTGAGGTTGGGAACAGCGGCTCATGCCCGTAATCCCAGCACTTAGGGAGGCTGAGGTGGGTGGATCACTTGAGGCCAGGAGTTGGAGACCAGCCTGGGCAACATTGTGAGACTCCATTTCTATAAAAAAATAAAAATAAAAATTAGCTGGGTGTGGTGGCACATGCCTGTGGTCCTAGCTACTTGGGAGGCCTACATGGGAGAACAGCTTAAGCTCAGGAGTTAAAGGCTGCTGTGAACTGTCATCACTGCGCCACCACTCACCAGCCCTGGCAATGGTGTGAGACTGCTCTCAAAAAAAAAAAGAATATTACTTAGATTGAAAGTAAAGAGTTCAAGGCATTGTTCTTTCATAAATATACATTATATAAGTTATAAAGCTATTTTCACTAAGTACAAATTATTTTGCTGGATATATTTAGAACTATTTAAATTTTTGTTTATTTACCTTAAAATTTACTGTTTTTTTGTTTGAAAATTTGGAAGTCTAAAGTTTAGGAGAAAACACGATAAAAGTAAGTTTAGAAAACATTTAACAACAGCATGAAATGATCACTGGCAGCCAAATATTAGCTTTGTTCAACCCAACAGAGGAAAAGGGTTTTTTTTTTTTTTTGAGACGGAGTCTCACTCTGCTGCCCAAGCTGAAGTGCAGTGGTGTGATCTTGGTTCACTGCAACCTCCACCAATGGGGCATTTTTATAAGGGGGACAAACAAATGGTCAGCAAATATAACTTGCCCTTAAAAAAAAAACCTGATACACTAAGAAGATAGACTAGAATTTTCTGATTTGTTTGGTTCTTCGATTCTATGAATAGGAAGTGGTAAATTAAATGCCATTTATGTATAAGTCAACAGTGACACACATTACCACTTCCTGCTGAAAAAGCTGAATGGCTTTATACTGTTTTAGAATTTTCTATTTGTTACTAAATTAAATTCAATTCTTGGCATTCTTCATGTGACAGCTGTACCCATTAAATCTAATCATACCAACAAAATATAACAAACTCATAAACTAATTCCAGAAATTAGGAAGAATTTACTAATTTTTCTTTTGAGCCATAAACGTGCATTTCAGATATAAAAATAGTATAGATAAGAATAGTTTTAAATAATGTCTCTATTTGAGTCTCGAAGGGCTTTAATTTGTAAAATTAAAATGTAATGATCTAATTAACCCTTAACATCTCTGGGAAATAAATGAGCAAAATAAATAATTTTATATCAAATGATAACTAAAATATAACTATGTGTTGAATCACAAATAAAAGGTTTCTAAATGCTAGAACTACCAAAAATCAAGAAAGACAGAAATAGCAAATAAAGTGTAATAACACAGCTACAACTCAAAGTATGCAGAAACAATTAGGAAGCATTGAGAATTTTAAATCTGATTAAGGAGCCAGCAGAGATTACCCAGCATTCAGCTCACCATTTGAGCCAGGCCAAATGAATTCATAACAAGTCTCTTTTGCAAATCCTGCACTTTGAAAAGGAAATGTGTTTCAAGTGTTACTCAATCTGGAAGTAGCAATAAGCTTGACAATGTCAAAATGTGGATTTTAGAGATTCTCAATGAAAAGATATTTTATTTTCAGTAAAGTCTCTTTCATAAATCGCCTAATTGGTAAACTAACCTTTCTTAAAGAATAAAAGTTAGAATGCCTCTGAGACCTCCATTTCTTTCCCCATTATTAATTCATCACTATCTCAAGAACCAAACTGCTCCAAAACAAAACCAGTCATGTCTCTCCTGCTCCATCCATTGTTTCCAATAAAGTGTACCTTTTAGCGGGAAAGCCCCCTCTTGAATGAATCTCTATTACTTCCTAAACCTAGAATTTCCTTGTTTGAATTCTGACAACTCAGTCACGTCTGCTTCATTTAAGGGTGAGGTGAATACTTCGTACACATTCAAAAACTGAATTTAAAAAAAAAAAAAAAAAAAGCAAATCCCCCGATTTTAGGCACTAAGGCACTACTACTATGGGAAGACCCTATTGCCACATCACTGGAATTATTACTGGGAAAAATGACAACTACATTCCAGTGATGCTGCACCAAAAATGCAGTGAAACTGATTATTTGGTTCTTTCCAAGTATTGACCACACATCATATCTTCCATTCATTTAGAGGTAAGTGAAAGCTAAAAAAAAAATAAAGTAACAGAACTAAGTAGTAACGCTACATAGTGCAACTAACTAAAAACAAATGATCCTTTTCCCTTTTAGAATAAATTCTTAAAAGAAAAAAATTGAAAAGATTGTTACCCATGTAATGTATCAGACAGTAATCAGGGTTAAAACAAATTTTAGCTATATATATGTATTTTTTACTTTCCAAGAAAATTCCCAAGTCACTTTGTTCAGCTTATATTAGTATGAACTGTAAAATTTGTTAATTTTTCCCACCCAGTTAATACAAATTGACATTTTAGCAGGGAGGAGAGGAGGAAGGGTCTTTACCAAATTATTAGAGGCAATAGAGAAAAATCTAAAGTCATACTCTCCTAGCCTGGGCAGTATGAGAGCCCATCTAATACAAAATGTAGAGCCCATCTCTACAAAATGAATTATATTAAATTAAAAATCATCTGGGTGTAGTGGCATATGCCTGTAGTCCTAGCTACTCAGGAGACAGAGGCAGGAGGATCATTTGAGCCTAGTAGTTCAAGGTTATAGTGAGCTATGATTGTGCCACTTCACTCCCACCTGGGAAACAGAGCAGGGCCCTGTCTCTAAAATAATAATAATAATAAAGAAATAAAATAATACTCTTTCTCCTGCAGGTCTGTCTCTCCCTTCTCCCATCCTCTTATCCCACTGACTTTTCTCTAAATAAAAAGTGATAAGAGATTATAAAATAAACAAACATAGCAGCAAACTTTCAGTTCTGAATCTAGTTAACAAGAGTCTTTTCTTGATCAAAACCAACATCAATGCCACAAAAGTATATGAAAATTAAGCAGCACTTACACCTCACTGTAGCCAGTGTGATGAATGGATAATTATAATAAGCTATTGCTGATGAGTAATGTTAAAACAGAGTAATGCAGGTAAAAGGATAAGACAAAAAAAAAAAATCAACAAAAATGGCATATTTTTCCCAATCAAAAATGAAAAACTACCAGTGACTACATCTTCCTGATTTGTAAGCACAATCCTCTATGATACAAAAGTTTGAAGGTGACAACACTCTATAACCTTCACGGCCAATTACGCTTATTTATATATGTAGCCATTCGCCTTAAAATAAAGTCATTCTTCTAACTTTTTTTTTTTTGAGACAGACTCTCACTCAACCACCCAGGCTGGAGTTCAGTGGTGCCATCTCAGCTCACTGCAACCACCGTCTCCCAGGTTCAAGTGATTCTCCAATCTCAGCCTCCCAAGTAGCTGGGATTACAGGCACCCGCCATCATGCTCGGCTATTTTTTTCATATTTTAGTAGAGACGGGGTTTCACTATGTTGGTCAGGCTGGTCTTGAACTCCTGACCTCAAGTGATTCACCTGCCTTGGCATCCCAAAGTGCTGAGATTACAGGCGTGAGCCACTGTGCTCATTCTTCTAACTTTATAGGCTGCCAAAGGATTCTGTCCTCTATTACTTCCTTGGTTTGGCTTTTTTTTTTTTTTTTTTTTGAGATAGAGTCTTGCTCTGTCACCTAGGCCAGAGTGCTGTGGTGCATCTCAGCTCACTGCAATCTTTGCCTCTGGGGTTCAAGAGATTCTTGTGCCTCAGCCTCCCAAGTAGCTGGAATTACAGGCACGTGCCACCACACCCAGCTGATTTTTGTATTTTTAGTAGAAACATGATTTCACCATGCTGGCCAGGCTGGCTCACTCGAACCCCTGACCTCAGGTGATCCGCCCACCTTGGCCTCCCAAAGTGTTAGGGTTACAGGTGTGAGCCACCACGCCCAGCCACAGTTCTTTTCAAATACTGGAGAAATACATTAAAGACCACTGAATGTCTGAGAGCATCTGTCTTCCTCAGGCACATTTTGCAAAGTTACAAAATGCTTTTTAAACAGGTCTTCGTCAGGCAGTCACCCCAAATGACTGACATGTAAAAGACCAAAGACTCATTTGGAAATCTCTAGCCTAACCTTGAGCCCTGAAGGGCAATGACCCTTATTTCTACAGCAGAATACCTGGAAGTGAGCAACCACAAGATATGCCTTCTCTTAAGCATGTACAGACATACTTCCTGGAAAACAGCTTTCCTCCTCTCCCCTACCCCTTATTTGCCAATTCTGGGGTAGCCACTGAAGCCTTTGTGTCTTATTTACCATGAAGGAACATTTTGAAGCTATTAAAAATGATCCTTGATTGTTACCAAGATTATATAGAGATCTGAAAATTATTTACGTTATCATGTTATAAACGTGGCAAAATATAAAATGCACTATGGCTGCAACTATGCAGAAAATATATGTACATATAGAAAGCAACATGTAAAACAGTAAAGTAGTTATGCTAGGCTAACTATATTAATATGAGATGATTTTCAGAATTACAAACTAAAATTTTCACTTATATTATTTTTGCATTAATAAATTTTGAAGAAAATATTATACATACAATAGTGAAAACAGTACTCACTATAAGTATACTTCAAATTCTGAATTAAAGAAGCTTTTAGGGACTGCCCTTGCAAAATCTTAGCATTCAGTATAATGTTGTTTTCATGAGAAAAAAAGCACGAAAAAGGACACCAAACAACTAATTCACACACTGCACCTGAAAGAGCTGGTGTTAAGTGGGAACTGGAATCATCATCTACCAAAGAGCCCAGACAAAATTGTTCCTCTTTCTCTAATACTACAGTTTCGGTTTATTTGCTGTCACCTGCAAGACAGTGTGTGGGAAACAAAGAAAGGGATCAAGACATGAACTGGCTTTCACATGCTGTGTTTCATGGCCATCTGCAGAAACAAACTCAGGAGGAAAGGCATCATTTGCAGAATTCATTTTTCCAGGCTATCCCAGTCCCTAATTAACACAGATAATTCTGAGTTTGCCATATTGTAATTTATTAACCACATTCAATTAATCTAATCAGCTGTAAAACAAGAGAGGGCAACAGTGCAAGTTTTAATAAAGTGAGCTCACTGTGGCAGGGTTTGATGGCTCACACCTATAATCCCAGCACTTTGAGAGACCAAGGCAGGAGGATCGCTTGAGCCCAGGAGTTTCAGACCAGCTTGGGCAACACAGGAAACCTCACCTCTACAAAAAAATAAAACAATGAGCTGGGCATGGTGGTGTGTGCCTGTAGTCCCAGCTACTTGGGAGGCTAAGATGGGAGAACTGCTTGAGCCTAGGAGGTTTAGGCTACACAGGGAGCCATGTTTGTGTCTCCAGCCTGGGTAACTACACTCCAGCGTGGGTGACAAAGTGAGACCCTGTGAAAGAGAAAGAAAAGGAAGAGAAGAAAAGAAAGAGAGGACACTCATTGGATCATGGTGAATTCCCACATAGACAAAGAGGAAAAATAGCTCTGGTGAACAATTTGATTTGTTATATTTTTAATTCATCTTTCTGCTTATAAAGCCCCATAATACAAATAACGTTAAGAACAAAATAAAATAGAAGTACATACAGATTATTTTAAAAATAAATCCAGGAGTTCAGAGGGTGAAGAATTCCGGGTTCCTGGGTATCCAAGGGGTGGACAGAGCCAGAATGTTTCCATACATAAACAGTTGAGGAAAACAACTAAAACTAAACAAAACAAAATTGAACATCAAGTTGTCAATTTACCTCCGCAATTGACAAGTTAGTATTTACAATACTAACTTCATGTACCCAGTTTCTGACTGATCCAAAAGTACTTTTGCAGCACCCTAACAGTAACGCTAAGTTACTAATATAAAAAACAAAAACAGAACTATTCACTCACTGATAGCTTTACAGACATAGTGTCACTTCAAGGATGTCCTCAGGCAAGCCTGGGGCAGGAGGTCCATATCTGGTGGTCACTATTTTGGTATTCTCACTTTGGTCTGCATTGTCATTAGGTCAGGAAATGCATACAATGGTGGATGCAAACGTCAGAGGCATGTGAACCAGAGCAATACAGGTCATAAAGATGCTGCTGATAAAACAGGTTGCAGTAAAGGAGCTGGCCACAACCCACCAAAACCAAATAACCTCTGGCTGTCCTCACTGCTACACTCCCACAAGCCCCATGACAGTTTATAAATGCCATGGCAACATCAGGAAGTTACCCCATATGGTCTAAAATGGGGAGGCATGAATAATTCACCCCTTGGTTAGCATATCATCAAAAAATAACCATAGAAATGGGCAACCAGCAGACCTTGAGGCTGCTCTGTCTATAGAGTAGCCATTCTTTTACTCCCTTACTTTCTTAATAAACTTGCTTTCACTTTGCACTGCAGACTTGCCCTGAATTCTTGCTTGCATGAGATCAAAGAACCCTCTCTTGGGGTCTGGATCAGGACCCCTTTCCTGGAACACAAAGAAGTTAAGAAACATGAAACACAATGACTATGTATTTTTAATCTCAAATGGTCTGTCAGCAGAATGAGAAGTGCGAAGGAAAATGTCACTGGCCATTTTAGGAATAGATCACAACCATAGATGGCAGATCTTTGCATGAATTTCTGAGAGTGAAAGAAGAAAGCAGAAAAAAAGTGTGCATTCTGAAAACTGTTATTTAGTCTGTTTTGCATAGGTAATAAACCTTCAGAGCTGAAGGTTAATGTCCATATTTGGAGATTATGATACCGCAGTCAGAAAAGTGGGAGATTTGGCTCCTTATCATATTTACAACAAATTCCTTATCCTATGTGTGAGTGTAATCCATTTATCAAACTGTAGAACAGAAAACTGACGAAGGCTGCTTCATTCTAGCTATGTAACAAGCTAATAAGGTTAAAGTGCTCAACCACACATGACAGGTACAATAAGGTTTACCTTAGTCAAGTGTAAGCCCACGTCAGCGAAAATCAAATTGGGCAAATTTCAAGATTTAACTTGACAAGGAAGGAGGGGCTGGGCCCAGTGGCTCACACCTGTAATCCCAGCACTTTGGGAGGCCTAAGCAAGGGGATCACTTGAGCCCAGGAGTTCAAGACCAGCCTGGGAACATGGCAAAATCCCGTCTCTACAAACAATACAAAAATTAGCTGGGCATGGTGGCAAGTGCCTGTAGTCACAGCTACTCAAGGGGCTGAGGTGGGACAATCACTTGAGTCCAGGAGGTCAAGGTTAGAGTGAGCTATGATCATGCCACTGCACTCCAGCCTGGGTGACAGAGAAAGGCCCTCTCTCAAAAAGAAAAAAAAAAAAGAGAAGGAAAAAAATATTAAATTATTCTTGCCAATGAGCTAAACAAGGAAAAAAAAAAAAGAATTAGTGGGCACCTCCATGAGCCTGACACTATGCTAGGCACTGAGGAATACAACAGTGAAAAGTTATGAGTCTCAAGGAGCTCCTAGGCTAGTAGTCATTAAAATTCATAATGTGAAAATCCTACTCCATGCTTGTGTCTTTGTTAAAGACAATATTCTAAGGTTTGCCCTGCAGTAGCAGAAACTAACAATAGATGATGACAAAAAAACATGATTTTCTAAGATATGAAACTGTCTGCTTTAATTCTGTTATGTCCATAAGCAAGTATATATTTATCTCCCAAAAGGCTAAGAGTAAGCAAGTGGCATTTGTCTGTCACAAATGTCAAAAATGGTACTAGTAACTTTTCATGTTGTTTAGAAACAAATTCGGCTTGAAATATAAGACAGTAAAAAAAAATTAAAAGTACTCCATACGCCATCACTTTCACATTCTCTCCTGGCACTCCAGTAAATAAACTATAGTCTTGGTCAAGTTTGAAATTCTCTCTAATTATAAGAGCTTTGATGACAAGCTGAAAATAAAAATTATCAAACATATTTGTAAGGAATGATAATATTGAAAACTCTATCATGGTTAAGTTACATTAACAAAAGCTAAGGGACTCAGCAAACCAGCAAACTTCTGTAGCGCAGCTATAGAGTCTTGAATCCTGACTCCAAAGTCCTTTGTCTGATAAGCATGATGATAGTACGTTAAAGATGATATTATATTTATCGTGTACCTACCATGTGCCAGGTAAAACTATAGGAAACAGCCATCACTAACCCCCATTTCACTGATAAAGAACCTGCAGCTCTAAGAGGTTAAGTAACTTGTACAAAACAATGAGAAAGTGGCAGAGCTGAGGTTTCTTATTGTTTCTTATTGTTATCAGAATTCTGTGTCTCAAGTGACACTAACAGGAGAATCACCCTTTAGAGTCCATCCTGGAGGAGGTACTTAGATTATGGAAGATTTGGGAGGAATCTGTTTCCAATACATCCCTTAAAGCTGAACCTAACTCCAGATTACGCCGAGATCACAAAAGGAAAATTGGTCCATTTGTGGTGGACCTAAATACTGGGAATTAGTTCTTTGAGTCTCTGAGTATGCTTGGCATAGCCATTTTATTATGAAATTCTCATTTCTAGATTAATCTGAAATAGATCTGATCATTCTGGCAAACTAGAGAAGACTCCATCTATGTAGGTCTGTTTTGAATCAGAATGAAGCTCTCTCCGAAGGCAATGTCCAAAATAAGAGATGTTGAAAAAATAGGTACTTTTCCACTCATATGATTGAAATCCATTCCATGTTAGCCTATGTGACAGGGACCGCGACACTCATGCTGCTCCAGGAAACATGCTCTTGGTTCTACAGTAAAGCTAGGAAGAATTAAAAAATTTTGGATACCTGGGGTATTATCAGTGGTCAAATGTACTTGGCCATTTGAAGACTACCTTTTAAATACACATAAATATCTCCCAACCTGAGATGAATGTTTTGTATAACTTTTCTCCATCTAATTATAGATGCCTCTTCCAATTCTGAGTTTATAATGAGAAAGAAACTATGTTGGAAACAACTACAAATGATAAACATAAATAAAATAAAATATGGCCAGCTGGTAGACTGTTCTATAACATAACTGAGGCTCCCTGCATCACTTGAATAAAGCCTGATGTTTTATAATGCATTTCCGTGTTTTGATCATCACAGACAACCCTGAAGATGTAGGTGTAACAGGAATCATAAGTACCTCCACTCAGAGAGAATGAGTGACTTAGCCAGCACTACAGTGCTATAAGTGACAGTGATTCCAAAAGCAATACCCTGTCTACTATACTACACTGCTTCATTAGGAGACATTTTGTGGGGTAATAAAATGGGTTGTTTTTATTCCTCTGAGGCCACACTATAGAAGAAAACAACATAAAAGACAAAAGAAAAACGCTCTTTTGGAACAGTGTATCAGTCAGGGTCTAGTCAAGAAAAAGAAATCACTTCAAGTACAGTCACGTGTCACTTAACAACCGGAACGTTCTTGAGAAATGCGTTGTTAGGTGGTTTCATCTTTGTGCAAACATCATAGTGTGTACTGCACACCTAGACTATGTGGTATGCCTATTTATTGCTCCTAGGCTACAAACTATATAGGATGTTACTGCACCAAACACTGTAGGCAACTGTAACACAATGGTAAGTATTTGTGTATTTAAACATCTAAACAGAGAAAAGGTACAGTAAAAACACGGCATAAAAGATAAAAAAATGGTATACCTGTATAATAGGGTATTCACCATGAAAGGAGCTTGCAGGACTGGAAGTTGCCCTGAGTGAATCAATGAGTGAATGGTGAGTGAATGTGAAGGCCTAGGACATTACTGTACACTACTGTAGACTCTATAAACACTATACACTTAGGCTACACCAAAATTATATTTAAAAAATAAGGTAACTGTAGTACAATGTTATAATGGTTATGCTGTCACTATGCAATAGAAATGTTTTAGCTCCACTATAATCTTCTGGGGGCTGGACATGGTGGCTTTACACCTGTAATCCCACACTTTGGCAGGCCAAGGTGGGTGGATCACTTGAAGTCAGGAGTTCAAGACCAGCCTGCCTAACATGGCAAAACCCCATCTCTATTAAAAATATATTTTGTGGCCGGGCACGGTGGCTCACGCCTGTAATCCTAGCACTTTGGGAGGCCGAGGTGGGTGGATCACCTGAGGTCAGGAGTTCAAGACCAGCCTGGCCATCATGGTGAAACCCCATCTTTTAAAAAAAATAAAAAAATAAAAATAAAAAATAAACAAATAAAAATATATTTAAAAAAAAATTAGCCAGGAGTCGTGGCACATGCCTGTGGTCCCAGTTACTTGGGAGGCTGAGGCAGGAGAATCGCTTGAACCCAGGAAGCAGAGGTTGCAGTGAGTCGAGACTGGGCCACTACACTCCAGCCTGAGCAACAGAGTGAGACTCCATCTCAAATCATCATCATCATCATCATCATCATCATCATCTTACGGGACCCCCATCATATACGTAATCCATCATTCACCAAAATGTTGTTATGTGGTGCGTGACTGTATTTACAACAGAAGGAATTTAATAGAGGAAACTGGCTATATAAGCCATTAAGTTGCTGCAAGTCATATTGGGGATGGTAAATGGTTTAACAACAGCAGGGAGCCACTACCACCCCTAAGCTGGAGACAAAAGGAGGAGATGGTGTTATGGGAATTGAAGCCCTGGAGTCAGGTGACAAGAACCATGGGGGGCCTGTCCAGTGAGAGCTAAAGCCAGAGATAAACAGTCTCTGCTGTAGAAGCCACCCAAGGCAGGAAAGGAAAAGAGAAATATCGTGTTTCTTCCTTTCTCCTCTTGCACCACTTCCTGCTAGTTTCTCTAATCAGCTGAACCCAGCCTGAAGCTAGCTGACCCAGGAGCCTGGATGGAGAAAGAAGGAAGAATGAATCTGAGAGAAAACTGACCAAGGGCTACAATTAACCCTCAGCTGCAATAATTAAATGTGTGACTGTTACAAGCAACTGAGATTTTGGAGTTGTATGACTGCAAAAGCTGACTGATACACATCTCCACAAACAGAGTAGGTAAATATATAAGCAGAAAGAAGTGAAATAAATGGAGAATCAAAAAATGAAATCATAGCAATAATTACCTTAATAATTGCTTTGAAGACATTTCCACTATTACTTTGTGAGCCCAGAGTAGAAGGCAAGCACATGTACACACCCCCAACCATGCCCCAGTCCTGAAGGAGAAGTCCATTCAGGAACCTATCTAGCCATGTGGCGGGATCCCCAGCTAGAGGTGGAGATGAGTCCTGGCCAGGACTGTCTTGTAGCTTCACAATCAGCTGGGCAGTTTGGGACAGGATGACCTGGTGAACTGGGAGTGTCATATGCTGGCAAGTCAGGAGCCAGGCCTTCCAAAAAGGAAGTTTGTCACTGAGTCAGCAATGTTGCCATGCACTAAGCCAGAGGAGTACTAATACAGCTCAAAGGTTACCACCGACATGGCCACTCAAGCTTTTTGCTTATAATACTTCCAGAACAGTACTAGCTTCCATCATAATACACACCATATAGCTTTATTAGTTATTTATAATCCCTCCCTTCTCCCAAAGTAGACTGTATGTACCACAGGATACTGGATACCTTTTTAGCTTATGTAACTCTACAATTACCCTTCTTAAAATAAATGGCCCCATCCAACATATCCAACCTGATTTTTCACAATTCCTCCACACACAACCTCAGAAATGTCTCCTTCATGCTCTGCGGTATTCCCTGCCTCTAAGCATTTTTCAAGATCTCCCCCACTGTCTGGAACATTCTTCATCGTTTCCATCTGAATCCTGAAAGTGTTTCAAGATTCAGAAACTCTATCTCCTGTGTCCTCCAGTTATCCCAGCCAACTCTGCTTATTCTCTACCCTAAACTCCTACAGAATTCAGAATATATATCATTAGATGTGGCATTTAATTATTTTTGTTGTTTCAAATAAGTTTTACCTTCCCAATTACACTTAAACAGAGGATCTAGCACTGTATATGGCTGATTGAGTAAGTGCCTGGTAAATGTTTAAAGGCATAAATGAAAGATAAACCCTTTTAAAAGCAGGAGCCTCATCTTTTACTTACAGCACTTCATTTGGAACCTCACTCCTATTTGCCAAGCAAGTAACAGGCACTCAACAGATACTTCTTGACATTGATCAATTACTTTGAAATACAATCAGGTTCACATATGTGAAGACTGATCCTACTGGGATGCATCCTAATGGCTGGCAAATGAAGTTACATATTTGAGTAACTTTAAGTGACAAAACAAAAAAGCAAAACACAAAAACCCACTAAAATATGAAACCACTAAAAGTTTCATAAAATAGCACTTGACTCTTACTCCTCCTTACCCTTGTATGTGCAATGACCACTGTACTCTCCTTTCTATTCTCATGTTCTTGTCTATTGTCTTTCTCTCCATTAAAAATAAGTTGGTCTGTACACAATAAATTGACTTCATGACCCAGTAAAGGGTTGCAACCCATATTAAAAACACTGGCCTAAAATTTTCTTTAATTATTAAGAAAAGTACAAATGACAGAACAGTACTAAGCATACATAAAGTAGATGTCTTCATTTTAGAATGAAGGCAACAATGCAGTCTCTTCTAGAGAAATGGAATGGAATGAAAGGTTCTGCTACCATTGTCTCAATTCTAAGCCTTAAAAATCACATGTCAATTTAGACAGATTTAGGGGTTCAGGTAATTATTTAAAATTCAACATACTGAAATAAATACCAATTCTGTAATGATATTAAGAAGCCTGATACAAGGGCTACCACTGAAGTGGGGGGGAAAGAATTGGTTATATCATGTTGGTTAGAAAGTCTTACTTTCTTCAGGAAATCAAAATTTTCTTTCTTTCTTTTTTTTTTTTTTGAGACAAGAGTTTTGCTCCATCACCAGGCTGGAGCACAGTGGTGCAATCTTGGCTCACTGCAACCTCCATCTTCCGGGTTCAAGCAATTCTCCTGCCTCAGCCTCCCTAATAGCTAAGAGTACAGGTACGCGCCATCACATCCAGGTAATTTTTAAAATATTTTTAGTAGAGAATGGGGTTTCACTATGTTGGCCAAGATGGTCTCGATCTCTTGACCTTATGATCCAGCTGCCTCGGCCTCCCAAAGTGCTTGGATTATAGGCGTGAGCCACCGCGCCCAGCTAGAAACCATAATTTTCTTAACACTTGGATAACAATCACAAAACCAAACGTTGCGGATGTCTCTATGCTGTGTGGAAACTTCTGCTATTGCCCCAACAGCTAGAATGGCTTCCAGAGTCCATGCAGAAAGAGCAGAAAGCAGTAAACCAAAAAAGAAGAGAGACAATAGACTCTTACCCAAGTGACCCTCTCAAAAACACAGCCAGTTAAGCCAGCAGCAGAAGCCTTCCCAACAAAATAGGCTTAACAGTAAAAGACCCAGTTTTCTTTCATGGAAAAAAACGGAATCTGTCTGATCAAACACAGCCTCCATAGAATTGGTTTTTCTACAAAATGAGACAAGTCTTCAGTGGCAAACTGCCCCACAGCAGTGGCTTTCTGCCTTTTTTGACCCACTGGTAAGAAATAATTTTTATATAACAACACATTCCACTTATATACATACTTACATAACTGAAACAAAACTTTCATAAAATAGCACTTGACCCTTACTCTTTATTACTCTTACATGTACAGTGGACTCTGTACTCTCTTTTCTATTTTCACGTTCTTATCTGTTCTCTTTCCCCTCCGTTTTTAAAAAAAAAAAAGTTGGTCTGGACAGAGTAAATTGACTTCATGACCCAGTAATGAGTTGCAACCCATATCGAAAACATTGGCTTAAAGAACATTCTGGAAGTCAAGTAAAGGTCACAGTCTCTCTCTCGATCTCTTTCTTTAAAAAAAAAAAAAAAAAAATCCACTGCTGGAAGGAAAGGTCACTTTAGCTTCACTTGACAACTTCGAGGTCTTGTGTATAGTTGCCCTTAAAATATTTGTTACTTAAGAGGCTATTTTAAAGCTATTTTTTTCTTCCTATTTTGTGAGTAAAGTAACATATTAAGGAGCAGGGAGGCTAAGATTTAAAGGGAAAAAGGAGAATTCCAGTAATGGAAATACTGCTTGAGCAACAGGCCCAATACTTAAGAGTATGACTGCCAGGAATTCCTCTCTCACCTGAGATCTTTGATTTATCAGCCTAAGGCCAAGAAACAAGAGAGAAAGACCCATCACAAAAGGCCAGAAGAGTTCAGCAGTTTGGTAACTGACCTCATTTCAAACGAATGAAGTGGGACTATACCCTTTAAATGAGGAAATAATTGCCTGCAAAATCAATGACTCCAGCTTAAAACAATCCAGAATGGCTAAAGCACAAACTTGTAGAACAAAATGCAGCCAAACAAAAGGAGCTTCAGATTAGATAACCCTGTATAGTGGAGTCCAATAATATCTTCAAGATACTCTCCAGAGATCCCAGCTCAACAGATAATGATGCTGACAGCTATAATGGGATAGGCTATCATTAACAAAAATAGCTATCACTTCTCAAGAGCCCACTTAGGGCCAGGCACTGTGATAGGTACTGAATATACCTTATCACTATTCTCATAACAAACAAGCCTGCAAGGGGGCTTTAATCCCCATTTAACATAAGAGCAAACAGAGGTCCAGATAAGTAACTTGCTTATACTTCTAGAAAGCAATAAGACTGGAATAATGAACTCAGTTGTTATATTTTAAACCTTCATCTCCCATTGGCACATTTATTTTGCCAACATAAGGGGTAGAGGCATAAAAAAAAAAAGGACAGATAACCACATGCACAACATACATGGAGCAATAGGAAGGAAGGGAGGAAGGAGAGAAAAAGGTAAAAAGGAACTGGTCCTTTTAAAAAAGACACATTATTTCAGAAAACGGCAGCTTCCCTTAGTTTGGAACCTAAGCTTTAGCTCTTTAGTTCTAAGTGTCCATTTTAACAACAGTTATTACTATGTGAGCTCTGTACTGTCAATTTAGGGAAAAGAATCTTGCCCCTAGAAGAATAATTTTAAAGTGAGACTCTGCTTTTGTTACAAATATTTGATATAGATATTAAGTGGAATAAACATAGAAATCTACCCTTCTCTCCCCTGAAAAACTGTCTTTATCACATTTTACTTTAAACTGTTAAGATTTTTAAATTTTCCTCAAATTAAAAAGACAAGCTAAACTAAAGGTAACAAAATATTATTAAAGGCAATGCTTTAATTATATAGCAGGAAAACCACTCATTTGCACATTGAGCATTTTATAGCCCAATGAAACTCTTCTCAAGCTTGGGGAAAACCCTCAGAGGTATTCAGAATCATTAGTCCTTTGATCCATCATTTGGTTTCAAATGGCCATAAGTGACTCTCTAAATTTGGTCAAGGATCTGGAGTTATTATAAACAGTACTGCCAAACAATAGTCTTGGTTAAGGCTTTCTCACTAACCCAAAAACATGGCATATTGTGAAAAAAACATTTTCCTTAAATGTCTAAATTGCTGCTGGAAAAAATGCTGTAAAACATTAGAAAATTCCAATGGAAAAACCCCATATTCCATTCAATATTTTTAAATGTAAAGAACCTTTATTTTTACACCTTGTACACGAAAAGAAAGTAATCATACAGAACGATCCTAACTCCATTATGCTTATTCCTCCAGGCCCCCACATGTACCATCTTTTCATTAGTCTCTTCAAAGTACATCCAGATTCCTTTTATCTGACTAATCATACATTAATCATATATGATTTATCTAATGAGATATCTGATTATTCTTTCTAAAGATGAAGTAAACTACCATGAGCTCAGAGAATATAAGGTAACGAAATGAAAGTTAGATTCAACGGAACTAAGAGAAACATAGATTTAATCAATCCATATGCATCTAGTCAGAGGCCAACTTCTCTCCAGCAAAAGTCCCCCAGTGTGTTAGCAACAGAGACTACTGCACTGATACTGCCTTATGACTAAGAAAGGAGGAATCTTTTACAAGTAGGAACTTTTTTTTTTTTTTTTGAGACAGAGTCTCTCGTTGTTGCCCAGGCTGGAGTGCAGTAGCGCAATCTCCGCTCACTGCAACCTCCGCCTCCCGTGTTCAAGCGATCTGCTGCCTCAGCCAGCTGAGTACCTGCGACTATAGGCGTGCCACCATGCCGGCTAATTTTTGCATTTTTAGTACAGAAAGGGTTTCACCACATTGGCCAAGCTGGTCTGAAACTCCTGACCTCATGATCCACCCGCCTCGGCCTCTCAAAGTGCTGGTATTACAGAAGTGAGCCACCACGCTTGGCCGCAAGTCAGAACTTTTAAATCAGTGGCACTTAATATTTAAAAGTTGGGTTGAGGCCGGGCGTGGTGGCTCACACCTGTAATCCCAGCACTTTGGGAGGCCAAGGCGGGTGGATTGCCTGAGCTCACAAGTTCGAGATCAGCCTGGGCAACATGGTGAAACCCTATCTCTACTAAAATACAAAAAATTAGCCAGGCGTGGTGGTGTGCGGCCTGTAGTCCCAGCCACTCAGGAGGCTGAGGCAGGATAATTGCATGAAACCAGGAGGCAGAGGTTGCAGTGAGCTGAGATTGTGTCACTGCACTCCAGCCTAGGCAACAGAGCAAGCCTCTGTCTCCAAAATAAATAAATTAATTAAATTAAATAAAAGCTGGATTGAAACATTTATATGGACATTAAAAAAGGAGAAGAAGTCACAGTAGATAATATATATGAAAAATTATAGAGAAGAAAAACACATCATATGGTGGGTGCTAAGATGCTAATTATGGACTCTTGAATAGGGTAATTTTCCTTTCTTTTTCCTTTTTTTGAGACAGGGTCTCATTCTGTTGCCCAGATTGGAGTGCAGTGGTGCAAACAAGGCTCACTGCAGCCTCAACCTCCTGGGTTCAAGTGATCCTCCCACCTCAGCCTCCAGAGTGGCTGGGACCACAGGCGCATGTCACCACGCTTGGCTAATTTTTAAAATTTTTTACAGAGATAGGGTCTTGCCATGTTGCCCAGGCTGGTCACAAACTCCTGGGCTCAAGCAATCATCCTGCCTCAGCCTCCCAAAGTGCTGGGACTATAGGCATGAGCAGCTGCGCCTGGCCTACAGGGTAAATTATTAAGGGCAAAGAGAATATAGTTCCTCTTTTTTCTGAATCTTCTGCCAATTCCCACTTCAACTTTCAGTAAAAAGTAAAGAGTTGTGAAAATAAGCCTGAGTTGACAATTTTAAAACTGATTAAAATAAAAATGAAAATTATGAAGACCTTAGGCATTTTTCAAAATAAAGTAGAAAGAACTTTCCTTCTGATAGTCCATTTTACAAGTAGCAAAGTCTATCACACAGGGATTCTCAATTCCTTCCAAGACTATAAAGAAATGCAATATGACAAAGATACAGTGTTAATTGGCTAAATTATTACATAAGCATAAAAACTACTTCCTACTCTTTACAAACTTGATATTGACCAGAAGGCAGTTTTTCATCTAATATCTTTGAAAACCCAGTGTTGAGTAAAAAATACCAAGACAATTTTTGGAATACTTTAATCAGCAGGATAGAAGTATACAAATGAATTTTAAAATAAAATCAATGCACCAATGAGTAAGATCTAACATGAAAGTACTCACATTTCACAGTGAGACAGCTGCAGAAAGGCAAAGGTCTAAATTCCAGAAAGAAGGAATAGATATGAGGGAGAAAGTGCCCTTGGACTGAATTATCAAGTGTGATGTCTTCAGCTTCCACATTCCCAGAGCCCCTGTTGGTGGTTTGTGACAAATAAGGTATTTGGTCACAAATAGCTACAGCAGGTATCTTTTGTGTCTGGAATGGGAAAAGAGCTCAGAATCCTATGGAAATCGCAGACTCCTGACTCCATGAGAATGAGGTGGAAGGTCTGAGGACAGAGAGCTCTAGATGCCCTATTCAATTTTAAAGACCTTAGTAAACAAGAAAAATAAAATTAAATACTATATGTGTATTCCATAGGAAATTATTTTTATTATTTGTTTGGAAGGGAAAACACCACTATATGTAGTTTTAGGAGGAAAAGATAAGAAACATGAATTCTCAGAACAGATTGTAACCCTCACAGCTCAAGGGTTACATTAAAAAAGAGAAATGAACTGCTGCTGAAATTGGAAGCAAGAGAACCCATCCTGGTCACATCCACTGTCAGATGCAAAAGCTTTGTGAAGTGTCAGAAACTGGGCCTGGTGCAGTGGCTCATGCCTGTAATCTTAGCACTTTGGAAGGCTGTGGCAGGCAGATCACCTGAGGTCAGAAGTTTGAGACCAGCCTGGCCAAAATGGTGAAACCCCATCTCTACTAAAAATACAAAAATTAGCTGGGCGTGGTGGCATGTGCCTGTAATCTCAGCTACCTGGGAGGCTGAGACAGGAGAATCACTGTAACCCGGGAGGCGGAGACTGCAGTGAGCAGAATCACGGCCCTGTACTCCAGCCTGGGTGACAGAGTGAGACTCTGTCTCAAAAAAAAAAAAAAAAGAAACTGAGCACACCTATTTCCAAGGAATTCAACACCATTGGTGAATTCTTTTTCAAACTGAAATAAAACTCTGGATAACTACATTAGATCCTTTACCTCCCACAATGTAATATCTTGAAAGGAATGGCCAATCAGAATTTCTAAGGAGTGGCCAGTCAGAGTTTTTAAACACTAGACATTTCTACATTTTATACCTTAGTAAAGAGAAGGAAGCCACTTTTTTTTTTTTTTTTTTTTCTGAGACGAAGTGTCTCTTTGTCATCCAGGCTGGAGTACAATGGCGCGATCTCGGCTCACTGCAACCTCTGCCTCCCAGGTTCAAGCAATTCTCCTGCCTCAGCCTCCCAAGCAGCTGGGACAACAGGCATGCACCACCATGCCTGGCTAATTTTTGTGTTTTTAGTAGAACCAGGGTTTCACCATGTTGCCCAAGCTGGTCTCGAACTCCCGACCTCTAGATCCACCCACCTCAGCCTCCCAAAGTGCTGGGATTACAGGTGTGAGCCACAGTGCCTGGCCTTGAAACCACTTTTGTTTTGTTCTTGAGAGCAGATACAAGATATGGGAATACATGGAAAATGTAGAAAATTATTTGGAAGACAGAATTTACTCATTTTAAGTTTCAATACTCATATAAACAAAAGCAGCTGGAAAGAACTCACATAGGAATTCCCCGTAACAAGAAAGAAGATTGTTTTGTTTTGGGTTTTTTTAAAAAAAGTCCATATTACAACTTAAATTTACAACTTAAACTTTTATCATTATTTTTAAAACGAAAGCAGTATCATCTATAGTCATAAATGCACAACTTATTGAATTTAAAAGAGGCACACATTCCAGTTTAGGCATAAGTACAGTAACTAAATAGACTTGAACAAGAAATTCTTTATGCAGTACAGATTTTCTGAGCATTTGGCACTCTACAGAAAACCATGATTTACTAAGCACCAATTAACTGACGTAAGTTACATTATAACTGTATCCCTAGCCTAAACTCTGCTTCCCTCCACGTCCCCTTCCACACATATCCACCTGGTTTTGGTAGTGAAATAGTACCTAGAAAACATTTATCCTCATCGGATTTTATTTGAAGGAAGAAGTCAGAAAGGAATTATCTAGTAATAATTTAGTTATAATTTCAGGTATCAGCAGGGAAGCTGAATAATGAAAATTAACCTGCGTACAACTTGAAATTATCCCTAGTTCTGAAAAGAAAATAGGCAGAACCTAAAGAGTTCCCTTTTGATTACAAAGAGGAGGGAGGAAAGGAAGGAAAGAAGGGAGGAAGAGAGGGAGAGAGGGAGCACTTAGGCATTAAAACACGCTTTAGGGCTCTGCCAAAGTCTTATAAAAAACTAAGACAAACCTCATAGCTAACTACTGACAGTGACATGTGCTTTTAATTATATTCTGAAAATGTGCACACAAGCAAGGCAAAATTATATCATGGTTCTCATTTACATTTATCATTGCCTCACTATGGGAATATATAATCACATACGGACATCTGTGAATGATTATATACGAAGATGGGCCTTTCAAGATCAAGTTTAAGAGTTCTAGTGTCTTTCTATTCATACACCGATCATGAAGCAATTCACTAGAGCTGTTTTAGGGACTACGGAAATATTTGGGGAAATCCACAGGCTGTCTCCTCATCACATATAAAAATTTTGTAATAATTTCCTTCACCTCCCCCTCTTCCCACAGTAAAGCTCAGCAGTGACATTTCCTTTCACCTACCTAGTGATATGAATCGCTTTGTACTTTACAACATTCTTCCTTGTAGGGATTCTGTGTTTTTGCCTTGAATCAAAAGTGATGCCAAATCATCACTAATACAACTTGACTCTTCTCATCCCCAATCAGAATTTCCCCTCCCCTAATTGAAAGTGACATTTTCTAGTACAAAAATTTTCAAGCAAAATGAGGTTAGACTAGAATAAATATGAGTCACAGATGAACATGAACTGAAACAGAAAATGTGCCAGTGAAATCCCTCCCTTAACAACTTTAACTCACAACCCTAGATGTTTAAAATGATAAGCATGGTGACCTATCCGAGAACAACCTGGATATCACATTTTTGTTGTTTGTTTTTTGCTGTGAACTAGGTCAGCATGCTCTGCTTGTTATACACCAAGGATGCCTCTACACCAGCTCAGACGGAAAGACTATAATGCACTGTGCAGGAAGATGGGGCTCTTAGGTCAGGCACTGTGGCTCACATCTATAATCCCAGCACTTTGGAAGGCTGAGGCAGGAGGACTGCTTGAGCCCAGGAGTTCAAGACCAGCCTGGGCAACACAGAGAGACTCTTTCTCTAAAAAAAATAAAATAAAATGAGCTGGGCGTGGTGGCACACACCTGTAGTCTCAGCTACTTGGGAAGCTGAGGTGATAGAATCACCTGAGCCTGGGAAGTTGAGGCTGCAGTGAGCCGTGATTGTGCCACTGCACTCCAGCCTAGGCGACACAGTGAAATCCTGTCTCTAAAAAAGGAAAAAACACAGGGCTCTTTATGATGTTGCGTGATCACCTAGGGGCAACTCCCCTTCAGCTATAATGGCAATGAGATCTCTACCAATATCTATCATGACCAGTCACTAGTCAACAATTGACTAGCACCAGTCAATATGGGACAATAAGAAAAATGTGGTGCTTGGCAAAAAATAAATAAATAAAACACCAAAACTATAACTGGATTTAACTGGAAGTTAATTTTGAACTCTACCACACTACCTGTACCTTTAAGAAGATCCATTTAAAGAAAGTAAATATTAAATACACCATCATGAAGCTTATAAAGGAAATTTCAAACTATGGCTCTCTCTAAAGTCTTGCTTAAACATTCTTTCCTATTCGAATGGCCATCAAAATTAAGGATATAATAGGGTTAAACAAGCCTCTCAATGAGAGAGATGGTGAACATATACAGTCTGGCGTAGAACACAGTTATAATATCCCAGTACGTGAGACAATAATCTCCCAACCTCTCAACACAGAAAGAGACAAGAATTCACTCAATCTGGCTGTAGTTTCAGGAACATCTGTGAAGCATTTCCCATATTCTCAGTAATTTCTGTACTTCTGATATACAAAGGATATTCTATTATTTGTTCTCTTGTCAAAAAAGAAAAGTTAGGCCAGAAGAGATTTTAACACAAAGCACTTAAGCTAATAAAAGCAGAGCTGATCGAGCTGATCTTTCACTTTTATTTGGGTTTTTGCAGATAAGACACACATCTCAAACCAACCATAGAATCCTCCCCCCAAACTCTTTCCCTGCTGTTAATCTTTTGATATTGCAAGAGCTTCGATGGGTCCCTTGTGTAGCGGTATCTTTTGGTCAAAGAGGTTTCCTCAGGTTGAGCTGAGCTCTGGCTCTTCAAAGCTAATTAGAACCACACCACACAGTATCTCGAGTATGCTGCTAGAAAATGCCTGTGGTGTGATGTTAAGGAGACAATTAAATTTCTCTTTGTTCTCTTCAGAAGACAATTAGATTTCTTATCTTTTATTTGCATATCAGCTACTCAACAAAAACCAGCCTATAGCAGAGAAAAAAAAAGGCCAAGAATGGGCCTTGCCCACAGCTGCAGCTACCACCCACTACTTACCCACCCCTTTTTCAATAGAAAAGACAGGGGGCAGCCATGGCACACACTCCCTGCTCCTTTCAGGGTCTTCCATGTCAGAAACCCTGCCACATTTCCCACATCCAAAATTATCTCAGTGCTTTGGTGGAAAAAAATTGAAAAATGATCCACAGAAGGTTGGGAAGCTGGAGGTAGCAGGTACGTGGACAGCACCAAAGGTTGCCTTGTGCAGACAGCAGGAGGCCTAGCGGTGGCACTACCTATCTCCTACCCAGGTTTGCCTTTACACAATTTAGTCTCAGGAACAAAAGATTTTAGGGGGAGAGAGAAGAGGTACACAAAGCAGGAAGAAAAACCAAATTCATTAAGGAAACATTTTGTAACGAAGAATAAAAGTGACAGTGCTGTGCATAAGACAAAGATGGCTTTCTCAAAGACACAGAGAAAGCCTCATTGTCTAAATCAGGCCAATGTTCACAGGGCACTGACAGCTCTAGGGAGGGCCAGAGGCAAAGAAACTGTAGCCTCTTACCTGGGGAAAAAGAAGATTTTCAGGGCCTCTTCTGTCAAAATTTTTTAAAAAATCAATTTTCACAAAAGAATGCCAACGAAATACACAAATTCTCTACTTCGCCACCACAACCACAGCAGGCCCGAATCCCATTCTGAGATGTCTAGAGTTGCCATCTAAGATTATTTTATCTTTAAAAGATAAATGGTCATTTTCCGCAAACTAATACAGGAACAGAAAATCAAACACCGCATGTTCTCACTCATGAGTGGGAGTTGAACAATGAGAACACATGGACACAAGGAGGGGAACATCACACACCAGGGCCTGTCGGGGGGTGGGGGCTAGGGGAGGGAAAGCATTAGGAGGAATACCTAATGTAGATGGGTTGATGAGTACAGCAAATCACAATGGCACGTGTATACCTATGTAACAAACCTGCACGTTCTGCGCATGTATCTCAGAACTAAAAGTATAATTTAAAAAAAGAGATAAATGGGCAATCGTTCCCAACATGTTTCTGTAAGCAACTATAATTCTAATTTCAGAATCACCAGAAAAAAAATTCTAAGCTAATACCTTTAAAGGCTCCCTTCCCCAAAAAATGACAGTTTTACTTCATCAAATTACTGCATCAGTATCATCCTGAAAGTTCAATTCAATGACAATTTTTCAAGCACCAAATATGTACCAAGTACAGGATTTGGCAATGTAAAGAACACAAAGACAAAACACGTTTCTGTCCTAAAGAAATTTATCGTGAGTCCCAGCATTTTGGTAGGCCAAGGCAGGCAAATTGCCTGAGCTCAGGAGTTTGAAACCAGCTTGGGCAACATGGTGAAACTCCGTCTCTACTAAAAATACAAAAAATTGGCCGGGCACGGTGGCTCATACCTGTAATCCCAGCCCTTTGGGAGACGGAGGTGGGTGGATAACCTGAGGTCAGGAGTTTGAGACCAGCCTGGCCAACAAGGAGAAATCCTGTCTCTACTAAAAGTACAAAAATTAGCCAGGCATGGTGGCGGGCACCTATAATCCCAGTTACTCAGAGGCTGAGGTAGAAGAATCGCTTGAACGCTGGAGGCGGAGGTTGCAGTGAGCTGAGATTGAGCCACTGCACTCCAGCCTGGGCGATAAGAGACTCCCATCTCAAAATAAATAAATAAATAAATAAATAAAATTAAAAATACAAATGCAGTTTGAGAATGGAATAACGGAAAGTTACAAAAGAGCCAGCCTTTAGCTTCAATGTGAGATCTGAATCTACTACTTTGATACATTTTTGGCCAGGTGCAGTGGCTCACGCCTGTAATCTTAGCACTTTGGGACGCCAAGGCAGGCGGATCATGAGGTCAAGAGATGGACACCATCCTGGCCAACATGGTAAAACCCCGTCTCTACTAAAAAATACAAAAATTAGCTGGGTGTGGTGGCACATGCCTGTAGTCCCAGCTACTCGGGAGGCTGAGGCAGGAGAATTGCTTGAATCCAGGTGGCTGAGACTGCAGTGAGCCAAGATCACGCCACTGCACTCCAGCCTGGCGCCTGGCGACAGAGCAAGACTCTGTCTCAAAAAAAAAAAAAAAAATACAAAAAAAATAGCTGGGCATGGTGGCGAGTGCCTGTAATCCCAGCTACTCAGGAGGCTGAGGCAGAAGAGTCACTTGAACCTGGGAGGTGGAGGTTACAGTGAGCCGAGATCACCACTGCACTCCAGCCTGGGCGACAGAGGGAGACTCCCTCTCAAAAAAAAAAAAAAATTATTGTGGGAGTGGAGAGTTGGGGAAGCAAAGAATCAAAGAAAGATGGTTCTACTTATAGGAACAACATGGTAAGTGCCACATGAAAGATCAAAGTACTACAGGGTACAAAGTCCCATTGAAGAAAGAGAAAGCATCTTGGTGGTTGGGTTGGGGGTAAAGGGAGACAATTCTGACTTGGTCTCATAAAGAAAGTGACATATGAGGTACATCAGGAAAGACAGATGACAACAGGCCGAAATGAGGTGTGTTCTTGGAACCTCCCATTCTGAGCAGAGCAGTAGAGCAGTGATTCTTAGACTTTTTAATTTTGTGAATTAGTAAAATGTGCAATGGGGAATAAAAGGTGGTGATATGGAGAATAAAAGAAGGTGAAAGCCAGGCACTGTATATGCCATAAAGTTTGCTTAGGGAGAAAACTTCTCTCCCTTAGAGAAACAAAATAGCAAGAATTCTATTACAATAGTTTTTTCTTTCACAATGATAGCAAGATAAGGACCATTTCTTATCACCAGCATTTTATAAGCAAAGGAGCATTTTAATTCCAAAAATGTAAGACGCACATCATCTCAGAGACTTAAAAATGGCATTTCTTCTCACATAAGGGCCTGTAAAACCCTTACACTGGTTAGGTGAAAAAGTGGCCACAGACCACCCAGCATAGATGTTGAGGGTCCCTGGGTTAGAGTTTAGGACTCCTGTGAAAAACAGAGAGCGAGCCAGCTAAAGCCACACTGTGAGGCATTTGGAATGATAGGCCAAGGATGATGTATTCCAGTGAGAAAAGAAAAAAATAAGGCTTTTAAGGGAGGCATAAAGGATTAATATGATAATCAGAGCGATGCTCTAAAACTAATTTGCTTGAAGTGTGTAGAATGGAATTGTGGAAGGATGCTGCCCAAATGATACTGGAAGTGGTCGGGGCACTGAGGAGGATATGGCAAAGTCCAGGAGAGATGTATGGAGGGCCTCGATTAGAGTGGCAGAAGAAAGAATGGAAAGCACTTGGAAACAAATTGTACGTAAGAATTGAAGAAAAGAGTCAAAGATGACTTCCAGGTTTTGAGCCTAGATATCTAAAAAGAAAATCATGAAAGGGTTAAAAATATATATGACAATTCACGAAAGGGTGCTAGATAAAAGGAAGAAATGAACTGACTGTGGGGTGGGATGCACACAGAGGAGTCTGAGAGAGGCTGGAAACAGGAGACAGAAAGTTGGGTAGTCATACATGGATGGGGGCAAGCTTACCTCCATCACCACGTGGGAGCTTCTGAGCACTTACACACGCCTAGGACTGCAGGAGGAACTAAGGATATGATGAGAACCATAACAGATCTGGTATGTGCACTTGTGGAGTTTACAATCTGGCAGGACAGACGGACATTAATGCAATAATCACACAGATGGACCTAACTACAAATTTTATTAAAGTGTCTAATTTCTAAAGGAAAACATAGAGAATAGACACTTGGAAGTGACTTCCATTAAAAGGCAAAATGAGACTACCAGTGGAAAGGGGAGGAGCAGTTAGAAGAGTAGGAATTATGCTAAAGCAGACAATTCCTGGAAGCCAAAGGAGGAATGAGTTTCAAGGAACAGATAATAAACAGTGTGAAATGCTGCTGAGAGGCCAAGACGACAAGGACTGAGAAAGGACTGCCGGACTGTTGGTAACAAGGAGGCCATAATGACCTGAGTGCATTTCTGAAGGGGGCAGAGCAGAACTTAGAGGGGCTAATGAGTGAGGAGACAGGGGGACAAGACTTCTCTCTTTTAAGAACTTAAACAAAGGAACACAGAAGGGGAAAAGCGGAGATGGGTGACTTGAGAAAGTAACGAATGTACAGGATTTCCTAGTCAGAAGGAGGATGATTTCAACAGGGTTGAAAGCAGAGCAGAAAGGGCAAGTAGAGAACCAGACAGAGATGACAAAGGATGCAGGAGAGGAGGGAATGACTGCCAGGGCCAGCTCCCGCAGAGTGGGAAGGTATTATTACATCAAGCATACCAACCAACAGGTTAGCACTGGCTCTTTGGAGAGAAGGGAGAAAGAAACAAGGGAAGGTGAAAACACCAAGAAATTAGGAATAGCAAGAAAGGATGCTGAGGAAGGACTTGTTATGGAGTAGGGGATCTTTTCAGGAGAATGAGCGGGAGATGGGATTCTTCTGCTATGATTTCAGTGAAACACCAACAGCTGCCACTTAAGGAGACTGCTACGGGCTATCAACTGCACAGTCATTAAAAAAACATTACTGAGGTTCTTCTCTGCACCAGGAACTGTACATTTATGTGTGGCATAAATGAAGTTAGCAGGCATTTATTACTATAGGTAAATACTCTGGGTAAAAAAAGAAATGGGCTGATTTGATTGCTCTCACGTCTAGAAAAAGACCATAGGCACTGATAGGTGATAATTACACATGCTTTGAAGCTTACCTACGTGCTAATGGGGGAGATATCACTACTGCAGGAGCCTAAGAGTCAATCCTCAGAAGGAAATACATGGTGTTAGTTCATTTATTCCACAAACAGATACTGTGTGCCTGAGCACCAGATAAAGGAGCTCTGAAGAGGCCAGTGACAGTTCCTGTCCTTCGGGAGCTTCCAATCAGGTATGACAGGCCCTGAAAGCTCCGGCTCGTCTACCATTTAGGCACATTTCACTGCTTTTACTGCGCATGAACTGAACTCCCCCATCACAAATCTGTGTGCTTTATTAGAAAGTACAACTCTCACCATCTGAACATCTTTTACAAGATACTTTTCTGGGTACATCAAAATTCTAGGGAACAGACTGGACCAGAAGGTTTCATGGCATGGTTTTTCAGTGCCATTAAACTTCAAAATGAACTCTCTTCAAACTGCTTTTAAAATCATAAATCAAATGTGTCACTTCTTATGAACCTGACATGTTTTCAGAGCAAAGAAATAAAATAAAATGTGTGGGCCGGGTGCGGTGGCAGACACCTGTAACTCCAGCAATTTGGGAGGCCGAGGCAGGCGGATCACCTCAGGTTAGGAGTTCGAGACCAGCCTGGCCAACATGGCAAAACCCCATCTCTACTGAAAATACAAAAATTAGCCAGGCATCGTGGCGGACGCCTGTAATCCCAGCTATTCAGGAAGCTGAGGCAGGAGAATTGCTTAAACCCAGGAGGCGGAGGTTGCAGTGAGCTGAGATGGCTCATTACACACCAACCTGGGCAACAAGAGCAAAACTCTATCTCAAAAAAAAAAACAAGTGTTACTTCCCTGAATGTAACCCTTTGAACTATAATCAGAACAAAATCTGTCCTCCTTACTTAACACTGGCTTGAGGCCCTTCTTGCCCTTGTCCCTACCAACTGTCATCCGTGGTGTGTGTGTGTGTGCATCCTTTATTTATTTATTTGTTTATTTATTTATTTATTTTAGACAAGGTCTCTCTCTGTTGCCCAGGTTGGAGTACAGTGGTGCCATTATAGCTCACTGCAGTCTTGACCTCCTGGGCTCAAGTAATCCTCTAACCTCAGCCTCCTGAGTAGGTGGGACTATAGGCACATGACCACATGAGCTAATTTTTTAATTTTTTGTACAGATGAGGTCTCCCTATGTTGCCTAGACTGGTCTTGAACTCCTGAGCTCAAGTGAGCCTCCCGCCTCAGCCTCCCAAAGTGCTGGCATTACAGGTGTGTGCCACTGCGCCCAGCCCTCATTCTTGTATGAGAAAAAGTGTTCAAGGTGGGAAATCACACTTTATGCACATTTATTTTCCTAACTCTCTTGAGACAGTTTAAAGATGAAAAAGAAATTAACAGCACATATTGATACTGTAAAAGTATGATTAATGACTTTTTTGAGATGAAAATATCATCTTGATTATTAGGGAAAGAAAAACCTATTAACTAACTTTCAAGTTGGGCAATTTACTCCATTAAAATCAGCTACTGTGTTTTAAGATTTAATGTATTGTTCGAATTCATGTATGCAAACAAACTCATTAAAATTCAGGAGATTTCACTCAGAAACTCACTGTACTTAAAATTCAGGGCCCTTAACAGAGGGTATTGAACTAGAATATTTAAATGGAAACACTTGTCCCTTCTAGACGGGGTATTCTATGCTGTTTTTTGTTTATGTTTTTATCCAAAGTGGTAATTCAAGATGCCCTGACAGTCTGCAGCAATTGGAAGAAGTTGCTTCTTATATTACACTAACACGCTGCACTGAGGTCAAGGGCTGATTTTTTTTTTTTTTTTGAGATGGAGTCTTGCTCTGTCACCCACGCTGGAGTGCAGTGGTGCAATCTCGGTTCACTGCAACCTCTGCCTCCCGGGTTCAAGTGATTCACCTGCCTCAGCCTCCCAAGTAGCTGGGACTACAGGCGCGTACCATACCACCACACCCCGCTTAAGTTTTTGTATTTTTAGTAGAGATGGGGTTTCAACATGTTAGCCAAGAAGGTCTCGATCTCCTGACCTCATGATCCGCCTGCGTCAGCCTCCCAAAGTCCTGGGATTACAGGTATGAGCCACCACAGCCAGCCGTCAAGGGCTGATTTTCAATGCCTCCTTATGCCAGCTGAGGTAAGGGATAATCACTGTCACTGTGGGGGATGAGTTTAAAGACAAATATTTCTAATTCTAGCTTTGTAAAATGCATGCATTCCTAAACTTTATTAATAAGTAATTTTCTAGAAAACTGATATACATTCCTTTAAGTAACCAAAATGAATGCTCCCATTCATATTTTGTATGGAACTCATCCTAACAGGTTCTTCTTATGTTACCTGGATAAAATGAAAATCCTTACCAAATACTGAGCCTGACTGCATGACAGGCCCTGTGCTTCATTAATGCTTTACCACAGTACTTCATTTAACTGGCTCACGACAATCCTCTGCAGAGAAGAGGAACTAAGAGATCACACAGGTTAAAAAACTCACCAAGGTCATCCAGCTGGTAAGGAGTGGCACCCATAGTTCACCCTGCACAGTACTACCTCCCTGAAGATAATGAATCAGAAAAAATATTTCTGAGTCACTGTCGGGACAGAAAAAGTATGGCGGTTAAAAATGGATTCTGAAACTAGGCTGTTTATTAGCTATATGATCTTGAAAGGTTATTCAACCATTCTGTACCTCAGTTATCTCATTTGGAAAATGGGGATAACAGAACACAACTAAGACACTGTTGTGAGAATTAAATGGCTCAATCCATGAATAATGTTAATGCCTAAAACAGTATTTGGTATACAGTAAGCACTCAATAAATGTTAACTCTTATTAATCAAGTGCTATAACAATGAAGCAAGCCCCCAAAGATTACCAAGGTTCTTATAGCTGTCTGGACCTGCCCTTAGCGAACTAGGGACTGATTTCATTCATACCCATTTACACACACTTTTTGTGTGTGCTTCCCATGTGACAAACATATCATACACACAATAACAGCATTCAATTCTCAAAAAAAAAAAAAAGTCCTGCAAGGGAGTTACTATCCTTCTCATAATAAAGACAATGGTTAATAACTTGTCCAAGGCTCTCAAATAGGAAGTAGTAGAATCAGAATTTGAACTTTGGAGTTTCTACATCGAAAGCCCAAGTTTTTTATCTACACCATTATTTTGAGTTCTTATGTCTACTTTTTACATTTTGTCAGTCACTCCATTGGTGATAACTTAGGATCAGAGTTTTAACAGAGACTTTACAGTGTATCTAGAACATTTCCTTTTTACCCATGAAGAAATAAAAGCCCAGGAAGTTTACTGTGGACTTATTTGAAGTCATATACTGAATGTCATTTCCATAGTCCCACACTGCCACTTTTTCTTCTCCAATGTTGGTGGACTGCCTCCAAGAGGCTCTCAGCCCTGCTCCTAATCTTTTTGGGCCATAGAGAAACCAATGACCACTGCATAAATAAAGACTAGAAAGGCTAAGGTAGGGCTCAGAGGCTTCCCTATGAGGCAAGCTCATGAGTTTTATCAAGTGGACTTTGTTATATCAAAAGCCAAACTGCTTGGGCTTCTCTGCTTTCTGGCTCACAGTGGCATTATGGAGACTTAAACAAATCAGGTGTTCATCTAGTTTACAATGCCACTGTGTCTGTGAGGAAAACTTTGCCAAACAGGGTTTTTACAAACAAAAGCTAGAGTAGATGCATTTTCACTCTCAAATAGAAGGACAGGCTTACATGAAGCCTTCGGCAAGGAAGGAAGCACACAATTAATGTAGCTGTTCCTAGCACTTAGTAGTCTAAGGCCAACAGCGTACAAGCATAACAAACCAACAGTCCCCATGTGGACAGACAACACTGAGATTTCTGATATCATTAGTTTCCTTTTCACAAAAGAATCAGATTCATAATTAAACTCTGTGCCCTCCTGTCTCCATTCTGCCGTGCACATATCTGATTGCTTCCTAAGGGCCTGAGTTAGAAGCCAGGAGACAGCCCAAAACCACAAGCCCACTGACCTCTGGGGCCCCAGAGGGAACTTGATGCATGTTTGCATTAGCTATTACCCAGGCTTGTCCAAGGAGAGGTTGATCTCATCTTTTCACTCAACACACTTTTCAAGGGTTTGCTGGCCAGTTTAAATAGTTCTTACAGACCACTGAAAGGGACTGGTCCTATGGCTAAGTGCCCAACATACTGAGTCCCGTGGAAAACTCCAGCGCCTGTTTTGAGAGGAACAGGTTGTTGCACACAAAGTGCAGTCCAGAACTGAAGTGCGAGGCTCATGTCTTGGCCCCTCTAGCTTCTGACTTGATTAATCAAGTCAATTACCCTCTCAGAACTTTAGATACCTTGTCTGCAACAAGGAGATAGCACCTTCTACCTTATACGATTATTAAGTAGTTTATATAAAGTAATATGCCTTCTACCTTATATGATTATTAAGTTGTTTATATAAAGTAATATACCTTCTACCTTATATGATTATTAAGTAGTTTAAAGTAATAACATAAGTGAAAGTACTTTGTTTTTGTTTTTGTTTTTTAAACAAGACGGGGTTTCTCCACGTTGGTCAGGCTGGTCTCAAACTCCCAACCTCAAGTGATCTGCCCGCCTAGGCCTCCCAAAGTGCTGGGATTACAGGCGTGAGCCAATGCGCCCAGTCAGTGAAAGTACTTTGTAGATGGCAAAGGTCCAAGTGAAGGGAAATGTCTCTTAACATACTAATCGGCCTCCCCATATATGATCCCACAGTGGCTCCCTACTGCTCCCGGATAAAGTCCAGACTCTTGAATAAGGTTAGAAGCCCTTCTACCCTCTAATGACCCAACTTCACCTCTTGTTACTTCCCTTACCTGAGGCATCAGCCGAACAAGATGTTTTCAAGTTCCTCCTTCAAGGGCTATGCAGACTCTCTGGTGGGCAGAGAGCCTCCCGCCTTACTCTCTTCCGTTCTACCCAACTAACTCCTCCTTCGGGTTCCAATCTGAGCTGAGATGTAATTTCCTCCTAGAAACTTTCCCCAACCTCTCCTCTGCATGCTCTCATAACACTTAGACTTACTCCTTTGAAGCCCTTTTCATCATTGTGTTAAAATTGCTTGGATACTCCCTAACTGCCTCCCCTTTCAAAATTTTGCAGACCAAAAAGTGTTGAATGAATGAATTTAGTGAGAATGATCATGACCTAATGTTTGGCATGAGTAGCTGACTAACAAATCACTACAGTACCCCCACCCCCAACTTAATAAGCAAGGAGGAAAGGGGTTCTTGGGAGTTCTAGTTAAAAACTCACCCGCCCCTAGCCACTCCCTTTTAACCCCAAAGCAAAAGGCTAATCAAGGGCCAAAGATGTACTTGCATTCCAGATCTCCTAGTCCAGTTCCTTTCTGTTCTCCCACAAAATGTTAACTACACCCAGACTGTATGCCAAACCATCAGTGTCTTTTCATAGCAAGAGAAATGAAGGCAGATGGGGTGTAAGAGAAAATAGATTTGATATTAAAAAATGAATGTTCAATGTCAGGCATTGTGTGACCTTGGGCAACCCCGGTACCTATAGGCCCATCATCTGTCAAATGGAAATTTAGCACCAGCAAAGGACTTCCTATTATTTTAGACAATTTTCCACCGACCTCACCATGAGTTTTTGTTTTTGTTTGTGTTTTTTGTCTTGTCTTGTTTATCCTTTTGGGGTGATGGGTGTCTCACTATGCTGCCCAGGCTGGTCTTGAACTCCTGGGCTCAAGGGCTCCCCCCCTCCTCGGCCTCCCAAAGTGCTGGGATTGCACGTGTGAGCCACTGTACCTAGCCTCACCAGTTTTACAGAAAGAAAATGAGACTATTTGAAAATGCTTTATACATTTCTTCTCAAAGAAATACTTTTACAATTTTCAAGAAGTTATTTTTCTGGTGATGTTTAGCTTTATTACTCAAACCAAAGCATTTAAAGAATGGGATTCAAAAACATTAACCAGTCTCTTTAGTACAACAAAGATTTTAGCCAATTTACAAGATCAATACAGGCTTGTTTGAATTAACTAATGCTACTTCTTCTGTCTTCATGTCATCAAAACGCTAGTGTCTACCAGTGCAGAGAATCCTCATCCACAATCATTTACTGAAGAAAGAAAAAGACAAACCCTTTTACACACACTGTTTGATTTCATAGACTCACAGAGTGCTGCAGCTAGAAGAGATCTGAAGACCATCGAGGCCTGCACTCACCCTTCATGATCAGAAAACAGGCTAGTCTGAGGTTTTCAAGAGGGGCTTGTGCCATGAGTAATTCAAAACACAAACCAATTGTTTTTCACAGCCCTACATATTTTTTAAAATAAGAATTAAGAGATAACTTGAAGAAAAACTGGTAAATCATACAATAAGATCACAACATAAATTTAAAAGGTAATAGTGCTTATCAAAGTTAAAGGCTGGCTGGGGATGGTGGCTCACACCTGTAATCCTAGCACTTTGGGAGGTCGAGGCGGGCAGATGGCTTGAGCTCAGGAGTTCAAGACCAACCTGGGCAATGTGATGAAACCAAGTTTCCACAAAAAATACAAAAATTAGCTGGGTGGGGTGATACACAGGAGGCCACTCATTCCAGCCTGGTGACAAAGTCTCAAAAAAAAAGAAAAAAACAAAGTTGAAGGCTGAAGGACCAAAGTAAAGACATACCTCTGATGATATTATATATGCTTATATATGCAAGTTTTTTGACTTGATTATAATGGAATTTTGTGTATGTGAAAGAAATTATTTCACTTTTTCCACAAGTTTTTCATGCTTCTAAAAGGTTGGAAATTTTCAAAACAATGTAGACAAAATAGGGAATGCAATAACTCAAGTTATTTTGTTTGCGGACAACACCCTGGTCTGTGTTCATTACTGGCTATGACTGAGACTGGCACCAATTTTTCAAAATCATCTAGTTCTAAACGACATAAGAGAAATATAGAAGTCAAAGGCCACTATTAATTCTCAAACTATTCTACAGAGAAGTTTCTAACTCTTCACCCAATAGTTTGCTCCAACTGCTAACAAAAGCAGAAAGACACTGAACCAAGTAGCCAAAGAAACAGATGGGGGAGGGGAGATGTTTGCATTTCTCTCTCCCCCAGCCTAATCCCCTCTCCTTAAACCTTGGTATGGGTGAGGTGCTAACGGACAATGAAATGAGAAAGTGGTTGGAATCATTCCAAAAGTGAAACAGTTGACTCTCAATAAAAAATTGTTTTCCATTCTGATCAAGATTTTACTCAGAGATCTCTAGAAGAGAAAAAGTAAAAGATTCCTGTTGAAAACCACAAAGCGCAATCACATCCAAATTTACAAGCAATAAACAAATTACAGAAGGGTTAGTCACTGACATCTCACAACACAAACTCTTTTTTTTGTAATGGATTTGGTGTATTCGTAGGTATGTGTGTGTAAGGAGATTAGAGTATGCTGCAATATCCATCCCAGATTAACAAATATTGCCTAAGAAACGAATTTACAACTCAACTTTTAATAAATCATCCAATATTTCACATTAAAACTTGATCATACATCTTCAAAGACTGTCTTTCCACTTTATACATCAGGATATTATCTATGATTTATTAAAATAATTACCACCAAGTTCTTTGCAAAAGTGCAAAATCACAACGTGCTATGGGAAGCCGCACCAGTCCTAGCTCTGCCAGCAGAAGGCCGTGCAAGACTACACGTTGCTTAACAGCTCTGCGGATGGTTTTTATCACGATGAAGTGGGATTCCACACCTAATTCAGCTTTTGCAATGTGCTTTGAAATCCTGCAGTGCTGTCAGGAGACCACAAGCAGCACCATTACCCAGGCTTTCCCAGTGGTAGCAAGCCCAAATGTGATGCACATGTTAACAAGCAGAGCGTTGGCATTCTCCCTGAGTCAAGAATTAAAATTCGGGGCTGAGGAAGATTAGAGCTCCCCTGGAAGATGTCCAAAGTTGTAGCAACAGGTAAATACCTAAGTGCTCAATTAAACTAATGCTAAATGCTACAAGTAGGACAGCAAGAAAATACTTTCATCACAGCTAAGTGAGCTGCTGTGGAGAACTGTTTCCAAACTGTTTCCACCACTTTACGTGGCTTCCCAAAGTCCCCAGCAACCAGGTAACTTTTTTTGAAAAGCAGATTGGTTTCTTCCTCTAAGGACAATCAGGTTTCTACCTCCTTTCAGGTTCTTATTAATTCAACTGGAAATAAGAAAAATCCCGAAACACAAAACTGAACTCAGGAAAAGGGCACCTCTCCAGACATACTATATCTAATCATTATTTACTAATAATATTCCTAATACTGAAATTTAGCCATAACATGTTAGACAGCAAATAGCTACCTATTCATTTTAGAAAACAACAAATGTATAGGATGTTGCCACCCTCCCTCTCTTTCCCTGTTGTCCATGGCAGACAATAGGAATCCGTCACAGTCCTCAGCCATGCTGAGCTCACGGGGGACCTCAGAACTGAACAGAACATAGCATTCCTGGCAGTCACTACCAATCCATCGATATTGACATTTTTCATCCCAGCTTTGCATATTCTTCAACATACTATGCCAAAATATTGAAATGGCTCTTTAAAGAAAGCCACTTCAGCCAGGTATGGTGGCTCACACCTGTAATCCTAACACTTTAGGAGGCCGAAGCACATGGATCACTTGAGCTCAGGAGTTCGAGACCAGCCTGGACAACACATAGAAACCTTGTCTTTATAAAAAATACAAAAATTAACCAGGCATGGTAGTGTACACCTGTGGTCCCAGCTACTGTGGAGGCTAAGGCAGGAGGACTGCTGGAGACCAGGAGGTGGATGCTGCAGTGAGCTAAGATTGCTCCAACCTGGCGACAGAGCAAGACTCTGTTGAAAAAGAAGGAGAAAGAGAGAGAGAAAGAGAGAGTGAGAGAAAGGAAAAGAAAGCCACTTCATGAAGTTTTGAGACTAAAGAAAACCTTTATTTAAACTATAAAATGATCATTTTTTTTTCCTGTAAGACAAGAAGAAAACATAACCATAAACATCAATGTACTATAGACATATGCTATTCCAGTGAAATATACAAGGGGTCTATATAAAACTGTTTACATAAATATTTTTAAAAATAGAATTTGGCCTTATTCAACCCAAACGCCCAGTCCAGGTCTAATCCACCCACTACCCTGTCACTCAGATGAGTGCTGGGCAGAACACAGATACAAACACAGCTCCATCTGCTAATTAAAAATGGGCATGAAACTGTTAACAGGCATCTGTTGCATTGTTTGAAGCTAATGGGCAGAGACAAAGCTGAAATGGCTCTTATAATGCAAACCCAGTGATTTCACTCATTTTCTATTTGGTATTTATGTTAGTGGGGGGGTTGGAAGCTGGGTGTTAAAACAGCTTATTATGGAGACTGACAGATAAGTGAAATATCTTTGATATTCTAAAACAACCCTTTAAAACTGATTATAGAAAGATATACAGCATTTTATATTGGGGGAAGTAACATTCCTGTGTTAAGAATTCAAATTAAACACTTTCTTTTCATGTTAACTCAAATATCATCTAATCATCTATAATACTGTGAAAGAGAATAGTAACGAATTCAAGCTATGCTTTCCAGCTCATACAGGGCTTTCACGATTCATCCCTCCAGACATTTAATACAGGCCTTGGAGATTTAAAAGGTGAATGTGACTTGATTTTTGCCTTAAGGAGCTCACAGCAACGATGAAAGGTAGACACAGTATTCTTACACTCTGTTATAATTGAAGGAACTATGGCCCTAGAAGGATAACTGACTCCCCAAAGACCACAAAGCTAGAGCAGCAGATGCCCATTGCTCTTAATTCAACATGCTATCTCCATAATGCCAAACCTAGCAGTCCACTTCATCTGCCTGGAAAATGAAAATAATTTAATGCTTTTTCATGCCAAGACCAGGTCTGATAAAGGATCTATTTTAAAGTACCGTAACCACCATCCATCCTTGATGGCCATGCCTACTTTGCAAGCTGGTAGCTCACAGGCCTCATCCAGCTCACAGACATGTCCGCTTGGCCCTTACTGCAATGGCCTTCACATTGTTTTTTGTTTGCTTTGGGTTTTTGTTTTTTTTTATTAATTGCCTATAAAGTTGGGTTTTTATGAGAAATTTTCAGCTAATCTTGAAATATGTGATGCTTTTCCAGCAAGGCAACGATAAAACTGCAAATGAAAAGCAGCCACTCCCTGAGAGAGGGAATACATACAATACAGGGTCCACATCACACCCTGCTGCTTCCCATTTGGGGCCAATCCCCTTATTCATAGTTCCCACCAGACCCATTTGAGTATGCAACCCCTAACCCAGGCAGTCAGAATCTACAATCTCACCCTGAATTTCCCTTTTTATGTGTCCATGGCTGCTTGCATTTCCGAAGCTTAGTGATAACATACTCCACAACGTTACTCACCACCTAAAATCTACTTCCCCATCCTCACCCCAACCCTCTTCTCATGCTGTGAAAACTCTATTCCTGCAAAATATTCTCAAGTAACAATTCTAACACACACAGGAGAGCTGATGTCCAGAGCTGGGTGTAGACAGGCGGACCTAGAGCACAGCCAGCCTCAGGCTCATCTACTTCAGGATCTATGATTCAATTCAAAAAGATACTGCAAAATTTTTCCTTGTCCTCAAAGACTAATTTCCCTCTAAAACAATATCTAAACCTATTTCCCTCCAGCTTTTCTCAGTGGATCCAAACAATCTCGCTGCTGTTGCCAAGAGAACCTCCTCCCTGACTTGCTGCCTGCAGAGCAGCTGGTGAAGCTCTTCATTAAAGTACACATTTTTCAGAGAGATTCTTATTTGTACCCAAGACTCAGTTTCCCCATGCCCATCCTTTATATGTAGGAAGGCTTTTTTCATTCACTAGAACACCGATTGAGGAGATGAGTTCAACTCTTTACGGTCAAGTATTAAATCCTACTTTTTCTGAACCAGAGTTGTGATCAAAGCTATTGCTTAGATGGGAAATCCACTGACAGCTTTGAAAGAACACAATGACATTAAAATAAGGCTTTACGTACAAAATGTTCAATTTGAACTTGCATGTTCCTTGCATATTTTTGTTTGAGAAGTTGAAACCAAGGAAAACAACTATGAAAATGAAAATCAATTGCTCTACATATCTGGATTATGCTTAGCCAAATGTGGATATCATCTTGGATAAAAATGTAAATATGACAAAGTTTGTTTTTCAGTCAATAAGCCTTGATAAAAACTTTGAAATGCTACCAACCAAAAACAGTTTTTAATTTTAAGCAAGGGTCAGCAAACTTTCTACAAAGAACCAGTTAGTAAATATTTTTAAGCTTTGTGGGACACATATGGTCTCTTTTGCATACTGTTTTATTTTTTAATAACCTTTAAACAAATGGAAAAACCATTCTTAGCCTGTGATCGGCACAAAAACAGGCTGCAAGTCATGCTTGGCCCATGGCCTGCAGTGTGCTAATGCCTGATTTTAAGGAAAGTGAACCCAAGAAAAATATGCAGTGTTACAGAATAAAATGTCTAAAAGTACTCTGATGAGACTAAGCTGTGACAATTAGCAACATGCCCTCATTAATGTGATTTCATTAGTTATTTTACATATGGAAGAAATTCTAATGATGGGATACACTTTCATCTCCTAACCTGAAACTACAGACACAGAAAGAAAGGGCAAAGGACAGCTATGCGCTGAGTTATTCCAGTATAAACTCCGACCAAGCACTGTAATAACATTTGCTATTCACCTGAACACAACTGGCTAATCAAAATGGAAATATCTTAACTTTCCTCACATAAAGGTGTATGTGCAAACTCTAATTCTTCCCTGGAATAGGTGATGACTTGAATTTATGGGGACAATCACACTGATTAGGAATAGCAGCAGCTCAGTTGTGAAAAGTAACATAGACTTGGATTTGAGGTTTCACCAAAGGATCTGCTATAATCAGGTGTGTAATTTTGAGGGTGTCAATTAAACTCTCATTTTTTTAATTTATAAAATCAAGACAGGAATAAAGTAGATAATTTCTAAGACTCTTCTGCTCTTAAACTATGACTGTGCTAAATAATGAAACCACTCAGGAAATACCTAACAGGAAGAAGGGGGCAGGGCAGGAGAGAGATGGCAAAGGGAAGAAGCTCTGATTCTCCTGTCAGAGGACAGGGCTGGGTTATCTCTTTTTGTTCAACCAGCACCTTGTTCTGTCCAGAGTATTTCAAGATGTCGGTATGCTCTCATATCAATACTAAAATGCATCCATTTCCCATAGGAAATATAATCTATAGCTAACTGTATTGCCATTCCTAGTTGTCTTAATGTTACATTTTACAGGCACTTAATTAAATGTTAATTATAATTACACAAGGGTTTTTTAGAGCCAATATAAAAAAAATTCAACTTTCAAACATTTGAACTGAAAGGCTAATTGGTCCTAGGCACTGGACCAATAATTTCAAATGGATAAAACATCCCTTATCCATAGTTAACTAATATTACTGACGGATATACTAGAAGATCCTCAATAAGTCGGATAAAGAAAATCTACCTTCCACCACCCTTCAAAGAGCAAAAAAGAAATGAAGGAACCTGGGATATCAGAGAAGAAAGCAAGACCTTATTTATTTACTTATCTATCTATTTATTTATTTTTGAGATGGAGTCTCGCTCTGTCGCCCAAGCTGGAGTGTAGTGGCGCAATCTCGGCTAACTGCAATCTCTGCCTCCTCGGTTCAAGCAATTCTCCTGCCTCAGTCTCCCGAGTAGCTGGGACTACAGGTATGCGTCATCATGCTCAGCTAATTTTTTGTATTTTTAGTCGAGGCGGGGTTTTACCATGTTGGCCAGGATGGTCTCAATCTCTTGACCTGGTGATCTGCCTGCCTCGAACTTCCAAAGTGCTGGAATTACTGGTGTGAGCCACGGCACCTGGCCTATCTATTTATTTTTTTAGAGACAGAATCTCGCTCTGTCCCCAGGCTGGAGTGCAGTGGTGTGATCACAGCTTACTGTAACCTTGAACTCCTGGGCTCAAGTGATCCTCCTACCTCAGCCTCCCGAGTAGCTAGTACTACAGGTGTGTACCACTCTACCTGGCTAATTTTTTAATCTACTTTTTGTAGAGATGGGGTCTTGCTATGTTGCCCAGACTGGTGTCAAACTCCTGGCCTCAAGTGATCTTCCTGCCCCAGCCTCCCGAGTAGCTAGGACCGCAGGCACACACCACCATGTTTGGTGAATTTTTGTATTTTTGTAGCGACAGGGTCTCACTATGTTCCCCAGGCTGGTCTTGAACTCCTGGCTTCAAGCGATCCTCCCATCTCAGTCTCCCAAAGTGCTAGGATTACAAGCGTGAGCCACCACACCCAGCCAGGACCTTAGAGAAGTGAGAAGAAGAAAGTATCTGTGAGACAACTATATCTGGAATCAAAATGACTATTGTCTCCTTCCCTGCATAATGACAGAACCCCTATCAAAACCATGTTGAAAGATAGCAGATGCCCATTTTTAAAACTACTATAACTTTGACAAAACAAAATTAAGACTTTAAATGTATCTTCATGGGAAGAAACAGACACCTATACATATCTACCAAAACACACACACAAACCCCAGGCGTTAAGAAATATATCTTTTCCATGTGACACAGAGCTTATCAAGTGTTGTCAGCAACACTGTGGCAGACCTCATCAAAACCCAGTCAGAAAAGCCCAGGAACTTACATACCTAGGTACTTCATGACTAGGGAGGAGATGGTCCACCAACTGTCACCTCAACAACTTCAGATCACCTGGGAATGAAGTGAGAGGCCTGGGGAAGTGGCTACTAGAGATTCGAACATTCAAAATCTATACTTGTAAGCAGTGAAGACTCTGTGGAACCAGAATGGTGCTAACATTCACTTTATTTTCCCAGCTTAATTTTGACTGCAGAGCATTAGGTTTCAGGTATATAAATTCTGCTGTCTGAAGGCAGTGTGCTACCACTTCCTGTTGGAGCTCTGGGGCTAAAAAAGAGGTATGGGATTTCCCCTCCTTCACATCAACTGAAGACACAGCTCGCAGCCTCTTTTACCACATCCACCTCACAGAAAATATAAAGACCCAGATCTCCCATGAGATTCACCTCCTTTTAATGTCCACTTCCTATTCTAACCTGTTTCAGGACACTGCTTTTCACGCCTTCATAGCTCTTAACCCTCCAAAGAGCCTCATTTCCATCATTTTTTTTGAAATTGACTCACAGACTTGAACCCTTCAAAATGAAAAGTAATTTTTAAAAGCTACTATTTTAAAAGGAAGCAGACATCCTTACAGGAAACATAGGACAAAAAATAAGGAAACAGAGAGAAAATGAATAAAAATATTACAAACAAGCAAGTCATCCAAGAAACTTAAGAGAAACAGCATCCGCGAGATTCACTTACTTTCAAGGCAGGAGATACTCCTCGGAGGATCAAACACAGAATGGACAAAAGGACACCCACTCAACTTGTTAGAAATTATCCTTTACCATCTGTATTGCGGTATGCATTCGACAATGAAAAATAGTTATTTGAGGCTTTGTAATTAACATGTGTGAAAAATTAACACCCTTCAGTTGCTGCACCAACAGCTACCACCAAATCTTAGGCATATACTTGAGAGATGACATTTAAAATGTGCTTTCTCAGAAAAGAAAAAGTCCCACTCAAGACTTACTGCCAAGAACTTGCAATTCAAACTTCCCTAAGCCCAGACACCACAGGAGGTTTTAGACCATTCATTCAATCTATATGAAAGAAGCCAGAATGAACAAACTATAGTCTTTCCTAATACTTAAAGAGTGCTCTATACCAAATACTCTTTTACAAAAAGATAAATTATCCTTAAAAATACACAAATATGTAAACACATGTATTACCAAAGCCCTAGCTCCCTATTACTTTCCAATCCAGAAATTCATGGTGAACTATGCTGTAAGAACCATATGAAAGATGCCCAAATAAGCTATTATTAGAGGCCAGAAACATCACCAAGACAACCAAAAGCTGAGATTCTTAAGGTACTTAATTAATCTGCAGCTATTTATCAGGAGAAAATGATGTTAAGGTGTTCATTTCTAAGAGCTTAAAACCAGCTTTGACTTGGTCTAGTTTATGGTAAGTTAAGATATCTTGTTACCTGAACACACTGTCTCCCAGTACAAAAGTAGAAAGGACAGCTCCTGCCAAGAGCAGAAAAACTCTTGAATCAACTGGAAGTAACTGGGAGGTATATCACATGTTGTGATTCATTTAACAATAATTAGAACCAAAGCAAAATATACAGGGGAGGCGGGAGGTGGGCAGAATGTAGGATCAATTCCTTGGCTGAGAAGTTGTTAAACATTTAAACCCAAGGACTTAAAATACCGAGAAGACTTGCTTCTCAGGAGATGGTAGTAAGGAGGTGAACCGTATTTTCCTGACCACATAATTTCCAAAAGTCACCAATTCCCTTAACATCCATTAACACTCACAGAACAAATTAACGCTCTACAGACATTATACTATCATTAGTCACATCTTGCTTTCTCCTGCACTTGACCCAAAGGAAGTAAAGAGAAAATGGTAATCAGTTACTGGAACTAGTCCTGCACACTACTACTTTCCATTTCCTCCCTTTCCATCTCCCGTCTTCTCTGCTCAATCTCCCTTTACTACGATGTTGCTTCTGCTTTTCCTTTCTGTCTCACACCCAGCTCTCCTTTACTTTCTCCACCAAGTATCCTCATTCCGCCCTCTGGTCCCTTGAACTCTTCTTCCACCTGCAATTTTCCTCTGCCCCCTCCTACGACATCTCTGTCCAGACCTCCTGTGGCCAGCGTCCCTCTTCTTCCTCACCTCCTGACCGCTCATTCCCCTGAATTCCCTTCCAATTGCCCGGCTCTCACCTCTCTGTCCCTTGTGTCCTCTGTCCCTTTACTTCACATCCCTCTCATTCCCCCCACCCCTCATTTCCCCTTTCACATTTCCTTCCTCTCTTGTCTTTTAATCCATTTTCACGTCCACTATCCCCTTCTCTCGCTACATGAGATTTCCTGCGTCTCCCCCAACACATTTTGTCCCTCTAGGACCCCTCCCTGTCAGTCTCCGAACCCTCTCGTTCCCCCAAGCCCTCAATTCCTTGTTCCTCTGTTCCCCTTCCCCTTCCTTTGCCCCTAAGTTCCCCCTTCGCCCCAGCCTCAGGTCTCCGCTCGCCCCGCTCGCCCCTCTCCCTCACGCCCTGGCCCCTCTCAGTGCCCCCGCCACCCTGCAGTCCCCGGGGTCTCCTCTCCCGGGCTCCTAAGCGCCCCCCGCCCTCTTCCCATCCCCTTGTACCCGTCTCCCAATTCTCTCCCCGGTCCCGGGCCGCAGCCCCTCCCTCACCGATGGTGGAGATGAAGGTGGTGTTAAAGGCGTCCTCTGAGAAGCGGAACAGAAGGCAGGTCTTGCCCACCCCCGAATCGCCGATCAGCAGCAGCTTGAACAGATAATCGTACGTCTTCGCCATCTTCTCGCTCCGGCCCTCTGACCGGCGAGCCAGAGGAGGCGGCGGAGAGAAGCGGGGAGGGTGCCGCGGGCGAGGGGGCGTGCCCGTCAATCCGCCGCTGCTCGCCCCGCCCCGCGCCCCGCCCCTCCACTCGGAGAAGGCCTGCGCGCCCCGCCCCGCACTGCCAATCCGCGAGGGCTTCGTCATCACCGCCCGCGCGCCGAGGCTTCATGGGACTTGTAGTTCCTCCGGGGAGCTTCGGGCGTGCCCCGTGCGGACTGTCCCGGCGGCTCCAGTGGATAAAAGACCTGCTGTGGGCGGGGTGAGAGGGTGGAGGCGTTTCCACCCGAGCTGGGAAGGGAGGCCTCGTTTCGAACTCTGCTGGTCAAGCCGCCGGAACTTAACTTTGTTATTTCTTTGTGTGCGGGCGCCTTGCAAATCCAGGACCTCAGAATCAGAAACCCGTAGTTCCCGCATTTCTTCCGCGGAGATCCGGAGCAGAGATGCTTTCTTTTCTTGGCGCTGCTGTGGCGCAGACTACGGGTTATCCTGCAGAGTGCATTATCCAGCTTCTCTCCCAGGCCATGCCCAGCACCACTGTAATCCCCCACCCACAGCCCCTCAGTCACAGAGCTGGGAAAGAATGGTTACCGTGCTAACTCGAACCTCACTCGTGCCCCTTTCTTCGAGCCACACAGACCAGAGCCAAACACGATGGGTATTAAGAGGATCTGCTACGCAGATCGCTCCTCTATCCCCTCAGGAGGATGGATTTTTAAATCGGGGAAGCCTTGTGCTACAGGTCCGTGCCCCATACAACTGCAAGCATACTGTGAGACGGGAACCGGGCCACGGGAACTTAAAGAATAAGATTTGAATTTAGTCTTGGCTCTGCTGCTTAACCGCTGTGACAAGTCACGGAGATACTGTACATCTCAGTTTTCTCATCTGTAAAATGGATATGAAGCAAGATACTTTATAGGATTCTTGTGAAAATTAAATGAAATGCTAAACGTGAAGGTTCTTCGAAACCCATAAGGCACCGTAGAACTGTTGGCAGTGATGGTAATATTCGTTACTCTTCAGTAGGCTTTCAATTAACTCATGACAAATATAGGGGGGGAAACAGCATTCTGTTACACTCAAGTTAATCCTTTATTATTTATTGTATTCGGCTAATTCTTTGTTTTGTGGATGTATTGTTGAGTCCTCTTTCATTTGCTAGTGGTAGAAACCCAACCAGATTAGCTGTAGTGAAAGGGGAGTTGACTGGTTCAGGTAATGTGGAAGCAAAAGGCTAAGGAGGTGTGGGACCAGGTGTCCATCCTGCCAGGCCTCTCTGTCTCTCATCTGTTGTTCTCCCTTCCAAGTTTTAATTTCTAATGTGTCAAATAGCGAAGATAAAACCCACATGAACAAAAGCTCTTTGGAGTCTTCAATAATTTTTAAGAGGATAAAGGGGTCTTGAGACCAAAATATTTGAGAACCACTAGTCCAGACATTTACCTTAGCTATAAGAATACACTTTCTGGAAGACTAGAGGTAATTAAGGGAACCAGTGGACTCCACCATTAGTGGAATAAGAAAAGAAAAAAAAAAAACGGAGACAGTTAGTTGAGCAAGCCAGCAAGCTTTAATAAGACATATCTTGTGTGCCTTGTGACTTCACATACAGTGCCATTCTCAGTCCCATTGTGGCAGAAGACTTACTTGGTCCTAGAATTGGACTTCATTTTCTATGTGGATAAAAGATGAAATGCATCATCGTTAACTTATTGATCATACAGTAGCCAGAGGGCTGCTGCTTCTGCTGCTTACGGAATGTCTCATTCCTAGGGTCCACTGGATAGGAACAAAGCTCTAATGAGGTCAAAGTCACAGTGTCTGCCCCTAATGAAGGAGGATCTGCCCTCTGGCGCAGGCTGAGCCTTCTTGCCCAAGCCAGTCCTGGAGCAAGCCTCTGAATGTGGCTTCAGCCATGGACTGAACAGTGTGGACTGTTCTATACCTTCCTCCTCATTCCTAGAAAAGAAGGGGAAAAAATTCTGCAAGGACCAGTGAAATTTCTTTGTTTTTAATAATGTATATTTATTAAAATGATGTTTAGTCCCACTGTCTGTATGCAACTATTTTCATTCTCTTTCTATATGAATGAAAATGTGCTGGCACAGTAGAGAAATTAAGTTCAAAAGAGAAACTAGCATTAGGAATTTTAAAGTCCCTAAGTTTTCTTAGGGGAATTTTTTTAATTGATGGGAATTTTAAAAAATAATAATGTTGTCTTATTTTCACTTCCCCAGTTTTCTCTGCTACCAAGTATATATAATATTGGGACTTTCTAGCTGGTAAGTTTGTGTACCACTATTGAACCATTCAAGCATTTTGACATATTGATACTTTTTTCTTTTACACATTAGTCATTTTTATATTTTGTGCAATAATGTTTAGAAATCAGATTCTGGTAGTAGTCACTGAGTACTATTGAATCAAGGCATTCCGCTCAAAGGATTGGATATTAAGTATATTTGTAGCACTGTGGTTACCTCAGGTAGCAGGTTGTTGGTTGCCACTGTTCCTTCTTTCTCCGAGTGCCATCAGTGGACCCTGTTTTAAACTGCATGTTACTGTGCTCTGAGTAAACCACATCAATACTTTCTGTCAGTTTCCCAAGCCCACCTTGTAAATACTGCATCACGGCAGAGCGCTAGGCAGACCAGCACATTCAATTTGATGTAGCGAATGTTTATTGAAGCTTTCTATAGGGTTAACATTGTACACGACAGCTTGACTACAGAAATCTAGATGTCCAAGGAGTCTACCTTCTGTGAATTTTGTCAGACCAACACTTTCTGCTTTTGGAAAGCTGCTCCACTTTCTAATGGTGGCTGTGAATCATGCCACTTCACTCCACGTGCCACAGAGGTGGACATATGACCCAGGCTGCATCAGAGTTCCCTGTGAAGTTTCTAAGGAGGTGGGTTATGATGCTGAAAGGAGGTCTGGTATGAGGTCTGTGTGAGTTTTAGGCTGGTTTTGATCAAGGCTTTAGTTCATTTTCCTGTGTTCTCTTATTCCTGTTCTCCTCTGTGTTTACTTTGCCCTCAGGCTAGCCTTCCTCCTGGTAGCAAGCAAGACTGCCATGTTGCACAATTCCAAAGGCATTATTCACTCTCCACGGTAATGTATTCACCTTAGGGGTCTACTCCTAAGATTCTACAAACACAATCTTGAGGGTCTGTGTGTTCTCTAAGCAGATTTTCAAAATAATTTAAGAATTTTTAAACTAGTTTAAGTTGATCTGTGACACTGAGAGCAAGAAATGTCACTTTTTTTTTTTTGAAATGTCACTTTTTCTTAATTGCTTTAACGAAATTAAATTTGGCTGAGAACACTACTTGTCAAAGCCTGGCAAAACCAATATCAGATTTTTATTTTTATTTCTTTATTTGTTTTTGAGATGGAGTTTCACTCTTGTTGCCCAGGCTGGAGTGCAACGGCACGATCTCAACTCACTGCAACCTCTGCCTCCCATGTTCAAGCAATTCTCCTGCCTCAGCCTCCCGAGTAGTTGAGATTACAGGCACGCGCCACCATGCCTGGCTAATTTTTATATTTTTATTAGAGACGAAGTTTTACCATGTTGGCCAGGCTGGTGTTAAACTTCTGACCTCAGGTGATCTGCCCGCCTTAGCCTCCCAAAGTGCTGAGATTACAGGCGTGAGCCACTGCACCCGGCCTAATATCAGTTATTATTGGGACTTTTCCTCCCCTTAATTGTATCTTACAGGAATCCAGGAGCTTACATCGTCCTAAAAATTAAAGGCAAAGCAGCCTCTGGGAATCAGTGTGTACCTATCTCGGTTGACACTTCTGCCCAACCACTCTTAGGTTCTGGCCTTCTGCCATCTGTTGAGCACAGCTGTCCCGGTGCGCTACAAAGATGTCCTTTATGATGATTATCTTCACTGACTGATGACTCAGCTGTTGAATAAGTTCTCTCTCTGTTATCGAATGGTTTGTGTGCTTCTTTGTCTGCTCCCTTAAAAGTTGAGCTCTTTGAGGAAGGAGACTTTGCTAATATATTGCTGCATCCCCAGCATGTTTAACATGATGTTTTACACATAGTAGGTACTCAAGGTGTTGAATGAATGAAAGAAGATCTGACTGGCATATCAACTGACTAGCTAATTTTATAACATCTGGACACCTTTAGTTTATGATTTGCTATAACAGGTGTTTCGGACCTCACTAATACCTTTCTATTTGTATTCTACCTTGTATTTATATGTTATTCATTCGGTAAGTACATTATTCATTGTTTTGTTTAAGAAATCAGTATAATTATGTATGATTTTTCTGGTTTGTCAAGATCACATTGAAAGATAAGCCCTGAAAAATACCAATTTATCATGTCACCTGTGTGTCATAAAAACATGATATTTAGTGATACTCCAGTGTAGGATTCTGCAATTATCCTAATTGGAGTGACAAAGTGTATCCTTTCCACTCACTGATATTTCCTGAGCAATCACTGGGTGAAAAATGTCCACTCAAACATTCATTAAGTTCACACTATGAAACCAGCTAAGCAAGGCCAACTGGAGGATACAAAAAGGTGTCTCATGTCCTTGCCCTCAGTTTGCTCCCAGCTAATTGAGGGGAGAGCCCATAAGTGAAAAGTTCAGTGGTGAATGTGAGGCTGGTACACACTGCATTTATTTTGATAGTTGAAGTGTCCATTGTGATTGGTTGGCTTTTCATTTAGGTTAGTGAGGCATCCATTCTGATTGGTTGGGTGTCGACTTTGGTTATTTGAGCATCCATTCTGATTGGCCAGTCTTCCAATCTAATTGGTCAAGTGTTCATGCCAGACTGATCGTTACATATTATGCGTATCACCACTGGATGCAAAAGTTAAATAAAAATGAGAGATGATAAGACCCCCAAAAATTGCTACATGAATATATAGTATCTGCTTGACTAACAAGTCTCTATAAACCTAGCTTCTCATAACAAAGTCTGCATGGTATAGAGGAATGGGAGGACACTGTACATCCCTCAGCCCTGAGTTAATAAACATGACTGGATAAGAGGCTATCTTTGGCATAGGCGTCTAGCATATGGGCAAGGGCCAAGGCCAATGCCCAGATGAAGGCAAAACTCTTTTCTTGGGGGCCAGGGGTAGATACCTAATCACCTAAAATAGAGAAGAAGCCACCCGAGTTGCAGCTATTCTGGATCAACCATTTCTAGATAGGTCCAGCCCACAGAAAGAGGAGGTGCAGCTTAGCATACCTAGAGAGTGGGGCTCAACATTTTAATCCACTAAAGCAGTGATCCCCAATCTTTCTGGCACCAGGGACTGGATTTGTGGAAGATAATTTTTCCATGGACCAGGATGTACAGGGGGATGGGTTAGGGATGAGTCGAGTACATTACATTTATTGTGCACTTTATTTCTATATTACATTGTAATATATAATGAAATAGTTATATAACTCACTGTCAGATAGAATCAGTGGGAGCCCTAGCTTATTCTTCTGCAACTAGATAGTCCCATCTGGGGGTGATGGGAGACTATGACAGACCATCAGGCATTAGATTCTTTTTTTTTTCCCCTTTTGAGACAGAGTCTCACTCTGTCGCCCAGGCTGGAGTGCAGTAGCACAATCTCGGCTCACTGCAACCTCCATCCCCTGGGTTCAAGCGATTCTCCTGCCTCAGCCCCCCGAGTAGCTGGGATTACAGGTACACACCACTATGCCCAGCTAACTTTTGTGTTTTTAGTAGAGATGGGGTTTTCCCGTGTTGGCCAAGATGGTCTCAAACTCCTGACCTCCGGTACTCCGCCTGCCTCAGCCTCCCAAAGTGCTGGGATTATAGGTGTATACCACCGTGCCCAGCCTAGGCATTAGATTTTTATAAGGAGTACGCAACCTCGATCCCTGGCACACACAGTTCACAATAGGGTTCGTGCTCCTCTGAGAATCTAATGCCACCTCTGTTCTGACAAGAGACAGAGCACAGGTGATAATGCTTGCGCTCACCTGCTGCTCATCTCCTGATATGTAGCCGGTTTCCTAACAGGCCACTGACCGAACCAGTTCACTGCCTCGGGGGTTGAGGACTCCTGCACTAAAGAGTGGCTTGCTGTATAGGTGCCATATTTTCTTTATCCAGTCTATCATTGATGGGCATTTGGGTCTTTGCTATTGTAAACAGTGCCGAATACTATGCAGCCATAAAAAAAAGATGAGTTCATGTCCTTTGTAGGGACGTGGCTGAATCTGGAAACCATCATTCTCAGCAAACTGACACAAGAACAAAAAACCAAACACATGTTCTCACTCATAGGTGGATGTTGAACAATGAGAACACATGGGCACAGGGGAGGGGAACATCACACACTGGGGTCTGTTTGGGGCTTGGGGGTCTAGGGGAGGGACATCAGGGGGTATGGACATTGGGAGGGATAACACTGGGAGACATGCCTGATGCAGGTGACGGGGGGATGGAGGTAGCAAACCACCATGGCATGTGTGTACCTATGCAACAATCCTGCAAGATCTGCACATGTACCCCAGAACTTAAAGTACAATAAAAAAAAAAAAGTGGCTTGGAAGGAATCCATTCTAATACCTCTTATATTATTTCTTTCTCTGTTAATAAAGTTGCTAAGAATCAAATATTAGTAAAATTCATTCCTTTCATTAAGCTAGACATTGCTATTTTGTAGGATTTTGTGTAAGGTAAGACATGTGCAGTAAGGACTTTACATTTTGGGTACCGCTTCTTGTAAACTTGAAGGTTTTTTTAAAAGTCTTTTGGGGCCAACTTTAAAATGGACTCTTACCCAGTAGCAAAGTCAAGATGTGCTGAAACTCACAATCAGCATCAGAACAGGTACTGGGATGCTATGGTAGTGAATCACAGAATACTAAATGACCTAAATAACAATACTTATTTAAACAATAAAAACATTTAATCCTATACTAAAATAATCAGATATAGGCCTAGTGACCGGTGAGGCTTAATCCAGCAGCTCAAATGACATGCCCAATTCCTGGTTTCTCTCTGTCAGCTTCTTAGCAACGCGTCTTCAAAATAGTACTTATTTCAACAGGCTAGCCCCATGTGGTTGCAAAACGTCTTCCTCAAACTCCTGGGGCTCCTCGCTTCCAGATTCAAACAGAGCAGAATGTAGAGAATTCTTTTCCCCAAGAGTTCAAATAAATGCTAAGCATCAAAAGATTGAGGCTTAACTGGGAAGAAGGAATTGAGTTGTATGGGCCTTGACTGCCCTTTCCTGAACCAATCCAGGGCCCAAGAGAGTGGCCTGAGTCAACTGATATAAACCACTGGTAGAGTCAGCCTCATCCTAAACACAGGGTTCTATTAGTGAAGACTGGAAAAGTTAAGGCTGGGAAACCAACAAATGAGCACCATCTGTGTTTAAGTGTCAAATGCACAGGGATATTTGTTCACTTGTTTTTGAGACTGAGTCTCACTGTATTGCCCAGGCTGAAGTGCAGTGGCACGATCTTGGCTCACAGCAACCTCTGCCTCCCAGGTTCAAGCAATCCTCATGTCTCAGCCTCCTGAGTAGCTGGGATTTCAGGTATGCGCCACCACACCTGGCTAGTTTTTGTATTTTTAGTAGAGACAGAGTTTCACCATATTCATCAGGCTGGTCTCAAACTCCTGATGAATGGATGATCTGCCCACCTTGGCCTCCCAAAGTGCTGGGATTACAGCCGTGAACCACCACGACTGGCCATCACATGGATATTTGTGTCAAGTACTACCAAGTGATTGATTACATTGCAGAAATCACAGAACTGAACCCAGGAAAAGTCTGATTTGTCATTCTCTAAACAGATGGATTGATTCCCTCCTTGAGGAGGGAATGGGTAGCCCAGAGCCTAGGCACTTGGACACCTGGTCCCTTTTCTGCCCTACTTCAGGAATCAGCTAAGGGTATAAAGCACATTTTGGCAGCAAAGAGTTTCAAGTGGGCTTTATACCCTTAACTGGTTCCTGAAGCAAACTTTCGAATTTTTCTATCAGGCTCTGACAAATCTGTCCTGGGACTTTGTAATGATAAAGGGACTGAACTCAGCATCAGATGACCTGGGTTCTGTTTCCCTCTCTGCCACTAACTAGTTCTGTGACCTTAAACAAGCACAACCTTTCTGTGCCTCAGTTTCCTTAACTGTAAAATGCGAGAAGCTGAATGAGATTATTCATTCCCATTTGTAAAATCCTTTAAGCTCTTGAATCCAGGCTCCCATAACAGATGTCCTGAGATCTGGAAGTTCTGGTCTTTTACACAATGGTCTCCCAGGCTACCCAAACACCCTGGTGAATCAGGGGATTTATCAGCAGCCTCAGAGGCCTTGTGAGTCCCATTGAGGCCACGTAGGGTGTGGAGCCGGGAAAGGAGCTCAAGACCTAGTTCCTTGTTCTAACAACATTCAAGTCAGCCTTATGACTCAGTTATCAGTGCTTCTCTCTTTCCAAGGAGTGCAAAGTTTCAGTCCTGAGATGACAACAATGATTTATTGGACTCCCAAACTACTGGGTTAAGAGAAAAATGAAATTTTGCTTTGTATTTTGAGCCAACTCCAATCAGATTCTGCCTGCAATTACTAGTTAATATGAATAATCATTTACCGAATGACCTTAAACATAGATTCCCTCTCTCTCTCTGTCTCTCTATAGAGAGTTTCACCATATTCATCAGGCTGGTCTCAAACTCCTGACCTCTGGTGATCTTTCCACCTCGGCCTCCCAAAGTGCTGGGATTACATCGTGAGACCCTGCCCCTCTCTCTCTCTCTCTCTACATACACACGGGGTTGGGGTGGGGGCAGGGTCTCACAATGTTCCATAGTCTGGAGTGCAGTGGCTATTCATAGGCACAATCATAGCTCAATATAACCTCAAACTTCTGAGCTCAAGTGATCCTCCTGCTTCAGCCACTCGAATAGCTAGGACTAAACAGGAGCACACTATTGCGCCTGGTTCTGACTTTTTTTTTCCCCTAGTTTAACAGCAGCAAGGGCTTATAGACAGAGTTAATCAGGGAACATGTTGAATTGCTCCAAAACCTATGATAAAACACCCTATCTCTTTGTGAAATTCCTTACTCTCACTGCTTCAGACAGAACTGAAGAGTTGATATGAAATCAAGCAGGACTCTTTGATTTTTCACTTTTAAAATTACAAGGATGAATGATGATGATAACCTAATAGAATGCTGAATAAATAAGGCTGAATAGGTGACTCCTTTGGGCTAGGTTGAATATTCAGATTAAGAGAAACCGAGAATGAAATCTCCATCACATAGTCATTTCCCACCAATCGCTTTCAGAAACTCAAGTAGCTATATGGCCTAATTAGGCCTGTTTGGGGGGATTATCACGTTTTATTTCTGCAATGAACGGCATCATTTGGGGTTTAATATTTATTGAGGCTTTTATGAAACAGAGAGGTTTCCATATGTCTCTAGAGCAAAACATTTGTGTTTGCCATCTGCTACTCAAGTGTAGTTTTGTAGAAAAAGAATGCAAATTGCTTGCTTCTTTAATTACTTTGGGGCTAGGCTATACGATAGGTGAGACTGTGGAATAGCCTGTGGAATTCACTGCTCGGAGAATACCGTTGTTTACTTAGCCACCAACTTAAAGAATTCTTTACAAGCAAACTGCATGAAAAGAGATTAAAGCTGAACATTATTTTTGTTCTTTTAACTCAAGGCAAAGACTAAGTGAAGAGAGGTGTGAAATTTTTTTCAGGCTGGTAAAAAGGAGACCCTATCTAGGAGACGAGAGACTTTAAGGTCGGTATAGTATCAGTTCTCTTTTTAAAGATCTGACACCATCTGAATCTGTGACTCATACTTAATACTTCAAAAAAATCAGAGGATCTCCTTGAGCTCAGTATCAAAAAAAGTAATTTACTTTTCATCACCAGGAGCTAATTACCTGGGCTTTGGACTCCGTACTGTTTCTCCTTTTGCTCTTCTCATTGGCTGCTTGAATTGTGTATAATTCTCTAGACAGTAACACCTCCACTAGCCTATAGAGGGTCATCATTAGAAAATATAGTATTTCTAATCACTTTGCTTAATCAGGAGTCCCTTCAACCAATAGTGTTCACCTAAAAGTAGAAACTCCAGGGCTTAGGAATTGTCTGTGGATTTAAATCGCTGATGCTTTTTCTAGCTTTTCTTACAGTAAAATTTTATTCATCAAGGTTATGAGAATACAGAATATAAGAAATTGACAAATCAGAGGAACCTAGTCTGCCCAGTAACTGAGATCCCTGACAGGCTACCTAACCTCAATGGACCTCTGATTTCTAAGACTACTTTTTGCTTTAAGAGGCCATAAAAACCAATCTCTAGCCGGTTGCGGTGGCTATGCCTGTAACCCCAGCACTTTAGGAGGCCGAGGTGGGCAGATCACGAGGTCAGGAGTTCGAGACCATCTGGCCAACAGGGTGAAACCCCGTCTCTACTAAAAATACAAAAATTAGTCAGGCGTGGTGGCGCTGGCCTCCAATCCCAGCTACTCGGGAGTCTGAGGCAGGAGAATTGCTTGAATTCTCGAGGCGGAGGTTGCAGTGAACCGAGATTTCGCCGCTGCACTCCAGCCTGGGCGACAGACTGAGACTCCATCTCGATAAACAACAAAAAAACAATGACTATAGAGATGTTCTAGGGTTTCTCAAAATGTGTGTCTCAGAACACTAAGTGAGTCAGCAGATGCCAGTAGGTGATACGAGAAGAAAGGGTTTCAGGGCTAAGCCTTTTGAGAAATGCAGCTTTCAATTGCATGGACCGTGCAGCTTCCCCTGGCGTCAGCGTGCGGAGGCGCTGCTGTGAGTCTCCACTGCAAGGTGTAGCACACGGCTTTCCACGCACTCTATTCTGATGGCGCATCTTTTGGGGCTTGTGTCCTCCTGCACGCTGTATGTTGGGAAACCGATTTCATGTAAACCCTCCTTTTTTGCGGGGTGGGGGGGATGCAGTCTCACTCTGTCACCCAGGCTGGAGGGCAGTGGCACGATCTTGGCTCACTGCAACCTCCTCCTCCGGGGTTCAAGCAATTCTCTGCCTCAGCCTTCCGAGTAGCTGGGACTACAGGCCTGCGCCACCACGCCCAGCATATTTTTAGTAGAGACGGGGGTTTCATCATATTGGCCAGTCTGGTCTTGAACTCGTGACCTCAGGCGATCCGCCTGCCTCGGCCTCCCAAAGTGCTGGGATTACAGGCGTGAGCCACCGTGCCTGGCCCTTATTTTTATTTTCATTTATTTATTTATTTAGTTTTGAGACAGTGTCTCTCTGTCACCCAGGCTGGAGTGCAGCGGGGTGATCTTGGCTTACTGCAACCTCTGCCTCCCAGGCTCAAGGTAACCTTCGACCTCAGTCTCCCGAGTAGCTGGGACCACAGGCCCACACTACTCCCGCCCAGCTAATTTTTATATTTTTTTGGTAGAGATGGGGTTTCACCATGTTGCCCAGGCTGGTCTCACACCTCTTGCCTGAAGTGATCCGCCCACCTCAGGCTTGCAGAGTGCTGGGATTAGAGGCTGAGCCACCCTGCCTTAGTTTTAGATATGAAAACACTAAATGGCAAAGTTCTCCTAGCGAGCTGAAAATCAACATGTTTACAGGGAGCTGTGAGGAATGACGGCAGCATCCATTACCACAATACTTGACAGACTGGACTGAGAACACCTGTCCCTGCCTCCCAGGCTTCTCCTGAGTTCCAGGGCAGGGCTCCCTGCCACCACCTCTGTCACTATCAGATCCATAGGAAGATCAGAGAAGAGGGTGGGGCGCTGTGATGGCTTCCTCCCCCACCTGGGGAGGCTGCTTCACCCTGAAGTTCTGGGGGTCTAGCAGACCTTGCACTAAACTGAAATTAAAATCACCTTCCATGCAGAAGCATATTTACCCGGAATTCTGAATGAACATTCTGTATACTGTGTTTTTCAGAAAAACACTAATGTCAAGTAATTAAGCTAACATTGGTATTTTTCCCTTTGTATTGTTCTGTATTTTGAACGAGTTATAGGATAGGTTAGAGGGTCACATCACACCCAGGCTAATTTCCCACATTGACATTTAAAGTGCTGTAAAAATGACCTGCAGAATGAAATGTTTTTCAGATGAATTATTTAAATTTCTTGAGGGCATGAGTTATATTCACATTGTATCCCTAATGACTAACACAGGCTTGGCATATATTAGCCACATAGTGACAAAATATGTTTGTGTTAGTAAATTGTAATCTAATGAGCAGGTTTTAATAAAATAAAATTAAATAATGGTAATAATACACTCACAGCACTAATGATATCCTACCTTTTCAGATTAATTGACTTACCATAGTCAAGGATCATGGATTCTGGTTGTCTTATTAACAGAGGCCATTGAACAGTTTTCACTTGTAATCTCCTGGTTTCACAAACACCACATCACAATTGCACTGTGATGTGGTGTTTCTTTTAGGTGATAATAAATGAGATCATTTCTATGTCTGACTTCTCAACACATACACAAAGAATAGGAATGAGCTGGTAGTTATCAAGTCCAGTCTTCCAGTCACTGCAGAATTCCCCTTTCAACCACTTGGTCTGTGCTTAAACATCCCCAGGGGATAACACACATAATAACAGCCTTGAAATGTGTGATTCTGGAGGGCCTTCTGAGTCATCAAAGAAGGATTAAGTCATGTTGGTAAATGATAGTTTGTGTTCTATAGTTTCATTCATTCAATAAAAACTCTTTTAGCACCAACAATATATAAAGCAACTTGCAAGATACCTTAAGAGGAATAAAGATAAAACTGACACAGACCATTCCTTAAGAAGCCTATGGCCTTTATAGGAGGTGGGACGCACACTTAAATAGTTAAAATACTAGGTAGAATTATGATATGCTGGTAATGTACTGTTGTGCTAGTTTAAAGTTCTTTCTTCCTCTTTCTTTCTTTTTTTTTCTTTTCTTTTCTTTCTTTCTTTTTTTTTTTTTTGAGACAGAGTCTTACTCTGTTGCCCAGGCTGAAGTGCAGTGGTTCGATCTCCCCTCACTGCAACTTCTGCCTCCCAGGTTCAAGCGATTCTCCTGCCTCAGCCTCCCGAGTAGCTGGGATTACAGGCATGCACCACCACTCCCGGCTAATTTCTGTATTTTTTTGTGGAGATAGGGTTTCACCATGTTGACCAGGCTGCTCTCGATCTCCTGACTTCAAGTGATCCACCCGCCTCAGGCTCCTGAAGTGCTGGGATTCCAGGCGTGAGCCACCATGCCCAGCCTTACAGTTGTTTCAAAACTAGTTTATATTTCTTTAGACACTGGTAGTCTATAATTAAGTGGATTACCCAATGTATTAAACACCTCATTCCCTAACTATTGTTAATAAATAGAAGGTTACATTACTCAGTATCAATGACATCGGGTTTTACTAGCAGTCATCAGCGATGCTCTTGGGTGGACCATCCCAGCAAGGTTTTGCTGACCAGCGTTGAGCCACCTACCTTGAACTCACAATCCACCTTAACTGATGAGCAAGGAGGATAAATCATGATGACATGGGAACCTGAACTGCGTTGAGAGAGGTTTCAGAGATACTTTTGGGAAGCTGGATGCTTATACAGGCTGCGACATAGACCAAGTTGCCAAGTGACAACCAAAAATGGGATCAGTCAGGGAATACAAATTGTCCCCAGCTTTTCAGAGTGGCTCTGTCTGAACAGATAGTGGCTCTGTTGGAGAGAAGGTGAAGGGAGTAGGAAGGGAACCTGCCTGTTCACACCCCAGAAGGGACCACCACCTACTAGTGTGAAAAAACTTTTAAATTCTGATTTGGGCTCTGTTTCTACCTCCACAGGAAAAGAAAAAAAAAAAAAATTTAAAGGAGGCCGGGTATGGTGGCTCATGCCTGTAAACCCAGCACTTTAGGAGACTGAGGCGGGTGGATCACCTGAGGTCAGGAGTTCCAGACCAGCCTGGCCAACCTGGTGAAACCCCACCTCTAATAAAAATACAAAAATAGCTGGGTGTGGTGGTGGGTACCTGTAATCCCAGCTACTTGGGAGGCTGAGGCAGGAGAATCACTTGAACCCCTGGGAGGTGGAGGTTGCAGTGAGCTGAGATCGGGCCATTGTACTCGAGCCTGGGCAACAGAGCGAGACTCCATCTCAAAAACAAACAAAAAATTTAAAGGAAATTAAATTATATAACAAACCTCCAAAGAACATTAAGGAATGTGTCCTTCGTATATTAGGAATAATATTGTGGGAGAAAGTTGTACTAACCCTTGCCTGAGCCAAGAATCCAGAATCAGTGCTGTTAGCATTTAAACGTACATCAACGAATTTGCATCAAAATAAACACCGCACACATTTCCTGACATCTTTTCCCTCAAGAATTTGGTGATGAAAATACTTCTTACATGTGGACATTTTTCCCTTAATATTAAATGTTGTAAATGTTTATGAAAAACTGAGATACAGGTTAACAATAAGGAAGCTCATAATTTTGGCTTCTTTGCATCTCAGGGCCAGGACTACAATCATGACCTCGATTTTGAAGAAAATGATGTGGACGGAAGCTGTTTTGTCTCACAGCTCCTCACAACCTTGACTGACCCAAGCAACTCCCACAACAATGCCCAGTGGTCCAGGAAGGCAAGCTTCTCTTCTTCCTTCCCCTTGGTCCATTCTGGGGAGGCAGCAGCAGTGGCACTGGCCTAGGATCACGTTCTAGAGTTTTGATGTCTGGTTTTGTATGGGAGTGCAACTTTACCAGTAAAATATTTACATACAGAGCTCATTCATTTGGTCTCTGGTCCTTATACCTACTGGAGATCATGCCTACTGCCAAGAATAAATAAGTTATTTATTGGAGGTAGCAGATAAAATACTTGAAGCAGTTCATGCCTCTGTGTTTTATAGTTTAGGTAGAAATAATGGTACCCAGATTTGTGTAGAGTCTATTAACTCACACCTTTGGCTTATTTATTATTTGGCCAGATATGATTTGCTCTTAGGTCTTGGCAAGAGGGGTCTCTGCCCTGGGGCCCACTATGTAGGAGCCCTATGCTACCTTTGTTCTTTTCTGGTCAGTCCTCCCCCACTGGACAAGGAGTCTACAGGCTAAGTGGATTTACTCACCCAGAGCTATGCCATCATTTTAAGCTACATTCCAGGTACTCAGAACTCAGAATTTCCTGCCAATGGCCCTGCTCCAAGACTGGTGTCGGCCTCTTCTCCTGTTCTCTCTTTTTTTTTTCTTTTTTGAGGTGGAGTCTTGCTCTGTTGCCCAGGCTAGAGAGCAATGGCACAATCTTGGCTCACTGCAACTTCCACCTCCCAGGTTCAAGCGATTCTCCTGCCTCAGCCTCCTGAGTAATTGGGATTACAGGCACTCACTACCAGGCCCGGCTAATTTTTGTATTTTTAGTAGAGACGGGGTTTCACCATGTTGGCCAGGATGGTCTCAAACTCCTGACCGCAAGTGAACCTCCCAAAGGGCTGGGATTACAGGTGTGAGCCATTGCACCCGGCCCTGATCTATCCTTCTGAGGGTGGACTGTACAGTTCGGCCATATGCCCAAGTGGCAACCAAAAGGGGGTGGCGACATGGCCAGCGCTTGGACATCTGGGCTAGAATCCACATCACGAGTGTGTGAAGCCCTTTCTGATGTGGGCCCAATGTGAGGGGTGGAGGAAGGGCACTGGTCTGGGCCAGGGCTGCTCTCCTGAGCCACCACGTTTTGATATGGAGCCCTAAGGAGCTGAAATATTCTAAATTCAAACCAATTATCTGCATCATTGTAAAGGTTTATCTATCAAGGTGGGAAACCCAAGTTTGTTAGCTTTGGCTAGAATTTTAAAATATTTAGACATATGATACGTGGGTTTTTATTTTCATTCTAGCTCTAGGCTCCACAAAATGTGAAACTCGGCCTGTCCTTGGAATGTGTTTGATTTTGAGTTTGTTTAACATTCTAATATAAGGGCTCTGGCAAGTGGTTGGCAAGGAGGGTAATGGGTGGGCCACTTTGCCACCAGGTCAAACAGAGCATTGCTGCCAACCAGCGTTCCAACTACCTTCCAACATCCTTCTGCTACCTGACCCAACGAGAAAACTCTGTGTGTGTGTGCGTGTGTGCCTGTGTGTGCGTGTGTGTGCCTGTGTGTGCGTGCGTGTGTGCGCGCACATGTGCGGGTGTGCGTGTGTGTGCCTGTGTGTGTGTGTCTGTGCACAAGTGTGTAATATCCACTGAGAATCAGGAAAACATGGCACGGATGTGTTCACATCATCCAGACCTCACACTGATGTTCTGTTCTGGATCGCCATGGCTGCTCTGCCAAGTTCCTCTCTCCAGTTGGCTTCCTTTAGCTGCTTGGAGCTAGGAGCTAGGCGTTTTGAAGGCCTCCTCCAGGAGACGAAGAATGAACTAGAAAGGGAATCATGCCAGGCTTCCTCGATTGAACCCCACTTCACTTCAGCAAATCCTTAAGCCTTTCTGTCTGTTTTGTCAGCTGTAAAATGAGCAGACTAATTCAGCTCTACCTCAGAGGGCAATGAGTGGCAGGTTTAATTAATGATGATTGTGATGGGCTTTGTAATGTAAAGTTGTATATAAATGAAAAAGAGTTTTAGAGCTATTTTATCCAAAGTCAGCTAAGTTTGGAGTGCATCCTGCTTTCCACTGCTATGGTTAAGCCTCTAAGTTCTGATTGCAGACTGTTGCAGACAACAGAGGAGCAGGAAGGCACAGCCAGCTCACATTGCCTGAACAGAAAGCAGGGCTTAGTAATGGCAGTGGGGGGCAGAGCATGTAATAAACACACGTCTCAGATGTCTGCATGGCAGGCAGCACCAAGATTCACTGAGTGCAGCTGGTAGCAGATGATGGGCTGGTTTTTGCAATCAAAGTACAAAGAACAAGGTGTATCCATTTATTCCAGGGACTGTTCTGGAGAGGTCTTAGAGATCTAAAGTGTCACACTGAGGGAAGAGCTCTTTCCAAAGATCTCCCCTGCAGGTCTTCCTATCATCCCTGCCTGGGATTGCTGGCTGACAGCTCGCAATAGCTAGCAGTCTTTTCTTCAGGGACACTGCTTATGAGAACACGCCACAAGGCTCAGGCCTATCTCGGATTCGTTTCTTCCTTTAAAGTCTTGTGTCATCGTTTCTCGGCCTTTTGGCTAAGATCAACTGTAAAATCTTGTGTCTTTCCTATTTCACTTAAAGACACGGTGATATGGTTTGGATTTGTGTCCCTGACAAAATCTCATGTCTAAATTGTAGTCCCCAGTGTTGGAGGAGAGGCCTGGTGGGAGATGATTGGATCATGGGGGCAGACTTCCCCTTTGCTGCTCCTGTAATAGTGAGTTTTCATGACATCTGGTTGTTCAAAAGTATGTAACACCTCCCCCTTCACTCTCTTCCTCCTTCTCCGGCCATGGTAAGACCTGCCTGCTTCCCCTTCGCCTTCTACCGTGATTGTAAGTTTCCTGAGGCCTCCCCAGCCATGCCTCCTGTACAACCTGTGGAACTGTCAGTCAAAAGTCTTTTCTTTATAAATTACCCAGTCTCAAGTAGTTCTTTACAGCAATGTGAGAACAGACTAATACACGTGGCTACCTAACTTACTAGAAGTCATAGTGGTCCCACTGAGGATCACACCTGGGAACTGTTGGTTACTTTGGCTAACATGGGATTTCTGTCTCTTTCACACGATTCATCTAGCAACATTCACATGCAGCAAATCATACCTTGTATATACTTAGCGGACATGACCGCTCCTTCCCTAAATCTCCTAGAGCCCTGTGTTTCTAGGATGACACATCATATTCAATATTGTGTTATAATTATGCTTATATAGCCTCTTCCTAATATTAGATGACCTGGAGCTTCTCAAAAACCCCAAGAGGGTCTTAATCATTTTTATGCCCTCAACCTCAGTACTTCATTATAGGAAACACAAAAGATATTGTTTCAAATGCAGTGGAAATAAAAAGACCTAATGAGTGATGAAAATGATAGGAAGGCTTAATGTCCAGTAGGGAGCTTTGTTTTCAATTTAAAAAAAAAAAAATTTGTTGGAAGATCTAGATATATTATATTCATAAGGATCAAAGGTCTTCAGCTTTAGCCAGACTTAGGTTTATAGGTTGGTTCTGCAAGTTACCATTTCTGAGAACTTAGGAATGGAACTTAACTACCTCTGTGCCTCAGTTTGCTCACGTGTAAAATGGGGATGATATTACTATCCACTTCATAGGGATGTTGTAAAGAGTAAACTAGATAATCCATGTGAAGAGTGCTTAGCACGATGCTGTCATTAGCACCACCACCACTGCTATCAGAGATTGCTGGGGAAGGAGTCTTAGTTGCTCTCCCAGGCTAACAGTATAGCCTTTGGATTAACAACGGGCCCCATAGTTCCCGTAATGGCACCTTATAAATCAGAAGCAGGAACCTGCTTAGGTCAGAACCTCTAGATTTTTTGCTTCTCACCCCTAATTTCAGATTTTCTTCTCTGGCCACTTGAAGAAGTGTGAATAAGATAGTTCTCATTTAGACATAATGTGAGGGCTGTTTAAAAACGAATACTTGTATATTATGCATAGTAATTTTGTTGGTTGTAAAATATACTGTTAGACAGATGTAGATCCTTGCAAACTGACTCAGTCCCAATGTACTTGGCATGTCTTTAGTTTAAATGGTTTCTCCCCCTCAACATGTGGTCCCCAGATTTGATTATTCCACATGAAAAATGTTTCTGTGGTAGACATTCACCACCCGTTTGCTGAAGTTTATGGAGAAAATGTTTTCAGTTAACAAATGATGTCCCATTAATCCTGGAGGTTTAAGGGAGAAGGCAGGGAGCCTGGAGGGGAGAATGCAGAGCCACCAGCTGCAGTGCCAAAGGCAGCAGAGACACCTGGAGGGAGTGGGCACATTTAGGGTCTTCTGTTCAGTCTGTGCCTCGTTTCCTAAAAGTTGCCCCCAGTGCCCTTCCACAGGGGTGGCCCCAGCAGTCACTATCTCCTCAAGCGACCCTGCGGCTCTACCAAAGATGACCAGGATAGACACTCCTGAACCAAGCTGAGCAACCAGATTCTTTCTCCAGAGCAGCTGGAATTAGGACACAGGCCTCTGGTCAGTTACAGTTGGCCCTGGAACTAGGACAGCTTATAACACGGGGCTTATAACACGGGCCATTTTCACTATGTATCCTGGAAGGAAAACTGGGCTGTGGAGACAGGACACTGACACAGTGTCAGGCAGAAAGAGAGATGAGAAACCAGGTCACCCCAAGAGAAAAAGGGAGGTGGCAAGAGCATGGCTATCTCCATTCGCAGTGGCCTCTCAGGGCTTTGTTCCCACCCCATGAGGCCTGGGTGCCCTTCCTGCTCTGGCCCATGCCCAGCACACTCTCCATTTTAGCTCAGGCAAATGTGAGAGATCTCTGTTCCTGGAAACCCAAGGAGCCTTGGCTAAGTCTGCGGGCTGGCAGAGAGAAGATTAGCCAGAGATTCAGGTTGCACAGAAAGGGTCTACCTGTTCACACCCACCCTGCTAGTCCCATCACACTCAACTGGCCCATCTAAATCAGACATGCACACAGATAATTTTTACTAATTATAATACTAAATGCAGCAGATTCACACTTATCCCTCAAATAATGTGTTCTCCCAGTCACTTCCTGATATGCCTTCTTCTGTTGTAGGGAAGTGGATGGATGGCATTATAGATGGCATACCCAGAACAAAACAGGATTGGCACCGGTCTTGCCAATTCCCCTGACAGTCAGTCCCATTGCTGGGGCATTTGACACTTGTCTGCAGCTTTGGCCCTGCCCCAGGTTCACACGCAAATCCTCTGTCTAGATGGAAGGCTTTCAGAAGCCCTGTCATGGCCGGGCATGGGGGCTCACGCCTGTAATCCCAGCACTTTGGGAGGTTGAGGCAGGTGGATCACAAGATGAAGAGTTCGAGATCAGCCTGGCCAACATGGTGAAACCCCATCTCTACTAAAAAAAATTAGCTGGAGCCAGGCACGGTGGCTCATACCTGTAATCACAGCACTTTGGGAGGCTGAGGTGTGAGGTCGGGAGTTCAAGACCAGCCTGACCAACATGGATAAACCCTATCTCTACTAAAAATACAAAATTGGTCGGACATGGTGGTGCATGCCTGTAATCCCAGCTACTCGGGAGGCTGAGGCAGGAGAATTGCTTGAACCCAGGAGTCGGAGGTTGCAGTCAGCCGAGATCGCACCATTGCACTCCAGCCTGGGCAACAGAGCAAGACTCTGCCTCGAGGAAAAAAAAAAAAAAAAGAAGCCCTGTTTCAGTAGTTCAGGAGACATAGTTAGTTTACTCTCTGACTTGTCCTGCTTTGATCAGACTCCCTGGTTCTGGCTTCTGGGATTCTGCCTTCATCCTGGAATTCAGTCTCAGGTCTCATTCCCTGTTACAGGATCCAATGCCTTGGTTCCGCAAGCTTCAGCCCCTGCCTCCATACCTCATCCAGCTCCTTGGTCCCTTCAAAATCAGAACTCTAATTTTCTTACACCTGTTCTTTCCAGCAAGCTGAGACTTTCCTCCCTGCCCCTTGTCCTGCCTGACACACACCAGCAGTCTGAGTCACTCACACTGTTCCTCCCAACATCTCCCCACCACTCTACCACCTCCACTTTCCCCCACGCCAATAATCACATTTACTTACTTATGGATACCTACTTGTGTCACCTGCTAGATCTTTCTAAACTTGATGCTCTCTAAAGTACCATATCACCTGCTACGACTCTGAGAGTCCATATGGTCCCAAAGCTCTGCCTGCCTAGCAGACCGCCTCCCACTGACTTTACCCGGGCACCCCTGTCACTTGCAGCAGAGTGACAAAGAGGCAGTGTGGCATGATGGAACGAGGATGACAGGAGTATCAACATCTGGGCAGACCTGGATTCAAATCCTTGCTCCTCCACTTGGACAAGTTTCGTTTTTTTTTTTTTTTTTTTTTTTGAGATGGAGTCTCACTGTCACCCAGGCTACAGTGCAGTGGCATGATCTCCGCTCACTGCAACCTCTGCCTCGCCTCCTGGGTTCAAGCGAATCTCCTGCCTCAGCCTCCTGAGTAGCTAGGATTACAGGAATGTGCCACCACTCCCAGCTAAGTTTTGTATTTTTAGTAAAGATGGGGTTTCACCATGTTGGTCAGGCTGGTCCTGAACTCCTGACCTCATTATCTGTCCACCTCTGCCTCCCAAAGTGTTGGGATTACAGGTGTGAGCCACTGTGCCCAGCCAGACGAGTTTCTTAATTTCTCTAGAATCCAAAGGGATTGTTGAAAAGATCATATGAGATAATGTACCTGGCAAAATTTAGCAGGTATTTAATAAAATACAACTGTCTTTCTTTCCTGCATGTAGATTTTTTAACAGCTTTATTGAGATAGAATTTATATACCGTACAGTTCACCAATTAAAGTATACAATTCAGTGGTTTTTAGTATATTCATTGTATTTAGATTTCTTTTTTTTTGTTGTTTTGTTCGTAGAAAGTGATTTTATTTAAAGAGAGAGAGAAACAGGAGAAGGAGAGAGAAAGAAACAGCTAACTCTCACACTGAGTGAGAGAATCCAGAAAGACGGCATCCAGGAGAGAAAGCAGCTTCCACACTGAGTGGAAGGGAACAGAGAGAGAGATGCAGTTTAGGAGGGGAAGACAGGCTTCCACGAGAGAGTGTAGAAGGGGACCCCAAAGGGGAAATCCAAGAGAGAGAAAGATGGCTTCCATGAAGGGAGTGTTCGTGGAAGGGGACCTAAACATGGAGTCCCGTATTTAGATTTCTTAAAATGCAATTATAGCATAAGGGATATGAGGTCTAATCGTTTTAAAGGACAGGATTTTAGTCAGCTGTAAGTTTATGTAAATCAACAGTGTGATACCACTGCATTGACAAAAAAATCTTTGTGATATTGGGCTGTACTGATACACTTATGAAAATCTGAACAGGACAAGTACTGTTATTCTCAGCTGGCAGTGTGTTCAGTCATTGGGCCTATTTTAAGAGAGTAATGGGCAAATTGGAGGATGACTAGAGAAATGTGATAAGGCTGATGGGAAACTGTTTATAGGAGCCAGTGGTACTTATCCTGGAGAAATAAAGCCTTAGAGGAGATGAAATATCATTCTTAATTAGCTCTAGAGTTTATTTTTATTTTTTTAGAGACAGAATCTTGCTCTGTCACCCAGGCTGGACTGCAGTGGTGAGATCATAGCTCACTCATAATCTCAAATTCCTGGATTCAAGTGATTCTCCCTCCTCAGTCTCCTGAGTAGCTGGGACTACAGGCATGTGCCACCATGCCCACCTAATTTTTTTATTTTTTGGTAGAGATAGGGTCTCTCTGTGTTGCTCAGGCTGGTCTTGAACTCCTGGCCTCAAATGATCCTCCTGCTTTGACCTCCCAAAGTGCTGGGTAAATAGATGTGAGCCAATGTGCCCAGCCTAGACTTGTTCGTAAAATGAATGATATGTGTTTCTATGTTCCCTCCCTAGACAGAACTTCAATAGGTGAATTTAAGTTAAAAAACAAACAGATTTTTATACAATACAAGGAAGAATAGAGCTCTCTAAAATTGGAGTGGATTGTCCCTCACGTGAAATGAATTTTTTTTTCTTTTTCTTTTTTTTCAGGCGAGATGGTTTCTTACTATGTTGCCCAGCCTGGTCTCAAACTTCTGAGCTCAGGTGATCCTCTTGCCTTGGCCTCCCAAAGTGCTAGGATTACAGGTGTGAGCCATCACACCTGGCCTCTAATCTGATTCTATTTTTAATATATTACCATATTATTTACAAGTCAGAAAGCAATGTCCCATAGAGCCCTTACTCTGCGTAATGTGTTATGCTCAGGCAGGTAAAATTAGTAAGATCAATATTTCTTTATTCAAGGCCAATTTTCCAGTCTGTGGATTAGTCTAACAGATCATTCTTTCTTTCATTTTTAATTTCTGCTCCCTGCTTTTTGATCAGAGAATAGAGAAAAAAGAATCCCAAAATGATCATTTTGGGATATTTTATTTGCAGCTCTGATAATAATGGAAATATTCCAAAAGAAGTCTTAGGCATGACCGATCAGAAGATGGTGCTCATCTCTTCCCAACTGTCTGTAAATTGACTTCATCTTAGTAGCTTGAAAGTGGTCATAGTAGGAATATTTTCACCATGGAAATTAGCAAACACTGCTGATCAGCACACCTACCCCCTTTCTCCCCACCTCCAAGCTCACTGACCAGTGCTCTACTGCTTGAGAGTTTATGCTACCCAATGACTACAGGCCTGGCACTACTAATAATGACAATAGCCCTTCTAGTAGATTGTTGGATTATGTGTCTTTATAAAAATCTGTTTAAAGCCAGTGCTATTTCACTTTTTTTTTTTGAGGTGGAGTTTTGCTCTGTCGCCCAGGCTGGAGGGCAGTGGCTCTATCTCAGCTTACTGCAACCTCCCTCCTCCTCCCAGGTTCAAGTAATTCTCCTGCCGCAGCCTCCTGAGTAGCTAGCATTACAGGTGCCTGTCACCATGCCCAGCTAATTTCTGTATTTCTAGTAGAGATCGGGTTGGGGGGTAGCGGGGAGGTCTCACCGTGTTGGTCAGGTTGGTCTCGAACTCTTCATCTCAAATGATCTGCCTGCCTCGGCCTCCCAGAGTGCTGGGATTACAGGTGTGAGCCACCGCGCCTGACTGCTATTTCACTTTCATGTGAGGACAATTGGAATTTAAGTGGTTTCATTTAGTTAATGAGTTTCAGCTGAGTGAAATATTGGGGGGAGATACTTAGGGAAGATTAGATTCACTCACACCTGCCCTGTAGACCATATATTCTGTCTTTAGGAAAACCCACAATAACTATAATCAGTATATCGAAGGGGCCTATTATACATAGCTACTTACAGAATGACTGCGTAACATGACTAGGACATCTCCAAGATGAAGGACCCCTGAAAACAGGAAGTCCAAGTTCTCTGCTGGCCAGCGCTTGTCCTGTATAAGTGGCTCCTTGTGCCACCTATTGGAACTTGAAAGAACAATCTCTTAGCTTTTGATTCAGAGACTCCAGTAAGTATGTTTTGCAGATAGAACATATTCATAATCTTTCTTAAGGCAGAACCGTTATAATGACATTGCATTTTACAAGTTGCTATGAGGGAAATACCATCAGTCCAAGATTCCCAAAGCCAACTGATTTCTTTTGCAAATTCTAAGCCCTCCGGAGAACTTACACAGCAGTGGTTTTCAACCCTAGCTGCTCGTGGAATTACCTGGGGAGTTTAAAAAAATACTGCCACCTGGGTTCCACCCCAAGTAATCTAATTTAATTGACCTCAGCTGCTCCTTTGGTGCTTCTAATGTGCAACTAAGTTGGGGTTTTATTGACTTAGAGGATTCCTAGAAGTGGTAGAGAGAATGAGATTTGCTAAAATGAACAAAATATTTTTGTTCATTCCAAATAAACAGGGGAAGAGGGGGAAGGGGGTGCTTTCCTGTTTCAATGTGGAGAAAATCCTTGTTACCCTGGAGTAGTAGAAGGGTTCTGGCTTCCTGACGAGAACTAGGAATTACAGTCGGCATTTATTGAACACTTGCAGTATACTATGTGTCATCTCATTTTTTCTTCATATAACCTCATGAAATAGGTATAAATATTTTCATTTTATAGATAGAGACAGAACTTAGAGAGCTTAAGCAGCTATTAGAGTTTCTGTGTTCCCAGAAAACAGGGTTTACGAATTGCCTACCACTTTGTATATAGCAGACATTCCATAAATAGTTGAATAAGTTTTTCCAAAGTGAATAAATAGAACACCATTCTTCTTAATACTTTGAGCCCTTTAACCCATTAGCCTTTTAGTCAGCGTTTATCTAATGGAAAAACAGAATGCTTTTCACATATTTTGCTTGTACCCACTTTCCAAGGGAAGAAGCAGCAGAGGTCACTACAGTGTCACATTAACTCTGCAGTGACTTTGAATCACTTTCCTAATTTTATCTTACGTATTTGTTTTTGGAGACAGGGTCTCACTGTCGCCCAGGCTGGAGTGCAGTGGTACAATCACAGCTCATTGCAGCCTCAACCTCAAGGGCTCAAGTGATTTTTCCACCTCAGCCTCCTGAGTAGCTGGGACGACAGGCACATGCCACCATGTTCAACTAATGTTCTTTTTTCTTTTTTTGTGGAAACAAGATTTGGCTATGTTACCCAGGCTGGTCTTGAACTCCTGGCCTCAAACAATCCTTCCACCTTGGTCTCCCAAATTGCTGGGATTACAGTTGTAAGCCATCGCACCTGACCTTTCCTAATTTTAGAAACAAGTTAACTGAGGCTTAGTCAGAATTCAGTGGTCTTTTGATCTTTTCATCACACCAAGTTGAGCCAGAGGAATGATCAAAGGCATGCATCAAGTAGGATCAACTAAAATTATGACAAAAAGAGAGGGATTCTGGATAACTGGAATCGTTGTTAAAGAATGACCAAGTCAGCTCTATTGAGTATGGTACTCAGCGTATTCCTGGAGTGCCCATTATGCTCTGTGCTAGGCTTTTGGGGAGATGAGACCAAATCCTGATCTTCAAGAACCCTATGGGCCAGACGCAGTAGCTCATGCCTGTAATCCCAGTACTGGGAGGCCGAGGCAGGCAGATCACCTGAGATCAGGAGTTTGAGACCAGCCTGGCCAACATGGTGAAACCCCGTCTCTACTAAAAATATGAAAATTAGCTGGGCGTGGTGGCGGGCGCCTGTAATCCCAGCTACTTGGGACGCTGAAGCAGGAGAATTGCTTGAACCTGGGAGGCAGAGGTTTCAGTGAGCTGAGATCACGCCACTGCACTCCAGCCTGGTTGACAAGAGCAAGACTCCATCTCAGAAAAAAAAAAAAGCCTGTGGACTTTTGGGGAAGAGAAGGCATGACATAAGGAAAATGAAATAGCAGTATAAGAGCAGTTTTTTTAAGTTCATGCAAGACAGCAGTAGCTATTGACAAGTGATTAAGGTAGGCAATAAGAGTTCAGAAAAGGGAGAGATTATATTTGCATAAATTTATGCTGGCCTCAGCACCTTCATCAAACACCTTGACACTATGAACCGTGTGGTTACAATGAAGCTTCAGAGAGCACCATGCCTCTCAGTAGCTGACTTTCTCCCCTGGAGCCTCAGGCAGATAGTGAGAAGGTTTGCAGGAAGCAAGAGCAGGGGAAATGAAGAGACCTGGTCACCAAGGTAAGCAGGACAGGTGCTGGGAGATCTCACCTGACTGCCAAGCTTGGCTATTTTGAAATGTTAATGATTTTTTGTCTCCCTGTATTTTTCCCTCATTCTCCTTTTAAGCATTAGAAGTGTATAGTACTTCCTTGGCTTCGCTTTTACAAATTTTAAGCCCTCCAGACAACTTATAGCAGGAAGTTCAATCCTGGTTGTTCATGGAATCACCTGGGGAGTTTAAAAATACTGCTGCCTGGGTTCCACTTCCAAATACTCTAATTAAGTTGACTTCAGTTGCTCCTTTGGTGATTCCAAAAAGCAACCAACTTTGGGTATCATTGACTTAAAAGTTTCCTAGATATGGTGAGAGAATGAGATTTGCTGGAATGAATAGAGTATTTTGGAGAATCAATGAAAGAGGAGTGCTTTCCTGTTCCAACACAGAGAAAAATCCTGGATTTGTTACCCTGGAGTCGCAGAAATCTGGGTTCTGGCTTCCTGACAGCCCCAGTGGGGAGGGAGGAAGCCCCCAGAGAGAATGGCAGTGTGATATATCTAGGCCAGCGCTCCTCACACAGGGATGTGCACAAGGATCACCATTGCTAAAATGCAGATTCTGACTCAGTAGGTCAGGGGCAGAGCCTGAGAGTCTCTATTTCCAAAAAGTTTGTAGTGATACCAATGCTGCTGGTCCACAAAGTGGCAAGGATCTACATGGCTAGGAATATAGGCTGTCTCCTTTAAGATTCCCACGCCCATTTCAAGCATAGAATAGGAGGAGCCGAGCCGGGCCAGGCGTGGTGACTCACACCTGTAATCCCAACACTCTGGGATGCTGAGGTGGGCAGATCACCTGAGGTCAGGAGTTTGAGACCAGTCTGGCCAATATGGTGAAACCCCATCTCTACTAAAAATACAAAAATTAGCCAGGCGTGGTGGCACCTACCTGTAATCCCAGCTACTCGGGAGGCTGAGGCACAAGAATCACTTGAACCCAGGCGGCGGAGGTTGCAGTGAGCTGAGATCGGGCCACTGCACTCCAGCCTGGAATTCCATCTAAAAAAAAAGAAGTTGGTAAAGGAGATAGGAGTAGAGATGGCCACACCTTTCTGAGGTGAAAGGAGCCAGTGCCAAATAGGAGGTTTCAGTGGCACCTACTGAGACCTGGCCAGCTAGACCAGCTGGAGAATTCTCAGGGAAGTAAACAGGATTTTGACGGGTGCTTTGCAGTTCTTTGGAAAGCCAGGTGGGAGCTCTTTCTGCAGGATCCCTGAGAGCAGGCTGCCAAGGCAAAGGGACTCCAGGGTCCTACATCTGCTGTCAGTCAGTGCAGGGGCCTGAAAACATTTTAGGAGAAATTGAGCTTTGGAGGAGGAGAAGGCAGAGCTGTAATTAGAGTCCAGGTCTTCTTGACCTTGAACATTTTATTTCTCAGGCTGCCTCTGAGTGTCTCAGAGGCTGGAGGGTTTTGACACCATACCAGGCATTGGTTAACAAGAACTGAAGCCTTAAATAGGCCTAATAATCAGAAATTGTTCTGAGACCTATGACACATGAAGTGCCAAAATAAATTCCAACTTAATTAAAAAGTTAAAGAATAAATATCACAGCAAAAGAACTGGAAGAAAGCAAGGAAAAATATTCAGTTAGTTGTATGGTGACCAAGGCCTCTCTAAACACAATAGCAAAAAAGAAAAAAGCAATGGATTTGAAATACGTGTGTACGTGTGTGTGTGAATACGTAACATTAAAAACTTCTGCATGGTTAAAACAAATCATCCAGAAATAAAATTCGGCAGGGCACAGTGGGTCACAGTGTAATCCCAGCAATCTGAGAGGCAGAGGCAGGAGGATTGCTTGAGGCTGGGAGTTTGATGCTGCAGTGAGCCATGATTGCACCCCTGCACTCCAGCCTGGGCAGTAGAGCAAGACCCTGTTTCAAAAACACAGGAAAACAAAAGACAATAAAATTAAAAAATGCGAAAAAGGTTGGGAAAAATATTTGTAACATATATGATCAATATTTAATATCCTTAATTTAAAAGGATAAAGAATAGGCTGCTCTGCCTATGCAGCAGCCATTCTTTATTCCTTTACTAAAAAATAAAATCAAATAATAAAGAATAGATGACCATCCTTAAGAAAAATGCTAATGGCCAATAAGCATATGGAAAATATTAATTACAACAATGAAATATGACAAAGTACTAGTTCAAAACAATAGTTCTTCTGGATTGAGACAGGGAAAAACACAATATCCAGTATTGTCAAGGGTGCAAAGAAAGGAACATTCCCATACATTTATATCTGAAATATAAATTAGTTTCACTTTTGTGGAGGGTAATTTGGCAGTTTATGATACAAACTTTAACTTGGGCCGGGCATGGTGGCTCACGCCTATAATCCCAGCACTTTGGGAGGCCAGGCAGGCAGATCACGAGGCGGGTGGATCATGAGGTCAGGAGTTCGAGACCAGCCAGGCTAATATGGTGAAACCCCCGCCTCTACTAAAAATACAAAAATTAGCCAGGTGTGGTGGCAGGAACCTGTAGTCTCAGCTACTCTGGAGGCTGAGGCCAGAGAATCACTTGAATGTGGGAGGCGGAAGTTGCAGTGAGCCAAGATCCTGCCACTGATTCTAGCCTGGGTGACAGATCAAGAATCTGCCTCAAAAAAATACAATACAATAAAATAATGTTTATTATAGCATTAATAATGAAAAGCTGGCTGGGCATGGTGTCATGCCTGTAATCCCAGCACTTTGGGAGGCAGAGGTGGGTGGCTCACGAGGTCAAGATATCGAGACCATCCTGGTCAACATGGTAAAAACCCCGTGTCTACTAAAAATACAAAAAATTAGCTGAGCCTGGTAGCGCGTGCCTGTAGTCCCAGCTGCTTGGGAGGCTGAGGCAGGAGAATCGCTTGAACCCTGAACCCAGGAGGCAGAGGTCGCAGTGAGCCGAGATTGTGCCACTGCACTCCAGTCTGGTGACAGAGTGAGACTCTGTCTTAAAAAAAAAAAAAGAAAAAAGAAAAGTTGCTGGGAGGGAGTATTGAATGTTAAGGTTGGACAGAGCTAGGTAGTGGGTACATGAGTCTTCATTATTGCATTCGTTTTCTATTGTTGCTGTAACCAAGTACCATAAGTGTAATGGCTTAAAACAACACAAATTTATTACCTTACAGTTCTGGATAGAAGTCTGAGCCAGGTCTTACTGGGCTAAAGTTGAGATCCCCTCTTTGGGGGATCCAGGAGAGAGTCCATTTCCTTGCCTTTTCCAGCTTCTAGAGGCTGCCCACATTGCTTGGGTCATGGCCCTCTTCATCTACAAGCCATTAACATAGCACGTGTCAGACCTTCTTCCATTACCACATCCTTTTTCTCCTGTCTTCCTCTTCCACTTTTAAGAACCCCTGGGATCACACTGGGCCTACACAGATAACCCAGGATGATCTTTCTAGATTAAGTCAGCTAATCAGCAACCTTCATTCCACTTGCCAGGTAACTACAAGTTCTGAGGATTAGGACATTGATGTCTGTGGGGGCCACTATTCTGCATATACAATTATATTATTCTATATACTTATCTGCATGAAAATATTTAATATTTACCAATATTTTATGAATTTTTAAATATCAAATATTTAAAAACCCAAACCCAATTTAGTGTATGGCTGAAATGAAGATATATATAGTCAGAGGACAAATGCTATATGCCCATTAAGAAGCATAATGTAGAATATTCCAGTCTGGGGCAACATGGAGAAACCCCATCTCTACAAAAAATACAAAAATTAGCCAGGCGTGATGGCTTGCACCTGCTGTCCCAACTACTCAAGAGGCTGAGATGGGAGGACTGCTTGAGCCCTGGAGGTCAAGGCTGCAGTGACCTTGACTTGGAGATGGTGCGACTGCACTCCAGCCTGGGCAACACAGTAAGACCTTGATTTAAAAAAAAAAAAAAAAAGAATATGTAGTGATACGGAGCAATGCTTATTTTATAGTAAGTGGGAGGAAAACTCAGGTCTACAAAAGATTATGCACATGATGATCCCAGTTAGGTTAAATCAAAACCGAAAATAAACCTATATCCAAGTGAGTAAAAAATATTGGGAAGGATATAGGTCAAAAGCTAAAAATGTTTATCTCCGGATGGTAAATTTTCTTCTATTTTTCTGCATTTCCCAAAATGTATATTATACATTTATTCTTTTTGCAAAGACAAGGTGATTAAGAATATCCAGTTAGGGCCAGACGCGATGGCTCACGCCTGTAATCCCAGAATTTTGGGAGGCCGAGGCGGGCGGACCACTTGAGGTCAGGAGTTCGACCAGCCTGGCCAACATAGTGAAACCCTCGTCTCTACTAAAAACACAAAAAGTAGCCGGGCATGGTGGCGGGCTCCTGTATCTCAACTACTTGGAAGGCTGAGGCAGGACAATCGCATGAACTCGGGAGGTGGAGATTGCAGTGAGCCAAGATCGCACCATTGCACTCCAGCCTGGGCAACAGACTGTGCTAAAAAAAAAAAAAAAAAAAAAAAAATCCCGTTGGTCCAGTTTTCTGGTCAAGTGTCTTTCTGGTTTCTTGCCTTTCAGTCGTCCATGACACTCGTCTCTCAAGCTTAGAGTTTCCTCCTCAAAAATAGAGCGTGGTGGCACGCGCCTGTGGTCCCAACTACTTGGGAGGCTGAGGTGAGAGGACTGCTTGGGCATAGGAGTTGGAGACCAGCCTGGGCAATATAGCAGCACCCTGTCTCTACAAAAAGTTAGAATAGTGGGGTGATCCTGTGGTCCCAGCTATTTGGGAGGCTGAGGCGGGAGAATCGCTTGAGCCCAGGAGGTTGAGGCTGAGTGAGCTGTGATGGCACCACTGCATTCCAGCCTGGGCAACAGAGCGAGACCTTGTCTCAAATAATAATAATAATAATGAAGATTCATGTTTGGTTATCAGTGACATTCGCCTTTCTCAGGTCCCCCGAGTTGTCCATTCTGCAAAGCACTTGTAATCCTCAGAAGGCAAGAAGGGGTGGGTCTGTTAGTGAACGAGGCACAGCAGCGAACCGGTGCTGTTTTAAAAACTTTTTTTTTTTTTCAGAACGAAACAAACCTAAGGCACAGCAGCCACACCCCGCAGAGAACTTCGAAATCTGCGCCTTGGAAAGGGAAGCCAAAAGGATACGGGCCTCTTTCATCTCTCTGGCACATATTAATGGTTAATAGTGCTGTATTTTTTAATACACAAGAGAATAGTGGCATCGCCCCGTGTGCCCACCTCGAGAGCCAAGCGAGAGCGGCCGGGCCAGGGGGCCGGGGCCTGGGCCGAGCGGCCCGTCGGGTTCTGGGGTTGCACGGGCCAGGGTGGCCGCGGGCCCTCCCTCGCAACGGCCTAAGCCCGACGCAGCTCCCCAGCCAGATCCTGGCCTCAGGCATCGCAGAGCCCGCGGCCCTCGACGACGAACCCGTTAGACCCACGGGACTTGGCATCCTCGAATGCGCCCCATTCCCAGGTCCTCCCTGCACCCTGAACCAGCGGACCTGGCTTGAGAGTCCCCCCCTGTACCACCGAGAGGAGGGCCTAGAGCGGACAGGCCCGCTCAGCCGCTCCTCCCCTGTCGCCTCTATCCCGGAAGTTGATGCCGAGCGCAGATCGCGTGCAGCTTGTTAGCGGTGTCGGCTGAGAGGTCTGGAAGGGCTGGGCTTGCGAGAGGATCAGCATGCCTGTGAGTTGTTTACGTTGGGCTCCGGGTTTGTTTTGGGCATCTCTACCTAGGAGCATAGGGGGCGGATGAATCCGGGGGCTTCCCTGGCCTGTAGTGTCCAAGAGTGGCGAGGCGGCTCCCGTCACTCAGCGTCTTCGCGCGTGGCGGGCATGTAGTGACTTGCCCGGTCAGTGCCGCGCGGCTGGCCCTGCAGGGGCGTGGGCTGCGATAAGCAGGCGGTGGCTGGGGCGGAGGTTGGTGGTAACAGCCCTCTGGGTAGCCCATAAGCCCTCTTGGTTTTCGGTGGGTGCCCCTGAGGCTGTGATATTTGGGTCTTTTTGCTTTCCTAGTGCTGGTGTTTCTCGCCCCCTCTGCCTTCTTTCGGAATCGATTTCCTACTTGTTTTTCTTTTTTAAAAACTGTCTTCGTTGTTGCCTTAATGTTAATTCTGTCAAGTACGGTCACGCCTCAGCCAGAATTCCTGTCAGATCAGCTGTTGAGCCCCGGGAGCAAAAATCACCCAGGAGTTGGCGTTCTCTGGTCTACTTCAGCAGTTTCTACTGTAAGCGAGTCCACACTGGGGTCAGTTTCTTTACTTAGCACCTCGACCTCACAGAGTTTGCACTGAAGACAGTTTATTACGCAACTGAGTAAGGAAGGACGGAGTTTGCCTTACCATATGTTTGCTGATCGTCAGAAAGCCCTTTGATGGAGACTTGGAGAGCACAAATATTACGAAAAGTATTGATGAAAGTTATTAACAGGTTTCGAAGAATAAGTTTACTATCTGAAGTATTGCTTCTGCCGAGGATGACCGTTATTCCTGTTTTTTCATGTATATTTCACGTATGGTTAAATGTGCCCGCATTGTGGATTAAAACTAATAATAATAATATGCTTCTTTATTCAGTTGGCTAGAGATTTACTACATCCGTCCTTGGAAGAGGAAAAGAAAAAACATAAAAAGAAACGCCTAGTGCAAAGTCCAAATTCTTACTTTATGGATGTAAAATGTCCAGGTAAAATTTCAAATCTTAATTCTTTTACTAAGGAAAATTTCTGTAGGAATTGCTAGTGTGGTGTGTATAGTTAAGATGCTTTAGAACCCTCTGTTGAGTAGAAGTGGGATTACAGAATTGGAAATGTCAGGGACATTTTCATAATAAATGTACTAATTAAAACCATTGTAGAAACATTTGGGGTAAGTGAAAGCAGGCATTCAAAGGAGATAATGCTATTTCACTTAGTAAGTCTTTAAGCTGTTCAGGTGATGAGTTTCTATTTCATGATACAAGGAAAAGTCTGTTGATTCTTCAGTCTAAAGCTGTGCTGCCCAGTACAATGGCTATTAGCTGAATGTGGCTACTGAGCACTTGGTGGGTAATCAAAATGTGAATAGTCAAAATAGGAGTGTTCTTTACTCTTTACTCGCTGGATTTTGCCGATGTAGCACGGGAAAAAAATACATTGATTACATGTTGAAATGATAATATTTTGGAAATACCAAGTTCAGTAAAGTATATTATTAATTTTACCTGTTTTTTAAAAATTTTGTGTCACTGCTAGAAAAGTTTATGTTACACATTGTGACTTGCTGTTTCATAGTGCTAAAGTTCTTAATTTTTTTTTTTACGTATTACCAGAAATGTTGAATAGGTGGTGTTCTGCTTTTCACTTTTAACATTGCCTTCTTTTTTTTTTTTAGGTTGCTACAAGATCACCACGGTTTTCAGCCATGCTCAGACAGTGGTTCTTTGTGTAGGCTGTTCAACAGTGTTGTGCCAGCCTACAGGAGGAAAGGCCAGACTCACAGAAGGTATATCATTTGGCATTTTCCAACCCAGTGATGAGATTTTATGATTATAAATGTCTCCATCTTCACTGAAAAGTTTAAAGAAATCTTAATGATTACCAAAACAGCTTTTCTCTTTCATTGTGTGCTTTTAGTAAAGAATGCCCTGTTCAACTGGATATGTTTATACTCTTGACCTTGCAATAAACTCCATTGACTATTATTTTTCTTAGTTTAGAACACCTAGTTCTTTTATATTCATTCACTTAGTTTGCTTAACTTGGAATAAATTAAAGAAATCAGAATGGAAACAAAAGAATAACTACATGTTGTGGGACATATGGATTTTTTAAATCATATAGAATTTTTAAATTTCTCTTATAAAATTTTGTTCCATATGATTTTAGTACATATAATAGTTTTTTTTTAATCATTGCCAGCTAAACAACAGATAGGTGATGTATAAGTTAAAATGCTAGAGGTTTTATTTTTATGAGCAACTGCAATGATTAATCTAAAAACCTAATTTTAATTCCTCTTTCACTTGAGTGCAGTAAGAAAAAAAATTATGTATATAGTTTCCATAGTAATACTTGTAAATTTACAATTCCATAATGATGTTAGAAATTTGCTTGTGATATTTTGGGGAGCTGTAAGTTCCATGTTCTTACTGGAATAGTTCAAGTGGATTGGCAGCAAATCCGAGATCTATTTGGTGTGACCTGGTGAGATCTAAATATGAAGTCAGCACATGATTTTTTTTTTTTTTTTTTGAGACAGAGTCTCACACCGCCAGGCTGGTGTGGGTGGTGCGATCTTGGCTCACTGCCACCTCTGCCTCCTGGGTTGAAGCAATTCTCCTGCCTCAGCCTCCTGAGTAGCTGCGACTATAGGTGTGCGCCACCGCATCCAGCTAATTTTTGTATTTTTAGTAGAGACAGCGTTTCATTATGTTGGCCAGGATGGTCTTAATCTCTTGACCTTGTGATCTGCCCACCTCAGCCTTCCAAAGTGCTGAGATTAAGGCGTGAGCCACTGTGCCCAGCCAGCACATGATATTTTAAGAGTAATATTGCTAAGTATACTTGTGAGATTTTGAAGTGTAGTGCCCATACGCTGACAGATGGTTTAAAGGGTGTATCTGATCTAGAGTTTTCCTAATAGATCTGAAAATAACTCTAATCAAAATTGTTTTCTTGAGAAAATTATTCAGAATACTTCATAAAAATTAAGAGTATATCTTCTGACCGCTTGCTTGAAACAGTCTTCACTGTTGAATTCAGGCTCATGGTCTTAAGTAGACTTTATTATAGCATTTGAGAAACAGGAGTGACACTTATACCAGAGTACACTCAGCTATAACAGATTTATTATAGCAAATTTCTGGTATAGGAGGATAAATAATCTGTATGTGAGTATTAATCCAATATTCTTTTTTTTTTGAGACAGAGTTTTGCTCTTGTCACCCAGGCTGGAGTGCAATGGCATGATCTCAGCTCACTGCGACCTCTGCCTCGTGGGTTCAAGTGATTCTCCTGCCTCAGCCTCCCAAGTAGCTGGGATTACAGGCACCCACTACCACACCCAGCTAATCTTTTTTTTTTTTTTTTTTTTGAGATGGAGTTTCACTCTTTTGCCCAGGCCAGAGCGAAGTGGCACAATCTCGGCTCCCTGCAACCTCTGCCCCCCCACCCCCCCGTGTTCAAGCAATTTTCCTGCCTCAACCTCCCAAGTACCTGGGATTACAGGTGCATGCCACCATGCCTGGCTAATTTTTGTATTTATAGTAGAGGCAGAGTTTCACCATGTTGGCCAGGCTGGTCCCGAACTCTTGACCTCAGGTGATCCACCCACCTTGGCCTCCCAAAGTGCTGGGATTACAGGCATGAGCCACCACGCCCGGCCTAATCCAATATTATTATTATTATTATTATTATTATTTTGAAAAGAAGTCTTGCTCTGTCGCCCAGGCTGGAGTGCAGTGGTGTGATCTCCGCTCACTGCAACCTCCGCCTCCTGGGTTCAAGTGATTCTTCTGCCTCAGCCTCCAGAGTAGCTGGGACTACAGGTACTCGCCACCACACCTGGATAATTGTTTTTTTATTTTTATTTTTAGTAGAGACAGGGTTTCACCATATTGGCCAGGCTGATCTGCCTGCCTTGGCCTTCCAAAGTGCTGGGATTACAGGCGTGAGCTACTACACCCCCAATATTCTTAAAACCCTTCAGTATTTTACTGAAAAAGAACTTTTTATCATTAAAAGTTTAGCAAAGGTATAATGCACTTGGTTAATATACTCTCATGATTCCTTTGCAGGGTGTTCATTTAGAAGAAAGCAACACTAATGATCCAAACAGCTTCCTGAATTTGTGTTATCTCACAGAAAGCCTTATCATAAGTTCCATAATTCCAATTAATCTACCAAGATAATGTAATTATATTTGGTTTTGTAAGGTATACAACAATGAATTCCTATTTTGGTGTCAGTTTTTCAATAAAGTTTTGATTACGGGCAAATCCCCTCTTTTCTTTCTTTTTTAAATATGTGTGAGTATGCCATACATTTATATATATGGTGTATATCAATTTGGTTTAAACATTTCAAACTTTATTCTGATTAGCTTGTGTCTCATTTTCTTTTCTTTTTTTTTTTTTTTCTTTTGAGATGGAATCTTGCTCTGTCATCCAGGCTGGAGTCCAGTGGTGCAATCTCGGCTCAGTGGTTCAAGCGATTTGAACCTCCGCCTCCCAGGTTCAAGTGATTCTCTTGCCTTGGCCTTCCGAGTAGCCAGGATGACAGGCACACACCACCATGCCCGGCTAATTTGTGTCTCATTTTCAAGAGTAGAAACCCTAAATATTTTATTTTCATTCCTTTTCCAAATTATTTATGAATGGGGTTAAAGGATTACAAATGTAAAATCTATTATTTGTGAATTCTAAATGTAGTTCTGCTGTTGTACCCGTGGAAACATCTTGTAGAAGTACATATCAGCCATTTGCAGTAGCTCACGCCTGTAATCTCAGTACTTTGGGAGGCCAAGGTGGGCAGATCACCTGAAGTCAGGAGTTCAAGACCAGCTTGGCCAACATGGTGAAACCCCATCTCTAAAAATAAAAAACTAGCCGTGTGTGGTGGCACATGCTGTAGTCCCAGCTACTCTGGAGGCTGAGGCAGGAGCATTGCTTGAACCCAGGAGGCAGAGGTTGCAGTGAGCCAGGATCATACCATTGCACTTGAGCCTGGGCAACAGTGAGACTCTGTCTCAAAAAAAAAAACAAAAAGAAAAAAGTACATATTTTGCACATCCTTCATGTGTACCACAGAACTTATAATTAATATAATAGCTTCAAAAAAAAAAGTAAATATTTAACGTAGTAACCATTACAATATAATGCCTTAGATTTATGTGGCCTTATTGTACTGCTGTGTAATTTAAGACAATAACTGCTAGCTGGGGACTCATTTATTGGAAGCTCCTTTTTGGGTTAGAAAATTTGAGAGGAGAAATCAGGAGTGGTACGATTTACTTGCAGAAGTCCTGGCTGGGGATAGTAGATGGTGTTGAATTCTCCGGCCCAGATAGGTGAGCACTCCTGACTACAGCTGTGTGTTGCGTGGTTCTGGCACCTCATTGTCATTTTCATAGTTTATGAAGTGAGCCTGGGGAGCTGAGAGGGGGAGTGTATCTTTCCCTTTTCAGTCACTATACAACTCCTCACTGGACTAGGAAGATAGTCCAGTTTCTACTCTGCTTCTATTTGATTTGTTACCTTATGGCAGGTCCTTAAAACAGGAAGTTCCTATCAACAGGTAGGCCTCTAATGTGAGTGACTAATCCTCTTACATACTGCTTAAATCCGAGAACTGTTGCACAAGAACTGAAGAATGATGTCAAGTTTGGAGTGTATATAATGTATGAGGAAGTAGATGACCAGAGATTCTCAGACTTTTTGTTTCTGACATCGTTGGAATCTCAGTAATTTTTTTCAGGTTGTCCCTTGGCCAAAAGAAATACCTAACAGTTACAGTTATTAACTTAGGCTCTAAAAACTCTAGCAGCCATTGAAAAAAAGTATACACAAGAGCAAAAGTGATGTGATGATTTTTTAAAAAGTAGAGACATGTCTTGGCTCTATTGCCCAGGTTGGAGGATCATAGCTCATTGTAACCTCAAACTCCTGGGCTCAAGCAAGGCTCCCACCCCTGCCTCCTGAGTAGCTGAGACTTCAGGCATGTGCCACCGCACCCACCTAATTTTTTTGTAGAGATGAGGCTCTGGCTATGTTGCCCAAACTGTATCAAACTCCTGGCCTCAGGTGATCTGCCTTGGCCTCCCAAAGTGCTGGGATTATAGGTGTGAGCCGCTGTGCCCCGCATGATGTGATCATTTTTATCTCATCCGTAAGTCATCACGGTTACTAGTGGGATATGTGTGCCTTTTGGGCTCTGTACAGTTTCTCAAAATTGGAATCAGATTGGACACCATTGTCCTTATTTCTTCTGCAGTGATTTTTACATGGTGCTTTTTGTCACAGCAGTGGCTCCAAACCCAGCTTCACAAAGACAGGATGCCATCAAAGGGAATGTAGTGCCATATAATATTAAAACTGAACTACCTGGAACTAGTAGTTTATACAAAAGATGTGTCCATGTCAGTGTTTTTCCTGAGGTACTCCAAGGCACTTCAGCTTGTGCAGTTTAGGAAACTTGGTTCTAAGGAGAGCCAGTGGAGATTATTGCTTTTGATGAGAAGGAATCAAACCTATGATGACGACTAATCTAACAAACTCCTGAAAATTCCCTTGGAAGTATTTTTTTTAAAAAAGGATTATACTTTAAAGAACACATCTAAGGGCTGGGCACGGTGGTTCATGCCTATAATCCCAGCAGCTTGGGAGGCTGAGGTGGGCAGATCACTTGCGGTCAGGAGTTTGAGACCCACCAGGCCAACATAGTGAAACCCCATCTCTACTAAAAATACAAAAATTAGCTGGGGGTAGTGGTACCCAGCTGTAGTCCCAGCTACTTGGGAGGCTGAGATACGAGAATCACTTGAAACCAGGAGCAGAGGTTGCGGTGAGCCATAATTGCACCACTGCACTCCAGCCTGATTGACCGAGCGAAGCTGTGTCTCAAAAAACAACACATCTGAGGATTTATTTGATATTGGGAATCGAATGGTGTATTCAGTTTTACTTTATTATTAATCTAGATGATATTACTGGGTTTTAAAAGTGCTGAATAGGACACCAGAATTTTCCCAAACTTCAGGGTCAGCCATATACATTATTATATACTGAATGTTGTAAATACTATTATTTATATTGATTTCATATTTTAATGTAAATCCATTTTTAAAGAAAACCTTCCATAAATTTAATATGAATGTATTTTTAAGGGAAGCCTTCCATTAATGGAAAAAACCAGTTACATAAAGATAGCTAAAAATAAAATGAAATTCTTGGCTTCTGGCCTGATGAGATGACAAATGGTTTTGTTCCTGTAAGTCATCTGACAAAGTTCTAATTCCTTTTTATTTTATTTTTCTGGAGATATGATTCAGAAATTATAAAATCCAACCTTTTGTGGTATAAAATTCAGTAGTTTTTAGTATATTTACAAGGTTGTGCGACCATCACCACTGTCTAATCCCAGACCATTTTCATCACCTTAGAAAGAAACTTCATACCTATCAGCAATCACTCTATTCTTCCCTCCTCTCAGCCATTGGCAGCCACTAAGCTACTTTTGTCTCCATGGATTTGCTTCTTCCCAATATTTCTTCAATATTTATATGGAATGCTATATTCTGTGTAATAATCTACAATGTTTATCCATCAGTTGATAGACATTTAGAGTGTTTTCACTTTTTTTTTTTTTTGACATGGAGTCTCGCTCTGTTACCTAGGCAGGAGGACAGTGGCGCAATCTCAGCTCACTTCAACCTCTGCCTTCCTGGCTCAAGCGACCCTCTGGCCTCAGCCTCCCTAGTAACTGGGACTATAGGCACCTGCCACCACACCTGGCTAATTTCTTGTATTTTTTGTAGAGATGGGGTTTCACCATGTTGCCCAGGCTGATCTTGAACTCCTGACCTCAGGTGATCTACCTGATGGTTTATGACCTTGGGAAAAATAATATTTCTACTTAATAGAGTTATGTTGAAGATATAATGAGATAGCATATACAAAGTGCTTAGCAAAATGCCTTTCCCACAGGAAGTGTTCTGTTCATAGTTTGTGTGTTTTTTTAAGTGAAAAGCAGTCATGTCTATTCAACATCAAGTACTTTCATGTTCTGTTTTTTCCCCTAAAAGTTATTTACCCACCTTACCACCACGCTGGAGCACAGATATGTTAACTTTTGCTACAAAACAAGTCAACCTCAAATCTAATAGCTTAAAATACTGACTTATTACTATTTCTCATGATTGTATGTATTGGCTGCTTACTCTGTTGGTTTCACCCGTGTTCACTCATGCAGCCACCTTTACCTGGAGGCTCAAGTCATAGGCCTGGCAGCTGGTGCTATCTGCTAGCTGGGGCATCTTTGTTCCTCTCCATGTGGCCTCCCATCCTCCAGTAAGCTACTCTGGCTTCTTTATATGGCAGTCTTGGGGTAGTGTTCTTAGAGGGTGACAGACAAAAGCTTGAAGGCCTCTTAAAGCCGATGCAGTGGGACTTGCACATTATTTCCAACACATTCAATGGGTCAAATAGCAGCCAGGCACTGTGGCTCAAGCCTATAATCCCAGCACTCTGGGAGGCCGAGGCAGGCGGATCACCTGAGGTCGGGAGTTCGAGACCAGCCTGACCAACATGGAGAAACCTCGTTATACTAAAAATATGAAATTAGCCGGGCGTGGTGGCACATGCCTATAATCCCAGCTACTCAGGAGGCTGAGGCAGGAGAATCGCTTGAACCTGGGAGGCACAGGTTGCAGTGAGCCGAGATTGTGCCATTGCACTCCAGCCTGGGGAACAAGAGCAAAATACCATCTCAAAACAAACAAACATACAGTGAGACCAGATTCGAGGGAGTAGAGAAAGAGCTCCAACTTTGGATGGAAAAAGCAGCAAAAGCACATTGCAAAGTTGTATGCACAATGGAATGAGAGGAAATTGTGGCTATGAAATAATTGGTGGCTGGGTGCAGTGGCTCATGCCCCTTTGAGAGGCTGAGGCAGGAGGATTGCTTGAGTCCAGGAGTTTGAGACCAGCCTGGGCAATATGGTGAAAGCCCTTCACTACAAAAAATTACCCAGGTATAGTGGCATGCACTTGTAGTTCTAACTACTATAGAGGCTGAGGGGGGAAGATCACCTGAGCCTGGAAGGTCAAGGCTGCAGTGAGCCATGATTACACCACGCACTCCAGCCTGGGTGACAGAGTGAGACCCTATCTCTAAATACATAAATAAAAATAAAAGGAAATTCCAAATGAGGGGCCAGGCATGGTGGCTTATGCCTATAATCCCAGCACTTTGGAAGACCAACATGGTGAGGATCATTTGAGCCCAGGAGTTCGAGGTTATAGTGGGTTATGATCATGTCATTGCACTCCAGCCTGGATGCCAGAGCAAGATCCTATTTCTAAAAAATAAATTCTAAATAACATAAAACATTAACATGAAAGAAACATGAAATATTTAATGATAAAATAACATTAAAGAAAGGCATGACATTTTTTTGTTTATCTAAGGGCATGGATTGAAAAGTTTGACAAACGTGAATACAGGACCTAGAGATCAGAAGTCAGAAGACATAAGGAGATGAAATGGATCTGTTTTAGAGAGGTGCTCTCTTTCTACTTCAACCAACTCTGAGATATCCATCTATTTACTTGTATACAGTATTAAGTGAAGAAACAGATTTAGGGCTCAGAATTACAGAAAAGCCCTTTTTTTATTAGAGTGTATAAAAACTTTGATTTCTCTTTGAATTTTTCAGAGTCCAGTGGCACACTGGCAATCCCTAGTACACATGATCTATGGCTGTTGGAACTGAATTCTCCAATATGTTAACACTGCAGCCTCCAAAATGGCTCCCAGTGATCCCCCACCTTCTGGTATCCACACCTTTGTGCAGACCTCTCCCACACCAAATCAGAGTTGGTTTCTGTAACCAACACAATTTGGCATAAATGATGGCATGTAACTTCCAAGGCTGAATTACAAAAGACATTGAGGTGTCTGCCTGTTTCTTCAATCCCCTTCTCTAAAGGGAAGCCACAGCACGGACAAGCAGACCTATGGGAGAGGGCCACGTGGTGAGAAACATGAAACCTCTTGGCCTAAGCCAGCAAGTCACAAAGACCTCTTGCCTATAGCCACATGGGTGAATCATTTTGGAATCAGAATCTCCAGCCCCAGTCGATCCTTCCCTCAGATGCCTGAAACCCCTGCTGACATCTTGTCTGCAAACTCATGAGAGACCTTGAGCTAGAAACACCCAGCAGAGCTGCCCCCAAATTTCTGAAACACAGAAACTGAGACAATAAGCTTTGGGGTAATTTGTTATGCAATAATAGATACCTAACACACATTATACTACAGGAGAAAGCTCAGACTTTCATACTACAGACACAGAAGGCCAGATATGGTATGATTCCATTTATATGAAACATTCGTAACAGGCAAATCCAAAGAGACAGAAAGTAGTTTGCTCATTACCAGGGGCTGGAGGAACAGAGGAATGGAGAGCAAATGCTAATGAGTATGAGGTTTCTTCTTGGGGTGAAAATGAATTGGATAGTGGTAATGGGTGCATAATCTCGTGAATATACTAAAAACCACTGAATTGTACATGTTAAAGAATTTTATGGCATACGGACTGTGAATTATATCTGAATTATATATGTGTGTGTGTGTGTGTGTGTGTGTGTGTGTGTATGTGTGTATTTGGGACAGAGCAGAAGATGGAAGTTGGAAGGACTTTGAGGAGGGTGTTAATGAAAACCTGGAGAGCCTTGAAGAAATTGTTGAGAAGCATGGCCTTTGAGGAGGCTGCAGGTGTAGTTTTAAGGAACGTAAGGGAAATCTTATTGGCAATTAGAGGAGGGGATTCTTGTTTTGTACTGGCAGAAAATTTAGCAACATTGTCACCAGCAGTAACTCAGAAAACAGAAAATGTGTCTAATGAACTGGGTGACTAGCTCATGGGATGTCCATACACAGTGTTTTGTTTTTTTTCTTTTTTTGTTCTACGGCTGGGTAATTTATAAAAGAGGTTTATTTGGCTTACAGTTCTGCAGGCTGTATGGGAAGCATGGTGCTGGCATCTGTTTCTGATGAGGACCTCAGGAAGCTTACAACCTTGGCAGAAAGAGAAGGGGGAGCTCGAATGTCACAGGGAAAGAGGGAGCAGAGAGCCATACACAGTGTCGAATGTGCTTCCTTAATTCTTGTCACTTATACTAACATGCAAGAGAAAGATAAGCTAAAGGAAGAACTATTAATACAGAATTAATAATTGAGAGTTTCAAAAATCCCCAGACTTTTCAGATGGCAAGTGATGCCAAAATTAAGAAATGGCTTCAAAACAAAGATATAATTGAGGGCACTTCCAGGAAAACATACTCTAAAGATGAAATTGAGGGCATGACTATATATTCCTTTCTCAAGACTTCGAAATGAACCAGCGTGGCACTTCAGAGAACTATTAAAACGATAGAGTTCATTAGATTATTCTTGTAAGTAGTTCTTCCCATTGTCTCAGTAGAGACAAGCCCCGAGTTAGAGAGGGGTTATTCTGAAGGGATTTTGGTGTGGCTTTTGTCTACTGGCATAAACCCCAATAAGATTCACAGGATACCCTTAACATTTTAAAATATTATATTGTCAGTTAATAGGGTTGCTAAAAAATAATTCAAAAATTAAATAAATAATATATTCTATTAGCAGAACCACTGTTAACTTAGACTGAAAGGACACAGAGAGTACAAAAAGGCCTTTGGGCCTCCAAACTTCTGCAAGCAGAAGGCAGACTGAGAAAACAACTCAGCTAGAAAGACATGCTACCTTTCATAAAAAAAAAAAGTACAGGGAAGCGGCCAGGCATAGTGGCTCATGTCTGTAATCCCAGCACTTTGGGAGACCAAAGCGGGCAGATCACTTGAGGTCAGGAGTTCAAGACCAGCCTGGCCAACATGGTCAACTCTCATCTCTACTAAAAATACAAAAATTAGCCAGGCATGGTGGCACACACCTGTAATTGCAGCTACTTGGGAGGCTGAGGTGGAAGAATCGCTTGAACCCAGGAGGCTGAGGCTGCAGTGGGTTGAGGATGTGCCACTGTGCTCCAGACTGGGAGACAGAGTGAAACCCTGTCTCAAAAAAAAAAGAAAGAGGAAAAGAAAAGGAAAGAAAAAGAAAGAAAGAAAAAGAAAGGAAGAAAGAAAAAGAAAGAGAAGAAAGAAAGAAGAAAGAAGAAAAAAGAAAGAGAAAGAAAAGAAAAGAAGGAAGGAAAGAAAGAAAGAAAAAGTTTAACTCAGAGGCTGGGCACAGGGGCTCATGCCTATAATCCCAGCATGTTGGGAGGCTGAGGTGGGTGGAGCACTTGAGCCCAGTAGTTGGAGACCCACCTGGGTAACACGGTGAATACCTGTCTCTTAAAAAAAAAGTATAACTCGGAAGGCAGAACTAAGAGCCGAGAGAACATAGCCAAGAGCTAAGAATTATTCTGAAGTCTTGAGTACTAATCAAAGTTGTCAAACTCTGTCTGATTGAATTTCATTATTGCCAGTCTCCTGTATGTCTTCCATTTCCCTACTTTTTGAAGAGTATCTAGCAATTATCCTGTATCTGCTGTGCTATTGTATGTTACACACATGGGAGCAAACAACTACAGTTCACAGGTCATAAGATCAAGAGAAACTGTACTTGAGTTGCTGTACCTAAGGAACTCCTCCCGAGGAGCTCTCATTCACACTTGGACCTGACTAAATTTAGATGGTAAGATACTGGGCTTTGAGCTGATGCTATATTAAGATGAAACTTCTGGAGGATTTAAAAGGAGGTAAGAGTATTTTGGACTGGGAAGGACATAAATCACTGGGGAGTAGAGGTCTGACTCTGGTACCTAGCTTTTAAGTTGACCCGCAGTGATTCCTACCTCCTAATATTCACAATCTATACAGTCTCTCCAACATTTATTAGGTCCCATGTAACCCATGGACTGTGGCAGATGTGATGGTATGTGACTCGAGGCTAGTTTATAAAAGAGTGACTTCTGCCTGGCACACTCTCTGTCTCATCACTTACTCTGCGGGAAGCCAACTGCCATGACATTAAGATACTCCAGCAGCCCTATAGAGAGGTCCTTGTGGTGACAAACTGAGCCCCCTTGCCACCACCAGCCAGAGGACTGACCCTTGCCAGCAGTCATGCAAGTAAGCCACATGGAAGCATTTCTTCCAGCCCTGGAGAATTCTTTAGATGACTCTAACACCTTGTCTGCAACCTCATTAGAGACTGCACCAGACCCACAAGACTATATTGCTCCTGATTTCCCAATTCCTTCTCTGAAGGTTTATTTTAAGCTGTAGTAGATAATATACCATTTCTCATGCTTTTGCTTCTGTTCTCATATTAAAAGGATATTTGGGCTGGGCACGGTGGTTCACGCCTGTAATCCCAGCACTTTGGCAGGCTGAGGTGGGTGGATCACCTGAGGTCAAGTTCGAGACCAGACTGGCCAACATGGCGAAACTCTGTCTCTACTAAAAATAGAAAAATTAGCCAGACAAGGTGGCGGGCGCCTGTAATCCCAGCTACTTAGGAGGCTAAGGCAGGAGAATCGCTTGAACTCAGGAGGCAGAGGTTGCAATGAGCCAAGATCATGCTGTTGCACTCCAGGCTGGGCGACACAGTGAGACTCCAACTCAAAAGAAGAAAAAAAAACACCTGGGTATCTAGAGGCTCCTGTTGAATGAGTTTTCTCTGTATTACACACACAGAGAGTACATATTTTATCAGAATATTTTATTCAAGAGTTAACACTTTTTTCAAAATGTAAAAACAATAGAATTACTTCCCTGAGTATAAAGAACTAATTCTACAATAAAAGACCATTACAAAATTAAGGAATTAGAGGTACATAATTGTCTGCATTCAATTATACTCTATTTCAAATTGATTCTTAAAAATTTCATATGTTTTGGAACTTTAATGTTTCAAAAAAAAAAAAAAAAAAAGAAACCAAAACAACTCATTTTGCACCTGTGGTGTTAAGATATCAGTCCAATCTGTCTTTATCAAATTCAAGGGCAATCTTCAAAGCAGTGCTATTGAGGCCAACAGATTGCATGTTACATATGATAGAAACAATGATTCCTCTTGGGGGAACCTTGTTATTTAGAGTCTCTGTATCCAGTTCTTCAGGAAGGACCAGCAGGACACTACTGGCTCCCACTGCCCCTCCAGTATGTGAAGCATAATGCCGCTGCTTTCTACAAGAACCATACATTTGTTTCTTTTCCACCACACCCCATGCCATTGCGTATTTACCCTCTTTATCCCAGGACATCTCTGTGTTGGGGACTGGTGTCCACATCATAGCCATTGTTTCTGGCTTGAGGTATCCAGGTAAAAGATTTTCACTGGAGTTCTTAAACAGCCCGACTTGGTAACCATACAGCATTGCATTCCCAAATTTCAGAAGGTCACCCACTGTAGACAGAAATCCACCACCAGCCCATTTATAGGAGTTATCCACATAGGGTGTGTTGACAAGACGCTTCTTTTTATTGTAAACATAAAATCTAAAAGGAAATAAGAAAGGATCATTACAATTTCATAATCGCTGACTTCACACGATAGAAAAATGTGTACATTTTGTATTTGAATGTAATGATCATACATTCTCAGAAACTATAAACCACTAATTTTCAGTATGATTCAGGTCCTAATGACACACGGATAACTAAGTAAGGTAGTCTAATTACCTTTTGAATTAAAGCATAGAACGTGAGTTTTTTCTATTGGTATGGCTTGTCCATGCAGAGTGTATCAAACTTTTAATACCTGCAAAAATGTATTGGTTAATATTATACATTATATTTGCCCTGTGCATATGGAGAAACTTATCATTTGGTAGATATTACTTTTCCTTGGGGTTAATATTGAATTGTGCCACAAGTGAATTTTATAACCAAAACTGTAAACATCCAAAGCACATTGGGATGTTTAGGAATAAGGTTATTTGTAAGAATACCAGATTTCTTGGATAAAAATACCATATAAGCTGGGTGTGGTGGCCCGTGCCTATAGTCCCAGCTACTCAGGAGGCTGAGGCAGGAGGATTGCTTGAGCCCAGGAGTTTGAGTCCAGCTGAGCAGCAAAGCAAGACCCTATCTAAAAAAAAAAAGAAAAAAAAAACTCTTAAAAAAAAACCACATACATATCATATATAATGATGTGACATAGTACTTTCTTGGTGCAGTGGGAAAGGCTGGAGTTAGCAAACCCTAGTTTGAATCCTTTCTTCTTTTTCAAGATTCTTATACGTCCCCTAAAAGCACAAGTCATAATATTGGATGAAGCGGGGTTGGCAGTTAGGAAAGGAGTGGCCACAGGTATTTATCAGAAGATTTAAAAAGGAAAAAAGGTCTAAAGGGGATCTTAGTATGCTCTTTAGAAAATCAAGGACTTGATACGTGGTTTTCTCATTGTCTCAAAAGCAACATGTCTAAAACTAAGTTAATCTCTTCCAAACCTTCCTGTCATGTTTCTTTCTCGACATTAAAACCTTCATTATACAACTTTGGATGACTTTTTTGCCCTAAACTCTCATATCCCATAAGATGCTAAATCCTACTTATTCAATCTCTGCTTTGTTTCTTACCCTTCTCCCTTTCTTCCATTCCTATAACTCTCATATTTTAGTCCCTCATTACTTTTTGTCTCAAATCCTGATTGTATTTGTAATTCCAGCCAACCAAGTAAAATTAAATTTAAAAGAAGTTACATAATAGAAATACATTTTCTCATTGATAAATAAATTTTTACTTTTTTGGAGACAGAGTCTTGCACTAGTGCATAGGCTGGATTGCAGTGGTACAATCAGGGCTAACTGTAGCCTCAACTTCCAGGGCTCAAGCAATCTTCCTGCCTCAGCCTCTTGAGCAGCTGGGACCACAGGTGCGTACCACCATGCCCGGCTTTTTTGTTTGTTTGTTTGTTTGTTTTTGGTAGAGATGAAGGTCTCACTGTTGTCCAGCCTGGTCTTCAAGTCCTGGCCTCAAGCAATCCACTCACCTGTGCTTCCCAAAGTGCTGGGATTATAGGTATGCACCACTGTGCCCAGCCAATCATCAGCTTTCTGTAACTTTCTTTTTTTTGAGACTGAGTCTTGCTCTGTTGTCCAGGCTGGAGTGTAGTGGCACAATCTCAGCTCACTGCAACCTCTGCCTCCCAGGCTCAAGAAATTCTCCTGCCTTAGTCTCCTAGTAGTTGGGATTACAGGTGCTGTCACCATGCCAGGCTAATTTTTTCTGTATATTTATTTTTTTGAGATGGAGTTTTGCTCTTGCTGCCCAGGCTGGAATGCAATGGTGCGATCTCGGCTCACTGTAACCTCTGCTTCCCAGGTTCAAGCGATTCTCCTGCCTTAGTCTCCCGAGTAGCTGGGATTACAGGCACCCCCACCATGCCCGGCTAATTTTTGTAGTTTTAGTAGAGACGGGGTTTCGCTGTGTTGGCCAGGCTGGTCTTAAACTCCTGACCTCAAGTGATCCGCCCACCTCGGCATCCCAAAGTGTTGGGATTACAGGCATAAACCACGGCGTCTGGCCTATTTATTGATTTTTCAGACAGAGTCTTGCTCTGTTGCCCACGCTAGAGTGCCATGGCGTGATCTCAGCTCACTGCTCCTGTGTTGAAGTGATTCTCCTGCCTCAGCCTCCCCAGTAGATGGGATTACAGGCATGCACCACCATAACCAGCTACTTTTTTTTGTATTTTTAGTAGAGATGGCACTCCATGATGTTGGCCAGGCTGTTTTGAACTCCTGATCTCAGGAGATCCAGCCCCCTTGGCCTCCCAAAGTGCTGGGATTACAGGCGTGAGCCACTGTGCCCAGCCGAATTTTTTTTTCTCCCCCGAGATGAGTCTTGCTCTTTCGCCCAGGGTGGAGTGCAATGGTGTGATCTCGGCTCACTGTTACCTCTGCCTCCCAGGCTCAAGTGATTCTCTCTGCCTCAGCCTCCTGAGTAGCTAGGATTACAGGCGCCTACCAGCACACCCAGATTTATTTTTTAAATTTTTTTTCTTTTTTTTTTTTTTTAGTAGAGATGGCATTTCCCCATGTTGGCCAGGCTAGTCAGGAACTCCTGACCTCATGTAATCTGCCAGCCTTGGTTTCCCAAAGTGCTGAGATTACAGGTATGAGCCACTGTGTCCAGCCCTATAACATCCTTTTGAGAGTAAAGCATTTCAAACCACTTACATTAAAACTGGAAACTAGAATTCCTCAGTCATTCCTCCTTTAAATGTAACAATATGGACACTTCTAGAGTTTAGGATTCTAACTTTAATAAAGCAAATTTTAGATTTTAATCTCTTAGTTCCTTTTCACATAGGACAAATTAGTATATTTTTATGAAAATAATTTTGTTCAGCTGAAAGATAAATTACTATTTCAAATTCTTAGAACATTTCTGCTTACAAGAATATAGACAAAAGTTCTTGACTAAGTTACTGTGGCATTTTGGTAACTAACTGATGGGATGATGCCAGATGACAAACATCTTCCTCATACTGATTTATAAGAATTGCCAGATTCTGCTTAAGAGTGTTGCATAACCACAGAAATCTACACCTACAAACTTAGAAACTAAAAATACTTTTTTTCAAGAGTGGGGGGGGGACAGGGTCTCACTCTGTCACCTAGGCTGGAATGCAGTGGTGTGATCCCAGGCTCAGGTAATCCCCAACCTCAGCCTCCTGAGTAGCTGGGACTACAGGCAAACACAACCTTGCCTGGCTAATTTTTGTACTTTTTTTTTTTTTTTTTTTGTAGAGACAGGGTTTTGCCATGTTGCTCTAGGTTGGTCTCGAACTCCTGGGCTGAAGCAATCCCAAAGTGTTGTGATTATAGGCATGAGCCACTGCGCCCAGCCTTATTTTTAAAATGCTTCTTAAATGCCTTTAGAGACAATATCGTCACTTGGTATTTATTCTTGCAAGAAGTTTGAAAACCAACAGAATTTCAAATGCATATTATAAAAACAATGCCATTTTAACATCTAGTATTAACATTTATTGAACTACTAGTAGAGAGTCTGTCAGCTAAAGGCATGAAAAAAGAGCTTGATATGGAACAATTCTTAATTCTGGAAGACACTTTAGAAATAGAAGGTAAAGGCCATATCTATACTGCCAAAATACAGCAAAGGCTGAGAGGAGGTGGAGAGGGTTAACGGGTACAAAAGAAACAGAAATAATGAATAAGATCCAGTATTTGATAGCACAGCATGGTGACTACGGTCAATAATTGTACATTTTAAAATAACTGAAAGAGTAGGATTGGATTGTTTGTAATACAAAGGATAAATAATTGATGGAATGGATGCCTCATTTTCCACGATGTGATTGTTACACATTGCATGCCTGTATCAAAACATCTCATGTACCCCATAAATACATACAGCTGCTATGTACTGTAAATTAATAAAAACTGAAATTAAAAATTTTAAACCCATTAAAAAAATGCAGCAAACACTCCAGAAAACACCCATTTTATTTGGTTTTCATCCCATCTAGTTATAAAATCAGAAATTTTTGTTGCAAACATTGTGCCAAACATATAGAAAATATGGCCAAGTTCTAATAATAAGCCAAGGCATTGACTGAGGATTCCGCTTTCGACAAATTGAGTGTCTTTCAGTGGCAAGAACATTCACTGAACTCCTCTGTGATGTTTACTCACAGAGTTATTTAGTGTACTTGCCTATACAGAGTATATTAGCGACACAGAATCAATATAGTTATGCTCCTAAATAGAATCAATGTTCACATTGTTCCATTAAGAAAATCCCAATTTTATTCAAGACAACAGTGTACCCAGCTAAAAACAATTTTCTTGCCTCCCTTACAGCTAAGTGTGATCTTGTGACTCAAATCTAAGCAAAAGAATTTAAGTGCTATTGTGAGGCAGGATTCTAACGAGATGCTTTAAGCAGGTGACAGTATGGTACTACTTTAAATACGTGCATAAACACATGGAGAAGGGATAAAGAGAAATATTTACTCCTAGAAACACAGTAACTCTAAAAAGCCCTACTCAGGATATTACAAACAGATTTATGGTTATACCCAACAAGTCAGTAGACTAAATAACAAAGCTAGAAACATTTTTTTTCCCTGCAAAATGGTACCATAAAACAAATGAATACAAACATATGTATTTAGTAAGTTTTACTTTAAGGTTTTATTTTTGTCTGTAACTGAAAAGATTCCTTTTGCTCCCTAAATTCCCCAAAAAGCTGGTGCTTTTAAACTCCTTTAAAATAATTATTACAAAAAATAATCAGAGTTGAGTTCTAGAGGCCCAAATAAATACTGTATCAAATAAAATAAAAACAAGGCAAATGGACAAAACATCTTCCTGTATAACAATATTTCCTTCTTTTAGTGCCCTGTTTTATTTCAGCAGCCCATTTTATCTAAAATAATCAACTATCCTTTAGAATCATTGGGAACTACTAAAAATTAAAACAACCAAACCAAAAGCATCTCAGAGCTGATAGGGACCTTAACACTAGAGATAGAAACCCGTTGCCTTTTTTCAATGAGCTAGGCTCATACCTGTAATCCCCACACTTTGGGAGGCTGAGGAGGGAGGATCATTTGAGGTCAGGAGTTTGAGCTCAGCCTGGAAAACACAGCAAGATCTCATCTCTACAAAAAATTTTAAAAATCAACTGGGTGCGGTGGCACACATCTGTAGTTTCAGCTGCCTGGAAGGCTGATACAGGAGGATCATCTGAGCCAGGGAGTACAAGGCAGCAGTGAGCTACGATTGTGCCACTGCATTCCTGCCTGGGCAACAGAGTGAGATCTTGTCTCAAAAAAAAAAAAAAAGAAAATGAAATTAACTCACCATCATATGGCATATTTTGATTTTCATGCAAGTCACAAGTTAATCACTCATGAAGAAAATAGGAAACAATAGCTGCTCTGCAGTCTGCACATTCACAGAGCCTTAATTTCTAGCTTAGTGAAGAGGCTCAATGAGCGGACATAATGTCCTTCTCCCCTTATATACAGAGCTACACATCCACTTTCAAAATTTCAAATGTGTAGGTCTAAATCACAGTAAGGTCATGCATCTGTGCCATCTTTACTAGAGAATCATTTTTTAGATTCAACTGACAACTTTTGGTATTTGTTTTTGTTTTTTGTTTTTTTTGAGACAGGGTCTCACTCCATCATTCAGTTTGGAGTACAGTGGCACGATCACAGCTCACTGCAGCATCAACTTCCTGGGCTCAGGTGACCCTCCCACCTCAGCTTCCAAGTAGCTGGGACTACAGGCACGCGCCACCATGCCCAGCTAATTTTTTTTGGTATTGTTTCCCCATGTTGCTCAGGCTGGTCTTGAACACCTAGGCTCAAGCAATCTACCCTTTCCGGCTTCCAATGGTATTTATCATTTTTCTAGTGCTTTCCAGTAAGATATAATGCTAGACCCAAAAATAATAAACACAAAGAGTCTCAAATAGTTGAGAACCACAGGCCATTTAAAAAATTAAAATTCATTGCTTGTTGCTAACCTAATTTATTTTGGGTCCCCAAAAAATCTTTTAGGCCATAGCCTGATTTGCAATGCATATTTAATCCTTTTAAATAAGCTGATAATTTAAAAATTATAATTTAAATACAACAGAAGATTGAACAAAACTAGTGTGTAGAAAGGAACATAAAGCTAAAAAAATTTTTAAAAAATGGCACCAGTTCATCTATTTCTTTATGAAGTGCAAGTAAGCCATTTGTAAAGCATGTACTAATGGAAATATGCAAGGTAAAAGTAACGGTTGATTTGTTAAATGTGCTACCTTTCTAACAAACCAAATAATAAAATGGAAAACACTGTAAAATTCCTATTAGTCATTAAGCCTCAAAATTCTCTCCCAAAGTCCCTTTCACAAATTACTAGTAGAAATTATAATAAAATTTTAGTTTGATATATTCCACTGAATGGCTTTCAAACTTTTTTCAACCCCAGCAAAACTGAATGAAAACACACACATACACACACACACACATGCGCACACACACAACCCACACCCTTCTAAAACAGAAGTTTTGTGGAGCAACACAGTGGCCAGTGGCATAGATGGCTGGTTGTTGACCAAACTGACTCTTCTCTTCTTACTTAGTAATAACGTATAGCAAGGCACATGCCTGCTCAGCTAGAAATTACATTTCTCAGCCTCCCTTGTTGCAAAGTGTGACCATATAGCTATGTTTTTGCCAACAGAAGGTGGGCAGAAATGAAGTATGACACTTGCAAGTCTAAACCTTAAGGCCCTGAGTACATGCTTCATCCCACCCTTTCTCTTTTCAGGAAGCTGGGGCACCTGCGGGGCTCTGATTGAGCTTCAGGTGTACAGATGGGGACACCACTGTGGAGGGAGGAGCAGTAAGATGGATGAATCTGGACTCTAACGCTTGTGGGGAACCAGTTGGAAACTGCTCACCTCAAGAATGTTGCATGGGAGAATTAAAGTTTTATTTTCTTCACGCCACTGCATTTTGGTGTCTCTTTAATGCAGCAGCCTAGCCTTTACCCCAAAGCTTATATTTACCTTTACTACCTGCAATGTACTTTATCGTATTCTATATTGTTTCATTAAAAAAAAGAAAGCCTGGTACTCAACCCTCTAAACTGATTTTCCAACTCAATAATTGAACATTACCTACAGTTTGAATACTACTATGGTAGGAAGAGAGAGGAGTAAAAAGATACAGATCAGTAAGGAATACAAATACTTAACAAACTGAATTTATTCTGACCTTAAATAATCAAGATAGAACTCAACTGGCCATTTTATAAACTTCTGACTCACCCTCCTAACATCTGACACAACTGCCCTTTCATAAGTATTCTTTGTTCTTTCTGAATTAAAGTATTTTTGACAAGTTACCAAGTATTTGCTTTCCAAATACTTTTCCTCTACTAATAAAACCCCAAATTACTTTAAAAGGTCAAACAAATCTTTATTGCATTTGCTAACACTGTGTCTCAAATTTCTGTCTACAAAATAGGCCCAAATGTTTAAAATTCAAATACTTCCATGTGTGATTTTTGAAGTACACCAGTTCAGACAAGGAATCTTTATGTATTTGGTTCGCATTATTTTGAACCTGTCTCATCTCAATTGAACATGTAAATTTTTTAGCACTTACGTATACTCTTGTGCTTGTTTTATTTAATTCACTAATTAATTAATTTTTAGCGATAGGATCTTGCTTGTCACCCAGGCTAGAGTGCAGATCATAGCTTATTGTAGTCTGAAACTCCAGGGCTCAAGCAATCCTCTCCTCCTGATTAGCTAGGACAACAGGCGTGTGCTACCACGCCCCGCCAATTTTTTAAAGAATTTTTGTAGGGATGGGGTCTCGATCTTGCCAAGGCTGGCCTCAAACTCCTGGCCTCAAATAATCCTCCTGCCTTGGCCTCTCAAAGTGCTGGGATTACAGGCATGAGCCACACAGCACCTGGCCAGAGTTATTTTACATTATGTAAATTAGTAGTTGAAACTAAGTCATAGAGAATCTCTCCATAACAGAAAGCATATATTAAAATATAAAATTTGTAAAGGCTAAAATGCACGAAACCCTTTCCTATTATAGTGGTAAATGAATCAAATATGAAATTATATAAAATCATAGCATTTTTCACTCCTAAGGATAAAAATTCTAGTTAATTTGTCAAAATCTGTTCTAAAGCCTCTCCATAAATTATATTAAAGTCTGCTTAAGCAATTTGCCAAGGATTTTGTTTGAACACCCAATTCAAATTTACATAAGTAACTTCAACTCGATATTTTACATTTAAAAGCTGTAGAAGGAAACGGAGAGAAACTGTGGCTTAAATGTTTTTAATCTTAACCCTTATGAAAAAGTACCTAAGGATGCCTAACTATAAGATAGTCTTTTATACTCAGTTTTTAAATGTTCAATTATTTTAGTTAGATCTTATTTTGTATTTTTGTAATATATTAAAAAAAATTTTTTTGAGACAGGGTCTTGCTCTGTCACCCAGGCTGGAGTGCAGTGGCACAATCACAGGTTACTGCAGCCTCAACCTCCCAGGCTCAAGTGATCCTCCCACCTCAGCCTCCCAAGTAGTCAGGACTATAAGTACACATTACCATGCCTGGCTAATTCTTTTTGTACTTTTGGTAGAGATGGGGTTTTACCATGTTACCTAGGCTGGTCTTGAACTCCTAAGCTCAGGCAATCCACCTGCTTCAGCCTCCCAAAGTGCTGGGATTACAGGTGTGAGCCACCGTACCCAGCCCCCAAAATCTTAATTACCCTTATTAATGGCATTTAGCAGAGGCCTACATAATCCAAATAAGAGCATTTTAATGTTCACTATCAACACACACAAAATCAACCAGAAAATCATTCAATTAAAAAAAAAATATATATATATGTATATACACATATACACATTAAAAAAAAAAACAAAATCATGTCTTTGCAGCTACATAAATGTAGCTAGAGGCCATTATCCTAAGTGAATAAATGTAGAAACAGAAAATCAAATACCACATGTTCTTACTTATAAGTGGAAGCTAAACGTTGGGTACACATGGACATAAAGATGGAAACAAGAGACACTGAGGACTCCAAAAAAGGGGACACAGGGAGGAGGGCAAGGGTTGAAAAACTACCTATTAGGTAATAAGTTCACTATTGGGGTGACAGGTTCAATTTAAGTCCAAACCTCAGCATTACACAATATATCCATGTAACAAACCTGTATATGTACACCCTGAATCTAAAATAATAATTACAAAAAGAAATTAGGGATTACCATGTTAGCTATACACCTAAAGGGCAGTGTGGCCCCACTGATAACTATGTTACATGATTATATTCTTTTTTGGTGGTGTGGGGGAGAGACAGAGTCTTGCTCTGTTACTCAGACAAGAGTGTGGTGGGGTGACCTTGACTCACTGCAATCTCCACCTTCTGGGCTCAAACAATCCTCCCACCTCAGCCTCCCGAGTACCTGGGACTTCAGGCATGCACCACCATGCCTGGCTAATTTTTGTATTTTTTGTAGAGATGAGGTCTCACTATGTTACCCAAGTTGGTCTCGAACTCTTGGCCTCAGGCAATCCTCCTACCTTGGCCTCCCCAAGTGCTGGGATTACAGGTGTGAGCCACTGTACCTGCCGTAACATGTATTCTTTTTGAAAGAAAATTTATGTACTTAATTGATTTACTTGCTGGATGTTGTTCTGTAAGCTCCTGGAGGGGGAGGAGCTATGTCAGCTTAGCTCTACTATGTGGTACAGTATGTGACACGTGGTGTTTGCTCAATAAATATTTACAAATGTATGGCAAAACAAAACAAAAAGTACACATATAGGTAAGCAATCTAATAACAATTTACTGTTACAGTTTTAATATTTTATATACTATTTTAAAAGCAACATATTAAATAATGACAGTGACAGATTACCACTGACTAAATAAGAATCCATGAGTGCATAATGGTATGAATAAATAAATAAGAGAGAAGGGGAAAGCACTTTTTTTGAAATGGAGTCTCACTCAGTTGCCCAGGCTGGAGTGCAGTGGTGTGATCTTGGCTCACTGCAACCTCCACCTCCTGGGTTCAAGAGATTCTCCTGCCTCAGCCTCCCAAGTAGCTGAGACTACAGGTGCATGCCACCACACCCAGCTAATTTTTTTTATTTTTAGTAGAGATGGGGTTTTGCCATGTTGCCCAGGCTGGTCTCAAACTCGGCCTCAAGTGATCCACCCACTTCCCAAAGTGCTAGGATTACAAGCCCGAGCCACCTATGCCCGGCCTGCACTTTCTTATAATAGAATGACAACTAATAAGCATAGAATGGAGGATAGAATTCGAAAATCACCATTTGACAACCATCACCGTAATAACTGATTCAGTCATGAATCATCGATAGATGCTAAAACTAGTAGAAAGTTTGATGAGAAACAGGATTTTTACATCATCTCAAATTATCTCCAAATGTACTTCTTATAAAGAAAAAATGGTAACTTTACAATAGACTGACAGGCACCATCTCAAAAAGTGATTAAAATACCATCAGCAATAACGGACAAACTGATGTCATGGGACTTCTGATAGATATGACAAGTAAATGCAATGTGGTATCATGGATTTGATCCTGGACCAGAAAAAAAAGTTTTTCTCCTCTTTGCTATAAAGGACATTATTGGAACCACTGGCAAAATTTGAGTAAGGTAGGTAGATTTGATAAAAGCATTGTATCTATGTTAATCTCCCAAATGTCCTTGTTGTTTGTTTATTTTTTTTCCTTTTTTTGAGATGGAGTCTCACTGTGTCGCCCAGCCTAAAGTGCAGTGGCACAATCTTGGCTCATTGCAACCTCAACCTCCCGTGTTCAAGTAATTCTCCTGTCTGAGCATCCCGTGTAGTTGGGATTACAGGCACTTGCCACCATGCCCAGCTAATTTTTGTATTTTCAGTAGAGAAAGGGTTGGTGTCACCATGTTGGCCAGGGTGGTCTCGAACTCCTGACCTCAGGTGATCCACCCACTTCGGCCTTCCAAAGTGTTGGTATTACAGGTGTGAGCCACCGCACCCAGCCCTGAATGTCCTTATTTTTAGAAAATACACATTTTATACAAAAAAATTAGCTGGGTGTGGTGGTGCATGCCTGTAGTCCTAGCTACTCAGGAGGCTGAGGCAGGAGAATTGCTTGGACCCAGGAAGCGGAGATTGCAGTGAGCTGAGACTGTGCCACTGCACTACAGCCTGGGCGACAGTGCGAGACTCCATCTCAAAAAAAAAAAAAATACACATTTTGATATATATAGGTAAAGCGGTATCATGTCGACAACTTATTTCCACATGGTTCAGAAACAAACAAGCATACATGTAGACAGAAAGGTAATGCAAATGCGGTAAAATAACATTAAGGGAATCTGGGTGAAAGGGTATGTGAATTCTTTGTACTACTCTTGCAACTTTTCTGGAAGTATAAAATTATTTCAAAATAGTATTAAAACAATTAAAAACTAATAAAATGTCGCGCCACTGCACTCCAGCCTGGCGCCTGGTGACGGAGTGAGACTCTGTCTCAAAACAAAACAAAACAAAACAAAAAAAACTAATAAAATGTAAACAAAGCATTAGCTAAAACATAAGAAAAGGAATGGTTGAAGGGCAAATTATAGATGCCTATGGTGGGTGCAGTTTTGGTTTAATTATTCATATGTTGAAGAATTATTAATATTATTGCTGTCATTTTTTTTTTTTTTTTGAGATGGAGTTTCACTCTTGTTGCCCAGGCTGGGGTGCAATGGCACATTCTGGGCTTACCACAGCCTCTGCCTCCCGGGTTCAAGTGATTCTCCTGCCTTAGCCACCTGAGTAGCTGAGATTAGAGGCATGCGCCACCACACCCGGCTAATTTTGTATTTTTAGTAGAGACAGGGTTTCTCTATGTTGGTCAGGCTAGTCTTGAACTCCTGACCTCAGGTGATATGCCCGCCTTGGCCTCCCAAAGTGCCGGGATTACAGGTGTGAGCCACCATGCCCGGTCCCTGCTGTCTTTCATCAAGGGGTCTTAGTGCACTTTATCAACACGTTTTACTTCCTTCACTTTATAGATGAGAAAACAGACAAGTAGAAGAGCTCCCAAAATGTGGTAAGTTGCTTTTGGAATGGAAACAAAGAAACTTTGACTTTTAATTAATAACACAGTGTTAAGATGTGATACAGCTAGACACAGCAGAAGGCATTCATTTACCTTGCTCTATTGTAAATCACTGGCTCATTTTCTTCCTGCACAGTTGTCAGCATATCCAAGTCCTGGAATATTTTCTGCATATAGTCCAAATATTTACATCCTGAAGCTCTCTCTACTATGGCTGCCAGTAGGGTATAGCCAAAAGTTGAATACAAAAACTGACTACCTTGAGACATCATTTCAAGGAGGAAAAAAGAAAATGCTTGATTATTATTCAAAGATATATAAAATATATTCCCACTCAAAACTGGCATACCTTTAAAACTGGAATATTTTACTTCAGCATTTAGAAGAACACAGGCAATATATCAACAAATTGAGTTAACTTTGCAATTGTCCTTATTCCAAGTTCTTAACACAAGAATAAAATTACGACCAGCATACTTAAAATTTCACATAAATCTGCTCCTTTCTTTGATAATAAAGTCAGCAAATAAATACTACCTCAAAACAAAATAAAACAAAAGTCTTTCAAAGTGACAACAAAACAGGAAGAGGAAGAGAACAAATTTGATTTATTGGGTTAACTTTGTTCTTAATCTACCTCTACTCATTGTTTAGGGCATAAATGGGCATACACATTCTTATTTTAATAAAATATATGGGCCAAGTGTGGTGGCTCTCACCTGTATCCTAGCACTTTGGGAGGCCAAGGCGGGTGGATCACGAGGTCAGGAGTTGGAGACCAGCCTGGCCAACATGGTGAAGCCCTGTCTCTACTAAAATACAAGAATTAGCTGGGTGTGATGGCGGGGCCTGTAATCCCAGCTATACGGGAGGCTGAGGCAGGAGAATTGCTTGAACCCCAGACACGGAGGTTGCAGTGAGCCGAGATGGCGCCACTGCATTCCAGCCTGGGCGACAGAGCCAGACTCCGTCTCAAAAACAAATAAATAAATAAAATAAAATACATAAATGTAGACATACAAACCTTGTTTCAAATACATATTTAAATTTAAATACATATTAAAATTTACATAGTATTTAAATAAGTAACTTTATATCATTTTGGATTCTTGGACAAACTCAAACTGGTTTGAGACAGGGTCTTCCTCTTGCTGTTGCCCAGACTAGAGTACGGTGGTATAATCACAACTCACTGCAACCCTGAACTCCTGGGCTCAGGGATCCCCCCGCCTCAGCCTCCTGAGAAGCCAGGATTCCTTACAGATGCAGGCCACTGAACCTGGCTAATTAAAAAAAATTTTTTTGTAGAGACAGGGCCTCACTTTGTTGCCCAGACTAGTTTCAAACTCCTGGGCTCAAGTGATCCTCCCACCTTTGCCTCCCTAAGTGCTGGGATTATGGGCATGAGCCAACTGTACCCAGCATGGAACTTTATTTTTCAAGATAAAATCCAAAATTATATTTTATTTGCTCTTATTAATTATATATATTAACATCTATTCAACTAAAAGCTTTTAAAATGAAAATAGGATAAAAGTATATAAACCTATGGTAAATTTAGATATTAAGTAGCTTCAATAGGCACTAAATCAAAAAATAAAAAGACAAAGACAATTATTTGTATAGATTAGCTTTTTGGGAAAAAATTGATGAACAGTTATTTATTTCTTTCTTTCATTTTTGTTTTTGAGATGGAGTCTCGCTCTGTCACCCAGGCTAGAGTACAATGGCGCGATCTTGGCTCAAGGCAATCTCTGCCTCCTGGGTTCAAGCGATTCTCCTGCCTCAGCCCCCTGAGTAGCTGGGACTACAGGGGCACGCCACCATGCCCAGCTAAGTTTTGTATTTTTAGTAGAGATGGGGTTTCACCGTGTTGGCTAGGATGGTCTCAATCTCTTGACCTCATGATCTGCCTGACTTGGCCTCCCAAAGTGCTGGGAGTACAGGCATGAGCCACAGCACCTGGCCCAAACACTCCTTTCTTTAAGAAACAAAGGCACAAAGTAAGTTGAGCAATTTACCTTCTAACTAAATAATAAAATATCAGCAATAACTTATCATGTCACTTTGGTCCAGTATTTAGAGAACTATTATTCCAACATTTCTCCGTACTTTTGCATGAATAGCTTGATACTGAGAATCCTCTAAATGACTAGGTAGTCTCTAATGAGGCAAAACTTAAACAACGACCCGCCTGGATGCTAGGCTTTGTTAGGAACTACAGACAAAACCGCAAGCACCAGACTGGCCCATATCACAATCGTCAACCTCACTGAATGCACTCCGGATGGTATCATTTTAGATTTCCTGAAAATTAACATTTCAGTAATGATGATTTTGTTAAGAGATTAACACTCACCAGGTTTAAAGAACAAAGGATCATTTTTAAATAATTTTAGGGATTCAATTGAATTTTCAAACTTTTCTTTCAAATATAATTCGCCTTGTTCAAAGTCATTCTTCTTCTTGCCAGGTTTTGAATTCCGGCATTTGGCTTCATTCTCCTGCTCTGTTCTAAATTTAGTAAAGTCATTCTTTTCATTGCTTTTGCCTTCTTTTTCTTGCTCAAATGCAATAGTCTCTTTCATCATCTTCAAGGCTTTATAAGCTTTCTCTTCTTTCACCTTTTTCATGTCCTTTTCATAATGACGAATTCCACTTAAATGAGAAATCAGTAATCTTGTTGTGACAGAAACCTAATTGTAACAATATGAAAATGCAATTACAATATTAAACTGTGCAACAGAAAGTTAGTTGCCCTGGAATCATGTCTCAGTAATATTTTCCATTTTGAGCTGCTGTTGGGAAAATGTCATGTACAAATCCTTAGCCTCAAATTTCAGAAAAATACCTACCTGATTACCATCTGGATTAAAAGAAAAAACTAATACACTAACAATAACTACAAACGAGCCAAAGAATGCTACGAAACATTTTAAATATAAATTCCAGCATAAACTATTTAACGTGGCATTAATAAAATGAACTGTGAGTTTCACTACCTTTTCACCTTCATATTCCTTTTCTGGGAATTCGGGAACATAATGTTGTACTGGAATATCAAGATCCAGCTTCCCTGCTTCCCACAACTTGGCAAGAGCAACCATGGTGAGACTTTTGCTGATGCTGGCAATTCGCATAACTGTCTCAGGTTTACACGGTACACGGTTCTCAACATCAGCATAACCTAAACCTTTGGGGGGAAAAAGGAAAAAGTCACTATTAACAGGTTTCATGGTCAAACAAGTCTTCAAAAACTGAAGTAGTACTACCTTTAAACATCCTGTGTCTTTATCTAAAAGAAAATATATTCCACTTTTATAAGTTACTTAACACTGGACATGTAAAAGATTAAAATCTTAGTATACCGGTAAGCCTAACAATTTAACCTTATAACAAAAGTGAAACTGTACCATTTGCAATAGCAATTTTCTATGATTTAGATACAAATTTGTCTTAGCTCATCTAAGTTATTCCACATTTTAAATAAAGTATTCTTTAAAGAAAAGATCTTTATTCTTTCAATTTTATTTATTTTTGACTGTTGAGTAGATTTCCACCAAATTCCCTGAAATAACCACTCAATAAAAATAAGTGTGGGTCAGGTGCAGTGGCTTATGCCTGTACTCCCAGCACTTTGGGAGGCCAAGGCGGGAGGATCACCTGAGGTCGGGATCCAGGTGATGAGCCATCTGGCCAACATGGTGAAACCCCGTCTCTATAAAAAATACAAAAATTAGCTGGGTGTGGTGGTGCGTGCCTGTAATCCCAGCTACTCAGGAGGCTGAGGCAGGAGAATCGCTTGAACCCAGGAGGCAGAGGTTGCAGTGAGCTGAGATCATGCCACTGTACTCCAGCCTGAGTGACAGTGAAACTCTGTCTCAAAATAACAAAAAGTGTGAAAAGATGTCCTGCAAACAAAATCTAGCTAACCATCAATTTAATTCGGCTGCAAACCAGAAGAAAAATTATGTACTAACTTACTTTTTCTAGAAAATATTTAAATTTGGTTTCCGTGTTCTACAGGCTGAAAGTGTGTAAATCTAATCAAGAAAGAGAAAGTGCCTGTAATCCCAGCACTTTGGGAGGCAAAGGTGGGTGGATTACTTGAGCTCAGGAGTTCGAGACTAGACGGAACAACATGGCAGAAACCGCACCTCTAAAAATATACCAAAAAAAAAAAGGCTGACATGGTGGAGTGCACCTGTAGTCCCAAGCTATTTGGGAGGCTGAGGTGAGAGAATCATCTGAGCCCAAAAAGGTTGAGAATGCAGTAAGCCAAGATCACGCCACTGCACTCCAGGCTGGGTGACAGAGTGAGACCCTGTCCAAAAAAGAATAAGAAGAAGGAAAAAAAAAAAGATAGAGAGAACCCAGATCTAAATAGAAAAAAAAAGAATAAATATTAAATATCTAAAAAATATTTGTATAAAAATAAAGTCCACAAAGCTGACATTTGTATAATTTTTGATTATGAGATTTATCATAAATTAGGTATAATGATTAGGCTATACTTATACTTGAAGGAAGAATCATTTTCCTTTTTTAAAAAAAAATTAAAATTTTTTATAGACACAGATGCCACTATGGTGCCCAAGCTGGTCTCCAACTTCTGGCCTTCAGAGATCCTCCCTCCCTGGCCTCCCAAAGTGCTGGGATTACAGGTGTGCGCCACCTCCACTGGCCCATTTTTCTTTCAGTTCAAACCCCTACTGCTCCCATCAACTTCTAAAAATGTTACTGCCTTTAAATGACATCTGAAACATTTTTTTTTTTTTTTGAGACAGAGTCTTGGTCTGTTGCCCAGAAACAGCTCACTGCAACCTTTGCCTTCTAGGTTCAAGCGATTCTCATGCCTCAGCCTCCCGAGCAGCAAGATTACAGGCCCCAGCATGACTGGCTAACTTTTTTGTATTTTTAGTAGAGATGGGGTTTTGCCATGTTGCCCAGGCTTGTCTCAAACTCCTGAGCTCTGGCAATCTGCCTGCCTCCGCCTCTCAAAGTGCTAGGATTACAGGTGTGACCCCCCAAGACCGGCCTGAAACTTCATTTTCTAAAAGTAGTATTCCTAGAAAGCTGGGGATGACCAACTGGATCAATTTATGTGCAATGGAGAAGTTATACAAAAAATGCTATCATAAAAGTATCATAAAAGGAATAGAAATCCCTCTCCCTAAGTTTCTTGCCTTTTGTTTTAAAAAAAATATTCGACACCTCTGCCTGGTAAAAAGCCTGATAAAGTAGACTGAGAAGTCATTAAGGACAACGGATACTGTATAACCCCAGTATTTAGTACTATGACTTTTACGGAAGACAGGATTCAACAAATTGTTAGTTAATTAAAACAGAAAAATACACAAATTCTGAGTTTTAGCTACCCGTAGCGTTAGCCCCGTAAGTGTTACCTACAAGTACTCAGTTAATCGATTGTTCTATACAGTAGTCACCCCTTATCTGTGGTTTTGCTTTCCTCGGTTTCAGTTATCATTGGTCCAAAAATATTACGTGGAAATTTCCAGAAATAATTCTAAAGTTTTAAATTGCATGTCACTCAGAGTATTGTTGTGACTATTGTATTTTGTTGTTGTTAATCTTCACTATGCCTAATTTATAAATTAAACTTTACAATAGGTATGCATGTATAAGAGAAAACATAGTATATACAGGGTTCAATACTATCCACGTTTTCAGGCATCCATTGAGGGTCTTGGAATATATCCCTAGGATAGGGAGGGACTACTGTATACAACTTTCAGACCAGTAAATCCAGTCGTAAGAGAAAAGTGGGAGTGGGTAGTAGCAAGCCATCTTTATGACTCCAATTTATTAGTCACATTTGAAACCTTACTGTGATTTAAAAACACCTAATTCTCTATTCTGTTAGATGTTTTCTCTACAATATGCACAGCTTTATGTAAACGGAATAGCACTGCATAGGATTCTCTCCAACCAGTAAAACACTATTTTATTTACCAACTGGTACAGAACAATCTACTAAAGAACAATTTTCTGAACCCACCTTCTTGACCAGACTTCCTTTCCATCTACAGAAACTCCAACCACTATGCCCGGTGCGCCCACCTCATCCTAAAAGCGATGGGGGAAAGAACGCTACAGTTAACAGACCTGCTGAAAAAACCCGGCGCTCTCCTCTGGGGCCTTCCAAGGCCTCGCCCTTTCCGTCTGGACCCCGCCCCCTCCACCCGGGCCCCGCCCACTTCATCCCAGGCCAGACTCACTAGCAGCAAGGGATGTGCCCTGTCCGCCCCGTGGGGGGAAGCGGGCAGTCCCCGAGACGGGTGGTGACCTCCGCCCTGATTTGGGGGAACCCCCAAGAGCGTCTGACCAAGGCTCAGTGGTGAGGAAATGGGAAGTCTTTCTCGGAAGCCGACTGCCGGCACCCCACCGCCCCTGGTGGGGTCCGCTCAGCCCCGGACAGCACCGCCAGAGGGCTGGGTCCCCGCCGCCTACGTCCCGCGCCCCAGTGGCCGCACCTTGATCCTGTGCAGCAGGTCGCGACTGCTCTCGATGGCTCTGGCGAAGCACCTGGAGCCGGGCGGCGCTGGGGTCTGCGGAGACCACAGGGCGAGGGACTGCTCCAGAGGCGGCTCGGCCAGAGGCGATGCCTCGGGGTCAGGAGCCGCGGGGGGCTGCGCCGGAGCCGCGCCCCTCAACCCACCCGCCAGCTTCACCCCGAGCGCCAGCCCCAGCCCCAGCCCAAGGCCCCCGACCCAGCCGTGCCCAAGCGGCGGCAGCCCGGCGCGCTGATGGACCCCGCGTCTTCCGCAGCTGAGGCCAAGCCCCGGGGGCGACAGCCGGGGCAGTCACAGCTGACAGGAGCCGGTACATGGCGTCTCTATACAGCCGGCCGCCACGGAATTCACGCAGGCCTGGCCGGCGGCGGAGAGGGAGGAACAGGGGGGCGGGGCGGGGCGGGACCGCGGTCAGACCCTAGCAGTCGACTCCTGAGGACCCGAGCGCCGCTCACATCGAGCCCGTTCTCCTTTGTCTTTCTTCTTGTCTCTTCCCCTGTTTTTCCTTTCTTTCGGTCTCCCTTTCTTTTTTTCCCTTTGCTTATCCTCAGATCAAGTGTCACCTCCAAGAACCCTTCCTTGTTCCCGTCCCATGGGAGTTCTCGCCCATACCGTCTTGCCCCTCAGTGTGCACACTTCCCTTAGTAACAGTAAACACTTTGTACCGTTTAACTGCTTGTCAGATTCCCGCCAGACTGGGACTTCTTTGGGGGAGCCTAGACTTAAGTTTTGGATCCTCAACTTCTGGAACAGCACGGGGCACACAGTAGACGCTGAGCAGACAGCTTCTTTCCCGTTAGAACGCGCTTTTATTCTCTCTCTCTCTCTCTCTCCATCTCCCTTCTTTATGTCTCATTCAGCTCCTCCCATTTCCCTAAAGCTCTTTTAAAATCTATTGCTGGCCGGGCGTGGTGGTTCACGCCTGTAATCCAGCACGTTGGGAAGCCGAGGCGGGTGGATCACTTGAGGTCAGGAGTTGGAGACCAGCCTGTCCAACATGATGAATCCCTGTCTCCACTAGAAATACAAAAATTAACTGGGTATGGTGGCGCACGCCTGTAATCCCAGCTACTCGGAGAGGCTGAGGCAGAAGAATTTGCATGAACCCGGGAGGCGGAGGTTGCAGTGAGCTGAGATCATGCCACTGCACTCCAGTCTGGGCAACAGAGAAAGACTCAGTCTCAAAAAAAAAAAAAAAAAAAAAAAAATCTATTGCTTCTGGAATTCTAGCTCCACACCATACCAAAGATACGAAGTTACATTCAGACCTTAAATTGTTTCTTTGCTGTAAAAGATAAAGTGTTTTTTAAAAATTTTGTGTTTGAAAAACTTTAATCCAAATGTAACTCTTGTAATTTACAATTAGCTATGATTTCTCAGCATCTGTAAATGATCAGACATTTCTTGTGAAATAAGAAACCCAATCTCAAATTGCTACAAAATGTAAAATGTGTATAAAATCCTAGTTTAACATGTAATGAAATTGATATGTTAATTTAGAAGTTACTTAAACATTTATCAGTTTTTGCAATTTTTATATTTTACGATACATACACACTCACGATCTTTGGAAGTTTGTAGGCTTTAGACTTTTGGCATTGGGGCAATATAAGGGGTTCCATATATAAAATGGCCCTGTCTTTTCTTGCAGGTAGAAAAAGAGAGAGAGCTCACAGACTTGAATTGACAAGCCATCAAGAGAAAAAGCTGTAAACATATTGAGGTAATAATTATTTAATAGAAGGAAAAGGCAACAATGGTATCCACACCTAGCGAGAAGATAGTGGGGCTAAATAAGTAAAGCTTCTGGGGCTACTCACAAAACCCAAGACTCCAAGAGACCAGAATATCCTAAGACCCAGAGCATATAACTGCACTGAAACTGCAGTTATAGTGGACAGATGTACTCTATTAAGATAATATTAGAGGTTCACATGGTGGGGATCACCACTACTCCAAGCACATGACACAGAGAGAAAAATATAGAGAAAAATGTAAAAGACAAAGTCGGTGACGGTTATGAGTACCCACTTTAAACTGTACATAATTTTATTTAAATTGTGCGTATGTTACTGAAACACCAAGCTTTTAGTCTAAGTTCCATTGCTCGCCACACAGAAAGCCAATCACCAAAGCAATGAGAATTGCCAGGGGAAAAAAGCTTTTTCAGGTGCTGCAGCCAGGGAAAAGGGAGATCGGTCTCAACTCCATCTCCTCAACTAACTAAAATTAGGGGTTTATATGGCAAGGAAGAAATGTAACTATGTGTGAGGAAACAGGAAATAGGGAGGGGATAAGGAAGAAGAATTGTTCAACAGGAAGTGGGTGGTTGGTTAGGCCAGGGGTCCCCAACCCCTGGGCCATGGACCAGTTAGGAACTGGGTTATACAGCAGGAGGTGAGTGGCAGGTGAGGGAGCATTACTGCTTGAGCGCCATCTCCTGTCGGATCAGTCATTGCCTTAGATGCTCACAGGAGCTCGAACCCTATTGTGAACTGTGCATGAGGGATCTAGCTTGCATGCTCCTTATGAGAATCTAACGAATGCCTGATGATCTGAGGTGGAGCAGTTTCATCCCGAAACCATACTCATCAGCCCCAACCCCACACCCCATGGAAAAATGTTCTTCTATGAAACTGGTCCCTGGTGCCAAAAAGGCTGGGGACCACTGGTTTAGGCAATCATGACAGGTGAGGGATCTGGTGTCTCATTGTCCTGATGTGGTGATCTGGTAAGTTTTTTCTTGATACTATCTGGGAGGCCTGATGGTTGGTTTCCTCTAAAGGGAACGCAGATAAGACAAATGTAAGTTTGTCAAGTTTTAAGACTGGGCAGGTCAATTTCTATGTTTATTCAAAAGGACCCATAAACATATTCTATGGGACAGTTGAACTGGTTTCACATATGTGTTTTTGGCACTCTTCTGTACCTCTCCTTGGATTAAAAAATAAAAAAAAAGAAACAGAGTCATGGGTTTGCCATGTACAGGGCAAAAACCAATGTCGTGGTGGACTTTCAGTCTAGAAGCAGGTATAGAGAGGCCACTTGAAGTATAGCTTCTGGGAAGTGTTGGCCTAAAAGGAAGAGGCTGAGGCACAAAATATAAATTAAAGGGTTTACTTCAGCCAAAATGAGGGACAGCTGCCTTGAAGACTGAGGCCCAAGCAAATTTAGAATAAACTCCGCCTTAGGCTTTTCTTACAAGCCAGTTTTAAAAGGCAAATAAAGCGGGACAGGGAATGGGCTGATACAAATTTGTTTGTCAGGAATCCCCAGTGGTTTGCGGAAATAACAGTGATTCGCTATACGTTGTTAAGCAGTGGAGTGTGGGTTCTAACGGCTGGTGCCACGTTATTAGGTTAATTTATAACTACTTGTGGCAACAGCAAGCAGTTTCAAGAGATGGATACATAGGTTACTGGGGAGGAGGGGTAGGACATGATTGCCAGCCATCGCATTTTTTTTCTTTTTTTGGAGACAGGGTCTTACTCTGTTGCCCTGGCTGGAGCGCAGTGGCGCGATCATCACTCGTTGCAGCCTCAGCCTCCCAGGTTCAGGTGATCCTTGCACCTCAGCCGCCTGAGTAGCTAGGACCACAGGCTTGCACCACCACACGTGGCTAATTTTGTATTTTCTGTAGAGATGGGCTTTTGCCATGTTGCCCAGGTTGGTCTCAAACTCCTGGGCTTAAGCGATCCTCCCCCAGCAACCTTCCAAAGTACTGGGATTACAGGTGTGAGCCACAGTACCCAGCCACCATCTCTTTTTAATGTCTCTCTGGGCCTGATAATTTGAAAGCACTTGCATTCTTCAGATAAAAGTTATTTTCTTTACTAAGAAGGTAAGAGAAAATAAATGTTCTCCAGCAAGCCAGAGTGCCAGAAGGCAGCCTGACCAAGCAGCCTGCAGACTTGCTGGCAGGATCTTTACTACAGCCCTAGGGCAGGAGCCCAGAGCCCCAGCACTGGAGCTGGCTTTAGGGTCAGAGCCACAGAGACCATACAGAGAGAGGTAAACCACTCCACATGGAAAAGAATGGGAAGACAGACAAAAAGAGAGGAAAAGGAGGAAAGAAATAAACTTTCCACTAAAAACAAATCTGCAAACCAAATTTCCAAAACATATTTTTAAAACTTTTCTAAAAAACACTGACAATAACAATCAACAACCAAAACGTGAAATCGCCTCAAACAAAATAAAATCAGTAGAAGAATACACAGGAAAAGAGGCCTTTCCCTGGCTAAGAAAATGATGGGTGATAGAAAATAAAAGAAATATATGTATTTCAAAGAATCCTTAAAAAGAGAAATGGATGTATAATATCTACACAACAAAAAAGGAACTATAAAACAAAAATAGGAATAAATGAAACAAAACCATACACAAATGAAAAAGCACGTATCAGAATTGGCGGAACTAAAAAGATCATGAGAGACCTTTAAGAGCATCTCTTCTGAAGTTGGGGGCTGCAGTTTTGGTGGACTGCTGTAACTGAGTCCAGAGCTTGTACTGCTCACCACACAACAGCCAATCAGTCAAGAGATGGGGATTGGAGCAGGGAAGACAACTTTATTTCTGGGGAGCCAGCAAACCAAGATGGCGGACTACTGTCCTAAAGAATAATTTAAGTAATTGTGAATTTTGGGCTCCTTTTATATTAGGGGAGGGGAATATGGGAAGAGGTTTAGGTCAAAAAGTGACCAATGAGCATAGACATCTGGGTGGCAGTGAAGGTAAGCTTCTTTGTCCTTGTCAGGTCACAATGCTCCTATAAATTTTTAACATAACATTGTTACTTATGTGTATACCCACCTTACCTCCTTGGGGGTTAGTTTTGGGGAGGGACTAATCATCCTTGCTTTAAAGTTAAACTATAGGCTGGGCATCGTGGCTCATACCTATAATCCCAGCAATTTGGGAGGCCAAGGTGGAAGAATTGCTTCAGCCCAGGAGTTTGAGACCAGTCCTGGAAACATACTGAGACCTGTTTTCTACAGAAAATTTAAAAAAAATTAGCCGGGTATGGTGGCATGGGACTACCAGCTACTTAGGAGGCTGAGGTGGAGGATTGCTTGAGCCTGGGAGGTCGAGGCTGCAGTGAGCTGTGATCATGCCAATAAACTCTAGTCTGGACAACAGAGTGAGACCCTGTCTCAGAAAAACAAAGCAAAATACTGAGTGGGACTGGACCTCAGACAGAAACCACTGGTATACCGGTAGAAACTTTTCTCCAACAACTCAGAATATAGTCCCAGCCCTCCTGGAACTCGCAGTCTATAGTGTAAGATAGTCATGATAAACAGAAAGGCATGATTAAATGTAAAATCCCAGCTGTAATGAGTGCTGGGAAGGAGAGGTGAATAGTGTGTTGAGAGGCTGTAATGTGAGATGTGATTTGGTCTGGGAGATCAAGGAAGACTTTCCTAATGAAATGAAATTACATCTGAGACTTTAAGGATAAACAGGAATTACCCTGGTTAAGTATGGGCAGAAAGAGAAAGGAAGCGTTCCATGCAGAGGAATTAGCAAATTCTAAGCCCCTGTGGTGGGGAAGAGGGCAGTTTCATGCAAGGAATTAAAAGATAGTCACGGTGCGGTGACTCACACCTATAATTCCAGAAATTTGGGAGGCCAAACAGGCAGATCACCCGAGGTCAGGAATTCAAGACCAGCCTGGCCAGCATGGTGAAACCCCATCTCTACTAAAAATACAAAAATTAGCCAGGCATGGTGACACTCATCTGTAGTCCCAGCTACTACGGAGGCTGAGGCAGGAGAATCACTTGGATCTGGGAGGCAGAGGTTGCAGTGAGCTGAGATTGCGCCATTGCACTCCAGCCTAGGCAACAGAGTTAGACTCCCAAAAAAAAAAAAAAAAAAAAAAAACAGTCATGGTGAGACTTGAGGCTGAGGACTGACCATCCAGTACCTTATCTCCTTCTGCTGCTATTTCTTTATAAGAAGGAATGCTCTTCTAGCCACAAGTCCTGTCCTATTATATCTCAGTATAGTGTATACTATTAACCACATTAACAAGCTAAAAAGAAAAATCACATGATCATATCAACTTATGTAGACATATCAATCATTAGGCAAAACACATTCATGACCGATAAAACCCTCTGAAAAATAGGAATAGAGAAAAACGTCTTCAACTTAAGAACATCTACAAAAAAATCTACTAACATTATGTTTAATGGGGAAGACATACGAGGCAAGTATGTCCCCTCTAATCATTCTTATTCAACAAGGTGCTAGAAATGATAGAGAATGCAGTAAGTCAAGAAGAAAATTAAAAGCATACAGATCAAAAAGAAAGAGATAAAAGAAAGAGATAAAACTGTCCTTATTTGCAGATGACATGATTGCCAGTGTAAAAAATCTTAAAGGAGCCGGGCGCAGGGGAAATAATACTTGTAATCCCAGCACTTTGAAAGGCCCAAGCAGGCAGATTGCTTGAGGCCGGGAGTTTGAGACCAGCTTGGCCGATATGGCAAAACCCCGTCTCTACTAAAAATACAAAATTTAGCCGGCATGGTGGTGCATGCCTGTAGTCCCAGCTACTCAAGCAATTTTCATGATGAAAATAGCTTGAATCCAGGAGGCAGAAGTTGCAGTGAGCAACTTCTCACTGTCATCAGGGAATTTTTAGCACATGGGAAGTGGAGCCAATCCTGCAGACCCCTCTACCTCCTGTCCCTCCAGATTAGCAGAGTCTGAAACACCTGTCCATATGTCACTCCAGGGGTCTGTGTTCTCCTGCGCTAGCCAGAGGGCCTGAGGGCGTCCGCACTATACTGATGAGCAAATTGTGCAGCAGTAGGGGTCCAATAGAGGGCCTTTCAGCCAGGTAACTGATACTGTGGCCTTAGTCACAACGAGCCCAGACAGATTTACCAACTGGGAATGTGAGAAAAGGATTTTTTTTTTTTTTTTTTTTTTTGAGATGGAGTCTTGCTCTGTCACTCAGGCTAGAGTACAGTGGCACGATCTTGGCTCACTACAAACTCTGCCTCCCATGTGCAAGCGATTCTCCTGCCTCTGCCTCCTGAGTAGCTGGGACTACAGGCGGCCACCACCACGCCTGGCTAATTTTCGTATTTTTAGTAGAGATGGGGTTTCACCATATTGGCCAGGCTGGTCTCGAACTCCTGACCTTGTTATCCACCTGCCTCGGCCTCTCAGGGTGCTGGGATTACAGGCATGAGCCACCATGCCCGGCTGAGAAAGGATTTTATGTATATATTATTTTGGTCAAAAAAGCAAAGAATGAGATAACCGACATTTATTTTAGTCTCACAGTTGTGAACAATTTCCAAGTGCAGATGTTAAAAATCCAGAATCCTGGCTAGGTGCAGAGTGGCTCATGCCTGTAATCTCAGCACTTAGGGAAGCCAAGGCGGGTGGACCACTTAAGGTCAGGAGTTCAAGACCAGCCTGGCCAACGTGGTGAAACCCTGTCTCTACTAAAAATACAAAAAGTAGCCAGGCGTGGTGGTGTGTGCCTGTAGTGCCAGCTACTTGGGAGGCTGAAGTAGGAGAATCACTTCAACTCAGGCGGTGGAGGTTGCAGTGAGCCAAGTGTCACTGCACTCCAGCCTGGGCAACAGAACGAGACTCCATCTCAAAAAAAAAAAAAAAAAAAATCCAAAATCCACGGAGGACAAACAGATTACTTTATTCAACCCACCATGTTCATTGCCCAAGGGCCTTCTGCAATTCACAGCATTTGGTGTCCTGTTTGTGCAGAGTAACCCCTGCCTGTGGCTCACAGGCTGCATTCAATTCATTGCAACTTATAAAACCATTTACAGAGTCACAACAACATCTGCCTTCTATGCTGGGGACATGCAAAGATGAACAAGGCCAGCAAACAGTCAAGGAGCTCACAGCTGGGAGGGGAAGACAGGTGGGGGAGTCCCTGCATGTGGCAAGCAGGCTGTGCTCTATGCAAAGGAGCCTGGCCGGGGGACAGTGGGCTGCAGTCCCACCAGTTCTCCTATTGCCAAGTCATGTGTCTACCTCTGGAGGAAGGGACACCTTTTCCCAATATGCACAAAGGGGCAACATGTGCTCCTGGCGGCCTGGAAAATTGGACAGACTTAGGACTCAATTAGTACAGTAAGATAAGCGCTAGAATAAAGGTAGACATCAATAGACATTGGAAAGGAGGAGAGAGCAGCTGAGTCTCTCTAGGGGAAGGAGTTAAGGAGAGTGACAGAGAAGGAGGAACATTTCAGATGAGCCTTAGAGGGGGAACAGGAATTTACCCAGTAGAACGAGTCAGAGAAAAGTCTGGGGGAAACAGAGTGAGCGAAGATGCAGAGGTTTGACAATACAAGGCACGTTCATAGAACAGGGAGTGCTGCAACCTCGCTGATACAGGTAAGGCCAGAAGGTAGGCAAAGCCACATGCTACAGGCCCTGCAAGCCCCACTGAGGATTCTGGGCTTCAGCCTATAAGCTGCTGGTTCTCAAACTTTGGTGTGATTTGAAACACATAAAGGGCTTGTTACAGGTGTAGTTTCTTTAGCTCAGACCCCAGAGATGGGCTCTGATTCCGTAGGTCTGGGGAGAATCCTAAGAATGAATATTTTAAATAATTTGCCCGCAGGGTTTTGATATAGTGGTCACAGGAGACATAGTGCTGAGCTAATATGGGTGTCCATAGGGGTTTAAGCCATAGAGTGTCTGGTGGGCTCACCTGAGCAAAGGTCCCCAGCTGCAAGGGGGAGGAGGAGGGCCTGCTGGTAGAATTCATGATGTCAGTGCCCTGCTTTTCACACCCTCACCCAGGGCTCAACCCTTCATTAATCCACTCCCAGGTGTATAGATGTAGTAACAGTTTCATTTTCTTGTTTTTTTTTTTTTTGAGATGGAATCTCTCTCTTAGGCTGGAGTGCAGTGGCGTGATCTTGGCTCACTGCAACCTCTGCCTCCTGGGTTCAAGTGATTCTCCTGCCTCAGCCTCCTGAGTAGCTGGGATTACAGGGGTGCGCCACCACGCCTGGTTAGTTTTTGTATTTTTTGTAGAGACAGGATTTCACCATGTTGGCCAGGCTGGTCTCAAACTCCTGGCCTCTAATGATCCGCCTGCCTCGGCCTCCCACAGTGCTGGGATTACAGGTGTGAGCCACTGCGTCCAGCCTAGTAACAGTTTAAAGGATAAAACAGGTGAGCAGTAGGGACGAGAGGCAAGGATTTCAGGCCCTTTTCTACTACCACCAAGGTGGGCTCACTTCAGGCTAATTATTTCCCCCTCAGAATCTCAGAATCTCTATTTGTAAAGCAGCATGCACTCTGAGGTCCCTTCAGCCACATGGCACAAAAATTCTAAACCTCCCAGCAAGAGGTTCACCATGCTGGATAAGGCCAAAAAGAAAGAAAGGAAAAAAAAAATTTCCCTAATAGTGGACGTTGGAATAGGCTTAGCGTTGTTTTAGAAAAGAGAAGTTCTTTCTGGAAGCTTCTCAAGCCTCTCTCTGTTCTTGATGGAACCCTACACAAGCACTCTGCATCTAGTAGGGCCTCAAGAACTATTCTTACTAATGAGGGTGTCAGAGTTGGATCTTCAGGGTTGGGTACATCTAGTAAACTCCTCTCCCAGTGCTTCACCCGGCCTGTGATAAACAAGTGTTTGCTATATCTACCCTCTTCTTTTCCAGACTTTTGTTAAAGTTCTCTATGGGATGTTTTCAGACCTTCTCAGGTAATGATAACAAGGCCATAATGATAACCCAGAGGTGACTGTAACTTTCGTGTGATTAGCTCAAGAAAGAATTAGAGGTTTTAAAGGTGACGAAGAGTTTTTTTTAATCTGATCAGCCTTTGACATATGCAGACTGGAGATTTAACACTTGCAAAATGGAGATAGTGATGCAGGACATTTTTTGTTTGTTTTTTTGTTTTGTTTGTTGGAGATGACATCTTGCTCTGTCGCCCAGGCTGGAGTGCAGTGGCACAATCTCGGCTCACTGCGACCTCCGCCTCCCGGGTTCAAGCAATTCTCCTGCCTCAGCCTCCCGAGACTACAGGCTGAGACTACAGGCAAGCACCACCATGCCCAGCTAATTTTTTGTATTTTCAGTAGAGACGGGGTTTCACCACGTCAGCCAGGATGGTTTCGATCTCCTAACCTTGTGATCTGCCGTCGCGGGGTGTTTAAAGGTAGAGTAGAAGGCACAGAGCAGAGAGAGCTGCTGTTACTTTGCTGAGGAAATGGTCTCCCTTCTCATCACAAACTATTCCATTACCTATGTGTATATCAAAGCATCATGTTATATACCTTAAATATATACAATAAGATCTTTTTAAAAATGTCTTGCATTTATCTGTTTGCAAATTGAAGGAGCTTGAGACTAGGATGCAGTCAGGCCAGAACAATGCAATAGGCATGTTGAGCTCATGACTGGTCAAGGAATAGGCAAGGGCAGAAGGGAAGCTGTGACCAGGGAGACAGGCAGCCAAACTGACACTCCTCAGGTGTGGCGGCTGTCCCCTCCTGCCTCCCCATGTCAGCCCTCCAGCTGCCAGTGCCTGCCTGAGGACTCTGGTGCTGGAACCTGTCTTGCCCACAAGTGCAGGAGGCAGGAAGTGTTGGGGAATAATTGCTGCCCCCTTCAAAAAAATAGAGACTGATGGGACTTAGCACTCTTGCCCCTCTGGGATAACTCTGTATCTGAGTTCCCCGGGGCGGGGATCAAGCTTCTGCCACATGAGTAACTTGCATGATCTCACATACTTCATTGTCTCCTTCCTCTCCCTGTCTCACATCTTCAGTGGTGTTTCCTGGGATCATCTCCCACAAACTACCTGAACTGGAATCCTCGTCTCAGGTTCTACTTGTGGGGAAACCCCACCTAAGACAGCAGGCCACTAGCAATATGATGGGTAAGGTCACTGACTTGTAGCTGGGGGGCTAATAGAACATAGGCCCACCATGGGGCTTATAACACAAAAGAGGAAGTAGCTGAAGTATCCAGTATACAAAGAGATGAGCATGGTGACACTCATGGGGGTGCGCAGGAAGGAGCAACCTTGATTGGAAGCCTACCCTAGGCCTGTGTTTGAGATTAGGAACACATTATTTGTATCAATCCTTACAGAACTATATGCTTAGGGAGATGTCACCTCCATTTTACAGGTTGAAAGAAGTTAAGTAACTCATACATGATCACACAACTTGTAAGTGAAGTGGAGAGGGGATGTGAACCAGGCCTCCCTGGTACCAACGCCTATGCTCTGTTCCCAAGAGCTCACCTAACATCCCACACATCGGGAGTGATCAGTGACCAGTCGGCGTGGTTTTCATGAGGAAGAACCAGCAGTTTCTCAGGCCAGGCCAGGCTTCCCAGGGTGGAAGGAGCTTAGAGAGGTTGAGGTCAGCCATACAGGGACTCAGCTCACCAGATCTAGAAACTTGATCTGGCGACCCCTTAGCAGTGATCTGGCTCAGGGGACTGAATAACAACCACCAGACTCTCCAGAGACTCATAAATGATCTGGGCACTTATCTGTTGACCAGATATTAATGCTTGTTAGTATATTAGTTTTCTGTTGCTGATGTAACAAATGACCACAAACTTAGTGGCTTCAAACAATACATATTTATTATCTTATCATTCTGGCAGTCAGAAGTCTGAAATCAGTTTCACTGGTCTAAAATGAAGGTGTGGGCAGGGCTGTGTTCCTTCTGAAAGCTCTAGGGGATAATGAATTTCATTGCCTTTTCCAGATTCTAGAGTCCACCCTCATTCCTTAGCCCCTTCATCTGCCTTCAAAGCCGGCAGCATAGCAACTTCCAGCCTCTCTGACCGGTACGACCGTGGCTCCTTGTTGTGACATTTGGTGCAGCTGGATGATCCCGGAGAATCTCCTTATTTTAAGGTTCTTAGTATAATCACATCCACAAAGTCCCTTTTGCCCATAAAGTAACATATTCACAGATTCCAGGGATGAAGACGTGGACATTTTGAGGGAGCCATTAGTCAGCCTGTCTCCTTTGCTCAGTGCTTTTTCTCTTCCCACAGCAGAATCATAGTTAAGCCAGCCTATGAGTAGAGGCTGCTGATGAACCTGAAACCAGAGTTGGGGTGTGTTCAATTTTCATGGACAGGTCATCAGCTGGCTGTGAATCAGCTGGGCCCCAGTCTGACATTCAATCAACCAGGGGGTGGAAACTTCTGACACTCAGGCTTCCCTTCTTGTAGACGCTGTAGCCTTTTGACGGGTGGACTCCAGTGCTGATTGTCAGGCACTGCTCTACTTACTCCTGACTGTCCATCTCTGACACAGTTATAAGTCATCTTTTATGGGTGCTTGATGGGACCTGTCTCACCCTGTGTTCTCGTTAATCGTGCCCATTAACCTCTCTGACAGATCGTGTTACAAACCAGTCCCCAGTGACAGCATTTGAGCCAGTTTTACCCAGGACCTCACAGCTCTCTGCCCTTCTCTCCCTACCTCTCTGACTTATGGCCACACACCCCAGGTTCCAAAGTCTGCTCTGCCCTTCCCTTGTCTTTTTGACAATTTGTTAGGACTTTCCTTTCTGGATTCTGTGTAGAATAATCTCATCCATTATATGTTGAGTTTTATGAGTAAACTTGTCTGAAAATTTAAATACCTCCTTCATGCTGACCTTTTTAAAAAAAACTCTCTCAATTTTCTGTGTTAGGCAACGTCTACCTTTATCAAAATCATTCTCTAAGCATTCTGCAAGAACCTGTTTATGCGCCAGGCTCTGGGTAAGGCTCAGAGAGCCTAGAGGCTAGTAGAGAAAATGAATTTTTATCAAATCATCACATTCACACGTGTAATTATAAATGAAGATTAATTGCTCTTAAGAAAGAAACATGGTTAATGAAAATTTAAAACAGAGACCTGCCCAGATTGGGAGTCCTCAAGGGAAACTTCTCTGTGGAAGTGCCATTTGAACTGTGATCATCAGATAGGTGACAGGGAGAAGTGGGGAAGCTGGGAGGTGACTGTGGCTGCAAGCAGAGACAGACAAATGGGGGAGGAAAGGTCAAGAGGGAGTTGTAGAGGCACGCAGGGGCCAAGGCGAGGTTTTGAGTTTTAGCCTAAGAGCAAAGATTTTCAGCAAGGAGAGGGTGGGGACGGCATCAGGTGTGCCGAAACCATCTTCCTGTAGTGTGGTGAACAGCTTTTATGGGGAGGGAGGAGAGGACAGAATTGGTGTAGGGAGAGCAGTTAGGAGGTTCTTTTAGTAACAGAGGTGACACATGAAGGCTACCTGGCTGGGGTGGTAGCAATGGAGAAGAAGAGGAGTGGTTGGTTTCTCAGAGGTAGTTTGGAAGTAAAAATCTAATAGGAGATGGTGACAGTTTGAATATGAGGCAAGAGAGTGGAAAGTTTTGAAGATGAAACAAGCTTCATAGCATTGTTAGAATGGTATGAAGATGAACAAGCTTCATACCATTAACTAGCCTGATGTTTACATTTAACTGCAATGAAACTTTTTTTTTTCTTGAGACAGTGTCTCTCTCTGCTGCCCAGGCTGGAGTGCAGTGGTGTGATCTTGGCTCACTGCAGCCTCTGCCTCCCAAGTAGCTGGGACTACAGGCATGCACCATCATGCCCAGCTAATTTTTGTATTTTTAGTAGAGACAGAGTTTCACCATGTTGGCCAGGCTGGTCTTGAACTTCTGACCTCAAGTGATCCGCCCTCCTCAGCCTCCCAAAATGCTGGGATTACAGGCCTGAGCCACTGTGCCTCATCTGCAATGTAACGTTTTTTTTTTTTTTTTTTGAGATGGAATTTTGCTCTTGTTGCCCATGCCGGAGTGCAATGGCGCAATCTTGGCTCACAGCAACCTCCGCCTCCTGGGTTCAAGTGATTCTCCTGCCTCAGCCTCGGGAGTAGCTGGGATTACAGGCGCACGCCACCATGCCCGTCTAATTTCATATTTTTAGTAGATAGGGTTTCTCCGTGTTTGTCAGGCTGGTCTCAAACTTCCAACCTCAGGTGATCTGCCTGCCTCGGCCTCCCACAGTGCTGGGATTACAGGCATGAGCCACCATGCCTGGTCTGCAATGAAACATTTTTAAAAGGAGGAAATGCTAGCTCTTTGTGTATTTTGTGACAGGCCTAATGAAAACAGCTGCCTTCAGTGTGAGGGGGTTGCTCCATCCCTTTGAGCTTCAGACATGACTGTGCTGGTGGCTTCCGGGAGAAGTTTACATATCTAAGTTCAAGTACGTAGGTGGCCAACATGGTTGATGCTTTTATCATCAGAATCCCCCTAACATTCTTTGCAGTGGGGAGAGGGACTATCTCTAAAACCAAGCCACCATCATGAAGGGGCTGACCTTAGAATGAGGCTCACTTTTGGAGACTTATATTTGGAGAATTCTGGGAATCCAACCCCAAGAACGCTGGCCCCCTCTCCCCCACTTGTGACAGTCTTTTGAACTTCAGGATTTGGCAGTCTGTCAAACCAAATAACTCTGGGTGCAAAAGTCAACGGAATCCAGAACAATCTCTGCCTCATTGCTGCAGGCTGGAAATCTCTAACAGGCATGGCTTGGAATCCTTGCCCTTTTTCCCTTTTCAGTTAGAACAGATTCTCTGGTATAAGAATCTGCAGGAACATTTTTTTCCCCAACATTGTTTTTTAATATTTTATTTTGCTTCTTTCTTTCTTTTTTTTTTTTGAGACAGAGTCTCACTTTGTTTCCCAGGCTGGAGTGCAGTGGCACAATCTCGGCTCACTGCAACCTCTGCCTCCTGGGTTCAAGCGATTCTCAGCTTCCTAAGTAGCTGGGATCACAGGCACATGCCACCTTACCCAGCTACTTTTTGTATTTTTAGTAGAGGCAGGGTTTCACCATGTTGGCCAGGTTGGTCTCGAACTCCTGACCTCAAGTGATACCCCTGCCTTGGCCTCCTAAAGTGCTGGGATTACAGGCATGAGCCACTGTGCCTGGCCACAACATGATTTTTTGTTTTTTTTCATAACAAGACACTTGGTTGCTCTGTTGAGACAGAATTTTCAGGATCTCACATTTGAGTCTCTAGGCCTAAGTATCCTGGTGGCACCACTTGGATGTCTTAATTAAAGTCACTTGTGGCTGGTGGTGGTGGCTCATGCCGGTAATCCCAGCACTTTGGGAGGCCAAGGCGGGTGGATCACTTGAGGCCAGGAGTTCGAGACCAGCCTGGCCAACATAGCAAAACCCCATCTCTACTAAAAATACAAAAAGTAGCCAGGTGTGGTGTCATATGCCTGTAATCCCAGCTACTTGGTGGCTGAGGCATGAGAATTGCTTAAACCTGGAAGGTGGAGGTTACAGTGAGCTGAGATCCTGCTACTGTACTCCAGCCTGGGCAACAGAGCAAGACCTGTCTCAAAAAAGAAAAAAAGTCACTTGTTAAAGTGAGTGGACCCCTTTGGAACATTCAGTCAGATTCTGCTACCCAAAGGCTGGAAACCTGGCTTCCCAGCATGCAGTGGGGGGAGAGAAGTGTGTACTTTAGGATGAGGCTGAAGGCTCTTGGACAGGGAGCCTGGCTAGTGTACTCCAAATACACCATTACTTTTGTTCAATTACACATTAGGAGAAGGGGAAAGAATGAGGAAAGCAAATTAATGCTTAATCACTGTTAATACGCAATACGCTTCTAAGGAAGGCCCCTGTGCCTCACTGTGGATCTCTATATATGCCTGTGTGGTGACCCCAACCACACCTCTGATGTCATAATTAACATTTAGAATTCTCCATCTTGGTTGCATTTTGCATGGTGGATGGGGTTGAGGGGGTGGGGGTGTTACAAAAAAAAATCCCAGCACTTTGGGAGGCTGAGGCCGCCAGATCACCTGAGGTTGGGAGTTCAAGACCTGGCCAACATGGTGAAACCTTGTCTCTACTAAAAATACAAAAATCCAGCCAGGTGTGGTGGCATGCGCCTATAATCCCATCTACTTGGGAAGCTGAGGCACAAGAATCACTTGGATCTAGGAGGCAGAGGTTGCAGTGAGCCAAGATTGCGCCACTACACTCCAGCCTGGGCGACAGAGCAAGACTGTCTCAAAAAAAAAAAAAAAAAAAAGACAATGTCATGGTAATGATTTTGTTCATTACCGTAAGATATGTGAGTCACCCCAATCTTACCTGCTGGCCTAAAGGCAAGTGATGGCCACTTCAGTTCCACTCTGTCACATGCCCCACTTGCCCAGCACATACCTTCTTTCCTCCCCCGGCTAAGATGCTGGCTGGTCCTCATGCTCTGTCTTAGCACTGAACTGTGCTATTGAAGAATATGGATACTCACTCACCTTCTGGCTCTCTCATCTCTGGCTTCCTTGAATTCCGGTCTCTAGGAACCAGATCCTGACTCTGGCTTGCTTGGTTGGTGACTGCACCTCCCACTGGGCGTTGTGGATCCCAGCTACTCGGGGACGCTGAGGCAGGAGAAACGCTTGAGCTCTGGAGGTGGAGGTTGTGGTGAGCTGAGATCGCACCACTGCGCTCCAACTTGGGCAACAAGTATGAAAATCCGTCTCCAAAAAAGAAAAAAGAGATATTTAGATTCTCATCAGCAATTTGGGAAGTAGGAACTAACACTACTCCTATTTTACAGTCATGGATATGAATGCCCAGAAAGGTTAAGTGTGATTCAGGCCGAGAGTGGTGGCTCAGGCCTGTATTCTGAGCACTTTGGGAGGCCGAGGTGGGAGGATCACCTGAGCCCAGGAGTTTAAGACCAGCCTGGGCAGCACAGAGAGACCTCATCTCTATTTAAAAGAAAAAAAAAGGAAAAAAGAAAGAAAGGTTAAGTGATTCATATACAACCACCCAGCTGTGGATTTTACTGCTTTTGATTCTGTCATCCAAAGAATCCATTATTTGAATTCTAGCTGTAAAACAGCAAAATAGGCCGGGCACGATGGCTCATGCCTGTAATCCCAGCACTTTGGGAGGCCGAGGCGGGCAGATCACGAGGTCAAGAGATCAAGACCATCCTGGCCAACACGGTAAAAACCCCGTCTCTACTAAAAAATACAAAAATTAGCTGGGCGTGGTGGCACGCACCTGTAGTCCCAGCTACTTGGGAGGCCGAGGCAGGAGAATTGCTTGAACCCAGGAGGCTGAGATTGCAGTGAGCTGAGATTGGGCCACTGCACTCCAGCCTGGCGCCTGGTGACAGAGCAAGACTCTGTCTCAAAAAAAAAAAAAAAAAAAAAAAAAAACCCAGCAAAAATTATCACCCATTTACTTGGGTGACGTGAGAATTTACGTGGTGAGGATTAAAGGGATATGGAGGCAGGATTAGTGAGGATAGCGTAAATAAGGCTCAGGCATTGGAAGCCAACTGAATAAAGTGTGGGCATTAAAGGTTGCTCCAGTGTTTGGTATTCATCATCTTGGGCTGCCATAACAAAATACCACAGACTTGGCTGGCTTAAAGAATAGAAATTTATCTTTTCATGGTTCTGGAGGCTTGAAGTCTGAGATGAGGGTGCCAGCGTGGTCCGCTTCTATGAGAGCTCTTTTCCAGGCTTGCAGACAGCCACCACCTCGCTGTATCCTCATAATGCAGAGGCAGGGAGACAGAGGAGGAGAAAACAGAGGGGAGAGGATTTTCTGTGCAAACCAGAGTGCTCCCTGTGTCTTTTCTTACAAGAACTCTAATCCCATCATACAGGGGTCCACCCTGGGGAACTCATTTAACCTTATCTCCTGATACTAGTCACCCTGAGAATAACATATGCATTTTAACATAGGAATTTGGGAGGACATAATGAAGTCCGTAGCATGTTTCTAGAGAAATCATTAATTCTCAGAGTTGGAAAAGAACACAAAGATCATTTTATATTTCTTTACTTTTTTTGTGTGGTGGAGACGGGGGTCTTGCTATATTGCCCAGGCTGGCCTCGAACTCCTAGGCTCAAGTGATCTTCCCACCTCAGCCTCCTGAGTAAAGAGATCATCTTTTTATTTGCACATTCCTTCTCAGTAACTCATTTCTCTGCTCAGCTTCCTTTCCTTGGGCAGGCATTGAGGGGAGGCTTTCTGCTAGAATCTACTCTGGGGCTCTGAGAACAGTTATCCAAACAGACTTTAATTGTTCCCTTCTAAGGCCTTTCTTGTGCTTGAGCTGGTTATTCATGAAAATGCCTCAGGGATTCCCAGAGAAAGCCCCTCAAGTTCTAAGGTGCTGGCTTTCACTCTGGATTCAATGCTCTGTTCCATAGCTCACTCAGCCCGTCCGTCTATCTTCAGGAAAGGGAGAAGCTACATTGCTGGGAGCTTTACTTATTCCAAGAGCCATTTTACCCTTTAGGTGAAGAGGATGTTGGAAAACAATCCCAAATGCAGGTCTGAAGACTCATCCCAGTGATAGCGATGGCCTCCAAAAGCATCCTCCACAGTATGAGACTGAAGGTTTAGCTTCTCTCTGAAAGATTGTAACTTCCCGTTTTTGTCCTAAGAGGCTTTTTCTTAGTAAGTTGTCAGAAGTGGACTGTAGAAAATCTTAAGAGGCCCTTACTGTAAGACTTTCAAGAAGTTTAAAGTGTGGCTGTCTCAGCAGGGCACTCCTGTGAAGGAGAAGTTAGATTTCAGTAAGTTTCTAGAACAGGCTGGGTAGTCTCTCAGAGGCCTGCACCATCTGGATGGAGGTGAGGGGAGGAGAACGCATAGGAAGGAAGTCTGTGGTCCCCTCCACTTCAGCGCATCCACTTTGGCTACCACAGGCCGACCCCAGGGTGGACCCCATCTCTGTTGCTAACCACTTTGTTGCCAAGTTACCTTTCTGGAGGCACATTTTCCTCAGCATAGCTCTGAGAGGGAGTACCTCCTTAATTTTGTGTGTGTGTGTGTGTGTGTGTGTGTGTATGTATGTACCTCCTTAATTTTGTACCCTGGGCCTCTTACTCCCCTCACCCTAGTCCTGCCCTAGATACTAATATCTTCCTCACCGGGATTTGTGTAGATTAAATTATAGAATGTGGGACAGGTGTGGTGGGATCTGCAATCCCAGCACTTTGGGAGGCCATGGCCGGTGGATAGCTATCTATCTCTATCTGTCTATCTATCTATCTAATATGCATATAATAGATATTATATGGATAGGTAGATATCTATAATACACATAACATAAATCTATAATATATATCTATATAAATATATATATAGGTATATATATTTTTTTGAGACGGAGTCTTGCTCTGTTGCCCAGGCTGGAGTGCAGTGGCGTGATCTTGGCCCACTGAACTTTTGCCTCCTGGGTTCAAGCGATTCTCCTGCCTGAGTCTCCTGAGTAGCTGGGAGTCCAGGCACCTGCCACCATACCTGGCTAATTTTTGTTTTTTTTTTTTAATAGAGACAGAGTTTTGCCATGTTGGCCAGGCTGGTCTTGAACTCCTGAGCTCAGGCAGTCTGCCCACTTCGGCCTCCCAAAGTAAGAAGCTAGATATTTGTAAGTAATTTAATAAAGGAATGTTCAGGTATGATTGCTAGATTAGATATAAAATTTGTTAATGTTTTACAGGGCAATAAATTATAAACTTTGGAGTTATTTTTTCTACTGGGCAAAAATAATTTGTATCTTTTCTAGGCAAATTCCAACAAGCTGAAAACTTTAATCAACAATGATTCCAAGTAAGTACATGCCCCCAGTTCAATGGCTCTCCAATCTGGTCCATGAGACCTCCCCAGGGGTTGTGGAGAAGCTTTCAAAGGATCTGCGTGTTCAAAACAATTCTAATAATAATACTAAGACATTATTTGCCTTTTTCATGGTGCTAACGTTTGTATTGATGATTCTAAAGAAATGGTAGGTAAAGCTGCCGTCACTTTCACACAAATCAAGACAGTGGCACCAAATGGAAGTGGCAGTCATTGTATTCAAGCCACCGCGCCTGGCTAATTTTTGTATTTTTTTGTAGAGATGAGGTTTCACCATGTTGGTCAGACTGGTCTCTAACTCCTAGCCTCAAGCAATCCACCTGCCTCAACCTCTCAAAGTGCTAGGATTACAGGTGTGAGTCACTGCTCCTGGTCTCATCTTGCATTTTAAATGGCTCTTTTGCTTGCGTGGTGGCTTGCACCTGTAGTCCCAGCTACTCAGGAGGCTGAGGTGGGAGGATGGCTTGAACCAGGGAGGTTGAGGTTGCAGTGAGCCATAATCATGCCACTGCACTCCAGCTTGGATGACAGGGTGAGACCCTGTCTCAAAATAAAATAAAATAGATTAAAAAGTAAAATAAAATGCAAGATGAACCAGTGAATTTTTGCTGAGACCAGCTTGGTGTAGAACCCCAACTCAGGTGGCACTGAAGGAATTAAGAAACAGAAACAAAGATAGAGTACAAAAGTGGGATCAGAGTGAGATGTCAGGGGACTGCCAGCATTTCCCAGCTGACAGCCCAGAGCAGACTCTGACCCATGTATTTATTCTTCGTGAACAAGTGATTATTTTTAATAAGCAGGTGCTCAGTGTTTCTTCATAGAATAAAGATAGACTAAACAGGCAGATAGTGCCTGTTCACCACTGAGACAGAAATAAGCTAAAAAAAGCACTCTTTGCGAGTCAGCAGTGGTGACAAGGTCAGATATCCTGTGGTTTGGGAGCTGGTTTAACTAGTGCATGACCGGTACATACTGCTTCCTTATTCTAGCAGTTTCCTTCCTGGGGATGGCTCAGTGTTCCTTGCCATCACTTCTCAGCAAACAACATATACTCCATTACACAAACGTCAAGACCTCCTCCCAACAAATTTTAATGTAATTGAATTCGAAAAGTTGAGTGATACGGTTCCAGATTCTACCTTGGAATTAAAGTTTAAGAAACTACCATTTGGCCAGGCGCAGGGGCTCATGCCTGTAATCCCAGCTCTTTGGGAGGCCAAGGTGGGCAGATGATCTTAGGTCAGGAGTTCAAGACCAGCCTGGCCAACATGGTGAAACCCGTCTCTACTAAAAACACAAAAATTAGCCGGGCATGGTGGCGTGCCTCTGTAATCCCAGCTACTTGGGGGGCTGAGGGAGGAGAATCGCTTGAACACAGGAGGCAGAGGTTGTAGTGTGCTGAGATTGCGCCATTGCACTCTAGCCTTTTGAGAAGTGAAACTTCTCAAAAAAAAAAAAAAAAAAAGAGACTGCCATTTGTTGAATTACAGTGCAGTATCAAAGAAGCACATCCACAATTATCTGAAAAGTATAATGACATACTCGTTCCTTTTCCAACTATACATATATGTGAGGTATATTTTTCATATGCCAACCAAAACAATATGTCAAAATGAGTGAAATATATAAGCAGATAAAGAAAGCAGCCGTCTTCTGTTTAATGCAAACATTAAATGGATTTGCAAAAATGTAAAATAATTTCACTCTTTTTACTAAAGTTTTCTGTCTTGGAAAACTTATTTTTACTGAAAGTGTTATTTATTTTAATAATGGGTTTGTTATTGTCATTTAGAAATGAATTTGTAGGCTGGGCACAGTGGCTCATGCCTGTAATCCCAGCACTTTGGGAGGCTGAGGTGGGTGGATCATGAGATCAGGAGTTCGAGACCAGCCTGACTAAATGTAGTGAAACCCTGTCTCTACTAAAAATGCAATAATTAGCCAGGTGTGGTGGCATGTGCCTATTAGTCCTAGCTACTTGGGAGGCTGAGGCAGGAGAACCACTTGAACCTAGGAGGCAGAGGTTGCAGTGAGCTGAGACCATACCATTGCACTCCAGCCTGAGTGACAGAATGAGACTCCGTCTCAAAAAAAAAAAAAAAATGAATTTGTAAATAAACTTCCCAGTTTTAATTTCTAATACATAAACATTGATAGCTATAACTCATATAAACAAAAGTTCTTGGGGTTCTCAGTAATTTGTCAGAGTAGAAAGGGGTTCTGAGACCACAAAGGTCATTCTCGGGCAGAGGGACATGCTGCCCACCTGTTTTTGGTTTTGTTTTTTTCTTGAGAGAGTTCTATGCCTGTACGACATGGACTGTGTGGTAACTCTGCATATCCACCAGTTTTCCATTTGAGTGACTAGGAAAACCTTCTGCATACAATGCTTTGTGACGTCCTTTGGCCTCTACTTGTTTACACAGTAAGTCCACCTCTATTCTTTTTCCCCTCTAGCCTGTGACAATTCAAATAGCTTTATTTGGCTCTAATCCCATCTAAACACAGTGCCAGTGTAGATTGTGAAACCATGTTATGGTATTCAGTGGCTGGCCAGAGGTCCCAGAAACCTGCAACCGTGAATCTAATTTTAAATAGTAATCAAACGGAAATACAGATCTGAAAGTCCATAGGCGTCTGTGGGTGAGTCTGCAGATCCCAGCATGAGAAGTCCAAGCTTGCTGGCTCGAGCATAGGCGCCCAGAGCCATGTCAGGAACCACAGGGTGGCAGGAAATATGATGGTTGTTATCAATGTGTGGCTACTTAGTTTTTCCTTAGAAACCATCTCGAGAGTTGTTCCCTTTATTTCTGTGCTGAGGTCTGAGTTTGAAAGTTTTCCTCTGAGCTTTCTTGATCACTAAGGGACCAAAAATCTAAGTCTAGGTCCACCCTTAGTTTTTCCACCCAAAATCTCCATCAGATACTGCATCTACCCCCTGCCTCCCTCTCATAGATGCCTGGGTACCAAGGTCCTGAGTCATCTTCCTGCAATTATCCCATGCTCTCGCCTCACCACGTTGCTATTAGGCTCTTCAACAGGTCGTTGCGTGGGCATCCGCAGGCACACTAACCATTTATACCTCACAAAACATTCCTTTCTGCCCTTAAAAAGTCAATTGGTATTTTCTTCGTAATCCATGTATCTCAGAGTTGATACGTCAACACTCATTGAGAGTTTCCTCATGTCCCCGTATGTCAAACAACTCTCCAATATTTAGTTTCAGCTCTGCTGTTTACTAGCTGTGTGAGCTTGGGCAAATCACTTCGTTTTCTAAGCCTCAGTGTCCCCATGTATAAAATGCTACGTGCCCTGCCTGCCATGCAGAGTTGGGAAACTCAAACTTGATAAAAGATGTGAACATATTTTAAAAATTATGGGTTGGACGCGGTGGCTCATGCCTGTAATCCCAGAACTTTGGGAGGCCGAGGTGGGGGGATTACTTGAGGCCAGGAGTTCAAGACCAACGTGGCGTACGTAACTCCGTCTCTGCTAAAAATACAAGAATTAGCCAGGTGTGGTGGCAGGTGCCTGTAATCCCAGCTACTCAGGGGACTGAGGCACGAAATTTGCTTGAGCCTGGGAGGCAGAGGTCATAGCAAGCCGAGATTGTGCCACTGCACTCCATCCTGGGTGACAGAGTGAGACTGTCTCTAAATAAATAAATATAATTATAAAGTGCTAGTGAAATGCAAGTTGGTAGTGAAACAGGCCTTGACATTATTTCATAGTCACTTTATGATTCTTCCATCAAGGCTAGACAAGTGTCACCTTAGCACAGATCAACATAGATCAACATATTGAAGATTTAGGAACGCAAGATTCTTTAACAGAGGATATTTTTCTGCCTTGCTTCTTCTAATTGTAATATATCCTATTTGATCATTGTAGTGCTTGATGAATTTATTTTGGAACTTATTACGATAGAATGAGAAATAATTGGCCTTTCCAAATAGATCACGGCTACCCCCCCATTGGAGAAAGAGGTACTCTGTAGAGTAACTAGGTTAACTTAGACTATCTATACCCTGAAAGGCCAGTTTTCTTTTTATAATGTAAACACATTAAGAGAATTTGGAAATAAAAAAAGAGAAATCACCCATATTCCTACCATCTTAACACAGGTCTGTGTTTTTGCCCATTACAGCCTAGTTGGCATCCGTAAGCACCTAAACTTAAGAGGGCTGTAATTACAATGTACATATCATTTTGGTATTCTGCTCTTTTTCCACTTAAGCATTTCTCCACATTTCTTTTTTCTTCTTTTTGTGATTATACTTTGATAGGCATCCACATTTCTACATAGCCTCCGTGTTTATCATTTTAATGGTGAAATAATATTTCATGAACTGAATTAATCTTGATTTCCTTTGGGTCAGGATGTAGGTTTTCTCCAGGTTTTTCTTTTTCTACTATTAATAATGCCACCACAAACGGGCCAGGCACGGTGGCTCACATCTATAATCCCAGCACTTTGGGAGGCCGTGGTGGGTGGATCACCTGAGGTCAGGAGTTCGAGAGCAGCCTGACCAACATAGTGAAACCCCATTTCTACTAAAAATACAAATTAGCCGTGTGTGGTGGCACATGCCTGTAATCCCAGCTACTTGGGAGACTGAGGCAGGAGAATTGCTTGAACTCAGGAGGCGGAGGTTGCAGGAGCCGAGACTGTACCACTGCACTCCAGCCTAGGCAACAAGAGTGAAACACTATCTCAAAGAATAAAAATAAAAATAATGCTGCAACAACTGGCTTCTTAAACATAGCTTTTTTGCCTTTGTTGAAAACTAAAATCTCCAGGATAGAATTATTAGCTCAAAGGGTGAAAACTCTTTCTAGTTTTTGCAAATATATTTCTATTGCTTTCCAAAAAAATCCCACAAATTTCAATGCCATTAACATGTTTGATCTCATTGCTAACATTCCAGCATTGAGCAATTTATTATAGAATTTTACTAATTTTGTAGGTATAAAATGCTGTATTTTTTAAAATGCTATTTTTATTTCCACAAAGGAAAGATAATTTCCAAGGGCTGCTTTTTTAAAGGGAAAAGTTTTGGCACCAGAAAGATAAATCCAGGTAGCAGATAGTATCTTCATTTATTCTTTTGTCCATACCAAGGAGGTAGGAGAGTGAGCTGGCACTCAACCTCCCCTTTAGAGGGTGAGAGCATCTAGACCCGCCCCTCTCAACCATCACATCCAGGCCTATGGTATGTAGCAGAGCGGATACTACTGAACTAGTTTCCACATTCTTGCTAGAACTTACCAATAGACAACTTCTAAACCAGCAGCATAAGTTAAGGATCCAGGAATATTAGATTGGCAACATGCAAATTGACTATCATCTAACAACTGGCATCTAGACTCAGTCAGAAGGAGTTTTCAGGCAAACAGAATCTGGTGTGATGTTCATAGCTGCATAGAGGGAGCCAGGCCTCTTAGCTTTGCTATTTGTGTCAGTTCCCAAAGGAACTTAAGTGGAAAAAGCCCACTCCGATTTCCTCAGTTTTAGGTTGCCCATTTGCCTGAAAGAAGTGATGTGAAACTTGTGAACCAGAATCTTGGGATTATTCTGAGAATCTCAGATGGAAGGGACCATTTTAATAATAAAAGCTTTTTTCATAAAAAAAAAAATCAGTTAACCTTTTCCCTATTTCACATTCTGGTTCAGATACCCAATAAAATGCAAATAGAATGACAGAATTAACTTTGATAAGCTCTAAATCAGTAGCAAAATGTAAATCAAGATGCCTTATTAAGAAATAAATGTGGCCGGGCACGGTGGCTAACGTCTGTAATCCCAGCATTTCGGGAGGCCGAGGCAGGCAGATCATGAGGTCAGGCAATCAAGACCATCCTGGCCAACATGATGAAACCCTGTCTCTACTAAAAATACAAAAATTAGCCAGGAGTGGTGGTGTGCAACTGTAGTCCCAGCTACTCAGAAACCGGGCAGGAGAATTGCTTGAAACAGGGAGGCGGAGGCTGCAGTGAGCCGAGACCGTGCGCACTGCACTCCAGCCTTGGCGACAGAGCAAGATTCCATCTCAAAAAAAAAAAAAAAAAAAAAGAAAAAAATGTTAAAGATTTGTTAAAAGTGATAATGGTAAACAGAGATGATTTTAGGATGTTTAATTGTGTCTCATCCTGCCTTGCCCTTTACATATTTAACATTTTTTTTTTTTTGGATAGGAAAGTAAATTTGTAGATGGGAAAAAAAATCTTATTTTATCTTAAAAACAATTCCATGAAGCAGATATTATTATGGTGTCTTCATTTTACAAATGAGGAAACAGACTTAAGAGGCTAAGGGCCTTGCCCCGAGGTCACATTGCTCAGAACTGTGTCTCAGCTCCCTTATTCAAGCTCTCCTATGTCTAAGGGTTTACCCTTCCTGCATTTGAAATTGAATGAAAGTTTAAATTCTTTTACCCAGACTGCAGAATGGGTCTAGGAAAGACGGTAATGCTCTTGAAAGGCTCATGCATGTAGGTGTTGGGGAGAAGCCATTGGATGGAGAATGTGTGAACAGCAGGTGGCAGCAGTGTGCTTGGAGTATGTGGTTGTCCGGGCAGTCCTCAGCAAGATCCATGCATACCATGGAGCCCTGAACCTAATGCCTGACCTCTGGTCTCTGACCTCCTGCTGAGCCAGGTGGACTACCTCCCACCTAGTAAGGTGCAGTGTATCCCTGAGGAAGGAGTTGGGAAAGCAGGTGATTTGGGAGTCATTTATAATTGAAAGGCTCCCATCTGGATAACTGGTATAATGTGTGGTGGTGTGACCCTGGCGTGTTACTTAGCTTCTCTGTTCTTCAATATCCTTTCTGTAAATGGGGTAATGGCCACCTGCCTCACAGGATCACTGAGATGATTAAAGGAACGTGGTATCTACAAAGCCGTCGGGACCGCATAGTACCAGACACACACTATGTGTACGTTACCCATTATTATTATCCTTTGTCGAGGATATCATTTGCAGTGAACTTTCATACCTACCATTTTATCCATCCTCCCACCATATTTTGAGATGCAAATATTACACCCATTTAATAGAGGAGGACACCGGTTGAGCCAGAGAAAGTACAAATTAGCATGAGCTTTGAAGTCAGACAGATTGGAAGTCAGGCTCATTAGAATTGTGGGATTTGCACAAGTTACTTAATGCTTTGGAGCCTCAGTTTGTTTGTAAATGGGTGACAATATTACCTATCATGTGGGTTTATGATGAGGATTACATAAAACAACATCTATGAAGCCATCTGGTGTGGTTCCTCTTCCATAGTGAACAGTTAAAATTATTCAAGGGATGTTTTAAAACATTAAAAAATATTTTAAAAGGCAAGTAAAGTTACTCACAATCTACCACCTAGAAATAACCTTGTTATGACTATGATGTGTTTGTAAGTGATACGGCCAAGCTCCCACTCATCACATATGTCTAAGTCACTTGACCAAAGTGCCGGAGCTAAGACGGGGGCAGAACTGGGCTGACACAGCAGGCAGGGCTGCCTCAGGGCCAGGCTCTTCTGGATACCCACTTCTCTACACTTCCTCAATCAAGGTAAGGCTTACGTGTCTTTTGGGAAACTGATGAAAAAATATTTCAAGTGTTTCAAGTTTGAAAATATACACTTACATTTGAAAGCACGTAAAGAAACCAGAGGTACCCAAGACCATCTTATCATATAGTTAAAGGCTGGAATTCTGCCCAGAAAGTAGTGTTTCACGTGCAAAACATGTTAATTTTTACAGATTTTTGTTTGGCCAACATTTTAACTGTTAAAACATTACTGTTCAAGCTGTTGCAACTAAAACAAGTAAATTTGGAAAAATAAGTGAATTAATCATTTGACAAATGGATTAAATTGAGTGAATTAATGATTCAGCAGAGTGGGTCTTTGGGTGCACCGATTTTTTGGCAAATTGGCTTGAATCTATTAACATGGAGTAGTGCTCAATATATGTACTTGTTGAATTAATTAACACATGAATGAATGAGTGCATTGAACCTTGCCATAAATAAAATGATCTTTCCCCACCAAAAGTCAAATGACTTTACAAGATGCCAGCATTTTAAGAGTCCCGAAAGTGTCCTGAGACAGATATTCTGATTCTAGGGTCACAGCTACCCACCATGTGTGGAGCCCAACTCCAAATTCACACTCATTGCCTGGTTGGTTCCTCACTGAGAGCTGGTGCTTCCCTGTTGGTTCTCAGGGTTGAAGCCCGCTCACTATGGGGCTTGGAGTCAGAAGACCCAGGTTTGAATCTTGCTGAGCTTGTCCACATCTTAGCCACAGAACACTGGCCAAGCCAATGTACCCTGGAACTGTGTCGTCACCGATTACACGGTGACAGTGCTGATGCCTGTCCTGCTTTGTTCCCAGCATCGCTGTCGATATCAAATAAAATGGAAATGCTCTCTGGGAGCAGGAAAGTGCTGGTTGAATTTTAGTTCCTTATGAGTTCATTATTATGAAAACCACAGTGGCCACGTGTGCTCTCTGTTGTGGAGGGGAGGTGGAGGGCTGGGGACAGTTCTCAGGGAAGGAGGGCCAGGCCTGCTCTCTGGGAAAGAGTCACTGCTCACCTTTGCTCTTTGGTCTCTGCCTTTCTGATCACTGACATGCATGATAGAAGGGCACACATACCTATTAAACGGCCTCCCCCAGGTCATCTGCCAGTGAGGAGCTGGCAAACCCCAGTGACCCAAGTGATGCCTCCTCGCTGGCGACTTCAGGCTGAGGCCATTTGCCTGGAGCCACTGGGGTGGAGTAAGGGGGAAAGCCTGGGTCCTCCCAGTCACCTCGGGCCCTGTGCAGCCAAGCTGGGTGGCATCCTCCTCCGTCTGGCCTCTTGGCTCCCAGCTCTGAATGCAGCATGGGAGAGGGTGGAAGTGGTGTCTGCTAGGCACCTTTGCTGCCTCGAAGCTAAAGAAACCTGGCTGGGGAGGACCGGGCAGGGAGGACACACAGCTGGGCGTGACAGGGAGGGTGTGTAATGGTGTAAGCTTGGGAACAGGATCAAAGACAAAGAACGAGGGGGCAGAGGTGTCCGCAGAACGTTATTTTTTCCTCCTCCCTGTTCTCAAGTGTAAGAGTGAAATCATTAAAGAAAAAAAAATACACTCTTCAAAGGGGGAATTGGCAAACAGTGTTGACTTTTAGTGCTGAAGTGGGGGACAGCACATTCCAGCTGCAGTCAGGAGACCTACGGCTGCTGAGTGACACTGCACCAGCCACCTGCCACCAGCCCGCAGTCAAGCAGTCATTTACCACCCACCTGGTCTGGCTGACTTTCTGTTTCCTGAGTTACATTAACCCTAGTGGAGACTTCACGTGACAGTTCATTATGCTAGAAAGGTGCTTCTTCCTCCCAGAGAACTTCACATCCACCCTCTAAAAGCTCATCTGTCTGAACAGCCCTTCAGGGTTAAAAGCACTTGTGTTCAGATGGACTCTGAAATGGAAGGTTCTGAGGTTCCATCTAATCCCATTATTACCCAGACGTCAGCTGGGTCCTCATTTCACCCCTCAGAGATTTGGTTCAATTTAGCCTGGACCCCAATTCCAGGGCCAGTTTCAGACCATTACAGGCCCCAGGGTCTTTTAATTATGGAGTCCGCATTCCACATCATATCAAACACATGAGCATATACTCATATTTCACATTATCACATTTTTGCTATTGAAAAGATCAAAAGGACTTTGTTAATCTTGCTTTTGAAATTATAGCTGCTCATTTCCTACATGGCTGGCTATGTTCTCCAGGCTGGTGTTATGCTTACACAGGACATTTTATGGAGGGAGGAAATCAAACCTTAGCATTATTTTCAAACAGAGAATCCAGAAACACTACATGTAAACATGAATGAAGTTTGTTAGGCACGCTCTGAATGAAGAGACCCCCAAACAGGCTTTGTGTGAGCAACATGGCTGTTTATCCACCTGGGTGGGGAGTGGGCTGAGTCCGAAAGAGAGTCAGCAGAGGGCAATGGGATAGGATTTGGTTTTATAGGCTTGGGGTAGGCAGTGGAAAGTTACAGAAGTACAGTTCAGGGCAGTTTTTGCAAGCCGAGAGGGGGTTGTAGGGTCTGGAGTCACAGGGTTGACTTGTCAGTTGAGCAAGGTCAGTTACAAAGTCCAGTTGCCTTATCAGTTGAGGCGGGAATAAGAAACAGTAGAAGAATGTCTCAAAGTTAATTAGGTGCCACAGGGGTTGGTCATTCTTCTCTTTTGTGGTTTTCCAGTTACTTTAGACTTTCTAGTTCCAGGAACTCATCTGGAGGTGTATGTGCAGGTCACAGAGGTTACCATGCAGTCAATGGCACAGTCAGTCAGCCTAAAACACCTTACAAAGTTGACATTGTTTTATAGACATTTAAGTAAAATATATTCCTTTAAATTTCATACTTTATATTTTAGATCCAATAATTTTTTTTTCTTTGCATGTCACCTATTTTCACAGACCTTTGAAAAAAGCTTGTTGGCCGGGAGGCCCTGTCCCTGGGGCCCTGCTTACCAGATGGCCCTGCTGGTGGTTGCTGAAAGCCCTTCCCAAGATTTTGGCTGACCCCTCACCTCATTTTCAGCATCTTTCTGATTCCCTGCTCCTGCGTATCTAGCTGCCTGTGTTTCAGTTTCGGTATCAAAACTGACTGCAAAGCCCAGCTCCTTCATTGTTACACTGGACATTTCATGAGGTTGGTACCTGGACACATTCTGAGGGCCGTGGAGAGCTGTTATTTACATACCTTGTAAGCTCCGGCCATCTGCTTGGCTCCAGCCTTTTGCTCCTAGCGCCCACCCTCTCTCACTCCACATCCTGCCAAAGGAAGCTCTCCAGGGAGCCTGCACCACATCAACCACTTCCCTCATCTGGGTGCTTCTCTTTCAAACGGCAAGGCCTACCAGGAGTGCCTGCAGTCCCTGTCCCCCCTTGAATTGGCACAGCGACATTGCTCCATCTACACAAACAGTATACGATGCCTCCATCCCTTCCAGAGCTTCCTGGGCAGGAGCTGCTGCTGGACACATCCCAGGATGGGGATCTCACTGTCTCTCAGGACAAGGCTTTTGCTTGACTTTTAGCCTGTTCTCCCATTAAAAAGTAGTAAGGTGAGGCTGGATGAGGTGGCTCATGCCTGTAATGTCAGCACTTCGGAAGGCCAAGGTGGGAGGATTGCTTGAGCCCAGGAGTTTGAGACCATCCTGGGCAACACAGGGAGGCCCCGTCTTTACAAATGCTACTACTACTGCTGCTACTACTACCGGTAAAATTAGTTGGGCGTAGTGGTGTACACTTGTAGTCCCAGCTACTCAGGAATCTGGATCACTTGAGCCTGGGAGATTGAGGCTGCAGTGAGCCATGACTGTGCCACTGCACTGCGGCCTGGGCGACAGAGAGATAACCCAATCTCAAAAAAAAAGGAAGAAAGCAATAAGATGGATCTGAATTCTGGCTTCATTTCAGCTGCTCCGATCCTGCCTCTGGGCTCTTCTGACCTTCAGCCTATCCCTGAGAGGCAGAGCTGTGTCTCCATGGGACAACTGAGGACCCCTGTAGTAAGTCTCAGCTGAGATCCAGGCCTCTTGACTTGCAGTCCTAGGCTTTCTTAAGGTCCCATTTTCTCCCTACTGCCTTTTATTACCCGTTACCTGGCTTTCTTCAGGGAAGAAGTGCACTGCACTGTGAATCAGCAACAGAAGCTCTTTGCTTGTTGAAGTAAACAACGCTGCAGAGGGTGGGGGCGGGGGGAGGGGCCAGGGTGGGAACAGGGCCAGCTTCCCCACTAGCCATAGGAGGCACAGTGCCCAGGGCCCACAATAGGACCCATGGAAATAATGCGATTTCTTTTTCTTTTTTTTTTTTTTGACATGGAGTCTCACCTTGTCACCCAGGCTGGAATGCAGCGTCTCCATCTCTGCTCACTGCAACCTCCGCCTCCCAGGTTCAAGCAATTCTCCTGCCTCAGGCTCCCGAGTAGCTGGGACCACAGGCACGCGACACCACGCCCAGCTAATTTTTGTATGTTTGGTCGAGCCAGGGTTTCATTTTGTCCAGGATGGTCTCCATCTCTTGACCTCCTGCCTCAGCCTCCCAAAGTGCTGGGATTACATGTGTAAGCCACTGTGTCCGGCTACAATTTCTTTTAAAATTGGGAGAAAAAAATACTTACAAATATGTCTTCTTACCAATGCATAAGTAAAATATAATTTTTAACATTTTTTTCATGAAGAGGGCCATGAAGGCAACAGTGACCAGCGTCCACGTACTTACAGTGATAATGTGGCCCTGCTTAGGCAGGGGTCTCTTTACTGAAATTTACATGTGACAGCCCATTTAAGGCACAGTTGTGCTATTGAGGGGACAGAGACCTGGTACCTCCTGGCCTGTGAGCTGCCATCACCCTCCCGCATACGCCCAGACGCACCAGTGACTGAACAGCAAGGCTGCTTCTGTTGGAGTGCTCAGCACGTGCTGGCTCAAATGCCCAATCCTTTTGGGGGCCTCTTTACAAAAATTTTCTTTAAATATGTTTTATTAGCTTTCTAAATTATGAAGTAAATATAACTGGAAAAATACAAAACCCAAAGTCAATGGAGTGAAAAAATTTAACTCCCTTGTTTCCCCTCCCCCGCGAATCGCGGTTAAGTCGGTGTGCACCTTTACAGATGTTTTTTCTATGACTATTTTCTTCACTATTTCCTATGACTATTCGACTTTTCTTGGACTTCACGTTGCAGTCCAAGGAGAATCATGTGAACGGCATAAAAGCAAGACGGTCTGACGACTCCAAACCATAACATTTCCAGATCTACTGACTCAGAATTCCTGGTTTCTGGAGGACCGCACCCACATGGCTCTGTGCATCCGCGGCAACTTAGTCTTTCTTTCTTTCCTGAGTTTGGTTAAGAGTAAGGGCTGATACTGAGGGGACTCAGTTCACAGGTGTCTGAAATTAACACTTAGCAATGTTCCTTCCGGCTAATGCTAACAGTTGGGGGGTGAAGCGTCCTAATTGCTCAGTCCAATTATCTAGATGGGTCCAGGTTCGATTGGCAGATAAGGACTAGGGGCCGGAGGCGCTTCCAGGTGTGCTCCTGGCGAGGCTTGCCTCCCCCACTGAGCACTCGTGGGCCTTGCTGGCTGAGCTAGGCCTTTCAAAACTAGGTAACTTCTCCATCCAAGTGGCGCCAGGCTTAGCTGGGGCCTCAGAATTGTATCAGCTGCGTCTAGGAGTCATCTTGGAATGCAGTGCTCTGGGGAGCCTGCAGCAGCGCGGGGCTAGGAGGGTGCATCGGTGGTCCCAGGGGCCCCTGCAGGTAGGTGTGGTTGGCGCGAAGGCCGTCCTCTTGCGGGCAGAGCCCAGCAGGGTCCGGAGGGGGTGGTCAGAGTCTGGCACTATAGGCCTTGCCTGGGTATCCGCCCTGCTTCTTGGGCCGCCGCGCACGAGTTCGGGCCGAGCGCCCCCACATCTTCCGTTTACGGCTTCCTGAGACTGGTATGGGACCTAGAGGAAACCCCTCTGCCTCACCCCACGAGGAGAACCAAGGACACCCGCCCCCTCATGTCCTGGACAGCTTCATAAGCCAGAGGATCCGGTGGCAGTGCCAAGCAGGGCACTACCCTGGTCGTAAGCATCTAAGATGTGGAGCAAAGGTCAGGCCTCGCGGTGGCCCTGGCTTCTCCCTCTCCGGTCTCCCTGGCGGGGCCATTCCTCACCCTCCCTAGCACTGGAGGGCGCGCCCGGGGTCGGTCTAGTTACCGTGACGACTGGCCAGAAAGGCCACTGGAGTCTCACCCCGCGATGTGCTTAGTCCGCTAGCCTCACACGGGCCGCAGGACGGGCCACCCGCAGCTGCAGGGGCGGAGGAGGCTGGAGCTGAGTTCTATTCGTGTTTCGGGCTTTGGAGCTGCCGGGGCTTTTCCGCGGGTCTCCTTTCTAGAGGTCCCTTTCCCCAGCTCAACCCTTGGCTTTGCAGGTGGGGTGCGTGGGGGCCGGAGGGTCTAGGAAGCCGCGAGGAGTGCGGGCCTGGGCCGGTCCCGGTGCCGTCATTTTGTTGTTGTTGTTGTTGTTATTTAGATGGAGTCTCGCCCTGTCGCCCAGGCTGGAATGCAGTGGCGTGATCTCGACTCACTGCAACCTCCGTCTCCCGGGTTCAAATGATTCTCCTGCCTCAGCCTCCCGAGTAGCTGGGATTACAGGCATGTGTCACCACACCCAGCTAATTTTTGTATTTTTAGTAGAGATGGGGTTTCACTGTGTTGGCCAGGCTGGTCTCGAACTCCTGACCTCAGGTGATCCACCCGCCTCGGCCTCCCAAACTGCTGGGATTACAGCCATGAGCCACTGTGCCTGGCCTTTTTTGGGGGATTTTTTTCTTAAGAGGTGATACTATACAGAGTGTATAGTAGTTTTTCTTACTGAAAAAGGAAACAGTGTAAAACTTAGCCCTGGTTTAGGATACAGTCCACTCCTTATCTCCTATTAAGTCAGTGTGGGCATGAGTACACTGCTGCCCTACACATCACAGGGATAGGGAGAAGTGAGGCCGTGGGCCATGCTCTGGGGAAGAGGATCAGCTCTCTAGCTGGGGCAGCTTGTTTTCTTTGGACTTCTACCTCACTTACAGCTCAACTCTTGGCTTCCTGAAGGACAGATGGGCAGTTCATGAGAAAGCCTTGCCTGGCTCATCCTCAAACTGATCCTCATTAGCATTCTCAGCAGAGAAGCAGCCAAAATGTTTTTTTGTTTGTTTGTTTCTTTGTTTTAAAAGCGAGATCTGCCCCTAGCCAGCCCTGTGTTCCAATCCCAGCTCTATCACTTCCCAGATCTGTGCCTGTTTTTGAGCCTCAATTTTGTTAGCAGTTAAAATGGGGATATTACCTATTCATACAGTTGTATTAAATAAGGCAGGCAATGAAAAGCCCATAGAACCAGTGGCAGCTTAGAATTGGCAGGGTCTAGGACAAGTGTCCTGAAGCTATGGTTTTCTACTTAATATAAAGAAACATTGCTGGGTGTGGTGGCTCATGCCTGTAATCCCAGCACTTTGAGAGGCGGAGGTGGGTGGATCACCTAAGGTCAGGAGTTCAGGATCAGCCTGGCCAACATGGTGAAACCCTGTCTCTACTTAAAAATACAAAAATTAGCTGGGGCTGGTGGTGAGCGGATGTAATTCCAGCTGTTTGGGAGGCTGAGGCAGGAGAATCACTTGAACCCAGGAAGTGGAGATTGCATGAGCCAAGATCTCGCCATTGCACTCCAGCCTGGGCAACAAAAGCAAAACTCTGTCTGAACACACACACGCACCCCAATAGTGTGTATGTATCAAAGATAGAGAGGGCAGCCATCCGTGCTTTCACCCTCTGGCATATAGGAGCTCCTCTCTCTCTTCGGATGACTTGGTTCCATATACCAAGAATCTGTCTTTGTAGTTCTGCCCCCCACTTCCCACCCCTATCAGCCATGGAGAGACTGTAGCATAATGGGAAATGCTCTGGATGTGCCATCAGGGACCCTGAAGCGTAACGTGAACCCTGCTGCCCCTTAGCTGCAGATCTTGCTTCAGCAAGTGCAGTCTGGGCTTTAGTTCCAGATCTGCAAAACAAGTTCTCCCTTCCCATTCTAGCATCTCTGATTTTATGACTCTGGGAAAACTCAAAGTTTCTTCACATCAGGAAAAGATTGAGGATTCATTGTTTAAAGGTTATTTCATAACATATACTCCATTGAGCTATGAAAACAGGGAGTCTGAAAGCTTCACTACCGACTGAGGCAGGCAGGCAGAGTAAAAGCCTGCCACCTTCCATGAACTCCCCCACATTTCACATCCTGTCGGTGGAATGGACTTTAAAATTGCTCACAGGAGCTAGAAGGATCACATACTGCTGCTGACCCGGGAATTCTCATACATCACCCTGCTGTGACACTCAAGGCTCATATTGGTGAGACCAACAAAATCTCTGGCAAATTCAGGAAAATCTAGAATTCCATAGAACCAGGGGAATCACATAGGATCGGATTTCACCAGCTTTCTCTACTTCAAAATTCTTAGGCTGGCAACCCAGCCCAAGTGTACTTTTCTTGAAGTTGATCAGCTACAAAACCATAAGTTTGGGGAGAGAGTACACGTGGGGATATGAGGTGCAGAGGGCAAAATGACAATCACGCATATACTGATAAACGTGGGGGTGGGGGAGAATGGGAGAAAAACCAGTTCTGTAATTCCTGTCCTTGTCTGTTCACTCCTCCTACTCATTGCAGTATGGAAACCATTTAGCTGCAGACAAATGATTTCCTAGGCATGTTCTTGGGACTATTCCAGTAAATCATGTCCTTTTCTACCCCTGGGAAAAGTCTCTCCCCTTGCTTGGGTCATAACTCAAAACTACAGCTTCAAGATACTTGCCCTAGACCCTGTTTCCAGTCTGCCTCTAGTGAGCGGAGGCTCTGAGATTAAGTATGGTGTGTGCACCAGTGCCGATGAGCCTGAGCTCCCAGAATGACCCACAGTAAAAGACAAGCCAGGCCAGGCACTGTGGCTCACGCCTGTAATCCCAGCACTTTGGGAGGCCAAGGCAGGAGGATCACTTGAGCTCAGGAGTTCAAGACCAGCCTGGGCAACATGAAGAAACCCCATTTCTACAAAAAATACAAAAATTATCCAGGCATGGTGGCATGTGCCTGTGGTCCCAGCTATTCAGGAGGCTCAGGCGGGGGTATCACTTAAGCCCAGGAGGTCCAGGCTGCGGTGAGTTATGATGGCACCACTACACTCCAGCCTGGGCAAAAAGCAAGACCTTGTCTAAAAAACAAAACAAAACAAAATCAAAAGGCAAGATAAAGAGGAGATGTCTCTAGGGTCATGCAGTCCCTGCTTCTGACAAAACCTGTCCTCCAAAACTAGAAGAGACAACATTTTCATTTCTCTAACCTAAAAAACTTCAAACAAATATCAAAAATGTGATTTTACTAGTAAGTCTTATATTTACACATAAACTCTCTGGGAATCTATCTCCCTAAGCAATGGTTCCTACTAAAATGAAATTATATCTAGTGATTTTATAAAAAAATACTGAAACAAGTTGATGGGATAAATATAGGAATACAGACAGCTTCCGGTCAGAGGCAATAAACTTTTTCTGTAAAGGACGAGTTAGCCAATATCTTAGACCGTGGGCCATGAGGTCTGTGTCACGACTCAGCTCTGTTATTGCAACACCAAAGCAGTCACAGACATTGCGTAAGTGAATGAATGTGGCTATGCTCCAATAAATACTTATAAACACTGAAATTTGATTTTCATGTAATCTTCACATATCATAAACTATTATTCGTCTTTTGAGTTTTTTTTCAACAATTAAAAAATTAAAAAAGCTATTCTTGGCTCTCAGGTTGTACAAACACAGGTGGTAGACTGAATTCTGCCCACAGACCATAGTTTGCCAAGCTCTGATTTAGAGGTTTCCCAGGGCAAAAATGCAAACAAGTTAAAGTTTGGTTTTTGGTTAATGTAACCTTTCCCTATGGGCACTGGCATTTTAAAATAAGCAGATAAGGAAAATGAAAGTCAAAGGAATAAGTTATTAATAGAGGAATTTCAAAAGAGTAAAATATTTTGGAGAAGGTCCCTCAGCTGACATTTTGTAAACAACTGTTAACTTTACCTTCAGGTGGAGTGAGTTTCACCTTCATCAAGTTCAGTAGACTTCTATTGACCTGTTACATTCCAGGAACACACTAAGTGCAAAGATGATGCCAAAACAGCCTCTGCCTTTTGAGAGGGACAACTGCTGTTAAACAATGAAAGATCCTTTCCATTTAGTAATGGGATTGATTCATTCAACGAACCATTTTTTTTTTTTTTTTTGAGACAGAGTCTTGCTCTTGTCGCCTAGGCTGGAGTGCAATGGCACAATCTTGGCTCACTGCAACCTCTGCCTTCCAGCTTCAAGCAATTCTCCTGCCTCAGCCTCCCCAGTAGCTGAGATTATAGTCACGGCCACCACATCTAGTTAATTTTTGTATTTTTAGTAGGGACGGGGTTTCGCCATGTTGGCCGGGCTCGAACTCCTGACCTGGTGATCCGCCCACCTTGGCCTCCCAAAGTGCTGGGATTACAGGCATGAGCTCATTGAACAAACAGTGATTGAGCATGCCAGGCCCTGTGTTAGGTGCTACCCATTTCAAGGTAAATAAGTTCTGAAGGTGTTTATAGTAAACAACTTCCTTCCTCACTATTAAATAAGAACCTTGTTCTTGTTTGCTTGAGGGAGAAGACAGAGGCCGAGGGGTGGCTTGACCAGATGGAAGAGTAAAGAGGAGATCAAAGTGTGACTGCTCTGCCTTAGCAGGGCTGGAGTTGGGTGAAGTGCCTAGCTTGCAAAATTTAAGAAGGGGCCGGGTGCAGTGGCTCACACCTGTAATCCCAGCACTTTGGGAGGCTGAGGTGGGAAGATCACTTGAGGCCAGGAGTTTGAGACCAACCTGGGCAACATAGTGAGACCCTGTCTCTACAAAAAATTAAAAAATTAGCTGGGTGTGGTGGTGCCTGCCTGTACCCCAGCTACTCAGGAGGCTGAGGCGGGAGGGAGGATCACTTGGGCCCAGGAATTGGAGGCTGCAGTGAGCTACAATTGTACTGCTACACTGTGGCCTGGGTGACAGAGCAAGATCCCATCTCTTAAAAAGTAAAATAAAAAAATGTAAGGAGACATTCATGTGCAAGTACTTGTATGACTTGAGAGTAAGCACCTCCTTAAATCTGGCACCCTAGTGTGCCCCATTGTCACCCCCTAGTCCGGCCTGTGCGTTGGCTCCCCCCTAAGAATGCTGTGGTCCCAGGAGGACTTGGACCTCCAGTTTGACTGTAGAGCCCACAGACTCCTCCCTCACTCCCCTCTCCCCTCCTCAGCAGCACTGCTATGCATACCCCCTCCTTCCTTCAGTAGAGAGAAAGATGCCGTCAAATAGGAGGAGTGTGTCAGGCCCAAAAAGGCCTCCAGATCTCACTCTCTGTCCACTCACCTGGCTCCAAGGAGTCCCCACTGGAATGGGCATTTGTGAGTTTTGGACACGTAGTGCTTATGTCCCTTTCCTAAGATGCCCCAATTTTCCCTTTCCTAAGATGCCCCAATTGTCGGATGCTGAATTGAGGAATGACCTCTTTCATTGTACACAGCCTTATGGAACTCCTCCCAGGGCCTTACCATCCCAGGGCCGAGGCTGATATGAAGCCCAGGACCTGGCCATTGGTGCTCCCTTCCAGGACCGGGATTCCTGAGCTCAAGGAACTGGTTTCTTTTTCTTGCCACCGACCACCATGACCCCTACAGTCCCTCTGAGTAATGCTCATGTCACACAGCACACCATACCTCAGAGCCCTGCTTCTCAAGGTGTGGTCCTCAGGCTGGCAGCACCGGCATCACCCAGAGCTGGCCAGAAATGCAGAGGCTGGAGCCAGCCTCGACCACAGCAGAATCTGCATTTGGACAACATCCCTGGTGGTCTCCTGTGCTCATTTAAGTGTAGGGAGTGCCTCTCTATACCTTTCCTTGTGCTCCCACAGCATTTCACAGGCACGGGGGCCTGGGGAAGGGACCTGTCTTGACGTGCATGAGTAGCTGAAACTGAAGGAGGCTCTGGGCTGGCCCTGCTTTTCCAGATGACCTGACTCCGCCGAGGACTCCTCAGCTACGGGCTTCTCAGTTGCACTTACCAGGTGCATAGTGGATGGCTGACTCTAAAAGAAGACAAATGGGGCAGTGAGCTCAGAAAACAACAGCATTTGAACAGACCTCTCTCCAGAGAAGCCCCTCCCCTTCCAAGGGGTGGGGCAATGGAGGCCGGAGACTCCTGAGGTTGCTTCACAGGGTAAAGCTTCGCTACAGAGTCCCTCAAGCCGAGATGGTGGTGGCTGTGGTTCCTTTTCTCTAGAGAAGGAACCTACTGTATCTTTTGAGGTGGATCAGGAGTGAAGAAAGGGCATGAATAACTCTAATATTCATAGGTAGTCTGCCATGTACCAGGCCCCAGACAGGTTTTACCTTTTATTCTTATTTATTTATTTGAATAGATACAGGGTCTGTTCCATCGCCCAGGCTGCAATGCAGTGGTGCAATCATAGCTCACTGCAGTCTTGACCTCCTTGGCTCAGGCGATCCTACCACTTCAGCTTCCCAAGTAGCTGGCACTACTGGTACATGCTACTATGCCTGGCTAATTATTAAAAAAATTGTTTTTGGCTGGGCATGGTGGCTCACACCTGTACTCCCAGCACTTTGGGAGGCCGAGGGGGTGAATCAGGATTTCAAGACCAGACTGGACAATATGGTGAAACCCCGTCTCTACTAAAAAATACAAAAATTAGCTGGGCATGGTGGCTTGTGCCTGTAATCCCAGCTACTTGGGAGGCTGAGGTAGGAGAATTGCTTGAACCAGGACCTGGGAGGCGGAGGTTGCAGTGAGCTGAGATCACGCCACTGTACTCCAGCCTGGGCTACAGAGCAAGACTCCATCTCAAAAAAAAAAAAAGAAAAGGAATTTTCTTTTTTTGTGGAGATGAGGTCTCACTATGTTGCTCAGGCTGGTCTTGAACTCCTGGGCTCAAGTGATCCTCCTGCCTCAACCTCCCTAAATGCTGGGATTACAGATGTGAGTCACCAGACCTGGCCTTTTTTAAAATTATTTTTAAAAGATGGGGGTCAGAGCAACTCACTCAGGCTGGAATGCAGTGGCAAGATCATAGCTCATTGTAGTCTCCAACTCCTGGGCTCAAGTGATCCTTCCACCTCAGGCTCCCAAGTAGCTAGGACTGCAGGGCTGTACCACCACACCTGGCTAATTTAATTACAAAACTTTTCTTTTTTGGTAGAGATAGGGTCTTGCTTATTGTCCGGGCTGGTCTTGAACTCCTCTCAAGCAGTCCTCCCATGGCGGCCTCCCACGTAGCTGGGATAGCTTTTATTCTTTAACACAACTATAATGAGCTGGCTCTTACAGAGGAGGAAACTGACATTCAGAGAGGCTGAGTAAACTGAAATTCAGAAAAGCTGAGTAACTTGCTTCAAACCCCCCCAGTTGGTAACTGGGAGAACTAAGGATTGAACTCGGGTTTTTATCAGTGTTGCAGATTCACAAAAGTACATGCTACATAACACATGCAGTATAAAAGTTGTTGGCCTGTCCTCATACGATCAATGGTGGTGGTGATGCTGATGGCTCTGAGTATGGGGGAAGGTGGGTGGTGGCCTTGGGAGAGTCAAGGGCACAGATCAGGGGAGGGCTTGCGGAGGGCTCAGCTCTCTGTGGTGGTATTAGACTGATGAGATGTTCAGCTAGCATGAGATATCCTTTGCACCAAAGGCATTTGTAACTCAGGATAAAACATCACTCAACTAGTAAGTGGAAATAAGACTACATAAATTCAAATTTTTCCAATAATGACTTTGTCAATACCTTTTTTTTGTTGTTGTTGAGACAGGGTCTCACTCTGTTGCCCAGGGTGGAGTGCAGTGGTGTGATCACGGCTCACTGCAGCCTCAACTTCCTAGGCTCAATTGATCCTCCCATTTCAGCC